>JAYKKT010000080.1:6647500-8138750 GCA_036023115.1 Brasenia schreberi | reverse complement strand
AAAAACAATACATGAACCATCACACAGTTGCCTTCTAATAGACATATAGTAGGATGCAAGTGGGTGTTTACTATTAAATATAAGACAGATGGAACAATGGAGAGATATAAAGCTAGATTGGTTGCTAAAGGGTACAGTTAGTCATATGGCATTGATTATACAGAGACCTTTGCACCTTTGGCTAAACTTACATCAATCAGAATACTTCTTAGCATGGCAGCAAATTTGGGATGGGACCTATGGTAATTGGATGTTAAGAATGCTTTCTTACAGAGACTTAAATGAAGAAGTATACATGGAACTACCTCCAGGAATGACCAGAAATTTGTCATCTTCTAATAGAGTATGTAAACTCAATAAAGTCATATATGGGTTGAAACAGTCTCCAAGAGCATGGTTTGATAAATTCAGCAAAGCAGTATGCAGTTTGGGATACAGTAGAAGCCTCAATGATCATACCATATTCTTCAAGAAAGGGACAAAAATATCGATTCTGCCGGCTTATGTTGTTGACATCATTGTTACAGGAGATGACCTTGAAGAAATATCAAAGTTGAAAATGAACCTTCATAGATTGTTTGATATTAAGGATTTGGGCAAGCTTCACTATTTCTTGGGCATAGAAGTTCTCTACTCTAACAGAGGTATCTACTTGACTCAGAGAAAATACCTAATGGATCTCCTTGAGGACATTCAAATGCTTGAATGTAAACTTAGTGACACTACAATGGAGGTAAACCAGAAATTTTTTAACGGCGACAGTGAAGAGTTCAAAGACATCCATAAATATCAGAAGCTAGTGAGTAAGCTTATATACTTAACCATTACTCGACCAGACATTGCATATGGAGTTGGGATTGTGAGCAGATATATGCATTCACCAACAAAAATTCAGATGGATGCAGTGTATAGAATTCTTCGATATCTAAAAACAACTTCAGGAATGGGTTTACTTTATTCGAAATCATCAAATTTAGACATTGAACTTTATTTTGATGCTGACTGGGCAGGTTCTTATGATGACAGGAAGTCAACTACTGGATATATTACTTTACTTGGGGGTAATATTATATCTTGGAAAAGCAAAAAACAGACAGTGGTTGCAAGATCTACGGCAGAAGCTGAATATAGAGCTATAGCCCAAGCAATGTGTGAAGGAAAGTGGATATCTTCATTGATCACTGAATTGGGGTATTTACTTAACCATCCTATACCCTTATATTGTGATAGCAGTTATGATGACAGGAAGTCAACTACTGGATATATTACTTTACTTGGGGGTAATATTATATCTTGGAAAAGCAAAAAACAGACAGTGGTTGCAAGATCTACGACAGAAGCTGAATATAGAGCTATAGCCCAAGCAATGTGTGAAGGAAAGTGGATATCTTCATTGATCACTGAATTGGGGTATTTACTTAACCATCCTATACCCTTATATTGTGATAGCAGTGCAGCAATTCAGATGGCATCTAATCCAGTATATCACGAAAGGATCAAGCATATAGAAATCGACTGCTACTTCATCAGAGAGAAGATATCTAATAGAGAATTCCAGCTGGAGTATGTTCATACTTCCAAACAGAGGGCTACTACCAACAAACTATTAAAGGAGACCTTATCTAAGTTGGGTGTCATCAACATTTTCCACCCAACTTGAGGGAGAGTGTTAAGGAAAGTCGTCTTGACATGTAATGAGAGTCTAGTCATGTAAATAAGTCCTGTCTTATGTTAATGTGTCATTTTGAGTCTTATGTCATCTTAGAAATAGTTAATTCTGAGTAGGGGTAGATTAGAAAATTAAGTTAGATAGGGTATTAATAAGTGATTAGGGTTAGAAAGAAGGTTTAAGAAAGAGAGGGGTACGGTTGCACAGGAGAAGCCGATTTTGGGCTTAAGGCAATTCATTGTAAGTTTTTTTTATGTTTAATAATATGAAGTTTATTCTCAATAAGTATAAAGACAATTTTTTGGGAAGAGATAGATAAGGTGATTCAAAGGATTGCATAAAGGGAGATAGACTTAAATGGACATGTCGGTAAAGAGGCATTGGGATATCAAGGTATTCATGGAAACTTTGGTTTAGGGGATATAAATGAGGAAGGTAGGGAGATTTTAAATTTTGCTATGTCATTTGATCTCTTTATAGTCAATACAATCTTCAAAAATCGAGATGAACATTTAATTACTTATAGGAGTGGCTTATTACAAATACAAATTGGTTAATTTATTTGTAGAAAAAAAAAAGATAGAGCATGTTGTAAAGATTGCAAGGTAATTCCAAGAGAAAGCTTAACCACCCAACATCGACTTTTAGTTATAGATTTACAAATAAACAAATAAGAAAAGAGTGCATCGAGCTATTCAGACTAAATGGTGGAACCTCAAAAGTGAGAAAGAAGATATATTTAAAAAGAAAGTCCTTCAAAGAACTCCGCCCATGTAACGATTACCCTTGCATTGTCAGTCCCAAGCTTGGATAAAGGAGGAGGGTTGTGTCAGGCTTCCGACAGCCAGCGTAAAACTTCATTGGATTTTTATAACATTGATTACAAAAATTATGAGTATTGCTTTGGGGCGTCTCCGTCTAGCGACATGCTGCAAAGCCCGAATGAAGTAAGAAGTATGTAAGGGTCACTACATTTTCACTCGAATGTAGTGAATCAATTGCAGAGAGGGTTCCCACATCATGGACGGGTGTGAGTAAAGAAGTTAGTCCCGCTACATTGCCTCCCGAATGTAGTGAAAAATTTTCAGAGAGGATCTCCGTATTTTGATTATAAACGGATGCGGGGGGTAAGGAAGCTAGTCCTAGAAATAAGATTCGAATTGGTTCTTGGAATATCGGAACATTATCCGGTAAGCTAATGGAGGTGGTACATACTATGATTCGGAGAAAGATTCATATTTTATGTTTACAAGAGACAAAATGGGTTGGAGAAAAAGCAAAGGAGATAGAGGATTCAGGTTTTAAATTATGGTACTCAGGTAAAGAAAGGCTCGAAACGGAGTTGGTATTATCATAAATAAAGATTTAAAGGAGAGTGTAGTAGACATACAACGATAAGGTGACCGAATCATAATGTTAAAATTAGTGTTATGAACAGAGGTTTTGAATATAGTTTGTGCTTACGCACCCCGAGTAGGACTAGAAGATAGTATAAAGACAGTTTTTTGGGAAGAGTTAGATAAGGTGTTTCAAAAGATTCCACAAAGAGAGATGATTTGTTTAGGAGGAGATTTAAATGGACATGACGGTAAAGAGGCATTAGGATATCAAGGGATTCATGGAAACTTTGGTTTTGGGGATATAAATGAGGAAGGTAGGGAGATTTTAAATTTTGCTATGGCATTTGATCTCTTTATAGTCAATACGATCTTCAAAAAACAAGATGAACATTTAATTACTTATAAGAGTGGCTTATCACAAACACAAATTGATTACTTTATTTGTAGAAAAAAAGATAGAGCATGTTGTAAAGATTGTAAGGTAATTCCAGGAGAAAGCTTAACCACCCAACATCGACTTTTAGTTATAGATTTACAAATAAAAAAATGGACAAAGAAGAAAAGAGTGCATCAAGCTATTCAGACTAAATGGTGGAGCCTCAAAAGTGAGAAAGAAGATATATTTAAACAGAAAGTCTTGCAAGGAGATGTTTGGAATTATGTTGGCACACCCTGTGATATGTGGAACAATATAGCTATACATATTAGGAAAGTTGGGAAAGATGTGTTAGGGGTATCTAAGGGAGGTGTACCGGCACAAAAAGAAGCTTGGTGGTGGAGTAAAGTAGTACAAAATAAAATCAAGGCAAAGAGGGCATGTTACAAATTACATTATGCTAAGAAAACTAGTAAAACTTTAGAAGCTTATAAGAAAGCAAAAAAGGCCGTTAGTGAAGCAAAAGCTAAGATTTGGGAGGATTTATATAAAAAACTCAACTCAAAAGAGGGTGAAAGAGATATTTTTAGGATAGCAAGGGCTAGAGATAAGAAAACTAAAGATCTTAATTATGTTAGATGCATAAAAGACGAGGATGAAAAAATTCTAGTGGCATATGATGATATAAGAAATAGATGGAAAAACTATTTTTATAATCTTTTTAATGAAAATAAAGATGTTAGTATTAGTATAGGAGATTTAGCCAACTCAGAAAAGTATATAAACTACAATTTTTACTGACGTATTCAAAAGAATGAAGTCAAAGAGACTCTTAAACATATGAAGGGTGGTAAATCGGTAGGACCAGATAATATTCCTATAAAAGTTTGAAAAATACTAGGAGAAATAGGAATCACTTGGCTCACAAGACTATTTAATGAAATATGGAAAAACCAAAAGATGCCCGAGGAATGGAGAGCAAGTACACTTATACCCATATATAAGAACAAGGGAGACATTCAAAGTTATGCGAATTATCAAGGTATCAAGTTAATGAGTCATACTATGAAATTATGAGAAAGAATTATCGAGCGTAGGTTAAGACAAGTATCAAGTACAACAGAGAACCAATTTGGGTTCATGCCAGGCAAATCTACTATTGAAGCGATTCACCTTTTGAGACGTCTTATGGAACATTTTAGAGGAAAAAAGAAAGACCTTCACATGATATTTATTGATCTAGAAAAAGCTTATGATAGGGTACGGAGGGAGGTTCTTTGGAGAACTTTGAAAAAAAGAGGTATCCCATTGACATATATTAACCTTATAAGAGACATGTATGATGGTGCAAAAACATGTGTGAGGACTCATGAAGGAATGACACACTTCTTTGAAGTTAATATTGGGTTACATCAAGGATCAACTTTAAGCTCATACTTATTTATAATGGTGATGGATGAGTTAACAAAACATATTCAAGATGAAAGTACCTTGGTGTATGTTATTTGCAGATGACATTGTATTAGTGGAGAAGTCTAAGGAAACAGTTAATAGAAAATTGGAACTATGGAGAGAAACATTAGAAAGCAAAGGCCTCCGACTTAGTAGAACAAAGATAGAATATATGGAATGTAAGTTTGATCATTTGGTTACTTCAGAGGACATAGAAATTAAAATTGGCACACATTGCATCCCCAAAAGGAAAGTTTTAAATACCTAGGGTCAATTTTTCAAAGTGATGGAAGAATTGATGGAGATGTTACGCATAGAATTAATGCTGGTTGGTTAAAATTGAGAGGGGCATCAAGTATTTTTTGTGATAATAAGATACCATTAAAGTTAAAAGGTAAATATTATAGAGCAACAATTAGGCTTGCCATGTTTTATGGTTATGAGTGTTGGGCAGTTAATCATCAACATGTACAAAAGATGTCTCTGACAGAAATGAAGATGTTGAGATGGATGAGTGGTCATACAAGAAAAGACCGTATACATAATGAGGTTATTAGAAACAAATTAGGAGTGGCACCAATAGAGGATAAAATGAGAGAATATCGTTTAAGATGGTTTGGACATATAGAAAGAAGAACTTTTAAGAAGGTATGAAAAACTAAATTTGGAAAGTATTAAAAAATGTAGAGGACGACCACAAAAGTGTTGGAAAGAAACAATAAAGAACGATCTAGCTTATTGTGGGTTAACTACTAACATGACACATGATAGGGCTATGTGGAAACAAAGAATCCATGTAGCTGACCCCGTCTGGTATGGGAAAAGGCTTAGTTGTTGTTGTTTGTATGCCTTTGTATTATGTATGATGAGGAGATATACAGATAGTATATAACTCATTCGTACAACTGCAACTCAGTTTGCAACTAATTTCCTATTTGTACATAGCATTATGAGACAAAAGCAAGTCTTGGAGAGAATGTTCTCCTCAGATCAGTGTCAACAATTTAAAGAGTTGCCTCAAAATAGAAAAAACAGAAAGTTAAATGAGATTTTAGAGACAGTCTTCAGGAGTATATTTTGGAATGCATGTGTAGTACTATGGAGGATTACATGTTCTTTAGTGAAAGTTTTAAGATTGACTGATAGCGAGGAGAAATTATGAAGCCATTGATAGGGCAAAAGAAGCCACTAGAAGTAATTTCAATGAAAGAAAAAGGAATTATATGCCTATGTGAAATATTATAGATAATAGATGGAACAAACAATTGCATAAGCCTATTCATGCAGCAACATATTACCTAAACCCAACATTGAGGTACATAGCAAGCTTTAAAAGGGACGGTGAGGTTAATCGAGACATCATTGATTGTATAGACAGATTAGTTCCTAATGAGAGTAGAGCAGATACTATACATCGAGAGATGGAGATCTATGATAATGCTCTTCACTTGATGGGTTTGCCTGTAGCAATCCGCAACCGCACTAATATGCGCCCAGGTAAACTATTTAGCTTCGTATTTAAGTTTCTTAAATCTTATATTTATTGTGGATTAAGTCACTGATGATTGTCTTTTTCTACACATGTTTGGTGGAATACATTTGGAAGTGATTGACCAAACCTTAGAGATTTTAAAGTAAGAGTTCTAAGCCAAACCTTTAGTGCAATGAATTGTGAAAGGAATTAAAGTGTTTTTGAACACATTCTTACAAAAGACATAACAGGTTGGAACATAAGTGCCTCAACGACTTAGTTTTCATTTGTTGTAACATACGACTCTGACACAGGTAATCTTATTTAATTCAATATTTTGTTTGACTTCAATTGTTAATGTTATTTACTAAATACTTTTCTTTCTTTCTTTTATGCAATTAAAAAAGTTAAATAGAGAAGAAAACCAATTTGATCCACTAAGTTTGGATAATTTTGATATATTAGAGGAGTGGATTATGGAAGATAATCAAGAAAATACACACCTAACGAAGAAGACATTGCATGAATTAATTTGAAAGGAGTGCAACAACATCATCAAGGAGATGAAGATTTAGATTGGGAAGCAAAAGGTGGTGAGAATCTTCAACAAGGAGAAGATGACGATTATTTAGCTGATGATCCTAATTACAATATGTAAATGTATTTCATTTTTTGCTTCAAAATATGTAATTCTTTTTCAATTGTTGAATGGTGAACGATGAATATGTACTAAATTTTTGCATTATATGAATTCTTTGTAATTGTCAATTTTTTTCTTTTCTTTTTGTTTTTTTACTAATTTTTTAGTATTAAATTACGGTAGGATATGATACGAGTATCGTGGACCAAAACGATACACGATACGATACGCGTCAAACAACACTGGATGGAAGTGTTAAATTAAGATGGCAGGAAGAGATTCATGAAGTTCTTGAATGCTTATACATTTAAAATTGAATGGTGATTGATGAATATTTAATCAACTTATGAATTACATGGATTGTTTAGAATTATCATGATTTTCTGATTTTTCCCAATTTTTTAGTATTAAAAAACGATACGGTGCGATACAATATGATACGTATCGTGGACCAAAATAACATACGATACGAACAATACCGAAAGAAACCAAAAGATGCCATTAGGAATGGAAGAAGAGTAAAATTATACTCATATACAAAAACAAGAAAGACATACCGAATTGTATAAATTATCGAGGTAACAAGTTGACGAGTCACCATGAAATTATGAGAAAAAATTACTGAGCAAAAGTTGAGACAAGTATTGGGTACAACTGAAAACCATTAAGATTTACAAAGACTATTCACGTAGTAAGACATATCATGAGACATTTTAGAGCAAAAATGAAGAACCTTTACATGATATTTATTGATTTAAAGAAAGCTTATAATAAGGTACTAAGAGGTATTCCTTGGAAAACCTTGAGAAATAGAGGTTATTATGTTGACATATATCAATTTTATAAGAGATATGCATGATGATATAAAAATATTGTATAAACTCATGAAAGAATCACATATTTTTAAAATTAATATCAGATTACATCAAAGATCAGACATAAACCCATATTTAATCACCTTGGTTTTAGAGATGACTTAACAAAGGATACTCAAGTCAAGATGAAGTACCTTTGTGTGTATTATTCATGGATTGACATTGTGTTAACGGATGAGTCTAATAAAAAGTTAACAAATTAGAACTATTAAAAAAAAACATTTGAAAATAAAGAATGTCGACTTAGTAGAACAAAGATATCAACTTAGTAGAACAAAGATGGAAAATATAAAATACAAGTTTGCTCATTTGGTTACTATACATAACATGGGAATTAAAATTGATATACATAGCATCCCTCACAAGCAAAGTTTTAAATGCCTAAAAAGTAAGGTTACTTTTTTTAGAGCGCTGAAAAAATTGACATAAATGTCACAAAGCATGCTGGTTAAAACGGAGAGGTGCTTTAGGTATCAAATGTGACAAGAACATCAATTAGACTAGCTATGTGAAGAGAGCTCCTTAAGAAAGCTCTTACATCACATCCCGATCCATCAGGACAAGTCAAATTTATTCTTCAATTGGGTTCCTCGTCTAAAACTTACCTATTTTCTTTGTGGTATAAATGCACAATCTCAGTAGGCGACAAGTCATAACCAATTAGTTTGTAACTAGGAAAAAACCTGAAAAAACAACCGTAACCTATTAATATTCAAATTGCAGCTATAACATTTCTAAGTTCTTTGGGGTACAGAGTGCGGTAAAGCCATCTTTGCCTCTTGCCACATCCAAATTAGCCATCGTTAAATTGGCTTGCACCAAATGACCACAATCAAGGCCCCCGTTGGATGTACCCAAGTACAACCAAGCGTTTTCCCACGCTAAGTGGGGTTTCCGACATGGATTCTTAGTTGCACTCGACCTTAATCTCGTGTCATATTGGCATTAAACTTAAAAGCAAGATCATATTTTATATTTGTTCATTTTCAAATACTGCGAAAGATCATCGATGAACTCAGAGTTAGAGCTACGCCTTGAAGTATGGAACACAAAAAGGAATCCCATTTTAACCTTTCTTTAGGATTAACGAAACAATGGATGAACCCAATTTCCCAAAAAAGTAAGAGCGATTTAGCTACTTACACATCAGATGATGCTTCCGTTTTGCAGATTTTCCAGAATTCTAAGCAATTGATTTCACAACCACCACAAGTTGAGAGAGAGAGAGATGGACTCACAGGAGGAGGAGACGACGGCGAGCAGGGTGGATCTTCTCCAGCAAGACTGAGGCCAGTAGCTCGAAATCGACAGAGACTGGAGGCTTCCCGCGATGGCGGGGAGCCAACTGGAAACGAAGCCGATGTCCACCAGGAAGAGATCGTCATCCTCCTCCCTGCTTCCGTCGGCGAAAGGCCCAAGCCTCGGCTCATCGACGGCGACGCGCACCGACTCAAGCCTCGGTAAAGACTTCAGGAACCGGCCGGCGAGCGAGGCGAACGGTGGTGCGGCCTCGGGGCCGGCTGGTGGTTGGGAGATGAGCGGCGGGGAGACGACGGAGACGGATCGAACGAGGCATGAGAGGGTCCGAAACGTGCGGCACACGGCGCGGCAGCGAGCAAGGTCCCGGGCGTCGCTCACATGCCCTAGGATCTCCACGATCAACGGCTCCGGCAGCTCCTCCATGGTCAGGCGGCAAACGTCCACGCCTTTTCTTTGATTACCGGCTTCGTGATCGCCCAAACGTCCACGCCACGACATGGTATATCCATTACCGGCTTCCGGACTCGAACCGGTACTCTTAGCCGTACCGTTTCCTTTTGACGCCATCCAACGTAAATCCTATCCGTCCAACTAACACGAATGAGATTCTTTTCTGGTTTTAAGGAGCCGGGTTACAAATTCGTCTTCCTTACCCATTTGCGATGTCTAATTAGACATGGCCGGTTTGAACGGGAACATGATCAGGCCAGAAATTGGTCGAACTTCGAACGGACCGAACGGGCACCACAACCATAATCATAATCATGACCGAACCTGTGGCCTCTTTGGTTTGGTTATTGTGAAATGCGAGTCGAATCGGGTCTCACATAATTGTATATAAATAAATGAATTTTTGGAATGTTTTTTATTGTATAAGTTATACGGTCTTCGTATTTATTAACGGTTCACGAGTATCAACCATGTGACATGAAGGGGCCCTATCTGTATCGACAATTGTAAGACGTTACAATTATGGCTATAAGAGTTTAAGAATTGGATCATAACTATACTTGAAATGGAAGAGAATCCAACCGTTGTGGTTTAGTTCTAAGCGGTCGTATGAAATTGTCGGTTCCAAACCACACGCTACTCAGACATTTATAAGAACCGATACGGTCTCACTGCCCAGATTGGTAACCCTTAACAAATTGATTTCCTTTGCTTAGCACCGTCGATATAATTGAGATTTTGCACAAAGAGCAATAGCTTACCTACCTTGGGGTGAGGTGGGGGTGTGCATATGGCTTCACCCTCATGAAAAAATAGTTAAGAGATTTTTTCTAATTTTATCAAAAGGTCCACATAACTAGGGTTATATTTTCATTAGTGAGATGTTGAAAAGGAGTCAGACTTAGAAATCTTTTAGTACGAGGTATGAAAATGTTTTAAAAAGAATAAGATCACAAAAAAGTGTTGAAAGAAACAATAAAAAATAATCTAATTTGTGTTAAGTTAACTATTAACATGGCACGTGATTGAGGTCTGCTGAAACAAAGAATCCATCAAGCTCACATCAAGTATGGAATAAGGTTTTGTAGTTGTTGAAGTGTCTTGGCTTGAATTCAGGCAAGGTGATCATTTAGTTCATTAAAGAAATTCAAACTGTCTGAATAGATTATTTTCAATTTTTTTCTAAATTCCAAGTGATGTAGCCATATGATGGGAGCCTGATAACTCTTGAACATAAGAAGAAGATTAATTACAAGAAGAAACTATAAAATTTTGAGTTTTCGAATTTCATTAAAGCTCTAAAGTTACCTAATGCTAACTAAATGCAATGAGTTAATTCAATCGAGTCTTTTCTTCTTATTTCCTTCTCT
This sequence comes from Brasenia schreberi, assembly GCA_036023115.1. Taxonomy (NCBI): domain Eukaryota; kingdom Viridiplantae; phylum Streptophyta; class Magnoliopsida; order Nymphaeales; family Cabombaceae; genus Brasenia; species Brasenia schreberi. The sequence goes on along the minus strand of JAYKKT010000080.1, from coordinate 8,127,847 downwards.
TTTTCTGCCTTTTCTTACCTTATCGAGGTGACTAAACTGCAATAAAACAGATTGTTGATGATGTTCATGACCTGTGAACAGCATGGGTGTTGATTTTGCTGTTTCAGTGACGCTCACAACCTGTCAAGGATAATCACTGACAAGAATTTCTCTTGCGGTCTTCAAACTGTGATGATGCAGCTGCCTTGGATTCTGTTGTGTACAGTAACTTGGATTGACAGTCACGCAAAACTCGTTTCATTGTACTGCTTTTTGCCAAACTATAGGACTGGATCACCGGCTATTCTCCTTCCACTTGTTTCTCTAACCATAGATGGATCTTCTAAGTTGATGATCCCCAACCAGTAAGCAAAACTGTTCATTCATTGTGAAGAAGTTGACCAAGTTAGAAGCCGATCTCCAAAGAAACAATCAGATGTTGAAGGTATGCATTACATATCATAAAAGGCGTGGATACTGCCTAATTTGGAAGATATGTGACTTGCCTCGCACCATTTGGTATCAAAGCGATTGAAAGTGCATGCGCAATCGAGTGCATAGAAACTCAACTTGCTACAAAGAGCCGACATGACTATGAACATTCAAAGTGGGGAGGGACTCTTTAAAATCCAACCACTTGATTTCGTAAATGCTGGTAAACTAGTTCATCTTATAAATTATAGGAATTGTAGCAACGTTGAGGTAAGTCCACGGAAGCCAGTTGCAACATAGATTTTCTAAGAGTAGCACTGGAGAAGAAGGAAGAAGAGAGAAGAGAGAAGAAGAAGTAGTGTCGCACGGTTTCCCACTGAGGGATTTCACAAGTAAGAGTTCTCTTGTTTGTTTGTTGTTAATGTGTCTTGATAAACGAGCATAATACTTGAGCTTTTCTCTAAAGTTGTTTTTCTCTTCCTTTTGAGAGATTTTTGTATATTTTTTAAAATAAAAAACTTATTTTCGTATAAAAATGTTTATCTTCTTTTGAATAAAACAACTCATGAAATCTGAAAAGGAGCCCTTCTTCTCGTATTTCATGGTTGTTGCCATGGGGCCAAAAAGTGACCACCAATAACTTACTTCTCACACTTGGCCACTTGAGCTAATTTATGATACATTAGTTTTTTCTCCTACTATTAAGAGAATTTCTTGAATTGTATCATTTTTTTAGTTGCAAGTCAATTGCAACTCTTACCTGTTTTGCGGTTTTTCATAATTAATACATTTTTCTTACATAACAATCATTAAAATGTATTTTAACACTCAAACTCTAGGCATATCCCAAACCCATGTGTATAACATGCTCTATGAAAAGATCATGTAAGATATCACTAGTCAAGGGGTCAACCCATGTGTAAAACTATTATATGCTTGCTTCTAGAACTATCAACTAATGTGTAAAACACATATTTAGTTAGCATGTAAGATATAGGTATCTCAATTCTCTTAAGCATATCATGAACATAGTGGTATTAAACTATTATATGCTTGCTTCTAGAACTATCAACTCTACTTTTAATAAGAGAGATTTTCCAATGTTGTCACAATAAATGATAATAGACTCATTGGTTATATCTAGCTTCAAATCACATATTAAACGACTTATCCAAACAAAACTCATTGCAACCATACTTCAAGCAACATACTCAACTTCTTGTGTATGTAATATTATACAATCTTATTTCTTGTAAGTGCAAGAAACAACGTCACCTCTAAATAGAAAAATTTGATGGGAGGTTGACTTGTTGTCATTTTTGCTCTTACTACTTTTAGTTTATCTGCTTGAAAGCAGAATTTTAATTCTTTTATTCTTTTAAGATATCTCAAGATCCTTTTCATAGCTATCTAATGTTGCCAATCAGGATTACTTTGATATCTACTCACAAGAACAATAATAAAGATGATATCCGATCTTGTATACAACATCACATACATCAAACTACTCACATCTTGTGTATAGGGAACACTAAGCTTGTTTTCTTTCTCACCGAGATAATCAACCTTACTCAACTTGACTCATTTAGCAACTAGTGTAATTATAGGCTCGCAATCACCCATTCTAAATTTTTTAAGAATATAATCAACATCTTTCTCTTAACTCAAATATAAAAGTTCAAATTCTTTATCATGAGAAATCTTTATACCTAGAATATATGATGTCTCTCCCATATCCTTAATTTTTAATTTTGAGTTTAACCATAACTTGATTTTGATAATAATCTCATTGTCATTTCTAATCAACAATATGTCATCTACACATAAAAATATAATGACAAAGTGACTTTATTATTCTAAACATATATACAATAGTCAAGTTCATTAACCACAAACCCAAGTTCTAAAATGATATTTTGAAAAGGCAAATACCATTAATGAGATGATTGTTCAATGCCATATATGGATTTTTTAAACCTATATACTTTATCTTCCTAAACTTTAACAACATACTCTAATTGTTGCTTATAAATGATTTCATCTAAATCATTGTTTTAAAAAATGGTTTTTATATATAGCTGACGTAAATCTAAATCATAAAGTGCATAAATAGCTAGAATAATCATAATGAATGCAAATCTTGAAATAGAAGAATATATCTCGACATAATCTATTCCCTCCTTTAAGAAATTCTTTTAATAATCAACCTCGCCTTATACTTGTTGATCATTTCATCGATTTTATATTTCTTTTTAAGAAACCATTTGCATCTTATAACTTTCTTTTCTTTTACAAATCTGTCAATTCTCAAACTTAGTTTTTTTCAATAGATTCATTTTCTTCATCCATTGCCTTTTTCCAATTCGTTGATTTAGATGGGTTAATAGCTTGTTGATATGACATGTTATCAGTGTATTAATCTAAATTTACTAAATTAGACACTTTCTCGTCAAGATAAGTGTAATAATCTTTTAAGTAGGACTTTGTGATTCAAGATCTTTTATGTTTACTTAAAGTTTCAATTTATTTAGGAATGTCATTTGGATCAAAATTCATGTGTTCAAATGATGATGGATCTGGATCCACTAGATCATAAAAATATTCATCATCATTTTCAAGGAGGTCATTCATAGTATCTATTAAGAATTTAATATCCCTACTTTCTATTAAACTATGATGTATGTGATAAAACCTATATCCTTTGGAATTTTTAAGGTATTCAATAAAAACACATCATAAGGATGTACTGTCTAGCTTATCTCTTATCGTAACATATGTGATAGATCTCCACCTCCTTAGATGACTCAGGTATGATGTTTTATCTAACCACATCTCATATGGTGTAGATAATACAACCTTACATGGTACTCTATTTAATATGTAAATGACTATAGTCATTACTTATCCCTAAAATATTCTGAAAAAAACGTCTATTAACATAAACCTAGTCATATTCAACAAAGTCTTGTTATATCTTTCTGCAACATCATTTTGTTCAAGTTTTCTAGGCATGATATTCTGTTTAGAGATACCAAAGTCTTTACAATTTTCAAAAAACTTTATAGAGGTGTATTCTCCACCGTTGTCAGATCTCAAGACTTTATGATATACCCTAATTGGTTTCCAACTTCTTGCGTATATTCTTTAAATATTTCAAGTGTCTTAGATTTATATGTCAAGATATATATATATATATATATATATATATATATATATATCTTGAATAATTATTGATAAAAGTTTTAAAATAAACCTTAACACGATGATATCTTACTCTAAAGGATCCACATAAATTAGTGTCAATAATTTCTAATTGGGTTGTTACCTTAATTACTTCTTTAAAAAAATATTTTCTAATAATTTTTCTTTGAATACAAGCTTCACACTTATTAAAAGTATCTTTTTCAAACTCAGGGAATAAGTCAAAATTGGTTAATTTCGTCAACTTATTTAAACTTATATACCCTAAATGTTTATGTCATACATTCACATTCATAACAAAGGTACAATCAATATAAGCAATAGAAGAAAAATTTTCATTATCACTAATGTTCAACTTAAACAAACCATGCTCATAATAGAATAAACCTGAAAAGGTTATCCTACAATGTTTTCTCAAAGTAACCTTGCTAGGGATAAACTTAATCTCAAATCATTCTTTTACCAAAGCAAGGACTGATACAAGATTGCACATAATAGTAGGCACAATCAATATATAAGTACAACTAGTATGCTTTTTTATAATAATCATAAAGAACCTAACCCCAAGAACATCAGAAAAGGTATTATTTCCTATATAAACTCAATACTTCCCAAGTTTGTATTTCTTTAGATCAATCGCTTCCTCTTTGATCTTTGAGATATGTCAGATCGCTCTAAAGTCAAAATCTACTAATCTGTCACAAGGTGGTTCATATAAAGACAATTATAAATGGCATAGATTATGTCTTACTTCTCTTTTGGGTTGCGACAATATATGTTTCTAATGTTGTTCTTTTTGTTGCGAAAATCCTATTTATAGTGCTTCATTTTTCCATAGTTGAAGTAATTGATATAAGAAGTAGATTCCTACGATTTCTTGAAAATATAATCGACTTTCTTATTATTTTTACCAAACAATTTATTTATTTATTTATTTTAGTTGTTTGTAGAACTTGACCCTAAATAATCTTGAGTAGCTAGTAATTTATCTTTTATTTTTGTTCATATATTCTTGTTGAATTACTAATTTAAATGAGTGTTCGAAAAGGGTAAAGTCATACCCAAGTTTGAGGGTTGTGGTTACCACGTTTCAAGACAGGAAAAGACTGTTTAGGATAGTGGATATCTACATTGGTTTAAGGATGATTGATTTTACTAGTTAAGTCTCTAGCCATTACCAATATATGGTTAACATTTTCAATTACATTATCTTTTTCTTTTATTTTATAAGAATTATATTTTTAAAAGAATAGGTAAATGTAAAGTTTAGTTGTAGTATTATATTTTGCTCTTAAATAGTCAAATAACTCTTTAGCAGTCTCGAATTCCATAAAGACCTGAATAAAGTCATCATTTATATATGTTAACATAATAGTCTTAACAATTGTATCATCTTTTAGAAAAGTATTATATTTTTCTTTTTCATTGTCTCTTACATTTGTCATAGGAGGTAAAACATTTTCTCTCAACACATAATCAACACCATCTAAAGTTAAAGCTAACAATATTCTTCTTTTCCATGATTTAAAATTTAGGTCATTTAGTTTTTAAACATTTTCTAATTCATAAACACAAATTCTTGAAGTCATTTTTAATAGTTTGGAAAAGATAACAATAGAGGGTCTAAATTTTTATATAAAATTGCAAAAGATAAGAAACAATAGGACATTTTCCACTAAACAAGCAATATAACATAGTTAGACACTAAATTGCAATATACAAAATATCTGGATACTAAATTGTAAATATTTCTAGGCACCTATAAGGTACTAGTTTAGAAATAAATATTTTCAATAAATTCTAAACAAGTTCGGGAGTAAAATAGTAATCCTACCCCCTTTGTATCCTTCTATAATTTCTTGTACCGCTGGCGAGTATACATCATTTAACTTTCTTTTCTCTTGTAGTAATTTAATCAAAGATTCAAAGGCAAAGTAGTAAATTACATTTTTTATATTTTTGTAATTCTACAAATGTATGTGTTCCAAAATGTATTTCTATCAGATATCATGATAGTGATTTTAGCAAATAGTTAGGGACAAATATGTAGAAACACTCAATATATCATATTCATCAATTTCACAAGATATACATGGACATAATAATAAATTCACATATTAGGTATTCTATAATTTAAATTAAATGACAAATGACTAAACTTTACATTCACATGCTTAAGGGTATAATTGTTATTCAACCCAAAAATATCTAGATATATCAGTAATTTTGAAGAATGGTAGTATGTAATTACTTTTGTTATCAGGGGCAAATTTCTTGCTGTTAATTAGCCGATTTCATTGACAAGAATCAAAGAAGAAATTGTTATTCAACATACTTTGAATTTCTGCAGGAATCGGCCCCTTATTGGGCTACCGACTGATCTTGTCTTCTTGATTAAAAAACAACCCTAATGAAACCCATAATTTATACTAACCTAATCTAACTTAAAAACCTAATTACCCTCAGTGTAGGACATGGTTCCCAATGGATCTGATCCAGATCCATTGGGTCCAAACACAACTTTCACTTAGACACTAAACACGACGTACATGTGGATATTTGACATGACATTAACAGAATAAGAAACCCATTAGCACATGACACATTAACAAAATTGACTTTTCAATATACCGTTTGAGGCAGTTTCTTGAAAATTGTGATAAGAGTTGTTTTGCCACGCTCAATTTTCCTAAAACTGTGGTTTTGGCCAACGATTTTGCCAAAACCGTGACAAAGGGGGGGAGAGAGAGTCAGAGGGAAACATGAGAGACTAGAGAGTGATCCTCTTTGGTCGGCAATGGCGACGGAGGAGTCCTCTCTCTTTGGTGGTGGTGATAGAGGGACCTTCCTCTTCTGCCTCCATAATCTCTCCAACTAGCTTCGGTCGACTTATTTTGACGGACTGTGACCTCTTATGCTTTCTGTGAAATAGAACATAGACAAATCTCTATACTTGCCTTTTTGTTGTTATCCCTTAAGCACAAGAACATATTCTGCTCTATTTTGAGAGACAGAACAAAGACAGAGAGTTCTCTGCTATGTTGCTCATTTCCTCTTTTGTTTTGTAGAAAAATATTCTTACGTTGGAGACATTTTCTTCTTTGATATTTTCGTCTTTGCTAACTTCTTTTTTATTTTTAAATAAAAACTGAGTACCTAATACAACACAATCGAGAATCAATAAGTTCTAATACCACCGTAGGAATTGCAACAATGTTGAGATCACAAAAGCTTATTACAATAGAGATCCTCTAAGAGCAACAACGAGGAAAAGAAAGAAGAAGAGGGAAGAAGTACTAGTGTCATATGGTTTCTTGTACAAGATTTTCACATGGAAGAGTTCTCTTTGGTTTTTTGTTGTGTATGTGTCTTGATAAATGAGTATAATACTTGTTTATATATCTTAGCTTATCTTCTTCGTGTGTTTTTTTCTCTCTAGCCTTTTCATTAAAGCCATTTGTATCTATCTTTTGAGAGATTTTTGCATCTTTTGATTAAAGTAAAAAATTATTTTTGTATAAAATTGTTTATCTTCTTTTGAATAAAACAACTTGTAAGATCTAGAAAGATACCCTTCTTCTCGCATTTCATGATTGTTGTTATTGGGACTGAAAAGTGGTCATCAACAACTTACATAAATATGAAAACTTTAAAAAATAACTCAAGAATATTTAAGAGCCATTAGTGAGAGTATATAGAAGAAAAACTTGGGTTATAAATGAAATTAATAGGGAAATCTATAGAATTGACTATTAATTGTGATCCTACCAGCCCTAAACAAAACCCAACTTTCTCTGCTCAATAAAGATCTAAAAAAAATGAACAACTAGGATGATATAGCTCAAGAAGTCCACTTTTAATGGTTTCATTTTTTCTCAAGAACGTGAGGTTCACCAAGGATATATGACTGATATCAGAACCTTATCAACGAGCTTCCAGAAAGTATTTTATAAAACTAAGATGCAGCTAATTTTGTTTAATAGGCAATTGATTGCGTTTACACGGGCTCTTCAGTTTAACCTGAACTTATATGTTTCTGCAAGATCTCAAACTTGGCTTGTAAAATCAGTAAAAACAAAATATAATTCAATTCGCTAAAGTCAAAAAGGAAATACAGAGGATGCATCAAGCTTCTTAGAATTTCTTGTGCAACCTTCGTCTTAGTACAACCATAAATCAGGTGAGCCGTCATCGTATCTCCATGGTACTTGGGCTTGATGTTATGGCAGCCACAATCTTGATATTTCATATGATCACCTTTGCATCCTAGTCCTTTAAGAGCTGTAAAGGTCGTTGCATTTGCAAAAGCAATCAACAACATTACAAGGAGGAAAAGAACGGTCAAATGAAGAGATTTGGCCATGATTTTTATGTTGTTGAAGAACTTGGAGTACAACGATTGACCTTTCTTTAGAAATCAACACATGAATGCAGAAGTAAACCAATGCAGAATACATATGTAATCAGCGAGCTTAAGCTTTATGTACATACACATGAGAGAGAGAGATTTAACCGATTGACCTTAGCCTCTTCCAAATCAAGCAAACCAATGCAGAATGCAAATTTGAACAAAGTGGAGGTTTCATGGCCTCTTCTTTGGAAATCAACACACATATTAATGTATATACACACACGTAAGTACGTATGAATGTGGATATACATGCAATGTGGATGTACATGCACATATATATACATGTATAATATATATGTACGTATGTATATGTATAGAGGATGAATTCCTCATTTTGCATTGTTTAACTGATTCAATCACTTACTATCGCTTTCCATCAACTTCCACTCTTCCTCCAGTGCAAAACCATTCTCTACTGATTAAAACTATCACATCCACCACCAAAACAACTTATATATAAATATTTATATTTTATAAGTGGTTTCGGTAGTTGTGATAGCAGTTTTGACCAACAAAAATGATTTTTTATAATGAAGAAGTAGTAAAAAATTGTGGAAGGTGATAACCCCTGGTTGAATCGCCGATCCATGCAAAACAAGGGATTGAGCATGATTGAGTATTAAGCAAAGACTATTTCTTCCATATCAATACATATAAATTGATGATAGGAGCAAATCGGGTCAAACAATCTAGTCACTTCAGGTTTGGTTAAAAAATAAGTCAACCCTAAACCAACCAGATTCTTTGCAAATTTGCACGACCCAAACCAACGTGATCTGGTTGGTTATCCCAACTGCACCAAACTGTGACAAAAAATTATGCAGGAAAACATCAACAAAAAGGAACCTTAGGTGAAGGTAGGAAAAACAAGGTGTTCATGGAAATAATCTAAAATCCAACAGACAAAACATGAATATTGCCTGTTTGCTTTAGATCAACCGAGAGACACGAGCTTCACAGATCTTGTTACAGGATGTGCCATTCTCGGCTCAAGTAACGGCTCGACTGGCCATCCAGTCCGTTACCTGAGGATAGGCCCAAATCTAGTAACAGACAGCCGTTACCGAAAATGGTCATCCGTTATAGCTCCCAAACGAGGGAAGCCACAGGTAGATAAGCACGATGAATGGGGGAGCGCCTGCCTATAAAGGCAGGTACATACAAATACTGAGAGATACTAACAAAAACAAAAAACACATGAAAAACTCATAATGTATTCGTTTGTGCAAGCTCCTGTGCAAGAACCTCGTGTCTATCACCCGCACTCCATTATCCGTTGCATCTACATCTCTACAGGTCGTTACATCAACAATAGAGGATTCACCAAGAATCTGACGACAGAAGGAAGGCCATCATCGGAACCTTCAACAAAGGAAGAAGGTACGCATTAGATGACATTGGTATCAGGGCTTGGTTCCCTGCAAAAGAGAGCGAGAGGATAAAATAAAATAAAAGAGGGAACGAAGAAAAAAAAATGGATGAGGTAAGGCGGTAGCTGGTAGAGGCAGCGAAAGCAAAACTCAGAGGCAGGCTCTGCCAAAAAGCCGAAGAAAACACCCTGAGGCAGGCTGAAGCAGGCATGGCCCAAAAGCCGAAAGCAATAGCCCGAGGGAAAAGGCAAGCCGGATTTAGCCAAAAGGCAAAAGCAGGTCGACCTTAGCCAAAAGGCAAAGGGAGACTGGCAATAGCCTGACGGCAAAAAGCAGGTTGAAAAAACCTGAAGCCAAAAGGCATGCCGAAAAAAAGCCCGAAGCCAAAACGCAGGCCGGCAAAGAGCCCGAAGCAAAAGGCACGTCGGTAAGAACAGAAGCAAAGGAAGGCCGGCAAAAGAAGAAGCCAGAAATCCACCGACGAATGGCCAAAGTGTCCCCTCCGGCCCTCTCCCTCCCTGTTACACTCTCACTCTCTCTCTCTCGGAACATTCTAGAGAGCATACTTCTGTAAAACGCTTTTAAGCATTTCTTTATGGACAAAAAAATCAAAATCTGTGGTTTCAGAAAATCATGTTAAACTACATGGAGGATGATCTAATTAGGGTCTTTGAAGAATATGAGACCCCGAAAGAGCTTTTTGACTCACTAACAGCTAAGTATAATATAACTGCAAAATTATATATGCAGTTGCTATTACAGAAATACAACTCATTTAGAATGAAAGAAGGAGAAAATATAGTAGAGCATGTAAATCACATGCTAGTGATGGTTAAAGACTTAGCCGTAGCAAAATGAGTCATCCCCGAACCGATGCAGATATCAACCATACTGAACAGTCTACCTCCATCATGGAACATTGTCACCACTGCCTTAAGATTAGGGTTTGAAATCAACCTTTTTGAGTTGCCTCTAAAACTAGCAATTCAGCAAGACATATGCTCAAAAACAAAAGGGAGAAATTGTTAGTGGTTCAGGATGAGTTAGCATCTAGCTCTAAATCTAACTTGAAAAAGAAACCAAATAAAAGGTTTGGCAAGAATAATAGGAAAGGAGGTCAAAGTTTTAAGAAATCGCAGGAAGCCGCTTGCCAAATCAAGTATTTCAACTGTGGAAAGATGGAACACTACAAAAGGGACTGCCGCAACAAGAAAGTTGGAGGAAACAACCCACAGCGCAGACAGTCGAAGAAGCAGGATATAATCTGCGTGATTTCAGAATGCCTATACTTGGACCGCCTAGTTATAGGTTGGTGGATAAACTCAGGAGCTACAAGGACATATCTCGAAGACCAAGGAAGGGGCAATGGACCTAAAGGAATATCAACCGAGAGAACATCGTGTGTATATGGGAAATAATACTTTATCAGATGTTTTGGGTATTGGATCCTTCCGATTATTTGTACAAGACAAACCAATTGTAATGAATGATGTGTTAATTGTGCCATCTATAAGGTGCAATCTAGTCTCGGTCTTTGCCGTAGTCAAGAAGGGTTTTGAAGTTAGGTTTATACCTAACAAGGTGTCTATGGGCAAACATGGGAGAATCTTGTTATCAAGAGAATTTAATGTAGAACAAGGATTGTTCAAGTTATCAGATAATGAAAGTCATCCATCTTCTACTTATATTGAGAGTGCCTTTTCTGTTGATGTGAATATGTAACGTAAACGCCTAGGCACATAAGTTTGGAAAAGTTGGAGAAATTATCCAACTTTGACTTATTGCTCGGATTTGAGAAAAATACTTTCAACAAGTGTAAAGCTTGTATACAAGGAAAAATGACAAGGAAAGTCTTTTCTAAGGAGACAACAAGGGCAACAACCCTCTTAAAAATTATTCACACAGATTTATGTGGACCTTTTAGAGTAAAGACACATCGAGAAAAGGGTTATTTTATAACCTTTATCGATGATTACTCTAGATATATGTATATATATCTTTTGGCATATAAATTAGAGGCACTTGATGCTTTGAAAGAATATAAGCAAGAAGTAGAAAATCAATTAGGGCATTTGATCAGAGTCTTGAGATCAGACAGAGGAGGTGAGTATACCTCGGTAGAATTCTTGGAATTTTACAAAGACTTTGGTATTGCTAAACAAAATACAATGCCCAAGATACCTCAACAAAATGGTATAGCTGAAAGATACAACATAACATTGCTGAACATGACAAGGTCTATGTTGATTGATGCCTCTCTTTCAAGGGTATTTTGGGGAGAAGCAGTAAGTATAGCTATTTATGTACTCAACAGAGTACCGTGTAAAGCTTTATTCACTACACCATATGAGATATAGTTTGGAAGAAAACCCAACCTAGGTCATCTCAAGAGGTGAGGATCAATTGCACATGTCAAGATCCTTGATCAGTATAGAGATAAGCTATACAACAAGTCCTTGAGATGTATATTCATTGGATATCCAAAAGATTCAAAAGGATATCGATTTTATCATAAGGACTACAAACACATTGAAATCAGAGATGTTGAATTCTTAGAGGATACTAAGAATGACATCTTGAAAAATAATGAGGAATGTGTTGAAGATTTGGTAGATTTAGACTAATCATCTTTTGAGCCCATAGAAGATCTTCCTCAAACTACCGATACCTTAAGTGGACATAAGAGGCCAAGAGCCACTCCATCCTACTTAAAGGATTATCACACTTATCTGGTATAGGAAGTGTGTAATTCGGTAGATTTGGATGAGTTTACTGATAACTTGACTTATTAGCAAGCAATAAACTCATCGGAAGCAACAGACTGGGAGAAAGCCATGGATGAGGAAATTGAATTCATTGAGAAAAATCAAGTTTGGAAATTGACTAATTTGCTAAAATAAAGGAAAGTTATAGACTGTAAATGGGTTCTGAAAAAGAAATACAAGGTCGATGGTATAATCGACAAGTTTAAAGCGAGGTTGGTTGCAAAGGGTTTTTCACAAAAAGAGGAGATAGATTATGTTGAGACATATTCCCCAGTTGTGAAATTTGCATCCATATGGATAATCTTGGCAATATTTGCATACTATGGTTAGGATTTACATTAGTTAGATGTAAAGACAACCTTTCTAAATGGTGATTTAGAAGAAATCATATACCTGTAGCAGTTCAAAGGATTTATGGTTGAAGGCCAAGAAGATAAAGTATATAGGTTGAAAAAATCCCTATATAGCCTGAAACAGTCACCTCGCCAATGGTATTTGACTTTTCAAAATACCCATTATAGAACTTGGGTTTGTGGCTAATAAACTTGATCACTGTGTATATGTCTGAAACAGTGGGAGCCACTTTGTCATCTTATCATTATATGTAGATGACATATTATTGACTAGAAACGACAATGAGATGATTATCAAAACCAAGTCATGGTTGAACTTCGAAATAAAAGATATGGGGGAAGCATCCTATATCCTGGGTATAAAGATCTCTCGAAATAGAGGATCTGGACTCTTATGCTTGATTGAGGAGAGATATATAGATTATATCCTCAAGAAGTTCAAAATGGGTGAATGCAAGTCTGTAGATACACCTGTTGTAAAAGGGGTGAAATTGAGTAATGTTGATTGTCCCGATGTAGGAGATGATAAGCCTAATGTTCCTTATGCACAAGTTATTGGCAGCTTTATGTATGCTATGTTGTGTACAAGGCCTGATATCAGCTTCGCTGTTAGTCTTGTTAGTAGATACTCAGATGAACAGAAAGAAACAAAGGACTAGTTTGGCAGCATTGGGTAGCGGTGAAAAGGATTTTAAGATATCTGAAAGGAACAAAGGACTTGAAACTGTGCTTTCAAGCAGATGAACAGAAAGTGGTAGGATACTCAGATGCTGACTTTGTTGGGAGCAAAGATGACAACAAATCAACCTCAGGTCAAATATTCTTATTTGGAGGTGGTGTTGTTTCTTGGGCATGCAAGAAACAGGGTTGTGTAGCATTGTATACACAGGAAGCTGAGTATGTTGCTTGCTGTATGGCTGCAACAAGTGTTGTTTGGATAAGCCGCTTCATATGATATTTCAAGCTGGAGATAACAGACGAGCTAGTGGTTATCTATTGTGATAATAATGCAGCAATTACTCTTATTAAGAGTGGAGCAGATTGCTCGAAAAGCAAGCATATAATAGTAAAATACCACATGTTCATGATATGGTTATGAGAAAGGAAATATCGATCTCATACATGCCATCGAAAGACATGTTGGCAGACCCTTTAACAAAAGGCATAAGAGAGGAACTCTTCTCAAAACATGTTAGAAACATGGGTTTGAGATATGTTTGATTGTTGTATAGGCAAATAACCATACAACGGATATATATTGTTGTATAGGTAAATAACCATACAACGGATGATTTGTTGTGTAGGGAAATAACCACACAACAGGTTATGATTACAATAGTAATTAGGAATCGACATAACTAGGTAAAACCCCTGAAAAGTGAGAGGAAAACCAGAATATCGATACACTTAGCTCGAATGGCCAAGTGAGAGTTGTTACAGGATGTGGCCATTCTCGACTTAGGTAACGGCTGGACTGGCCATCCAGTCCGTTACAGATCTAGTAACGACAGCCGTTACCGGATAACGGTCATCCATTACAACACCCAAACGAGGGAAGCCACAGGTGGATAAGCACGACGAATGAGGGAGTGCCTACCTATAAAGGCAAGCACATACAGATACTGAGAGATAGTGAGAAAAACAGAAAATACAGGAAAAACTCATTCTGTATTCATCTGTGCAAGCTCCTGTGCGGAAACCTCGTGTCCATCACCCACACTCCATTATCCGTTGCATCTGCATCTCTACAGGTCGTTACATCGGCAACAGAGGATTCACCAAGAATCTGGCGATAAAAGGAAGGCCATCATCGAAACCTTCAACAAAGGAAGAAGGTATGCATTAGACGACAGATCCCTATCAGACTTGCAGCATCAGATTTTGGGTCTGAGTTTGAGCTGTAACCCCTAATTGATGGGATACCTTTCATATTTGATTAGATAACGATATTGGGTAATTTTATTTCCTGCCTTTAGTTCATGTTATTTATAATCTATTTCTGAAATAAATTTACATAGTTATTTCTTACATTGAAAGAAAAATGTACATAGTTATTTCTTACATAGAAAGAAAAATGAACATGACATCGATTAATCAGCCATGCTCGATAGAAAATCATTTGTAAATCTGTAAAATAGTTTACACGAATGGTACACTGTTTTCTGTCACCATTGCACAAACGAACCACCTTCATCCTCACAAGGATAATTTTGTGCATCTATCTATGTATGCATGTATTCGTGCATTTTAAGTAGTAAGGGGCGATCTTTTTGGCCAAAGAGGGTGCCCTATTAGAAGAAGAACTTATCATTTGGTTGGCCTGAGGGACATATGAGATTTGAATAGTTGTTACTTCTGCTTCATGATGTTTATTTTTGTATTTTGATAACTTGGCCGTTATATGTATAATGTATATATACAAACTAGTGCTTACACGTCATATGCGCTCATGTCTCTCCTTTACTTTTTGTATGAAGAAGCATGCTATTTAGAAATTTAAAAGAAAAAAAGACAACCATATTACACTTGCTCTAAAACTTAAAAAGAAGGTATGTAGGAACTAATTACTCATACTCTGACGTATATATTGTATATATTGTTAACTATATATAACCACCTAAAATTCACACAACTCAACGATTCCAATAGTGTTGGATTTAATGTTGATTATGATTGGGTTAATTAAACTCATGTACATTAATAACATTTAATTCATGTTTAGAATCCCCAAATATTCAATTGATGCATCAACGTGAAAGTCCTACAGTATAAAAGTCACATGTGAGGGACTTAGCAAGAGAATATCAAGATAAGACAAAATTTAGTGCCATATTGAAGAATGAGACAAACCCATGTATCCTTTTGTATAGTTGGTACCTAACGAACCTTAGTTCAAAGAGTTTGGGGAGGACATGTTAGACTAGCGCCAGGTTGGGTCGGGTTTGGGCTTGCGAATTGTCTTCGGTTTATCTTTTTGTGTGAAAAACTTTTGATCTAACGGTCAAAAGTATTTATGTGGGAATGATTATGGGATGAAAAGGTACATCATTTGGATCAGATTCATAATATGTGATCCATCACACAACTTATATATAAGGGATTAGGGCTCCCTAATCCGCACTTATGTAAAAACACTCTCCCCCTATGCTCTCCGCATTTCCCCTCTCATCGTGGTGTTCCCCACCCGTGGTGACTGCTTCTTGCTATCCTTTCTCTCCTGCCAAAGGCGACTGATGCATGGTTGAAGTCGAAAGTAAGGTACGTTGCTTTCAGTTGTGTATGCATTTTATCCTGATAGGAAAGCGTAAATACCCGTACGTACTTGGTAGTACAGGTTGATTTCTCTAATGAAAGTCCGCAAGAGTGACTTGAACATATAAGTTCCTTTTCTAATTCTTGTTTGCTTGTGTTTTTCACACAATTTGTTTATTACTTCCTTTCGATCTACGATTGTATTTGATTGGGGCATGTTTATAATTGTTATATATTGGTTTCCTATGGTCTTTCCCAATAATCTTAGAGAAATTAGTATTAATTGTAGTAAACATTTCTTCGCCTATGACCCTCCGACTTAAGGTTGACTTGACCTTGATGTCGAGAAAATTTTCTAATCCCTATTTCAAACGTTGGTAGTAGGGTATGAAAATTTGGTTAACAATGTTAGAATTGTATTTTTATATCAAGTCAGATTGTCTTTATCCCGATGATACTAATCCTAAAAGGTTAGATAAAATGGAAGGAGGACACCATGTGTCACTATTGTATATTGTCGACACTATCAAATGTTTTATTTAACGTTTATAGTTCTTTTTCTTTTATGACAACAAAAGATCTGTAAGCTGTCTTGAATCGAAAATACAATACTAAAGACCTCAGTCATGAAAAATATTTTGTAGCCAAGTTCTTCAAGTATCAAATGGTAGGAAAAATCTGTGACTAAACATGCTAATGACTTTGAGTTTTTATGTAATGGTTTAAAGGAAGCCGAGATAGAACTTCGTAAAAAGTTTATTTTTATGTTTATTATTGAGAAATTTTCCAAGTCTTAGAGGGTTTCAGCTTAGACCTCAAGCATAAAAAGGATAAGAAGACCCTTGATGACCTCACAATAGATATAACAATAGAGAAAAAACATAAAAGTCAAAACCCGTTATACCTTTAAACAACACCCGTAGGGTAAAACTAATAGTCGAAAGGATATAACCTAGTGATCATAAGGGAAAATAAGAAAACCATAAATCAAAAGGCAAGATCTAAAAGAAACCCAAGAGCAAACTGTGTTGACTTTGTGGTTAGGTTGGATATTAGGCAAGGTACTGTCCCTTAAAAAAAGCAAAGAAACTTCCGATTGTTAAAGAGTTATGGTCAACATGGTGACTAATGCGCCTACTAGTGATGTATATCTATTTTTTAAACCCTATCTCCTTTTCATTTATGAGATAAAATATTGGATTGTAGACACTTCAACAAATGTACATGTTTGTGTTAACCAATCTATGTTTGTGTCTGTAGTAGAACTGTGACCTTAGGGATCATTTGACTCTATAAGTTAAGAGTGAAAGATGTTCTAACTCTTAAGGAAGTTAGAAATATACCAATGATTCGCCATAATATCACCAATGGTCCTACTTTAATTAGACAAGGGTTTCTTTAGGAAAGAATTTTTGTATGATGTAGAGGATCTGTTTAAAATTCATGTAGAACCAATTATTGATCTTTATATGATTTTTAATGTTAATAAAGTATCTACTTCTTCTTCTTCTTTTGTGTATAATGTTGAATCATCTGATGCATGACATATTAAGTTGGGTCATGTAAACTTAGACTCTATAAAAAAATGATGAACTTAAATCTTACTCCTAAGACTGTGATAGATAAAAAATGCAAATGTGGTATATGTGTGCAAGCGAAACAACTTAAGAAACCTTTTCATACGGTTGATAGAAAATTTGAAATTTTGGATTTGGTGTACATTGATATTTGTGAATTCAATAGAATGACTACTAGGATAATAAAAGATATTTATTATATTTATTAATAATTGAGTAAATATTGTTATATTTACTTGCTTAAAAGTAAAGATGAATCTTTAAAAAAGTTTCAAATATTTAGAAATAAGGCACAAACTAAAAGTATCAAAGTACTTAAACGATTAAGGTATGATATAAGAGGAGAGTATACATCAAACCTTTTTCAAGTATATTGTCATAACAATGGTATTGTTAATAAAATTATTGCTCTGTATTCTCCTCAATCTAATAGGATAACTGAATTAAAAAGTAGAACCTTGTGTGATATAGTTAATGTTTTACTTTAAAGTTTTATGTTACCTACTACATGTGGAGAAAGCTTTGATTACAACTTGCCATATTCTAAATAGAGTTCTTCATAATCATTAGAAAAGTAGTCTTAAATATCTCAAAGTGTGGGGTGTCTTTCAAAAAGTATGCATCCCAAAACACAAGAGAAAAAATTGGGACCTAAAACAGTGGATGTTATATTTCTGTATTATGTGGAGATAAGCTATGCAGATATATTATTGATAATTAGATATGACGTATCTATCATAGATATCAACAAAATAGTTGAACTCCGTGATACTACATTATTTGATAATGTATTTTCTATAAAGACTAGAATTTCCCAAAGTGTCTTATGTAGATCCTGACCCTACTAGTGGTTTTATTTCCAATCATGTGAAAAGGATAACAAATGTGGGGGTTGACTCTGATTGTATTGTTTGTAGATCAGATTACTTTGAGAAAATAATCGAACCAAGGAGAAGTAAATGACCTATGATATCAAAAGACTTTGGAAGTGACTTTGTCAATTTCAATGTCGATGATGGTTTGATCACCTCCAGGAAGCTATGACCTCACCCGAGATTAAGTTTTATAAGGAAGTTGTTAACGATAAAATTTAATCAATTATCTTCAATGGTACTTAAGAATTTGTGGATTTGCCTCCTGGTTGTTCTATTGTGGATTGTAAGTGAATTTTTAAGAAAAGAACTGAATGGAGATGGAACAATCAACAAGTATAAGGTTAGGCTAGTTATCAAGGGTTATACACAAAAGGAAGAAATAGATTACTTCGATACCTATTTCCGAGTTTCTTGAATGACCACTATCCGAGTACTTTAACATTGATATATGTATATGACCTCACAATCCATTAGATACATGTGAAAACCGCTTTTCTACATTATGAACTCTATGAGAAAATTTATATGTATTTGCTAGAGGGATTTGTGGCTCGTGAGAATGGGTTTAAGGTATATAAGCTTGTTAAAACATTATATATTTTAAAACAAGATCCTAAATAATGGCATGAGAAGTTTGATTGTGTGATATCATCATTTGGTTTCATTTTTAATGATTATGATAAGTGTGTCTACTGTAAGTTAGTCAATAATGTATTCATCATTCTTTGCTTATATGTAGATGATATATTGTTATTTAGTTTAGATATGACAATAATAAATGAGACTAAGTTGTTCTTATGTACTAAGTTTGAGATGAAGGATATGGGTGTGACTGATATAATTTTAATGCTTAAAATCACAAGGTCTATTGATAGTATAATAATCTCTCAGTCTCATTATGTTGAGAAAGTTTTAGATAGATTTTGATATATAAACTGTAGACCTATTAAAATCCCATATGATTCATCAAAGGCTTTATATAAAAATGAAAGTGATATTCCTGTGTCTCAACTATAATATTCTTATATTGTCGATAATTTGATGTATCTAACTAACTATACATGATCATATATTATTTTTGTTGTATGCAAGTTGAGTAGATACACCAATTGTCTAGATAAAACTCATTGGAAAGCTCTACATAGAGTACTTCACAATATAAAAGAAACAATTTCTCTTGTGCTGCATCATGGTAAAAATCTTTTTGTTCTTGAAGGATTTAGTGATGTCAACTTAATAGCAAAGAACTTTAAGAGTAATGGGGTTACTAGGTATGTGTTTCTTATGTGTGGTGGTGTTGTTACTTAGAAATTTAAGAAATAGTCTATTTTGGCCCGTCCTACCTTTGAGGTAAATCTATGTGCTTTAGATGCGACTAGATTGGAAGTTGAATGACTTAAGTGACTTATGTCCAATTTACTTATGATAAAGAAGTCGCTTCCTCTAATTTTAGTACATTGTGATAGCATCACTATCGTAACTAAGGTTAGTAGTTCCAAGTACAACAAGAAAACAACATAGACATATCAAAGTAAGATTAAAGTCTATAGGGGCTCTTGTGTCTAACGGGGTCATGGTTGCATATTTTGTTGAATCTAAAGATAACACATCTAATCTTTTGACTAAGGGTATGTCAGTAGCATTAGTTAAAAAATTGAGGTTGGGGATGACAATGAAACCCACGATTTATTTGCAACAAGTGAGAATTGAACCTAACTGAGTAGAAATCACGAATTAGGTTTAATGTTGTAGTAAGTTGTTGGGTGAATAAGAGAACACATTGTATTATAAGATACTATGAGTATCTGTGTGTCTGTCTCCTTTAAACCTAAAGTGTCATGATTAAAAGTTTAGCAAAAGATTATTCTTTGAATGTAATCAATTCCTATGACAAGATAATAACAATATATCCTTGGAGATGCACGATTAAATAATTGACATTGTTAGGCTGCAATAAGGGAATTTGATTGTTCCATAAAATCAATCATGATATATGATATTGATGCATGACCACTAATGCATCAGCCTTAAAGATCATCCCACAACCTTTGATTATGTTGTTACCAATAGACACATTTACACCAAGGTTTAGGTAAGACATGCTCACCTAGTTCTTGTAAGGATAAGATTTGATAACTCAGGTAATGGTTCAAACCGAAAGGTAGCATTATTGAAAGCATAATATGATGGTTGGTTTAGTAGGATACTTTATGCTTTAGGACTTCGTGGAGATTGTTGGATTTAATGTTGATTGTGGTTGGGTTAATTAAATCATGTACATTAATGATATTTCATTCATGTTTAGAATCCCTAAATATTCAATTGATGCATCAATGCGAAAGTTCTAAAGTGTAAAAAGTCAAATGTGAGGGGTTATGCATGAAAATATCAAGAGAAGACAATGTTTAGTCCATATTAAAGAATGAGACAAACTCACATGTCCTTTTATATAATTGGTAGCTCATGAACCTTAGTTCAAAGAGCTTTGGGGGGCATGTTAGACCACACATGCACGCACGCGACGGGTCGGGCTTGGGCTTAAGAATTGTCTTTGGTCTATCTTTTTGCACTAAAAACTTTTAATCTAATGGTAAAAAAATGTGTTTATGTGGGAATGATTATGGAATAGAGAGGTACATCATTTATATCAAAACTATGATCCTTTATCTACCATGCAGATTATAAATATGAGATTAGGGTTTCCTAATTCGCACTTATGTGAAAACACTCTCTCTTCCTCTGCTCTATGTGTTTCTCATCTGATCATGGTGTATTTTTGTCTGTAGCGATTGCTCCCTGCAACTCCGCCTATGTAAGGGATCATCCTTGCATTGCCGGTCCCAAGCCCGGATAAAGGAGGAGGGTTGTGTTAGGCTTTCGACAGCCAGCGTAAAACTTCATCGGATTTCTACAACATGGATTACAAAAATTATGAGCATTGCTTTGGGGCGTTCCCGCCTAGCGACGTGCTGCAGAGCCCGAATGCAGTAAGAAGTAAGCAAGGGCCACTACATTTTCGCCCGAATGTAGTGAATCAATTGCAGAGAGGGTTCCCACATCATGGACGGGTGTGGGTAAAGAAGTTAGTCCCGCTACATTGCCGCCCGAATGTAGTGAAAAATTTTCAGAGAGGGTCTCCGCATTTTGATTATGGACGGATGCGGGGGGTAAGGAAGCTAGTCCTAGATAATAAGATTCGTATTGGTTCTTGGAATATCGGAACATTATCGGGTAAGCTAATGGAGGTGGTAGATACTATGATTCGGAGAAAGATTCATATTCTATGTTTACAAGAGACAAAATGGGTTGGAGAAAAAGCAAAGGAGATAGAGGATACAGGTTTTAAATTATGGTACTCAGGTAAAGAAAAGGCCCGAAACGGAGTTGGTATTATCATAAATAAAGATTTAAAGGAGAGTGTAGTAGACATACAACGATATGGTGACCGAATCATGACATTGAAATTAGTGTTAGGAGTAGAGGTTTTGAATATAGTTTGTGCTTACGCACCCCAAGTAGGACTAGAAGATAGTATAAAGACAGTTTTTTGGGAAGAGTTAGATAAGGTGTTTCAAAAGATTCCACAAAGGGAGATGATTTGTTTAGGAGGAGATTTAAATGGACATGTCGGTAAAGAGGCATTAGGATATCAAGGGATTCATGGAAACTTTGGTTATGGGGATATAAACGAGGAAGGTAGGGAGATTTTAAATTTTGCTATGTCATTTGATCTCTTTATAGTCAATACAATCTTCAAAAAACGAGATGAACATTTAATTACTTATAAGAGTGGCTTATCACAAACACAAATTGATTATTTATTTGTAGAAAAAAAGATAGAGCGTGTTGTAAAGATTGTAAGGTAATTCCAGGAGAAAGCTTAACCACCCAACATCGACTTTTAGTTATGGATTTACAAATAAAAAAATGGACAAAGAAGAAAAGAGTGCATCGAGCTATTCGGACTAAATGGTGGAACCTCAAAAGTGAGAAAGAAGATATATTTAAACAAAAAGTCCTTCAAGGAGATGTTTGGAATTATGTAGGCACACCCTCTGATATGTGGAACAATATGGCTATACATATTAGGAAAGTGGCGAAAGATGTGTTAGGGGTATCTAAGGGAGGTGTACCGGCACAAAAAGAAGCTTGGTGGTGGAGTGAAGTAGTACAAAACAAAATCAAGGCAAAGAGGGCATGTTACAAATTACATTATGCTAAGAAAACTAGTGAAACTTTAGAAGCTTATAAGAAAGCAAAGAAGGAAGCAAAAAAGGCCGTTAGTGAAGCAAAAGCTAAGATTTGGGAGGACTTATATAAAAAACTCAACTCAAAAGAGGGTGAAAGAGACATTTTTAGGATAGCTAGGGCTAGAGATAAGAAAACTAAAGATCTTAATTATGTTAGATGCATAAAAGACGAGGATGAAAAAATTCTATTGGCAAATGATGATATAAGAAATAGATGGAAAAACTATTTTTATAATCTTTTTAATGAAAATAAAGATTTTAGTATTAGTTTAGGAGATTTAGCCAAGTCAGAAAAGTATATAAACCACAATTTCTACCGACGTATTCAAAAGAATGAAGTCAAAGAGGCTCTTAAACATATGAAGAGTGGTAAATCGGTAGGACCAGATAATATTCCTATAGAAGTTTGGAAAATACTAGGAGAAATAGGAATCACTTGGCTCACAAGACTATTTAATGAAATATGGAAAAACCAAAAGATGCCCGAGGAATGGAGAGAAAGTACACTTATACCCATATATAAAAACAAGGGAGACATTCAAAATTGTGCGAATTATCGAGGTATCAAGTTAATGAGTCATACTATGAAATTATGGGAAAGAATTATCGAACGTAGGTTAAGACAAGTATCAAGTACAATAGAGAACCAATTTGGATTTATGCCTGGTAGATCTACTATTGAAGCGATTCACCTTTTGAGACGTCTTATGGAACATTTTAGAGGAAAAAAGAAAGACCTTCACATGATATTTATTGATCTAGAAAAAGCTTATGATAGGGTACCGAGGGAGGTTCTTTGGAGAACTTTGGAAAAAAGAGGTATCCCATTGATATATATTAACCTTATAAGAGACATGTATGATGGTGCACAAACATGTGTGAGGACTCGTGAAGGAACGACAGACTTCTTTGAAGTTAATATTGGGCTACATCAAGGATCAACTTTAAGTCCATACTTATTTATAATGGTGATGGATGAGTTAACAAAACATATTCAAGATGAAGTACCTTGGTGTATGTTATTTGCAGATGACATTGTATTAGTGGAGGAGTCTAAGGAAAAAGTTAATAGAAAATTGGAACTATGGAGAGAAACATTAGAAAACAAAGGCCTCCGACTTAGTAGAACAAAGACAAAATATATGGAATGTAAGTTTGATCATTTGGTTACTTCAGAGGACATAGAAATTAAAATTGGCACACATTGTATTCTCCAAAAGGAAAGTTTTAATTACCTAGGGTCAATTTTTCAAAGTGATGGAAGAATTGATGGAGATGTTACACATAGAATTAATGCTGGTTGGTTAAAATGGAGAGGAGCATCAGGTATTCTTTGTGACAAGAAGATACCATTAAAATTAAAAGGTAAATATTATAGAGCAGCAGTTAGGCCTGCCATGTTTTATGGTTCTGAGTGTTGGGCAATTAATCATCAACATGTACAAAAGATGTCTGTGACAGAAATGAAGATGTTGAGATGGATGAGTGGTCATACAAGAAAAGACCGTATACATAATGAGGTTATTAAAAACAAATTAGGAGTGGCACCAATAGAGGATAAAATGAGAGAACATCGTTTAAGATGGTTTGGACATATAGAAAGAAGATCAAAAGAAGAACCTGTAAGAAGGTTAGAAAACCTAAATTTGGAAAGTATTAAAAGAGGTAGAGGACGACCACAAAAGTGTTGGAAAGAAACAATAAAGAATGATCTAGCTTATTGGGAGTTAACTGCTAACATGGCACACGATAGAGATCTGTGGAAACAAAGAATCCATGTAGCCGACCCCGTCTAGTATGGGAAAAGGCTTAGTTGTTGTTGTTGTAGCGATTGCTCCCTGCCATCCTTCCTCTCCGACTAAAGGTGACTGAGGCATGATGTAGGTCAAATCTAAGCAAGATATGTTGCTTTCACTTATGCATACATTTTATCATGGAAGGAAAGCATAGGTACCTATACGTAGTTGGTAGCAGGGCGTTGATTTCTCTAAGAGAAGTCCACAAGGGTGACTCGTACATATAAGTTTCCTTTCTAATTCTGGTTTTGCTTATATTTTCCATACGATTTGTTTATGACTTTTGACCTACGACAGTATTTATTGGGCATGTTTATAATTGTTGCATATTTGTTTCTTATGCATGTATTTTTACTGGATTTCTGAACAAAAAGTCTCTTTTAAAACTGGCACCAAACAAACTCGAATGTTTTGGGCAGTCTATGGTGAGCTTGAGTCCCAAGCCGCCAGGGACTCATTCCGGCAGTTCAGACCAACGAAACTTATTAAAACTACCAAAATGTTACTAATGGAATACACTGAGTTGGAATATTTCAATCCCATCTGCCGAAACAGATGGGATAATTATAGGCTGCCAGAATAATTTATCCTGATCACCTTTACAATAACGTGCGCAATCACATCTATTTGAAATAATAATTATTTTTTTCATAACGACGATCAGGCTATCCCACCTTCGAAACATAAACACACACACATATTTACATAAGAAGATGAATCCGGGCCGTACTCATCAGTGGTGATGAGGGAATTACTCACCGATCGACTAACTAGGGAGAAGAGGTGAGGCGATCACCCCACATATCAGGATCATACGTACCGAATAACTAGGGAGAAAAGTGCATGCACAGAACTACTAAACACAACTTGGCAAAGCTCCACTGGCAGTGATAATGGAATTACTTGCCAACCTTCAAATCAATGGAGGATCTCCATTGAGAAGAGATGAGTAGTTCACTCCACCTGAAATTCAGAAAACAAATGAAAAAAGTTACAAGAGATTCACCCATTTCACGGAAAATTCTAGATCCACACAGTTTAGATAGGATCTCGGTTGTGAGAGGTTCCTACTTCATAATCTATCTCCCCCACAATATTGTTCCACAAAAATCTATATATGTTAACCTATTTGATTTACATTTTTTTTGGCATATCAAGCAAACATTATTAGGAGCCAAAAATTGAGATGCAACTCATTTTGTTTTATAGGCAATTGGATTGCGTTTACAGGGGCTCTTAAGACCTGAACTTATATGTTTGTGCAATATCTCAACCTTGGCTTATAAAATCGATAAAAACAAAAGATAATTCAGTTTGTCAAAGTGAAAAAGGAAAGAGTAAGGATGCATCGTGCAATTGAGGAAGTTTACAACTTTCTCTCACCTTCTCTCTTTCATGCTTGAGGAGCAGCCTCGGGAGCGAGATTTTCATTGTCCTCCCTCCATGCCACTAGGCGGTGGCCACAATGGGTTCTTCGTAGCCATCGTGTGCAGCTTCTGCATATGGGTTTCATGCGGGACCCTAGTCGGATTGGGTATAATGGACTCTATCGGACCTAGATTTCACAGCACCTCCCCAATGTCAATAGCTAATGTATAACCGTAAAACAAGAGTAAGACCCAAACAGTAGATTTGGAAACCAAAATTGACAAATTTATGCAGATGAATAGATTCACCTTCATTAACTTGTTCAAACTGCCAAAAAATACCTTCTTCAAGGAACTCTCAGTGCTTGACAGTGATTTTGTTTTTGAGAACCCATTTGCATTCTATAACTTTCCTTCCTTTAGCTAGATCAGCCAATTCCTAGACTTTGTTTTTCTTAATGGATTCAATTTCCTCATCCATGGCTTTTTTTTAGTTTGATGATTTAGATGAATCAATATCCTACTCATATGTCAAGTTATCAATTGGTTCATCTAAATCTACAGAATTATATACTTCCTCTGCAAAGTAAGTAGGACGATGTGACCCTAAGTCTTTTATGTCCACTTAAAGTTTTGGTTGATTTTGAAAAATAATCTATGGGTACAAATGATGATTGTTCTAGATTTACTAGATCATCAACATACTCGTCATTATTCTCAAGGATGTTATTCTTAATATCTTCTAAGAGTTCAACATCTCTGCGATCTATTAGTCCATTGTCCTTATGATAAAAATGATATCCTTTTGAGCTTTTAGGATATCCGATGAATATACATCTCAAGGACCATTCAATTCTTCATCTGTTGTAGTTGGAGTAGGTAGTGAAACTGTATCATTTAAAACATATTTTAAACCTTGAAATATAAGTGTTAAATGGATACGTCTTTTCTACACTTTAAAGTTTAGACCATTCAGTTTTTCTATTTTTTCCAACTTCGATACATAAATCCTACAACTCATTTTAGTTTGTTTAGTAAAAATAACAATAAAACGGCCTAAAAAAAAGAAAAACCAACCAACCATGTGTGTTAGTAGACTGCAATAGTTTGCAATAATTTATAGGTACTATTTTGAAAAATTATGTCCAAGTACCTATAAGAATTTTCAATTGATACTTAAATATCAATTGAAAAAACTCTTAATTTTATTATATTATTTCATAATCAGCGAAGGGACAAAACTGTAAATTTTCCTTTTATTTCGTGTCACTGTAATTTCTCAAGAAACCTTAGGGGTAAACTAGGAATTTTATTCTTTTGTTCTATTTTAAAACTTTTCAAAAAGACTCAGAACATAATAGTAAAAAGGCACCTAATTTTCTCGTAAAATTCATGGTTGATTGAGGGTAAATTCATAATTATACCCCTCAACAGGTTTTAAAATTTTCTTAAAGGCAATACTTTCTTTTCGCATGATGGCAAAACTATGAATTTTCAATCGTGGAGGGGTAACTTCGTACTTTTATAATTTGGTATTTCATAATTTTCAAAAACTGTCAGAGGACAGTTTTGTCTTTTCATTTGTTAAGGGCAAAACTATCTTTTTTACTTAAAAATATCTGACTTTTTTCTAATTTTGTCCTGTAACATATTTGAAATTTTTAAAAAATGTTAGGGGAACAAACTTTTAAGCTCGCTCCCCGAGGCGATTTCAGCGCCCACGATTTTCACGTTATAGTTTTGAAAAATCGTTGAGCAGTTTTAGATGGTTCGAGAAGAGGGAGAGAGGCGACGGGGGGAGAGAGAGAGTATAACGGGAGAAGAGAGAAATGAGAGAGGGACAAACAAGGGAGAGAGTTGGTCTTCACCGCTCTTGGTTTCGACTGAGTATATCGCTCTACCTCTTCCTGCTCCGCCTCTTGCCGCTCTGCCTTCTCTTGCCTCTGGTTGACCTTAACGCTCCACCTCCTCTTGCCTCTAGCTGAGCTTGTCGCTCCGCCTCCTCTTGCCTCTAAATGAGTTTGTTGCTCTACCTCCTCTTTATTTATTTTTTGTTGTTAACTGACTATTCTGTATGTAGGTTTTCGACAACCTGACCCTAATACTACTCTTGAAATATTACCGTGCTTCGATTGATTTGCTTAAAACGACGATTTGCGTCAGAACTAGGATTGATTAGGGACAGGGTGATCACCTTTGTGTCTTTTGTCAAAGAGAAAAAAAAGAATTTTAGAATGTCGAATTGGATTAAAAGAGCAAAAGTAATAGAATCACATTTATTGCTCATCATCAGGATTTTCAATAACAAAAACTGAAATAGCTTTCAAAATAACCAATCATGCGGATGTATGAATATAGAGGCATTGACAACATATTTCTCTATCTAAACAAATAGATTACATCATTTTTATCTTCATACCCTTTGATGCTTGAATCCTATATATTCATATAAAATGTTCCTAGTGCCACATATTTTGGAGGATCACTCCCTACACCAGGGATAACACAAAGCAAATGCTCTGATTCATACAACATGGTGACTATTTTGAAGTATAATGAAAAGCTGACCTTCGACAAGGTGCATTGGCATCAGCAGGTAAAAAAAAAAAAAAAAACTGAATATGCCTGACAGATTCAGAAAAAATGAAACTGCAAAAGAGTAAAGGAAAGAAAAAGAAAGAAAGTTGTTTTGAAATGGTCACATTAAAGGAATGAAAGAAATGAAAGGAATTGAGAGTAGAAATTGAGAGCTTCTTATGAGAAGCCTGTGTTTACAAGTCCAAAAGCATTTACAAAGTTCAAGTTCTTGAAAAGTTTCTAGCTGCTCCTTACATCTTATCCAAAGTCTTATAACACTGTTTAGCTTTATATCTTCATAACCCTACCTTGAATTCAATGCTACAGTAAGTCATCTCAGGACACAAGTCTATATATCGATCACCTGATTAAACGTTGGGCATTTCGTTAGCTTTAATATGTGTTGTGAAATGTTGCTACCTATCCTTGAAGTGATCTAAGATCTTTGCCTTCAAAAAGAGTTCATTGACTTCACTAGAAAATGGCCGAGAAAAGTTCGAGTCGCTCCCACATCACACTTTCAGGTTAGTTCAATCTAACTCACAGGACAACGGTGTGCTACCCCTGTCATGTTTTACCCATATTTGGGCAATTTTTCTTGTCCTTGGATAGATGACTAAGTATCAGAGTAATAGCTTTCCTATTACTAGAATCCTACCACAATTTTTGATCCTGGAACCCATGAGAAAGTTTCTGTCTTTAATTCTGACTTTTTTTAGATGTTCAAAGAGATAGAACCCCTAGGTCATACTCCTGTCTAGTGAGCAACTGACAAAATCTCTTTTCATGAGAGATCAGGAGGGAACCAATAAAGAAGGTTTTCTTCTGGACGAGTACGCAATCTTCTTTGAAATTTATGACATGTTCTGATCATGATGTCAGGGATGTTATCAAGAAATTATGATATTACCCTGCCTGTGATGGTAGTCAAGGAATTATTTGCATCTGGGCCAATCTGATAAACGCTATGTTCACTTAGTCAATTCCTCGTTCCGTTGGTACTTTTGAATTTCACATGTCTGATCTCATACGCGTACAATGCTCGTAACGTACAACGTGATGAGTACAACATTATGATGTGACCATCAGAGATGCAAATTTCGTCATGAACAATGTCAACTGGAAAGAAAATGTAAGCAATGGCAACGGAAGGTAGGAAAATGATAGTCCCGTGATAATCCTACTGGTGTCAATCATGGTACCTAAGCGTATGTGCACAATGGCTGCTTAGATCGACTATCATGGAAAGTTTTCGGTTCAACCATCAAAATCAAGGGGCAAGTAGGATGAAGCAGCCATAACTGATGTAAATTACGCCAACTATTAAAGAGCGACCCATAGATATGGAATCAAGCAATCTACTCTACAGGATCAATTAGACGAGACAAAGATGTGAAAATATATTGAGTAAAATTTTTTCAAGGACTCTACTACAAGGGTTCATGACAAGTAGATAGCCGTATTTAGCATTCCTCAAAAGGAGAATAAGGATCATAAATAAGGAAAGATTATAAGAACGACAATTTGAAAGAATAGTTTAATTATAATCAAGATTGTGTCCAATTGGCTAAAGCAATGTGAACGAGGGGTTATGATTTTTGTCCGATAAATCCAGTCTACAGTCGTCTCTCATGGAGGAGCAATGATTTTTTTTTTTACCAACCGACATGATTTAAAAAAAATAAGTAGGCCAAATTGATATGCAAATTGAAAGAAAAAAAAAAAAAAGAAAGAAAAAGATTATTATAGTGGAAAGAAAAGTGAAAGAAGAAAGTAAAATAAAAGAAGAAAAGATTTAAAAGAGAAGAACTTAATACCTTAAGGGTCTTCAAGCCTTATCTTGAAGAATATGCTTGAATAAAGTGATGAAACTATGGCAGATCTTCACACTAAATGGTCTTAGAACATAAGAATAATTTTTTTCTAAATGTGATTACAAAAAAACATAAAACTAAGAAAAGCATAAACTGGATCATTACCAATATACTGGCATAACCGAGTAGGGAGAGAAAATCAGACTTCAAGACTTAACAAAATTGAGATACTAACAGGTCGGCTATTTGAATGGCTTACAGAAATGAATATACTATCTATTTAGTGCAAAAAGATAAAGACAATGCAATTAATATCTTATTAGCTCTCTCCTCAAGAAGGCCTGAATTTACAGTCTTGAGGAGAAAAGCTTTCTCGACTTTTTTCCGTATGGACGAAGCGTTTTATTAAAAGCTTCAAATTTCACCTTTTCGAAAAGTCATTTGAACTCTAAGCGTCACTAGTGATGTCACATAAGGGAACACTCTAGCTTTATGATTACCTTTACTAAACTTATTCATCTAATGGACAAAACTCCTACAGTTAATCAAACCGGAACTATCTATTCCTTCCATTAGAACTAAATCCTAAACCTTTCTTTGTTAATATTTTATGTTTTGACATAAAATTTCAACCGATTCTCCTCCATAATACGAACCATTGTCTAAAAGTTTTTAGTAGAGGCATTGCCTCAGGTTTAACTCTTGTCTCTATTTAGTAGTCCACTGCAAGTCATTTTTAAAAATAATATTAATGAATAATCCACTTGTCTGCTTCACGCATTAATCCTTTATTTTAAAGCTATTCATAGCAATTCAATAGACACAAATTACGGATTCTAAAAGCAAGAAAGTTAGGGTGTTACACCCATCACATCAATCCATTGTAATGATCCCATTTCTGATTCTAGAATGAACAGTAATAAAGATTGGAATGTCTTGTGAGGTTTAGGAAAATCATTCTTTGTACTCATGGTCACTTCAAGCTCCAAGATATGCCATGTCACAGACACTCATTCAATTCAATTCCTAGTACACCAAAAAGTCTACGAACAGACTTCATGATTGTTCATCTGTAAGTGTCTCCATGGACAAGGTCATATTGAAATATAGAAGCAAGAAACGTCTAAAGATCTTTCCTTTCATTGAGAACTAGAATCAGCAACCTTGGACATCATTAAGATCTATCTCTAATACCAATATAAACACTAAAAGGTATATTTCATACGCCCATATCAGAAATCTAACTGATCCAAGCTAAGTTGAAGATTCTAAAATCAAACAATATCTCACTTATACATACGATTTAAGAATCCAAGATTGTGAGCTTCGCCTAGATTCAAGTAACTCAAACATTCATGCAACAATCCACACTTCATAAAGTCGACAAGTGCGATAATTCTGATTAAGAACCATAAGGCTCAAAGAAACTAGATCCTCACAGTAATTAACTCAAGTCTCTCAAGTTGGTTACAAAGTGTCGGTCATTTCACTCCATGCGAGGATACCACACTTGAAAATTTCGACCTACTACAGCATTGGTTTATTTTCTTTACTTGGGTCAATTACTTAAACATAGCTGTAGACATCAAAATTCTATTCAGGAACTCCAGAAGCATCTTATATTGTCTAAGAGAATGCAAATATGCTCTTTCTAGGAATAAGTGTCATAAATGTGATCTATGGATATGTCAAGCTCAATTGAACCATGAAGAAGAATGTCTACAACCTTAGCTTTCAAGGCAAACCTTTGCTGCGGATAGACTTCACAGAAGATGTGAGTGAGAACCTCTCGTGAGGTCGTCAAGCACCTCGTCCTCGATGCATTTTCAACTAATCGCCTATACAGAACAACATTCATAAAGCACAACTAAATAAAGATTTCAATTGGTCAGATTGAGACGTCCTGGCTTTACGCCTCGAAGCGTGTCTCAATTCTAGGTTCTCAAGTATCAAATCATCACGCTGGGCGCACCGCGATAATCCTGGCCACATGAGCATTCTTTCGATTGTGTGTTAAGCAGGGACGATCACTTCTCGACTTTTACATGCCCGCGTCGCGTACTGAATGCCGGTCTCTTTACTTCTTGCCTTCTTATACGGGCTTCCCCAATCTGCAATGCATAGTCCAAATTCTTCATACGCATATCTAATCGAGCTCATTCTTGTAATATCAAAACTTTCTAATGCTCTCTTATTCACAGGAGTAGTCAGTACCACTGCAACAGAGTTGCCTAGGTGCGTCAAAAAGATTTAGCCAAATATTTTCTCAAAGGGTAATGAAGACATCAAGGATTAATATGCAAGGTTGGCTATTTGATGCTAAAGTAGCTATCCATTCATACATAAAAAGAAGGACTAAGGAATCATAATAGTCATTATATAGCTGCAAGAAACGAATCAATTAGCAGTTCTAGATGTGAGTCATTCTCATCAGTTTAAATCACATACAAGAGCAAGAGAATGGATCCTAATGTGTTAAGAAATCATCCATGAAAGACTCGCAAAGATTCATGCTGTAGCGATCTTTTTCCCTTTTTCCTTTTCAGTCCACCAACTAACTTTCATTTTTTTCATGTTTTTTTAAGAAAGAAGTCCTTATTTTTTTTCTTTTTCATGCATTTTTTTCCCAATTTCAATTATTACTTTTTTTATTTGGAATAGTGTAACAAATCTATGTGTCGATCACAAGGGTCTTGGGAAAGGGATAGATGCTACTCAAGATTCTTATACTCCGCCAATCCTTAAAAATAAGAATAAAAAAGATACAAGTTACCTACAATGGATTCATCGATCGAAATCTAGTATTACATAACAAAATGCATATATTTTTTTTATTTTTATTTTTTCTTTATTTTTCTTTATTTTATCCTTTTTTATATATTCTTATATGACATAACCATCCTTTCCCAACCAAATCATACATTGTCCTTAATGTTAAAATATAGACGAAAAGGATAGGAATAAACCATCATTGGAGAAAGTTTTTCTACAAATTTAAATAGAAATGAAAGTACAATAAATCAAACCATTAGTAAGAGAAAGTGCTGATCTCGCTTTTCTTGTTACTCTTCGCCGTTTCCTATTGACCAATCTATGATAGTGGGGTATTGCAGTTGAGGGAAACAGATTGAAAATCAAATGTGTTTTTTGTGAGAAGGTGATTAGTGGTGAAATTTATTCTTTGAAAGTTGAAATATCACTTAAGAGGGATTTGGAAAGAGGTTGCTTATTGTACGAACAAAGTTAGGAGAGTGAGTGTCACAAGCAATTAAATGATAATGTCTACGTATGAGTGAAAGTACAATTGAAAAGATGCAAGAAAAAGAAGATAAGAAGAGGATATTGAACTTGGTGGTGGTGGTGATTATAGCATCCCTTCTGATGCCATGACAAAGATTGATAATAGTAGTTCTCAACCACCAACCAAGGGAAAGAGGGTTGTGGAAGAGGTTACAAGTGGTAGAAGATAAGGGCTAGAGGAAGCTCTTATTCTGGTATATAGTCATTTTTCCCTCTAATACTACACATGGTGCTCAACTTAGAATTCGTACTGTTATAACTTTAGAGCAATTGCATGAGCAAGTAGACCTTGCGGTGGGAGATAGTTTTATGATGCATGCATACTATTTAATACAACAAATTCTTTTTATTTTCAAGCAATGACAGATGCCTTTACTAACATTGGTCTAGCATATAAGATGTCATCTTATCAAAAGTTAAGAGGGAAACTATTAGATAAGACTATTCTTGAAGTCCAAAAATATTGTTTGACTTCGAGAGAGTCATGGAAGGAGACCTAATGTACTATCATGGCAGACGGATGGACCGATAGGCGAGGAAGGACTTTGTTAAACTTTCTTGTCTATTATCCTAAAAGATTTATGTTTTTGAGATCCCTAGACATGTCGAGGAATGACATAATGAAGAGGTTCTAAGACAGGAATTTGATAAGGTGATATTGGAGGTTGGGCTTTATAATGTAGTTTAATTAATTACAAATAATACAATTAACTATAAAGTCGCTAGAAATGAGTTAGTTGATACATATGCTACTTTTTATTAGACACCATGTGCAACTCAATGTCTAGATCTCATCCTAAAGATAAAGGATCCTTGAAGATATAGGAGAGATGGTTGAGGTGAAGGCAATAAGTGAGTGTTTCAAAATATTACAAAATTTATGTATTAACCATGCTTTTATATTATGTATAATGAGGAGATATATAGATAGTGTAGAGCTCCTTCGTACAATCGCTACTCGGTTTACAATTAATTTATTATCAGTACAGAGTATTGTTAAACAAAAGCAATCCTTGAAGAGAATGTTTTCCTCAAATGAGTGACATCAGTTTGCAGAGTTGACTCAAAATAGAAGGAATAGAAAATCAAGTAAGATTTTATAGATAATCTTTAGGAATATATTTTGGAACTCTTGACTCTTAAGTTAGACTATTAATGATCACATGTCGTTTAGTCAAAGTTTTTAGATTGGCTAACAACGAGGATAAGTCATCTATGAGCCATCTTTATGAAGTCATAGATAAGGCTAAAGAAGTTATTAGAAGCAATTTTAATAGAAGAAAGAGAGATTATGTGATCGTGGAGAATATTATGAATAATAGATGGAATAAAAAGTTGAATAAACTTATTCATGCAACAACTTACTATTCTATAAGCTTTAAAAGGGATGGTGAGGTTAATCGAGGTATCATTGATTGTATAGATAAATTGGTTCTTGATGAGAGCAGAGCATATGCAATACATCGAGAGATGGAGATCTACGATAATGCTCTATACTTGATGGGCTTGCTAGTAGCTATTCGCAACCGTAATAATATGCGTCTAAGTAAACTGTTTATCTTAATATTTAAGTTTTTAAAATTTTATATTTATTATGGAATAATGTTTATCTTTTTCTATTAGATGTTTGGTGAAATAGGTTTGAAAATGATTGCCCAAACTTGAGAGATTTTGTAATAAGAGTTCTGAGTCAAACCTTTAATGCAATTGGTTGTGAAAGGAATTGAGTGTGTTTAAACATATCCACACAAAAAAGCGCAATAGGCTGGAACATAAGCAACTTAATGACCTAGTTTTCATTTGTTGCAACATGTGGCTTCGACAAAACTAAAAAATGATTAGTTACTAATTAAGTATTCAATTCAATATTTTATTTTATTTAATCGTTAATGTTATTTACTTATCTTTCTTGCATGCAATTAATAAAGTTAAATAGGAAGAGAACCAATTTGATCTAATAAGTTTAAACAATTTTGAAATCTTAGAAGAGTGGATTATGGAAGATAATGAAGCAAATACACTCTTAACTCAATGGATTAATTTGGAAGGAGCACAACAACTTCAAAAGAATGATGATTTTGATTTGATTTTGAAGCTGAAGGGATCCTAATTACTAGGACTATAACTAAGCCTTTTCCCATACTAGATGGGGTTGGCTATATGGATTCTTTGTTTTCATAGAGCGCTATCATAATTTGTAGAATTCATGATAAATAAGTCTGACAAAGTTTTATGCTGGTTGTCCGAAGCTTAACGTAATCCTCCTCCTTTATTCGGGCTTGTGACCGGTTATGTAAGGGGGCGGAGTTGTAATATTTAGTTGGTCCTTTAGTTGATCATGATTATAATATTTAAATGTAATTCTTTTTTTAATTATGAAAGTTGTAATTTTGCTAAATATGAAAATTGAATGGTGATTGATGAATATGTACTCAACCTATGCATTATATGAATTGTTTTCAATTTGTGTGATTTTTCTTGATTTTTTTTTTAAAAAAACATTTAGTATTAAAAAAATGATACAAGGCGATATGATCAGTGTTGTTTAACGCGTATCGTATCGTGTATTGTTTTGCTCCACGATACGGGTGTATCGTATCATAGTGTATTGTATCGTATAGTACTTTAATATAAAAAAAAATTAAAAAAATAGAAAAAATATTAAAAAATCAAGAAAAATTAGTAAAAATCTAAAAAAAATCAGAAAAATAAGAAAAATAGAAAAAATATGGTAATTGCAAAGAATTCATATAATGCAAAGTTTGGTACATATTGATCATTCACTATTGAACAATTAATTTTTTTTACATATTTTGAAGCAAAAAATGAAATACATTTACATTTACATATTGCAAATTTGTATCAGGATCATTAGCTAAATAATCTTCATCTTCTCCTTGATAAAGATTCAAAGTTTCTCACCACCTTTTGCTTCAAAATCAAAATTTTCATCTCCTTCATGGTGTTGTTGCGCTCCTTCCAAATTAATCCATGCAATGTCTTCTTCCATAATCCACTCATCTAATATATCAAAATTAACAAACTGCTATCTTTATACATGTAGTTGGAATATTTGTTAATTTTCATATATGAGCAAAAAGATGAGCTCCATTTCTTTGATTATTGAGTTTATGACACCCTAGTGATGTGATATTGTTACTTGATATCCTCTTTTTCTCTTAGCTTTTTAACTAATGCTTGAAGTGGTTTGAAATTGAAGGATGATAGATCGATGTTGTGGGTTAAAATCAAGTAATCTGATTACTTCTGATCTCGCTTCACAGACTGAGTTAAGCCTCACACACGGTGATCATGTTCAACTCAATGGAAGTCATGTAAGGTGAACCCTAAAATAGTGAAGTTTTGAAATGCCCACTCAATGAACTAAGACAACCAAATTGTTCTTCATTGTTTGCGATTTTATGAAATTAGAAACTGGTAGTAGTAGAACTCCGCCCATGTAAGGGATCACCCTTGCATTGCCGGTCCCAAGCCCGGATAAAGGAGGAGGGTTGTGTTAGGCTTCCGACAGCCAGTATAAAACTTCGTCGGATTTCTACAACATGGATTACAAAAATTATGAGCATTGCTTTGGGGCGTCCCCGCCTAGCGACGTGCTGCAGAGCCCGAATGCAGTAAGAAGTAAGCAAGGGCCACTACATTTTCGCCCGAATGTAGTGAATCAATTGCAGAGAGGGTTCCCATATCATGGACGGGTGTGGGTAAAGAAGTTAGTCCCGCTACATTGTCGCCCGAATGTAGTGAAAAATTTTCAGAGAGGGTCTCCGCATTTTGATTATGGACGGATGCAGGGGGTAAGGAAGCTAGTCCTAGATAATAAGATTCGTATTGGTTCTTGGAATATCGAAACATTATCGGGTAAGCTAATGGAGGTGGTAGATACTATGATTCGGAGAAAGATTCATATTCTATGTTTACAAGAGACAAAATGGGTTGGAGAAAAAGCAAAGGAGATAGAGGATACAGGTTTTAAATTATGGCACTCAGTAAAGAAAAAGCCCGAAACGGAGTTGGTATTATCATAAATAAAGATTTAAAGGAGAGTGTAGTAGACATACAACGATATGGTGACCGAATCATGACATTGAAATTAGTGTTAGGAGTAGAGGTTTTGAATATAGTTTGTGCTTACGCACCCCAAGTAGGACTAGAAGATAGTATAAAGACAGTTTTTTGGGAAGAGTTAGATAAGGTGTTTCAAAAGATTCCACAAAGGGAGATGATTTGTTTAGGAGGAGATTTAAATGGACATGTCGGTAAAGAGGCATTAGGATATCAAGGGATTCATGGAAACTTTGGTTATGGGGATATAAACGAGGAAGGTAGGGAGATTTTAAATTTTGCTATGTCATTTGATCTCTTTATAGTCAATACAATCTTCAAAAAACGAGATGAACATTTAATTACTTATAAGAGTGGCTTATCACAAACACAAATTGATTATTTATTTGTAGAAAAAAAGATAGAGCGTGTTGTAAAGATTGTAAGGTAATTCCAGGAGAAAGCTTAACCACCCAACATCGACTTTTAGTTATGGATTTACAAATAAAAAAATGGACAAAGAAGAAAAGAGTGCATCGAGCTATTCGGACTAAATGGTGGAACTTCAAAAGCGAGGAAGAAGATATATTTAAACAGAAAGTCCTTCAAGGAAATGTTTGGAATTATGTTGGCACACCCTGTGATATGTGGAACAATTGGCTATACATATTAGGAAAGTGGCGAAAGATGTGTTAGGGGTATCTAAGGGAGGTGTACCGGCACAAAAAGAAGCTTGGTGGTGGAGTGAAGTAGTACAAAATAAAATCAAGGCAAAGAGGGCATGTTACAAATTACATTATGCTAAGAAAACTAGTGAAACTTTAGAAGCTTATAAGAAAGCAAAGAAGGAAGCAAAAAAGGCCGTTAGTGAAGCAAAAGCTAAGATTTGGGAGGACTTATATAAAAAACTCAACTCAAAAGAGGGTGAAAGAGATATTTTTAGGATAGCTAGGGCTAGAGATAAGAAAACTAAAGATCTTAATTATGTTAGATGCATAAAAGACGAGGATGAAAAAATTCTAGTGGCAAATGATGATATAAGAAATAGATGGAAAAACTATTTTTATAATCTTTTTAATGAAAATAAAGATTTTAGTATTAGTTTAGGAGATTTAGCCCAGTCAGAAAAGTATATAAACCACAATTTCTACCGACGTATTCAAAAGAATGAAGTCAAAGAGGCTCTTAAACATATGAAGAGTGGTAAATCGGTAGGACCAGATAATATTCCTATAGAAGTTTGGAAAATACTAGGAGAAATAGGAATCACTTGCTGACAAGACTATTTAATGAAATATGGAAAAACCAAAAGATGCCCGAGGAATGGAGAGCAAGTACACTTATACCCGTATATAAGAACAAGGGAGACATTCAAAATTGTGCGAATTATCGAGGTATCAAGTTAATGAGTCATACTATGAAATTATGGGAAAGAATTATCGAACGTAGGTTAAGACAAGTATCAAGTACAACAGAGAATCAATTTGGATTTATGCCAGGTAGATCTACTATTGAAGCGATTCACCTTTTGAGACGTCTTATGGAACATTTTAGAGCGAAAAAGAAAGACCTTCACATGATATTTATTGATCTAGAAAAAGCTTATGATAGGGTACCGAGGGAGGTTCTTTGGAGAACTTTGGAAAAAAGAGGCATCCCATTGACATATATTAACCTTATAAGAGACATGTATGATGGTGCAAAAGCATGTGTGAGGACTCATGAAGGAATGACAGACTTCTTTGAAGTTAATATTGGGTTACATCAAGGATCAACTTTAAGTCCATACTTATTTATAATGGTGATGGATGAGTTAACAAAACATATTCAAGATGAAGTACCTTGGTGTATGTTATTTGCAGATGACATTGTGTTAGTGGAGGAGTCCAAGGAAAAAGTTAATAGAAAATTGGAACTATGGAGAGAAACATTAGAAAACAAAGGCCTCCGACTTAGTAGAACAAAGACAAAATATATGGAATGTAAGTTTGATCATTTGGCTACTTCAGAAATTAAAATTGGCACACATTGCATTCCCCAAAAGGAAAGTTTTAAATACCTAGGGTCAATTTTTCAAAGTGAGGAAGAATTGATGGAGATGTTACACATAGAATTAATGCTGGTTGGTTAAAATGGAGAGGAGCATCAGGTATTCTTTGTGATAAGAAGATACCATTAAAATTAAAAGGTAAATATTATATAGCAGCAATTAGGCCTGCCATGTTTTATGGTTATGAGTGTTGGGCAGTTAATCATCAACATGTACAAAAGATGTCTGTGACAGAAATGAAGATGTTGAGATGGATGAGTGGTCATACAAGAAAAGACCGTATACATAATGAGGTTATTAGAAACAAATTAGGAGTGGCACCAATAGAGGATAAAATGAGAGAACATCGTTTAAGATGGTTTGGACATATAGAAAGAAGATCAAAAGAAGAACCTGTAAGAAGGTTAGAAAAACTAAATTTGGAAAGTATTAAAAGAGGTAGAGGATGACCACAAAAGTGTGGAAAGAAACAATAAAGAATGATCTAGCTTATTGGGAGTGAACTGCTAACATGGCACACGATAGGGATCTGTGAAAACAAAGAATCCATGTAGCCGACCCCGTCTAGTATGGGAAAAGGCTTAGTTGTTGTTGTTGTTGTAGAAACTGGTAGTAGAAATATACCTAAAAGTTGGCAACAGAAGGGGAAATGATTTTCACATTTTTATTTTTCATAAATTATTCTTATTTGTTCATAAATTATTCTTATTCAATAAATTTCTTATAAACTAACTCGAATTTACATGTTGCATACACGGCTTGCAATCCCAAACAAGCAAACCGGGATGCCTTCGAGAGAAGTAAAGAGAGGCCAGAAACCTCCAATTTTTTTTTTCTTTTTTTGAAAAAAAAATTTTGATAATTTTTTTTTGGGCGTTGGGCCAGTAGGGCCCGCAACCACTTGTTGTTGGAGGAATTGTTGAAGAATATGCTTATCTTGTGTTAGTTTTATGTTTCTAGGTATTATTGTACTCTCCCGAAACTATAAGGGCATTTTGGTAATTTTCTGTACTAGTGGTATTTTGGTCATTTTGGTCAATTTCCGTTTTACAGCTCCTTATATAAGAGCTGGTAAGTTGTATTACAGAGAGTGAGGTTATGTTGTGAGAGAGAGTGGAGAAGAGGGGGGGCGGCCTCCATTGGAGGTCCGCCCCTTCCTTCAATCCCTCATTTTTCCTCCATAATATTAGAAATATTTTTAGTTTTAATCTTCTGTAATGTGTCTCTGGATTTCAACAGGCATTAAGGATCAGTGGCTCCAATGGCTACCCCTCTTTTGTTGCCTCTTTCTTCTCTAATTTGCTATTTACAAACCTCTATATATATTCCATCTTCGTATCAATAAATTATGCTGTCTTACACATCTTTTGTTTGTGGTTTGACTTGTTCATTCGGCACTCTTGTTGTATTGTTTGTGTGTGACATCCATACTCGGGTGTTTTGAGATCTTGGCGCTTTGTTGACAAATTGCAACGTGGACGATTCGACCTTCGATTATCAACAACTATTTACAATACGGTACTGTATTGTACGATACAACACGATAAAATATATGATACGATACATGTTACCGTATCATACGATACAGTGCGATACGGATAATACTCGTATCGTGGATCAAAATGATACATGATATGATACGCATCGAACAACCCTTCATCATGT
Source organism: Brasenia schreberi (assembly GCA_036023115.1). NCBI lineage: Eukaryota > Viridiplantae > Streptophyta > Magnoliopsida > Nymphaeales > Cabombaceae > Brasenia > Brasenia schreberi. The sequence goes on along the minus strand of JAYKKT010000080.1, from coordinate 8,086,751 downwards.
CTTGTTATTGCATGTTCTATTGCTATGTTCTGGTTGCACTTGACAAAACTGGCTCCTAAACTCTATTTTAGAAATGACCAGAAAGGCAGTTATTGTAGGGATTTGGCTTCCTTTGTCGAGAATGTTACGTGCGCCACCATAGTTTTCTTTGTAGAATCAAATTTAGGTTCTGTGCTTTTCATTAGTTATATCAAAGATATCTTATAGAACAATACTATCCTGAGTTTGTGATAAGGATCATCTTTATTGAAAAGAAACACGATGTGCAAAGATGGCTTCAATTAGTAACTAGACCTTTATTTTGCGGAGAATTATATAAGTGAACCAGAAATCACAGCAAGTATTTCGGACTTGGTTGGGTGCATTTGCAGATTTTGTCTGTAATTTCGAGCCTCAAAGTCTTGCATAAGGCACTGAAGTTTTCATTCCTATAAGGCTGTACCCATTAGGTGGTAAGATTTGTCTTTGACAAAGCATTACTTCTCCCCTATGTAAATCAAGAGATTATTATGAGTCGCCCTTTCTGTGGACATGTTTAAAGTGTGCCATATAAAGTCATTTTGCCTTGAATAATGTATGTCTTCCTTGTAGGGATTGTGTCCTACATGGTTGTACAAGAGTAATAGGATGAGAATTTGCAGAAACCAATTTGCATGTAAGTCTTGCTTTTCTTTGTACAAAAGTAAACCGGTTTATAGCTTAATACTTTTTGTAAAATTATGGCTTAGACACCTGTTATCAACTTTCAAGAGGCGGCTAAAGGTTTCCTCAGGTCACTCAAAAGCAAGCAATGTACTTGAAAATTTGCAGAAACCATTGTCATTCTGGTATGCCCTGTACCAGAAAAGATAAACAGTAAATGGTTCTCCTTCTATATAAAGACAGAGAACGCAAGTGCGATACATGGGTGTGGGTGCCACAACTTCAGAAATCCTTGCATCAATTCCCTTAGTTTACTGTTTGCGCGCCCTTTTCTTTCTTTGCGAAATGAATTTGCTTCCTGTTTTATTTCTCTTTTCAATCCTATTATCCTCGTTTATCAGCAATATTTTTTAGAAGGCATTAACTCCTTTTATATTACCAGCAGCAAATAGTGGACAGTTGGTGTTTTATTCTAACAAAGTGTTAGAGGAGATATTGTGGTTCTGGCAGTATACAATCACCAAAATCCAAAATTGTAAAATATAGAAATTTCTGTTAAAGGCAAAAAACACATATATCTGGCGCATTTCATAAACATAAATAAATACAATACAAGTTATGGAATTAAAAATAAAAATAATTTTGAGAAACAAATAAAATAGACTATTGAGGAACAAAATCATCGTAAGCTATGGTATGGGGTAAAACAAGTTCAATTGAACCATATATTCATTTTTAGAATTACACATATAAGGCATGAAAATGATACAAGTCAACTAGGTTGTTCATCGTAGGGTCCACTACAAAACCAAGTTATATGTATTTGATATGCTAAGAAATAAAAATACATGGTTAATCTTATGTTATGTTACCCAAAAATGCATGTAAAATAGTTCCATTATTTAGACGAGATAAAAGCTTAATGATTATGTAACAATTAGTAAAATCACTTTCTTTTTCAATTTTTCAACTCTGATGGGGTGATTAATATAAAAAAGAATCACTTAAGATTGGGATTTAGCAGGCTTAGCGGGCATATATCAATAGGGATGTTCCTCATGAACATCCCTATTTGGTAGTTATTATCCACACGAACAAGATTGCATGTGTCGCATTTGGTTCCTAATTAGCGCACACACATACACATATAGTTCATCAAAAATATTTTACATCATGGAATTCATTGTACACAATCATTTTCCCAGTGTGCTAAAATTTGATTTTCCGCAATGCCTGATAAGTGACGATTTCAACAAATCATCTTTGGTCATAATTTGGCTCACAAGACTATTTAATGAAATATATAGAAACCATAAGATGTTCAAGGAATGGAGAGAGAGTACACTTATATCCATATATAAGAACAAGGGAGACATTCATAATTGTGTGAATTATCGGGGTATCAAGTTAATGAGCCATACTATGAAATTATGGGAAAGAATTATCAAACGTAGGTTAAGACAAGTATCGAGTACAATAGAGAATCAATTTAGATTCATGTCAGGCAGATCTACTGTTGAAGCGATTCACCTTTTGAGACGTCTTATGAAACATTTTAGAACAAAAAAGAAAGACCTTCATATGATATTTATTGATCTAGAAAAAGCTTACAATAGGGTACCGAGGGAGGTTCTTTGGAGAACCTTGGAAAAAAGAGGTATCCCATTGACATACATAAACCTTATAAGAGACATGTGCGATGATGTAAAAACATGTGTGAGGACTCGTGAAGGAATGACAAACTTCTTTGAAGTTAATATTGGGTTACATAAATGATCAACTTTAAGTCCATACTTATTTATAATGGTGATTGATGGGTTAACAAAACATATTTAAGATGAAGTACCTTGGTGTATGTTATTTGCAGATGACATTGTGTTAGTGGAGGAGTCTAAGGAAAAAGTTAATAGAAAATTGGAACTGTGGAGAGAACATTAGAAAGTAAAGGCTTCCGACTTAGTAGAACAAAGATAGAATATATGAAATGTAAGTTTGATCATTTGGTTACTTCAGAGGACATAAAAGTTAAAATTGACACATTGCATCCCCCAAAAAGAAAGTTTTAAATATCTAGGATCAATTTTTTAGAGTGATGGAAGAATTGATGGAGATGTTACGCATAAAATTAATGCTGGGTGGTTAAAATGGAGAAGAGCATCCGATATTCTTTGTGATAAGAAGATACCATTAAAGTTAAAGGTAGATATTATAGATCAACAATTAGACCTGTCATGTTTTATAATTCTGAGTGTTGGCAGTTAATCATCAACATGTACAAAAGATGTCTGCGACAGAAATGAAGATGTTGAGATGGATGAGTGGTCATAAAAGAAAAGACCATATACATAATAAGGTTATTAGAAACAAATTAGGAGTGACACCAATAGAGGATAAAATGAGAGAATATCGTTTAAGATGGTTTGGATATATAGAAAGAAGATCAAAAGAAGAACCTAAGAAGGTATGAAAAACTAGATTTTTAAAGTATTAAAAGAATTAGAGGATGACCACAAAAGTGTTGAAAAGAAACAATAAAGAATGATCTAGCTTATTGTGAGTTAACTGCCAACATGGCACATGATAGGGCTTTGTGGAAACAAAGAATCCATGTAGCCGACCCCATCTAGTATGGGAAAAGGCTTAGTTGTTGTTATTGTTGTTTGTATCTTTGGTCATAATTGCTCCATCCATAAACTTATTTCGATAACTTGACCATGCCAAGGTCAGATTTGCCAAAGAAGGGCCATAACTCAAGTTTTAGTTGAGTATATGCACTTACAATGTAGTCAATATTTTTGAAGCAACTTGCATGCATACATTCTTATTTGTATATGAATCTTCCAACTCTTGCTGTAGACCTTTAGGTTCTACGTTGGAGTGAACACTGTTACCAAGATGATTGGGAGAGGTCAAACTGATTGCAGTACAATACACATGACACAGCAATAGCTGTAAACAATGAAAATGGTAGCGTCAGTGAGAACTACTGGAAGGCATTTGCAAGGGGTGCCTCTCACAAGCAATTAATTCTTCACTATCTTATGATAAGGATGAAGTATAGTCTCTCTTTCTCTTTCTTTCTTTCTCTCTCTCTCAACATCAAGATTTTCAAAGTTATTCATGTCATCTAGACTATGTATTCCATCAGGAAAGCTTATCGTACTTGTTCCTTTTCATTTATGCAGATGACAGAATTAGCATAATTTGGTAGTCGCAGTGATAGAGATCTGTTTCCTTTCGTTCCGTCTGTTTTTATTCTGATTGGCTCTTAAATAGACGACGAGCTATAGTGATTTTGGCTTGATAATTTGATCTGTTTGTTTATGTTTAAGTTGGTTTTTCTGGTTTTATTGTTTGTGGTTATGATCTTTAAACATCGTGTTAGCTATTCTAGCATTAATTTGTCAACATGTAACTTCTTTGTTTTGATAGTTCAAATTTCTGTAATTTGGTGCTTCCACTCTGTAACTTATTTGCTTTGAGGTTCATTCCTCTTATTTGATGCTTTTGCCTTTCCTCTAATCTTTATTTCTGCTCGTTTGGCATAGGTTGTGAAAGAAGTGACAATGCAGCGTGACAACAGGGGCCAGGGCAGTGCCCGTGGATCAGATGATTTTTTTGGTTTTGGAGATCCCTATGCTGGTTTCCCAGGATTTGCAAATCCGAGAAGCCTAATGTCGAGCTTCTTTGGTCGTGATCTCAACGATCCTTTTCTTGGCAATAGTTTATTTGGTAATGATGCATTCAGCAACCCTTTCTTCCCCCGACCCTGTTTGTTTGGTCATGATGCATTCAACAACCCTTTCTTCAACCGACCGTTTGGGGGTATGTTTGGGAGGACCAATGATGCTTTTATAGAAGATGGAGCTCATCAGGTCTCTTCCTTCTCCATGCCTTCTGGAGCCAACCTGAGCTAGAATGCGTGGTTAATTGTTTCGGTGGGAAGTTTCTGTGCAGTGCTTATTCGAATATTTTGCAGGCTGGTCCATCCAACAGAGGACCTGTCATCCAAGAATTGTCGCCTGATGAGGAGGAGAATGCAAACGAGTCAGGGAATTCGAGGAACAATGGAAGTGCCAGCACAGAACCATTTGTTCAAGATCCAGATGAAGAAGATAATGCACATGGTAGCTGCTTAAGATAGCATGTTTTTGCTTTGGTTTGTATAATTGATGTATCTCTGATTGAATTTTTTCTGTTGCAGAACCGACAGGTCGATATGTTCGATCACAAAATGAATATGACCTAGGTCAAAGGGCTCAACCACAATCTCGCAGTTTTAGCTTCCAGAGCTCCACAGTGACGTATGGTGGTGCAAATGGAGCTTATCATACTAAATCTACAACGAGAAAGGTTGGAGGCGATGGGGTAAGCCTCTCTCTCTCTCTGGCTTGATGATATTTTGGATGACATTGGTGGCTGATTCTTGTCCGTTGGATGTGAACCAGGTGATTGAAGAGGAGCATAAAGAAGCTGATAGCACTACTGGCAAAGCAACTCATCGTGTGTCTCGGGGTATTCGTGAGAAGGTACGTGCTGCTGCTTCTTCTTCATGGGCTTTCACGTTGTTTATTGGGACTGTGTACAATCGATTTTTACTTTTTGAACACGAGGAAGCATCCTTCCCCAACATCAACCCCTTCTGAGTGTCCTCTATATTTTGGAAGAGGACAGTTTTGAAGATCGTTGAATTGCAGATCCTCATCTACCATAGTATCCCTGGCATCTATTAGGAGGATACCCGGGTGCGTGTAGTGAGACGTTTGTCTGGTCTCTGTTATTTTCAGGGGCACTCTGTAACTAGGCATCTGAAGTCGGGTGGAAATGTCGATACTATCCAGACCTTGCACAATCTGAATGAAGGTACGCAACTACGCGAAACACTATTCATTGCCTGTTTATCATTTGGTATTGGATTCAACGTGTAATTTCGCTGGCGGGATGCAGACGAACTAGACAATTTTAAGAAGGATTGGGAGGGAAAGGCGAAACGTCATCTGCCTGGTTGGAACCAAGGTTTTGATGCACTACGGAGTGGAGATCATGGTATGCAACAGTCTTTAACATCCTTCCCATTGTGCTTATCTTTTGTTGTCTCTTAATGCGTGTATGGCGTGTGAACAGTTACTAGTAGGCAGGCAGGGGCCAGCGGCAGCAGCAGCAGAGGATGGGCGCTTCCATCAAACGAGCAGCCAGCCTCCGCGGATCATAGGAGAATGGCGGGGAAGCCGAACCTGAGAAATACTCCTTAGTCTCTCAACCCCCGTCTATTAAACAAGGGTTGGCAGCGGAAGTGTATCTGAAATCGATTCTGGGTTGAGTTTATGTTAATAGCACATATATCCACTACGACTTCTTAAGAACCAAAATTATGTCGTTGCTTCTGTTTGTTGATTGGTAGGTAGGTCAAAAGTACATGAGACTTTCTTTGATAATAAAGTACATGAGACTTTCCTTGTGATTTTTTAGTTTTTTTATATGCAGTTTTGAGTTATTTTAAGTCGGTTAGTATATTAGCTTTATTTTTAATTAGAAGACGAACGGAGAAGACCATATGGATAAAGCAGGACTACACAATTGGACTAAGAACACCAATTTTCAGTTTTGTGCTGTTCTTTTATACTAAAAAGTGACGATAGGTTGACTGTTGATTCCTGTTTGCAGGGAGAACCTGATAGAGGTCTCAGTTGATCGTATATGTTGATATGTTGAGAGGACCACGTAACAACACATAATCTCTCCACTTAATAAAAGCACAAAACCATAATCTCTCCACTTAATAAAAGTACAAAACCAGGAACTACATACACAGAACAATCAAGTAGTTCAAGTTAGCATAGAAGACGGACGTTATAGATGGTAGGGAGGGATATGCAATGGAGAGATAAAATAGACGGTCAAAATGCACGACATATTGATAACAAAGAAATTAACAGAATTCACTAATGGAAATTACACAAAATAATACTTAACAGTTAACCCTACTAATAATGTCCCTATATCACGTTGTGCACTAACAAAGTAATTATATTAGAGTACAGATCATTTGATAGGATTATTCGATTTTTGAATATTAAGTTTCTTAATTAAGATCACCCATTAAATGCCCGTTTTGGAGCTCCTTCATGCATCCAAAAAAATATAGGGATGTTAACATTGGCATTTCACTGAAATGAGTTTTGTCGAGAAAAATCATATACATTGTTAGTTTATAATTGCGAAGAAAAAAAATGTACAATAAACACACATATACATGAGAAAGAGTCAAGCCCACTACTCTACCAATATGCGAAAAGCAAAAGATATTTAGACATTCAGACAAGATACATATACTAGCCAAGAAAAGATAAGAGGAATAAGGGGTCTCACGCCATACTCAAGAAAGTATCAACTACTTGATTGCTCTCGTAGTGGACATATACCGGTCACATTTTCAATCTCTTTTTTTATCGTCTTAAATCTCCCAAGAAGGGTCATTGCACAATGTCTCATGGGTCGGTCATCACTAAACCATCGGATTAGCTCAAGAAAGTCCATAACAAGGGTTATCATGTGGTGGTAGCCTTTAGTCCAAGCCAAACTTTTGTCATGGACAAACCGACATTAGGACGGGTTTGACCGGGACCGGCGCTTATCAAGAAAGCTTTAGCGGATTTCACTTAAGTGTTATAGTCGGTCACTGTCCCCAAAACGAAACGTGAGAGTCCCTCCCCGAGTGTCAAGCTTGCCAAAGACGTTGGCACTAGGAGACACACACCCAAACAGCAAAGGCAAAGAGAGAATGAGAACAAATGCACCCGTTGAAACTCACACAACTTAGCTCACAAATACTTAAAGAGAAAGGCACTTACACATGAAAACCATGCACAGCTCCATCCCACTGGTGCTTCCCATGATTCGGCCATCACAGCTGAATACCAACCAATGTTATAAGCAAATCTAACTATTCACCTTCCAAGAGTATCCCATAAAACACCTCTACAACCAGCAATTCTCCGATTATCTCGACTAGCTCCATCGCAATTAAGTTTAACCACCCTTCAATAGGTGATGACCAAATTCTTCCAACGGCTCCTATCCTCTTATCTCTATCCTCGTCTAGATTGCAATTAGCCTTTTCAATAGTGGAGGCAAGACGTTCAATTGATAACGCTGAGAATCGAGGGAGTCCAGATTTGACTTCGAAGGTTCTTAGTTCCTCCATTTCCATAACAACCAGCAACCTACTCCAAACACCATTATCCATTCAGTTCCTCTGTTTCCTTTCATCTTATTGGTCAGGTTACATTGCATCCATGTGTCTCTCTGAGCACCAAAAAAACTCCAAACACTTCTTTGTTGATACCATACACTCTTCCTTTCTATTCTCTTATCTCTCGTGCTCCTACACGAAAGCGCGTCACTCGAACCCCCTTGGGCTGTCTCTCTCCTCCTCTCCCTTTCTCTCATGCTATCCACTATCGTGCTTGTCGAAGCCCTCCTCCCGTCTTACACACTGTCATCTTAAAAGGCCGCCTTCCCTTCTCTTGCTCTTGACCATAAGCCCTCTTGTCTATTTGAAGAAAATAGCACGAGCTATGTATCTCTTTTTAAGAAGAGATGTATAAGCCGTAAGTCTCTTCTTGAGAGAAGATGCATACCTCGTACATCTTTCTTTAAGAGTTAACACACGACTCTAAAAAAAACATACTTAAGTTCATCTATGTTAAAAAAAGAAATGCTTCTCTTGTGAAGAAGAGATTTCTGTCTGTTCGAGTTGCATCTCCTCTTAGAGTAGTTTGAGGAGTTTTGGCCTTAAGAGGTGTACGCTTAATAAAAGAAGGTGCGTATTAGTTCCCTTAAATCTAACTTCAGCCAAGCTTTCATCAAGATGAAGCTCTGGTCATTAACTGATTCATTTCGCAAACCCCAGCCAGTCTGTCTCTAATGAAGTATGAACTACAACTTGAAGTTCTGCTTAACAAAATTAAGCTTTGATTGTTTGTCAAACAAATAGCTTAAACCAATTAAAGCAAGCAGCGTTCTTCGTATTGTATAATTTTTTAATACTATAAATTTAAAAAAATATATAAAAATTCAAGAAAAATCACAATAATTCTAAACAATTCATAAGTTGAGTAAATATTCGTCAATCACCATTCAATTTTTAATGTATAAAAGCATTTAAACAGTACATGCTTAGCAAAATTACAACTTTCATAATTGAAAAAATGAATTACATATTGTAATCAAGATCAACTAAATACTTTCAACAATATTGGAGCATTATGTCTTAATTTTACATGTTCTCTTCAAAGGATTGCAAAAGACTTTTTTTTACTAGCGTAGCTTTCTGCTATTCTTTAATGTACATATTGCTTTCAGCTAATTCTTCATATGATTAAACTAAACAAGGTTGTAGGGATTGATATGTTGTTTGTTAGACTGTTTTTCATAATTGTTGACCCGAGTTACTCAAAATTTTTGTTCTCCCAACTTAAGTTTGACAATGAAAAATAAAAGTCATCTGTATCATATGTAATATTTTTATGTACTTGAAAATATTCTACATTTGTATTAGATTTCTCTACAAAAGAAACAGGGTATATCGCTCGTACCTGTATCATGCAATATGATCCGCATTACATGATACTGACCGATACTCTTTCATCTGCTATACACGTTCCTGTATCATCACGATACGATATATATCACCCCGTATAGTATGATACAAAGCGATACGGATAACAAGACACACGCAATGCAAGTTTGAGCAGCTTCATTGACGGATGCACCCCTACTTTAAGAACTGGTGTTTCATACAGTACAGATACAACGATGAAGATCATTTCCTGAAAATTTTGGAGATTCCTTTGCTGTAAGATACAACACGTGAACATTTGCTGCAGTGAACATGTGCACTGGAGGTAGATACATTGTTTTCTTGCACTTGTAGTTTTTTATCCGAAGCTCTGGTTTTGTTAATTGTGCATCTCGCCGCCATGATTGTCAGCGAAGAGCTTGGACACCACTGTTGCCAGAATCACAAAAGCCTACAAATTCAACTCCCTGTGTTCGTAATGTCATCGCTCGGTAGAATTACTGCCTAAATATACAAAAATAACAAAAGACAGTATGGCGAACTTGTAATTTTTTGATACTAAAGTGGGTTCCGCCACTGTACCAGATTCAGGTGGTCTAGAGTGAGAACATGCATTTTTTGCTTTCAAGGTGAGGAGAATGACCTTCCGGACATGATTTTATGGCCGTCTTTCAGAAACCTGCATGAAGAGCAAGGGTCTCGGGCAAACAACAATCCTAATATAGAAGACTGGTTTAGAAGCTGATTTCGGAAACCTCAGGTTTTTGTAAACTCACAGGATGCTTGAATGCTGCAAATATTTTCCTTTTGGTACAATTGGAGGGCAGTAACAGATATTGACCCAGGTATCGAACTCGCCACCTTTAACTTGTGAGTTTGCCCACTACATTTCATAGAGGAGGCTTTTTTTTGTTTGAGACTCTAAAGGTTTCCTTGTTCTTGACTATTGGTAAATTGACTGCTTTCCTTCTCAAATAATTTAGTAGTATCTAAGTAAGCAAGGGTCACTATATTTTCGCTCAAATATAGTGAATCAATTGTAGAGAGGGTTTCCACATCATGGACGGGTGTGGGTAAAGAAGTTAGTCCAGTTACATTACCGCCCGAATGTAGTGAATAATTTTCAGAGAGAGTTTCCGCATTTTGAATATGGACGGATGCGGGGGGTAAGGAAGCTAATCATAGATAATAAGATTCGTATTGGTTCTTGGAATATCGGAACATTATCCGATAAGCCAATGGAGGTGGTAGATAGTATGATTCGGAGAAAGATTCATATTCTATGTCTAAAAGAGACAAAATGGGTTTAGAAAAAGCAAAGGAGATAGATGATACCGGTTTTAAATTACGGTACTCAGGTAAAGAAAATGCTCGAAACAAAGTTGGTATTATCATAAATAAAGATTTAAAGGATAGTGTAGTAGATATACAACCATATGGTGACCGAATCATGACGTTGAAATTACTGTGAGGAGCATAGGTTTTGAATATAGTTTGTGCTTACGCACCCCAAGTAAGACTAGAAGATTATATAAAGACAACTTTTGGGAAGAGTTAGATAAGGTGATTTAAAAGAATCCACAAAGGGAGATGATTTGTTTAGGAGACTTAAATGGGCATGTCGATAAAGAGACATTAGGATATTAAGACATTCATTGAAACTTTGATTTTGGGGATATAAATGAGGAAGGTAGGGAGATTTTAAATTTTGCTATGACATTTGATCTCTTTATAGTCAATACAATCTTTAAAAAAACGAGATGAACATTTAATTACTTATAAGAGTGGCTTATCACAAACACAAATTGATTACTTTATTTGTAGAAAAAAAGATAGAGCATGTTGTAAAGATTGCAAGGTAATTTGAGGAGAAAGCTTAACCACCCAACATCGACTTTTAGTTATGGATTTACAAATAAAAAAATGGACAAAGAAGAAAAGAGTGCATCGAACTATTCAAACTAAATGGTGGAACCTCAAAAGCGAGAGAGAACATATATTTAAATAGAAAGTCCTTCAAGGTGATGTTTGGAATTATGTTGATATACCTTGAGATATGTGAAACAATATGGCTATACATATTAGGAAAGTGGCGAAAGATGTGTTAGGTGAATCTAAGAGAGGTGTACCGACACAAAAAAAAACTTGGTGGTAGAGTGAAGTAGTGCAAAATAAAATCAAGGCAAAGAGAGCATGTTACAAATTAATTATGCTAAGAAAACTAATGAAACTTTAGAGGCTTATAAGAAATTAAAGAAGGAAGCGAAAAAGGCCGTGAGTAAAACAAAAGCTAAAATTTGGGAGGATTTATATAAAAAACTCAACTCAAAAGAGGGCGAAAGAAATTTTTTTAGGTTAGCTAGGACTAGAGATAAGAAAACTAAAGATCTTAATTATGTTAGATCATCGAAGACGAGGATGAAAAGATTCTAGTGGCAAATGATGATATAAAAAATAGATGAAAAAACTATTTTTATAAGCTTTTTAATAAAAATAAAGATGTTAGTATTAACTTAAGAGAGTTAGCCAAATCAGAAAAGTATGTAAACCATAATTTCTATCGACGTATTCAAAAGATTGAAGTCGAAGAGGCTCTTAAACATATGAAGGGTGGTAAATAAGTAGAACCAGACAATATTCCTATAGAAGTTTGGAAAATACTAGGAGAAATAGGAATCACTTGGCTCACAAGACTATTTAATGAAATATGGCGAAACCAAAAGATAACCGAAGAATGAAAAGCGAGTACACTTATACCCATATATAAGAACAAGGGAGACATTCAGAATTGTGTGAATTATCGAGGTATCAAGTTAATGAGCTATATTATGAAATTGTGGGAAAGAATTATCAAACGTAGGTTAAGACAAGTATTAAGTACAACAGAGAACCAATTTTGATTCATGCCACGCAAATCTAGTATTGAAGCGATTGACCTTTTGAGATGTCTTATGAAACATTTTAGAGCAAAAAGGAAAGACCTTCACATGATATTTATTGATCTAGAAAAAGCTTATGATAGGGTACCGAAGGAGGTTCTTTGGACAACTTTGAAAAAAAGAGATCTCATTGACATACATAAACCTTATAAGAGATATGTACGATGATACAAAAACATGTGTGAGGACTCATGAAGGAATGACAAACTTCTTTGAAGTTAATATTGGGTTACATCAATGATCAACTTTAAGTCTATACTTATTTATAATGGTGATTGATGAGTTAACAAAACATATTTAAGATGAAGTACCTTGATGTATGTTATTTGCAGATGACATTGTGTTAGTAGAGGAGTCTAAAGAAAAAGTTAATAGAAAATTAGAACTATAGAGAGAAACATTAGAAAGTAAAGGATTTTGACTTAGTAGAACAAAGATAGAACATATGGAATTTTGACTTAGTAGAACAAAGATAGAACATATGGAATGTAAGTTTGATCATTTGGTTACTTCAGAGGACATAGAAGTTAAAATTGGCATACATTGCATCCCCCAAAAAGAAAGTTTTAAATACCTAGGGTCAATTTTTTTAGAGTGATGGAAGAATTGATGGAGATGTTACGTATAAAATTAATGTTGGTTGGTTAAAATGGAGAAGAGCATCCAGTATTCTTTGTGATAAGAAGATACCATTAAAGTTAAAAGGTAAATATTATAGAGCAACAATTAGACTTGTCATGTTTTATGGTTCTGAGTGTTGACAGTTAATCATCAACATGTACAAAAGATGTATGTAAAAGAAACGAAGATGTTGAGATGAATGAGCGGTCATAAAAGAAAAGACCGTATACATAATGAGGTTATTAGAAACAAATTAGGAGTGACACCAATAGAGGATAAAATGAGAGAATATTGTTTAAGATAATTTGGCCATATAGAAAGAAGATCAAAAGAAGAACCTTTAAGAAGATATGAAAAACTAAAATTTTAAAGTATTAAAAGAAGTTGAGGACGACCACAAAAGTATTAGAAAGAAACAATAAAGAATGGTCTACCTTATTGTGAGTTAACTACTAACATGACATACGATAGGGATCTGTGGAAACAAAGAATCCATGTAGCCGACCTCGTCTAGTATGGAAAAAGGTGAAGTAGTTGTTGTTGTTATAAAAGTGATCATAAGGAAAAAGGGTTTCTAGGATCTTTTTTTCTTGCCAAGATAATTAAATTATTATAAAACGTTTATAAAGTCAATGAAGAAGTAATGAATGAATAAATAATTAAACAAATCTTGAAATATAACTATCTTGTGAGTGAACCCTCTAGGAAGGTGAGCTATTGCTCTTTATCCTATCGGTCACCTTTAAGATTGTTGATATATAGTAACATTATAAAATTACTGCTGTGGCAAACTGAGTCCTCTTCTGAACTAACGTTGGACAAACATAAGAATGTGATAAAAGCGCACGTCGGTTAGTGCCCGCGAACCAAGAACCTGACACCTTTGCAGGCATAATAGAGACTGGAGGGGATTTCGACTTCTAAGGAAAACTCAAGCATGAATTCGTAAACCTCAGGCATGAATTCGTAAACCTCAGGCATGAATTCGTAAACCTCAGGCATGCTAAACATCAGTACGAAGGGAGTTCGAAATTACCTACTGTCTATATTATTAAGCCTCTCCATGCATGCATTCTCACATTTGCAACGAGAGAGAGAAGTGCAACACTTTCTGGCAACTATAGTTCAAATCTTTCAATATTTATGCCTAATAATCACAAATGCTTTAGAAACAATTATGATCATTAATGGTTTCAACATGTCTACAGTATTTACACTAATATCCACATATATTCACCAACTCTACCATCATCCACAAATCGGACTTCAAACCAAATTAAATGAAACACAGTGACACAGGCCTATCACATACATGACCGCAATAGGACGAGCACAAGATGTTAAAACCTGCTGCTCCGAAAGATCTGACCCGAATACATAAGTAACAAACGCAAATGGAATTGTCACATAGATCATCTTTAATGAGTACTTGGTGGTTTCCAAACTGGCATATCTAGAAAAGAAAGATGTTTGACATCGTTCAGCTTTACGTAAACACTTCAGCATCGTTTTCTTTGTACAGACATTTGTGTTTTAGTAACAGCATTCTTCAATCGACTCAGTTCCTGTTCAGCTCCTGATATAAGATAAGATCCAGATGATTTTCTTTGAATGTAGGACTCACTAGTGCCACTTGGAATTCCATCGAAGATTGCCTGAATGAGCGGTTCTTAAAGAGCTCTCACTAGCCTTCTCTCCTGTGATTTATGGTATCTTCATCTGTATATGAATAAGGAGAACTGTTAGAGAGGCTCAAGTTTTTGGTTTCCCCCTTTCCAAACTCAGCAGTAGAAGAATTTTCGTGTCTATGTAATCTTTCCTGATCCTCTTCCAAAATACTGCTGGAGAACTTGCGTGGACTAAAACTTTCAGGTTCATCTTCTATAACGGTGCTTCCGTCAACACAAGACAGGTCTTTTGTATAGCGTTGATGAATGTTATGTCCACTTCGGAGAAATTTGATGCTATCAAATTTGAGAGTTACTTGGCTCTCAGAACCAGAGTCTACTGAACATCCCGAGCCTCCCGAATTAGTGAAAGAAGTGGGCGCTTTGGATTAATCCATATCATTGACTTGGTTAGCTATAGTGATCCGACGGATCCTTGGCCAGTTTCAAATGTTTCTGATGAATGATCAGATTTCCAACCTTGGATTATCTCCACTTGTGATTTTGCAAAACTCTCCGAAAGATTCATGAAGCCCCAATGAGGATCTCTATCTACCTTTCGTTTCAATTTTCCCTATATACGAGTCGTATGAATCATATGATATGTTTGGTTGCTTTTCTTGTCACATAGATCTGCTTCATGTCTCAGTTTTCGAGATGATCCAACATGACCACTTCTGCTAGTAGGCAACAAAGGTGGAGAAGCTTTAGGATGAATCCTTTCATCCATTCCTTCCTCACTGCTTCCAGTGGAGGAATTTGAATTGTCAAAAGTTGCACTCGAAGGAGTACAAGATGGTGAAGGAACCTTCTCCTTCATGTTTCTTTTTTATGACGGATGGATACCGTAACTATCATTTGCTAATGATTCATTTCTGGATTCCACATACCTGTGACTATCTAATATGGAAGCATGTTCATCATTAAGAACCAAAATATCCTCTGATTCACCTTCTGAACCTGATTCATCGTAAACAGCTGGATCAACATCAGCTGATACTGGCTTTACTGGTTCTTCTCTTGGGTCTACCTCTTTAATGCAGACAGAATATTCAAAG
The DNA here is from genome assembly GCA_036023115.1 of Brasenia schreberi. Lineage (NCBI taxonomy): Eukaryota > Viridiplantae > Streptophyta > Magnoliopsida > Nymphaeales > Cabombaceae > Brasenia > Brasenia schreberi. The sequence continues at coordinate 8,071,243 of JAYKKT010000080.1, read as the reverse complement.
GACTGGTGCCGAGAGAAATCATGATCCGGCTCTGACTTGGCAGAAATAGAACTGCTCTCAGTGATGTTGCTGAGGCTTGATCTTACATTAGTACTTCCTTTTCGATGAACGCTACCCTTTTCATTTTCTCGCTTTTGTTGCTTCCTGCTTGAAGTACTTCTTGCAGAAGGTATATATGTAGGACTTCTCCTTGTTTTTGGTGTGCCAACAACAGTTGATTCATCATCACCAGAAGTCACGTAGGACCCATAAGAACCAGATATATCATAATTTGACTTGAGATTTTGATGATGATTGTGTCCGCTTGTTTGAGGTCGCCGTCCATTGTCACGGCTGACACTCTTTAGGGATTGCTTTTCCTTTCTTTGCATGGTACCAACGATTGAATTTGCATCATAGCAAGACACACTCAACTGTGAAGAATCAGATCCTGACTTGAGACTACTGTGATCGATTCCTCTTCTTTGTGTAGGTTGATGTTCACTCTCAAGCTCATCTATTTGCGAGGCAATTTGAGCATGATTCAAATTTTTCTGCCGATCCACAATTTTCTTCCCTAGGCCTTCAATGGAAGGTTCATTTATCTTAGTGAAACGTGATTCCAAAGTTTTCAGACTTCTGTTGCTGGAAACTGATTCATTTAATTCTTTGGAACCTGACATCCTTCCAATGTTGGAGAGTCTTACAGCAGCCCATGCAGCAATAGTCGCTTTCTCTGCACATTTAGCAGCTGCCTTTGCTGCTTCAGTTGCGTCGTTAAAACTCAGTTCTTCTAAAGCCTCTAGATCAGCTAATCTCCTTCCAGCTCTCTTTTCTGCATCAACAAGCAAAACGTTTCTTCTGAAGGAAAATCTACCTAGAAGATAATCTTGGTTCAAAGGTATAAGATTGGGGATTTTAGCTTTATTTTATTCTTAACACATTCTTATCTATCAGCATGTCTTCCTTTTCTTATGCACATATTTCAGTTGCAGTAATAATTAGTCCATTGTTATCAACTTTTACCACTTATCATGGATTTTAACATCTGACGGGAGACAGACAAACCCCTACCTATATGTAAAGTGATAACAATTTCATCTACTCGGTTCTAAAGCTTATTAAAGATTAATAAATGCAAAAAAAACATGCTTCCCACCTGCAACCCTTGGTTCATCTTCTAAGGAATGCTCAGCTTTTGAAGTGTCAGGATTAGGGGCGCTTCTTACAACTGATTCTCTTGATTCTGATGAACGTTTAGCTTCTAAGGTGTCTGGATTAGGAGCTCTTGTTATTTCTGATGCTCTTGGTCCTAATGAATCTTTAGCCTTCATTGTGTCAGGATTTGTAGCAGTTACTGGACCTGATTCTGTTGACTTGGTTTCTGAAAAAGCCATATTTTTTGAAGCACCAATGCTGGAATCACCCATTGAAAAGTTCAAATCCTGCAAACCTTCTACCGGATCAATGGATATCATGACATCACTCAAAAATTCAGTTGGACCAACCTGAATATAGAATAAGTCAAACCCACAACCACTAGGTCACTGTTTAAATTTCTACCATAAGAGATCTTCCTGAACAATCTTACAAGTTTTTTATCCAGAGGATCTGAAGCTTCTTCAACTGAAGTGGGATCCCACTCAACGTTATGTTCTTTAGCAATTGCAGCCAAGATTTTTGCTTTCTTCTCACAATCTGGTGTTTTGGAAAACAACTTTTTCATCACCTGTATGTTGTGTGTTCATGTAAACATTGTCAAGACAACATAGATTACACTCCCTTTTCCCCATAGATAACTATGCTCATTTGCTAGAGAGTAACAGATCAAACTTTTAACTACTACAGTACTTACTAAGAAATGCACTTGACTTCCAGCTCGACGATGTGTTGCAACATCAATAAATTCTTCCCCATATTTTGCTTCAAACTGGTTACGAACCTCTACCAGTTCTACTAAATCAGCACATTCTGAGGATGCAAACACTATGCTGGAGATTGCTTCTTGCAGGTCAGCAGGGCAATTTCTGGAGAAATGAAGAACCTTAAAATGACCAACTTATACTCAGAGTAGTGGAGATGTTAACATAACCATGTTGACCCCATTAAAGTTGGTTATCCATGAATCTGATGTTTTAATGAACAGTACCAGATAGACACCTAGACAGATCGGACTACCAATATGAAAACATAAGAACACATCCTACTATACGGTCTGCATACATGAGGAAGCAAACCTTCCCTAATCTTACCTTAACCAAGGATTTCAACACCAGGTAGCGTAGCTGGAAGGTGCAGGACTTCCTAGGAAGTCAACCGTACTAATACTAGTCAACTACCTAACGCAATACACATCCTTTTTGAAGTTGGAGACCAGCTCTGTAAGAGAGACCCTCACTAAAGGAGTCACGTAAGGGATCAATGTGGCAAAATAAGGAAGTAGATTGAGAACTTATTTAATGATGCAGATGCTATGTGACTTTGGGATCATGGATGTATTCAAAGAAGAGCCACATCCGATTGATGTAATAGTCGTTCATGGCTTATTTAAACTCTTATGGCACACTTTTTAGCAACTCAAACGCGAATGCTTACGATTGGGAAAGAGCATAGCCAGCTGGGCCCGACCCACAAATTGGATGAGCCATCAATCAGGAAGGGCTTGTGACTGGAACTTGAACCCTGACCTGCTTCATTGTCCAATAAGCTGAGAGGACCAGGCTGTGAAAAGCCTGGCTCTCATCAAAAGCTTTTGCAGCCAAAAAAGGATTATCCAACCTTCTGCTCTTAGCTGATTGCTCATGTGGATGTGTGAGAGAGAGAGAGTATTTTGTCATTCACTTGGCAAGACAAGCAAAGTTCCTTTGCCCTATAGACTACCTAATTAAGCCTGCGCCTGACCAATGTCCCACAGATAAAAACCAGCTTATGCCTGTTTAGGAGCAATCCAACCACCTTTTCCCTCACCCAATCTCAGACACTGTGGATGAGCATGCCAGCCCCGCAAGAAACACATTGGCCCACACTCCCTGAAGCTCACCATGTATAAAGGAGTGTTCCAGATTGCCAAGGGGAGTTGATGGTTGTGTTAGTTCTTCTTCTTTTCACCTATTGCATGAGATTCTGTTCTTTCAAATTCGTTGACTTCTTTCCCTAAATTCTCTTCTATGTTCGGTGACATAAACAAGTAGAGATAGAAATACAACAAAAAAGATATAAAGCCTCTTCTCAAGTTCTCTGGTATCATAATAAAATTTAGGAGACTCAAGAATGATAAAAGCTTAAGGATGGACATGTTATTTAATCACATACAAACAAATAGATCAGTATTAACATTTCATATAATTCTAAAAGGGCACACTCAATAAGAAAAACAATGAGAACATACTTTTGTGACTCAATAACTGGCAAGCAACTCACAACTTTTTCACAGAATGATTCAATCATGCCATATGCTTCAACAGTGCTCTCCTCTCTAAAAACAAGTTCAACCTGAAATATATACAAGTTGACATGAATGACAAACAAATAAATGTCAAGGAACGGACAGCAAACAATAAATTAGTTAACTAGATCCAAAGGTCCAATGGTAATAAACTATAGTGAAAAACCATCGAGAAAGAGCAAAACTAGTTCTGTATTCATTAATTGAAGAACTGCCAAGAATTTATATAGGTAAACTTCATGTGAAGTCATGAAGGAAAAGAAGGATTGCTAGAATAGAAAGATTTGACAGAGTGGTAGGGTCCATGGTATTTAAAGAGAACCAACAACTAAGCCTCTTTCCCATACTAGATGGGGTCGGCTACATGGATTGTTTGTTTCGCCATGTTAATAGTTAACTCAACTAAAGCGAGATCATTCTTTAGTATTTCCTTCCAACAATTTTATGGTCTTCCTCTTCTTTTAACAGCTAGTATCTCACACCTTCTAATGAGAGCTTCTTTTGATCACCTTTCTACGTGTCCAAAAATCAAATTCAGAATCTTCATTTTTGTCAAAACATCTCTTGTACATGTTGAAGGTTAACTGCCCAACACTCGAAACTATATAACATAGTAGGTCTAATTGTTGTTTTATAATATTTAACTTTCAACATTAATAATATGTTCTTGTCACATAGAATGCATGATGCCCTTTTTCGTTTAACCAATCTGCATTAATCCTATGCATAACATCTCTATCAATTTTCCCATCATCGTTAAAACTCATCCTAAGTATCTAGAACTTTCTTTATCAGGAATACAATATGTGCCAATCTTAATTTTCTGAAGTAACCAACTTATCAAACCTACATTCTATATGTTCTATCTTTATTCTACTAAGTCAGAAGCTTTTATTTTCTAATATTCTTTCATAGTTCCAAATTTCTGTCAACTTTTTCTTTAGACTCATCCATCAATACAATATCATCCACAAATAACATACACCAAGGTACTTCATCTTTGATATGCTTTGCTAACTCATTAAGAAACAAATTAAATAGATATAGACTTAAAGTTGATCCCTGATATAATCCAATATTATCTTCAAAGAAACACCTTATCGTATCTACAGGTTCAGGTATTCAATAACAGAGAAACACTAGATCCACTGAAATGAACTATCGACAATTAGATAGAGCTAAAACTATGCATGAAACATTAGAAAGAGATTTAATTATTTTGCTGTTTAGTTTTCAAATGCATATCGAGCAGCAAATCTTGAGAACAAAATAACAACATAAGAACCATTGCGAGGTAAGCTACAGCATCCCAGACTAGACCCATTGTCGACATTAGTGATATGCATGTTAATAAGCATAATTTACAGAACTGATCTATAACCTCAACGTTCATTCTCCTTGTCAGAGAAATATATAAAGAAAAGGGGACCTTTACAAAATTAATTAGCTGAGTTTATAACAAGTGATCATCACATGACATGTTTTTTCCCGCTGCAGTACTTTGCCTAACTCAACTGGTAGTTATACACAGGGGGCACACTCACTGGCTTGGTGTTTGGACCTCTGCCAGTAGGTTAGGTCTTACTATTGGAAGGGGCTGCTCATCCCAGGTTTCCTATTTTGAGTGGATAAAAAGAAAGGCTGGTACTTATCAGGCACATTCACGCTTGTTTTTTTTCCATGAAGGCCCAACAGTTCAGCAAGTTCCAAAGAATTCTACAGTGAGTGCAAAGATAGTCAACTGTTCCTGCCACTACAAGCAGGCTACGTCAGTCTAGAAGCATGTCGAGTTTCAAAGAGAAACCTTCTGTGACAGATCTGCAAGAGGGGCCTCATCATCATCAGCAACACCTCCTAGGCTCCATCCTTCACCATTTCTTTCCTCCTCTCATCCTTTCCTAAGCTGCCATTTGTGGCGTGGTTCCAGGAAGGAGCTTGAGTTAAGTAGCCGAAAGCCAATTTATAATTTTATTGGATCTTCACCAAGGGCAGAGATCTTTCTATCGCTATTCTATCAAATTCCATCAAAACTCAAAGTTAACCATGCTTAGGTGAAAATATTACTAGGATAGATAACCTCTTAGGAAGTTGTCATGCCATCTAGACAACCCACACTAAAGTGTGGTGAATTTGGTTAAGAGTAAAAAATGAACTGTTTTAGTTGTATTCTGATTGCAACGCAAAATGAACAGCCAAGAAGAAATCAGCTCCTGAGTCATGACTCCTAAAGTTGACCCAACTTCGGAAAAACTACCACTTAGATATACATCATGAGCCCATAAGCCAGCAATTTGCTTTAACCCAGCAATTTGAACAGATGGCTTATTTTGTGCAAAGTAACGCATCACCTGCAATTAGAGCATTACAAAATAAGATAGGCCATAAGCCAGCAACTTGCTTTAAACTTGAACGGAAATGACCATCTTGCACCACTGAAAAGTTTGTCCATATTAAAGAACATGATCAACCAAGGTCATAGGGCTTCCTTCCTGTACATTATGCAATAATCAATTTCACCAATTTGGTACCAACTTTGTGCTACTGTGAGTTTGATTGACCATACATAACTCATGTTTCATGACCAAGAACAATTTCCAGACAGCATGAATTATATAGATTGTCTCTATCTAGTATAGATATATGAATACAAATCCCAGAAGTAACAATTTTGGATCAAATCATATCATCCGTAGACCATTGCTAGATTCAACAGCACGATGCTGCAAAGTCAGGATAACAAATTGGAAGAGGAGTGGCTAAATGTTTGAAAATGGTACACAAACTTGATATAACAGAAGGACTAACGGATAATATCCAGTTTTAGAATTAGATCAAGCATCTAAACACCGATAAGGGAAGGCAGAGAACGAAAAGTACCTTAATCCTAGCAAGCGGAACTTGCCCCGACTGAAGACATTGAGCAACATCTCTTTTTAAGGTCTTTAATTCGTTCTCCTTTTTATTCCTCAAAAGCCTTATTCTAGCCGTAGCAAGTTTTAGATACGTCTTGCTAAACCACAGGAGATCAAAATAAATGATAAAGCAGAACCATATTCCGCAAAAGAAATAAATTATAATTCAGAAGAACGACAGCAAACGTAAAGAAAATTCAACGTGCAATAGCATCTCATTTTGAAATTTCGAACACAACACAAAATCAGTTTGAAAACAACGAATCCGTGAAACCTCAGAAATCAACAAAGCAAAGATATGGAAATTAACGAAACCTCACCATTTTTTGGCCTTGAACCGCTTTACGGGAGGCTTGAAGCAGCGCATGTCGGAAGTCGGAATTCCACCACCAATATTAAAAAAATAGAAGGTACTAAGATCGAAGCAGAAACATCATCAATACTGTGATCGCCATATGATGATCAACAATCCAGTTACAGAGAGGGAAACAGGCTTTTCCTTCCATTCCTCATTTTCTCTGCTCATAAAAAAATCAGAGCGGTAAAGAATGTCCGCCGTAGGTATAACTTGGAGAGTCGACTCGTCGTGCCTCATAATACATATGGATTAATCTGCATTGTTGTGGACCTCCGTTCTTTCAACGGAGAAGAAGAAAACGATGAGCGCCTTTCTAACTACCAAGGAACGCCTCAGCTATCTCCCTCTCTTAAACGCGAGATTATATATATATATAAAGAAAGAGTGAGAGGGAAAGAGAGAGGCCACTGGAGTTTCGGATTAACTGTTAGGTGGCGCCACGATCCTAACTTTCACAAAAATCGTGATTGGCAACTTCCTTCGTGGGGTCAATCGTGCATTTGAGGTACTTTTGGAGCTCACGGGAAGACGAAGCCCCAAGTAAATTATGCTTATAGGTGGTAAACATTCAGCTTGTCTCCTAGGATTAAAAGGAAAAACAATGTGACTTCTTCACGTTCTCTCTCTCTCTCTATATATATATATATATATATATATATATATATATATATATATATATGTGTATATATATATATATATGTGTTGTATATATATATATGTGTGTATATATATATATATGTGTATATATATATATATATATATATATATATATGTGTATATATATATATGTGTATATATATATATATATATATATGTGTGTGTAGAGAGAGAATTTACTATTATGTGTATTATACAAGATTTGAAATATATACAGTAACGCTCAAGATTATGCAAATATTTTAAAATGAAATTTTCAAGACAGTATGGTGCTTTGTTTTTGTACAAAACACTTTTATTTAGCATAAAATCATGTCAAACTTGTTACGTGTAATATGTATGATAGTTCAAAAGAAACAGTGGTTTTCCTAAATCCAGAGAAACTATGATATATATATATATAGCAGGAAAATGGCAGTTTTCGGCACCACTGGTAACCGTCACCTTCATCCCTCAATGGGCACAACTCTCTCTCTCCCTCTCTCTCTATATTATATATATTGCCTCTTGGTTGTAAAAGTTTCTCTAATATTTTGACAAAAAAAAACCCATTGCCTCGATCATCTCTTTCTACAGACACACACACACACACACACACACACTATATATATATATATATAGAGAGAGAGAGAGAGAGAGAAAGCTGTGCCCGTTGAGGGATGAAGGTGACGGTTACCAGTGCTATAACTTCCTTGGTGCCGGAAACTGCCATTTTCCTCCTACTCTTTGTCTCTGAGAATTACTATGCAGTCTCAACAAGAGAGTGACGTTGAGGTAGTTCAGTTTGAAGATGAAGATGCCCAAGAAAGTCCTCAACACTCTCAGAGTCTGTCAGAGTCACGACAGTATTAATCCAAGATCGATGCAGACTTCAAGTTCGCATACCTTTCCAAGAGACTGGTGGATAAAGATATTTCAGAATTTTCATGTTACCTTACGGATGCACGATACGTTGGCTCTCTATGCCTTCACCGGAGGATTTAATGGTGGGAGAGACCTGGTGCGAGCTGCCGACCACCGGTGGTTTAACCAAAAAAAAGCACCATGAGGGAATCTGACCCAGAAACAAACAAGTCCTCAATATACGATTGGTGCCAACTGACTTATTCTTTTACTGAGCATATCTAAACAAAAGCATCGCATACATTATCTTGTAATTAATATATCAAACAATTTCAAATAATTTTGAAGCATTACAAAGAGAATTTGATATTTATAAGATTTAGTAGTGGTTCTTAAAATAAATTAAATAGCTATATACCATTAAAAGTATAACATACTAGTTTTGTAACTCATCGTGATTGAGTGCATATTTCATCGGCACAATAGGGTGGGCGAGGCCAGATGCATGCCATGAGTATCGAAATCATGACCTCCAACATGTGAGACGATCCCTGACCAGGTGAGAGATTGCTTGTTTACGTTGAAGTTGATTCATTCTTGTTCCAATCAATCACAAAAAAAATTGTTCAATATACACCTTTCTTCAGGAATACTGTATGATACTTTGAAGGTATCGTGCTAGTTTATTATTTCAATGATAAAAAAGCTGCAACTTGTTTTTATTCTAATCAGTGTTTGTGAAACTAGACCGGTCCATGAACTGAGAAAGGCACTGGTTCACTACAAAAGAGGTTTCATAGTGTCGAACCACGGGTGAACTGGTAGCAAGCGCGCGCACACACACATATAATCGTATTGTGTACAACGTACTAAAAAGTTATAATATAACAGAAAATGAAAATTGAAAAAATAGAGAAACATGAAATTAAGTAGATATTGACAATTAGGTTTGAATTTGTAGTTCAAGAACGGGATGGTCTAGGGAGGGGGCAGTGGCAGACGGAGGAATTTTTTTAGGGTGAGGTGTACTTGTATTTTGGATGAAGCCTATTTGTATTTTGTGGTTTTCAACCTCCACTTGCCCAAACCAAACATTGTACAACCTGCCACGGCCCAACCCGCCCCGCATAAATCTAGAGCTACGTTTTTATATAAATTAAATTTAATATTATGTACAAAGCTATATGTTTCTTTCACATAATAGGTAATATAATATATTATATTAAGCAATATACAATAAACAGCATATGCATATTATACAAAGCTATATGTTTTTTTGATATAATAGGTAAAATGTTTCATGTCTTAATACACTTGATTGGATGTCTATCGACTTCCTAAAGTTTTTTTCTTTTTTGTTACATCGGACTTCATGTCTTATTACACATTTGATCATGAGCAAATCTCAGTTATCATTGATCTCCTCACAAAATCACCAAATATTCTTCCAAAATCATTGTTGTGTTGCAAGATTTTTTTTTTCTTGTACAATGTAGAGGTTGAAGTCGGACATATGTCCCATGTCTTGAACTCATGACCTTCAACTTGTGAGTTGACTCCCTACCAAGATAACCTGTCGAGTTATGATTATTGGCTAAGTTAAGTCTGTTAAAAATGGTTGAAATCATGTTTATTCCAATTGTCCTTAGGCTTATTCCGACTGTTGTTGACAGCCACAATAAATGTTAATTCCAGATGCATAGGGTTTGCTGATTTAGGGCTTTGAAGCTTAATCCACACAGTAAAGATCGACAATTGAATCCTCTTATACAAATCTAATTGTTTGGGTGTGAAGACTAAGATGGCAGCGGTGAGATAAGGTTAAAGCCGTCAAAATGGGTCTGGCCAGAGGGAAGCAACACGGCCCCAGAAAATGCAGGGTCGGCAAAGTTTTTGGCCCATATTTGAGCCGAGAAATATGGCCCTGGTAACCAAAGTGAGCCAGGCATCGCCAAAGGAAGATATAATATAATATAACAAATATATATATATATATATATATATATATATATATATATATATATATATATATATATATATATATATATATATATATATATATATATATATATATATATATATATATATATATATTGTGTATCTTTGCATATATGTGTGTGCACATATATAAGTAGAAATAATCTAAATAGAAACATTATATGTATATGTGTGTATTATGTATTATATATAATAATATTATATGGGTGTATATATGCGTGCATATAAAAATAAATATAGTTTTTTTACGGATTGCTATTAGTATGCGTTTACACATAATTATGTTTATATTTATATATAATATATAATAAATATGATATGGGCAAGGTCCGCCAAATCCCAACCCATGAAAAATGTCTCGGCCCACCACTGCTGCTGCCAAGCCGGGCAAGGCAGGACCCGATTGACAGCTCTAGATATGGTGCACTCATTCCTTTGAAAATCGCCGACTAAACCTAAGTTAAAATTCCCAATTGCTACGAGAGGGGACCCATGGAGTCATTCACAAGGAACCTCAAGTACCGAGACCTTTTAGTTTAATTAGTGAGACCTATCTTGTTATTGAGGCAGAACCCGGTGCTAAGGAGGGTCACTGTCTTGAGGACAAAGGTGCCCAACATGACTTATCACTGGAGATTTCTCTCAAGTTGTTGAAATGGTCATGTATTATATTAGAAAATTAAGGTACTCTCATTACTTAATTTAGAAGCAAGATACAAACATAGTGCGTTTAAGTAGGACAGCACAAAGGTGAACACAATATGTGACGCATACTGTGAGGCATGTAACCCGCTTCTCTATTGTATTTGGTAATATATATATATCATGTACTTTCTAATAAAATATACTCATGTCTCTCCTTTAACTTTTGAGATATAAGTATAATAAAGTTATCTTTTATATTTTATCAAACACATTTATAATTTTTTAAATCACTTATATATATATATATATATATATCATCCTCTAAAAAAAATAAAAAAACACATGAGCACTTACTATTATTGGTGTGTGAGAATAACTTGTGGAGAGTGAATGTGAATAATTGTTGAAATTACTAATTATATATATATATATATATATAGATAGATAGATAGATAGATATAAAAAATAAGTGAGTGTGAATAACTTGTTGGATATGAGTGCAATCTAGAAATCAACTAAGAATGTCGCAAAAATAAAAAGGACAACCATATTCATGCATCAAAAGTTGATGAGAGACAAGGTGGCAGAATTAGATACGTGTAGAACCTCTTTACCTACACATATAAATACGGATATGTGTAGAACCTTGTAGATGTTGAAATTTTCACTCCAAGCCTATGTAGAGACTTGAAATGAAATTTTCAGCTCCACTTGATGCACAATTGTACCAGCTAGTTTTCTATAAACTAGCAAAATTGAATCCAACGGGCGATTGTGGCTAAGCGGGCTATTTTCGCATTAGACCTTCTTGAACCGACGCTTAAGGGTCAGTCTAAGTGGTTAGAGATTCCAACTAAATGGGTGAAACTTTCAAACTCACGTGAAAAGCAAAGGTGTTGAGAATGAAATCATTTGCAGTTGCTTTAAGTTTCAAAATGAACAAGTTCTGAAAAACAGAAAATTCTGTTTTCAGGACTTATTTCCTGAATCCATTTGAATGCCTTTCAGATCTCCCAGGTCAAAGCCTAAGATGTGAATAGTCTGTAGCATCTTTCAAATCATGATTCGGAGTTGTATTGTTGCAAAATTAAATCTGAGAAGTATATCTTCTTAGGCACCAATAACTTTTCTATTATGAAAATATAAAGACTCAAAAATGAGCCTTTATCTTAGTGTTCAGAGTTTTAAATTTAATAAATTTGATCTTGATGGAAAGCTATGGATGTCAGCTTTCCAATAAATCAAAATTCATCGATTTTGGATACCCATAGATAGAGTTATATAATAAAAACCCAGGCTCTATTGCAAGAAAACTAATTGGACAGACAATTTATAAAAATTCTTCCGATTTTCACAATTTTAATTTCAATATTGCACGGCCCTAAAATTCTTGTAAATTTTATTAGAATTGACCCTATGTGTGTAGAATAAGTGTGCAAAGTTTCAAAAAAATTGGAGTAGAGGTTCGAAAATTAAAAATCAAGCAATCCATATATGCAGAGATAATGAAATGAAGTTTTCAGGTTTTTAGAATCATACGTGATGCAAACTCACACGAATTGGAAAACAACAACACAACATCAAAAATTGAAATTGCTGAAGAGAAATAAATTGAAATATACTTAATAGCTTAAGAATTGAGGGGATTAGAGAATATAGAGTGTTTATAGAATATAAAGAGGTAGAATCAAGAAATCAAACACATAGAGTGTATAATCAAAGAAAGAGAAATTTTAGTAACATCTACTTCTATTACATCATGAGGGGAGACAAAGCTCCATTAATACAACCCCTTTTGAATTGAATTTGAAGAAGAGATCTAGAAGAAATAAAATGGAGCAACACTTACCGGACTTACACAAAAAAATGTCCTCCAAGGTAGTAGTTAGCCATCCCTTTTCTTCACCCTTTCCCCTCTTCATCAAATACTCACCTCTAAAAAATGTGGCCTACCTTCTACACTCCCCTTTCCCTCTATAGACTATTCCCTAGCAGCTCTTACACCTCATAAAGCTCTCAAAATGCTGACCTCTCTCTCCCTCCAAGATGATTCACGCCCTCCCAAGGAGCTCTTTTGGGCCCTTCCTTGGAGCGAGTGATCCGAGGATCCAAACCCAGCCCCAAGGCCCATCAAATCACATGGCCTTGGTGGTCCTTTGTGGTCAAATGTGATCAAAAGTGGACCAACCCCATGTGGGCTGGTTTAGCCTTGAGTCCCATGCCTTGGTCCTAGCCGATTCAACTTGGATACACCCGGCTAGGCTTGAAGAAGTGCCTTGACCAACTTCCTTTACTTTGCTTGATTTAATTATTTGACTTATCTTTGATTTGGCTCATCAATATGGGGCGTCTTAGCCTTGTCCTGGTATAGCCCACAAACTGGGCATGGCCCATAATCTTCAAGGTATAGTCTTTTTAGCCCCTTGAACTGAGCTTGGCCAAATCACTCATGTGTATTCGAGCCATTTCTTCATGAGACTTATTTTTTGACTTGATAAATATGTGTCTTAAGTTGGTTTGATCCATTCCTTGGTTTGTCGATGGACTTTAACGAATTTGATCCCAACCCAGAACGGGCATTGCTTTAATCGCCATCATGATCTTCACCTAATTTGATATCCTCTGCTTTCGGGCTTTACCTCAATCTTGGATTGAATTGGGCCCCACCTGTTTACCTTATTTGCTCGAATCATCTGAGCTTTTTAACTTCACTTTAAAACCTTTAATTTGAAACATTTTAAAAGATTTAGAGTTTCTATTTAAAACAAAGGTTTTAAATCATTTGAATTTTCGACATTTGGAGTGTTAGGATTTTTTTTTGATTTAGAGTGTTTATAGAGGCCCCTCTTTGGCATTAATCCAAATTTATTTGGATAATGACAAAGAAGAAAAACACTCTTTTTTATTTACTTCTTGAATTATTCTTCAGAATATAAATTATCCTTCATTTCATAAAATCTTTTTTCTTGGACTAAAGAGGAGGGGATTTCAGCCAAAGGGGACTTAACTTATCTTGGGTGTTTGTCCTAAACATGATCATGCATGAACGACTTTGGATGCATTCATGGTGTGTGATGCAAATGGAGTGTGAGATTTTAGAGACTCAGTTAAAAGATGACTGAGCTTAGGGAGAGCCTATTAAGGCCGGCTGCCCCAAGTAGGATAATCCCATGTTATTTGATACTTCGGGTTTTCAAAATTCATTTTCAAAGGGAACTCCTTTTAGTTTCTATCAAAAGGACTTTCGATTTTTCATATTTCTCCTCATTTGGGTTTCAATACCCACTACTTAGCAGAGGCTTTGTAGGAAATTTTGGAAAACATTTCAAAATTCCATTTCACACACAACAAAGTCTAATTTTCAAACAAAATGAAATCAAATAAGTAAATTCTATTCCTACTTTAGGATTTTCATGAATAAATCTTTTTCTATTGGGATAAGTTGTAGGGATTTGGGAAAGAGTTATCACGGTTCCTTTTGAAGCGTCTCATGGTTTAAGGCAAAGAGACGAAAAATTGCTCTTTTGAGCTTTGGCATTTTTCTTTTCTATCAACATGGAAGGCCTCCTTTTCTTTTTCTTTTTAGAGGATTTTTTTTTTTCATATTCCCTCTCTTTTTCTTTTTCATTCAAAGAAAAGACATCTTTTGGAAGAATTTTTGTATTTCCTCTTTCTATTTAAAGGAAGACCTCTTTTTGGAGGAATTTTTGTATTCTCTTTTCTTTCGATTTTGCCAATTTTGCTTTTGGGGAGAGAAGTAAAATGGGAAAAACTTATCCCTTTGGTTACTTGATTTAACCAAGATCGTTCTATTTCATAATAGCATCTACCATTTGAAAATATTTTGCTATATTGAACAAGGCTCTATTTTGTAAGCCAAAGATTTTTGAAATGTTACCACATGATTTTGAAAACTCTACTTTTCATAAAGCACTAATTCCCTTATTTAGGGTCATACGATCAACCTTGATCATTCTTTCAAGAAGTTCAAAGGAGATTCATTTCAAAATCTTTTTAAAAGAAATTTAACATAGACCCTATACATAATATTTTTTTAAGTATTGAGCATTTATAGGGTATACTAAATTTCTACTCTCAATATCAATCAACTAATATGCATTATTGGTGGTCGTTCCCCTCACAACATATGAACCATCCCACTTGGGCCGCCACTTTCCAAGTGGATGTGGGCCACGATGGTGGATGATTT
This sequence comes from Brasenia schreberi, assembly GCA_036023115.1. Taxonomy (NCBI): domain Eukaryota; kingdom Viridiplantae; phylum Streptophyta; class Magnoliopsida; order Nymphaeales; family Cabombaceae; genus Brasenia; species Brasenia schreberi. Next base: position 8,056,196 of record JAYKKT010000080.1, on the reverse strand, counting down.
TCAATACAAGGTCTCCCACTTTAAAATGGTGAGCCTTCATGTGCTTTTCATAATGTCGAGTTATCCTTTGCCGGTATGCATGTGCATGATCCATAACAAGGAGCCTTTTCTCATCTAACAAATCAAGCTCAACCATTCTAGTATGTTGTAAAGTCTCTAGTGGTAGGTTGAGTGCAAGTGATGTATGGAATGAATGTAATTTGGTATGAATGGGGAGTATGACATTTGTACCGTAGACCAACTCGAATGGTGTGGCATTTGTGGGTGTTCTGATAGAAGTTCTATAAGCCCATAAGGCTTCATCAAGCTTCTCATGCTATGTCCTACCCTTCTCTAAGGTTTTCTCAATGATGCTTACGAGAGTCTTGTTCGTGGCTTCGGCTTGGCTGTTGCCTTGAGGGTAGTAGGGTGATGAGAAGTGTTGAGTTATGCCATAGGTATTACATAACTTTTTCATCTTCTCATTCTTGAAGGGTGTGCCATTATCGGACACTAGGTCTCTTGGAACTCCAAATCGAGCTAAGATATTTTTCTTAATGAATGCCACTACATGTTGTCCTTGGACATTAGCAAAGGAGGTAGCTTCAACCCATTTAGAAAAATATTTGCCTATGTCCATTAGATGCAATTGGGGAGATTGGTCCTATGATATCAAATGCCCACATAGTGAAGGGCCATGAGCTTACAATAAAATGCAAGGTGGACGATGGAATATGAATGGCATGTCCATGCACTTGACATTGATGACATTTCCTAACATGATCATGACAATCTTGCTTAAGGGTGGACCAAAAATAACTGGCCCTAAGTATCTTCATGGCCATCATATTTACATTGACATGGACTCCACATTCCCCATCGTGGAACTCATGCATTATAGTCCTAGCCTCTTCAAGGTCTACACATCTCAACAAGATGCCTGTAAAACTCTTTTTATCAAGAATCCTTCTCAAAATCACATATCGGATTGAAATTTTTCGAATCAAAGCTTTATCTTTGGAAAAAGCAAATTCGAAAAATCCTCCATTTTCTAAAAGGTTTTTAATGTCATGAAACCAAGGTTTTTCAATTGAAGTTTGGTCATTTTGGTAAATCTCCAAATCATGAGTGGACGGAGTGGGTGAGTGCCAAATTTCTAAGGATCGAGTTCCCATGGTGGGATCGACCCTTAGAGATGATCCTAGGGATGAGAGGGCATCCGCTATGGTGTTGTCCTCTCTACCTATATGAGTGAGTGTGCATGATTTGAAAGAATCGATCAATTTAGTGGCTAATTCGTGGTATGGTATAAGTTTTTCATTTTTGACTTGCCAAATTTTCAAAACTTGGTTTATAACAAGCATGGAATCTTCAAAGACTTCAATATATGATGCCCCTAGATTTTTCAAAATTTTTAGGCCTTGTATGAGTGCTTCATACTCGACCATATTATTTAAGCATGCAAAATCTAGTCGAATGGCAATGAGGATGTCTCCCTTTTCAGGGGATATGAGGATGACTCATACACCTGTTCCTTGTTTTCATTGTCCCATCAAAATATATTTTTTATACTTGATCTTCATTAAAACAATTTGCTAAAACATGGTTTTGAAATTCATTTGCGAATATGCCTTCATCGGGCATTTCATCAAGTATAGGATATGCATCTTCAAGAGGTAATTCGGCCACATGATCGGCTAGGGCTTGTCCCTTAATGGAAGTTTGATGATGAAATTTTAAATCATACTCCATTAAGAGGAGTTGTCATTTACCTAGCCTACCCGTTATGATAGGTTTTTCAAACAAGTGCTTGATTGGATCAAGCTTAGACACTATCCAAATTTCATGGTTTAGGAAATAATGTCTAAACTTTTGGCAAGCCCATACCAAGGCCATGCGCGTTTTCTCCTTGGCTTAATAATTTTTTTCATATGCCAATAGAGTTTTTGAAATGTAGTAAATAACATACTTCCTATGGCTATCATCCTCATATTGAGCAAGTAAAGCACCCAATGCATTCGTATGAATGGAAATGTAAAGCAATAAAGGTTTTCCTTGCTTTAGTGGTTTTAAAATCGGAGGATTTATCAAATAAGATTTCAATCTTTCAAAAGCTTTTTGGCAATCATCATACCATTCAAATTTAATCCCTTTTTTCAAAAGCCTATTGAAAGGTTCGCATTTTGTTGCTAGATTGAAGATAAATCTCCTAATTACTTGGAGCTGACCTTTGAGGCTCCGGATTTGGCTCAAGTTGGAGAGTGGAGGCATGTCTATGATAGCTCGACACTTATAGGGGTCGACTTCAATACCCCTTTGGCTTACCATAAACCCTAAGAGTTTTCTCGATTCCACTCTAAAAACACATTTTGAGGGTTTAGGTTCACTTTATAAAGCCTAAGTCTTTCGAAAACCTTTTGTAAAGAGTCTATGTGTGTGCATCGATTTTTTTATTTTACCAAAAGGTTATCCACGTATACTTCCAAGAGCTCATGAATTTAATCATAGAAAATGGTGGTCACGGCTCTTTAGTATGTGACATTGGCATTTTTCAAATCAAATGGTATAACCGTGTAACAGTATGTGCCCCAAGGTGTAGTAAAAGCAATTTTTGCCTGATCTTTTGGTGCTAACTTGATAACCCGAATAGCCATCCATAAAAGAAAACATTTTATGATTTGCAGTGCTATCCACTATCAAATCAATGTTTGGAAGAGGAAAATTATCTTTTAGAGTGACTTTGTTCAAATTTCTAAAATCAATGCAAATTCGAATTTTTCCATTAGATTTTCGAACTATAACAATATTTGAAAGCCATTTGAAATAAACAATGGTTTTTATAAATCCGACTTGTAAAAGATCTTCTAAACCCTCTTTCACTTGGGAGTTAACATCGTGATGGATTTTCCTAAGCTTTTGCTTTATGGGTTTGTTATTGAGTTCTAAGGGTAGATGATGCTCCATAATTTTTGGGTCTAGACCCAACATGTCTTCATAGGTCCAAGCAAATACATCGACATAGGATTTCAAGAATGTAATGAATGATGCTTTTTCATGCTCATGCAGACATGCACCTATTTTGACACATTTTGGGTTAGACTCACTCCCTAGGTTGATTTCTACAAAATCCCCTCTTACAGAATTTGAAGGTTTTTCCAAGTCAAGGATTTTATGAAATTCGGGAAAGCTCAGAAGCTTGATCTTCCTCATGGATGAGGGGATCTTCCTCCTTGCTTCAAGCACTTTAATTTCTAGGGAAGTGCTAGGCAAAAGAGTGGGATCGTGAATGACAAATTTTGGCAATTTTGGTTTGGGAATATATACAATTTTTAAAGAACTCTAAAATGGGCTTTGTACATGGCTAATATTTTTGGAATTTTCAAATTTTTCATTTTTTTTATCTTTTTCAAAACAAATGCTAGAAGGACGAATATACAAGACTTTCTTTTTAGTATTTTCAGATTTTTCAATTTTTTTGGCTTTTTACAAATAAAGACTAGGAGAAGGAACATAAACCATATTCTTTTTGAAATTTTCAAAATTTTCAAATGTTTTTGGGGTTTGAGGATTTTCTAATTTTTTTTGGCTTTTATAAATATATAAATTTTTTAGATTTTTGGATAAGGAAGGGTCTTCCATTAAACCTACAAAGAAAATACCATGAATTAGGCTCTAAACAAGAGGTTTAAGTCATAGGTCTCGGTGTTAGTGGGTTCTTGGGCAACCTTAACCCAAGTGGTCTTAAGTGGTGGCTCAATGGGTATGGATGGGGTATAGCCCAATCCATATCGACTTGGGTTTAGTGTGGGTAGGATGGGTTCTAATCTTCCTTGGTTATGAGCTCATAGACCTCGATATGGTGTATATCCCATATTCAACATCATGTTCCAAGGTTTATTGAGTTTTGAAAACTTTTTTGTAAAGTGGGTGGCCTTGGAACATGGTGTCGTCCATGTCATGTATGTACACACGTTTTGGCTTGGCTAGGGTCTCGGAAATATGGGTTATGGATGACTTGGGCTTCCCTAGGATGCACACGACCCTAGACAAAGGGGTTTCACTCGGGGATGGCTTGGGCTGCCCTTGGATGCATACGACCCTAAGTGTTTGAATATTTGGGATTAAAGTAGGCTTCCCTAGAAGGTGAATGACTTCTAAGTAAGGGTCGACTAAGGGAAACTTGACTAAGGGTGGAGAAAGCTCCCCCACGACTTGTTCATAGGATGGATGACTTGATATGCAAGAAAAATTCCAGATTTCCTTGAGTTGTGGGTGATCTTCTCCTAGAATCACTACTACTTGGTTCTCATATGGGATTTTCACACACTTGTGAAATGTAGAAGGCACAGCCCGGAGGCTATGAATTCATGGCCTTCCTAACAAAAGGTTGTAATGGGGGTTTATGTCTAAGACATGAAATAGCCCCGTGTGTCGAATGTTCCCAACTTCCATAGGTAATTCTATGACTCCTAAAGGATGGGATGCATTGTCATCATATTCTGTGATAACGATGGAACTTGGCTCTAAACAAGACATGGTGACTCCTATTTGGAAGGCCACATACAACGAAAGGATGTTTAGACCTTCTCCCCCATCGACCAAGCACTTGTCTAGAGTGTGGTGATCCAAAACCACCTCTATATGTAAGGCTTGGTTATAGGCCATATATGGTCATTCCAACTCATATTTCGTAAATAAGATAGGGACCTTGGCACATATGGGGGACACTAAGAAGGATAATGACTCGGGAGTGATGGATGAGTTAACCTTGGCCCTTTCTAAGATCCCTTATAAGACTCATCTATATCTAGGTGAGGTTTGCATCAATTATAGGATAGACATGTTTATGGGAATTTTTGAAAGGTGAAGTTCAAAATCATAAGGGGTTAACACCACGTTTTTACCCTTATACATGCCATGCAATGCATTAGGGATATATGCTTTTGAAGTGTCGGGTATAATGACCACTTTTTTGCTAGAAATTTTAGCTAAGTGTGGGGGTTGATAGATCCTCCCGGACTTAGTCACCTCGCCCACACCTTCCATAAGACTCGCTCCTATCTTGGCTCTATTTTGATGCTTCAGAGCACCACAAATTTCTAATAAAGCTCTAGCCGGGGGCGAGACTCTAAGCACTCCCTAGATCACTACTTGCTTGGCTTTTTTTATTACGAGAGTAGGTGGTGTGTAGCAAGTAGTGTGTATCGTATGCAATGCATGCTCCATTCCATGAGCCATTAGTGGGAGAAGGCGTACCTCTTTTTCCTTCCTGCTGATGCTCGCATGATTAGGGAAGAGTTCTTTTAGAATTGCCTGGGAGGGATCCGGTTCTTCCGTGACATAAAGCCTTTCTTGCTCTATCAAATCCTCTATTTTATTTAGGAGTGCGAAACATTTATTTGTATCATGGCCCTTCAGCCTATGATACTTATAAAACTCGTTCAAAAAATTTTCTTTACGGGGTGTTCCCTCGAGAGGAGCAGGGAGGGTGACCATTCCTTGGGCCAGAAGGAGGTCTAGGACTTTCATGATTGGTTGTCTCAATTGGGTGAACTCCTTTCTTTCAAAATTTCTTTGAGGTTTTTTAGCATGTTTTTGTTCAGATTTCTTGGAAGGGTTGGTCGGGCTTGATTACATGCGGACATTTGCAATCTTTTGGGGTTTTGCCCCATTATCCACCATGGGTGGCCCATATGCCCCTGGTTTTTCAAATCGAGTTTTTTGAAACGTTCTCCCCTTCCACAAATCTTCGTAAACTCCCTTTTTCAAGTTGGCTTCGAAAAGTGTAGCCTTTTCTATTAGTTTGTGAAATGTTGAGATTTTGTGGAGGGAGAAAAGAGCTTTTAAATCAGTTTTAAAGTTTTCAAGGATGAGTATCAAAACACACCCTTCAGAGACGGGCTCCCTACTTACCCCAAGAGCGACCTCCACCTAACGATGAATGCATGGACATCCTCATTGGATGCTTGTTTAGTATCCCTCAAGGTATTCAAGGTGGGAGTGACTTCCACGTTATGAGAAAATCATTGCATAAAGCAATTTGCTAACTTCTTAAAGATAGCAAATTGGCTTAGATCGTAGGAAGCCAGTCACTTTGAAGCATTTCCCTTAAGGGAGAGGGGAAACCAATAGATCCATTTCATTGAATCCTTTCTCTTCTTGTAAGTCCTAGGGGAGAAGATTTGAAAGTGAGATCTAGGATCCCTAATTCTGTCATACCGATGGAAATTCAGTATGTCATCATTACTATTAGTTTGATAATTAGATGGTAAAAAGTCTGATAGTGCATATGACCTCTTCTCCTTTGTTTGGTCTTTCAATAATTGTTGTAAGGTTTTTCTATATTTTAGAGTAAAGGATTCATGTTCCTTTTTCCCTTCTATCATTGAGGTCTCCTTGGGCTTCTTTGATCGGTTTGATTTCTTATGAGCCCTTCCTTGATTCCCATGAGAAGAATATGATTCCACCGCATCGGCCTCTTGCATTAAGGCAACGATCTTTTCTCCTACAAGCTTGAAATCTCTTCTAAGGGAGACAAGTGAATCATCATGTAATATATTTTTGAAAACTTTTTCAAAATAGGACTTGATGAGCATGAAGCTCGGCTCGATACTTCACACGATCCATCTGAACTAGACATGCTTTGAGATAAGAAAACCTGTGCACAAGTTAAAGATTAACACCATGACTTTGAAAAAGTTGGAATTGAAATGTTTCACCTAAGCTTGGAATCCCACAAGACTCGAGTCCCACCGGGCGTGCCAATTTTGTATACGTTGAAATTTTCACTTCAAGCCTATGTAGAGACTTGAAATAAAATTTCCATCTCTACTTGATGCGCGAGCGTGCCAACTAGTTTTCTAAAAACTAGCAAAATTGAATCCAACTGACGATTGTAGCTAAGCAGGCTCTTTTCGTAGTAGACCTTCTTGAACCGATGTTCAAGAGTCAGTCTAAGCGCTTAGAGATTTCAGCTAAATGGGTGAACCTTTCAAATTCAGAAAAGCAAAGGTGTTGAGAATGAAATCATGTGCAGTTGCTTTAAGTTTCAAAATGAACAAGTTCTGAAAAACAGAAAATTCTGTTTTCAAGACTTGTTTCCCGAATCCGTTTGAATGCCTTTTAGACCTCCTAAAATGATCAAAATTTTACAGGTCAAAGCCTGAGATGTGGATAGTCAGCATATTTTAGATCATGATTCGGAGTTGTATTGTTCCAAAATTAAATATGAGAAATGCCTCTACTCACGCACCTGGAACTGTTCTGTAATAGAAATATAAAGACTCAAAGATGAGCTTGTATCTCAGTGCTCAGAGTTCCAAATTTAATGAATTTGATCTTAATAGAAAGTTATGAATGTCAGCTTTCCAATAAATCAAAATTCATCGATTTTGGGTACCCATAGATAGAGTTATAGAATGAAAACCCAGGCTCTATTGTAGAAAAATTGGTTGGACAAACAGTTTGTAAAAATTCTTTCAATTTTGCACAATTTTAATTATGATGTTGTATGGCCCTAAACTTCTTGCAAATTTTATTAGAAGTGGGCCTGTGTGTAGAATAAGTGTGTAAGGTTTCGAAACAATTGGAGTAAAGGTTCAATAATTAAAAATCAACCAATCCACATATGTAGAGATGATGAAATCAAGTTTTCAGATGTTTAGAATCATACGTGATGCAAACTCACACGAATTGAAAAGCAACAACAGAACATCAGGAATTGAAATTGCTGAAGGAAAATAAATTGAAATATACTTAATAGGTTAAGCATTGAGGGGATTAGAGAATATAGAGTGTTTATAGAATATAAAGAGGTAGAATCAATAAATCAAACACATAGAGTGCATAATCAAAGAAAGGAAAATTTCAGCAATATCTACTTCTATTATATCATGAGGGAAGAAAAAGCTTCATTAATATAACCCATTTTGAATTGAATTTGAAGAAGAGATGTAGAAGAAATAACATGGAGCAGGACTTACCGGACTTACGTAAAGAAATGTCCTCCAAAGTAGCGGCCGACGCCCCTTTTCTTTACCCTTTCCCCTCTTAATCAAACACTCACCTATCAAAAATGTGGCCTACCTTCTACACTCCTCTTTCCCTCTCTAGGCTATTTCCTAGCAGCTCTCACACCTTACAAAGTTCTCAAAATGTTGGCCTCTCTCTCCCTCCTCCAAGATGATTCACACCCCCTGGGGGGCTCTTCTAGGCCCTTCCTTGGGGCGAGTGACCCAAGGGTCCAAACCCAGCCATAAGGCCCATCAAATCATGTGGCCTTGGTGGTCCTTTGTGGTCAAATGTGGTCAAAAGTGGACCAGCCCCATGTGGGCTGGTTTAGCCTTGAGTCCCATGCCTTGGTCCTAGTCGATTCAACTTGGATACACCCGGTCAGGCTTGAAGAAGTGCTTTGACCGACCTCCTTTACTTTGCTTGATTTAATTGTTTGACTTATCCTTGATTTGGCTCATCAATGTGGGGCATCTTAGCCTTGTCTTGGTGCTGCCCACGAACTGGGCACGTCTTTTTAGCCCCTTGAACTGAGCTTGGACAAATCACCCATGTGTATTCGAGTCATTTCTTCATGAGACTTGTTTTTTGGCTTGATAAAGATGCATCTTAGGTTGGTTTGATCCATTCCTTGGTTTGTGGATGGACTTTAACGAATTTGATCCCAGCCTGGAACGGACATTGCTTTAACTGCCACCATGATCTTCACCTGATTTGATATCCTCTGCTTCCTGGCTTTAGCTCGATCTTAGATTGAATTGGGCCCCACCTGTTCACCTGATTTTTTTGAATCATCTGAGCTTTTTAACTTCACTTTAAAACCTTTAATTTGAAACGTTTTAAAAGATTTGGACTTTCCATTTAAAACAAAGATTTTAAATCATTTGAATTTTCGACATTTGGAGTGTTAGGAAATTTTTTTGATTTAGGGTGTTTACAAACCTCAATGACATATGCACTATACATCTTCGGCTTTGGTGGGGAGTTCGACTCTTAGAGTTCGCTTTTTTCCCTTGTATTCCAAGAAAAAAGGGCTTAAATACAATGTCGAAAACGAAGCCATCACGAATGCCTTATTAACTCTGCAGCAAGATTCTCCCCACCGAGTCATAGAGGGTCCTTACTACACCTGTTCTTTCCAAAAAAAAAAAGTTGTGAAATGATTTCAATATCAGAACCGTGTAAATTGACACTTACGATTCTTGGTTTCAGATAAATTCAAACAAAACATGTCTACTAATACCATACTCAGATTAGAACAAGTGTCTTAAAAGAAGATAGTGAGGTTTTTGTCATTCGTGAAGAAAAAATAATTAAAAAGTACGTTAACTAAATATGCAAGGTTCTAACATTTCGCACTATGTGGCAGAATCGCAACTACCAGACAGTGCGTGCTATAAATCGTGAGGATGGTGACTTCGTGCAGACTAACACTGATATTCAATTGGGCCAAGCATTACGTTATTCTATTCCAAATCAGAGAAGATCACGAATTTGAATTTCAATGGGTAGAAATCTCTCTCTCTCTCATATATATATATATATATATATATATATATATATATATATATATATATATATGTGTGTGTGTGTGTATATAAATACTTTAAAAAGTGGAGACTTATTTAAAAATTTAAAAGTACTTTTTGTGAAAAAGAAAAGTAAGAGTACATAAGAACTGTTCACTCTAAACAAACAAATGACTTCTTCCCCGTGAAAAAGGTACATATCTCAACTGTTCCAACTTGACTCACTACTTCACTTTTAACCATCTCTCTCTCTCCCCCATATATATATATATATGGGAGACAGAGAGAGAGAGAGAGATTTATCATTAGAAGCCTACAGTCGGTTTATTTTTTCCACGGTCAAACATATCGTGAAGCCAGATGGAAAGTGGATTCTATATATATAATTTTAATTTCATTGATGCACAGCTATTATATAAACTTCACGAGGCAGCCTATTTTAAACCAAGTTACAGAGGGCTGGGTTTGCGTCTAAATTCTAGACAGAATGGAAGAATGTTTTCTTTTTGTAACAAGATGAGGCCGAAGCCTAAGACACATGCACCCCCCTATGAGAGTCGAACTCCCCATCAGCAGCAGCAGCACTAGAGCACCCTGTCGTTGAGCTAACGTTCTTGGTGCAATGGAAGAATGGGTTTTGTTGAGGTTCCAATCCCTTTGAACTTGATGCAACCTGTAGTACACTGTTAACATGTTTGAGCCTTCAAATCTATGCAATTTGCTTTCCCGAACTCTAATCTGAATAAAGACAGGTGAGAAATGAGTCTCTAGACTTAACGAATTGGATGGTTTCTAAAGATTCTTTTCCTCATTCTCTTCTTTGTTAGATCAATTTCACCATCTTGAAGCCATGTTGGTGTTCAACAACAAATAGATAACACAAGGAGCGAAGCTAAAACAAGTAATAATTCATAAGGCAATGCAAACATTATTTTATGTAATGGAACTAGGACTTGAATTTAGCATGCAAAATAAAATAAACAAATTATTTTATGGGCGGTCACTATAAATAAACAAATTAGTATTCCAAACCATTACATTCAAATTATTTTATGTAATGGAACTAGGACTCAAACTTATCATGCAAAATAAAATAAACAAATTATTGTATTGCAAGCTTTACCATAAAATAAAATATTAACGAGGCAATGTCGCACGATATGTAATGGAAAGTTTACTTCCATTTTATTTTATGGTAAAGCTTGCAGTACAATAATTTGTTTATTTTATTTTGCATGCTAAGTTTGAGTCCTTGGACAAAGATATTCACGATGGCTTTGTTTTGTTTTGTTACAAGAGGAGGCCACAAGCCTAACACACATGCACCCTCTGGGAGTCGAACTCCTCTCCAGCAGCAAAGGCGCTAGAGTGCCCTGCCGATTGAGCTAACGCTGTCGGTGCTATTCAGATTGGGTTTACTGAAAAAACAGGTTTGACAATGTCTTGAATTACTACTTGAATGCATCAATAGTTCAATTTACAGTGTGAAGAAAGGGTAATTGAAGAAATCACCATAGAGAATATGCACCACTTGAAAAGATGTTATATGAGGGATTTAAAGGGTAATTGAGAAAAATAGGCATGGAAACTAAGCATTAATTATGCATTCAAGGTGGGTCACACTCATTTTTGAGCAACTCTTAAAAAAAAATTTCCTCAATGTGATTCATGCTCAATCACAAAAATTTTAAATCAGGAACCTCTTGGTTCGGTTATCATTCGTGATTTTCGAAAACCGAACTAAAACCAACCGTTTCAAACCGTCATTAAATAGTTAATATTTTTTTTTATATTTAATAACACAACTTCATTAGTTGTTCAAAGTGCCCTACCTCCCACGGAGAGAATTTGCCCTCTTTAAAAAAAGGGTTTCAAGGCACAGCAACCTCGACCAACCGTGAATTTTTATGAAAGCAAACCGTTGAAAATTACTCTCGTCTATCTTATCCTACTTTTAAATTGTTATTTCTTTTTTTATTCTTAGTGAGGAACAAAAAGATTGGGTTCTGTTCAAAACCAGTTGGCTCATGGTTAAGGGTCAGTTCTATACTTTTCCCTATCAATTTCATGCGGAAGACAAATTTTTCTTCAATACTTTTGAAGTCAAGTTGGGTCGTCGGATTCTAGAAAGTCTCTTTTCACTCCCAAGGTCGACGGCGGATCCACATTGTGGTGGGGTAGGGTGACTGCCTCACCCGAAATTGTGAGAATTTCTATATATGTGTATCGAAATTTTCAGAAAAGTTGAAAATATTTGAAACCTGTCCCACCTGAAACAAGTTTCTGGATCCGGCACTGCCCAAGGTTTATGGTCATGGCTACTCTTTCTCGAAAAGTTGGGTTCCTACGCATGTAATTTTGGAACTGAGTTGATCAACTAGTGTGCATAAATTTGCAGTTCGTGAAGTGTGTGTGCAACTTGCTCCGTAAAAGATGGTGATTTCAATATAAAAGATACCTTTTACAGTTGAATACAAGCTTGAGATATATACTTCGTGCGCCTCCTCCCTCAACACAATGAAATACCTCAACACTATTTTCTAGATCCGCCATGTGTGATGTATTACTTCGAGACTTCATTGTGTCTTTGAGATCGGATATCAATTTGGTCATGTTTATTGCACAAAGAATAGCCAGTTGCGATGGATTAGTAACTATAGAGGAGATCAAGAACAAGTTGAGGAGAAGAAGAAGGTCAAGCGTATAGGTTGGCGAGTATTCACCTAGCGAAGGCAAGAAAAGACCAAAGAGAAAAGAAAATTAGAGAAGAAAGCTCTGTTAATAATTTGTATATATGTGCATCGAAATTTTCATTCCCAAGGTACTCGGCGGATCCACAATGTGGCAGGATAGGGCGACAAATTCTGAAAATTTTTATATATGTGTATCGAAATTTTCAGAAAAAATTGAAAATTTTTGAACCATGTCCCACCTGAAACAAGTTTCTGGCTCTGTCACTGCCCAAGGTTCATGGTCATGGCTACTCTTTCAGGAAAAGTTGGGTTCCTACGCATGTAATTTTGGAACTGAGTTGATCAACTAGTGTGCTTGCAGTTCGTGAAGTCTGTGTGTGCAACTTGCAGTTGTTCGTGAACTGGCCAATGCTGTCGTTGTTCTTTACGATACGTGATGTTAGTTGCGGATCTAAGTTAGAAGGCTGGGGGAAGCGGCCCCCCTCCCCCCGAAATCTTGTGATTTCAATATAAAAGATATATTTTACAGTTGAATACAAGTTTGAGATTCATGCTTCGAGCAAGAAAATGATGTCTGTTGGTTCAAACTACTGCAAGGTTGATCTTAATCACTAGATTTAACAATTTCAGATGGACCCTAAACACCGGTCAAGCCTTTAGACCCATTGCATGATCTTGAATCATGGAGTACCTTTACTTCACCATAAGACGTGCCTGGGAATGTTGATCCCAAATTCACATCGTAACCGCTTTGAGCTTATGTGATTTTAAGCTTCGTTGTCATTTTACTCGCTGCTGATCCACAGCTAGGCTGCTAGCAACCAAATGCTTCTTGAGATCACAAATTCTAACGGCATTCCCGCTGACGATCAACATATCGTCTACATACAATAGCAAGATGATGATGTTGTTACTTGAGAATTCTTGACATAAACTCAGTGATGAGATGTTTTCTTATGTCCCAATCCTTCTGTCACAGAATCGAACTTTAACTACCACCGTCTAGGTGCTTCTTTCAGGTTCTAGAGAATCTTCAGTTTATACATGCAGCCTTCTTTCTCTTTCACCATAAAGCCCTCTAGCTGTTTCATGTACATTCTTATTCAAATCACCATGTAGAAAGGTTGTTTTGACGTCCATCTATTCCACTTCCAAGTCCGAACAAGCCCCTAAGCTGAGAAGAGCATTTACGGACGACAGTTTCACCACCAGAAAAAAGTAAATCGTAATCAACTCCCTTTTGCTGATTGAATTCTTTAACTAATAATCTCACCTTGTATCGAGGCTTTGAAGCACATTGGTCTTGCTTCACTCTAAGTATCTCTCTATTCTTTAAGATTTTATTGTTGTTTGGCAATTCAACCAGTTCATAAGTAGCATCTTCGTCAAGTCACTTCATCTCCTTCTTCTTAACTTCCATCCAATGATCCTTTTGAGGACACCAGATTTCTCAAGAAAAGCATTGCTCTCCAGAGTCGGCTAATAACACATTCTTTTGGGGGAGTTGGCGAATTCTTCTAGATCTCTAAACGACATCCTGCAGATTGAGTTTAGGTTATATAGGGTCATCAAAAGTAGCCTCATGACCCTCATTTTCTGTTTTCCTTTGATTAGGAAGTGCTGGTAGAGCAACTATGTCGACAATAACTGGAATTGAGTCGGCGGCAGTTTGTGAATCAGGCTAAACTTCCTGCTATATCATCTATATTCTGTTCTTCAACAAAAACTACATCCCTAATTATTTTCTTCTTAATGGCCGAATCCATCCAAACCATAGCCCAAGAACCTCCATTCTCTTTTCTTCTTGGAAATCTTATGCCTCTCGTGTTTGGGAATATGAACAAGTACTTTGATGGAATCAGTCAATGTCCGGCTGTCGGTCCCTACAACATCCTCACCGGATGTTTTCTACGTACCTCTTGGCGGCTTCTAGTTGCGCAGCTCTGATCACCTATGAGTGATGAAGACAAAGAGAAGAAGAAGGAGAAGAACAAAGAGGTATGTGTTTTTCTCACCTTGCTTTTCTATATTTTTGCTTTATGTGTTGCTGTGTATTTACAGAGCAGTGCCCGACTCTCCCTCCCAGATATCGTGACTGGGATTTCTGGAGCCCTTATCAAACTGTTACAAAACTCATCTGTACAAATTTGTTCCATAGCTACCTCCACGAAAAATGGCTAGATGGCCGATCTACGTGTGAAACAGCCAAGAATGATAAGTTTCTCGGCTTAACATCTCCCACTTGACCATTTGAGCCAAATGATATGACATACTGGTTTTCCTCCCACTTTTGTAGGTTTTTTTAGTAATATCATTTTATAATTGTTATTGCAATCATTACCCGTTGTGTGATTTTTTTTACCTACTCAACAATCAAACATATCTCAAACTCATGTTTGTAACATATTTTGAGAAAAAATCTTTTGTTATGCCTTTAGTCAGGGGGTCTGCCAACATATCTTGAGTTGGTACGTATGAGATGGATATTTCCTTTCTCATAACCATAAACATAGTGGTATTTCACCATTATATGCTTGCTTTAGAGTTGTCAGATCCACTCTTAATTAGAGTAATTGATACATTGTTGTCAGAATAAATGACAATTGGCTCATCGGTTATTTTCAACTTCAAATCTTGTATGAAGCTGCTTATTCAGACACCACTTGTTGTAGCCATATAACAACCCATATACTCACCTTCCTATATATGCAATTCTACACAACATTGTTTCTTACATACTTAAAAAACAACTCTACCTCTAAATAAAAATATTTGTCAAGAGATTGATTTATTGTCATCTTTGATACCAGCAAACTCAACGTCTAAGTATACTATCACTTTTAGTTTATCTGCTTTAAAACATAATTTCAAGTCTTTTGTTCCTTTTAAGATATCTTAGAATCCTTTTCACAATTGTCTAATGTTGTTATCGACGATTACTTTGATATCTACTCAAAAGACAACAAAAAAGTTGATATCAAGTCTTGTACATAGCATAGCATGCATCAAGTTAGCCACAACTTATGTATAAGGAACACTAGGCTTATTGTCTCCTTCACTAGGACAATAAGTGTTGCTTAGTTTTACCCCTTTGCAACAGGTGTAGATGCAGAATTGCATTCACCCATTTTAAAGTTTTTGAAAAAAAATCAATATATTTCCTGACTTAGGAATAGAAGTTTAGATTCTCTATCTCGAGAAATCTTTATACCCAAGATATAGGATGCTTCTCCCATATCCTTCATTTCAAACTTTGAGTTTAACCATGACTTGGTTATGACAATATCTCATTGTCATTCACAGTCAACAATATGTCATCTACATATAATGATAAGATGATAAAGTAGTTTCCACTGTTCCAGACATATATATAATGGTCAAGCTCATTTGCCACAAACTCAAGTTCAACAATGGCATTTTGAAAAGTCAAATATCATTGACGAGGTGATTGTTTAAGGTCATATAGGGATTTTTTCAACCTTGCTTTAAACTTGTCAATTGATCCATCGACTTTATATTTTTTTTTCAGAACCCACTTAGATCCTATGACTTTTCTTCCTCTTGGCAAATCAGACAATTCTCAGACTGGTTTTTCTCAATAGATTCAATTTGTTCATCCATGGTTTTCTCTCAGTGTGTTGATTTAGATGAGTCAATAGCCGCCGATAAGTCAAGTTATCAATCATCATACTTCAATCCATGGTGATGATCCTTTAAGTAGGATAGTGCGATCTTAGGCTTTTTCTGTCCAGTTAAAGTTTCAGTTGATTGAGGAAGATCTTATATGGGTTCAAATAATGATTAATCTAGATCTACTATATCATCAACATACTCATCATTATTCTTAATGATGTCATTCTCAGTATCTTCTAAGAATTCAATATCTCTACTCTCTATCAATCCATGGTCCCTATGATAAAATCGATATCTCTTTGAGCCTTTAAGATATCCGATAAATATACATCTCAAGGACGTATTGTGTAGCTTGTCTCTAGACTGATCAAGGATCTTCACATGAGTGATAGATCCCCACCTCCTGAGATGACATAGGTTGAGTTTTCTTTCAAATCACATCTCATATGGTATAGTGAATACAACTTTACATGGTACTCTATTGAGTATTATATAATTGTACTTACTGTTTTTCCTCAAAATATCTTTCGTAGAGAGGTATCTATCAACATTAACCTAGTCATGTTTAGTAAGGTCATGTTATATCTTTCAGCTACACCATTTTACTCAGGTGTTCTAGACATTGTATTTTATTTTGAAATATCAAAGTCTTTATAGAATTCCAAAAATTCTTTAGAGGTGTACTAACTACCTCTATCTGATCTCAAGACTTTGATTGTATGCCTTAGTTGATTTTCAACTTTCTCTTATATTATTTGAATACTTTAAGTGTTTTAGATTTATGTGTTAAGATATATATATATATATATCGAGTAATCATCAATAAAGGTTATGAAATAGACATTTTCTTGATGTGATCTTACTCTAAAAGGTCCACATAAATCATTATAAATAACTTTAAATATGGTTGTTACCCTTGTTGTTTCTTTAGAAAAAGATTTTTTTGTTATTTTTTCATGTATAAAGGTTTCACACTAGCCAAAAGTATTTCATCAAATCTTGGCAATAAGTCAAAATTGGATAATTTCCTCAACTTTTCCAAACTTATATGCCGTAGGTGTTTATGCCATATATTCACATCAACATTCAATCAATATAAGCAGAAGAACTTCATTTTCATTTTTATTGATATTCAATTTGAATAATCTATGTTCTACATCAAATTCTCAAGAGAAAAACACTCTCCCATGCTTCTCCACTGTTACTTTTGTAGGAATAAACCTGACATAAAAACCCTTTTTTACGAAGGTAGGGACCAAAATCATATTGCGCATTATAGTTGGCACAATCAATATATTAGTTAGTACAACTGTTGTGCCTTGCGCATAAATTCTAAAGTACTCAATTCAAAGAACATCCGAGAAAGTGTTATTACCCATATATATCTGATGTTCTCTTAGTTTATACTTCTTTAGATCCAATTCCCCTTCCTTCCTCTTTGAGATGTATCTCATCGATCATGAGTCAATCCACCAACCAATCACTAGGCAATCTATGTATAAGCATTCTAATATCACGTAAATTATATCATGCTTCTCCGATTGTTCGTGTTGTTGGTTGTTTTCACCATTTTTCGTGTTGCGAAAATCGCTCTTTTAGTATCTTATTTTTCCACAACTGAAACACTTGACTTCAGAAGCAGTTTCTACAATTCCTTAAAAGGATTAACTGATCTTTTTGTTATTTTTATCAAATCTTTTGTTTGGTTTATTTCTTTTCTAGTTGGCTTTGGAGCTAAACCCTATATCGTCTTGCACCACTAGTTATTTCTCTTTTCTATTTTTTTCACATGTTCTTGTTCAATTGTTGTTAAGACAAGTATCAAGTACAACAGAGAACCAATTTGGATTCATGCCAGGCAGATTTACTATTGAAGCGAATCACCTTTTGAGACGTTTTATGGAACACTTTAGAGCAAAAAAGAAAGACCTTTACATGATATTTATTGATCTAGAAAAAGCTCATGATAAGGTACCGAGGGAGGTTCTTTGGAAAACTTTGAAAAAAAGAGATATCCCATTGACATATATTAACCTTATAAGAGACATGTATGATGGTGCAAAAACATGTGTGAGGGCTCATGAAGGAACGACAGACTTCTTTGAAGTTAATATTGGGTTACATCAAGGATCAACTTTAAAACCATACTTATTTATAATGGTGATGGATGAGTTAACAAAACATATTCAAGATGAAGTACCTTAGTGTATGTTATTTGCAGATGACATTGTATTAGTGGAGGAGTCTAAGGAAAAAGTTAATAGAAAATTAGAACTATGGAGAGAAACATTAGAAAGCAAAGGCCTCCGACTTAGTAGAACAAAGACAGAATATATGGAATGTAAGTTTGATCATTTGGTTACTTCACAAGACATAGAAATTAAAATTGGCACACATTGCATTCCCCAAAAGGAAAGTTTTAAATACCTAGGGTCAATTTTTTAGAGTGATGGAAGAATTGATGGAGATGTTACACATAGAATTAATGCTAATTGGTTAAAATAGAGAGGAGCATCAGGTATTCTTTGTGATAAGAAAATACCATTAAAATTAAAAGGTAAATATTATAGAACAACAATTAGGCCTGCCATGTTTTATGGTTCTGAGTGTTGGGCAGTTAATCATCAACATGTACAAAAGATGCATGTGACAGAAATGAAGATGTTGAGATGGATGAGTGGCCATACAAGAAAAGACCGTATATATAATGAGGTTATTAGAAACAAATTAGGAGTG
The DNA here is from genome assembly GCA_036023115.1 of Brasenia schreberi. NCBI lineage: Eukaryota > Viridiplantae > Streptophyta > Magnoliopsida > Nymphaeales > Cabombaceae > Brasenia > Brasenia schreberi. The sequence continues at coordinate 8,037,616 of JAYKKT010000080.1, read as the reverse complement.
GCACCAATAGAGGATAAAATGAGGGAACATCGTTTAAGATGGTTTGGACATATAGAAAGAAGATCAAAAGAAGAACCTATAAGAAGGTTAGAAAAATTAAATTTGGAAAGTATTAAAAGAGGTAGAGGATGACCACAAAAGTGTTGAAAAGAAACAATAAAGAATGATCTAGCTTATTAGGAGTTAACTGCTAACATGGCACACGATAGGGATATGTGGAAACAAAGAATCCATGGAGCCGACCCCGTCTAGTATGGGAAAAGGCTTAGTTGTTGTTGTTGTTGTTGTTCAATTGCTAGTTTGATGGATAATTCTAAAAGGTTTGTTTCAGGCCCTAGTTAAGGGCAGTAGTGACCATGTTTAAAGATGAGTAAAGATTGCGCAGTATTATGGATATTTGTATCATTCTGTGATGACTGATTTGACTACAACTAAATCTCTTGTTATTACCATCATATGGTTTACATATTCTACTACATTCTCTCTTTCTTTTATCTTATAGGAGATATACCTTTGTAGTAGTAATTAAACATATAGTTTAGCTATAGTGTCATACTTGGCTATTATTGAATCAAACAGCTCTTTTGCGGTCTCATATTATTCGAAGACCCTAATCAGATCATCTTCTATGTATGTTAACATATCTAATAATTTATGTTGAAGATTAAGATGGCGACCGCAAAACAGTGCGTTTATTCCTTTGAAAGGATCCACCAAACCAACTTCTCTTTCCCAATGGAGGCCTGTAGAGTTATTTTTACTTCACTCCGACACCACTGTTTCGTTACTCTGGGCTTACAGTTTCGGTTCCATAGGCCCGTATCTCATAATCACTCTCTTAAGGGTGTTAGATTTCTAGTTCTTTTGAGACCGAAACCAGGAAAACTAGACCAGTGAATGCCGGTCCAGTATGGACCATGTTTGCAACCACATCACAGCCTAGCCCCACAGGTTCTCCTAGTTCTTTTTGGTCTTGCGACGGAAACACACCATTAGTGTTTGTCATGAAAAAAAACAAATCCATGCCATCAAGTGTATGTTAACGGCATCCATATTTGAACTAGGGGTGAGCATTATTCGGATATAACTGAATAGTCAAATTGAACCGAAATTTCTATTTCGTTTGGGTTTGAATTTTTAAAGAATGTGGTTATTCGGTTCAGTTTTCAAGATTTGAAAACTGAATAAATCTAATAACCGAATATGTGTGTATATAATATATATATACATACATATATGCATACATGTATATATACATATACACACATATACACATACATATACAAATATACATACATATATACATATACATATGTGTATAGTGTATATATTTATATAATATATACATATACATATATGCACATATACCTATATATAATATACATACTGATATATATACATATAAATATAAATTTGTGTATATATATGCATATATTCGTATACATACCTATAGAGAGAGAGAGAGAGAGAGAGAATTCATCCGTAAACGGTAAACCGAATAAGAGAACCGAAATAATTGGGTTTGCATTCAGGTTCGGTTTTCAGAATCAAATGAAATTTGGTTTCGGTTTGGTTCGGTTTTTGAACCGAACACCCCTAATTTGAACTCGGCGAGCAATCCCACGAAATCAGCTGTTTCCTGATTTCGGAGATGCAGTTTTTTCGCATTTATAAAAACAAACATTTTACTTTGTTGAAAAATAGAGGAAAAACCCCAAACCATTTCCTCACAGGCGGAAACACAAAACCTAGGAAGAGAATACAAAAAGGGAAACGAAAAAAGGCTAAACTATATACGGTGATCCTCAGTTCTTCTGAAGATACAAACTTTTAGAAGAAACGAGACTTTTTTCTGCAAATCCTCCTAGAAGGAAACCTCGCCTGGAGATTTCGCTCGGGTCTTCTGCTTCCTCATCTTCAATCTCTTCATCAGTACCAAGATCTTTTACTAAAACATGCTTATTACTAAAAATCTTTTCTTTCAAGTCGGTGATTGTGCCAAATATTTAATTAGAAAGTTAAGATACTCTCATTATGTTACTTAGAATCAAACATACTGCTGTTAAGTATTAAACTTTTCCTTTCAAGTCGGTGATTTGACCAAATATTTAATTAGAAAATCAAGATACTCTCTTAATACGTCACTTAGAATCAAGATACAAACATACTGCTATTATGTATTGTTGCCTTCATTCTTTCTTGGTGATCGAGATTGGAATTAGCAAGAGGAAGCGTAGGACAGCACAAAGGTGAACACAATTTGTTGGCGCAGAGCTGTGATGAACGAATCGCGATTCTGTGTTCTTGTATCCAGGAAACCAATTCCTTGCGAAACAAGGCATATCTTTGTTTGTGGTAGCGTAAATATTGCATGGTCATGGGGATCAGTTGGTAGCCTCTCGATCACAAACAAGTGCGCAACTAGGGTACATACATCTTTGCTTAAATTTACTTAAAGATCTCCATCGATTGGCATGATCAAGGGTGAATTTGAATTTAAACTTGCATTTGATGGATCATGCGAAGTACGAAAAGTATAATGATATTTTTTGTTTTTCAAATTCAAATCTCTAGATCACGTTAATCGAATAGTAGAGATCTTTAAGTGGATTTGAGCATTGGTGAAGTATGTTTATGCTAATTCCTCATAGATAATTTTTATGAGAAATTAGTATAACTGCACACCTATCCATAATCAAATTTACTTAGTATGATCAAAACATCCATTTCAAGTCATCATATGTATTAAATAGCCTCCAACCACATATCAATGTTGATGAACAAGTCGATAAAAAAAGAAAAAGTTAAACTAGGACTCACCACATTTAAAAGATGTGCCTTGAATGAGAAATAGTTCCGGAATAGAGAACCAGCCAGCTCGGTTATGGTTCCAAGTTTTCAAAAACTACACCCAAACCGTAACCAGAACCGATCAAGGTTTGGACCCAGCCCCCCTAAGCCACTTGACCCTTTTGCTTCTCCCCACTAACCCTTTTTTTTTTTATCCCCATCAAAAGGTTGACATTGACAGCTTGTCACCTTTTATCATCATGAAATTGATAGTTTTATTATTATATAATATATTATATTTTTAAATTTTATAAAATTTTATTTATTGGCTCCCAATGTTTATGGATTCAAACCGAAACTAACGATTCTAAAAAACGAAACCAGAAGCGACCTTAGACTGGTTCAATTATGGTCCAAGGTTCCGATTTACTTAAAACCGGACATGTTTAGGTTTTATCTTTCATAATATGGCAAGTAATAACAACTGACTGAAATAATTAATGAAATTATCACAAATTAAAGGTTGTTGCATCAAGGGGTACACGGTTTACGGTAGATTGTATATTAGAGCCAGTATCTTCTACTCTGGTCTATTTTGGATATGAAGAAGGTAAGCTCACCTTTGGACTATTTCAGGCTCATGGATTTAACCTTATATATATATATATATATATATAGAGATATAGAGAGAGAGAGAGAGAGAGAGAGAGAGAGAGAGAGAGAGAGAACCACTGACCCCGGACGACCATCGTTGGAAGGCCAAGCTTGGATAATCCGGAGAAACTTGATCAATAAACCAGTTCAGAAATTAGCTTCGTCATTGGATCCTCTCACACACATACACACACGTGCACTCACGCACATGCTCATAGACATATTTTCAACATGAAATTATTTTATTGAACAAATGGAATTCTAGAAAATCGGCAAGTTTAAGATCATTAATTTTATATCCTAGTTTTTACAGTCTTGATCGAGCCATTGGGAACGCTTAATTATTTGGGCGTTGTGTCAAAAATGTTATTTTTCTCCCAATTAGCAAAAGAGACTTGCTTTACGAACACTTTATTATGACCGGCCAGGGTGGCCAAGTTTCAAGCAAGAATTACCCAAATTGGTGTGCTGGATTTCCCTTGAGAACAGGACAAACCAAGCGGTAGCTTAATGAAGAGATGACTGGTTCCGGTGAAATGAGACCAGGTTGGTTTTGATTTTGGTTTGGAATCGTCGGTTTCGTTTGAGATATAAACCATTTGAAGTCAGAAAAATATTACAAAATTTATATTTTAAATATATATATGTATATGTATATGTATATATAGATATATATGTATATGTATATGTATATACATATACATATATACATATATATATATATACATATACATATATATCTATATATACATATACATATACATATATATACATATACATATACTGGTGATTTGAAATCATGAGTTTCAATTTTATAAAGTGTGAAACCATAACCAAATCAAGTGGTCTCTAATTCTGGTTTCAGCCGGTTTTTTATTTGATTTGGTTTCGGTTAAAACTGACAGACTGGTTTGAAACCAGACGTGTCTAGCTTAATGGCAGGAGCCGTTGCCGCAGATTGGAGTTCGACTCTTAAGAGGTGCATGGCTTTGACCTTCCATTGTAAATCTACGTGAAATAGACATGATCCATTATTGAATACGTGACTTTATGCTACATACTTCGTCCCACCCTAGATAGTTTCATGAACTATTCGCCCTATTCCAGAGAAGTTTCTAGATCTGCCAGTGAGATACATACTCACGGGTGTTGGCTTGCATAAGGGATAGCGCCCATGAAAGTGAGCTTTACCGGCTAGCAGTGTGACTCTTTCCCTTCCAATTATATACTTTGTACTAGATAAGCTTTTGGCATTACCAGATTTCTTTATTTTCTCGAATACGGAAACATCTTGACATGTCAAGTTGGCAACATGACAACATGTTTCTTTATATATTAATATATGTATATATAAATTGGTAGACATCAACACACTTAGTTGCTAGCAAATCTAAACAAATCTCAATCATCAATCTTCATTAATGAATGGTTAAAATTTAAAATTAAAAAACAAAAGTGTTCATCTGAATAAAGTGTGCTACAAAAATTACAAATATACTTCTTACTTTTAAAATTTAAATTTTAACTATTTATCATCAATCATCAAAGATCAACAATCGAAATTTATTTGGATTTACTATCACTAACATATATAGCACAAAATAGAACAAAATAGAGAATGGCAAGAAATTCATCACAATCATTCAATCTTTGAGATGAAAAGTTAAGGTGTTAAAATAAAAAATATTTAATAAGGTGTATTAAATGCAACGTACAAAAGTATCTACCTTTTAATTCAAATCTCTACCGTTGGTTATGTCAATCAATCAATGAAAATGATGGGTTTCATGTGGTTCTCTATTTATTTTGTAGGTTCACTAAATCTAGATTCTATATAGAGAGAAACTAAATTCATAAACCCACCTCATTGGTAATAGATATGTCTATGTTCTGAAAGGAGATGTTTATTTCTGTATGAATCAGTTGTGGACTGATTATGGGCTTTTATTTGAGAGGAAATTAGAACACAATAGTGCAGGTCAACCAGGTAGCTCTATAGAAAGTAACCAATTAGAAAAGATGGTATTGTTTTTCTTAGCAATGAATTTATAAGTCACATGTTTCACCATAATTATTGTTAGGTGATTTTCAAAAGATCAAAATATATTTGGTGAAGGTTATGACCGAGTCATCTTGTAGTACTAAGAGTCACTTAATTAAGTAATAATTATGTCTATTAGTAACAAATATAGTAGTTATAACTCATGAGTATTTTTCAATCATGTTTTAGTATTAAGAGTCACTTACTTGAAGATAATTATGATCATTAATAGCACATGTACCCATAAGAAACCTATCATCTCCATTCTTCCATTGACACGAATGATGATCAGTAAAGATTTGAATTAAAAGTACACCCTATTTTTATACTTTACCTATTATATATCATGTTTTGTTTTATCATTTCAACTATTCATTAAAAAAGATTGAATGCAATAGTTCTTTTGATTCCCTATTTTAGCAGGTTTATCATATGTATTAAATGTTTTATTTTATCATTTCAACCATTTATTATAAAAGATTGAATGGGATGGGTTCCTTTTGATTCCCTATTTTAGTAGGTAACTCAAATGTAGACTCTCTCCCTATATATACTCTCTTTTTTTAGGGGTGAGGGTTAGAATGGGAGGAGGGCTGAATCAGGTACCCACAAGCTCACGGGCTTCAACTTGTGAGTCGAGGCTGCTAGCCAGGTGAGCTAACGCTCTGAGTGCTATAAGAAAATAATTTCAGTATCTTTGGGAACATGTACAACTGAGGAGCTCAAAGACCGAGAATGAAGTGCATAGCAGTTTGCTCACCGATTAGGGGTTGTCTTTCTTCGTTCTCGGCCACGAGTTCGATAACCAAGTGTAAGTATAATAGGCCTGTGGAAAAGAAACAGTAAGCATAAAGAGAACGGAAGGTCAATGGAAGCAGATTTGATGGAAAGTATATCTACTGTTTGGAATCGTGTGTAGTTACTTTACGAATTCTGCTTGAGAAAGAAACTCAGTGGAATGTAACCTGAGGGTTTGCAAGGAGTTGGACGATTTAGAAAATTAGCTGCTCAACGAATATAGTTTTGACCGTTTCCAAGGAAACTATTAACTATTGTTGGACTATTAACGGTTGTTGTGCTCAACTCTATGGAACTTTAATAATATTTTAGCTCCTGATAAGTATTTCTAAGAGTTTGACTGTTATATCTATAATAAAAGTGAAAGTTCAAAGTTGTTTTTTTTGTTTACAAGAGGAGGCCGAACCCCAACACACATGCATCTTATGGGAATCAAACTCGAACTCCCCACCAAGGGCAATGGCACCAGAGCACTGGGTCGTTGAGCTAATGCCCTTCGTGTAAATCCAAAGTGTTTATTGAGTATTCTTTAGTTTCATATTGATTGGGAAAAGAATTTTTGATGTTTTTTATATACGTGGTAGCTTTTGAAATTTAGTTCAAGGAGTTTGGATAGAGTATGGAACACTATATGTACGTTTGATCTGTAGCTATAAAAAAACTGACGGTTATTCTCTCTCTCCTCCGTTCTATGTGATGTGTGATTTTTTTGTTTTGATGTGAGATACGTATTTCTATGGTGTGATTGTTTTATCTTCTAACAAAGGTGACAGTACTTGTGTATGCGTAATAGTGGAGCACTGATTTTTGTATGATAAGTTCATGAAAATGACTCGATAAGATACGTACTGTTTTTTTTATTGGTCACGTACGTTATTTGCTTATAGCCCTTCTTTGGATCTTTCCTTTTTTGATTTTTTGATTGATAATATTGGTTGCATATTACTCGTTTATACATGTAGTGTTACTGTTTCTTTCAGCACCTATTTCAAAGCCTCCAACTCGATAAAGTTGAGGGTATTGAATCTATTGATTAATTTACAGATACAATTGACAGATAAAGATAGTTTAGTTGAGATAAAATAGCAAAAGATTTCTGGATGAAGGAGAGATGGTGTTAAACATACTAAAAATGTGTTGGTCCAATATTGATAAAGTCATCTTTAAGCGAAACCATTTTTAAGAGATATCAAAGCCATCAATCCTTCCTTAAGCGAAGTTGAAAGTTCGCTTTTTCTAAGACAATGCTGAAATTCACAATGCCGACAAGCTTTTCCTGTCACATAATCATTGCAATGCAAGACTTGCAACTACCACCTGCTTAGGAGGGGTTGAAAAGTTATGTTTTGGCAGATCTAGAGGATCTTGATTGGATCCTACGTCTCTCTCTCTCTCTCTCTCTCTCTCTCTCTCTCTCTCTCTCTCTCTCTCTCTCTCTCTCTCTCTCTCTCTCTCTCTCTCTCTCTCTCTCTCTCTCTCTCTCTCTCTCTGTGTGTGTGTGTGTGTGTGTGTGTTTTCCGTGTTTTCCCAACCATGACAGCAAGTTGTCAAAAGCAGCATCTCTCATTTGTTCTGTTGTCGAATCCATCTCCTTCAAGGCATTCTATAAACAAATAAACTTCTAAAGATCGTGGACACGGGATTGGCTTTTGTAACCTTCTGTCACAAGGTAGGATGAACAACTAAAGATTAAATACTCGATATTGGCACTTTTTGACAGTCGGCACCATAAATTCTGTCCTCGGCCACGCGTTCGGTGCAAAGTTGATCATTGGCTTCATTTGTTACTATACCTTGATTTTTTAATTAGTTGATGCTAAACTTGAAACTCAGCCTCTAATTTTGTGTTTCAGTTTTTTGTGGACTACCTCTTGTTGTGGTTCAACAAGTGGAAATTGTTTTCTAGTTCAAGCCCCAAATACAGCAGATTTACAACTGTCCAAGCCAATAATCGTATACTTGTGAACAGCATATCGACACGCACTCCAAATCCACATATGGATTATTTTTCTGAGTTGGACTAAAAGATTTTGTTGGTAGTGCGTGTGTGTGTGTGTGTGTGCGTGTGTGTGAGAGACAGGGGATCACAGATGTGGCCCTTTATCTTCACTGTCTTGTGGCTGCCTTAGTTTGTTGAATGGGTTATAAACCCCTGCATTAAAAGCAGGAAGCCAGCAAGGAAGACCAGGCTAATCATGAAAGCAATGTGGTAGAAAATTCCCACCACTTTGATTGGTGTTCTTCCCAATCACGAAATTTATCAGATATAGGCTGAAAACTATGGACTTTCTATAAATTCAATCTATGAAGAATATCTCAGATAAGTTTACCTTTCCTATTAGGCATCATGTAATAATCTGTTAAGACAGATGTGTTCTCTGAGAAAATACAGAAAAGCCTGTGTGTTGAACCACTTAGACTTGGGGATTTTCACCCTCACTACAGCCAAGCCAATGTACTGGAAGCTGCCTAGTCGACCAGTTTCAGTAAATTTAGTTCACAATTCTCAAGAAATCGCTGGGAGTTTCCTGGTTGGTCAGATTGAGTAAGTTTGAGAGAACCGGTAGGACGTGTGGGATCTATAAATATGCCTATTGTTCCATCATTCATGCAGTCTTCTCTTCCTCCGAAATCTTTCAATTAGACACAAGTACTTTTGAAGAAAAGGCATTCAATAGCAACTCATAAAGCAGGACATCATGGTGAAAGGGTGTTATGATGCTGAGAAGGATGATTGTTCAACAGTAAGCACCAAGATTAGCAGAAACCAAGTTGGCGTGTCCAAAATTTCAATGTCTGATACGCATGGAGAAGATTCTCCTTATTTTGCAGGATGGAAGTCTTATGATCAAGACCCATATGATTCTGTCAAAAACCCCTCAGGGGTGATTCAGATGGGCTTAGCAGAGAACCAGGTAAGGTTTCAAGGTCATCTCCATTCAGCAGCTGATTTTCAAATGAGTATTATTACCTCGAATTTTTGTTCTCTGTGCTGAATTTAATCTTTACCTAATTAATTTCGATGACCAGGTGTCATTTGATTTAGTGGAGGACTGGTTATCCAATCATCCTAAGGACTCAAATTGTGAAAGTGATTTGTCAAAGTTCAGAGAGAATGCTTTGTTTCAAGATTACCATGGGCTTCAGGCTTTCAGAGAGGTGCTTGTCATGACCCTGCAAATGCTCCTCCTTCTTAAGATTCACAAGAATCGATAATTTTCTTTGTTTAGCTTTTTTTTCCTAGTTTCCTATTCTGATGATTGTTTCACAATCGAAACCAATAGGTAATGGCTAGTTTCATGGAGGACATAAGAGGAGGGAGAGTCAAATTTGATCCAGACAGAATTGTTCTCACAGCAGGAGCAACTGCAGCAAATGAGCTATTGACTTTTAGTTTAGCTGACCCTGGAGAAGCATTGCTTGTTCCTACTCCATACTATCCAGGGTAAATTTAATTAAATAAATAATAATTGAAGCAAGAAAAGTAATATGGTTATTTTTGCATCATAATCACTAACACTCCACATTTTACAAGAAATAGTAGATTTTAGTTGTCTGAGGATGTCTCTGCTAGGTGTCGCTGAGAATTATGCATTACATTCTTCCAGGTTTGATAGAGATATCAGATGGAGAACGGGAGTACAAATAGTCCCCGTGCACTGCGAAAGCTCGAATAATTTCGCAATCACAAAGGAGGCTTTAGAAGATGCATACAAAGAAGCAGGAAGCAAGCAGATCGTTGTCAAGGGCATTCTCATAACAAATCCATCAAACCCCTTGGGGGTAACAATCCAAAAACCAGTGCTTGAAGAGATTCTTGATTTTGCAGTTGAGAAAAACATTCACCTCATCTCTGATGAGATCTACTCGGGCTCCGTCTTCGAGTTACCAGAATTTACTAGCATTGCAGAAATCCTGAGCTCTAGAGACTATAAAGACTGTGAAAGAGTGCACATAGTGTACAGTCTCTCAAAAGACTTGGGACTACCTGGATTCAGGGTTGGAGCCATCTATTCCTACAACAATAAGGTGGTCGAGACTTGCCGAAGAATGTCTAGTTTTAGTTTGGTTTCGTCACAAACACAGAACCTCCTGTCATTGATGCTGTCAGACTCGAACTTCCGAAAGAGTTACACAGAAACCAATAGAAAGAGACTGAAGGAAAGGCATGAGCTATTTGCAGCAGGACTCAACGATGCAGGAATAGAGTGCTTGAAAGGAAATGCTGGCCTCTTTTCTTGGATTAATCTCAGCCCCTTACTAAAAGCTCAAACTACAGCAGGAGAGATAGAGCTATGGAATTCTATATTGCATCAGGCAAAACTAAACGTCTCTCCTGGTTCATCATGCCATTGTAATGAACCGGGGTGGTTCAGAGTGTGCTTTGCAAACATGAGCCACCAGACACTCAAGATTGCATTGATGAGAATACAGAGATTCATGCAAAACCATAAAAACTAGGAAGACCCATCTTCATATAATTAAGATTTCCCTCGTTCTTTCTTCAAATGTTCAAAGTTCACATACAATTCTAAGAAAATTTTCATATATTACTAGTTGTTTGTAACCCATTCTGTCCATATAAAGTCAGTAAAAAGGTTTGCACTGTCATTGATATCTGAATGCCATGCAAACAGCAGACTATTAAATTCACGTCCACCTCGGTTTAGTACAGTCAAACTGTGCTTTTTGCCTCGGTCAGAAAGAAGACAATTTTTGTTTCCTTTACTTGGAAACAAACTGCTCAACGCTTTCCCAGCCTAAATTTAGCAATTCCCCAAGTCAATTACAAATTCAAATAGAGCCCAAGGCATGTTCTTCCTAAAGTTCTCTGTAATACCATAAAGAGGCTTCACTTCTCTCTCTCTCTCTTCTCTCTCTCTCTCTCTCTCTCTCTCTCTCTCTCTCTCTCTCTCTCTCTCTCTCTCTCTCTCTCTCTCTCTCTCTCTATATATATATATATATATATATATATATATATATATATATATATATATATATATATATATATATATATATATATGTTTATGTATGTAGGCGTGTGTGTAAAACCACGCTGATTCATTTACTAGACCTCTCAAAAAAAATATCTAGTTAATGATTCTTTACAGCATGTTACTTGTGTAATCATGATCGAGATGATGATGGTGATAATTATCTCAGAAATTTTCTAACTGGTTCTTGATGTTGTCCTTTATCTCAGTGTGTCTTTTTCTGGAGGGAGAGACGAATTTGTGTTTCCTATCGTTTTTGTATCGTGTCATTTGACATACACAGAAAAATAGCATGGCTCCGTAAACTTGAGGATTGCCTGATCTTTTTGTTTGTCACTCTTATTTGATCAAACACACAATCTTTTAATCGTGTTTGTATCAGACTTTTGTATCTGGAATCGCCAGCAATTTTATCTTTGCACAGTATCATCTATGGTTGTGCCGAACGCAGGTCATTCAAAGACAACCCGATTTTTTGTCACTTCTCGCACCCACGTTTAGGTTAATCTTAAACGATAATAATAATAATAATAATAATAATAATAATAATAATAATAATAATAAATAAATAATTGCAAACTGCAAGGCCCCTGTAATAGTCAGAAGAAAAGTTGTTAGAGGCAATAATCTTACATGAAAACAAATCGAGTTGACCTGGATTTTGAGATGACCCGGGAATGACGCAACACAAACACGAAACTGCTGGCATGACATAAAGCCCGACAAAGATACAACTGGAAAGTTGTATATTCGTTATCACCCAAAAGTAAGATGAAGAAAGTAGGGTCAAGTTGAGATGTTTTTGACTTGAGCAATTAACGGCATGAAAGGAACACAACCCGAAACACAAAATTGCCACCATAAGATTAGGGATGGCAATTCCTCCTCTCTCTAACAGGTATCCACTCCGTGGCGGGTTCTCAAGAAAAAAAAAAGTCCTAGAACTGGACAAAGGAAGAAAAGACCCGCAAGAGGGGTGGGGGCAGATAGGGTTTAAGGTAAACCCGCTCCGCCCTATATAGAGAGAGGGAGAGAGAAATTAGTATACGTCTATAATCTATACTTAAACATGGTTAAAGATCTCAACCATTCGATCTTAAAAGTCAACTGTTGAAATGTTTAAGTAAAAAACTTTTAACATGTATATTTATTACACCTCCCCAAAATATCAAAATACTTTTTTGTTTTGAGATTTGAATTTTAACATCCAATCTTGCCAATAAAACGGTTGAAATTTAAAAGTATGTTTAAGCATGAATTGGTGTTATGTATGAACTAACCTCTCTCTCTCTCTCTCTCTCTCTCTCTCTCTCTCTCTCTCTCTCTCTCTCTCTCTCTCTCTCTATATATCTCTATATATATATATATATATATATATATATATATATATATATATATATATATATATATGTGTGTGTGTGTGTGTGTGTGTGTGTTATAAAATATGCATATACAATGTATTCATATATGCCATGTTTGTAGGTATTTTATATGTATATATTCTTTATATAAATATAAATGTATATATACACATAATAACTTTTAACTTAATAATACAAAATATTCTAAAAATTTATTGTATTTTTTAAAGTATATAATATTAACTGTTTCTTTTGTAGGTTGAAGTGGAGTGATGTGGGGTGGGACGGGACCGGTTTGTAACAAAGAGGATGTGGGGTTTGATCCCCAAGACCCGTGACGTAAGATCAGTTATCTTTCAAGATGTGATAATGAAAGTCTCAGGAAAAAGACTCCCACCTTATGAAAGTCTTGGGAAAAAGACTCCCACCTTGTGCATTTGATACTTTTAAGACATTCACACTGAGAGAGAGAGAGAGAGAGAGTCGATGACACCCCCATTAGTAAAATCTCTTAAAGAACTTTTAAGGGCTTTCATTTGTTGAGAAATCACGAATTACTTATTCCAAAGAAAATGTCTGACTTGTAAAAATATTAAAACTTATAGGACCTTGTAAGAAAAACGTATAAAACCTTAAAATTTAGTATGAAAACTGATCTAGAAGGAGAGTAAGGCTTGTAAATGGTCTCTAAAACCAAACAAGGGCTGCTTATGGCTTGTTTATCAACTCAAGATCTAGCACCGCACTGAGATCACTAGCTCATTTTAGCTAGGTGGTACACGAACCAAGTTAGCCGAGCTAAACACAGGTTGCTCATTTAAGTTAAAGATAAAATGTTTCGAATACATAGATTATTCTTTTTAGAAATCAAGTTATTTTGAACCTTCATACAATTTTCTTGTTAAACTGAAGAGTTTTATCATTTAGTTAATTATTTAAACAAATGAGATAATACGAGTCGGGACAAACCGAGCATGCATTGTTCATGTTAAGATCATATAGCTCAATGAGACAACTCATGTTTTGTATGTTTAGGTCATGGACCTAACGTAGGTGAGTTTATCACGAGCCGAACCGAGCTAAACCACAAGCACCTAGATTCATTACCAGCCAGTGACAGATCTAGAAACTCTTTCTGGGTGGGGTGAATAGCCCCTTGGAATGATTTTGGGTGGGGTGAACTATGTATTATAGCCATGGATCTCATCATGGACTATAGACTTTAAGTTGATTTCCGAAATTTCCGGTGGGGTGAACGCCCCACCTCGGCTCAATGTGGATCTGTCACTGTAACCAGTAACTTGAATAGAAATGTCCTCGAATGCCTATTTTTAATGCTTGGTAACAGTTCGAAGATCAAACTTTAGTGCCTTGGCCTTTTAAAGTAACTGATCATTTTCCATGTTCGGAACTTTAATGTATTGCATCATTTTCTAAAGTATCGTTCTAAATCAGTTTCTTTCTTGAGAAGCTGCCAATACATTCTCATATCAAAATCATTGGATAAGATTTCATTCAATGCTGATTCAAAGCAAATTTGATTTGTTGTCATAGCTAAATCAATTAAATACATGAAGTGGGAAACCTAATTATGAATGTACTAGTACAATTATGACAACACTTGGTGACTTATTTTATTTTATTTTTGTTACAAGAGGAGACCGAAGTCTAACACACACACACATATGCACCCTCTGGTAGTCGAACTCCCACCAGCAGTAACGGTGCTGAAGCACCCTGCTGTTGAGCAAACGCTCTCTTCTTCTCTCTTTTTTGTGACGGTGGAAGGTCGAATCTTACACATGCAATCCCTGGGTATCGACCATCCTTCAACTCAACAAGACACTCTTCACCTTTGTAAGAGGTGGGGAGTTCAAATCTAATTAACATTTTATGTATTTTTTACCGTTGGTTCGGGGAAATTTTATAATTGAAATCGGAACCGTTCCGAAACCGAAACTGAAACTGCCCACATAACAGTTCAGTTCCGGTTTCAAGTTTTGGATACTGAAACGGGACATGTCTAATTATAATTGATGTTGTGAAAGTAAAGAAAGATATATAATCTTAGGAAATAAGTCCTTTTCTTTTGTTAAAAGAAGTAAGTTAATATTTTGCTAAAAGAATACATGTGTATCTTCTATCTTCACACAAAATCATATATATCCATGTCCGGAGTTTGCATCAATGTCTATTTGCATATCTTTGTGAATATGACACAATTATTAGACTGCAGGAAAGACGAACTCAAAGGCCCCATTGATATTATTAGCCCCATAGCGTGCTTTTCTGAGCGGGCCATGCAAGGAAACACGGTGTTGGGGAACCACTTTTTGGTTCAACCATTGAGGGTGACTTCACCTCTAAAATTTTCTGGTGAGGTGGACTCTGCATCACAGCAATCACCTGGAAAAAATACTCGCTCCACTGGAGCAAAGAAGACCCGCAGGGCGGGGTATCCATGGTTTAAAGTGAACCTATCTCACCCCGTCCCACTTATATATATATAGATAAAGAGAGAGAGAGAGAGAGAGAGAGAGAGAATTGGTATATGCTAACGTACTTAAGTGTCAGTAAATCTAAATAAATCTCGATCATTATTTTTGATAATGAATGATTGAGATTTGAAATTTTAAAAACAAAAATATTCATGTGAATACAATGTATTTATAAAAATATACATGTATTTTTTGCTTTATAAATTTAACTGGCTGAAATTTATTTGAATTTGATAGTGTTTAAGTATACTAGCAAATATCAGTCCTCTCTCTTTCTCTCTCTATATATAACAATTGCTAGGTTTGAAGGGAAAAAAATGTTAACTGAAACAGAAAAGACCTATAAAATTTTGAGATGAACGGGTCATGTATGAAACACGGTGAAACCATCTTATCAGATTGAAGGAGACTTGACCTAAACAATTTTCAGGTGAAGTGAGTTCCACATGACAGCAGTCACAGAGAAAATTTTCTCCGGTGAGGCCAAGTTCTATCGGTAACATTTCAGTAGGAATGACAATCTCTACGTGCTCCTACGTCATTCATAAACATAAGGTGGGTTCTTAAAAAAGAAAGTACTCACTGCATTGAAACAGAGAAGACCAACAAGTGGAATAGAGTGGGTACACAGTTTAAAGTAAACCTATCACACCCCATCCTACTCTTATAGAGAGAATAGTTCATGCACACGTTAATTCATATTTACACATTCTAAAAAATCTTAATTGTTAAATGAAATTCAAATTTTAAAAATAAAAAAACATGTAATACATTTTACCGATGTAATAAATATACTTAATACTGTTTTTTTGACTTAAAGATCTCAATCATTGACATTAAAGAGTGAATAATTAAGATATTTAAGAAGATTAAATCATAATTTGATATATAGACTAACTAATCCCTCTTTTTTCTTTTTCTCTCTCTATATCCACAAGCCCTACATGGGATTGGTTCTTTTCATCTCACTAAAACATAAAAGACCCACAAGTGAGACAAGGTGAGGTAATCAGGTAAACCAATCCCGCCCTACGCCGCTCAGATCCTATATATATATATATATATATATATATATATATATATATATATATATATATATATATATATATATATATATATATATATATATATATATATACACGTGTGTGAAATGGTAAATGAACACACTCTCACACTCCATTCATTCTCAAATATACCTGAACATCTCAATCATTCGATTATTAACATGAACTCTTGATGTGATAAAATAAAAAAATATTTAATATAAATATAAAGTATTCTCTTATAAATATTTAAGTAGATTTAAGCATGATGATTTACCACTTCCTCTCTCTCTCTTTATATATATACATATATGTGTATGTACGCGTGTGTTTTATATATACTCAGTATATGTTTTAGATAAATAAAAAGTATATATATATAATTTAATAATATAAAATACAAGAGAAGATTTGATGTTTTATGTAAAATATATTATATTAACTGATTTTTCTTCTAAAAATTTTACATTTTTTAGGTTGAAGTAGGGAGAGGGGAGCTATACCAGAGTGAGTACGGGGTTTGATCTACCAGACTCGTAGAATGCGGTATAAAAAGGAGGATTTTAGTGAGGGGTGGGTCATATACCTGCTCCACCCCACCCCATTGCCATCCCCACATTTAGGTAAGGTGGTCAAAACTAAGTTCCATGGTCCCAATTTTGGATGAACCTGCCGCCTCACCTCACTCGCAAATTGGCCTACTACGGCCTTGGGTGCTTTATGTGACTGGTATTGCTTGATGAAACCAAAGTAGGGCCAGAAAATGAACCAAGCTGCTCGTAGTTCGTCTCAATTTGGCTCGTGCCTGGCCGGTGAACCATATGAGTTGAACACAAACATCATATGTTCGAACCAGTTGGATTAGTCAAAGCTCGTTATACATCATGGGTTTGGTTTTATACCTGAAACCATTTCTTTAAGGTAAGCGTATAAAAGGGTTAATTTCGTTTTAACTTTTCCACAAATCAACGTTTTAGATAAATAAGGGGTATTTAACAGAATCTCTCCATCAACTCGGTTCAGCTTGGCCCGTAAGAGGATAGCGACCCATTGGTGAAGACGCTTGAAAAGAGGTGTTTGACAGACGGTAAGCTCTGCCTGTTCCAATGGAAAACGGCCCTCCCAACAAACAGTTGTTTGGTTCGTTCGGCTTGGGTATCAAAATGGGCTTGGCTCGGATCTCGGCCCCGGTGTGCCTTGCAGGTTCATTTCTGACCAATTTAAGGAGCAGGACCATCCCGGTTGGGTCCTGAAAAAATGCACGATCAGTCCAGATATAATTTAAGGAGCAAGGCCAATTTAAGGAGTACCGGCCCTAGGCTGATGGGGGCTATGGCGGGTAATAACAACAACAACTAAGCCTTTTCTCATACTAGATGGGGTCAGTTACATGAATTCTTTGTTTCCACGTATTCCTATCGTGTGTCATGTTAGCGGTTAACTCAAAATAAGATAGATCATTCTTTATTGTTTCTTTCCAACACTTTTGTAGTCGTCCTCTACCTCTTTTAATACTTTCCAAATTTAGTTTTTCATACCTTCTTAGAGGTTCTTCTTTTCATCTTCTTTCTATATGTCCAAACCATCTTAAACGATATTCTCTCATTTTATTCTCTATAGGTGTCACTCCTAATTTGTTTCTAATGACCTCATTATGTATACGGTCTTTTCTTGTATGACCACTCATCCATCTCAACATCTTCATTTCTGTCATAGACATCTTTTGTACATGTTGATGATTAACTGCCCAACACAAATAATCATAAAACATGATAGGCCTAATTGTTGCTCTATAATATTTATCTTTTACCTTTAATGGTATCTTCTTATCACAAAGAATACCTGATGCTCCTCTCCATCAGTTATGTCATGATTAACCTAAAATGAAGGATATGGGAGATGCATCCTATACTTTAGAAATAAAGATTTTTTGAGATGGAGAATATAAACTCTTATACCTAAGTTAGGAGAGAGATATAAATTATTTTTTGAAGAAGTTTAAAATGGGTGAATGTAAGCCTGCAACTATACTCATTGTGAAAAGAGTCAAATTGAGTAATGTTGATTATCTCAATGAAGAAAACAACTTAATGTTCTTTATGCTTAAGTTGTTGGTAACTTGATGTATGTTATGGTCTCATATTAGTTTTGGTGTTGGTTTATAAGTAGATATCAAAATAATCATGGTTGAAATGATTGGATATAGCTGTGAAAAATATTCTAAAATATCTTAAATGAACAAAAGGCTTGAATCTTTATTATAATACTTTGTTGGGAATAAAGGTGACAGCAAATCAACCTCTAGCCGTTGAGGATAAATCAGAGCAGACCCAAATCTGGACCCAACCACCATCTGTATTTGGATCTTATGCCCAGGTCCAACTTTAGAGCTCAGCGCGCCCCCCTCTCCGTGACTGTGCTAGATTCCTGGGCACCGTTTCATAAGGTTACAATCAGGATTCAGGGACGACGTTGGCGTTTCGATAGTCGACGGAGAAGGTGCGTCGAAGACAAGATTCTCGAATCCCTTTCTCTCTAAGCGGTTTGCTCTTGCTTCTGTCGCTCTTCTTTTCTTTTAAATTGATTTTTCTGAGGCAATTCTTTTCGTGTTTATATCAGCCGGAATCGTGCCCATTCCTCCCGTTTATGGTTTTCTGCGTGAGATATTATAGTTTCAGGAACTTCAAGGCTCTATGAATGATTATTGTTTTGGTTGTGAACATGATATTGATTCTTCGATAGATTTTTGCGAAACATTTGTTTCTTGTTTTATTGGGTTAATGACATAGCGTAGCTGCAATTGAAGTTCGTGACCATTCTGTTGAAATGAGTTTAGTACGCTCTCTTTTTTTAATGGTCATCTGATTCACTCGGATGTGCAAATACCTTGACCTTGACCTTATGCAAGTGTAAGTTAAAACAACTTTGAAGAGAAACTACAAATGTAAAGAGGATTATAGAAGGTTTTCACCATTCTTATACATATCCAGCTCTTCTCAGTGGTTTCTTGGCGAGATTCTTGTCAAGAGATTGAGTTAGCTCCACGCATTCGTTGCATGAAATAACCTACCAATCCATAAATAAGCCAATTCTTACACGTACTAATTATTTGGTGAAATATACTATGTTGATCCAAGATCAATCTTTTCTACAGTTGGACCAATCCATCTGGTAGAACATCAACATCAGCTCATCTAAGGATGTTAAGATTTTCCAAATCTTAGCATGAATTTACCGACCAAGGTTCAGCAGAATCTGGTAAAAGTGACTCCTGAATTTGGAACTCTGTAGTTAGTAATAAGTTATAGGGAACATCTTTTCAAAGACCGAAACTTGTAATTGAAACCATTTATCAGATTGAGCTGTAATTTTGCAAACAGATTCTTCTAGTTCTAAAAATCCAGATGTGTCTTTTGTTCTCCATGTTTTCATCAATTTCTATGTGTTGTTTGCTCCCCTTAGAGCATAACTGATTTTTGAAATCCTGAAATCTATCAAATTGTTTTAAAATTCGAAAAAGTAGTTAGAATGTCTCTAGATTCTGCTGTTATTTGCAGACGGGAAGCGAGTGGTGCATTGTTGCCCAAACTCTTAACTCTATTTCCCAGAAAACATAGTATGAGAAGTACCCTAAATCTATGTCACACGGGTACGGGTATGGGTGAGGACACGAGTGTGGGTGCGAAATACAGCTAATTTCAAAAATTTTGAGTGCGGCGACACGGCTATGGTATATAATATTATATATTATATATAATATTTAAGCTAGAATAAGTGAGACATCAATTAACATAAGTATATGACAATAGCAAGTACACAACTTTATATTAAAGCAAAACATGTAAGTGGTAAACAACTATTAATTTTATCATAATACACAAATCAATCTTCACGGATCTAGACCCATTTATCCAAAAAGACCGAACTTCAAAGTTAGTGCCACATTTCGATGCGTGGAATATCCACACAAAAGGAAGTGAAGAAGGTCCGTGTTGAAATATTTTTCTCTGTTCATCGGCGGAGTTTCATGGGAGATGATGGAAGAGAAGTTGAAGGAGTATTTTGGAAACTATGGTGAGGTAACTCAGGTGGTCATCATGGGAGATAAGGTCACAAGTCGACTAATAGGCTTCGGTTTATCATCTTCGCGGATCACTCCCTCCTCGATCAGGTTCTACAGGATAAATACGCCATAGACGGCATAATTGTGAGTTACTTTAAAAAAAATTGCATTTTTTTTTGTGTATCCATACCGCACCGACACGGTGTCAGTGTCGGAGTCGACACTCCACCTCCTAGAGGTGTCTGTGTGATTTAGCCCTAAATTAGGCCGTTCATTGTATTTAGCTTGATTTGATTATTTTCAACCCAAAGAACCTTACTTCACAACACAATCTGAATTATGGGTTTCAGCCAAAGTACCATACCTTGTTTCTGTAATCGTCGAATTTTAATTTCATAACAATACAAACCCAGATTGCTGACCTTGTTTACATTGTCTAATGCACTCTTGGTATCTACAAAAAATAATGTAGGAATATCCTTTAGGCAACCTAACCCTAGAAGAATATTATGTGGTTCATCTAGAAGAAGTTAGACAACATGAAGCAGCACGTACAACTAAACTTGCTATTGACCACCATGACTTATTGTGGGCATGAGGTTGTGGAACCTCAATAATGTTGGCTAACAAATGGACCTCCAAGAGATAGCCCTGTTGCCTTCCACCAATAATTATGTTCTAGTATGGACCATCTTAATACCATTTTGATGTGCACAATTAGAAGGAATCACAATTTTTAGAAAAGTTGGAACACCTTGTGGCTGCAATCATCAAACGTGGTGACTTGGATAAAATCATGAAAGATTAGATATTATTATAGTTTTCACACACTATGAATCTGTTCATTTAATGGGGGTTGATGTTCTAATGGATTTTCTTGATCTGATCATAAAAAATGCAGGATCGCCTTTCCAACATAGCTTTCATCTTATCAAGCAGATGATAGGTGCAAGAATTGGCTTATTTATGATATATCTAGTTTGATGTGCTTTGAAATTATAGCAATTATAAGATTAAACAAAAATTACTTCCGATCTAGGACATAATTTAAAACCTTCTCAATCCCGTGCTTTTTACTTAAGGGGGTTTTCACTATAGCTTGTCATTTGGATCAGATGATGAGACCATGTTCTTGGTAGCCCTTATTCACGGATGATATCACTTTGATGCCACTTGCTACAATCCCCCCAATTCTCATATTGCATTCTTTGCAACTGCTAACCTATTCATGAATACCAATCTTTTGATTCATGAATACCAATCTTTATTCAGTTCTTATTCAGTACCAGCAGTAAATTATGTGTTCATTGTATGTTTATCATGCTATTGCTAAGTGATATGTTCGGTCATGAAGAGTCTTGCTGATCTTTACTCATTGCTTAGTATTGGTCAACTATTAAGACCAAAAGCTTTGCTTTCATCAGAGACTAAGGAACGAGCAAACATCTACCTTTCTAGTAATAAGTAAAGCCTTGCAAAACAAGCCTCCATCGCCACTACTACTATAAGGTATAGTAGGATGTCAAAGGAGCTGAAATAGCTTGTTTGACACTTTGGGTGTCTGACGCCTTTCTAGTAGCCTTACTGTGTAGGGTAAAGGTACCCTTGCAAAACAAGCTTCCATTGCTTACAAGGTAAGGTCAAGATGGCATCAAATAGGCTCTGGAACTGGTGACCTTCCTTCATACAGGGCACAAGATGGGATTCTTTCTTCATGCTTGAACTACAGGACCAAACTAACAGAATGAAAGTGACATCCGTACAGGAGTAAACCCTGTTCATGAACCCTTTTGTCTTAGGCTGTTCTCAAATCCTCACTTTCGGGGTGTTGGGAAGGGATAAAAGGAATGGTCGATCGAGCACCTCATAGATATGTTATAGGTTGCCAGTCTTTGACAATGTGCAACACATTGCTATTGGTAAGCTAGCAAACTTATCAAAGCACTAATTGACGAGAAAAGCAACTATTGACAGGATGTATGGCTCTTGTACTTGACGTGTCATGAATCCATTTCAAATTCTTCTCCACCGTTGAAAGACAGCTTCTTGGAGAGCAACTCAATAAAGTGGGTTTAATATATGCTTATCCCCTATCAGGGTCTGATGCTTCCCTGCTTACTGTTTCTCATAGCATAAGGAGGAAAGTTTAATTCTTCAATAATAGGGGAATAACTTGCTCCAGCCTGGGAACTCCATGTCAAACTCATTGGAGTAGAGCTCTTCACTAATCTCGGCTCTTAAGAGAGAAAGAAAAAAATGGGTTATTTTGTCCAATTATATAATTAATGGTTACAGTGGAGCCAGTGCTTATTTATAGCCTGAAGTGTGTCAATTATGATTTGGTGCCCTAAAAGGTTCAAGACATAACACAGCACCTGCTACTACTTATAGAGCTTCCATGTGTGGGTCAGTAGCTCTTGCTTCCATTCTTTACTAGGATAGAATGATACATAAACCTATAAAGGCCTTAAGATGATCAAATAGTTGAACACTGACATGACATGACCCAATCCATGACACACCTACCTAACCGGTCATCATATTTAACCAAATTACTGTAGCCGTTTGGAGCATTTCTCACGAAATTTCAGACTGTTGCTTCTATCTGTACCTGCTTTATGATTCTATTTTTTTCATTAACAAATTAATGATATCTCATTAATTAATTAGTATCAGTGTTATCCGTATCGCACTGTATCGTACAGTTCGTATCGTATCGTAGGAAGTCACGATACAATATGGTAACCTATATCGTATGATATAGGTTATCGTGTCGTATCGTACCGTATCGTACGCGATATGCCCAAATCTTTTTCTCAATTTCTTTTTCTCAATTTTTTTTTCATTTTTTTTACATGTTTCTGGCCTATCTTCACCTCTCTTCACTTCTCTCCAAGGCATCTTCCAATATGCTTGTTTGGGATTGCAAGCTGTGTATGTAACATGTAAATTCGGGTTTATAATTTCATTTATTGAATAAGAATAATTTATGAACAAATAAAAATTGTGACAAAATCATTTCCCTTTCTATTGCCAACTTTTAGGTATATTTCTGCCACCAGTTTCTAATTTCATGAAATCGGAAATAATGAAAAACAATTTGATTGTCTCGGTTCATTAAGTGGGCATTTCACAACTTCACTATTTTAGGGTTCACCTTACATGACTTCCATTAAGTTGAACATGATCAACGTGTGTGAGGCTTAACTCAGTCAGTGAAGTGAGAAATGGAGCTCACGTATTAGTTAAAAAGCTAGTCTCCAGTAAGAGAAAAAGGAGATATCATCAAGTAACAATATCATATCACTGAGGTATCATAGACTCAATAATCAAAGAAATGGAGCTTATCGTTTTGCTCACATATGAAAATTAGCAAATATGACAACTATACTTATTAATTGTTAATTTTGATATATTAGATGAGTGGATTATGGAAGATAACGAAGAAAATGCACTCCTAACCGAAGAAGAGATTGTATGAATTAATTTGAAAGGAGTGCAACAAGATCATGAAGGAGATGAAGATTTTGATTTTGAAGCAGAAGGTGATGAGAAACTTTGAATCTTCATCAAGGGGAAGATAGAAGATTATTTAGTTAACAATACTTATACAAATTTACAATATGTAAAATGTAAACGGATTTTATTTTTTGCTTCAAAATATGTAAATTTGGATGCAATTGTTCAATGTTGAATGCTCAGTACTAAACTTTACGTTATATGAATTCAAAGCAAATACCAGATTTTTCCTAATTTTTTTTTATTTCTTTCGGAGTTTTACTAATTTTTCCTGATTTTTTAAATATTTTTCTATTTTTGTAATATTAAAGTATGATACGATACGATACACCTGTATCATGGAGCCCAGCGATACGATAAGCGTCATACAACACTTATTAGTACGGCAAATGGCCATTCAAAACTCTGATAAGATGCCTCAAAGAAGGTAGAAACTGACCTGGGTGTAAATCAGTGAGCTATTTAATAATTGCTATTAGAAATGCAGTAATAATTCCAGGTACGCCAAAAGTCTTGAAGTCGTTTCATCTTAGAATTCTCAGCAATTTGGATTGTGTTGGATCCTATCCGACCCATTGTAAAACCTTCACACTGTAATAAGGAAACATATAAAAGTTTCCTTCTTTTTCTAAGTGTGACCTTGTGCTTTTAGGGCTGGTTAACGCAGGTGGTGAGGTGTTTCGTTGAGTGAGATTTGGGCTGCTCCATTAGGCTCTGCATATAATATGAAAGGTGGGACCGTGGGAGAGGTGTGTTTGTCTTTTGAGCTCCTCACGGACACAGAAGTGCTGCTGTGTTTTTCCTTTTGTATTGTGTTTTTTCTTCATTCTCTCACAGAGTTGATGCGAGGTGGCATTTGCTTGTGCTTTAGTGAGAGAGAGGATTTCCTTTTGGGGTTTGCTGTTAGTGCTTAGTTGAGGCCCTCACAAGAACCACTCCGTAATCTGCTGCTCGTTTGCAATAGAAGAAATACTTCCTCTATTTGCCTGTGGAGTAGGAGCGACACTGCCATCGCTGCCGAACCAAGTTACCTTTTTTCCCTTCCCTTTTGTTTGCTGAATTAATTTTCAGGTCTGATGCATATTGCGTGTAGTTACCTCCTGCTGTTTGGGGTCTTACATCGTTTATGTTGATCGCTATGCTACAGAGGAGAGGACCTTGATGTGCTACATTTTTTATTGGATTGACTGCATTATTGGTCGAACCTAGTTTGATTAGTAGAGATGTCAAAATGAGCCTGGCCCGGGGAACAGTCTGGAGGAAGACATTCCACAACCTTGGGCATGATCGGTGAGTGAGATGCAACGGAAGTTGTCATTTTTCCATGGCTACGCTGAACAACGTTTGAAACTTCCGAAATAGAGATTTTTCATCAACCCAGAGTTCTTTTCAAAATCTGATCTCTTCCATTGCCCAGCTGAAGTTTTCACCTTCCACAACGCTCATCCAAAGAATGGATCAATCCCTTTCCCAGTCTTGATCCGTTCTCCAACTTGTGCTGGATGTCCATCCTATCGTCTATAGGCAGTATTTGTGCTGGAACAGATCCTCCGCATTGTGTTCCTAGACGCTAGCAGCCAGCACCAATGACAAAGCAGCTTTATTAAGCTGCCCCACCAGTGACCCTCGCCTCTCTCTGGGTCCCGTCCCCTCTCACTTGTCCTCCCTCTTTAACCCTCTTTTGTTTCCAGTTATCCATGCCTCCCTCATGTTTCCCTCTCACCATTGCTCCGCCAAGCCCCATCTCCGGTTTATCATATTACTCAACATAAGGTGCACTCAATAAAGTTCTAGTTCTCAGAAATGTGTTAACCATGCCAATACAAAGTTACCATCAGTTATTTCTTTATTAGCTTCTTTGCGAACATATAACATTTTCAAGTCTTCCTTGTGAAAACCGATGATGTTATTTTCTCCGACTTGTCTTCTCAAAGATGGGGTTCCAAATTCAAATTGTACAGGGCAATGAAATACGCCGAACAACCTCTCTTTCATAACAATATTCAACTGTTCTGCAGTTTGATGTAATCTGTCGAATCTCATCTCTTTCTTCATGTGTTAACAGAATATATCAGCTATGCCAGGATTTTCAAGCTTAGCACCAAAGACAAAGAACCTAATCGTCGCTGGAGGCTTGACTGGATTTGTCACAGGTGTATTCTTTTACACAATGAGAGCAGTAGGAGGGGCTGATGAACTGCAAGTAGCAATTGACAAGTTTGAAGAGCAGAAGAATAAGAGTGAAACTGATGCTCATCAGTCATGAGCCTTTCTTTTACATAGGACAGCGATGAATGTTTCCTTTGACGCTTTGCTGTACCAGAAGGTCATTATGGAAGATTGAAAATAAAAAGTAAACTGGATGGACGATTGGCAGATCCTCCACAGATGCTTTAATCTTCAGCCAATGCATTGTAACCTTATAACCTGGCTTTGAGGTGGGTTTGAATCTTCTATATCTACTTCTTTTCGTGTTGCTGTCTTCAAAATTGTGATTTTAGTATGGTGTGAAGGGGCATGTTTATTTTAGCATGGACTTGGGTGGAAGCTAACCAACGACAGTTATGGTAGGTAGGTAGGTTGGTTACTAGTTGTAGGCTTTCGTACGGACGCAAGAGGAGTTTGCTCGCATCCAATCTTGTTCACTTTGCTTTTGTAGGCAACATAGGTTTAGGCTTGCGGAACTTGCTGCTTGCTGCTCATTGCTAGTGCACGTTTGAGTTGCTTTTTCTCTCCTCAAGCATGTAGAAAAGAAGAAAAGGTCGTATTGAAATCTTCTTACTTCACTGTCAAGAAATTAAATGACTTCCATATCTCCAAGCTTGTCCGGTGTGGCTAAACTAAACTCTGCCTTTGTTCGGTGATATTCGCATGGGGCGCACTTTTCCGCCTCCTTGTTTCTGAGCACAAGTTGGATTCTCTTTTAGCTCATTTCTCTTTTTCTATTTTCAAGCTTGCAAAGTGAGCTTCCAGCTTTGTATTTCTATCAGTTTGGGCCACATCTAGTCACCTTGCTCAGTAATAGTGATGAAAAGAAAAGCATGATGTACCTTCCTCCCCCTCCCTCCCTCCCAATCTACTGATACTATTCAATGCACTCTTCCTTTACTTGGATTACTGGCTCTGAAAGTGTGTGCCCCACACACAGACAGAAACATGCATGCACACACAGGCATGTGAAGAAATCATGTCACTCCAGTCTTAGCTTTCCCAAACACTGTTGTCACAACGAGGACTTCTTGACGGACTACAATATTCAGTGGTCTCAGCCGTCGTTCTTAGGTACATCCCCCTTTAGTGGTTTATGTGGATTGGCTTAGTATCACAACTCTCTCTCTTCAATTTTCTTCTTTTTCTTTTTCTTATTTTTGAGGAATATTATCTGTAATTGAGTTGATTAGTTGCCGTTTGGTAAAGCCAGCTGTCCTTTACTATGTTTAAATCTGTATATATTTGTGCAGTTTTGCATTTGCAGTAACTTTAGCTTGATTTGATTCCAATGGCTTCAATGTTAAGCCAACTTCCATGCCTCTGTGCAACTTGTTAGTAACTTCATTTTGCCATTCCCTATTCTTACCAATAATAGACTTTGCTTGTAGTGAATCAACATAGGGGTGCTTCATCTGTTTGCTATATCTTCGTTAGGTGCTCGTGGAACTATCGAAGCAGGTCTGTCTGGTAATTAGGAGGGCAACATTCAGCCATCTGAGATACAAAGGACAATGAGTTAAAAGTTAAAACTCTGATGCATTTTCCTATTTGAGCCTCACTTGGTTAGATCCTTCTTGTTGCTTTAGGCTCTTTCTCTGGCATGTGAATCGAGTTTCTTGTTTGCAATTTACCAATCACCAAGCTTTTCTAAAAGTAATGATCTTCTACGTCTGGTTCCAGTGTTTATATATATATATATACATATATATATATATATATAGAGAGAGAGAGAGGGGGGGAAAAAAATTGTTAAACTCCTACTATAGGGGATGTTCATGAGACAGGACGGGGCTGGAGATCAAAGTCCCTGTCCTTGTTTCAAAACCCTCCCCTATTTCCGTCCCCATCCTCGTGATCGAGACCAAAAAGACCTTCATTCTTGCTCCCGGGTTCCTCATGGGTTCTGCAGAAAAAGAGGAACACTCAAATGCATATTGAAGCTGACTTTTACGTCTAAAATGAAACTCTATTTTATGTAAAGTGCATTCAAATTTAAGCATATTAATATAAATGAACATATGGAAATGAATGAGCAGAACAAGGACGATGAATTCAAAAACGAGGTTATACTTTTTTGATTTATTGTCACGTAATGTTTGTCTATGGACCTAATTTTCTAAAACAATGAGAAAAAGAGTCGGGACTGTTTTCGTGGGACGGAGATTTGTTATCTCCATTTCTTCCCTGATCCTCATCGAGAATTTTCTTGCTCTTTCCATCTCTACCCAGTTTCCATTTTTTAAATCCACTCCGTTCAGGGCAGGTCTTCGTGAAGAGAAGATATCTCTCGTGAGCATCCGTAAGCATCCATACGTGTTGAGACTATTCAATGGGAGAGATGGATGGTATAAATAAAATAACAAAAAATTGAAAGACGATTTTTAAAGAAACATGTATATACATGTAAAAGCTACTTGTGTACTTTTTATTTGTTTACTTTTGAACTTTAACTATCCATCTTAAGAAATAGATTTTCAGGTATATGGCATGACAAGTATGTTAAACTTTATATATATAAATCAGATCTTACACATATCTGGCATACTTACTCATGCCCATTCATAGTTTTTCCTTGGTATAACTGTAAGTTAAATTGTTTAAAGAGATTTTGAAAATATACAAAGAGCAATATTATAATATTCATGCACTTAAAAAATAATGATCAAACATGAGTGAGGAGCGTCAATGGTACACAGGATCCATCACTATATATATATATATATATATATATATATATATATATATATATATGTATATGTATGTGTGTCAAAAGTTATCATACCCAAATTTATATTTTTATATATATGTATGTATAAATATAAAAGAACACTTTTATTATGTGTATGCCTCTAAAAACTAATGAGTTGACATGAGTATGTGTGTCTTAGATGTGGCAGGATCTTCTCTCTCTCTCTCTCTCTATCTATCTATCTATCTATCTATCTATATATATATATATATCAGGGAGTTTCATTTATTCATATGTCATGGTTGAATTGTCACATATCAGACAAGGTTTTGAACCAAAAACAGGCTGCGTGGGCAATGCCATATGCCACTTTTTCAACAGAAAACAATTCAAGTATACATCATTTTCTCAGTGGTGCAGGGTAGCAATGAAACAGTAGGCACTGGGCTCATGACTCCACAATAAAAAAAGAAGATGGACAATGGCATGTCAGATGGCTCCAAAAGCAGAAGGGAAAATGATGTGAGAAGCGAAGTGCATGTCATTTTCACACTTGAATTAGGAAAAGCAATACAAGTCTTGGAGTTGTTGGCATGGCAAGTTGGCCTGAGGCTGTTCTCCGCTAAATATACTTTAGTGAAAGGATGCGTTTTCCTTTGGAAAAATTTCAGGATGCAACCTCATGCATCTATTAGGTGTGCCATTATTTTAAAAACAGTCCCGGTAAACGAGCATGAGTCGAGTTCGGAGATACTTGGGCTCATCTTGTTACTCATTCGAGCCGACATGAGCATGAACCCAACTAGCTTCACACGACTAACTTTGTATATGAATTTTAGTTGTGATATCATATGATACGACACATGTATCATGTGTATCGGTTCCTAAATTGATACTATTCAAATACGTGTATCACAAAACGTCATTCCTCACACCGTATCGTATGATACATGATATAGTATAAGTTTTAAAAATCATGTTTCTTTTTTAAATCAAAGCTTGAGCTTGTTTAAATAATCTCTAGGTTAACTTCTTTAGCTCCTCTTGTATGACTACTCCTTCCTCTCTTCAAGACCGACTCATTGTGAAAATCCCTTTACACTCATTAATAATCATCAATCCTAAGTTTTGAATGAGGCTTAAGGGTGATGTACATATGTGATTTGGTTTGTTTTGACGTTGAATCTATTGTTTCTTGGTGTGGTATATATTGTAGAATTTTTATGCTTTTATTTTTTTCTTATGAATTTTAAAAATTAATTTAAAAAACAGTTGTACCATACATGTATTGTACGAAACAAGTGTATCAATGTCCCGTACAATATAAGGTTTTATATGATATTTATAACATTGGTGAAAATTGAAAACTACTCTTTTAGGACATGCATTTTGTTCTTCTTGGGCAATGAATTTCCTTTCGAGTAGGTCGTTAGGTCAGCATCTTTTTATACATAAATGTTGCACAAACCCAATTAATTAGATGAGTTATGCAAGCCTATACAGGCCAAGCTGAGCTGAAACCCCTTTGGTTTGAAAAAAATGAGTAAAGGTGTTGGCAGCGCTAGTTAGCCCTTTCAGGTGCAGCCAAACATAAACCGTGCCAAGTTGGTTCCCGTTCCACCTTCTATGGAACTGGAATCAGGTCAGAATTGGAACTAGCAGTTACATAATTTTTGTAATTTGTTTTTTCAAAATTCCAATATTTTGTTACGATTTTGGCCAGTTCCAGGTGGTTTAGGACTCAACCCAGAACCATAACTGGTGACTTTGAACCGGGAGTAGGATTGGCCCAGTCCCAGTCGGTTCCCGGTTTAGTAATCGTGTTATCATATTTTATTTATTTTCACTTAATAGAATTTCATAAAAGTCGAGTTTTAGATCCATGCGAAGTGTTTCAAGTGCAATTAAGACACTTTCTGTGTTCCAAGTTAACATACGTATAGAAAACAAGTTTAAATGAAGTATAACCTCATCTAGACTAGCATGAGACAAGCCACATATGTCGTCAGCTTGTTTCACATAAGAGCCGAGCCACGGCTCCCATTGTGAGCATCATGACACGAACCCAGGCAAGCTCCCTAAGTGCTGGGATGAGCCCAACAAGTACCTAGTGTCATTTTGAAGCCCTCGGGTTGAACTGATTCTAGTAAATGGATTTGATGTGGATCAGAAAAGGGAGATTTCTGAGATTGACATAACCAGCATTGTGACATACCATTGAGAGTCCAAACCCAAGTAGTTGAACAATTGGATCATGCAAGTGTCTGCATGGTGGTTTAACTATGGTGTTTATATACAACAACTTACATAAACGAGCAATACCTCTCCTGCTAAGGGGTTAACTCACGAGTCGAAGGTCGTGGGTTCGATACCCAGGACTTGCATCTTGGCCTCCCAATTGTACTAAGCAAAAGTACTTACATATTCCCAACTGTTCAAACACTTATGTGTTTTTTAACCTCAAAGTTTGAGATAATTAATTCTTGGAAAGTCACTATCAAAAGCTTGTATGGGATGAACACATAAGTAGACCCTTTGGTTTCTGTTGTGTGAATTTGTGTTCTCTTAAGCTGACATCCCAACTCATCCACAAAGTGTTTCGGGTAGACTTTGTGTCCGGATCCGGGTCTCAAACCGACCTAGTTGCACCCTTGCTACTGACGTCAATAAAGTCAGAAGTGGACCAGGGGCAGCACCGAACACTAAAAAAGAAGGGTGCGGGCATTTTAGTCATTAATGACCTCTATGGAGAGATCTGTCATTTCCGCCTTTCTGGTGGCCAAAGTACGTCACCGACCCACCTCTTCTTCACTTGAAACCCCAAAGATTAATTCTATTTTCAGAGCACTGGACATTCGTCGTTCAAATTTTCTAAAAGTGCTCCAACTCTGCCAGCTTGTTTTCGCCAATTTATCTGAACTTCGAATTAAGAGAAAGAAAAACACTTTATTCTATTCGGACTTTAAGAGTATATATTACAAACATTGTAGATGAATAATGGAAAGTTGTTGGTTTATTCTTCTTTTATTCTATTTTGCTTCACTTCCGTTTTCTTAGTCGACTATTGATGAATATATATATATATATATATCAAAACCATAACTTTTGATAGTACCTAGAAAACTCACATTAACAGACGATTTGTATTTATTTTTATGAGTCATATAAACTATTTTTTGCTTGAATTGGAGCTAACATGCAAGTGTGCATTCTCGAGAAACGAACTCGCCACATATGAGTGGTTATCAAAGAGCCCCACTGGGTTATACCAACTTTATATATTTGGTTAAATTTCTAAATAAAATAAAATTACGGTTAAATACTTTCAAAGTTTTTATGTTAAAAAAAATTCACAGCATCCCTGTCTCGAGAAAATGGTTGAGCGGCTTTATTTGAAAATTCTAACATCATCACGTATATAATTTGTGTTATTTCAAAGATCACTGCACAACAATTTTCGCAAAAAACATCCCACAACACCCTCTGGATGTCCTCGTTTCCATCCCTTCACACTTTTCTCTGATTATTTTATTTCACAATATATGTAGAGAGAGAGAGAGAGAGAGAGAGAGAGAGAGAGAGAGAGAGAGAGAGAGAGAGCTCAGGCGAGGCGAAGAACAAAGAGAGCGATGGGATGCATTTGAGAGAACAAAGGAAGAAAAGGAGGACGCTGAAAGAAAGGAGGAAAGCAGGATTCCTAGATTCCAATTTTCTGGTTCCGTGGAATCTCCGCTGATCGGTAATCGGACGCCTCTCGATCGCTCATCGACGGGCGCTTCATTCTGCCGATGACCAGATCAGCATTCTCGCCGCCTTAGACTGGCGGATGCCGATGATCTCCTTCAGGATTTGTGATATTTGCCTCGAATCTTTTCTGCTGGATTCCGGCAACTAGGGTTTGATTCGGCCGGAAGATGATCGTCGACCAGGTCGGGGGCCCGGCGGGGCAGCCGTCACCACCGCCGCCATTGGAGTGGAAATTCTCGCAGGTATTCGGTGAGCGGACGGCCGGGGAGGAGGTCCAGGAAGGTGAGGGTTTTCTCTTCTCTCCGATCTGGTTCGTAGCTTGTATTTGCGTTGTCTGGTTTTAGTGAATTCTGCTTAACCCTTGGATTATTCGCTTGAAGTTTGGAGATTGGTTTTGATTTTGTTCTTTTGCTCGATCTCGCACGGTCGGTGCTGTTTCCGTGGATCTTGTTGCTGGGTTTAAGAATCGATAATTCTCTCACGAGGGATTGTCGGGGGAAATGAGATGTTGTCGTTTGTCAACGATTATGTTTTCTCTTTTTGTGACGAATTAGGGCGTTTGCTAAGCAGTCTGTTGAGGGTTGGTTTTGAATGGACGGTGCAATGCTAACTTTTGTGTGAAATATTTTCCCTTTAGTTGTAATTTTTTTACTTTTGGCAGAGGCTTCACAATCTAGCATCATTTCTAGGATTATCTCTTCTGGTTGTTACAACCGCGTAATGTTCGACTCTTTGTAGGGACAAATCTTGGGACTTCATTGTCAGTCTTTACGAGCAGCCTCTCTGTGGTTTATTACCAAGCTAATCTTTTCTGATTTCCGTTTCCGAATGAGTAGAAGTGTGGCATTAATACTTGAATCTTGAAATGGTAGAGATGCAATTTTGTTGCGTATGAAAGTTTCCCTCTTTATTGGGGTATTGTATTGGGGAGTGGATAAGGCATATCCATTTTGTCCGTCCGCTTTTCTTTTCCAGTGTTCTTCTAAGCAGTAGCTTTTGCTGCAGTTTTAACTTTTAAGCATTAAGCATCGGGAACCACCTTTTATTTCAGGCGAGAATGTGTAAATGGCAGTGTTCTAGGATGAAATGAAAATGGCGGATGATATTATTTTCTTCTTGATTGGCATACTGAGTTTAGGCTGACGTATTCTGGGTGAACTTATGACCTTCCACTTTAAGGTTCTTTTGAGTCAACCCTTGGCGTGGACATTGATGGCTTCCTGTGCAGTCAGTCTATGTTGTAATGTACACCATTAACGACCTTTTCGATGTTCTATGTAAATGGACTTGAGAAAATTGAAGTTATTTACGATAACCTCCACATGCTCTCAATGCAACTTACTTAAGATAACTCTTCCATCACATTTCATCGTTGAGCTCAGTATGGCCTCTTGGAGGAAAGCTAACCTTGACGTGAAAGAATTCTCTGTTATGAGGAACTCATTATGTATATTGGGTCTGCATTATCTCCTTAATGTTCAGATTGCCCTTTAAGGGAGCTTATTGGTTTAAGAAAAGTAAACAGTTAAAAAACTATAAGATGTTGAGCTCTGTTTACCGCAGATTCTTAAATTTTCAAATACTGCTGGCCATCAACTTGAAGCCAAGCAAGCTGTTGGCTTTGTGAAGTAGATGGTTGTTGAGAATGATCCAATTTGGTGTCCACAAATAAACTTATTTTGGGCCCCATGGCGTCCAACATATTGGTTGTAAGTTGTAACCAAGTGGAAAACATGATATTCGTATTTCTGATGCCATTGAGCTATAGGTTTCCAGCTCTAACATGACTGAACGGGCATTGCATTTGCATCTTGAGTAACAACATGAGTTCTCAGACCATCAAAGAAGACACAAAATGATCCGCTTCATCTATTTGGTGGTACATTTTGTATTTCATGTAGCGGTAGAGCAGAAACATGAAACTCCACCAGCAACAAGCAACCAGAGTCCTCAAATCCTTCAAACATATGCTCATCTTTTTATTCGGGAACTGCCATGTTTCAAGACTGTAAATATGCTTGACTCCAGGCACAG
Source organism: Brasenia schreberi (assembly GCA_036023115.1). NCBI lineage: Eukaryota > Viridiplantae > Streptophyta > Magnoliopsida > Nymphaeales > Cabombaceae > Brasenia > Brasenia schreberi. The sequence goes on along the minus strand of JAYKKT010000080.1, from coordinate 8,003,174 downwards.
CAAACATGGTAAAATGTTGCTTAGCAATGTGATCAATAGTATAAGTTTTATTCTCTTGCATCTTCATGTGTTAAATATAAAATTTACAAAGTGTAGGTGTTTTGGGTATATTTTATCATTTCTCTTTTGTTCTATCTTTCTTAATTTTATATGCCTTCTCTTCCTCTGGCTTGATTACCTTTTCCGCCAGCTATTTTGATAGTTTTAGTGAACTACTTTTACTGGTTCATGCTGATATGCTAGAATATCACTTTGTTTGCTCTCTTTTCTTTTTCTTTTTTTGTAGTTGATATTATCTCAGCAATTGAATTTGATAAAAGCGGTGATCATCTTGCTACTGGAGATCGAGGGGGGCGAGTAGTTTTATTTGAAAGGACAGATCTGAAGGATGTGAGTTGATTGTTTCCGATTTAACATGTGTTTCCAAATTATAGCTCAGAATAACTGCCTTTTGAGAGGTTGAAACAACCGAATGTGAAACTCAAAGGCTAGGATCCTTGCCTACAGGACTAGTTTTGTCGGGTTATACCCTCTTTCTGCTTGTCTTGCAGTTAGAATCCTTTTCCATATGCTGGCCTTCATTGGGGCTTAGCACATCTTTGTTTGTCATGGCAAAGTTCCAGTGCACTGCCGTTTTGTTTCTGTGAGGGTTAACTGCCCCATTTCTTCTTATGATGTAGCATCATTCACGAAGGGAGTTGGAAAGGCTGGAATACCCCATCACCAGACATCCTGAATTTCGCTATAAGACAGAGTTCCAAAGCCATGAACCTGAGGTCCGCATTGCTGACTGTGTTATCTTCGGCACTAAAGTTTGGAATATTTATTCTCAATAATTATATCCATTTGACTGCATGCTCTTGGATCTTCAGTTTGATTATCTTAAAAGCTTGGAAATTGAGGAGAAGATCAATAAGATCAGGTGGTGCCAAACTGCCAATGCAGCACTTTTCCTTCTCTCAACAAATGATAAAACAATAAAGTTTTGGAAGGTAAAGGAACACTAGTTTTGAATGCTGGAACTTTATCTCTGCTGCAAGATGTTCTATTGCATGGTTGAATCATATACCGATCTAGCTTTCAGTGTCTTGCATTGCACCCATTTCTAGACAAACACTCCATTGTAGTTAATCGTTTAGGAGCTTGGACAAGCTGTGTTGGGCACTGACCAGAACCTTCATGTGCACTGACCTCAGTCATGTGCAACTTGTATATGTTCAGATTCTTCAGAGTCGGCCTCTTAGTTCAGGTAGTGATGTGATACTTGTGCCTTGAACATCAGGTTTTAGCCGTCACATTGGTTTTGTCAAAATTGGCTGACCCCATCTAGTATGGGGTAAGGCTTAGTTGTTATTGATGATTGGTTTCATCAAAATGTTTTCTTGTTGATATCCGTTTTATCTGTCAGAGGCAATGCTGCCGATTAAAATGTTTCCTATTGAGACTATGCTTCATAAGCGAAATGACAAGCAGTTATGACCTGACTATTAGTTCGGAGATGGAAGGAAGACCTAAGGATTCACTTTTGTCCAAAATGGCAAGTTGACCATGCTAATGATTTGCTCTGTATTTTTCTGGTCTTTCCTTTTATATCATTCTAAATTCACATTGTCATCAAGATGGTATGCTTAACTTTATAAAACTAAGCAGCATGTTGATGAAAAAAAAGAGTAACAATGGAGATCGAAAGCCCCCTCTTTCTCTCTCTATCTTAATCACAACGACTTAAACCCTAATACAGTCTATCAGTTCTAATATAAGGAGTTGTAAAACGTAAAATGACCAAAATACCCCTGGTATCGAAAATTACCAAAATGCCCTTACAACTTCGGATAATTACAATAATACTCTAAACATCAATTTTACTGTCCTAAGACATTATATGTACTAAAACTGACTCTAAACTCATATTCTTCAACACCCCCTTAAGTTGGGAGTGAGATACTACAAACTCCAAACTTGCAAAAGAACTGGTTCTTTCTTCATTTGTCTGCAACATTCTTCGTATGTCTTCGTGACTGATCTGATCTTTAACAGCTTCTTTGGCTGCAACATCTTTAACCCAGCCTTCCTGACTCATCATCTCTAGCGGCATCTCTGGTTGCAATATCAACTGAGCCTTCCTGGCTAATCATCTCAAGCAACATCTCTGGCTGCAACATCAACTCAGCCTTCCTAGCTGATCATCTGAAGCAATACCTTTGCTTTCCTGGCTGATTATCAACATGACTTTCTTCACCACATGTGCACAAGCAATCTTTTCGAGGCTTCCGTAAAACAGCTTGACTTATCAAGAACATAAGGATAACACACGATCCTTCTATGGTCGGTTGCTCCCTCTTTCTTTCTTCTTTTTCATAAAGTGATTCGGCAGCTATACTTCAAAAAAACATGTTTTTCTACTCTTGAGAAAGTTGAACTTTTGTGATAGGAGGTACTACTCCACCATTCATACTTCACACGGCTTTTCCTGCGCTCTTTCACATGGTGGCTACAGTCGGTGTATTGGTTGAGTGCCCTCTCTCTATCACTCAAATAGCAGAATACAAACATCTTCACACGGGCCTGATTTGAAAAATTTAGTGATGGAATCATGAAGCTGGGTTTTAAGCAATGTGTTAGTGATCACACACTCTTCATCAGACGAGATCAGAAGACTATTATATTACTGGTATATGTAGATGACATTATCGTTATAGGGGATGATGCTGAAGGTATAACCTATCTAAAGAAAAGGCTCCATACATTATTTGATTTGAAAGATTTAGGAAGGTTACATTATTTTTTGGGAATAGAAGTAATTCATAAAGAAAATGGATTATTTTTAAGCCAGAGGAAATATATCCTAGACCTACTGAAGGAAACAAAAATGGAAGATTGCTGAATATGCTCCATTCCTATGGAAATCCCTAAGGGTGATAATTTTGAGCTTGTAGAACCCTATGAAGATGTTGGAAAATACCAGAGATTAGTAGGAAAACTGATATATGTAACGATCACAAGACCATATATCAGCTTTGCAGTTGGATATGCAAGTAGGTGGATGCACAGTCCTTCTAAACATCATATGAATACAGTTTTTCATATTATTCGATATTTGAAATCCTCTATCACGTATGGCTTGCTATATACTCCACACCCAACTTTGGATATAGAAATTTACTTCGATGTTGATTGGGCAGGTTCGAAGACTGATCAGAAGTCAACATCAGGCTATGTAATACGTGTAGGAGGAAATACTGTATCTTGGAAAAGCAAGAAACAGTCTGTGGTAGCCCGGTCCAGTGCAGAGGCAGAATACCGAGCTATTGCTCTAGGTATGTGTGAGGGACAATGGATTATCTCACTCCTAGAAGAAATTGGATTTAAAGAAAACTCTTCGATTACATTCTTTACAGACAGTAAAGCTGCCTTGCAAATAGCACATAATTCAGTCTTCCATGAAAGGACAAAACACATTGAGATCGACTGTCACTTTATCAGAGAAAAGATTTTCAAAGGAATTTTCAATCTAGTTTATGTTCGCTCAGAGGATCAATTGGCAGACATTTTCACCAAATCAATATCAGTCAATGGCCTTCAGAAAGCACTCTCACAGTTGAAAATTACAAGTCTTCGGAAGGGCGTGTTGTGAAGAGCAAGTTGACAAAATGTTTAGTGTGAGTTATGTACGAATCTTATTAGTTACTAATTAGGGGTATTTTAGTCTTTCAAGTTAGATTAATAGTATTTAAAATATTGTCATTAGGGTTAGGGTATATGAAAAAACGTGGGCAGCAGGTGGCGGCAGCCAAGGGGTGCCGACCTGCACCCTTCTTCATTTCCTCTTTTATTCTTTTGTTTTCTGATTAATAAAATATATTTTGGAAGGTCAAATCAACAAATTCCTCATAATCCCATTATTTAGTCTGTTGATTTGCCCATTGCACTTCGAAAAGGGAAACGTGCAACTGCAAAATACCCCTTAAAAGAATTGGTCTCATATGCTAATTATCCAAAAGAGTATCAGTTGTTTGTGAAGAATTCAGATAATACTTATATTCTTGGAACATTTACAGAAGCAATACACCATTCAAAATGGAGAGCAACAATAAAAGAAGAAATTGAAGTGATACAAAGAAACAACACATGGGAACTTGTTGATTTACCACCAGAAAGGAAAACAATGGGGTGTAAATGGGTGTATTTAGTAAAGTACAAAGCTGATGGGAATATAGAAAGATACAAAGCAAGATTAGTGGCCAAGGATTTTAGTCAATCCTATGGTATCGACTATACAGAAACGTTTGCACTAGTGGCAAAAATGAACACTATCAGAATTATTCTAAGTGTGGCTGGTAACAAAGGATGAAACTTATGACAACTGGATGTGAAGAATGCCTTTCTTTAAGGTAATCTCCTGGAAGATATTTATGTGGATCTACCACCTCGATATGACCACAGACAAATGCTAAACAAAGTTTACAAACTAAAGAAGTCTATTTATGGCTTAAAATAGTCTCCACGTACATGGTTTGATAAATTTAATGATGGTGTTATAAGTTTGGGCTTTAAACAGTGTGTTAGTGATCATACATTATTTATGAAAAAAAAGAAGAAAACTATTTTATTATTGGTATATGTGGATGACATCATCATTATTGGTGACGATACAGAAGGCATAACTATTCTGAAAAAACAACTCAGTGCACTATTTGACTTAAATGATTTGGACAGATTACACTATTTTTTGGGCATCTAAATGATCTAGAGAGAAAGTACATTCTAGACTTATTGAAAGAAACTAAAATGAAGGACTGTCGAATATATTCAACATCGATTGAAGTTTCAAAAAAAGAGAACACTAATTCAACAGAACCATATGAAGATGTTGGTAGATATCAGCGATTAGTGGGAAAACTAATCTATGTTACTATCACAAGACCAGATGTGAGGTTCGCGGTGTTAGTAGATGGATGCAATCCCCATCTAAATACCATATGAGTACAGTCTTCCATATCATCAGATACTTGAAATCTTCTATCACTTATGGTTTATTATATACTCCGCATTCATCGTTTGATATAGAGATTTATTAAGATGTTGATTGGGCAGGTTCCAAAGTTTATAGAAAGTCAACGTCCGGGTATGTGGTATGCCTAAGAGGAAATATAGTATTTTGGAAAAGCAAGAAATAATATGTGGTGACCATGTCAAGTGTAGAGGCTGAATACCAGTGTTGTCTGACACGTATCGTATCGTGTATCGCTGGGCTCCACGATACGGGCGTATCGTATCGTATCGTATCATACTTTAATATTAAAATAATGTAAAAATTAATTAAAAATCAATAAAATTTAGTAAAAAATCGAAAAAAATTGGAAAAAATCAGGAAAAATCTGATAATTGCTTTAAATTTATATAATGTAAGTTTAGTACAGATTGAGCATTCAACATTGAACAATTGCATCCAAATTTACATATTTTGAATTCAAAAAATAAAATACAGACATAGTTTACACTTTACAGTACACTACAGTTACATATAATGTTACATTTTACAAATTGTAATCAGGATCATCAACTAAATAATCTTCATCTTCTCCTTCTTGCAGATCCTCATCATCATCAGCCACGCCCACACCTTCTTCTTCAAAATCAAATTCTTCATCTCCATAATGTTGTTGCGCTCCTTCCAAATTAATCCAGGCAACGTCTTCTTCTGTTAGGAGGGCATTTTCTTCAGTGTCTTCCATAACCCAATCTTCTAATATATCAAAATTATCCAAACTTATTGGATCGAACTGACTTTCTTCTCTATTTACTTTTTTTAATTGCCTATGACACAAACAAAGATAAACAATTAGTAAGTAATATTAACAATTGAAAACTGAAGTTAAATAATATTGAATTGAAAATTTGAAAGTAATACAACATTACCTTTCACGAAGGCGCATGTTACAACGAATATAAACCAAATTATTAAGCCTTTTGTGTTCCAACCTGTTGCGCTTTTTTGTATGGATGTGTTCAAAAACACTCCAATTTCTTTCACAACCTGTTGCACTACAAGTTTGGCTTAAGACTCTGACTGCAAAATCTCGAAGGTTTGGACAATCACTTCCAAACCTGTTCCACCAAACATCTGTAAAAAAAATATAAACAGTAGAGACATAATAATCCACAGTAATGTAAGATGCAACTTAAATATGAAAATAAACAATGTACCTGGACGCATTGTAGAGCGGTTGCGAATTGCAACAGGCAAACCCATCAAGTGAAGAGCATTATCATATATCTCCATCTCTCGATGTATCGCATCTGCTATGCTCTCATCAGGGACTAATCTGTCGATACAATCAATGATTCCTCGATTAACCTCACCGTCCCTTTTGAAGGTTTCTGAGTACCTGAATGATGGGTTTAGATAATATGCTGCTGCATGAATAGGCTGATGCAATTGTTTATTCCATCTACTATCAATTATTTTCCACACGGGCACATAATCTCTCTTTTTTCCATTAAAATTATTTTTGATGGCTTCTTTTGCCCTGTCCATGGCTTCATAAAGGTAGCCCATAGATGGTTTCTCCTCGCTATCAGCCAATCTCAAAACTTTCACTAATGGACAAGTAATTTTCAATAATCTGACACATGCATTCCAAAATGAACTTCTAAAAACTGTTTCTGCAATCTCATTCAACTTTCTATTTCTTCTGTTTTGAGGCAACTCTGCAAATTGTTGCCACTCATCTGAGGAGAACATTCTCTTCAAAGCTTGCTTCTGTCTCACAATACTTTGTACAGATAAGAAGTTTGTTGCGAACCGAGTTACAGCTGTGCGAAGAAGCTCTGCACCTTCTGTATATCTCCTCATCATACACAAAACAAATGCATGGTTGTAAATGAATTTTGTAATATCTTGGCAACACTCAGTTGCTGCCTTTATTTCATCCATCTCACCAATGTCCTCGAGGATGAGATCTAAACAATGGGCTGCACATGGTGTCCAGTAGAAAGTCCCATAAATATCAGCTAACTCCTTCCCAGCTGCTTTGTAGTTAGCTGCATTATCTGTAATCAATTGGACCACATTCTGTAGCCCAACCTCCTGTATAATCTTATCAAATTCTTCTCGTAGGATCTCTGCAGTGTGTCTCTCCTCTGACATGTCTAGAGATCTCAAAAACATGAGTCCTTTAGGACAATATACAAGAAAGTTTAGCAATGTCCTTCCTCGCCTATCGGTCCATCCATCTACCATAATAGTGTATCCTGTTTCCTTCCACGACTGTCTCAAAGTCAAACAGTATTGTTGCACTTCAATTACGGTCTGATCGAATATCTTCCCTCTCAACTTCTGATAAGAGGGCATCTTATATCCTGGACCAATGTTTGCAATTGCATCTGCCATTGCTTGAAAATGAAAACTATTTGCTGCATTAAATGGAATGCATGCATCATAAAACCATCTTCCCACTGCAAGGTCTGCCTGATCATGCAGTTGTTCTGAAGCCATAGGAGCACGAATTCCTGATTGAGCACCAGGTGTAGTGGAAGGAGGAAAGAACGAATGTATGTTAGAAGAAGAAGCTCTTCCTCTACTCCTTCCTTAACTTCCTTTTCTGCCACCTCCAAAGTCTTCAGCTGCAACCCTCTTTCCTCTAGTAGGTGCTCGTGAACTGCTACTACCAATCTCTATTCGAGCATCTGAAGGCAAACTATCAGTGAATCCAAATCCAGTGGCAGTAGCATCATCAGCTTCTTCATACATCTGAAAATCATCCTTTTGTTGTCTCCATTCTTGTATGTTCTCAATCATCTGTAGGCATTGCCATTTAATACCTTCTGGTAAACTTCTAACTCTGCCTGCGCATGGAGCAACTTCTTTCCTGGTTCCTGCTAAGTGGTGTTTCAACCTTGAAATTCCACCACTAACCACCTTTTCACAAAATAAACATCTGATTTTAACCTTGAACCCTCAACTGGTATACCCCACTGCCATGCCGGATCATCAGACTTTGAATGAGAGTCTCTACCACCCCTTCCTGCCATCTCAATGGAGTACTTTAATTCAAATAAAAACCTGAAAATAAAAGCACTTCGTAAATTCCCCAATCTTCAAATAACACTCAAATCGAGTGTCTCCCACTTCATGAATGCAATAAAAATCGTATACACACACTTAATAACTTCATATTTTGTCATTCAAAAAAAAAAAACCGAAATAACACAAAAAACAACAAATATAAAGGAAAAAAATGAAAAAAACATTAAAAATATACCAAAATCCGAGTTTGGAGGCTTGCACGGGCACCGTAGGGCACAATTTTGGAGCTTTGAACACTAAGGAGGCGAAAATCGGCTCTTAGGGAGCTTGAGGAACCCAAGAAGAGAGAGGAAACCCGCGAAAAATCGCGGGTTTCAGTTGGCCCGGGATCATGAGAGGACCAAACATATTGAGATAGATTGTCATTTTATTAGAGAAAATCCATTGGGGATTAGGCCTAATTAGGGGCACATTAGTCTTTTAAGTTATAAGTCCTATACTATTTAAACCCTAAACACGTTTTAGGTTGCACTAAGAGAATGAATAAAATATAGAACAGGGGATTGCGGCTGCCAGGAGGGCGTCGACCTCTGTCTTTTCCTCTGTTCTTGTTCTCTAGTTTTATTTAATGCAAATTCAAGGATTCTAACAACATGGTATCAGAGCTTAGAGTTGTAAATCGTCTCAGCTGAAGCGTGGATGTTCGTCCGTACACGAAGACAACAAGTAACGGACTGCTGAAGCCCATCATCCATTGTGATCATCAATATTTTTATCGTGTTGCAGCCTTTCTTCCATTGTGATAATCAATGTTGTGGGGCTCCTAAATCACAGACAAGATGCAGAATGAAGAGGGTCAATATGCGGTTCTGTACGCCCACAGGAAGTCGTTGTTATCTTATTTAAGATAATTCTTCCTTTTATCCATTTTCTCATAAACGTGCTGCCACAAACATTTAGCTATATATCTGAATTATATTTTTTTCTGTTAAGGACAACATCTAACACTGTCACAGAGACTTGTTCCCTACTTGATCTCCAAGGAAAAGTTCGTTGATTGCCTATATCTAAATGAAAACAAAAATTTGAATTAGGTATTCACGACTTTAGGAAACACGTTGTTTACAGAATACTACTTGGGTACTCTCATCATTGATTTATTTTCGGTTGAGCACCTATTAATACGTGATTCTGCTACAAGGGAAATCGTGATTCCACTTTATTTTATACTCGAAGGGAGACAATAGTGACAATAGTTCCTTTGACAAGGGAGAAGGATTTCAAATCACAAACTTTAAACTTAATGGCAAGAACTACTTACAATGGGCAAGATCAGAAAATACATGGAAAAACTATTTTATAAGGTTTTTAATGAAAATAAAGATGTTAGTATTAGCTTAATAGAGTTAGCCAAATCAGAAAAGTATATAAACCATAATTTCTACCGACGTATTCAAAAGAATGAGGTCAAAGAGGCTCTTAAACTTATGAAGGGTGGTAAATCAGTAGGACTAGACAATATTCTTATAGAAGTTCGGAAAATCCTATGAGAGACGGGAATAACTTGGCTCACAAGACTATTTAATGAAATATCGAGAATCCAAAAGAAGCTTGAGAAATGGAGAGCGAGTACACTTATACCCATATACAAGAACAAGAGAGACATTCATAATTGTGTGAATTATCAAAGTATTAAGTTAATGAGCCATATTATGAAATTATAGGAAAGAATTATTGAACATAGGTTAAGACAAGTATCGAGTACAACAGAGAATCAATTTGGATTCATGCTAAGACATCTACTTTTGAAGCGATTCATCTTTTGAGACGTCTTATGAAACATTTTAGAGTAAAAAAGAAAGACCTTCACACTAAAAAATCTTACGATAGGGTACCAAAGGATGTTCTTTGGATAACCTTGGAAAAAAGAAGTATCTCGTTGACATACATTAACCTTATAAGAGACATGTATGATGGAGCAGAAACATGCATGAGGACTCACAAAGGAATGACACTTCTTTGAAGTTAATATTGGGTTACATCAAGGATCAACTTTAAGTCCATACTTATTTATAATGGTGATTGATGAGTTAACAAAATGTTATTTGCAGATGATATTGTGTTAGTGGAGGGGTCTAAGGAAAAAGTTAATAGAAAATTGAAACTATGAAAATAAACATTAGAAAGTAAAGGCTTCCGACTTCGTAGAACAAAGGCTGAATATATGGAATGTAAGTTGACATATAAATTAAAATTGGCACACATTAAATCCCCCAAAAGGAAAGATTTGAATACCTAGGGTCAATTTTTGAGAGTGATAGAATAATTGATGGAGATGTTACGTATACGTCGTATAGAATTAATGCAGGTTGGTTAAAATGGAGAGGAGCGTCATGTATTCTTTGTGATAAGAAGATACCATTAAAGTTAAAAGGTAAATATTATAGATCAACAATTAGACCAGCCATGTTTTATGGTTATGAATGTTGGGCAGTTAATTACCAACATGTAAAAAAAATATGTATGACAGAAATGTAGATGTTGAGATGGATGAGTGGTCATACAAGGATAGACCGTATTATATATAATGAGGTTATTATAAACAAATTAGGAGTGACACCAATAAAGGATAAAATGAGAGAATATCGTTTAAGATGGTTTGAACATATATAAAAAAGATTAAAAGAATAACCTCTACAAAGGTACGAAAAACTAGATTTTAAAAGTATTAAAAGAGGTAGAGGACAACCACAAAAGTGTTGAAAAGAAACAATAAAGAATGATCTAGCTTTTTGTGAGTTAACTGCTAACATGACACATGATAGGGCTATGTGGAAACAAAGAATCCATGTAGCCGACCCCATCTAGTATGAGAAAAGGCTTAGTTGTTGTTGTTATATTACAGTTGTAAGTTTTTGCTTAATTTGCTTCTACTGAACCATGAAATTAGTTAAGGTTCAATGTCAGTGCTAATAGTGCATTTAAATCTTCTTTGATATTGGACAAGTACTCGGTACACTTGTGACTGTATGAGACATGGCCTGTGGTCAGATCCACAAAAGGTACGATATTACCTTTAGTGCTAAATGCCATACTTTCCTTGTTTCCTTGCAGGTCCAGGAAAAGAAGGTGAAAAAAATTTGTGACATGAACGTTGACCCTTCATCATCTGTAGGGAATGGTAGTTTAGCTGGTTCAGGCACATGCAATCGTAAGATGTATCTTCCAAATGGCGGGTGTACAGAAAGGATGTATGATTATTCAAACAATGACTTTGTGTTTCCTGTAGGAGGAATTCCATCTCTGCACTTGCCTGTGGTAGTTGTACTCAACTTAACCTCCTATATCTGGAGTATCAATGTTATAGTTTCAGTTCTACTGAGTTAGTGAGTACTTCTTTAAGTAGTAATTACTAATTAGATTGTCTTATGTGTCTTCGTTGTACTGCACATTCACACTAGTCTGAGAACTTTACATTCTATTTACTGGTGACATTTTGACGAATGTTTTCCTTAGGGTATGCATATGTTGATTGGTTACTCACTAATAGCTTTAATGATCTCATTCAACGTGATGGATGTGGCCAGGTGTCTAGCCACGAAACCAGCCTTGTTGCAAGATGCAGAAGAGTATATGCTCATGCGCATGACTATCACATTAATTCTATTTCTAACAACAGGTGCATTCTTCTCTTCCTTGTTCTTGAACGTCCTTGCCTTCTGCTTATTTGATAATGGTAGTAGTTTCACAGTTTCACTATATTGTCTCCTTTAAATTATGTGACATCTCTCTTTCTTTCATGTCTCCTTTAAATTATGTGAATGTTGGATGATACAAGTTGCTGTCATGAGCTCCTCTCATCTTTTTGCTGTCCTTTTGCTCTCCCTTTTTAATTTCTGTAAGTTCATTCATGATCCTGCTATGACCTTCCTGACCCCCCCCCCCCCCCCCCCCCCCCCCCAAATGTGATCTGAATGACCTAGGGATTATATATATATATATATATATATATAGAGAGAGAGAGAGAGAGAGAGAGAGAGAGAGAGAGAGAGAGAGAGAGAGAGAGATTGGAACAACTTTATTGCATCATCCAATACATGGCTGCCTGCCCCTTTTATAGAGGCAAATTTACAAGTTAAAAATTCTTGGAAATATTAAAAGATCTATATATGTGATAAAGGCCCACATGTCATGATTAGTTGAAAGTAAGCTTCTTTCATCCTTAATTAGAGTAAATTCATAAGCCTTTGAGGATGGAGTTCCCAAGCCCACATGTGATCTTATATCTTTGATGTCCCTTTAATGCCATTACCTTTTGAGTGGAGTTCCCAAGCCACCACACCTAATGTCCCTCACTGGTTGTACTTTTCCATAGATTAATTTTTCTGTAGATTGTCTTGGATTTCGTAGGCATGTTTTTTTAAGTTCCTTCCTGTTATGACCTTTAGTTGCGTCCATTCTTTCATATGATGCCTGTAAGAGCATGAATTTAAGAGGGTAAAGTTTGACTTGGCTTCAATATAGCATAGTCCTTGGTGGCAATGACGTAAGGATAGCCTGCCTGTGTGGCGTCTTTAGCTAGTCGATTTTGGTATGTCCTCATGAGGCTCCATGTTTGATGCACCAGCTTTTTGAACACCTCTTGACTCTTTGGTGGGCTGATGTGGCCCACTTCAATGTCATGGATATGAAGGAGAATTGGGTATTTGGTTGAAGTCTCCAATTCACCTGAAAACCAAGTGCGCGTTTAGCTATTGGGCAAAAAGGTTGGACAAGGCTTGAGTAAGCTCCTGTGGATATAAAGGACAATTGGGTATTTGGTTGAAGTCTCTAATTTGATGCCATGGATATAAAGGACAATTGGGTATTTGGTTTTAGTCTCCAATTCACCTGAAAACCAACAGTGCACGTTTAGCTATTGGACTGAAGGAGTTCCAAGTTGGACAAGGCTTCAGCAAGTAACCAACTAAGTTTGGGAAGCCTTACCAAGTTTTACACTTGGATAATTCTGAAAAGAACAAAAAACCTATTTTAATTGGGATGCAAGTGCCAGACTTTTAAAAGTGCGGTTCCTACAATACTAAGTGTCAATTTTATGACGTTTAAATGGTGGAGCCACGGGTTCCTTCTTGGGGTTGTGGTTTGTGGTGTAACAGGTCCAAAATCTATTGGAATTTCTGCTTTACTCTGTGATTCCTGAGCTTTAACGGGAAATTGTGATCTTCAGTACATGCATGCACTTTCTCAAGTGAAAGCAAACATAAAAGGTGGAAGGCTGTTGCCTCCAGCTCTCTCTTGAGAGAGTTGACCCTTAATACTGTGGTTATTTGTGGCAGAGGAGGGGTTGTAATCCGGAAGAGCATCAGTCAAAACAACAGATTTCATGATGCCATCACACTTGTGACCAAGACAAAGATACCTTGTGTCACCGAACATCAACTAGCACTTGATCTATGCACTGCGCTCCGTGTGAAACTGCAGTACCAGACTATTTGGGTCAGCCTTTCAGCACTATGTTGCATCTTGTGTAATGGCTGACCCATTTTCAAGAGTGTTTTTCTATTCTTTGTCTTGTCTTAGTTTCCCTAGACTAGGTAGTGCATGGATGCAGCTTAGCTCTTTTATAAGGACCATTTCATGTAGCGTTATAGTAGTCTGTTTCTCTAGTGTAATAAGTGAGTCTTCTCTCCTTTTAATTCATAGTTTTTTTCTCATCTCCTTCTTTCTCCCTTCTCCCACCATTTGACTGTGTGTTTGGGAACCATTGACAATCAGAGGGGTGCAAGGCATGGCATGGCATGAGGAAGAGAACCAGGAAGGAATGAGACTGCCTTAGTCGGATTCCAAGCCAGATTGCAGATGATTGCAGGCTGAACGAAAAAGATCTTCCTTGCCATCACTGTGCATCTTGACAATCGGCTTGGAATTCAGCGTCGATTGGTCGAGAGGTGGTGATACCCTGTGTATGAAGTAAAATGCACATGTCAAACGTTAGTTCTTGAAGTTCACCAATTTCATTGCTTGTACCTACCACCGTTATGATCAACATGATGAAACTGTCAAAGTATGGAGCCTTGACGCTGTGGTTTAGTTAGACATTTTGAGCGAAGCCACAAACCTATCAAATTGTTTTTCATGTAGTTCTTTTTGGACACAACAAAGATAGAGTTAATAACAATTGGCACCGTAGTCTAGGGAAAAACTTGAGGAGAGTTACATGCCTGTGTAGGTGCTATAATGCAAAAGTCAAGCTACCCACTGCCTTACTATTTACAGTTTACCAAGTTTTCTTTCTCCAGTTGTTTACTGTATTGCAGAGTCCTCATGGGGAATGCGTTTTAATGAGTCTTCTCGGCTACTAACTAGTTTACTGGGTAGCTGTTTCCATTATTTTGTAAAGGTTCTTGCAAGTCACCATTTTCTCTCACAATTTGGGCTATGATGGCGTATATCTTAAACTTGGGAAGAGATATATAGATTGCTTTAATTTCTCATGGGGCCTATTTCAAAGATTAAATCCTCCCTTAGAATCAATTTTCATTGCTCTAAGTTGTATGAAAATTTCAAGATTTTACTAGTTTTAACCAATGACGATATGATACACCTTAATGTATGGCAATAGGCTATGTATCAGCCTGTATCATGCCATACAGGTAGTATTGCACGATATAGGCTTTATCGTACGATATATCTTATTTTTATAAAAAAAATCCTTTCTTTAAAAATGGACATGAATTAAACAAATAATTTTTCTTTTTTTAGAGACATCTTACCTTAAGGAGTGGCCTCCCAAGAATAACAATAAGAACCGAAAAAATAAGCTGTTTTCTTTCAAAGTTCTTAAGAATAAAAAAAGCAATTTACTTCAATAACTTATTAATTATGATCTCATCAAGCATTTGTAACTTACAATTATGACCACCTCCAGCATTAGGAGGTTGTTCAACACAACTATCTTACCTTACAAAGTGGCTTCCCAAGAGTAACAATAAGAACTATAAAATAAGCAATTTTCAAAGTTTTAAAGAATGAAACCGACAATTTCCTTCAATAACTTATCAATTATGACCACATCCATCATTGGTACTACGAATTAGGAAACTAGTCTAACTTGCAATAGTTCTTGACTTTACTGATTTTTTATTTTTTTATTTTTAAAATATTTTCAAAAAAATTATGATATGATACACCGTATCATGGAGAAAAATGATACATGATACGATACGGTACAAACAACATTGGTTTTAATGATATTGGGAACTGTTCATGATGAACCAATACAACATACATCCATTGGTTATTTGTCGAGGAGATACTGTAGAAAGTCACCATTGTATAATAATGTTTTGCAGCTGTTCCTATTTTGTTGGTCAGGATTATCACTATGATTTTATTGTTATGGTTCTTATTCTGTTTTTCCTTTCAAAAGTTTGCTAACTTGGACCAAAAAATATTACCTGGGCTATTACTGTTCTTTGCTTGTATATTAACCTATTATAATCTTCTGGTTTGATGTTGCAATTTTCTATGTGTGCTTTGTCAAATTTTTTGGTGCTTTGCACATTATGACTTTAAACTAGAGACAGTGTAAACTGCCACTATTTTATCAAATGATAAATTTTCATAGTATGCTTCTTATCATTCAGTATGGTCAAATTTTATGGTGCTTTGCACAGTATGATTTTAAACTAAAAATAGTGTAAACTGCTACCATTTTATCAAATGATAATTTTTTCATAATATGCTTTTTGTTATTCAGTGATGGCGAGACCTTTATATCTGCTGATGACTTGCGGATTAATTTATGGAACCTTGAAATAAGCAATCAAAGTTTTAACATAGTTGATGTTAAGCCTGCAAACATGGAAGACCTCACTGGTATGAGCTTCTGTTCATTTTATTTGCATATTTGCTGCCCATATGCATTATTCTTCTAGTAGTCACGTGTACTTCTAGGACATGATATGTCATGAGTCTCATGACTATATGTAATCAAATTTTTTTGATATTTAAGCTTAGCTGCAAGAATATGCTGTTCAGATGGGATCTTTGTAGGTTATGGAATTGAGCATTGCATGTAATGGTGGCAAGATACTCCCAACCTAAGTCACACAGACACTTCTAAGGGGTGGAGTGTCGACCCCGACACTGGTGCGACACCGACAACGTGTCGGTGCGGCATGTCCAAAAAAAAAAATTTGCAAAAAAAAAAATTTCAAAAAAATTTATTATTATTTTTTGTAACTCACGGATAAATGGGTCTGGATAATGAAGATTGATTTGTGTATTATGATGAAATTAGTAGTTTTTTACCATTTATATGTTTTGCTTTAATATAAAGTTGTGTACTTACTATTATAGCTTTATACAATATAAAGCTGCTTGAATGATTTTGGGTGCGAACAATTGGACTCAGTATAATCTCTGTCACCAAACACATTTAAAGACCAGGAACATTGTCAGATCAATAGAACAGAAGAGTATGACATCACTAGTGGATCCTAGCACAAATACTAGTATATGTTATATCCTACAAAAGATCTTGAAACTCTTTGAATCCATAACTTGGATATTTTGCAGCTCGTAAAATCACTGGAAGTTTTAGATCATTATGAGGGAACTTGCTAATTGATACCTATTGCACCCAAAATTAGCAAATACTAGTTGTATTATGATTGATTTATGTAGCTTGAATATTATATATAATATATAATATTATATACCCTAGCCGTGTCGCCGCACCTAAAATTTTTGAAATTTGCTGTATCCCGCACCCGCACCCATGTGACATGGCTCCCAGCAATAGCATCAATTATCATCTTGCTTACAAAAATAAGAAGGCTGGTTTATTTGGACAATTTGAGTCTTAATGACTTGAAAAAAATTCTAATAGGCATGAGAGCATGATGTTGCCAGCTTTCATAGTAGGCAGTAAGAAAACAAAGATACTTTGCAGAATCTGGAAGCTTTATTAATGAATAATGAGCCCAAGTGACTGGATGGGTAGTTGAAGTAGAGAGAGAGGAAGGCAGACAACTTCACATTGAAATCTTGTCAATATTGCACTTAATGTTGATACATACTGAATGAATGGGATTTCCAGTTATAAGCACAAGAAGGCTTGAAAATATTGCACAATTTCTTTCGTCGAGAATTTATCATTTTTAATCTCAAAAGTCGTTATGTTTCAGCTAATGCAGTATATCTACTATCTACTGAACCACTTGTATAACTAGCTAATGGTTGATGTCATTGAAGGGTGTGATTAAGAAGCTTTCAGATATAGTCTGCAAGCCATGCACAAAGCAGTTGCCTTCTCAGGGTCTTCCACATGATTATTGGTGGATGTCCACCATTACAATTGTGAAGGCAATTATGTTAGATATATGCATATCAGGTCTTGTTAAGAGCATCATAACTTGCTGTTTGTTGCATGTTTTCATACGGCACTTGATAAATGCATCCATTGGTTATGCATGAGAGTTATGGATAATATTGTAAAATCAAGATAAGCCAAAAGCAGCTTGTTCGTGATTCACAATCCACTCACATTGTGGTTGTGATTGGTTGAATGGGGATAAAATATTCCCGAAGAAAGCTTACCATCTTCTTCCTGATTGACATCCGGTTTTTCCCTCTATTTTCAGCTTTCTATGCATTCTACTTGTTTGTCTTTAGTCGATGTAATTTATCTCAATGTTTATGAGTGGTCATGTTCCTATTAAGTTGGTTAAGCTTCATACATCACATGCCATGGGAGGTATTTGTATTTAGTTGATGAAAGCTAATGGTAAAGGTTGAATGTGTTTCTGTTCAGCATTTTGGTTGAGAAGATTTCTCACAATCATTCTGTTGTGTTTGCAGAGGTGATCACTTCTGCTGAATTTCATCCTGTTCATTGCAATACATTGGCTTATAGCAGCTCAAAGGGTTCAATTCGTGTTGTTGACTTGCGGCAATCTGCTCTATGTGATAGTCATGCCAAAATGTAAGTGTTTCATGGCAAGTATATGAAGAATGTTTAACTTGATTCATGTCAAGTATATGAAGAATGTTTAACTTGAATAAATCTGCAACGCTTTGCAGGCTTATGAACCATAGATATTAGCAGAGTATAGTTGTGGTCATTGAGAAATGTTATGATGGTGATGCCCATTCGGCCCATGCAGCATGCAAGTTGTAGCTACATGCACATGCACAATCGTACTACACAATACAAGAAATCCTACCACCCTTGTAGTCACTGACCTCCTTTCTTTTTAAATTTTCTCAAGTTTATTATAAATTTAACGCTAGGGATACGATCTATGTGGCTAGGTTACTGCAAAACATGTTCTGCACAATCTAATTTCAATGCCTTCAAGTGATTTGGAACTTGACACTCCAATATTCACAGGACTTTGATTGCTATTTAAATTGTCATTTTACTTTGAAATAACTTACATCGAAGATGTTCCTAATAAATTTAGCATCCGAAGCACCAGACAGGTCTGTCTGGCTCTTAGGTGGGAGGTCTGTGCTTAGAGTGTAGGCTATATTTTATTATATGACACATTTAGAGCGGTAGAGAGAGGGCAATTAAAACAAAAGAAGGTCCAAAGGCTACAAAGTGTTGTTTTAAATGGTTTTTCTTCCCTAATAATCAAGTATTAATTTATGTTCACCATTCAGTCAGGGTTATTTTTCACTGAGATTTTATTGGAACGCATTTTCAGAAAAGCATATCTTTGGAACCCTCAAGAAAATTCAGCTATCTTAAAATTTGACGATCATGGTAAACAAATTAAAAGCATACAAAATAAAAGAATATTTAACACAAAGAAAAAGACATACAATCATCAAAGAAGGTTTGAATCAATGTGAGAAGTATCGCACCATGTTGTATGATGTGATATGATAGTATCGACTATTTATCAGAATGTATATGGTGTACCATAATATATCGAAATCATTTCACAATATCATCATAGGTTAGAGGAAGGTACTTGTGATTTTCATAGCTTTTAATTCTTTAAATAATTTCTTCAAATCGTTGATGCTTTGATGTTGTTCCTTGCTCTTATTAATACTTTTTTTATTTTATGATTTTGGTCTTATATCTATTTTAGTTTTTCTATTAGAGGGAAAAATAGTGTCTCGTACAAGATATGGTACGATTATTGGATATTGGTACCTCTTGCAATCTAGTGTTTGAGATGCTTTTTGTAATCACTGGTAGAGAAGAAGTGTTAAGAAAACAAAATATTGGAACAAAATAAAAATGCAGTGTATAAACATTTCCCTACCAAATAACCGGGGAAAAAACCAATTTGAAAGGCCTAGCATATGGAATCACAGTTGTCAATATCGGCAATACTTTATGCATATTACAACAATATAGGCAACCCGAAGAGTGCATATGGCATTGGCAAAATCTATGTTTTTTATTGCCTAAATTTGGTATCTTAGATAATATGCTTTATTTAATGTCATATTTGTCACACACACATATTATATATATGTGTGTGTGTGTGTGTGTGTGTGTGAGAGAGAGAGAGAGAGAGAGAGAGAGAGAGAGAGAGAGAGAGAAATATGTTAAACTCCACCATCTGGACCAATGTGCAAGTTCTCTTAAAAACACATCTCGTGTAATAGGTCTGTCAAATTGGTGCTATTCAAATAGTTAAGTATATTGTTTCTCGAAATTATTAATCCATCATTTTCATGGGAAAAAAACGTTTCTATTTTCATAATCATCTGCATGTCATTCTATGGACAGAAAATCACTCGCACACCTTGTTAAATGTTCCGTGCCATGACACCCAACCCACCTGTTGATGGTGCCATGTTTTGTGCTCTCTCTCTCTCTCAAGGCTGGTCAAAATTCTCCATATTTCTGCTGTTGGTCTGAGTCTGATTCACTCTCTAGAGGCAGTCAAGTCCCTGGCTACAAAGCATGTTAGTTCATTGCTACATCATATATAATATACACACACACGCATGCAGACACACACACAGAGATGTCACATGACATTGTCCTCATTACCTCAATTCATACAATAACAGGCAGATGATTTTGGGAAGCAGGAATTTATTTCTGATGTGAAAAAACAGGAATATTTTTCTTCTCACATAAAAGAACAGTAAAAATAGCTGTTTTCAGTAGGCTGAATTTGACTGTCCAAGTGCACAAGATTTGCGCTTTTGGGAGGATTTGCAGTCTGTCCAAAAGCTGGACCAGTTTAACGTGCTCCTCTCTCTCTCTCCATATATATATATATATGTGTGTGTGTGTGTGTGTGTGTGTTGTATCACGTATGTATGTGTATGTGTGTCTGCACGTCAGTGGCTTGGGTTGTGGTGAATGAAAACAACATTAAATTTTTAGCATTATAAAAGGGAACAACTGAATAGCCAATATGTATATGTTTTTAACTTCAACTATAAAAGACACTCTTTATGGTTTGAATTAGTGAAAAGTCAAATCCTTGGAGAGTAAAAACCCATCAAATCATGCTGGCTTGTAAACACTGGGGCTTCTGTTTTCTGATGGTCCTCTCTCTCTCTCTCTCACACACACACACACACACTCACACGCACACAAGCTTAAGTACAATTCGTGTATTTTTTATTACAAATTTGTTGCTTCCTCTATGTGAATAATTTGATGAAGGATTTTCATCTGTATTCTCAGATTTGAGGTGCATGAGGCTGCTACTTCAAGGTCCTTTTTCACCGAAATTATTGCTTCCATATCAGACATCAAATTTTCCAAGGATGGAAGATATATTCTTAATCGTGATTACATGACTCTGAAGGTACTTGGCTGTTCATTCTTTTTTTCTTTTCCCATTCTGTTTCTGGTTTTCATGTATATGAAACAAAGCCGTTCTGATTCCATTTGTTGTTCATGACACCTGCGTTCAGTTAAAATTTTGTATTGTAGGCATCATTGTTCAAGTTGCCCCGGTGTCTGTTCAAAGTATTCTTCAAAGCAGTGTTGTAACTTATTGTATGATTCATATTGACGCATATCGTAATGATGGAAAAATCAATATTATACAGCCTCATACTGCAAATGGCTCCATATCGGGTGTATCATAGGATATGGGGGCGGACTGTAGGTGCTTCATACTTCTTTTATTTTTAGATTTTTTTTCATTTCAAAACATACCAATGCACATCTATATGTATTGATGGTGTCATATCGATAGGAAAATGATACGCCTTGCATATTGATACTTGCAACATTGCTTCAAAGTATCTCAGCTAACACATTGCAGTTGAAATTTTTTGCTTAGTTGTTTCTGTTTACCCTTTCATACTTCGGGAATGCTTTTTCATGTTATGAATTTAGTTGTGGATACTATGAGGATGTTCTTTTGAATGTGCTGTTAATACAATCTTGTACTGCATCAGAAATTCTGTTTATCCTGGAAGGAGGAGGAGGCTGATACTGAGAGCTTTTTTCATCCTTCTTTTCTTTTCTTCTTTGTATTGTTGCTATTTCCTTGGTACTGAATGAGTTGAGCAACTATTCCTTTTGTGGCAGAAAAAGGAAAATATAGAAAGCGATAAAATAGGGGCCTCAAGAAAAAAACATGCAAACCATGACTCATCGGAATTATTTTAGTGAATTCAGCGCACTGTGGTTGTAATTTAATCTATTAAGGTTTGCAATTATTACCTCCCCCATTTCATCCCTTTCTGCCCCCCCCCCCCCCCCCCCCTCCTCTCTTTTCATACTTTTAGTCTAGAATACAAGGTTGGGTTGGTTGTGATGTAATTCGGGAGTAGTATAGCGGAAGATTAAACAAAAAATATCAATAATATTGAAGAGGAAACATGAGAGATCGAAGGTAGGGGCGGACCTCCCATGGAGGCTCTTTCTCTCTCTTTCTTACTTAAAACCTCTTTAACCCTAATACAACCTACTAGCCCTTATACAAGGAGTTGTAAAATAGACAATTACCAAAATGCCCTTAGTATTTTGGGCAATTACAATAATACCTAAAAACATCATAAATTATAAAACTAACACTAAGAACACTAACTATGCATATTCTTAACACCCCCCTCAAGTTGGGAGTGACATACGTCGAACTCCAAACATGTCAAAAATTTTCATCCGTATGCAACATTCTTCATCTGTCTTCATCACAGGTCTAATCTTCAACAGGTTCTTTGGTTGCAACAATCAACTCAGCCATCCTGACTGATCAACTCAACTAAACTCAACCTTCCTGGCTGTAACAACATCAACTCAGCCTTCCTTACTGAAACAACATAAATTCAACCTTCCTGACTGTAACAACATAAACTCAGCCTTCCTGGCTGTAACAACATCAACTCAACCTTCTTAGCTGAAACAATATCAATTCAGCCTTCCTGACTGTAACAACATCAACTCAACCTTCGTGGCTGAAACAACATCAATTCAACCTTCCTAGCTGTAACAACATCAATTCAGTCTTCCTGGCTGTAACAACATCAATTTAGCCTTTCTGGCTGCAACAACATTACAACATTAACTCAGCCTTCCTGGCTGTAACAACATCAATTCAGCCTTCCTGGCGAATCAACTTAAGCAGCATCTTTGACTGCAACACACATTTTAGCAGTCCTCATGACTCACAAGAATCAATAGATTGGAAATATTCCATCCAACCTGCCCACAACTCTACATCGGTGCTCACACATGGCTACATTTCTTTCTTTCTTAACTCATCAGTATGACAATCCGTCAAATCTTACTCTTCTGCAACACATACAATCTTCTTTACTCTTTTCCTGAATTTTCGAGCTCTCTTAAACATTTCCTCAAACACTTGATGTTAATAATTTCTTTTTAAGCATTTCATCAAACACTTCATGTGCAGGTAAACTTCTCTTCCTTATCCATTCAGTGGGACCTACTTCTCGATTTCAAGTTCATTATTCATATCATTGCAACGTCAAAGATTGCTTTGGTCTCGCATCAACCATGTTTACTTAATTCAAGAAGAGAGGCCTCCTGCACTCAGTCCGGCTTCTGATCCTTTCATTATCCTCAGCCTCTTGCATGAAGAAAAGAAAATTTCCCAAGGGACATCTCCAACCAACATCCAGTCTCCATTTTTATCTTCGTAGGTTGGTACATATTCAGATGTATCCTTCTTGCCAAACTCACCCATTGAAAAGCAGCTAAACATATTCTCAAAGGCCTTGAGAAGATCTTGGTAGTCACGGTATGTCTTGAGATCAATCTTCCTCAAGTAGGGAGCTACGTCCATGCTCACCTTTACATAAATCCCAGATGCATCTGCCTCTTTCTTCTTTGACATGCTTGATGTGTTAAGATTGTTCATCCTGAATGATCTCACTGGTGGCCACCCTACCACTTGTGCCTTGGTAGCTGGAGCGGTTTCTCGGTCAATTTTGTTAATCTTTTCCACCATCCTTTAATTTCGTAGTCCAACAATTATTTTGTTACTCTCAGGGATTATTGCTCCATAAAGCTCCAAAGTGAAATTAAAGGGTTCATCATGAGCACCTAATGCTGAAAAGCTAAACAATCCACTACTTTCAGCTTTCACAGAAACATTTCTTGCATCTGGCAAGGCAATTGACCTCAGGGTGGCGACCTCCCTTTTTTTCCATTTTCCAGGAGTTCAATCATGCTTTCGGTTCGGACAACTGCTCAATGTGCAATAACTGCTCTACTTTCTCATACTGCTCCAACGTAATATTGCAGCCACCATAGCAATAAGTTCAGCATAACGATACAACCAACGCAGCATATCAATAAATAAGTTCAGCATAACTTCACACTAACAAATTTAAACTCAGCAAAGTTCAATAAATCCAGCCACCATATGCAATAAATGCAACCATCATTATGCTTGTTTCCTTCTTCTTGATTGCCTAGCAGACTCTCTTCTTTTCTTGGGAATACAAATAGTACAGTGAATACAGCCACCATAGCCTGTTCACAGCATTGAATTCTCTGCCCTTTGCATCACAAAGTGCAATATCAATTATTTCTTTTTTGAGCAATGGATATCACGTTCAAAGAACCATTTTCCCTTCCCTTGAAAACATATGTAGGCATCATATCAATATTTGACAACCGAAGTGTAGATTCAACAAGTTTCAAAACACGGGCCTTTGTTGAATCAACCAGTGACGATGTCTGCTTTTTCCATAATACGTTCTCAGTTTCCATCTTCATTGCATACTTGTTCACACTGTCAACCAATTCCTTTGCAAGTATAAAATCCTGATTGGTTGTTCGACGCTCTTCTAGTATTTTTGCTTCACATGCAGCAAGCAGCGTGCTAGCAATCTGAACTGGTGTTTCAAGCTTAAGTTGTATTCTTTCCAAACCAGTATCACTGGACCCATCTAGAAAGCTCCACAAGAACTTTTCAAGTTCATCAAACCTGCTATTTCTCCAACGAGGATCACATGATAAGAGAAACTGGTTAACTTTCCCATCATCAGCAGAAGCTGAAGTTTTCGCTTCAACTGCAGAACGTGCAGAAACAGGATATAGTATTACGTCCTCAGTGTTCAACAGTTTCTGAGCACACTTTGATAAACATTATGGCCTCCTCAAGCTCGTGTTGATTCTTATAGATATCAGATTTATTTAGAATGAATACAACTCTTTTCTTCCACTGCTTGACATAGCAAAGAAAAACCACCTCACTTTCAGTCAATGGCCTGTCAGCAGAAATAACAAAAAACAGCATATCTGAACGTGGCACAAACTCTTCTGTAAGACGTTGTTGCCTTTGCAGGATGACATTAGTTCCAGGCGTATCAACAAGATTCATCTCTTTAAGAATAGGTGCTGGTAGATAGCGTATGAATTGTCCATCTGGATGTCTTTCATCTCGCTGTTGCCCATTAGCACCAGAACTGGAATATCGCAATAATGTAATATCATTAGTTGTAGGGACAACTCCTTCCCTTAAGTATCTTTCTCCAAGAAGAGCATTGATGAATGTAGATTTGCCCGAGTTGAACTCTCCCTTTAGTTTCCGATTTTCAGCATTCTTATTTCTCTTGGCCTCAACCTCTTGCTTCTTTGCCAGATTCCATTCTTCAAGTCTCTTTCTCTTCTTCACACAGACACTGGAATGATAACAACACCTTTCTTTTGCTCATCCTCATTATAACCATCAAAGTTGATGTCATTCTCGCATCTTCCTCAGCTGGAACTCTGATTTTCTGTACCATATCAAACATAGACTTGGCTCCTGTTCAGATGCCTTCACAAACCCAACACAAACTACTCAACACCTTCCTGCACATCCGCAGTCAATACCCGTTGCTCCCATTGATCGTATAGCTCTGATACCATATTGTAATTCGGGAGTAACATAGCGGAAGATTAAACAAAAAATATCACTAATATTGAAGAGGAAACATGAGAGATCGAAGGTAGGGGCGGACTCCGCCCCCCCTCTTTCTCTCTCTTTCTTACTCAAAACCTCTTTAACCCTAATACAACCTATCAGCCCTTATACAAGGAGCTGTAAAACAGAAAATAACCAAAATGCCCTTAGTGCAGAAAATTACCAAAATGCCCTTAGTATTTCGGGCAATTACAATAATACTTAAAAACATCAGAAATTATAAAACTAACAATGAGAACACTAACTATGCATATTCTTAATAGGTTGGTCGAATGCTGTTTGAAATTGTTGTATGTGGGATGGATGCTTGTTTGGATTCATTCGTATCTTTTGCTTTTATCTGGATGCCAGAACCTGTATACACAACATGTTCTAGTTCGTCTATGTCAATATTTAGTTTGTAATTGATAGTCAGACTATGTGGTTTGACAGTTAATCCATGTCGAGTTCACGCTTACGCTTTTGCTAATAACAGCTTTGGGATATTAACATGGATTCTGGTCCAGTCTCTACTTTCCAGGTTCACGAGTATCTTAGGCCTAAGGTAATTCTGCTCAGTTTTCATTCGGAACCAATTTCTCCTTCCAAGTTTCTCATGAGCTGAAAATGATTGTTTTGTGCAGCTCTGTGATTTATATGAAAATGATTCAATTTTTGATAAATTTGAGTGTTGTTTGAGTGGAGATGGTCTTCGTGTGGCTACAGGCTCTTACAGGTTTGCAATTATTTAATTAGTACTAAATCTTCTCATTTAAGCTCCAAACATCACTTTTTCTGGATATGCTGCTAAAGATTGTTTCTGTGATTACAGCAATCTGTTTCGCGTGTTTGGCTGTGCTGCTGGGAGCAGTGAGGCAACAACTTTGGAAGCAAGTAAAAATCCTATGAGGTATCAACTGCCATCCCAATCAGTTTAACCATCCCAACCTCTAGCAATAATCTCTCCTTTGGCTATACTTGCTGAACAAGAAAACAACATTCATTTTATTGTCCTTTTATAAAGCACCATGTATCAATTGCCATAATGCTTTCGGATAGTTGGTTCTTTTGTTGACTGGATGGTCTGTTACCAATTGAATTGGTGAAGTAGGAAAATTTGACAGCTATTTTGTCTGCCAAATATTAAAAAACATAGATATGAGAGTGAACTGATTGGCACATAAGCAACTTTAGTGATTATTGCTAGAGGTTGGGATGGTTGGTTTGTAACAGCTCCGCCAGTAGGTATTGATGGTATTAGTCTGGTCTACAGCTCTGAATATATGTCTGTTTATAAATTTACTTGTGGCTTTGTCCCAAGTAGCTATTTAGATAAAGAAGCTGGAGTTTCATTTGTGATGCCTTAAAGCATCCTTGGTGTCAATTTGACTGCTGGCAGAGTTCTTGTCCCTATGGGTCGCTGCTCCTAGTTTCTAGTACTTAGCTGTTAGGTTTGTTTGTTTTCATTGAGGAACGATGCATTCTTTTTTGCCGTACAGCTGATTGTTAGGTTTGATTGCAATTCAGATACACGTCTTGTGATGATTTTATATGGATGTGGTTAGGTTTGATTTCGGAAAGCATTTATAATGGTGTATCTAATGGTAAATTGATCTAATGCTTACTGAACCTTGTGGAAATTTGTAAGTCATATAGGTTATTTTAGGGGCTGCCGAGGTGTGCTTGTGCACAACAGGCATGCACATGTTTCTGATGTGCTTGTGCACAACAGTCATGCGCATGTGCGTGCAGACACACAAACGGAGTATTGGTTCATTGTCAACTGTAGTTTGATGTTCGCTTCTACGTGATTGGTTTCTTGTAGGAAACAAGCGGTAACCTCCTCTAGGCCTAGATCTCTGAGCAGCCTTACCCGAGTTGTTAGAAGAGGTAATTGTTTTTTGACACTGCTGTGTAGGAATTGTTGATTGTCTTTTTTTTTTTAAGAATAACCTACATGGATCGCTAACAGGAGCTGAGAATCAAGGTGTTGATGCAAATGGGGGTGCCCTTGACTTTACAACGAAGTTGCTCCACATGGCATGGCACCCCACCGAGAACTCGATCGCATGTGCAGCTGCAAACAGTCTCTACATGTATTATGCATAATATGTTCTCAACTCATGGATGTTGACTGATAAGTTTTTCATGGTGCTAAAGTGGAGGTGATGAATTGGAACGTGGGTCTCGTGTGCCTCGGACGATCATACTCTAAATTGTTGCATTTCAGAAATCAGGCCCACGAGATCCTGTGAGGATCCATGAGGAAGTAAAATACGTCTTTTTTTCAGTTCCAGAGCGAGCTTCACAATTCGGATTCTTTGAAGAAAAGGTTGACGTCCTGACTCTACCACAGTGCCGGCGGAGTGTCACTTGCTACTCAAAATTGTGTAGTCCAGAGGGGAATCTGACTACTACTATGGGTGGCTGTGGAACCCTTTTGGTGGAATAACGCTTTGGGACACATATGAGTTATTATTTTGAAGAACCATTCTTGTGAATCTTCTCTGCTGATCCTTTTGATATCATTCCTTGCATTCAGTGAACAGAATATTCTTCCTGTTTGCTGTATCATATCAATCTTAGGTTATATGCTTTTAGTCAAGAGCTGCTGCCATGACAGTGAGAGAATCTGGATTCGTTCTTTCTCTTAATCCTCAGATAATGGAATATATGCCCGACCTTAATTGTGTCTGAGAGTCGTGTATGAACTTTTATGTATTTCATTGTTGTGTTGTTACCTGAAAAAAGAAAGAACTCAAAGAATCAATTTATTAATTTTGCTTCAAACATGTGAATTCTCGGTGTGTGTGAGTTGGATTTTGTAAAATGTATATGAAGTGCATTATGTGAAGTTGAAACAAGTAAAAACGGCTGATGCAAGGATTAGAAGAGAAACGTTTCAAGTTCTATTGGCAGCACACTCCCCAGGTGTTTTACTCGGGGCCTCCAACTTGAAGATTCTGTTGATGGGACCCTTCCAGACGGGAGAGCCATGGCTCTATGGGAAAGAAGGGAAGCATGTTATGAAAAGGAAAGTGAGCTTCCTTATGTTGAAGCAGGGGATGCATGTTTCCGATGATGATCGATCTGAGAAAAGCTAAATAATGATGAACTTACGAAGCATGTTATGAAAAGGAAAGCGAGCTTCCTTATGTCGAAGCAGGGGAGGCATGTTCCCGATGATCGATCTGAGAAAAGCTAAATAATGATGAACTTACGCCTACAACAAGAACTAACAAGTGCTAGCTTGATCCATGCACGACAAGAATATATGCCTATTTGTGGTAATGCTTTAAAATCACCATATACTGTATTCTAGAAGTGCTTTGCTGTAGTATTATACATGTTTAGCTTAACGATTACTTAAGAATCTTATGATTCGGCATTTTGATGCCAAATGATATAATAATGTTCATGAAAGTGATGACACCGAATGAAGGTGTATATTAAGAAAAAAAAATCCAGCATTGAATTTTAAATTGCACTTAACTTTATATAATTTGAAAAAATACGTAATTTTTTTAGGTCAGCCGAGAAGGTCATGGAACTTTTAGTGAGGCCTCTATTAAATGCACGAAAAGCAACATTTTACTCTTTTGTAATGCTCCATAGCAATAATGTACCAACAAAATCATTGTTCTATAGCAACACTCATTGCAACATGGAAAAGTGGCTGGTAGCAACTCTACGAATTTATCAAATACTATGACATGGATAAGCATTTTTTAATGTAAGTATGTAAACTTATTAACCAAATATAAGTTAGTTTAACTAGGTAAACATAAGTTAGTCTTAACTGGGAAAGATTGGTGATTCTTTTTAGTAACAAGAAAAAAAACTAAGCATTTTTCTCATAAATGTGGTCGGCAATAAATATATGTCAGGGGCCTGTCAGGTCCAAGGAGTAGTGTCATGCAACGACGATACTCAAGGGCCCAGTACAACTGTGCAAAGCACTCTCTCTCAAAATTAATTTAGTATCGTATGGCCAATGACCATCTGTCAAATATTAAACTGATAAAAACATAGCATAACTTCAGGTATGTTGACATTATTCAGAAGTTAGGTTTTCTTCTCAATTCTCTGGATGTGAGCTGAGCCATTTAATTTTTTCTGAACTATTGCAAACCTTTCAGGTATGCTTTCGAAAATGCCTCATATTCAGATAATGTTTAATTTGTTTCACTATGATCCTGAAATTGAAGCCAGGAGATAATGTTTCACTACGATCATGAATCTGTACCTTTATATATTAATTAGAACGTGAATGCTAGAGTTTTTACCAAATCCAAAGAAACTTTGGATTATGGAATCCATCTCCCCGTATCTTTGTTCTCATTCTAGCTTAGTCAAGCGAGGGGCAGTGCCGGAGTTGCAAAAGTGAAACTTATGCATGTTTTGTCATGGATCCTCTTCATCTCGAGGGCGTCAAAAGCTGTACATGACCAAATTATGTGTTGAAAGAGAACATGTTCTGATGAATCACAGGGCTACTGGAGATCCAGATGCTAACAAGTCCAGGAGCCATCTTAGAATCGAGCTCACATGATTTACAGGGAGATTCAATTTGTGGTTTCATGAAAGTTATTTCCATGTCCAAGTGTTGTTGAGCCCTTTTCTCCAGTGAGTTCTGGATCTTTCTTAGGGTTTGAACGTGCCAAAGGCATTTCATATTCACAAGTAGGCCTGCAAAGATTGAAATGGTAATGTATACAACAAATTGCCCATTAAGAAAGCATTGGATCAAGTAATAACCGGAGAGAGAGAGAGAGGAATGGGCTTTCGGCCTTCTTCTTGATCTTTTTTTCTTTGTATACCGATCAGAGAGTGTACTTTCTGACACCACAGAGAAAGGCAGTAGTGAGTCACTTTGTATTGATCGGCTCCTGCCATCTTTTTCTTTTTTCTTCTTCCTCACTCTCTTTATTTCTCTTGTTTTCGGTAGAGTGAAGAAGAGAGTAGAGAGCATAGGGTGGAACATTTTTACATAAGAAATATTTCTTTTACTTAAGCCATTGGGTAAGTTGTTTGTATGTTAAGACACCATAGAATGACTCTCCCTCTCTAAGAGGGAAGCGATCATAGGAGTGTATTTGTTGACACAAAAGAGAAAGGTAGTGGCGAGTCGTTTTCTACTAATCGGCTCCGGCTCCGGCTCCTGTAATCTCTTCCCCCCTTTTCTCTCCACCCTCTCTCTATATATTTCTCTCATTCTTGATAGAGTGAAACAGAGAGTAGGACAGAGCATTTTTACCTACGAGATAACTTTCTTACTTGAGCCATTGGGCGACTCGTTCGTATGTTATACACCGTAGAATGGAGTGAATCATACTATAGCCATATGCATTGTCTCAAACAAGAGGCCATGCCGGTGGCCTGGCAATTACTTTTATGCAGGTGATTTTCCTTTCTTCTCTATAGATATTTTATAATATAAAATTTTATGTATTTATTGAGTCGCCTTTCTCTGCTTGTAGGTGTGGATCTACATAGCATTTTATCTTTTCTTGTTGAATGAAGTTCTATCTAGATAAAGAAAAAACTAACCTAAAACCAGAAAACTTTACGGAGCCTTTAGATTTAGGAGATAAACAAGCTCTACAAACCTAAAAAGCTTTGTGTTGTTAGTTTCATGACTACTTCATATTAGGGTGGCTAGTTTTCTGGTATGTTTATCATCGTGGATATTATATGTTTGGGGTGGTTGAAAGTGGACCTAGACCCAACTTTGGGTGCTAAACCTATCCCTATCATGTTCTTTTATTTCTAAATAACACGTTCTCTCTCTCTCTCTCTCTCCCCTCTTTTTTAATTACCACTATATCTACAACACTACTAGTGTCTCTCTTTCACTATTGGTTTCGTTCCTCGTGCTCAACCCTCAACGAGTTGTTGACGGCTTCCATCCTCTCATTGTTGTTTTTCTATTGTCATTGACTTCCAATTTATTCGTTCACCCAATTTTCAATCACTTTCGATCTATTTTTCATCATCTTCAATCTTCACAAACTCACGTTACTGATAAGTCACAAGCACTTCATCGATTTAGCTGAGAAACATGATAAGAGTTATAAGAAAAATCAGGTTTTTATGGATGAATAATTCAAAATTGGTGGTTAGAAAGAGACCTTTGTGTTCACTATGAAAATACGCTCATCACTATTTGAAAATGCTCTCATGACTCATCACTATTTGAAGAGTATCATGTAGAGAACGCAATTGAATCGCATATTTTTCACGACAGATGATAAGAAACGGTTTATTTAGAGAACAAACGCACTCACGATGAATTGAGCAAATGTAAAAAAAGAAAAAAAATCGTATCTGAATATGCTCAAGCCCAACAAAATGTTGCTTAAGAAGATTTCCGTCCATTCCGGTTGGCTCATGAAAAGATAGCGGACTGTTCGTGAATATGTTCGAACTAAAACTTTATCTGCCCTTGGTCCGACGGGAAGCCCTAGAAGGAAAAACGCGACCAGGGTAACACCTGAGGAGACCCTCCTCTAAAAGGTCTTAAACCCTTAACACAGTCTCTCTCTCTCTCTCTCGTCTTGCCAATCTCCTTCATTCCCCGATGCGAAGTTCGCTTCTTGTCTGCTTTCTCTGCAATCTCCTTCATTCCCCGATGCGAAGTTCGCTTCTTGTCTGCTTTCTCTGCAAAATGGTCTCAACAAGGAAGTAGGAAGACCGCCTCCTCTTCAATCTTTTCACATCAAACTGGTTCATTCTCAACCCCTTCTTTTAGCTGCAAAGTGATT
Organism: Brasenia schreberi; assembly: GCA_036023115.1. NCBI lineage: Eukaryota > Viridiplantae > Streptophyta > Magnoliopsida > Nymphaeales > Cabombaceae > Brasenia > Brasenia schreberi. The sequence continues at coordinate 7,971,021 of JAYKKT010000080.1, read as the reverse complement.
GCGTTTCTTTGAGCAAAACACTCTCCGTCTCTCTCTCTCTTGGTAGCCGCCATAGTTTTTTCTACTAGTAGTCAAACCGTTGTGCTTTTGGTGTAAAATTTGTGATTGCTCAAGAACTCGTTTCAGAATCCTCTTCTCGTTGAAAAAACTTGTTTTTGGGAGTCTGTTTTGTTTTTGGAGCAGCACCGTCGTCGAAGTCCGTCGAGAAGTCGAGCTTTCTTGATTTTGTCTTGCTTTTGGTCGATACGCATCGTGTGAATTGCTTCTCTCACAGTGTAAAGAATGCCCACAAAGGAGAAGACATTGAATCGCCGAAAGAAAAGTAAGGGGAACTCTTCGAAGAGTGCGCAAGACGCTCGGTTTCCTACAATGAACGACGGGGAAGGTGCTAATGTTGGCAACGCGTGCTTCAAGGAAGAGAAAGCCGAGAATTCCGAGGCTCCTGAATCAAGCTGCGAGCTTAGCGAGACGATTATTGGCATAGACAAAACTAGCTCAGACTATTACTTCGATTCGTACTCGCACTTCGGTATGCTTCTTTCAATGGTTTTTGTATCTTTCTTCCATTTCATATATGTATTTTAAATGGGGTGCAATGGCGTTGTCTCGTTTCGTCTTCTTTTCTGCGGAGCTCTTTTCTCTGGCTTTCTTGTTCCTCGAACTACGTCAAGAATGAGGATATCTTTCCTTAACTTTCATTGTTTTTTATTTGGGTATGGGACATATTCCCTCTTTTCTTGTATCATTTTGGTATTCATACTTTTATGATGGTTTCTTGTTTGATATGGTTGGCTGTTCTGATTAGCAGAGAGTATAGTTTTATTACTTCAATATTTAAGCTTTCCCTGATTCTTTTGAGGGAATCGAAATTAATTAGTGTGGTAAAACAAATTTTCATGTCATATAGTCTTTTGCCTATTCTTTTGTTGTCTAGAGTTCTGAAGGTTTGAGATCCTAATTGGAATCTTGTTTGTGTTCTTTGCAGGTATACATGAAGTAAGTAAGAAATTCTGCATTTTGACTTGGTCGATGGATAAGCCGTTTCTGGCATGACATGCTCGACATTGTATTCTGCGGTCGTTAAACATTTTGTTGCCTAGTCTCTTTGCAAAATCACCATAAATCCTGCATTATGGTTCAAGAAAAGTTGTAGCTAAACATTACAGATGCAAGGCTATCAAGTTTCCGAGACTTATTTGGTGTTCTGTAGGTAGCAAGACCTTGAGGTTTGGCAGAACTTTTTGTCATTGTGTTGTCCATAAGAGCATGCATCCTATTCTGTCTGTTCTATCTGATTGTTGATCGGTTGCGATCTGCATGTATTTCTCTCTGATTCGTGTATATGTACATGTGCCCGTGCTTCTAATTATATGAAAATAGATAAACGTATAGGAGTTTCTTGCTGGAGGTTGATCTGTTGCTTTGTCAATTTTACAGGAAATGTTGAAAGACACGGTCAGGACTAAAACATACCAAAATGTTATATACCAGAATTCTTTTCTCTTTAAGAACAAAGTAGTTCTTGATGTTGGAGCGGGGACTGGAATTTTATCTCTATTCTGTGCTAAAGCAGGCGCCAAGCATGTTTATGCAGTGAGTTGCTACAACTTTACGTTCTCTTACAAGGAACATCCTTTTTAAGTTGATATTGCAAGTTTTAAAGATTTTATGTTGCTATATGCATGGCTGCCCTAAGCATTATACATATGGGATACTCAAAATCGTGCTGTTGGCAAGAAAAAGAACATATTTATCCTTGCTGATATCTTTGTTTATAGAATTTAGCCTTGCTCATATCGTGATATGCCCTTGTTGATATATTCAGCATATGTGTTTGTTGCCTTTGAACCTTCTGACCCTTTATACCAAGATCATAAGTTGGATGTACTGCGGTGGACTGGTAGTTCTCCTGAGCTTTAGGGGTTTCCACTTAGAGGCTTACACTGAGGCTGGAATAAAATGTATAACACAGCCATTGCCTACAAAAAATTAGTTCTCCCTTGGCTTAGCCACAAAAAAATAAAAAAATAGTACCTTCTCCTAGTTGGTAGATGTAAATTGCAAATACTGATATTCTGATGCAGTAACATGATCAATAAAGTTGTCACCCGAAAAGGTTAACTTCAAGCAATTGATTGCTAATATCAGATACTGTTGCTTCTTTGAGTTGTTGGAAAACTAGGAATATATATTCAGTGAATGCAGATGAAGTATACTATCCAGTGTTGTCTGACGCGTATCGTATCGTGTATCGCTGGGCTCCACGATACGGGCGTATCGTTTTGTATCGTATCGTATCGTACTTTAATATTAAAATAATGCAAAAAATAATTAAAAATTAATAAAAATAGTAAAAAATAAAAAAAAATCAGGAAAAAATCAGGAAAAATCTGATAATTGCTTTAAATTCATATAATGTAAGTTTAGTACAGATTGAGCATTCAACATTGAACAATTGCATCCAAATTTACATATTTTGAATTCAAAAAATAAAATACAGACATAGTTTACACTTTACAGTACACTACAGTTACATATAATGTTACATTTTACAAATTGTAATCAGGATCATCAACTAAATAATCTTCATCTTCTCCTTCTTGCAGATCCTCATCATCATCAGCCACGCCCACACCTTCTTCTTCAAAATCAAATTCTTCATCTCCATAATGTTGTTGCGCTCCTTCCAAATTAATCCAGGCAACGTCTTCTTCTGTTAGGAGGGCATTTTCTTCAGTGTCTTCCATAACCCAATCTTCTAATATATCAAAATTATCCAAACTTATTGGATCGAACTGACTTTCTTCTCTATTTACTTTTTTTAATTGCCTACGACACAAACAAAGATAAACAATTAGTAAGTAATATTAATAATTGAAAACTGAAGTTAAATAATATCGAATTGAAAATTTGAAAGTAATACAACATTACCTTTCACGAAGGCGCATGTTATAACGAATATAAACCAAATCATTAAGCCTTTTATGTTCCAACCTATTGCGCTTTTTTGTATGGATGTGTTCAAAAACACTCCAATTTCTTTCACAACCTGTTGCACTACAGGTTTGGCTTAAGACTCTAACTGTAAAATCTCTAAGGTTTGGACAATCACTTCCAAACCTGTTCCACTAAACATCTGTAAAAAAAATATAAACATTAGAGACATAATAATCCACAGTAATGTAAGATGCAACTTAAATATGAAAATAAACAATGTACCTGGACGCATCGTAGAGCGGTTGCGAATTGCAACTGGCAAACCCATCAAGTGAAGAGCATTATCATATATCTCCATCTCTCGATGTATCGCATCTATTATGCTCTCATCAGGGACTAATCTGTCGATGCATTCAATGATTCCTCGATTAACCTTACCGTCCCTTTTGAAGGTTGCTGAGTACCTCAATGATGGGTTTAGATAGTAGGCTGCTGCATGAATAGGCTGATGCAATTGTTTATTCCATCTACTATCAATTATTTTCCACACGGGCACATAATCTCTATTTTTTCCATTAAAGTTATTTCTGATCGCTTCTTTTGCCCTGTCCATGGCTTTATAAAGGTAGCCCATAGATGGTTTCTCCTCGCTGTCAGCCAATCTCAAAACTTTCACTAAAGAACAAGTAATTTTCAATAATCTGATGCATGCATTCCAAAATGAACTTCTAAAAACCGTTTCTGCAATCTCATTTAACTTTCTGTTCCTTCTGTTTTGTGGCAACTCTGCAAATTGTTGCCACTCATCTGAGGAGAACATTCTCTTTAAAGCTTGCTTCTGTCTTACAATACTTTGTACAGATAAGAAGTTTGTTGCGAACCGAGTTGCAACTGTGCGAAGAAGCTCTGCACCTTCTGTGTATCTCCTCATCATACACAAAACAAATGCATGGTTGTAAATGAATTTTGTAATATCTTGGCAATACTCAATTGCTGCCTTTATTTCATCCATCTCACCAATGTCCTCGAGGATGAGATCTAAACAATGGGCTGCACATGGTGTCCAGTAGAAAGTCCCATAAATATCAGCTAACTCTTTTCCAGTTGCTTTGTAGTTAGCTGCATTATCTGTAATCAATTGGACTACATTTTCTAGCCCAACCTCTTGTATAACCTTATCAAATTCCTCTCGTAGGATCTCTGCAGTGTGCCTCTCCTCTGACATATCTAGAGATCTCAAAAACATGAGTCTTTTAGGACAATATACAAGAAAGTTTAGCAATGTCCTTCCTCGCCTATCGGTCCATCCATCTGCCATGATAGTGCATCCTGTTTCCTTCCACGATTGTCTCAAAGTCGAACAGTATTGCTGCACTTCAATCACGGTCTGATCTAATATCTTCCCTCTCAACTTATGATAAGAGGGCATCCTGTATCCTGGACCAATGTTAGCAATTGCATCTGCCATTGCTTGAAAATGAAAACTGTTTGCTGCATTAAATGGAATGCATGCATCATAAAACCATCTGCCCACTGCAAGGTCTGCTTGATCGTGCAGTTGTTCTGAAGCCATAGCTGCACGAATTCCTGGCTGAGCACCAGGTGTAGTGGAAGGAGGAAAGAACGAATGTATGCTAGAAGAAGAAGCTCTTCCTCTATTCCTTCCTGAACTTCCTCTTCTGCCACCTCTAAAGTCTTCAGTTGCAACCCTCTTTCCTCTGCTAGGTGCTCGCGAACTGCTACTACCAATATCTGTTCTAGCATCTGAAGGCAAACTATCAGTGAATCCAACTCCAGTGGCAGTAGCATCATCAGCTTCTTCACACATCTGGAAATCATCTTTTTGTTGTCTCCTTTCCTGTATGCTCTCAATCATCTGCAAGCATTGCCATTTAATACCTTCTGGCACACTTCTAACTCTGCCTGTGCATGGAGCAACTTCTTTCCTGGTTCCTGCTAGGTGGTGTTTCAACCTTGAAATTCCACCACTAACCACCTTTTCACAAAATAAACATCTTATTTTTAACCTTGAACCCTCAACTGGTATACCCCACTGCCATGCCGGATCATCAGACTTTGAATGAGAGTCTCTACCACCCCTTCCTGCCATCTCAATGGAGTACTTTAATTCAAACAAAAACCTGAAAATAAAAGCACTTCGTAAATCCCCCAATCTTCAAATAACACTCAAATCGAGTGTCTCCCACTTCATGAATGCAATAAAAATCGTATACACACACTTAATAACTTCATATTTTGTCATTCAAAAAAAAAAAAACCGAAATAACACAAAAAACAATAAATATAAAAGAAAAAAGGGAAAAAACATTAAAAATATACCAAAATCCGAGTTTGGAGGCTTGGACGGACACCGTAGGGCACAATTTTAGAGCTTTGAACACCAAGGAGACGAAAACCGACTCTTAGGGAGCTTGAAGAACCCAAAAGGAGAGAGGAAACCCACGAAAAATCGCGAGTTTCTCTCGAGCTGGGACCCTTTATAAGGGTCCTAGGGCGTATCGCCCGTATCGCACGATACGGTGCGATACGCCCGCATCTGCGATACGGGGCCCCGTATCGTATCGTGGTGGCCCATGATACGATACGTATCGCGATACGGTGCGATACGGACAACACTGATACTATCTATTAAGTTGTTAAGGATGGCCTTAATCAAAATCCAATCATTTCAGGTGTCAAGCTTCAAGTTTCAGCTGTAAACCCTTATCCTTTTTTAGTTTCATTTTCTAATAGATTGCAATGTCAGTATCTTTGTTTTTTGGTGTGAAGTGGATAAATAGATGGCCTTCGATGTGAAGTCCCATTGTTGGAATAATATTTCGTGACTTTCGTCCATTGGGACCTTAGAGTTTATAAGCCCCGAAGTACATTTCTGATTGATAGTAACTAACAAGTTTCTTAATATTCCTTTTGGATTATGACAGTAGCTTCTGAGTGTAAGATGCTGCTTGTCCTTTCTTTCCACATTTTTGCCAAGTCAACATTGAACATTCACCCTCATGGTGATGGGACTGCACACTTTTAATCTTCTATTTGCTTGAAACTTGAACATGGAATGCCATAATTCTCCCAAGTAGTTCTATCATCTTTGTTTCTAGTCCTTGAGGTTTACGGTTTCATGATGCATATTATATCCTTGGATTATGTTCTTTGAGGTTATATTGTTTAGTGAGTTTTCTCTCTCTTTAATTCAGGTAGAGTGCTCCCTCATGGCTGATATGGCAAAAGAAATTGTTCAAGTGAATGGATTTGCTGATGGTGAGACTCACATGTATTGTATTTCTCCTATTTTCTTGAGATTTCCTCTGGCTTGTATATATTATATATGTTTCGTTCTTCTCTATAATGTCTCATCCAATCTGCCAAGTGATGTTGCTAATATATTGTCCTCTAGGAGCAGAATCAATATTGTTTTCCGTAGCTATAGGAGTCAATTGAGTGCTGAACTCCGAAGTGTTGCTTGATAAGCTTCTTTCTTATTGCTAATTAGTACATGTTCCATTATTTACAGTTATCACAGTTTTGAAGGGTAAAGTTGAAGAAATTGTGTTACCAGTGGAGAATGTTGACGTTATTATCTCTGAGTGGATGGGCTACTTTTTGGTATTTGAAAATATGTTGAACACAGTTCTATATGCACGTGATAAATGGCTTGTAAGTGCTTTCAAAGTCATGTGAATTTATATATTTAAACTTGTGTTGCTTGCTATTTTGAATCCATTGTGTTTTCTCATTTTCTTCTTTGCTTTGTAAAGTTTTATCCAGAGGGAGAAAAGGGACATCAATTTGGTTTTGAATGATGATTTCTTGAATAAGGTGTAGGTATAAGGGCATAGCTTACTGGCTTCAGGATTAGTTCTCAGACTGAAGGGCAGGGAAATTGATATGGATTCTCATCTGGTAGGGATGTGCCTAAACCCATGAAGGAATTCAAACAAACAAAGCAACACCAAACAAAACGCTAGATAAGTAAAATTAATGAAACAGGAACTTGATCCAACAATATACCAACAATATCTCAGGTAAGTGTAAGTATGTGAATGCATTAATTTCCACGGTATGGTTACTACGTTATATGTCAAATAAGTTCAAGGCTCCACGATTCCTTCCTCCAAAGCTGCACCCTTAAATTGAATTCTTGAACCACCACCAATCTAAGTCTTACTTTAGGAGGGCAAAAGACCAAGTGTTTGTTTCCAGGACTTCCATGGAAACACTAGAATACAAAAAGCCACATGCATCAAAAAGATTCTTTAATATATTTTGGACTTCTATTAAAAAGCCCAAGGCTTGCCCTACGATACTTGGACAAATTTGTGATAGTTGGAGGCAATGTTAGAAAAATTGTAACAATACGCGAGATGAGTGTATCGGTACCTGAACCGATATGATTCAAGTACCTCTATCGAAAAAACATTTATTGTAATCGTATCACATCATATCGTATATACGTTGCGATATGGGCATCTTATCGTATGATACATCCCGTATAGTATGATACGCTGCAACATTTCAGTTTTCAATTTTTTTTAGAAAACATACTTTAGGTATATTTTGATCCTTCTATATCAACTCCTTTATATGTTCTTGCATGTCTATCCTCTCTAAGAATCCGATATATATTCAATTTCAACATTCATTAATTTATCCTAAGTTTGAAAGTGAGGTATGTATGCATGTGATTTAGTTTTTTTTTACGTTGAATCTTGTTGTCTTTTTTATGTGAACTCTGCCCGTGTAAGAGATCATCCTTGTATGGCCGGTCCCTAGCCTAGATAAAGGAGGAGGGTTGCGTTAGGCTTTCGACAGCCAACGTAAAACTTTGTCGGACTTATTTACTATGTATTCTACAAATTATGATAGGGCTCCGTGGAAACAAAGAATCCATGTAGTAGACCCCATCTAATATGGGAAAAGGCTTAGTTGTTATGGTACATATTACAGAAGTTTTTTATATTTTGCAAAAAAAAGTAAAAAATTAAAAAATAATTTAAGAATAACATGTATCGTATGACACGTGTGTCGGTACCTCATGCGATATGGGTTCAATATGATATTTACAACATTGGACTTGGGGGTTAGAGGGGGTCTGTAATAGTTTTGTCATGAACGGTTTACCACTTTAACATCTCTTCTGCATGAGGCCTAGGCACTCCTTAATTGAAGCATATAAGGTACTTAATTTATATAATTCTCAGAAGTTGAAACAAACTTATTGTCAGTTGGAAGGTATGATGCATGGGTACTCTGTTTATGGAGTACCTATACCGAGTATATACCTAGTACTGGTACATGTGGCGGTATACCTTCCCACAACTTTGGTACAGGTTTTCAAATTTTTCATATTTTGGATCTATCTGGATGTGTTTATCGATAGCTGCATACTATAATGGTGAAGTTGATAATATCCATATGAATCAACTTGATTTGAAACCCTAAAGGTGTTGTGTTTTGATGTTGGAAGTGGAACAAGATTGTGTGAAATTGAGACTGTTATGAACTGTAACTTTCTTGTATGAGATGTTGCATTTCTGGTTAGAGTTATATGTAATGTCAAAATTTATTTGTTTCAACTTAATAACTTTTCCATTACATTGTCATATTCAATTTTCTGTATTTTCAATTTCTTATATAGATAGATAGATTACCTGTATCCACGTAACATAGTTTGGAAGCCTTATCCAAGATTTAATATGATTTGCATGACCTGAGTTGTCAGTTGACACCTGGCTCAGCCAGGGTTGTTGCATGCGTCAAATCATTCAGAAAATGTATTCTTGTTCATCCTCCCAATGGTGGGGAATCCCATACGTCATAATATCAAAATATAGTGATACAGACTTATTTTAATATTCGATTTGACATACTTCTCACTGCTAATTTGAGGTAAGGTTGATGGTGGTGTTATGCTGCCAGACAAGGCGTCTCTGTACTTGACTGCTATTGAGGATGCAGATTACAAGGATGACAAAATTGAATGTGAGATATACTAACATTCCTTTCTTCAAATCCTACTTTGCCATCTTGACATGATCTTGGATTATTTTGCCTCCTTTCAGTTTGGAACGATGTGTATGGCTTCAACATGAGCTGTATCAAGAAGCAAGCCATGATGGAACCGCTTGTTGACACTGTTGATCAGAATCAGATAGTCACAAACTGCCAGTTACTGAAGGTAGCATGTCTATACTCTTAAAAACTTGTTTTTCTTTTGCTTCCTGCTGAATTCTGCATTTGTGCTTTCAGACTATGGACATCTCAAATATGGCTCCAGGTGATGTGTCCTTCACTGCTCCATTTAAGCTTGTAGCACAGCGTAATGACTACATACATGCTCTTGTTGCCTACTTTGACGTCGCATTTACGAAGTGCCACAAGTGGATGGGCTTCTCCACAGGTTTGGACTTGATTCATAGTCATCACTGTAGTTGCTGTATTGGATGAACTTATCTGATATCATGGTCGACTGTGCTGCCCTTGATATATGAACTAATAATTCTTGATTAAATGTTTTGACAGCAAGGAATCGGCTTTTATATGCAAGTGCTGTTTAGGAGATGTTTTCTGATTCACATTTATCCTCTGTTCCAATACAGGGCCGAAGACACGAGTTACTCACTGGAAGCAGACAGTTTTGTACCTTGAAGACGTGCTAACAATCTGTGAGGGTGAAGAACTAATCGGAACCATGACCGTGGCGCCTAATAAGAAGAACCCCCGTGATGTTGACATCATGCTCGAGTACTCGCTCAATGGCCAGCATTTCCAAGTTTCAAAAACACAATACTATAAGATGCGATGAGACAGCGATGATTTTGAAAGCCTATTTTCCATGTATTGCTAAGATTTTATTATTTTGTCAAGTATTGTGTTTTTGGTTTCACTGATTCTTGGGTTATGTACTGGCAATTCATATACAGCCAGAGCAATTTTGCTGCGAAGATTGGTATGAACGTCTCAATCGTCTCATTAGGTGTTTATGAAACCAGAGGGGAGTGGTTGCCCAATGTATGATTTTGAGAGCCAAGTCCACTCTTTTTCACCACCCCATGCCAGGAGTGGGATACCAGGAGATGGTGGTGTGTGTGTGCTCCGTGCTTGCATGTGTGTGCATGCACGTGCTTTTGCATTGATAGACCTAGCTTGTGCTGCTTAAACTCTCGAAAGTTTAGTTGCATGTGTGTCCTACATGCTACAGTACAACTTTCTATTATTTCATTTAATAAAAATTAAAATCCAACCCAAACAAATAACAGTAAAACAATCAATGAGATTTTTAAAGGTAAATGGGGCTAGGCATACCCCTACTAGGTATATTTTAAGATCAAAATTGACGTACAAACTGTCCAAACGTTGGGAACAAGGGATACCTATCAGGACTTTTGCACTTCCAACTAAGGTAGTTTCTCCAAGTGTATAGAACGCATGGCATACGAGTATACCACACCTTTCGTGAGGCATACAGCGGGACCTTACCTCTCCTTTGACATCTCACTAGCACCGTAGAGTGGGTGCCACGTGGGAGCGTGCACTTGGCTTACAGTAAGGACAATCCTCCGTAGCTTATAGTAGTGCGCTCTACCACCGTTACTGTAAGGAACCGAAGCAAAGACTTGCTTTGCAGAGACTTGTTTGACTTGAACTTGCTGACCTCACTCTCACGTGGAGGCAATAGCCGGTAGAGCCTTTACCCACAGGGCTCGCTGAGCTAACACAAAAAGCTGACTGTCCGTCTGGGCTTATGCTTATGGTGGTTGGCCTGACTCTCCCACAGGGCCGACTCCTATATTCTATAGTGCCACTACCCCACTATCCTTATAGTAGTGCGGTAGTGTGGTATAGGTCCTGACAGTGTTAACTGCGACACTGCAGTTGGTTGGGTTCTTGAATTTCCTTACAGTAAACCCCCGTGGAAGCCTCATCAATCCCACGGGGAGCTACATTACAGTAGTGGCTTGTTTTGTTGCGTTACCCCTACAGCTTACAAGTGACAGCATCCCCCCTAACACAGCCAGGTCTACCGCCCCTTAGGAGTAGCCGTAAGGATGCTCGTTCATTGCTTTGCTGACTTTAGCGTAGCGTTGGCTGCTACAAAGTGGCTAGGCAGCAAAGCCAGTAGTAGTTCGTTCTTTGTCCGTTCACGAGGTGTGTGCTGGATCACCACCTTCCATTCCCTGGAAGTTCTAGCGGTATGCCTTCATGAGGTGTGTGCCACCTTCCATTCCCTTCTCAACCAGGCTTATATTCTTCTGATCAAGTGAAGCACATTGCTTGTCCGTTCTTTGTCCGCACCAGTTGCCGCTACCACTGTTTTTGAATCCCTTACCTGATCCATCTTCCATGCCACCTTTAGTAGTGCACCCACCAGCACTCTCCATAGTTCAGCAACTACACCTGTACAGGTACCCAGGAACTTCACATATCCCTTGACCCCCCCCCATTACGAATGAGCCCTCCACAGCCTGCCACACTCGGGTTGCTCTTAGCGCAGCCATCCGTGTTGAGCTTGTGCCAATCTCTGTCCGGGGGGATCCACTGAATATAGCGGGGTTGGGCTGTGACTTCCAAAAGCACTATAATACACACCCGAGTATGCCATATGGATTCTCATAACATAGCCGCAGATCACGTCCTTCCCACTATGTGGTGTGGTTCTCCATCTTCAAACAACTGTCCGTTCCTCCATTGCCATGCTATCACACCAAAGGTCACATTACACTGCGGCGCTCCTTGCTTACCCAGGTCCTGCGACAAGTTATGGCAAAGCCACTCATCCTTCTTCCAATGGAAGAAATTACTTCATTTCTCCAGCGACCCACACCCTCGCCATCTTCCGACAGTCCCGTAGGACGTGTAACATGATATTAAATCACACTTTTCCATCAAATACATGCACATTAGCTCAGACCTTTTATCAAGCAGGTTATAAACAAGATTATCTCAAATATATTTCAAACCTAGAATTAAAAAAAATATCATTCAAGAAACATCAATAACTATGCCCTTGTAAGGGATTACCCTTGCATGGCCGGTCCCAAGCCTCGATAAAGGAGGAGGGTTGCGTTAGCTTTCAATAGCCAGCGTAAAATTTTGTTGACTTATTTAATATGGATTCTAGAAATTATGATAGGGCTACGTGAAAACAAAGAATCCATGTAGCTGACCCCATCTAGTATGGAAAAAGGCTTAGTTGTTGTTGTATCATTCAAGAAACATAAATAAAATAATTAATAATTATGCACATTTAAATCCATTCAAAAATAGAAAAAATGCTTTTATGATAGTTCTATTATAAACTACTTTAAGAGTATCAAAATCCAATTCTCACATTATTAAGTTGCTTTTATCACTTTCAAATCCTTCAATTATAATCTCTAACCTATTTTAAAATAATAATAACATTAAAATTTATTTAATTATGAGTCTAACACAACAAATTGGTTTCAAATCAGATAATGGAAAACCCTAAAACAACTCAAAAAACTCATTTAAATCCAAATAAACTATCCTAAATCCATCTCTGACCCAAATTATGCACTGCAATAAGTACTTTATGCTTCTGGTTCAACACAAAACCTGATTTAGACTTGAATATGACTAAACAGATCCTTTGTTTAGTTCAATAAACTGTCTTTACCTTGCCTAAGCCTTTTTCCCACAACAGGTGAGGGCAGCAACAGGTAATACAAAGACTCCATAGGTCACTCATCCTAATACTGTTCTGGCTTAAGCATACTGCAGAGTTCAGATGAGATCCAGTGTCATCTTTACATTATTGAGATCTAACCTTTACATTACTGAGATATAATGAAGTTTTACACAGGTCATCGGCTAACTAATTTAACCCTCTTCCTTTATTGAGCTTAAGGCCCGACCATGCAAAGGTGATCCTTCAAGGTCAATAAACCGTGTCTAACGTAAATAAGAATTTTTACTCAGAACTTTAATGTTTCTGGGCAAGCCAAACACATTGTATTCGAGTTTCCACAAGGCAAAAGGAACCTATTGGCCTACTGGTGAGACTGATGACCCTAAGCCCAGCCACCAAAACAATGTAAGAACCAAACATATGCGATTTTCTTTTAAGGCACAAAGATTCTTAGCATTCATGTAACCAAAAGCAAGAAGTCTCTTTGCATCCAAGTAAGCAAATGTGAGAGTCCGTGTGTGTGCGTGAGAGAGAGAGAGAGAGTTGGGGAACAAGAAGAACCGCACTCCAAAGAGAAAAAACAGAGAATCTCATCTAGCGTATCTTAACATTGAAGCAGTGATAGTAATTAACAAAATCTTTTTAGCATATTATCTCTAGATAAACTTTTTTTAAATCAATTCTAAACAATCTTTAATCCTTACTTTCTACAAAACCTATGTATATGAAATTGAGGAAGAATGCATTAGCAAGTTCAGAGAAGTAAATAATTAAAGCTCTGCCTTGCCATATTTTAAAGATCCGGAGCCTGTATGCTTCCCCTTCCCCCATTTCCTGATCTTCTGTAATGCCTTTCTAGCATGACTAGATAGTGCCATCTTCACATCATTGATTCCCTTGGAATTTTTTTGCTTCCAGTCCATCTTCGTTGTTTGTTTTTCCCTCCATACTTTCTTCTGCAAAATCCACGCCTCCCTCTTAATTAAATTCCAAAAATTATATGCAACACAAGATTATAGAATTCAAAAGAGTATACATGCAAACATAAACACATACATACATATATATATATATATATATAGAGAGAGAGAGAGAGAGAGAGAGAGAGAGAGCAATGGCATAGTATTTGAAAACCCTCTGCAGTTCAAATTGGTATTCAGGGACATGCAAAGAGCACAAAACTGGAAATGATTGGGCCCATTCCAGAGCCTGACATTATACAAGTTTATACGGAATACACAGTGACCTATTTGACAAGTTCTAATTTTTAAGAGTTCCTGTTCAGTTAATGATTGAAAATTATTAGCTACCATTATGATTTTTGTGCCATTTGAAATAAATTTCCAGAATAGCATACAGTTATCTACCCTCCATCCTTGTTGGTTCAGAAGCATGGTGTTATCCGTATCGCACCGTATACGTATCGTGAAACCCAGAGTATCGCACCGTATCGTGCGATATGGGCTGTATCGCACGATACGGTGTACGATACAGGCGATACGTCCTGAAACCCTTATAAAGGGTCCCGGACCGACTGAACCCCACGATTTTTCGCGGGTTTCCTCTCTCTTCTTGGGTTCCTCAAGCTCCCTAAGAGCCGTTTTTCGCCTCCTTAGTGTTCAAAGCTCCAAAATCGTGCCCTACGGTGTCCGTGCAAGCCTCTAAACTCGGATTTTGGTATATTTTTAATGTTTTTTCTATTTTTTCCTTTATATTTGTTGTTTTTTGTGTTATTTTGGTTTTTTTTTTTAATGATAAAATATGAAGTTATTAAGTGTGTGTATACGATTTTTATTGCATTCATGAAGTGGGAGACACTCGATTTGAGTGTTATTTGAAGACTGGGAGATTTACGAAGTGCTTTTATTTTCAGGTTTTTGTTTGAATTAAAGTACTCCATTGAGATGGCAGGAAGGGGTGGTAGAGACTCTCATTCAAAGTCTGATGATCCGACATGGCAGTGGGGTATAACAATTGAGGGTTTAAGGTTAAAAATTACTTATTTTGTGAAAAGGTGGTTAGTGGTAGAATTTCAAGGTTGAAACACCACCTAGCAGAAACTAGGAAAGAAGTTACTCCATGCACAGGCAGAGTTAGAAGTTTTCCAAAAGGTATTAAATGGCAATGCCTGCAGATGATTAAGAATATACAAGAACGGAGACAACAAAAGGATGATTTTCAGATGTGATTTAGATTCACTGATAGTTTGCCTTCAGATGCTAGAACAGAGATTGGTAGTAGCAATTCATAAGCACCTACTAGAGGAAAGAGGGTTGCAGTTGAAGACTTTGGAGGTGGCAGAAGAGGAAGTTCAGGAAGGAGTAGAGGAAGAGCTTCTTCTACCATACATTCATTCTTTCCTCCTTCCACTACACCTGGTGCTCAACTAGGAATTCTGCTGCTATAGCTTCAGAACAATTGCATGATCAGGCAGACCTTGCAGTGGGAAGATGGTTTTATGATGCATGCATTCCATTTAATGCAGCAAACAGTTTTCATTTTCAAGCAATGGCAGATGCAATTGCAAACATTGGTCCAGGATATAAGATGCCCTCTTATCAGAAGTTGAGAGGAAAGATATTAGATCAAACCGTAATTGAAGTGCAACAATACTGTTCGACTTTGAGACAGTTGTGAAAGGAAACAGGATGCACTATTATGGCAGATGGATGGACCGATAGGCGAGGAAGGACATTGCTAAACTTTCTTGTATATTGTCCTTAAGGACTCATATTTTTGAGATCTCTAGACATGTCAGAGGAGAGGCACACTGCAAAGATCCTACGAGAAAAATTTGATAAGATTATACAGGAGGTTGGGCTACAGAATGTGGTCTAATTGATTACAGATAATGCAGCTAACTACAAAGCAGCTGGGAAGGAGTTAGCTAATATTTATGGGACTTTCTACTGGACACCATGTGCAACCATTGTTTAGATCTCATCCTCGAGGACATTGGTGAGATGGATGAAATAAAGGCAGCAACTGAGTGTTGCCAAGATATTACAAAATTCATTTACAACCATGCCTTTGTTTTGTGTATGATGAGGAGATATACAGAAGGTGCAGAGCTTTTTCGCACAGTTATAACTCGGTTCGCAACAAACTTCTTATCTGTACAAAGTATTATGAGACAGAAGCAAGCTTTGAAGAGAATGTTCTCCTCAGATGAGTGGCAACAATTTGCAGAGTTGCCTCAAAATAGAAGAAATAAAAAGTTGAATGAGATTGCAGAAACAGTTTTTAGAAGTTCATTTTGGAATGCATGTGTCAGATTATTGAAAATTACTTGTCCTTTAGTGAAAATTTTGAGATTGGCTGATAGTGAGAAGAAACCATCTATGGGCTACCTTTATGAAGCCATGAACAGGGCAAAAGAAGCCATCAAAAATAATTTTAATGAAAAAAAGAGATATTATGTGCTCGTGTGGAAAATAATTTATAGTAGATGGAATAAACAATTGCATCAGCCTATTCATGCAACAACATATTATCTAAACCCATTATTCAAGTACTTAGGAACCTTTAAAAGGGACAGTGAGGTTAATCGAGGAATCATTGATTGTATCGACAGATTAGTCCCTGATGAGAGCATAGCAGATGCGATACATCGAGAGATAGAGATATATGATAATGCTCTTCACTTGATGGGTCTGCCTGTTGCAATTCACAATCGCACTATGATGTGTTCAGGTAAATTATTTATTTTCATATTTAAGTTGCATCTTACATTACTGTGGATTATTATGTCTCTAATGTTTGTATTTTTTTTACAGATGTTTGGTGGAACAAGTTTGGAAGTGATTGTCCAAACCTTAGAGGTTTTGCAGTCAGAGTCTTGAGCCAAACCTATAGTGTAACAGGTTGTGAAAGAAATTGGAGTGTTTTTTAACACATCCATACAAAAAAGCGCAACAGGTTGGAACACAAAAGGCTTAATGATTTGGTTTATATTCGTTGTAACATGTGCCTTCGTGAAAGGTAATGTTGTATTACTTTCAAATTTTCAATTCAATATTGTTTAATTTCAGTTTTCAATTGTTAATATTACTTACTAATTGTTTATCTTTATTTGTGTCGTAGGCAATTAAAAAAAGTAAATAGAGAAAAAAGTCAGTTCGATCCAATAAGTTTGGATAATTTTGATATATTAGAAGATTGGGTTATGGAAGACACTGAAGAAAATGCCCTCCTAACATAAGAAGACGTTCCCTGGATTAATTTGGAAGAAGCGCAACAACATTATGGAGATGAAGAATTTGATTTTGAAGAAGAAGGTGTGGGCGTGGCTGATGATGATGATGAGGATCTACAACAAGGAGAAGATGAAGATTATTTAGTTGATGATCCTGATTACAATTTGTAAAATGTAACATTATATGTAACTGTAGTGTAAACTGTGTCTGTATTTTATTTTTTGGATTCAAAATATGTAAATTTGGATGCAATTGTTCAATGTTGAATACTCAATCTTTACTAAACTTACATTATATGAATTTAGAGCAATTATCAGATTTTTCCTGATTTTTTTTATTTTTTACTAATTTTTATTGATTTTTAATTAATTTTTATATTATTTTAATATTAAAGTACGATACGATACGATACACCCGTATCATAGAGCCCAGTGATACATGATATGATACGCGTTAGACAACACTGAGTATGACAGAGATCGGAGAGATGAAGATGATAAAAGGAGAAAAGGATATGACTGGAAGAAATAAGTTTACCAAGAGATGATAAAAGGAGAAAACAAAGAGCTTTATGATTTAAAAGAAAAAAGTTTACCAAGTTCAAAAGTTCATCATCATCGGCATCATCTTCCTCTTCATCCCCTTCATCAGACCCAAAATTCTTCATATTCAACAAATCGTCTTTCGAGTGCACCTTCATACTTGGTGATCCTGGTATGCCCTGGTGAAAAGAAAAAAAGTTATTATAAACAAGTACAATATATAATAGGATAAGACTGTATATTACAGGTAATACTTACTTCCATAGACTTTAAAATCCTTCCCATCTCAGCCTCTTTAGATGATTTAGGAACAAAGGGCTCACCTGGTATCCTATCCTGCATAAAAGATGATAGAAATTCTTAGAATGCCTTTCTAACTTGCAACCTGAACAAAAACGAAGTCTTTCACTGAATGATTTTCTACTTGGAACAGTAATATCATGATTTAAGATAGTTGGAACATTAGGCTATACAGGCAACACGATCCAATAACCCTAAATGATTAATTTCTTTTTCCTTGAGAACGAATTATAATTGACTCGCTTCTAAAGGATTGCAAATAGATGGCTTGGGATAGGAAGTCGGGCATGACATGTCAACCTTACAATATTTTAACAGAAAGAGTATGGATTATGAAGTTATTGACAGTATTAGAAAAGAAGGCGTTGGCAATACCCTATGGACTTCAACAAAATTATGCACATAAAACAAAAATTAGTCTTAGTTCTTAATTCCAATATTTACCGATGGAACAGGAGGAGGCTTTGTAGATCATGCTTTAGTCAGATCTTTACAAATATAATTTATAATTGATCCAACTGAGGCTTGCTGTTATACAAAAATTCAGCAATATCAGTATCATGATACCCCACGACCTATCATCTGATCATTTGGTTACTTCAGAGGACATGGAAATTAAAATTGGCACACATTGCATTCCCCAAAAGGAAAGTTTTAAATACCTAGGGTCAATTTTTCAGAGTGATGGAAGAATTGATGGAGATATTACACATAGAATTAATGCTGGTTGGTTAAAATGGAGAGGAGCATAAGGTATTCTTTGTGATAAGAAGATACCATTAAAGTTAAAAGGTAAATATTATAGAGCAGCAATTAGGCCTGCCATGTTTTATGGTTCTGAGTGTTGGGTAGTTAATCATCAACATGTACAAAAGATATCTGTGACAGAAATGAAGATATTGAGATGGATGAGTGATCATACAAGAAAAGACCGTATACATAATGAGGTTATTAGAAACAAATTAGGAGTGTCACTAATAGAGGATAAAATGAGAGAACATCGTTTAAGATGATTTGGACATATAGAAAGAAGATCAAAAAAAGAACATGTAAGAAGGTATGAAAAACTAAATTTGGAAAGTATTAAAAGGGGTAGAGGACTACCACAAAAGTGTTGGAAAGAAACAATAAAGAATGATCTAGCTTATTGGGAGTTAACTTCTAACATGGCACATGATAGGGATCTATGAAAACAAAGAATCCATGTAGCCGACCCCGTCTAGTATGGGAAAAGGCTTAGTTGTTGTTGTTGTATCAGTATCATGATACCCCACGACCTGCAAAAGCAATTGTGAGACATCATTGTGAAGGAGAGCAAAGGCAAATCCACAAATCCAATAATACTAGATTCAAAACTTGCATATAGAACATTGTGATCATGAGTATGTATGTACATGTATATGTGCATGCTTGTGAGAAAGAGAGATTATGTGCTCCGAGCTTTTTCGGTGGATCTGATGTAAGAATTGCTTCGTGATCTGCTCCTTCTTTCTGGAGACGGCGATCTTCTCCTTCTTTGCCGCTCAACAAGAAAACAAAAGGGCGGACAGGAAGAGAGAGAAGACCCTCCATCTCTCTCTCTCTGACTCACACACCAAACCTGCTTCTTCCTCGAGCACTCGACAAATTTTCAGCGTCGCTCGTTGGTCGCCGCTAAACTCCGCCCATGCATGGATTACAAAAATTATGAGCATTGCTTTGGGGCGTCCCCGCCTAGCGACGTGCTAGAGAGCCCGAATGCAGTAAGAAGTAAGCAAGAGCCACTACATTTTCGCCTGAATGTAGTGAATCAATTGCAGAGAGGGTTCCCACATCATGGACGGGTGTGGGTAAAGAAGTTAGTCCCGCTACATTGCCGCCCGAATGTAGTAAAAAAATTTCAGAGAGGGTCTCCGCATTTTGATTATGGATGGATGCGGGGGGTAAGGAAGTTGGTCCTAGATAATAAGATTCGTATTGGTTCTTGGAATATCGAAACATTATCGGGTAAGCTAATGGAGGTGGTAGATACTATGATTTGGAGAAAGATTCATATTCTATGTTTACAAGAGATAAACTGGGTTGGAGAAAAAGCAAAGGAGATAGAGGATACAAGTTTTAAATTATAGTACTCAGGTAAAGAAAAGGCTCGAAACGGAGTTGGTATTATCATAAATAAAGATTTAAAGGAGAGTGTAGTAGACATACAACGATATAGTGACCGAATCATGACATTGAAATTAGTGTTAGGAGCAGAGGTTTTGAATATAGTTTGTGCTTACGCACCCAAAGTAGGACTAGAAGATAGTATAAAGACAGTTTTTTGGGAAGAGTTAGATAAGGTGTTTCAAAAGATTCCACAAAGGGAGATGATTTGTTTAGGAGGAGATTTAAATGGACATGTTGGTAAAGAGGCATTAGGATATCAAGGGATTCATGGAAACTTTGGTTTTGGGGATATAAACGAGGAAGGTAGGGAGATTTTAAATTTTGCTATGTCATTTGATATCTTTATAGTCAATACAATCTTCAAAAAACGAGATGAACATTTAATTACTTATAAGAGTGGCTTATCACAAACACAAATTGATTACTTTATTTGTAGAAAGAAAGATAGAGCGTGTTGTAAAGATTGTAAGGTAATTTCAAGAGAAAGCTTAACCACCCAACATCGACTTTTAGTTATGGATTTACAAATAAAAAAATGGACAAAGAAGAAAAGAGTGCATCGAGCTATTCGGACTAAATGGTGGAACCTCAAAAGCGAGAAAGAAGATATATTTAAACAGAAAGTCCTTCAAAGAGATGTTTGGAATTATGTTGGTACACCATGTGATATGTGGAACAATATGGCTATACATATTAGGAAAGTTGCGAAAGATGTGTTAGGGGTATCTAAGGGAGGTGTACCGGCACAAAAAGAAGCTTGGTGGTGGAGTGAAGTAGTACAAAATAAAATCAAGGCAAAGAGGACATGTTACAAATTACATTATGCTAAGAAAACTAGTGAAACTTTAGAAGCTTATAAGAAAGCAAAAAAGGAAGTGAAAAAGGCCGTTAGTGAAGCAAAAGCTAAGATTTAGGATGACTTATATAAAAAACTCAACTCAAAAGAGGGTGAAAGAGATATTTTTAGGATAGCTAGGGCTAGAGATAAGAAAACTAAAGATTTTAATTATGTTAGATGCATAAAAGACGAGGATAAAAAAATTCTAGTGGCAAATGATGATATAAGAAATAGATGGAAAAACTATTTTTATAATCTTTTTAATAAAAGTAAAGATGTTAGTATTAGTTTAGGAGATTTAGCCAAGTCAAAAAAGTATATAAACCACAATTTCTACCGACGTATTCAAAAGAATGAAGTCAAAGAGGCTCTTAAACATATGAAGAGTGGTAAATCGGTACGACCAGATAATATTCCTATAGAAGTTTGGAAAATACTAGGAGAAATAGGAATCACTTGGCTCACAAGACTATTTAATAAAATATGGAAAAACCAAAAGATGCCTGAGGAATGGAGAGCAAGTACACTTATACCCATATATAAGAACAAGGGAGACATTCAAAATTGTGCGAATTATCGAGGTATCTAGTTAATGAGTCATACTATGAAATTATGGGAAAGAATTATCGAAATTAGGTTAAGACAAGTATCAAGTACAATAGAGAACCAATTTGGATTTATGCCAAGCAGATCTACTATTGAAGCGATTAGGCCTACCATGTTCTATGGTTCTGAGTGTTAGGCAGTCAATCATCAACATGTACAAAAGATATCTGTGATAGAAATGAAGATGTTGAGATGGATGAGTGGTCATACAAGAAAAGACCGTATACATAATGAGGTTATTAGAAACAAATTAAGAGTGGCACCAATAGAGGATAAAATGAGAGAACATCGTTTAAGATGGTTTGGACATATAGAAAGAAGATCAAAAGAAGAACCTGTAAGAAGGTTAGAAAAACTAAATTTGGAAAGTATTAAAAGAGGTAGAGGACGACCACAAAAGTGTTGGAAAGAAACAATAAAGAATGATCTAGCTTATTGGGAGTTAACTTCTAACATGACACATGATAGGGATCTGTGGAAACAAAGAATCCATGTAGCCGACCCCGTCTAGTATGGGAAAAGGCTTAGTTGTTGTTGTTGTTGTTGCTCGTTGGTCGCCGCTCATTAGATTCCTCAGCGGATATGGTTCTCGGTTCGGGTTTAAATGCAATCCAGTTGATCGGATCTGATCCTATAATAGAACAAGACTTTACAGAAACACGCTCAAACAGTCATATATTTGCACATGAATGTTCATATGTTTAACATCTTACGTTTAACCGCCCAGCATTTTCATGTATACGGCATAGATCAAGGCACTTGAGTTGGCAAAATGCCGCCAAGCAGCTAATAGTGCCACTGCCAACTACCTTTATAGGACGAATAACTTTACATACATTAGAACTAGATTAGACATGTCTGGTTTCGGTTAGCTTAAAACCATGAACCTTAACTGAATTAGGTTCCGCCTAGTTTCTAGCGGCGGTTCATAATCAACAATTTGGATCCGGTTTTATAAAGTCTCATGTGTATGTCATAGGTGAAGTTCCTTAATAAAACTCAAATAAAGCTTAATCGAGTGTCACCATATGATGAGCGAGAAAACCCCATTGTTTGCTTGTAGCTCAAATAGAAAAAGGATGAAGAACTGACCATAACCAAGCACAAGCACGGCGAAAGAAGATCATATCAAGATCCATGCAAAGTGACATGATAATTTTCTTAAGTCGTTTAGGCTTTGCATGTTTTGGCATATAAAGAAATGACACTACACGAAACATGAAACTACTGACAATTTTAGGCATGACACGAAACCAGCGTGAACATAAACCTAGACGTTTCTGTGGATGTGACAAAAAATCGTGTCATAATTGGATGGACCTGCTTTTGACACGAACACGAAATGATGCGCAGGAACAATTTTGAGCATACTTTGAACAACGACTATGTTAACTGTAATAACTTTAAAATGGTGTCAAGTTTTTTCAAATAGGTAATTGTTAGCGTGTATTTTGCAAATTTGTTACGATTTTCTAGAGGAAGAAGTTGAAATCGGTGACTTGTTTTGGTGAATGCTTGTTAAATTTGGCATGACGCTTGGAAATTCAGTAAAGAAATACTTCATATGATTTACCATGAAAATTAGAAAAGTAAACAATATCTCAAGGCTCTAGGCTTACAACTTGAAATAGTTGTAAATAGCTTTGCTATCAGACGGACTGCCAAGGTTCGATTCTTGTTGGTGCCACTTTCCTTGCATAAGCTCTTCGCTTTCTGTGAAATGCAAGCACCATTACAGACCCCAACTAGTTACATTGACTATACAAACGAATTGCGACCAAACCGAATGAACCCGAATTTATTAACCAGACTTAGCTAATCACTATTGTCGTATATTTTGCTCTCGAGATTTCAAAAGAGAAAATATGTAATATCACGTAGAAAATCATTTACACTCAAGCTTCCAATTATTACTTTTTGGAGGCATGGAATGTAATTTAAAAAGTTTTAAGAGTTTTTTTTAAAAGACTTTTGTTGCACTCGTGCTTTAAAAAAGTAATAAGCTTTATGATATGATGACAGGAGCTAATGACTCTCGAATGTTAACTACGAGTCCTCATGCAAGCACTTAAAGACGTATTTGAATGTCGAGACATTGCGACTGCTCCCCCCGCTGATGTCTAGAACATTAAACTTGAGTTCGCCCCATCCTTTTACATTGTGCTGAAATTGCCGAACCTTTTGGCGTTGAAATACAGACTCAAACGTCAACAGATTTGCACTATGGGTTCCATCACCCTTCTCCCGCCGGTTAGAAGCTCAATGGCCCGGTCACAAGGTGATGGCAATGAAGAAACAGCGTCTTCGTTTGGCATCTTCCTCCGGAACCGGACTGCACCCCGGCATTCCTGTCCACCTTTCCCCTCCCCAGCGCAAAGTCTTGTCCCGCTACCCGAATGGCAGCGCCACCCACCACTCACTCACAGCCCTCGTTCACCCTTTTCTCTTTCTTTCTCTCTCTCTCACACACACAGAGACAGCTGGTTGAGAGCAAGAGGAAGAAGATGTGGGAAAGGACTTGGCTGCTCAGTCTATTACAAACTATTCCCTTATTATAAGACCCCATGCATCAAGGTTTATATAGATCAAGGGTCGGGTCCATGCAAACCTAAATTAGAGTAAGCCCTTAGAACGCTCTAGAATCCGGGTCCACTTGACATGACTGGACCTCAGATCCCTTGCAAGACCTCACTGAGCGACACAACTCCAATTGACCCTGTTTACATAAACCCCACAAGGGTAGCCGAATACACTACCACCAACCAGGTTGCGCTCACAAGACACTGAGCACCAAAACACCAAGGCGCACATAAGGTGCTAAAAACCTAACACGACTATACATGACCAAGGCGCCATTCGGCGCGCGTCATAACTCCTTCCTCCTCGCGAATGCAACCCAGTGAAAAGCCCCTCTGATGCGAAGCAGGTCGAAGCAGGTCTTCCCGGAGGCAGAACGGTGACAGGCTCCGAGAACACAAATAGGTGTCTTCCATCTTTCTGTCATCCTAGATTTCAGACAACCTTAGCCGACGACTGAATATTGAAGAGAGAAAGTGGTTATGGTCTTATTTTCGACCCAACATAAGACGAATTTCCAAAAGCAACCACGCTGCTGGAAGTGCCTCACAATGACCGGTATCTAGCTCCTCTTGAACCAGGCCAGCCTCTAAGCTGTTTCTCACCTCTCTCTGATTTGCGAACCACACACGAGCAGACACACCGTGCTCAAGCAAAATACAGCAGAGGTAGAAGATAGAACCAAATGGAGAGATTTAAAATTGATTCCATTCCATGGTGAGTTGAGAAATGCCTGCAAGTGGGGGAACAGTCGAGGCCCTACTCCCCTGGTTCTGGTGCTCCACTCAACTCACAACAATGAAGATACAGCAGAGAGGTAGATGATGACTCTCACTCTCACCCTCTACAGCCGCCTTCTCATGCACCGATGCAGACACTAAAATGCAGACTAGAGAAAATAACGTAAAATGGCCCTTATATTGACATGGGTCCAGGTAAAAAGAGACGCCAGAACTAAACCTTAGGGAGCTAGGTTATCCGATATTGTTTCCGAGAACTTGAATGTGGTTCTCTCCACTGCCCGCAATCAACTTCAGAAATCTGAATCCAACACGAATTAGGCAAGAAATTTTCTAGTTCAGCTTCTGCTGGAGCTGTGTATTCTTAATCTTATGATGATGACAAATCACTGAGATTTACACTGCAGGACATAATCGCACTAAGGTATACGCAATTGCATCACTTCATTCATCCGCTTCACTTCTGTCCTCATCCTCAGATGGATTATCTACCTCGCTTCCATCATTCAAATCATCGTCCATCCGAATAAAAGAATCATCTTTTACAGGGCTGGCATCAATATCATGCTTATGAAATTTAAATTTCAGGCTGGCCTTTCCTCTTGCCATGTGATCTTTCCTTTTCCTGCCCTTGCTTCTGGTGGTCATTTCTCGAGCAGCAGTAGCGAATTGACTAGAAGCAGTTTGCAGATCCTGATCCTCAGCTTTTTCTTCCTTCTCAACGTTAATATAAAATAGATCAGACTCGTCCTTGGGTTCTCTCTCGAGATGCACAGTGGATAGCCATGGTTCGTCCACTGCCACGTCAATCCCAAGCTTTGACATGTTATCCACAAATTCCCCAAGACCTTTATGTCCCAGATTGAAGATACATTCTAGCACAAACAGGTTTTCATCATGATTCAAAGCTTACATGAAACAAGATAACTAAGAAACAGATAAGAACATGTGGACTCACTGAGAAGTGCTTGAGGGGTTCTTATATTTGGTGAGGGAGATTTATCAATACCAGCTGCGTTCGTGTTACACTGAATCAATCAG
The DNA here is from genome assembly GCA_036023115.1 of Brasenia schreberi. Classification (NCBI taxonomy): domain Eukaryota; kingdom Viridiplantae; phylum Streptophyta; class Magnoliopsida; order Nymphaeales; family Cabombaceae; genus Brasenia; species Brasenia schreberi. The sequence goes on along the minus strand of JAYKKT010000080.1, from coordinate 7,945,426 downwards.
CTTTGCGGGTAGTTCTGATCTGGAGAATGCATTAATGTAAGAAACAGCTTTGGCATGGTTGGCCTCAGTGGTATCTTCTTATCACAAAGAACACCTGATGCTCTTCTCTATTTTAACCAACCAGCATTAATTTTATGCATAACATCTCCATCAATTCTTCCATCACTCTTAAAAATTGACCCTAGGTATTTAAAACTTTCCTTTTGGGGGATACAATGTGTGCCCATTTTAATTTTTATGTCCTCTGAAGTAACCAAATGATCAAACTTATGCTCCATATATTGTCTTTGTTCTACTAAGTGGGAGGCCTTTGCTTTCTAACATTTCTCTCCATAGCCAATTTTCTATTACTCCTCCACTAACACAATGTCATATGCAAATAACATACACCAAGGTACTTCATCTTGAATATGTTTTGTTAACTATCAATCACCATGATAAATAAGTATAGACTTAAAGTTGATCCTTGATGTAACCCAATATTAATTTCAAAGAAGTTTGTCATTCCTTCATGAGTCCTCACACATATTTTTGCACCATCGCACATATCTCTTATAAGGTTAATGTATGTTGATGCGATACCTCTTTTTTCTAAGGTTCTCCAAAGAACCTCCCTCAGTACCCTATCGTAAGTTTTTTTTAGATCAATAAATATCATGTGAAGGTCTTTCTTTTTTGCTCGAAAAATGTTTCATAAGACGTCTCAAAAGGGCATGAATCCAAATTGGTTCTCTCTTATACTTGATACTTGTCTTAATCTACGGTCGACAATTCTTTCTCATAATTTCATAGTATGGCTCATTAACTTGATACCTCGATAATTCGCACAATTCTGAATGTCTCCTTTATTCTTATATATGGGTATAAGTGTACTCGCTCTCCATTCCTCGGGCATCTTTTGGTTTCTTCATATTTCATTAAATAGTCTTGTGAACCAAGTGATTCCTATTTCTCCTAGTATTTTCCAAACTTCTATAGGAATATTGTCTAGTCCTACCGCTTTACCATCCTTCATATGTTTAAGAGCTTCTTTTACTTCATTCTTTTGAATACGTTAGTAGAAATTGTGGTTTATATACTTTTCTGATTTGGCTAACTCTCTTAAGTTAATACTAACATCTTTATTTTCATTAAAAAGCTTATAAAGATATGTTTTCCATCTATTTCTTATATCATCATTTGCCACTAGAAAAAAAGAAAAATATATCAATTAATACAAATAGTCAAACAACTAAAATGTGGTATGGATGCAGTACAATTATGAAGTCGACGATAATAAAAATTGAACCAGACATGTAATGAATATTCAGACAATAAATTTATAGACAAGATAACCGAGGAAATTATATTGTCATACCACATGGCCTTATACACTTACATAAGGTCGAGTCTAACTTCTCCACTGCTTCATACTTTAGAGTGCATTAATCTATACACAGCAAGCATCTAAGCAACACACACAATGAAAGCAGTGTTCTATCTATGATATCAATTTGAATAGCAAACTTACAAGATGCTTGCATACAAAATATTTCGGATGATGGCAAAAAGCTTTCATTAAATATGGTCACACACATGTAAGACTTAGATAAAATCTTGAGGAATAAGAATAAAAACGTGAAGAAGAGTATGGGGATGAAATAATAATGTCAGAAGAGGATGGGGATGAAATTATAAGTCCTTCCATCTAAACATCTTCTGGTCTGATATCTATGGGATCAGGGCTCACAGTGTTGTTGAGAGGTTGGACTATAGGAAGCAAAAAGCAAATGCATTCCAAGAGGGATAAGTAAATTGGTCTACCGATACATTTTCATTTTGATATTTGGCATAGAAATATGACAAGTTACTTGAATGAAACTTCGTATGGAGGAAGTCTTAGTTCAGGTTATTATATCACTTTCAATTCATGCTACTGCTTATAGAAGACTCAAACGTACACGTTATAGTGTTTTAAGTTTTAACAGCTCCTTGAATAACATAGTGGCCATCGTTTGGTGATGTCCGTTAAGATCACAAAATTGTCCACGATATGCTCACTGCATTAGGTCTGCTATATGGGACACCATACACTCGTTAAATCTGTTATATGACCAGTAAGATTATTATATGAGTCGTTATTATCACCATTATATCCATTTACTATGAATAACATATAATATCTTGAATTTTGATCATGTCATTTTACAAAATAATGATTAAGCTTATCCTTCTTTTAAGTGACGGCAAGAAGTTTTATGTACTATGAAATATGATTAACTATGCTACATGATGTATATTTCAAATTCAGTGGTATGCAACACACGTTTCATTGTATAATGGACCAAGTGATGAGTTGTACATCTTCATATCGTGTTTATGACTTGTAATCCTAAACAATTTATTTGGTTACAGTCTTATTGGGAACTATAGAACTCTTGTTTATGATGTATCTATTTTTCTAGTTCTCTAATCCATAATCTATGATGTATCATTTCTATATATACATTTTATGTTTATGTTTATGTAATACAACACAATTGATTTTATTTTTGTAGTTTTCCAACTTGAACTATTTATATGATTTATATTTATGAAGTGCGGTAGACATGCTTTTTTTTATCAGCAGTTAGTTGCGTATTTGTAAGCTTTTCATGACGGTTTGTTTCTAAATCTGCAGCATCTCCACTACATCCCTCTAATGCTAAACTGGGTGAAATGCTAACTGCCCACAATTCTCTACTGTTAAGATAATAAGACCGAACTGATGAAAGAAGCACTACCAAATCTAAATTGATACAACTACAAACATTGTTTATGATACGTACCAACATGTGCTCTATCGATGGAAAAATCGACACAATACAGTCCGGTATCGAAAGTGGCTCTGTATTGGGTATATCTTATATGGGGGCGTACTGTAGGTGCATTGCACCTAGATATTCCCGAGTAAAAACCAAACTATGGGTGTCATATCGATAGAGAAAATGATACACCTTGCATATCAATACTTACAACATTGACTAGTGACAATAAGTAGAGACTAAAGAAATGGTGGCTATGGCCATTTCAAATACTAGCTGAAGGCTCAATCAAATCTGAGCATCACAAAGATGCAAGAACCACAAGTATAGCTAACATAAGCATGAACAAAGGGCTCCGGAAACGACAAAGTTCTAATAGAATTGACAATTTACCATGCCTGACAAATGGAGACTGGGAAAACTATCACCTTCACAATAATTGTTGGACTAGAAATCCACTCAAGAGACATAACTACATAGACTGAAATTGAAGCAGTAATCTTCTAATCAAACAACAAATCCATTCAAGAAACATAAACATAGTCTAAAATTGAAGGCAGGATCTTCCAAGCAAACAATAAGGAAGTCAAGACATCACTGCTTTCTGGATACAACAGTCTCTTCCAAATCATGCACAATATACAACCAACACTTGTATAAACTCTTTCTTTATTAACAACAGATTCAAGGAATGCCAAGTAGTGGGCAGGCTGTTGTCACATTCAATGATTAACTCGCATATCTCAGTGAACAACTTAACCAACCATATACCATCTAACTCGTACCAAATCTAAGAAAGGAACCGCAAAGAGTTCTCAACAATGAACAGGAAAACATTTTATCATCCTATGTTTAGCAATAACAGCCTAATAGACGACCCAAAATAACACACGAAGCAAAACAATAACGAATTTTACAAGATATTAACCCATAGAAACAACCATACACGCAGTCAAATCCATCATTACCGTAAAAATTCAAGTTTGGCGAACCCGTAATGCAACCAACCAACCACGCAGTCAATTCTTTCCGTACTACATCCTTCTCATTCTTCCTCATGCGTGTGCGCTGGATGATCTTGAAGCAGATTTTTAGCAAGAACACCTGGCCAATGACGATTCCGGCCAAAACTCCCAATCCAAACTCTTTCTCACAAATTCCAGATCGAACTTCATCGCTAACAAGTGGAAAGAACGCTCGAATTTGATCTCCCAACTCGGTAACTTAATCATTTCTCAGCGAACTCCATACCTTAATCAAATCAGCCAAAGACAAGAAGAAACAACAGAATCGTCCCGTAAATCTCTGCAGCAAAAACTCAAATACTTCGAAATTCCGTCAGCCAAAGTGTCAATTTCCCTTGCCAATTTCTTCTCTTTCTTGCTGTAAACGGTCCCTGATGCCTCCAAGAAGCTGGCGACGATCGCGAAGAGTTCCGAGACCAAGGGAGCCAATGCCGCAGTACTTTTCGTACCAGAAGAAGAAACCAATCACGAAGACAAGATCCGTTAGAGATCCTGAGAGAACGTCATCCGATCCGAAACCCCAATTCCCTGGGATCCCAGCTCATGCTGGCGCGAGAGAGCAAAGCACCAGATGACTTCGAGGGGAGGATCCACCCTCGCCTGCAACAACCGAGAGAAAACTGATCCAAACCGCGAAATGTCGCGATTCCCATTACCTAAACCCTCCAGAAGCAACTCGATCGAATCCCTAAACGATTTCTGGTAGTTCTTGCTCGTGAGCAGATCGAAATCGCCTGGTTGTCGATCACAGTCACTTAAAAGAAGAGACTCTTCCATTGATATATGCGAGAGTCGAAGAAGGACCGGCAAAAAGACTAGTTTCTTCGTCGGGAAGAGGAAGTGGAGCTTCTTCTGCCTCCCCGCCGTCAGTGGTCAACTGATAAACCTCGCATATGGCTTAAACCCAAGATGCGAGAAATTCAATGTGCATATATAGTTACCTCAAGAACAAAGCGAACAAGCGCAGCCGTGCCATCTGTGCAGTATCGAGGGTTTTTGCCTTAGGTGGATAGTTTGGACCCTGTCCAGCCGTTGAACGGGACCCACAAAGCCCACAGAACTGGAACCGGAAGTTTTGGATCCAAAACAAGGACCCGAAACCCCGTGGTCTGGTTCCAGTTCGACCAAATAAATTATCGAACCAAAGCTAGAACCGAAACTGACAGTTCGGAACTGGGGTTTCAAGTTAGTTTTTTCCCAATTTTTAAATCACGCTCCGTTTCATAAAATTTTCAAATGAAACCATATCCAAATTGGAAGCAGAACCGAGTCCCAAGCGACCAGTCTGTCTCCAGTTCCAGGTTTTAGTGGAACCAAAACTGTCAGTTTACAAGCACGGTCCACATTTACCCAAAGGCGGTCGTGTCTACCTCAAATCCTAACTAATCAAATTACTTGTGTAGTTTCGTGTGAATGAAATGTGGCCGTAAGAACAAGCACAGGAAGTGCTGATAAAACAAATCCACCCTATAATATATATATCCTTCAATTTAATAATGTAGAATATCACATAATAGATTTCATGTGTTATGTAAAATATATGATATTAATGGAATAAGAAATACCTACAGGAGAAAAACTAGTTCAGCCAATCCTATTGGCCTTGTTCGTGTGAAATGGCCATTTCAACCATCGAGCAATTTTCAAATCTTGCACTAAACTTTGCATTTTTTTTTTGTTGCAACGGGGGACCGAATCCTAACATACACACACACGCACATGTATGCATGCCTTGAGAATCGAACTGACCACCTAAATAATGGGAGTAAGAGAACACCGTCACATGAGCTAACATCTGTATGCTAATTTTGCGTGATTTTCTGTTTTTTTACAGGAAAGATTGGGTTAAGCAGACCCCTACAAGTACAACACCGGGGTATCGAACTCCTGACCTTTTGTCAAACAGTGCAACCCCTTAATCTGCGAACTAAGCCTCTTTCACAAAATTTTGCGAAACAAAAAATAGGGACATTTTCTACTATCATCAATGATTTATACCGTTTCTTGCTTGCTTTCATTTGTAAGGTTCAATGAACAACTCCATACAAAAGGAAAAGGCAAGCCAAACACACAAACCTACCATCTCTTCAACTTCTTTAAAGGTTAGGCTCTCATTTGAACATTTGACACTGAAGAAACAAACACAAGGACAAATGTGAACTTCTGTTCTGTTTGAATCACAAGCTAGGGGTAGGTGGATTCTTTTGTGTGTGTGTGGGGGGGTGTCGGTGTGCACGTAGATGCGGCCAATTCCTAACCATTCAAATCAAAACCGAATCGGCCCAGGAAACGATGAAATCAAAATGAAGAGAACCTCTCAATTTGATTCCGGTTTCACCTTTTATAAAACCGAAACCGGTCATTACAAACTGTCGGTTCTGGTATTTTTTAAAAAGTTTTTTTATCATTTTAAAACTTTTTAAATAAAATTACTAGTTCCAGGAACCTACCGGAACCGACAGTTTTAAAGCAGTAACTCGAACCAGTTAATACATTTTTGGCAATGCCTGTCCTTTCAGTCAGAATCCCAAAGAAACAGTTCCCTATACAATTACACCAAGGAGAATACACACCACAAAATCATAACAATACTGATTGCAAAAGAGTACAAAGACATCGGTTACACTACAGAAGTACCAAGCTTAGCAGAAGCAGACAAGTGTTTTTCCTCATTGCAAGAGAAGATGAATGTGGCACGGCCTAAATGCTCGTGAAATGCCCCTTCCAAATCTTTTGCAGCAAATAGTGAGAGCCCCCCACCGAGTCAGAGCAGAGAAAAGGGACATTATACAACCCTCGAGACATGATCTTCACACGTTATCTGGCCAAAACTCCCTAAAGAATTCCTGTGCAAATGCCGTCTCTTCAGCACGCTTCTCCTCTTCGAGCAATTTTCTCATCCGCTTAGTTAAGCCCTTTGACTTCTTTGGAGGATTTGAATCCTAACATAATTGAACATAAATAAGTTCTCTCAATCGTGCCAAGAAACGAGAGAGACAGCAGAATATTGATAGCCAACCAAAAGATTAAATCAAGAACATTTTTGAACCCTGGCACCATGCCAGTGTACCCTCGCCTCCTCCCTCTCTCTCTCTGCATGTGTGTGTTTGAGAAAAATGTAGTCTAAACCTATATCTGGAAATCAAAGCTAAACATAAAACATTGTTCAAGAAGAATCATATTCTTGTTTAAGAAGAAAAAGGAAATGCACCTCATCTCTTTCTTTTGCATCACAAGCTTTATCAGCAGCAACCAACTTAATTTTCTTTGATTTTTCTGCACCTACACCAAGTTTATTGTTCTTCACATGTGCCTCTACTGGCTCCAATCTACCCTGGCCATAGAAGAATATAATTTAAATCAAGGAAGCCAAAAGAACTTGAAGCAAACCTTCTAGCAAGAACATGGAAAACAGCACATTGAAGCACGTTATGAACTTATGATGGTCATGGCCATGATCTCGTTCATTTTGCAGCCAATCACTCCATTTACATTGCTTCGTTGCATATTTGGCAGTTTGTAGTACTCCTCAAGGGGAATTACACGTCATTAGTCTTCATCAATTCAGTTAACGATACAGAATAAAGCCATCACTTTTACAGATCTTCTATGCAATTTGTTTGTCAATTTGTATTTCCTTCACTTGGTCATTTAAACATTTCCATGAACTCCAACATTTTGCAGACTACTTTTTTACTAGCACGGATTCATAAGGAACACATAAATACAACACATTCTCACTGGTGCTCATACTTTTGTAGTAAAGAATGTACATTTTCATTACATACAATGAGTCATTCAGAATTGAAAATCCTTGTAACATTAAGGCTGGAGAAACGTTAATAAGAACCGTAGAATGATTGTAATTAACTATGAAATCTAAAACTAAGTTTTTAAATGAAGAGATGCTCATACACATGTGCGTGTAAATACACACTCACACCTAAAGAACGTCCATCACTCAACGTACCTGCTCCAAGACACCAAGGCCCGTTCCTTCCTTCCATCCACACTTCTTCAAGAGCTGATAACATGAACACTGTTAGCAAAGAGAGTACACACTAGAAGCTATACAAGCAAGGATACTTCCACAAACATGGAATTTATGCAATGAAGCAAGTAGGCATATACATGTTATGTCACATGGATACTTCACGATGGTGTCATGTCTGTGTCAGATACTCTAATACTCAAAACTGACACGGTGCCCAAAACTCCAAAATCATCAGTCAAACGCACCAGACATGGCCAATGTGTTGGAGGTTATTTTTGACCAAAAAATCAACACGGTCAATGTTTCTGAGACTTTGAGTCTATCCTTGTCTTAGAATAAAGAAAAAAGTTAGGGTTTGTCACTATTGGTATGGGGTGGGGTGAGAAAAGAGACCATGGAATGAGTGGGTGAGGAGAGAGAAGGTGCAGGAGGAGAGAGAGAGAGGGGTGGAGAGCACGTGGAAGGAAAGGAAGGAGTGCAGACTGGTAATAAAAGTGAAGGAGGGGAAAATAAAATAAAGTCTATATGTGTGAAAATAGTACTACAATCTCGCAGTTGATGACTACAAAGACAAACACAAATGATCTCACAAGATCTTCAACAAACCAAATCACCACACACTTGATGTACAAGACAAACCAAATAAGTACAATATCAAACAAGTCAAGTGAGCATAAAAAGCTCTAAATAATCATATATGCACATCCTCTATTTATAGAGGTTTATAGTAAAGAGAGAGAGATAAGGTGGGAGCTGCTGCTCCCAATAACTACACACTACTAGCTATTGAGAACTCCCAACGGCTAGTAGTGTAGCCGTTGGGGTTGACTGACCCTTGAGGGCCAGTCTCACTTAGCCCGTGCCATGGGTCTTTTGGGCCCTAATGATCCAGTTTCCTATTACAATTTAACACCCCATCAAACTTGTTGTGTATATATTGAAAGTTTATCTGACAAAAAAATAAATCTAGGGTTGATAAAGATTTTGTAAAGACGTCTGCTAGATGTAGTTATAAAGAAACATAACATTAGGTCAGTCTTTTCTTCAAGCATTCTTCCCGAATATAATGATAGTCCATCTCAATATGTTTGGTTTGTTCATGGAAGGTATTGTTTGAAGCAATATGGTGCTTTTGTTGTCACAAAATAATTTTGTATAATCCTTTAATGCAACCTGTGAGTCACCTAAAAATACATAAAATCTAATTGTTGAATGTCTATCATTTGCATCCTCACCTCAATTGGCATTAGTATAGATAATTAATTTAAGGGAAGATGATGAGGTTAGAATGATCCCTTTTTCAAGTGTATCCTTTATTTATCTCATGATCCGCACTGTGATTCTACTACTGTACGTAGATGCTACTTCTATATGTAGATGATATGGTCATTACTTCCATAAATGAAAATGGGATCTGGATCTAGTTAGTTACTTCTTGGGAATAGAAGTAACCCATAATAACAGAGGTTACTTTATGTTACAAACAAAACTTGCTAGTGATGTTGTTAACATGCTAGATGACAAGAAGGTGAGCATGCCGGAAGTGATGGGGACCAAACTAAAAACTACAAAAAAAGAAAAATTAGATGATCTCACTCCCTACATACAAATGATAGGAGTCTTAACATATCTTATCATCATTCGACCAAACATAGCACATGCAATACATTTGGGATGTGATAAGTAAATTTCAACATGCTTCCACCAGTATACACATGAGTGTGATTATGCAGATTATGAGATACATAAATAATACACTTAAAGGGGATCATTCTAACCTCATCATACTGATGCTTATTGGAGTGGATAACTCAATGATGGACATTCTACCACTCGATTTTAAGTCACCTAAAAATACACAAAATCCAGTGGTGGAATGTCCATCATTGACATCCCTACCCCAATCACCATTAGTATTGGCAGTTAATTTAAGGGAAGATGATGAAGTTAGAATCATCCCCCTTTAAGTGTATCCTTTATGTATCTCAGAATCCGCATAATCGTACTCATGTGTATAGTGGTGAAAGCTTGTTGAAATTGACTTGTCACATGTAGTGCATGTGCTATGTCTTGTTGAGTGATGTTAAGATATATCAAGGCTCCTATCATTTGTATGTAGGGAGTGAGATCCTCTAATTTTCTCTATCTATAGTTCTTAGTTTGGTCTCTATCACCTCCAGTGTGCTCAACTTCTTATGATCTGTCAAATCTGGTATGTTAACAACATCACTAGCAAAAAATTTTTGACATAAAATAACCTCCGTTATTGTGGATTACTTTTATTCTCAAGAAGCAACTAAGTAGACCCAAATCTTTCATTTCAAATTCTTCATGCACATCTCTTTTGATCTGCAATATCCTATTTTATCACTTCCATTTTCATCACTAAAAGTGATGATCATATCATCTACATACAAAAGTAGAATCACAATACTTACATCAATTATCCTTGCAAAAAAAGCAGTGTCAGTATAACAAGAGCGAAAATCTCGTGCATGCATAAAAAATTTAAACCTATTAAACAAGTCTTAGGTGCTTTTCTAAATCCATATAAAGCCTTTTTAGTTTAAGAACATAATTCCTTAGAGAATTGAATCCCGAAGGAGTCATATAGATATCTTCACTAAGACTACCATTTAAAAAGGCATTTTTATATGTCCCAGTTTTTAATAGCACAAATCAAGATCAATATACAAACACTAGTCATACGAGCAACAGAAGCAAAAGTTTTCTCATAATAAATCACATGTTCTTGAGAATACCCCTTAGTTGAAAGTCTTACTTTGTACCTTTCAATAGAATTAACTATGCAATTCAATCCGATGCACACCTATCTAAGGGCCTTTGTCATATGGGTAGCCATACTCCTTTTCAGTATTGTATATAAGTACCACTTTGTTATGAAATCAACATCTCCAATGAAATCAAATTGATCAAACAAAACAGTTGTCATAACCTACAAGCAATGGAAGACACATTTTGTGAAACACGAAAGTGCCCAGCTAGGGCTGGGTCAAAAAACTAGCCTTTTGCTTGTATATCCCATGTTTGGCTCATAAACATTTTGCACTTGAACTAGAAAAAAAATGGACCAATGAGCATAGCATTAGCAATAGATTCTTAGATCACTCGAATAAGATTAGCAAGCAGCAGTAAGTATTAAAATTATACAATGTAGAAAAAACATACCAACTTCACTCTGAGAAATAGGCCTAAGTTTAGATGCTACAATTTACCAATTTCAAATAAATTCTTCCTCTGATAAGCCACATATACATTTGAGCAACTAAAACTAGAGTTCAGAACTTTAAACTTCTATTTCTATCATTGAAACAGTTTATTCTTTTGTGAAGAAGCCAGCGTATATTCGTTTCTTTCAACTCCAGCTCTTGAGCTGGGGCTCGGTGCAACTCGTCATTCAGTAAACTGAGTTCAAAAAGCAGTTGCTCATTTACCAGCTCAGATTCTGGCAAAGAGGATAAGGAAGATAAGAGCAAAGGCTCAGCCTCCATTGCAAATTTGACAACAAGACCATAATTGAGACCACACAGGCACGGGAAAGAGGCAAAAAGAATCCCAAAAAGCCGATAAAACTTACTCGGAAAAGAGGCAACGGAAAAGAAAGAAAGTAATGAACTTGAACAAAAGAACATGTTCTAACCCGAATACTATGAGCAAACGTAACCGGTAGATACGATTCCCCTGTATTCAATTGTATTTCCCAATTGAACGAAACTGAAAAACAATACATTTATATAGAAACGTTAAGAATCTGACAGTTCATCGCACAAAGAGTTGTATATCTAACATACTTCATATTAATACAATCGATAGAAGGCATCAAAGATTGTTGAATCACGTTCTTCCGAGAAAAACTCTCTTGGAATCGAACACATCAGGGCGAGAACAAATAAACAAAATATGAATCTTGCAAACAACCGGGCGGCCGAATAAATTCAAATGATATAAAGGGGGGAAACAAAGAAAAACCAATGATCATCTGGACACCTCTATACAAAATTGAAACCACACAGGCATGCACAAGAGAGAGAAAAAAATAGCACCACAGAAATATAGAAAGTGATAAATTACTAGGGTTCAAAGAGAGACCTGAAAGCCCACGTTGGAAGGATCAATAGCTCCGCCGGAGGTTGAGGCTTCTTCGTCCGGCATCCTCTCTCTCCCTCTCTCTCTCGACAATCCAGAAGGCCAAAATAACGAAAGCCGGAGACGAAACGTGCTTTTTGTCCTTCTTAAATGGATTCGGACGCTTATTTCCCGTACTTGACGGGTCTGGGTTCCGCTTCTTAGACCCATTTAAAATCGATTTGATTTGAACTCAGGTTAGCCCAAACAACGGGGTAAAGATATGGCCGACCCTGGAACCTGAAACCCGAACCGAACTGACTCGAGGTTGATTTCGATTACGGTTTGAGTTTGGTTCTTGAAAAGGAGGAACCATAACCAAACTGGGGCTCTCTAGTTCTGGTTATGATTTCACGCCCAATTCAACCAATTTTGGTTTTAACGAGTTCAAGGGCCGGTTCGAGTTGGGCCGGTTCAATTCCAACTCGAACTGGCGGACCAATTACGAATCAGTCATGTCTAGATAAAACTAGATTGGACTCAAGGGCAGCATCGTTTTCTAAATGTGTCGAGGTCTCAAACCCAATGTGAACCCAAGACTGCAAACCAGTTCAGCCATGAGCCTAACTATCCCTTGAGTTTGATCCAGTGTTTGTGAAGCCGGACCGATCAATCAATTGGGGAAGGCACTGGTTCATTAGGAAAATTAGGTTCCACCGGCTCGAACTGCAGTGGAACATTAAAATAAGTAAATAATAACCAAATTTTAGAAAATGAAAACCGGCCCGGTTTGCCAATTCTTGACCAGTATTTCTTTGCAACCTGTTTTGTATTGTGGACCGAATCAGATCCGTGGTTCATTCGCGGTTCAATCGTACCTGGATCTGAACTTACCTGAACACGAACAGGGTCCGAACTGTTGACTACCGATTGCTAACCTTGTTTCCAAACGGTTCAAATCTATTTAAGGTCTACATAAATCCAGATCCAAATTCAGCTTTGTGGTCTGCACTCAGCACGGAGCGGCGGAGGAAGATTACGAAGACGACACATAGAAGAGCGACAAGGACGATGACGGAAGATCGAAAGGGCGAGGACGAGGAGGAAGAAGAGGATGATGATCGGATGGTGACGGTTGGATCCTATAGAGATACGGTGCGGTTTGTGAGGGAAGCGGCGGAGGAAATACTTCTGCTGTGGGCGTTCCGCCAGCCTTCTTCCTGCGCTCAAAACTCCTTCGTGTCTCAATCCTCCCTCTCCCTAAAGATCGAATCCTGCGGTCAGATTCTCACCGTCTACCAGTCTCCTTCCTCTTTGGTAAACAGAAACACAAAACAACCTCTTCTTCTTCCTTCATCATTGTCCTCTTGTTTATTTTGTTTGTTGGTAAATGTGTGCTTTGGACTCGTTTTGATCTATAACTTCCGTTGTTTAGCTGTGAAGTTCTTCCATTCGAACTTCTATAAGAGTTGTACTGCGGGGTGCTCAGTCGCCAAAAGGAGCGATTTCAACCTAATGTGAAGCTGTTCTATTTGATCATCGATTCATTCTCTGAGCTACATTTTGAGCTAACAAATCAATGGAAACGGTCTACAATTTATCATACTAGAAACAACATATGGTTCTTTGATAATTAAAGCATAACTTTGGCATCTTTGTGATCTGAAAATTTAGAAGTTCTATCCTTAGAAGTTAAAACTTTATATTTGATGAGTATCACAGGTTATTAGGTTTTGTCTCTAATGTAAATGCATAGACAGTAAATATATGAAGCACGTGAGATCCATATATAATGTGTAAAAGAGTACAGAAAAGTGCATGAAAAGCATGAATGAAGCTCTGAGAGAAGTGTGAAAGAAGTAAAGCTTCATATAAAGATCAGCAGCTTAAACTTTCCCTTGCAAAACAAGCTTTCCACCTGGAATAAATGCTTCATGTATCCCTGCCCTTTCCTTCTACAATTTTAAGCTGGCCTATCACGAGACAGCTTGATCAGAACCGATAGTGATAGCATTAATCAGTGATTGATCAGAATCCTGAAACAAATGGGATATACATTTTATGATTTCCGTCATTATACATGATGGAACTGAAATTACTGAATTTCAGGGTCTAAGATCTGGACTGAATGGGATCTTGTGCTTCTGAGTATGATGCAAGTGATTAAAATGGAAGTCCTATATTGTTGTGTGAGAATATTTGGGAGAAAATTACACAAGCAGGTGTTCTTTTTGACTAACCTCTATTGTGGCTTCCATCTCATCACTGGGATTTTGTTTCCTTTTGTTTCAGAACACACCTGGAGTGACCGGTGCAGTAATGTGGGACAGTGGTGTGGTTCTTGCGAAGTTTATAGAGCATGCTGTAAGCATAGGTTCACTTGATCTTCAGGGGAAGAAGATCATAGAACTTGGCGCGGGATGTGGACTTGTTGGGTAAACAGATTTTCTCACTTGCATGATGCTTAACAAAATAGTTGGCCTTTCCAGTATCTCGATATAAGTTATTATTTTCGTGTTTGTTCATCATGGAATAATGTGAGTTTGAGGATTTAACTTGATCATCAAATAATCAGTAGAAGCATATCCCGAATTGCCAAATTTAGAGAATTTTAAATGCTACTATAACCTCAGTTTCATGTAAACTGAGATGGATTGATTCTGAATAGACTGAACTGTCAGCTACTGGCTAGGCACCTGCCTAGGTCACCTAGTCCGTTTGAACATAAGCAGCAGAATGCTGGTGCCTCAGAGGAAGTAGGTGTGATTTTCTTATTTGTTTTACAACAGTACTTTATGAAAATTCTTTTCTTAAATACACTTCATAAACAATCCTAATTATTTGTATTAAACTTTTAAAACTTGTAATAACACTAATGTATTTTTATTTTTCATCCAATAGTTCTGCCTATGCAATGACTAAGCCTTTTAGCTTTAGGAGCCCAGCGTCTAGAACTAAGGATTCAAGAAACTAAAAGTCCTTTTGGATACTTGGCATGTAATCTAGCGAACCTTCGTAACTGCAGGAATTTTTGAGGGATGAAAGAAATATTGCTGGATGAACTATTATAGGCAATAACTCCTGACTTATTTTCAACAGAGGCATCACAGAAACATCAGTTCATGCCCTCCATGCATAATTGGAACCTTGGGGTTGTATATTTAAGAGTGAGCTATTATGTTATATTCTTTTCCAGCTGTGTTGCTAGCCTCCTTGGAGCTCAAGTCATTCTGACAGACCTACCTGATCGGTTAAGACTGCTTAAGAAGAATGTTGAATCCAACTTGAGCAGTGGAGAAATACGAGGTTCTGCTACTGTGAGTGAGCTGACATGGGGAGATGGTTTGGATCCTGATTTGATAAATCGATCCCCTGATTTTGGTATGGCCTTTTGTTATACTTGTAAATCATTGTGGAGTAACGAATCTATTTTCTGCTCCATACATAACTACTTTGCTGAACATTCTAGTTTTTTACTTATTATCTGTTATGCTTCTTCATGTGGTATGCTAACCATTGTCCAAATGTGATTTTCTGAACTTCTATAAGTGACTCCGTTGTGTGGTTTATCTGCTTTCATGTTTAAGGTCATCCAAAGCTTAAAGAATCTGTTGCCTCAATGGGGGTTAGCATAGTGGGGAGGATCTCTGCTGTGGCGTTTGACTCCCATGGGCACTGTACAGCTATCTATCTTGCACAAGCTTACATGCAGCATAGGCCCTGAGACTCAAAAGGTTTATGATAGGTTGGTTCATAGTCTGTTTCCTTGAGTTGTAAATAAACAAAAGAACACAAAGGAGCAAGATGCTCTGGCTCTTAGAGGCCGGATGGATACCAGTTTAACTGGTTACAAATAGAACACATGACACATGTGTTTCCAATCTCTCAACTATACTCGACTGAAGTCTACCTTAACCATGCTACAGTTCAACCCTTGAACTAGAAGTGAGAGGATAATATCGAGCTGGTTTGTTGGCTTGTCACAGAAATCTCCTGGATACCTGACACGGTGTTTTTCCAGCCAAGTATATCAAGACATCCCCAAACAATTTGGTGTTCTTGAATTTTCAGCTGACAAACGATTTCTCATATGTTGTTTTGTTCCCAAACATAGAAGGGATCATTTATTTAGATAGGTGGTATCCTTTCTATCAGTAAGCAATGTAAGATGTATGTGCTGCAAATTTTGATTCATGTTTGTGCAAATGATTCATCTTTTTTTCCAAAAATCTCTGCCAAAATGTGGATCAAATTCCATCATTTAATAATACTTGAACATAACTAATTGACAAGACCATGCATTAATTTCGGACACAAAAAAGTCTATCACACAAATGCATGCCATGAATCAAATGTCTACCCTAGATTTGGTGTTTTCATTCCTTTGATGATTGCTTCTGCTATGTTTTGTGCCTCTTTCTTTGGAGTATTTGATAAAGATATTGAGATAACTTATCTTTTTTCTCTTCCCAGTACTTGCATCTGATGTGATATATAATGAAGAAGCCGTCACAGATTTGCTTATTACTCTTCGTGAACTTTCTGGGGAGCATACCACAACTCTCTTGTCAGGAGAACTAAGAAATGGTGAGCTACATTACTCTGTTTCTTGTCTACTTAAAGTGCGCCCAGTCTGACATGTATACGCTCATTCCAGATGCTGTACTAGAGTATTTCTTAGAATCTGCGGTGAAGGATTTCGTAGTTGGGCAAGTTGAAGAGTCACAGTGGCATCCAGATTACCGCAGTAACCGGGTAGCTATTTTTGTTATTGTGAAGAAATCATTTTCTGTTTAATTCATGTCATCTTTCCTCAATCTTTTTCAGTTAATCTTTCTTCGTCTTGAAAGAACTCCGATCAACCAATAGGGCGTAAACCTTTTTGGGTGGAATTGTTTATTGGCTTTCATTTGTGCGCCTAAGAACTGAGAGGTGTAAACTGTTTCAAGTATTTAAATCTAATCAGTTGTCCTCACTACCAAACATGGACTTCTCGACTTCCTTTCTTTTGGCACGATGGGTTTTGATGGATCAAAACGAACAATCTTTTGTGGTTCATTCAGAAAACGAACTATCAAACTTTTGACTATTTCTCACCATCTCATCTGAAGGTAGAAGATCTGTAACCCGTTATTTCTCACTATTTTTTCCTTCTTTTTACTATTTCTCACTATGTTCCACTCAGTAGTAAATTCCATCGTTACCAGCAACCAGACTGTCGGCTCAACTGGCAGGGTGCACTGACATCCTTGCTGACGGTGGGGAGTTCGGCTCATGGGATGGTGCATGCTCGTGTGTGTGTTAGGCTTCGGCCTCCCTTTGTAATGAAGAAAATGAAAAACCTCCATGGTTACTGCCATTGACACCACTTGTAGACCTTGACTGACACACAAACTTCGTGCCCATAATCAAACCTGCTTGTAAGATTGCCCGAGTCCCCTTCCACTATCTCAATACTCACGGCGGACATTTTCAGGCCGTATGCCTCTCTCAGCTTGAAATTTGCTAAATGTGGTTATAATAAGCAGCTTCAATGGAAAAATCCCTTCTTAATAGTTTTACATCTGTATCCTAGCTGAACCAAGCTCAGGCTTGACTAAGTTCAACCAACCCAAGCTTCAACACATTTTGCCTGACTGTTATACTTCCAACCTCCAGGCTCCGTGAATACATGGCAAATTTGAGTCGTCCCCATTGTTGTCTTCAAATTCGTGTTATATAGTTAATACTGCACAAATTGATGCATTTTCTGCTCAAGACCTCAACAAGCAAAGTATCACATTGTTTCCCGTCTAGATTGTCAATGTCCTTATTGATTATTGGCTTTGAAGAATCGAGGTGAATGGTTTTCTCAACCATGTGGTTGCTAACTTGTTATGCTTTGCCTTTAATCATCATCATGACCCTTTTTAAGAAATTCACACTTGATTTCACCTAAACCAAGGCCCATTATTGTCATGCTTCTTTGATCTACATGAGAGCATGGTTGTCGCAAGTCTCCAAATCCTTGAGAAGAAATGGAATATGTTTTTGTCTGAACACAAGGCAATATATAATAAGAACATAATCTATAGTTGTTATACCAATGCTTGAGAATACGTTTTCCCTGATATAAGGCACTAATATAAGAAAAATGAACTATGGTCACACATTGAGTGGTAGCTCGTGGGACTAAGGGTCAACTCATAAGTTGTAGGACAGGAGTTCGATACCCAGGGGCATGCATCTGACCATTCTCCTATGCAACAATTAAGGTTGTGAATCATTTGTTTTTGCCTCTAACACAGAGAAAGTTCATAAGTATGACAAGGTCTGATAAGCACTTGAGTATTTGTTCGCATGTGATTTTCTCCTTGGCTGTTATCACACATGGGTGTAATACTCTGCATTCATGTCAAAGTTCTTTAGGATTGAGTCTCAATGCGACAAGCCTTGAAGGCAGCAAATCTGCAATGGTGTGGGTTCCTTTGATACCCATCTTGTTCACATTGGATCCAAGGATTGCACAAGGAGCTACTGTTCTCCTGGTTAGGACCTGGATTCAAGGGAACCTTTGACTTGGAAGTCACAAGTTCGGCACCCAGGGGAATTCATGTCTTAGAGCTCGGGCTGACCATCTTGCTGAAAAGAAAAGATCCGAAGACTCCAATCCAGCTCCAGCCGATGAGTTAAACCGTACTCAAGTTGCCCCTAGAACCAGCTGAAATCAGAACTGGGAGAACCAGGGCTAGAACTAAACAGGAATCAGCCGTGAGTGTAGTTTGATTCCGGTTTCACTTGTTGAGGTTCCAAAATGAAACTGGAACCGACAGTCTGAAACCAGCAGTTCCAAATTAGTTCTCGTTCCATTTTAAAGATCCCACTTTTCAAATCAAACCCAAACCCAAACCGGCCTAAAACGGGATTGAAAATAGTAAAAACCGGCTGAACTTGTACCAGTTTCGTATCCAATAGGGAGACTGGTTCGGGTCCAATTTAGAAACTTTACCCGGAACCAGCCATGCTTGCTGGGAGCAGTTTTGACTTGTATCCTCACCAGAACATAACTGAAGCATGTCCGATACCGCACGCACAACCTTTTCTGTCTGCGGATAAGAGAATAAACTTAGATTTGGGGTTCTTAGTTATAAAGTTTGGGTGGCACTAGGTGTTTTCCAAACGTTGCTTACCCGAGAAGGCTCCGAGGTCTTTTTTCTTGCCGAAGAAGTTTTTCCGGCTTTTTACTTGCATATAAATCACAAAACGCCGAACATTTCAAAATCAGATTTTTCAATCTTCTGGTACCCATCTATTTTTGTTTGGGTACAAAAAGATAGTCGAAGTCAGATGCACACCGCACGCCCCGGGTTTGCAACTCATGACCTTGAAGTTTTGAGTCGACCCACTACCCAGGTAAGATATTGCACTTCTGGGTCCGTTGTAGAAAAGCCAACTTAATTAATGAGAATTCTATTGATTTCAATCTTACCATGATCGAGATTCAACTTGATGATAATTCTATTGGTTTCAAATTGGCTGGTCGTAGATGGGTCTGGTTCCGCTCATTCCCGGCAGCTTGTTCATGTTCGGTTTGTGACATTAAACTGAGTTGAAGGTAAACAGTGTGCATTTGACTCTCATTCCAAGCAGCTTGTTCATGCTTTTGTTCTGGTGATTATTTCAAATTTTATCAGGTTGTGTCCCCCCCTATGTTCTAGCAGTTTCGTCCATCTATTCTGCTGGTTCATTTATCTCAGCTGGTGATGTATTTGGTAGTAGTGAGCAATCAATGCTTTCAGAGGAAGCGTACCATTGCAAGACAGAGTATCAATATTATTGTATTACTTTGCCTGCATCAATAAGTTTAATTAACAGCCTTGCTCGTTTCAGAAGCATTATGCAGGAAAGATTTGGAATGCCATCACTTAAATCTGTTGTGTCATTCGGTTGGTGTGGCTATTTACCTGACAGAGCACAACCTGATTCTCCTCAATATATCTAAGCAACAGGTGGTTTTCATGATTTTGCATTGATTAATCTGCAGTGTCATTCCATGTCATTGAATCACATCAGAGAGACATTGTAGCTTCCCTTTTCATTAACTACAGGTCTATTTGTGCTGCTATTAATTCTGATTTGTGTAGGGGCTATACATATTTAGGGTAAGCTAATTTGTATGTTAACGTTAAGCCTACTGGATAGTGGTTTATGAGTGAAAGTGCATCGGGGCCATGCCTTAGTTCAAACAATAATTTCTGTGTAGCCATAGTGCCATACATGGTGTTGCCAGGGTTTTTTAGATAGAAAGGACTAGTATGATCATGTGTGTGTCTCCAGCTTTGCCCTCGGTATTAATGTCCTAGTGGTTGATGCCACCCTTCGTTCTGTTGGATCCATGTATTCAGAACTCATAAACTAATGAGGCATTAGGATGTTGGTCACCAGGCATATTTGCTATATTTATTTGCAACATACAATACAACATCTGACTATAGGTTCAGGTACTAAATCCTACTCTCTTAGTGAGACCAGGGCCTCTCTACATAGAATATAGTGGTAGATGTCCAGATGCTGATTGCTAAGGCGAGGAGCTTGGTCAGAAGAGCCCACATTTATGCAAATTGGGGAGATTTGATTATTCAATTGGCAACATTGTCTTGAGATAGCCTCACATGTACTGAGTTATTTTAAGCAAACAAATGTGAACTGGCAGGCTTGACTTTATCCTACAATTTATTAGAGCAAGTGGATATTTATCTCTATTAATGGAAACCAAGTTTTGCTATAATGAGCCAGGACCTCACTTCAATAGAATAGCAAATGTAA
This sequence comes from Brasenia schreberi, assembly GCA_036023115.1. NCBI lineage: Eukaryota > Viridiplantae > Streptophyta > Magnoliopsida > Nymphaeales > Cabombaceae > Brasenia > Brasenia schreberi. The sequence goes on along the minus strand of JAYKKT010000080.1, from coordinate 7,924,733 downwards.
TTGAGTAATGTCTATATTGCCCATAAAGACAGGAATCGTTTGTTTATATATGTGATGGTACTTGATTTTACTTGCTGTTTGTTCTTTGGTTTTCATTAAATGCCACTGCTTAATACTGATCTAGATACTCCCTATCTGTTTATCTATATATCTCTGTTCATTTCAACACCAAGAATTGTGAGATATATGGTAACTTTCTTGCTCTAATGCACTTTGTCGCTTGTTTTCCTTGTACATGGGTTTTAGAAAGGTACCTTTGTCCTTCTGCTCTTTTATTTTTTTATGGGGGTGCCTTTGAAGGGCATCATAATAAATTTACTGGCTGCTCTAAATGCAATATGACCTTCTATTATATGCATGGAACAGACTCACTGAGCCAGCACCTGCAGAGCCTGTTTCATCATTTGTTTCATCTAATGATTAAGGTATTGATGACCTAGAAAAAAAGCATGAACATGGCTACTGGAATTTGAGATGCCTTGGCATGTGTGTATAATTGGAATGAAGCATATCTTGTGAAATGTAAAAGGATGACTGATTTGCATTCTAACATGTGTACCACTAGATACCCGACATGAGGTGCACCAAAATCTGTATGCTTTGTAGCGCGTGCTAGACATGTGTCCAAATTGATATGCATGCACCTTCATGGTTGACCAGGGGTCTGTTGGAAGGATCAACTCTCTTGCAGTCCTGTCTGTGTCACTTCCATTTCAGAATGATGTGAGAGACTGCAAAATGGCATGCACAGCGATGTTTACAAAGGAATTGGTAGACACATCTGCATATTTGTAGAATGATGCTAGGTAAACGGATAAGCTTTTTGGGAAGACCCGTGTGTGTACTAATCTTATTGATATTGTGTCATACAATATCTATTTATAGCTGCCACTTCAGTGCACTTTCCTATGCGACCACTCAGTTTTATTCAAAAGCCAGTGTTGTACCTGGGAGGGGTTTAAACAGATCCTCTCATGACTTGATCCTACTTCGAAGAAGGATTGGTCCTATGTCTGTTGAAGGATTTATAGGCCGCTAACTAATTCATATTGGACAGTTGGACAACATAATGCTTTATAGGTACTTTTAGCATACCTCTGTAGTAGGTGGTTGTCTTTGCCCTTAAATAATGCCTAATTATTTACTGTGAAAATTATTAAATGCCACTCATATGCCTGAAATAAAAACCAAATACAAAGGCTAGCAAGGCAACTTACTAATGCTCTAGTAAACGGTATTGAATGATAGTGGGATCTAGAAAGCTCATTATCGTGGATAACACACCAACCAAAGTCAACTAAACCACAAGTATTACTGAGATGGTTTGACTATATCTAAGCTGATTGATGGTTGGCCTTGGAGAAAGCATTAAATAAACTCTGGTGTGGGTATGCAGACTGGGGAAGCTGTTAGAAATGGTTTTTCACAGCTGCTTATTCTGTGGTCAGACCGTTCAGATGCATATGGGTAAGGTTTATGCCCATTGCATATGCTTTCTATCTACAGAAGTGTTAGTATAAAGAGAGTGCAGTTACTAGCTACTGAGAAAGGAAAGAGACAACTGAAGGAAAGGTTCAGAGAGAGAGAGAGAGAGTTGAACTGGAAGGATTTTTGCAGAAATTGTTTGAGTATGCATACACGCATTTAACAGATAATCTATTTATACATGAAATCACCAAGTTCTATTTAGAGAGACAATGAAGGCGAATTAATTCTAGCTTGAACCAATTCCCACACAATGACACCTAAGGGTACAATGAATTCTAAGATACAATGAACCCAGTGGAATACCATATTTCTCCGTACAAATAACATAATGTATCTATTTCAACACTCCCCCCCCTCGGGTTTGGAGCATATAAATGCCACACCGTATGCATCCAAGTTTGTTGCAGTATATGAATTTTCATGCTCTGAAGACCCCTCGAAGAGACTTGAGTGAGCAAATGTTGCCAAGGCGGTTATTTGAGTTGACAAAAGATGCGGGTCCTTTCTTCCTCCACTTGAATCCTCTTCTCTCACGAATAAAATGGCAGTCAACCTCTATACATGCTTGGCCCGTTTCATGGAAGACTTAGAGGTAAATAGGAAGCAACGACATGGAGAAGACTGCCCCATTATCACATATTATTAATCCGTCTTAAAGGCCCAACCTCACAAAAACTTTAACTAGTTCAATGATTAATTGCTTTCAGCTATATTAGCTTCACACGTTGCACAGTAGCGCACATGCGCCCTCAACATCTCGCAACTCGCAGCTCGATTCATGGTAGAACACTACATTTTGTTTCTTACTTTTCCATGAAATTAGGTTTCCACCAAAAGAACACACTATATCTTGATGTAGAACGTCCTATCGACATGGAGAACCAGCCCCGATCTACGCATCGTATGTATCCTGATGCGAGAATGTCCTTTTGTCACCATTATCTTCATGACATATCCCTTTTCCTCGGAGCCCCTTTAACGATATCTACAAGAACTCTAATGGGCGCTGCATCTGATGTCCTTCACATGGTGAGTTGAGAATCACCTAGGATGCTCATAGCAAAAGGATATATCTGGTTGGGTAATAGTCAAATGGTGTTAATGTTAAAATAACTGCGATATTTGTTTGGATCGGATAATGGTTCTCCTTGATTTGGATGAGTTTGGCATTGGGATCCATTGGTGTACCCGTATTGGCCTAGAATCCAAGTTGATCCCGGCCTCCTTGAGAATGTCTAAGGACATATTTTCCGCTGAGATACGAAGATACTTTGCATTAGATTAAGTTACTTCTATTCCAAGAGTAATATTTCAACCTTCCAATGATCCTTCATTTCTGAAAGTGATCAAATAGATGTTGGCCCTTTAACTTCACAGATTCCTCAACTTGATCATCCCCAATGATAACAATATCATCTACGACATAAACAATCAGATATATGGAAGTTACCTTCAGGAAGGAAGAATTGATAAAAGTTATATATCGGCCTCATCTTAACTATGAACCATATCCATGGATATGATATAGTCGATCAGAATCTACCAAGCCAAGGCTCAGGGTGATTGGCATTTCAAAAAGCCATATAAAGATTTAACTTCAAACGACGAGACCAAGCTTTACTTCCTTCACCATAGAGTGTCATAGCCTAGTAAGAATTTCCATATAAACTTCTTCCTCTAAGTTCACCATGAAGAAAGGCATTCTTCATATCAAACTCGATAAAGTTCCTACTGAAGCGATGGTGCCATGGAAAGGAAAGACTTTGATCGTGTTCATTTTTGCAATCGGAGCAGAATGTATCACCATAATCAAGGCCAAAAATTTGAGTGAAACCTTTAGCAACAAGACGAGCTTTCAATCGATCATCAACTTTATCGAGTCCCACCTTAGCTTGTGTAAATCCTGGCTTAGCTTGGTAAGATTTGCCGGTGGCAATGGAACAAGTTCCCAAGTACCATTGTGTAATGCGAACATCTCTTCTAACATTGCTTGGCACCGGTTTAATGGGAAGGGCTTCAGGCATTGTTTTGGTATAGTCACAAAGACAAAGAAAAGAGAGATAAAAGCATAATGGGAAGAAGACAAGCGATGATAACTCAAAGATATAAATGGGATGAGGATTGCGAGTAGAGCGAGTACCTTTTCAGGCCAGCAATGGGAGGTGGAGATCTGAATCTGAGAAAGGTACTCCCCCTTGGTTCGTGGTATCAGTAGAATTGGGCATAAATATATTTCGCTCCCCCTTTTTATATACTTGCATCTCTTTTTCTTCATAGTGTTGATCATCAGCTGCAATTGGACCATCTTCATCACTAATACTGATAGCCGGAAGAACAAGTTCATCAATGGGAATGTTTGACAAATCGGTAGAGTTTTTAAAGTATGAAGTATTCTCAAAGAAGGTGACATCCATAGAAATGTATTTTCTATGAGAATTGGTATCATAATAAACATATCCCTTTTTCTCACAGGAATATCCAATAAAAATGCATTTAACCACTCTTGGATCAAGTTTATCTCGGAACTGGCTATGCATATGTACATAACAAACACACCCGAATACCCTAGGGGTAAGATGAAATGGATTTATGTTGGGCTTAAGCATATTAAATGGAGATTGTCCACCAAGAACCATAGAAGGAAGTCGTTCATGAGGTATATAGCTGTAAGTATTGCTTCAGGCCAAAAAAAATTTAGGGACATTATGTTCTAAGAGGAGAGTACGAGCAATTTCCAAAATGTGTCTATTATTCTTTTCAGCTACTCTATTTTGCTGTGGAGTGTACACACATGATGTCTGATGTAAAATACCATGATTTTGAAGATATGATTCTAGAATGAAATTACAAAATTCACCACCATTGTCAGATCTGAGAGTTTTGACAGTATACCCAAACTGAGTCTTAATTAAACTGTGAACCATTGGAAAAATAGATGATATTTCTGATTTTGATTTCATAAGATAAACAAAAGTGAGTATGGAGTAATCATCAATAAATGTAACAAAGCATTTAAAGTTTCCTAATGAAGGACTGGAACATGGACCCCATACATTAGAATGAATTAACTCAAATGGAACTGAAGACTTGGTTTTTGGAATATCGGAACATGACGTTGAAATTAGTGTTAGGAGATGGTCCTAAATAATAAGATTCATATTGGTTCTTGGAATATCGGAACATTATCGGGTAAGCTAATGGAGGTGATAGATACTATGATTCAGAGAAAGATTCATATTCTATGTTTACAAGAGACAAAATGGGTTGGAGAAAAAGCAAAGGAGATAGAGGATACAGGTTTTAAATTATGATACTCAGGTAAAGAAAAGGCTCGAAACGGAGTTGGTATTATCATAAATAAAGATTTAAAGGAGAGTGTAGTAGACATACAATGATATGGTGACCGAATCATGACGTTGAAATTAGTGTTAGGAGCAGAGGTTTTGAATATAGTTTGTGCTTACGCACTCCAAGTAGGACTAGAAGATAGTATAAAGACAGTTTTTTGGGAAGAGTTAGATAAGGTGTTTCAAAAGATTCCACAAAGGGAGATGATTTGTTTAGGAGGAGATTTAAATGGACATGTCAGTAAAGAGGCATTAGGATATCAAGGGATTCATGGAAACTTTGGTTTTAGGGATATAAACGAGGATGGTAGGGAGATTTTAAATTTTGCTATATCATTTGATCTCTTTATAGTCAATACAATCTTCAAAAAACGAGATGAACATTTAATTACTTATAAAAGTGGCTTATCACAAACACAAATTGATTACTTTATTTGTAGAAAAAAAGATAGAGCGTGTTGTAAAGATTGTAAGGTAATTCCAGGAGAAAGCTTAACCACCCAACATCGACTTTTAGTTATGGATTTACAAATTAAAAAATGGACAAAGAAGAAAAGAGTGCATCGAGCTATTTGGACTAAATGGTGGAACCTCAAAAGCGAGAAAGAAGATATATTTAAACAGAAAGTCCTTCAAGGAGATGTTTGGAATTATGTTGGCACACCCTGTGATATGTGGAACAATATTGCTATACATATTAGGAAAGTGGCGAAAGATGTGTTAGGGGTATCTAGGGGAGGTGTACCGGCACAAAAAGAAGCTTGGTGGTGGAATGAAGTAGTATAAAATAAAATCAACGCAAAGAGGGCATGTTACAAATTATATTATGCTAAGAAAACTAATGAAACTTTAGAAGCTTATAAGAAAGCAAAGAAGGAAGCGAAAAAAGCCATTAGTGAAGTAAAAGCTAAGATTTGGGATGACTTACATAAAAAACTCAACTCAAAAGAGGGTGAAAGAGATATTTTTAGGATAGCTAGGGCTAGAGATAAGAAAACTAAAGATCTTAGTTATGTTAGATGCATAAAAGACGAGGATGAAAAAATTCTAGTGGCAAATGATGATATAAGAAATAGATGGAAAAACTTTTTTTATAATCTTTTTAATGAAAATAAAGATGTTAGTATTAGTTTAGGAGATTTAACCAAGTCAGAAAAGTATATAAACCACAATTTCTATCGACGTATTCAAAAGAATGAAGTCAAAGAGGCTCTTAAACATATGAAGAGTGGTAAATCGGTAGGACCAGATAATATTCCTATAGAAGTTTGGAAAATACTAGGAGAAATAGGAATCACTTGGCTCACAAGACTATTTAATGAAATATGGAAAAACCAAAAGATGCCTGAGGAATGGAGAGCAAGTACACTTATACCCATATATAAGAACAAGGGAGACATTCAAAATTGTGCGAATTATCGAGGTATCAAGTTAATGAGTCATACTATGAAATTATGAGAAAGAATTATCGAACATAGGTTAAGACAAGTATCAAGTACAACAGAGAACCAATTTGGATTGATGCCAGGCAAATCTACTATTGAAGCGATTCACCTTTTGAGACATCTTATGAAACATTTTAGAGCAAAAAGGAAAGACCTTCACATGATATTTATTGATCTAGAAAAAGCTTATGGTAGGGTACCGAGGGAGGTTCTTTGGAGAACTTTGGAAAAAAGAGGTATCCCATTGACATATATTAACCTTATAAGAGACATGTATGATAGTGCAAAAATATGTGTGAGGACTCATGAAGCAACGACAAACTTCTTTGAAGTTAATATTGGGTTATATCAAGGATCAACTTTAAGTCCATACTTATTTATAATGGTGATGGATGAGTTAACAAAACATATTCAAGATGAAGTACCTTGGTGCATGTTATTTGCAGATGACATTGTATTAGTGGAGGAGTCTAAGGAAAAGTTAATAGAAAATTGGAATTATGGAGAGAAACATTAGAAAGCAAAGGCGTCCGACTTAGTAGAACAAAGACAGAATATATGGAATGTAAGTTTGAGCATTTGGCTACCTCAGAGGACATAGAAATTAAAATTGGCACACATTGTATTCCCCAAAAGGAAAGTTTTAAATACCTAGGGTCAATTTTTCAAAGTGATGGAAGAATTGATAGAGATGTTACACATAGAATTAATGCTGGTTGGTTAAAATGGAGAGGAGCATCAGGTATTCTTTGTGATAAGAAGATACCATTAAAATTAAAAGGTAAATATTATAGAGCAGCAATTAGGCCTGCCATGTTTTATGGTTCTGAGTGTTGGACAATTAATCATCAACATGTACAAAAGATGTCTGTGACAGAAATGAAGATGTTGAGATGGATAAGTGGTCATACAAGAAAAGACCATATACATAATGAGGTTATTAGAAACAAATTAGGAGTGGCACCAATAGAGGATAAAATGAGAGAACATCGTTTAAGATGGTTTGGATATATAGAAAGAAGATCAAAAGAAGAACCTGTAAGAAAGTTAGAAAAACTAAATTTGGAAAGTATTAAAAGAGGTAGAGGACGACCACAAAAGTGTTGGAAAGAAACAATAAAGAATGATCTAGCTTATTGGAAGTTAACTGCTAACATGGCACACGATAGGGATATGTGGAAACAAAGAATCCATGTAGTCGACCCCGTCTAGTATGGGAAAAGGCTTAGTTGTTGTTGTTGTTGTTGGAACTGAAGACTTGGACTCACTATTAGGAAAAGAGACTCTATGATGTTTAGCCCTCTGACATAAATCACACTGAATAATAAAATCTCTTGGGATTACGAATGGAACAAACTTATTAAGTTTTGACACAGGTAAATGTCCTAAACAACTGTGCCAAAGTCTTATTTCTTCTTCTACAGGAATAACAACTAATGCTCTTCTCTGTCTGGTAGTCTGTGGACCAGGGAGTATATATAGCTCATTCTTTAATTCACCACGTCCAAAGGTTTTTCCCGTCCTTAGATCCTAAAAAACACAGCCAAATGGAGAAAATGTAATTGAGCAATTCATGTCTCAAACTAGTGAACTGACAGAGAGTAAATTTACTGGAAACTTTGGAATGTAAATAACTGAATTAAGTTTAAAAATTTTCCCTTCAACTACTCCCATTCCTTCCATCGGAATTAGAGAGCCATCAGTAACCTTTACATACTGAGGTGTTGAAGTGACTTTATAGTCTTGAAGTGTGATTTATCTCCCACCATATGATTAGTGGCCCCTGAATCAATTATCTAGTAATCAGAATATATGGAATTTTTTCTAGAGAAGTTACCACTAATACTATACGATGTAGGTTGACTAGTTTCAATTTTTGGTGAAGAGATTGAAGGTGGATCACAAAGTCATATATCTATTTCTACAAGCTGTTTTTTTAATTCTGTCATTTCATCTGAAGGACTGGGTTGTTCTTTCTCTTTCTCAGATGTAGCTACTATATGACTTCCATAATTCTTGAATTCCGTAGGTCTCCCAATAATCTCCCAGCAATGATCTCGTGTATGTCTTCGTTTTCCACAATGAGAACATTGCAGTTTGTTTCTATCTTCATAATTTTGAGCTCTACCTCTTCCGCGACCTCTGACATAATCTCTACCTCATTGATAGTTCATATTTCCTCTGCTCGTAAATGTTGATTTCTCTGTTTGACTCAGTTCTCCTTTCTCTAGGTTTCTTCGATCTTCTTCCCGCAATAAGAGTGAATAGACTGTTCTCAGAGATGGCAAATCTTCTTTGCTAAGAATATTCAGTTTATTGATTCATATTCTAGTGCAATTCTCCAGAGTAAGTCAAATACTTTTCGAATATCACTTTGAGAAGTTCTTTCTTTTATACAATAATTGCATCTGTTTTCAACAAAATATCGTTGTTCATTCCATAATTCTCGTAGCTCCCTATAATACTCGCTTACAAATCTATTTCCTTGCCTATATCTTTGAATTTTTTCAATAATTTCATACTCTTTAGCAATGTTACTTTGCCTTGAATATGCTTCTCTGACTACTATCCAGATTTCTGCTGTTGAGTCCATATACCTAAACGTTTTACTAATAGATGGATTCATTGATTGGAGCAACCATGAACAAACCAAAGCATCATCTTTAATCCACTTCTTAAGTTCGACACCCTCTTCGTCTACTTGTGGTTGATTTGATGTGATGATTGATAACTTTTCCCTTGCTCGGAGAACCTATTCGATTGATCTCGCCCATTCTCTGTAATTCCTGCCTTCGAGACGAATATTTATAATTTGGAAATGTTCCAATTTCTGTTCATTACTGTCCGTGACTGATTGTTGTTCTTCCTTCATTTTTCTTTCCATTATGTCAATTATTCAAACTAACTTCAATCCTTTTTTTACAGGTATTTTGATGTAATCGGGTGTAGTAGAGTGTATCACAAACACTTGATGTAGTCGTGGATGTTTCAAATCCCAGCCGTTGATATTCACACGATAAAACTTGCAGCAACAAAAGAAATTATGTGTACCTTAGAAGACTTGCAGGGCTGATTATGTGCAGAGTTCTCAGATTTCTCACAAACCTGATGTTGTTTGAATCTGACGTCTTCTCTTTATGCAGATTTCTCAAATTTCTACCTAGATATTTGGTAGAAGTATAGATTGGCCAGCAGATGCTTAACTTATCGAGATATGGCTGATGAATGGTGCAGCTATTACCTTCTTCAATGTGTGTGACAGGCAATATAAATTCCCTTGTAACAGAGGATGCAAAACACGTAGATTCACTGCAGATTTTTCCTGTGTTTATTCCACAAGACATCAACTAACACGTTGATGATTTTCAATGCCTTGATAGCCGACTGATGACATTTCTATGCTCTGATACCATGTACAGAATATGAGACATGAAATACTGAAATATCACAAAGTATACGTATCTGAGAAGATGGTTGTATGCGGCAGTCTTCTATGCAGCTGCCTGTGCTCTTTCTTTCTCATTAAACAAATCAGTTCAGTACAAAATGATAGGGTTTCCCCTTTAAATAATAGTGGTACACTGCTACAAATTACCTAAATGCCATTAATGAAACATATTTAAAGCTACCTTTAAAAACGTGAAATAACAAAACAGAAAATGACTAGAAGTAAATAAACTACACTCTAACTATTGCTTGTTGCTTTATTTGCAGATCATGATTGATGAATCATCATGTTGTCGACCTGCCTTTGGAGTAAACTGCTTCAACACCTCTTACACAAAGAAAGTCAAAATGACCTCTAGATTAAAGGAGGAACCAGAGCCGAAATCCTTCACTATCAAAGATAGAAAAGCCTTGCAACATTTATTAAAAGGTCAAACCAAAGAGAAAAGAGCCTATGCACTATTGGATTTCTTACCATCTGATTATCAAACCGATAGTGACGACGACACACCGAATTTTCACCAATTTGATGGAAGTGGGGATCCTAGGTTTCACCTTCAGCTCTTTTCTCAAAGGGCATATAAGAAGAAGGATTCTTCAAAATGGATCTACTGGTTCCCCTCTCTCTCAAGAGAAATGCATCGAAGTGGTTGGCTTCATACAACTTGAGCCAATTCGCTAATTTTGAAGACTTAGTAAATTGTTTAATGCAAAGATTTTCACATAATATTGAAGTCACACCCACTTTAAATACTTTGAGTGACACTAAGCAAGCTCCTAACGAAGATTCACATGCATTCATCGTTAGGTGGAGGTCACTTTTGGGACAAGTAATAAAGCTCATATCTGAAGGATGCGCCATAATGCTCATCCTTGAGAATTTCAAAACCGATTTAAAAGCCCTCCTCTCACTTCATGAAATCTCAAATTTTCAAAAATTGATAAAGATAGCTTCGCACTTCGAAGCGAATTTGCAAAAAGGAGTGTATGAGGATTTATGGAAGGGGAGGAGTTTTTAAAAAACCTAGTTTGAAAAGCAAGGGGCATATGAGCCACACACACCTGAAAGTGGGGCCAAAGCTCAAAAGATTGCAAATGTCTGAGTAGAGCCGAGTTCGGTCGGACCCTCTCACACCTTTGAACAAAAACATGTCAAGAAAACTCCAAAAAAGTTTGAAAAGAGGAAATTCACCCAGCTAGGACAACCACTCACGGAAGTCCTAGACATTCTCTTGACCTAGGGTTCCCGAAGAGGCACCCCCTAAGGGAAAGTTTTTAAAAGATTTTTGCAAGTATCATAGGCTCAAGGGCTATGATACCAACAAGTGTTTTGCCCTTCAAAAAAAAATCGAGTACTTGATAGAGCAGGGTAGGTTCCACATCTCGGAGGAACCGGAGCCCTTCCAAACAATCTTAAAAGTGCCCTTTCCCAACCACGTAAGCACGAGCGAGAAAGGAAAAGAGGTATGCCTCTTACTCCAACTTATGGGATGGAACATGCATTGCATACGGTTTACACTACTTGTCACACACCACTTTCCATCGTAATAAAAAAAGCAAAGTAAGTAGTAATCCGGGGAGCGCTTAGAGTCCCGCCCCCGATTAGAGCCTTAATACAAATTCATGGTGCTCCAAGGCATCCAATTAGAGCCAAGATAGGAACGAGCCTTAGGGAAGGTGTAGGCAAGGTGACTAAGTCCGAAAGGATCTATCAACCCCTACACTTAGCCAAAAATGCTAACAAGGAAGTGGTCATTCTACTCGGCCCTTCAAAAGCATGCATCCCATAGTATGGATAAGGGTAAAGGTGTTGTGTTAATCTCATATGATTTGGAATTACATTTTTTAAAACTTCTCATAAACATGTCTATTTTAGAATTAATACAAACCTCACCTAAGCATAGATAAGTCTTGGAAGGAATCTTAGAAAGAGTAAAGGTTAACCCATCCATAACTCCTGAGTCCCTATCCTTCTTGGTCTCTCCAATCTGTGCCAAGGCCCCTATCGTGTTCACTGAGGATGAAATAGAGAGACCAACCCAAAACCAAGCCTTGCATATAGAGGTGGTATTGAATCGCCACACTCTAAACAAGTGCTTGGTCGATGGGGGAGGAGAAGCTTTTTCTAGATCAATAAATATCATATGAATGTCTTTCTTTTTTGCTCTAAAATGTTCCATAAGATGTCTTACAAGGTGAATCGCTAACAGTAGATCTGCCTGACATAAATCCAAATCGGTTCTCTATTGTACTCATTAACTTGATACCTCGATAATTCGCACAATTTTGAATGTCTCCCTTATTTGTATATATGGGTATAAGTATACTTGCTCTACATTCCTCGGGCATCTTTTGGTTTCTTTATATTTCATTAAATAGTCTTGTGAGCCAAGTGATTTTTATTTCTTCTAGTATTTTTTAAATTTCTATAGGAATATTGTCTGGTCCTACCGAGAATAAGAGAGACATTCAATGAAAGGAGTAGGGTTGTGTTAGGATTCCGACAACCAGTATAACTTCATCGGATTTTATAACATGGATTACAAAAATTATGAGCATTGCTTTAGGGCGTCCTCGCCTAGCGACGTGCTGTAGAGTCTGAATGCAGTAATAAGTAAGAAAGGGCCACTACATTTTCACCCGAATGCAGTGAATCAATTACAGTTCCCACATCATGGACGGGTGTGGATAAAGAAGTTAGTCCCGTTACATTGCCGTCCGAATGTAGTGAATAATTTGCAGAGAGGGTCTCCATATTTTGATTATGTACGGATGTGGGGTATAATGAAGCTAGTCCTAGATAATAAGATTTGTATTGGTTCTTGTAATATTGGAATATTATTCGGTAAGCTAAAGGAGGTGGTAGATACTATGATTCGGAGAAAGATTCATATTCTATGTTTACAAGAGACAAAATGGGTTGGAGAAAAAGCAAAGGAGATAGAGGATACATGTTTTAAATTATGGTACTCAGGTAAAGAGAAGGCTCGAAACGGAGTTGGTATTATCATAAATAAAGATTTAAAGGAGAGTGTAGTAGACATACAACGATATGGTGACCGAATCATGACGTTGAAATTAGTGTTAGGAGCAGAGGTTTTGAATATAGTTTGTGCTTACGCACCCCAAGTAGGACTAGAAGATAATATAAAGACAGTTTTTTGGGAAGAGTTAGATAAGGTGTTTCAAAAGATTCCACAAAGGGAGATGATTTGTTTAGGAGGAGATTTAAATGGACATGTCGGTAAAGAGGCATTAGGATATCAAGGGATTCATGGAAACTTTGGTTTTGGGGATATAAATGAGGAAGGTAGAGAGATTTAAAATTTTGCTATGACATTTGATCTCTTTATAGTCAATAAACGATATTCTCTGACTTTATCCTCTATTGGTGCCACTCCTAATTTGTTTCTAATAACCTCATTATGTATACCGTCTTTTCTTGTATCACCACTCATCCATCTCAACATCTTCATTTCTATCACATACATCTTTTCTACATGTTGATGATTAAATGCCTAACACTCATAACCATAAAACATGGTAGGTCTAATTGTTGCTCTATATTATCACCAAGAATACCTGATGCTCCTCTCCATTTTAACCAACCAGCATTAATTCTATCTGTAACATCTCCATCAATTCTTCCATCACACTAAAAAATTGACCCTAGGTACTTAAAACTTTCCTTTTGGGGATGCAATGTGTACCAATTTTAATTTTTATGTCCTTCGAAGTAACCAAATGATCAAACTTATATTTCATATATTTTGTCTTTGTTTTACTAAGTCGGAGGCCTTTGTTTTGTAATGTTTCTCTCCACAGTTCCAATTTTCTATTCACTTTTTCCTTAGATTCCTTCACTAACACAATGTCATCTAAAAATAACATACACCAAGGTACTTCATCTTTAATATATTTTGTTAACTCATCAATCACCATTATAAATAAGTATGGACTTAAAGTTGATCCTTGATGTAACCCAATATTAACTTTAAAGAAGCTTGTCATTCCTTCATGAGTCCTCACACATGTTTTTGCACCATATGTCTCTTATAAGGTTAATGTATGTCAATGGGATATCTCTTCAAAAAACGAGATGAACATTTAATTACTTATAAGAGTGGCTTATTACAAACACAAATTGATTATTTTATTTGTAGAAAAAAAGATAGAGCGTGTTGTAAAGATTGCAAGGTAATTCTAGAAGAAAGCTTAACCACCCAACATCGACTCTTAGTTATGAATTTATAAATTAAAAAATGGACAAAGAATAAGAGTGCATCGAGCTATTCGAACTAAATGGTGGAACCTCAAAAGCGAGAAAGAAGATATATTCAAACAAAAAGTCCTTCAAGGAGATGTTTGGAATTATATTGGTACACCCTGTGATATGTGGAACAAGATGGCTATACATATTAGGAAAGTGGCAAAAGATGTGTTAGGTGTATCTAAGAGAGATGTACCGGCACAAAAAGAAGCTTGGTGGTGGAGTGAAGTAGTGCAAAATAAAATCAATGCAAAGAGGACATGTTACAAAGTACATTATGCTAAGAAAACTAGTGAAACTTTAGAAGCTTATAAGAAAGCAAAGAATGAAGTGAAAAAGGCCGTGAGTGAAGCAAAAGCTAAAATTTGAGAGGATTATATAAAAAACTAAAGTCAAAAGAGGGTGAAAGAGATATTTTTAGGATAGCTAGGGCTATAGATAAGAAAACTAAAGATCTTAATTATGTTAGATGCAAAAGGACGAGGATGAAAAAATTTTGGCAAATGATGATATAAGAAATAGATGGAAAAACTATTTTTATAAGCTTTTTAATGAAAATAAAAATATTAGTATTAGCTTAGGAGAGTTACCTAAATCAGAAAAGTATATAAACCATAATTTCTAGTGACGTACTCAAAAGAATGAAGTCAAAGAGGCTCTTAAACATATGAAGGGTGGCAAATCGGTAGGACCAGATAATATTTATATAGAAGTTTGGAAAGTACTAGGAGAAATAGGAATCACTTGGCTCACAAGACTATTTAAGGAAATATGGAAAAACCAAAATATGCCCGAGGAATAGAAAGAAAATATACTTATACCTATATATATGAACAAGGGAGATTCAAAATTGTGTGAATTATCGAGGTATTAAATTAATGAGCCATACTATGAAATTGTGGAAAAGAATTATCGAACGTAGGTTAAGACAAGTATCAAGTACAACAAAGAACCAATTTATATTCATGTCAGGCAGATATACTATTAGTGATTCACCTTGTAAGACATCTTATGGAATATTTTAGAGCAAAAAAGAAAGACCTTCACATGATATTTATTGATCTTTAAAAAGCTTATGATAGGGTACCGAGAACTTTAGAAAAAATAGATATCCCATTGACATACATTAACCTTATAAGAGACATATGGTGCAAAAACATGTGTGAGGACTAATGAAGGAATGACTTCTTTGAAGTTAATATTGGGTTAAATCAAAGATCAACTTTAAGTCTATACTTATTTATAATGGTGATTGATGAGTTAACAAAACATATTAAAGATGAAGTACCTTGTTGTATGTTATTTGCAAATGACATTGTATTAGTGAAGGAATCTAAGAAAAAAATGAATAGAAAATTGGAACTGTGGAGAGAAACATTAGAAAGCAAAGGCCTTCAACTTAATAGAACAAAAACAAAATATATGGAATGTAAGTTTGATCATTTGGTTACTTCGAACGACATAGAAATTAAAATTGGTATACATTGCATCCCTAAAAGGAAAGTTTTAAATACCTAGGGTCAATTTTTCAGAGTGATGAAAGAATTGATGGAGATGTTACGCATAGAATTAATGCTGGTTGGTTAAAATGGAGAGGAGCATCAGGTATTCTTTGTGATAAGAAGATATCATTATAGTTAAAAGGTAAATATTATAGAGCAGCAATTAGGCTTGCCATGTTTTATGGTTCTGAGTGTTGGGTAGTTAATCATCAACATATACAAAAGATGTCTGTGACCGAAATGAAGATGTTGAGATAGATGAGTGGTCATATAAGAAAAGACCGTATACATAATGAGGTTATTAAAAACAAATTAGGAGTAGCACCAATAGAGGATAAAATGAGAGAATATCGTTTAAGATGGTTTGGACATATAGAAAGAAGATCAAAAGAAGAACCTATAAGAAAGTACGAAAAACTAAATTTGGAAAGTATTAAAAGAGCTAGAGGATGACCACGAAAGTGTTGGAAAGAAACAATAAAGAATGATCTAGCTTATTTTGAGTTAACTGCTAACATGACACACAATAGGGATCTGTGGAAACAAAGAATCCATGTAGCCGACCCCATCTAGTATGGGAAAAGGCTTAGTTGTTGTTGTTGTTGTTTTATTATTTGGTCCTACTGATTTACCACCCTTCATACGTTTAAGAGCCTCTTTGACTTCATTCTCTTGAATACATCGGTAGAAATTATGGTCTATATACTTTTTTGATTTGGCTAATTCTCCTAAGCTAATACTAACATATTTATTTTTATTAAAAAGCTTATAAAAACAATTTTTCATCTATTTCTTATATCATCATTTGCCACTAGGATTTTTTCATCCTCGCCTTGAATGCATCTAACATAATTAAGATATTTAGTTTTCTGATCTCTAACCCTAGCTATCCTAAAAATATCTCTTTCACCCTCTTTTGAGTTGAGTTTTTTATATAAATCCTCCCAAATTTTAGCTTTTGCTTCATTGACGCACTTTTTCACTTCCTTTTTTGCTTTCTTAAAAGCCTCTAATGTTACACTAGTTTTCTTAGCATAATATGATTTGTAACATGCCCTCTTTGCCTTGATTTTATTTTGTACTACTTCACTCCACCACCAAGTTTTTTTTTGTGCCGGTACACCTCTCTTAGATTCACCTAACATATCTTTCGCCACTTTCTTAATATGTATAGCATATTGTTTCACATATCATAAGGTGTACCAACATAATTCCAAACATATCCTTAAAGAACTTTCTGTTTAAATATATCTTCTTTCTCGCTTTTGAGGTTCCACCATTTAGTCTGAATAGCTCGATGCACTCTTTTCTTCTTTATCTATTTTTTTATTTGTAAATCCATAACTAAAAGTCGATGTTGGGTAGTTAAGCTTTCTCCTGGAATTACTTTGAAATCTTTACAACATGCTCTATCTTTTTTCTACAAATAAAGTAATCAATTTGTGTTTGTGATAAGCCACTCTTATGAGTAATTAAATGTTCATCTCATTTTTTGAAGATTGTATTGACTATAAAGAGATCAAATACAACAACAACTACAAAACAACAACAACTAAGCCTTTTCCCATACTAGACGGGGTTAGCTACATGGATTCTTTGTTTCCTCAGATCCCTATCGTGTGCCATGTTAGCAGTTAACTCCCAATAAGCTAGATCATTCTTTATTGTTTCTTTCCAACACTTTTGTGGTCGTCCTCTACCTCTTTTAATACTTTCCAAATTTAGTTTTTCTAACCTTCTTACAGGTTCTTCTTTTGATCTTCTTTCTATATGTTCAAACCATCTTAAACGATGTTCTCTCATTTTATCCTCTATTGGTGCCACTCCTAATTTGTTTCTAATAACCTCATTATGTATACGGTCTTTTCTTGTATGACCACTCATCCATCTCAACATCTTCATTTCTGTCACAGACATCTTTTGTACATGTTGATGATTAACTGTCCAACACTCAGAACCATAAAACATGGTAGGCCTAATTGCTGCTCTATAATATTTACCTTTTAATTTTAATGGTATCTTCTTATCACAAAGAATACCTGATGCTCCTCTCCATTTTAACCAACCAGCATTAATTCTATGTGTAACATCTCTATCAATTCTTCCATCACTTTGAAAAATTGACCCTAGGTATTTAAAACTTTCCTTTTGGGAAATGCAATGTGTGCCAATTTTAATTTCTATGTCCTCTGAAGTAGCCAAATGATCAAACTTACATTCCATATATTCTGTCTTTGTTCTACTAAGCCGGATGCCTTTACTTTCTAATGTTTCTCTCCATAGTTCCAATTTTCTATTAACTTTTTCCTTAGACTCTTCCACTAATACAATGTCATCTGCAAATAACATACACCAAGGTACTTCATCTTGAATATGTTTTGTTAACTCATCCATCACCATTATAAATAAGTATGGACTTAAAGTTGATCCTTGATGTAACCCAATATTAACTTCAAAGAAGTCTGTCGTTGCTTCATGAGTCCTCACACATGTTTTTGCACCATCATACATATCTCTTATAAGGTTAATATATGTCAATGGGATACCTCTTTTTTTCCAAAGTTCTCCAAAGAACCTCCCTCAGTACCCTATCATAAGCTTTTTCTAGATCAATAAATATCATGTGAAGGTCTTTTTTTTTTGCTCTAAAATGTTTCATAAGACGTCTCAAAAGGTGAATCGCTTCAATAGTAGATCTGCCTGGCATCAATCCAAATTGGTTCTCTGTTGTACTTGATACTTGTCTTAACCTACGTTCGATAATTTTTTCCCATAATTTTATAGTATGACTCATTAACTTGATACCTCGATAATTCGCACAATTTTGAATGTCTCCCTTGTTCTTATATATGGGTATAAGTGTACTTGCTCGCCATTCCTCAGGCATCTTTTGGTTTTTCCATATTTCATTAAATAGTCTTGTGAGCCAAGTGATTCCTATTTCTCCTAGTATTTTCCAAACTTCTATAGGAATATTATTTGGTCCTACCGATTTACCACTCTTCATATGTTTAAGAGCCTCTTTGACTTCATTCTTTTGAATACGTCGGTAGAAATAGTGGTTTATATACTTTTCTGACTTGGTTAAATCTCCTAAACTAATACTAACATCTTTATTTTTATTAAAAAGATTATAAAAAAAGTTTTTCCATCTATTTCTTATATCATCATTTGCCACTAGAATTTTTTCATCCTCATCTTTTATGCATCTAACATAACTAAGATCTTTAGTTTTCTGATCTCTAGCCCTAGCTATCCTAAAAATATCTCTTTCACCCTCTTTTGAGTTGAGTTTTTTATGTAAGTCATCCCAAATCTTAGCTTTTACTTCACTAACGGCCTTTTTCGCTTCCTTCTTTGCTTTCTTATAAGCTTCTAAAGTTTCACTAGTTTTCTTAGCATAATGTAATTTGTAACATGCCCTCTTTGCGTTGATTTTATTTTATACTACTTCATTCCACCACCAAGCTTCTTTTTGTGCTGGTACACCTCCCCTAGATACCCCTAACATATCTTTCACCACTTTCCTAATATGTAAAGCCATATTGTTCCACATATCACAGGGTGTGCCAACATAATTCCAAACATCTCCTTGAAGGACTTTCTGTTTAAATATATCTTCTTTCTTGCTTTTGAGGTTCCACCATTTAGTCCAAATAGCTCGATACACTCTTTTCTTCTTTGTCCATTTTTTTTATTTGTAAATCCATAACTAAAAGTCGATGTTGGGTGGTTAAGCTTTCTCCTGGAATTACCTTACAATCTTTACAACACGCTCTATCTTTTTTTCTACAAATAAAGTAATCAATTTGTGTTTGTGATAAGCCACTCTTATAAGTAATTAAATGTTCATCTCGTTTTTTGAAGATTGTATTGACTATAAAGAGATCAAATGACATAGCAAAATTTAAAATCTCCCTACCTTCCTCGTTTATATCCCCAAAACCAAAATTTCTATGAATCCCTTGATATCCTAATGCCTCTTTACCGACATGTCCATTTAAATCTCCTCCTAAACAAATCATCTCCCTTTATAGAATCTTTTGAAACACCTTATCTAACTCTTCCCAAAAAACTGTCTTTATACTATCTTCTAGTCCTACTTGGGGTGCGTAAGCACAAACTATATTCAAAACCTCTGCTCCTAACACTAATTTCAACATCATGATTCAGTCACCATATCGTTGTATGTCTACTACACTCTCTTTTAAATCTTTATTTATGATAATACCAACTCTGTTTCGAGCCTTTTCTTTACCTGAGTACCATAATTTAAAATCTATATTCTCTATCTCCTTTGCTTTTTCTTCAACCCATTTTGTCTCTTGTAAACATAGAATATGAATCTTTCTCTGAATCATAGTATCTACCACCTCCATTAGCTTACCGGATAATGTTCTGATATTCCAAGAACCAATACGAATCTTATTATCTAGGACTGCTTCCTTACTCCCATATCCGTCCATAATCAAAATGCGGAGACCCTCTCTAAAAATTTTTCACTACATTCGGGTAGCAATTTAGCGGGACTAACTTCTTTACCCACACCCGTCCATGATGTGGGAACCCTCTCTGCAATTGATTCACTACATTCGGGCAAAAATGTAGTGGCCCTTGCTTACTTCTTACTGCATTCGGGCTTTACAGCACGTCGCTAGGCGGGGACGCCCCAAAGCAATGCTCATAATTTTTGTAAACCATGTTGTAAAAATCCGACGAAGTTTTACGCTGATTGTCGAAAGCCTAACACAACCCTCCTCCTTTATCCGGGCTTGGGACCGGCAATGCAAGGGTGATCCCTTGCATGGGCGGAGTTTATAAAGAGATCAAATGTCATAGCAAAATTTAAAATCTCCTTACCTTCCTCATTTATATCCCCAAAACCAAAGTTTCTAGGAATACCTTGATATCTTAATACCTCTTTACCGACATGTCCATTTAAGTCTCCTCCTAAACAAATCTTCTCTCTTTGTGGAATCCTTTGAATCACCTTATCTAACTCTTCCCAAAAATCTGTCTTTATACTATCTTCTAGTCCTACTTGGGGTACGTAAGCACAAATTATATTCAAAACCTATACTCCTAATATTAATTTCAACATCATGATTTGATCACCATATCATTGTATGTCTACTACACTATCCTTTAAATCTTTATTTATGATAATACTAACTATGTTTTGAGCATTTTCCTTACTTAAGTACCATAATTTAAAACCTATATCCTCTATCTCTTTTGCTTTTTCTTCAACTCACTTTATCTCTTATAAATATAAAATATGAATCTTTCTCCGAATCATAGTATCTATCACCTCCATTAGCTTACCGGATAATGTTCCAATAATCTAAGAACTAATACGAATCTTATTATCTAGGACTAGCTTTCTTACCCCCTATATCCGTCCATATTGAAAATGCGGAGACCCTCTCTATAAATTATTCACTACATCCGGACGGTAATGTAGTGGGTCTAACTTCTTTTCCCAGACTCATCCATGATGTGAGAACCCTCTCTACAATTGATTCACTACATTCGGGCGGCAATGTAGCGGGACTAACTTCTTTTCCTACACTCGTCCATGATGTGAGAACCCCTTCTACAATTGATTCACTAAATCTGAGCGAAAATGTAGTGGTCTTTGCTTACTTATCATTGCATTCATGATCTGCAGCGCGTCGTTAGGCGGGGATGCCCAAAGCAATACTCATAATTTATCCAAAAAGTTTTACACTGATTGTCGGAAGCCTAACACAAGCCTCCTCCTTTATCCGGGCTTGGGACCGACAATGCAAGGGTGATCCCTTTCATAGGTGGAGTTACATGGGGACAAGGTTATATATTAGTATAAATTATGTGTATTATTTTGTATGACATAATCTGATAAAACTAGAAGAGTTCAGTTTTTATCAGTTATTTACAAATGAAGTAATTATCAGTCAATATTTTGTGAAAGTGTCTCTTCTACGCACTAAAGTATCTCTGAGTTGTGGATTTTTAGTTCAGAATAATCCAAGTTGTACGCAGTGTCTTAGACAATGCCACACTGTATTAGAAGCATGTGTGTGTCATCGTCTTGGGGGGATATTGAGATCAGGTGAGTTGAAGAAAACACTCATAAAAAATATGTTCATGGTAGTTTATAGCTTGTAAGCACCGGTACAATCCTGAGATAGATTGAGCACATTAATGTAGAATTCCGTTCAAATAGATACATAAAACTTCGTATTCTTCACTTAAAGAAAGATGATAATATTTTACAACCTTGAAAGGGCACACAAAGTGGGCTAAGATGGTGGTTTCTTTTCTACAGGGTTCAGTGACTTGATTGCCTTATGGCATGGCTAGGCACTAAAAGTAGATCAATGATCTGAGATGGGTTATAATTAGTTTTCACAAACTTGCTGTGAATGTAAACAACAAACTGGAGTAGCAGACTATGAGCATGTGCATGATGCATTCCTCTCAACATGCATTAATCAGATTATTGAAGAACTTGTTAACCATGATCAAAGTTGTTCCTTTTTTTCTTTTTCTTTTTTTCTTTCCAATGCTTGTGTGATGGAAGAATGTTTTGATGGTCCTTTGTGTCCAATATTTCGTTTTTCTTTGTTGTATTTCATGTAAAGCTTTCTTGCTGATGTCTCACTAAATGCATCTTCTGTAGATGTTATTGAGGCAGTGGACTTGGTCTACGCTTTTGGAAATGAAAGTATGATTCAACCTCTATCCATTTTGCAGGAATACTTGAATAGTATGAGAATTTTCTTAAGAGGTTTTAGGATGGATGGACAAAAGACACCTACGATTCAGGTATAGTTGATTCTTGTGTCTTCAGAGATCGCATCGTCTTTACCATTCAGGTCATTAATCATACTTCTCTCTGCAGAATGATGCAAATGAAAAGCAACTAGCTGTTCTAAAGGCAGTAATCAAGTGTTTGAAAGATCACAATCTTGAGTCCGCAGAATCTGATTGGAATTTAAAGGAGAAGGTATATTTAAATGGATTTAAGCAAAAATACTCTCTCTCTCTCTCTCTCTCTCTCTCTCTCTCTCTCTCTCTATATATATATATATATATATATATATATATATATATATATATATATTTTTTTTTTTTTTTTTTTTTTTTTTTTTATTGTTACCAGTTCAATCTCTGCTCAATCTTGTCGAACCTCTTTTGTAGTGAAATGGTACATTCCCGGTTCATTAGCGGGTCCAGTTTTACAGACATTAATATTAATTGATAAGACCGGATTGTATTTCCTTGACCAAAGACTTCTCAAACGTAAACACAATAACACTGATCAGGGTGGCGATTTCGTGTTTGGGCTGATACGCGTGGTGTCATTTCATGATCCTGTTGTGTCCTCTTATATTTGTGCTAAATACAGGTATCCCGAGGCCTTTATGATATTTTGGGTGCATAAACATGGGCTTTTGTTGTGAAACCAATAACACGAATCAGGGTGGTAATTTCGTGTTTCGACCTGATATATGTTGTGTCATTTCATGGTCCTGTTTGCAGGAAACAGGTACGCCGAGGCCTTTATGTTATTTTGGGTAGACACAGACATGGGCTTCTTTTTTCTTCCACAATGGGAGGCCTCACACACACCCATGCATGCCCTGGGAATTGAACTCAGCATTGTGGGAGTCAGAGGCCTGCCAGATGACCTGACGCTGGGCACGTGACACAAACTTGGACCTATCAGGTTGTGTTCTTGTATCATTTTATGTTCGATGTCAGATTGCAGCAATTTTCCGTGTTAGGTTATGTTCGTGTCTTGTATTTTCATGCTCATATCAGAATAGGTCAACAAAACACAAGTCAGATCCTCGTATTATTTTAGGACAAGAACACAGACGTTGCAGGTAGTGTTCTCGTTGTGCCATTTCGTTTTCGATGTCATTGTCAGCAATCTCGTGTCTTTAACCGTGTTCTGCTTGTCATTTCATGCTCAAAATAATTCAATCGGATTTGGATTTGGATTTAGCATGCAGTTTTGTATCCTAGTTCTGATCTGAATCCACACACACTAAACAATCTGATTCAGTTGCATATTAAAATATATCCATTTTGTTAATTATTTAATGATTTAATACCAGGGATGATAAAAATAAGGTTGATCAAAACCTGACACAAATACAACTCGAAAAGTCCGTGTTCAGGGGTATCCGTGTTCCCTGCATGTTCCTTTCAACCAAAAGTGGTACCAGTAACGAAGAAAACAGGGTCACATTCAGGTTTACCTGTTGATGACACAACTGGGAACATGGAATTGTGCATCGGTGCTGGCAAAGTAACACACAACATAAAAGGTCCTACATTGACGTAACCCGTGTAGTCCATGTTAATCTACCGAGGGTTGCATATTTCGTGTTGTGATTGTCCACCCAAAATAACACAAGGTCTCAATTCGTGTTATGAAATGGCACAAAACAAGCACTACTTGAATCATGTAATTTGCGACTCCCATTTTGCACATATTAACTTCTCCATCCATCGTCAAATTCAATTCAGGTGACAATTAGGTAGTATGTGACATGATATCTCATGACCCGTATGGGTTGATTAGCTGTAAATGTGAAAATTTCACTTGAAGCCTATGTAGAGACTTAAAATAAACTCTTCAAACCTATTTTGTTTATGCGCGAGCGTGCCAGCTAGTTTCTAAAAAACTAGCAAAGTTTATAAATCTGACTTGTTTGGCGATTGTGGTTAAGCGAGATCTTGTCACCTTAGGCCTTCTCGAACTAATGCTCAAGGGTCAGCTTAGGCGCTTTGAGGACTCATTTGTGTAGGTGTATATTTCCAAAATTCACTTTAAAAATGATTTTCAATCAAATAAAACTCGTGCACTTAGTCTAAAGAATTGAAGGATTTCAAGTTTTGAAAAACAGAAACCAGCTCTGTTTCATTAGCTAATTCTTAGATTTTTTGGACGACTTAGAAATCTTCAAAATTCATGAAAATTTCACAGATCATAAAGTGGAATAAGATTCGAAGCCTATTTTTACTTTGAAATTTGGTGTTATGAATTTACATAATTCAATCCGGAACAACCTACTGCTCAAATGTTTCAGGATACTCTATTACAGAAACACACAGGCCTAAAGAAGCATTTGTATCTCAGTATACAAAACTCCAAATTGTATTATTTTAGTTTTGTTAGAAAACTATGGATATTAGCTTTCCAGTAAGACTAATTTTATCAATTTTGGTTCATTATAGAGTTATGGGACTTTTACCCAGACCCTGTTGTAGGAAAACAAAATATACAAAAACTGGATTTGAACGATCTTTCCTCATTTTATTCACGCATCTATCCTGTCCTAAAATTCTTGAAAATTTTATCTCTAGTGGGTTTGTGTGTAGATTTGGTGTCTTAAGTTTCAGATCATTCGAAGTAGCAGTTTAGCAATGAAAAATACAACAATCGGCATGTGTAGGATACAGAAAACCAGTTTTTAGAATATAAATGCATGCAACTCATCTGAATTTAAATGGCATAATCACAGCAACTCAAAGTAAATTACTGAAGGAAAATGAATGTAAATATGTATATTAGCTTAAACATAGAGGGGGTTAGGAGTTGTAGGAGTTTTATAGAGTATAGAGAGGTAGAATCAAGAAAACAAACAAGTATAGTGCATAGGAAATGAAATTGACAGCATATCTACTTTCTATTACAACATGGGGGAGACAAAGCTCCATTATTACAACCCCTTCCTTGAATTGAATGTTAAGAGAAGAATTAAGATTGAAAAAGAGAAAGACATACTCACTTGGCAACCCAAGAACCAGCTTCACAAATGGGGAATTCACCCCTTTCTTTTCATGTAACCACTCCTTCCTCATTTTTCTCTCTTCTCTCTTCTTTTCTCTCACTCACTCTCTAACTTGCAGCACTTTTCCTCTCTCCTAAGCTCTCTCCTAAGCTCTCCCTCTCTCTTCCCTCACATTTTGGAAGGTCCCTCCAAGTGGTAGATGCTGGAAATGAGCGCCTCAGGGCCTCTATTTATAGGCCAGGAGGGGCTCCTAGAGCCTTCCTTGATGTGGATCGGGTGGGTCATTGGAGCTCCAAACTTGATCCAACTTCATTGCTGGTCACATGGGCTCACGTGGGCCTTAGAGTGGTCTCTCTTGGGTCAGGGTGGGTGGATTAAGTTGGCCAAGGTATGTGTGTCCAACCAAGTGGATTCGGTCACAATCGGCTAACATGTGTTGAGTCAAATGGTAGGTTCGGTCAAGGAGGTTTGATCTAGGTATGTGAGTTTGGCCAAGGTGGTTTGGTTAGGTAAGGCCAAGATGGCTTGATCAAGATATGTTCAATCAATTAAAGGGAAGATGGCCATGGTGTGTTCGGTCGGCCATGTGCACTTGGGCATGATCGGCTTGACTTGGTGCAAATCGTTGGGTCGATGATGTGGTCTTGATTCTCTTGCATTTGCTGAATTGTGGCTCACCTTTATATAGGGTATGACATGATCAACCCACCATTTACTTGGTTCCATTTGAGCTTCAATTGACTTGCATTTAAACTTAATATTGAACCTCCTTTGTCCTCCTTTAGTTGTCATTTGTTTCATTGCTTGAGTCTTCCCTTAGCCCATGGCCTAATCTTCTTAAGTCATTGCATTAGGCTATTCCATACCTTAGTTCAAACCATCTTGTTCCTCATTGAGTGCAACTCGACTCATAATCCCTATGCTCTTGATTGGGCCCAGCTCGTCTTGTTCAACATTTGGTGAATGAACTTGAGTCTTGCTTTCGATTTGATTGCAGCTTTGTTCTTGAATCAGACTTGAATCTTATGTTTAGATTCATGATTTCAAATATTTTTTTTGATTATTTAAAATCATTTTGTTTGAGGTATATTTGAAAACAACGAGTTCTTATCAAAATTTTTAAATACTTTTGAAAACAACTGAGTTCTATTCTCAATGTTTGTTTGCACGAATGACCTATTTTCGCTTCGTGAGTTAGTCTTTAATGTTTCAACCACTTTATGTAGGGTATCAAACCACTTTAACCCTGGATGAGTGTAGGGTATCAAACCACTTTAACCCTTGATGGGTGTAGGGTCTTGGAGTAGGACTCTTCTCAATCGGACGAGTTTTTGAGACATGATTTGGATTTGATTTGATTTCAAAAGGTTTTTGATAAGTTTGACATTTAGCAAACATGCTTGGGTTTGGTTCTGAATGTCTCATTTCTTTGAAGAAAATTGTTTGAAACCATCATTTTTTTAGATGAAATCATTTGAATAGGCAGAATGCTGCCAATTTAGGCTTGAGGGCAAAGTAGTCATTTTTTGGCTCTTTGTCAAAATTTGATTTTTCTGAGAGACGTGCAATTTATCTTTATTTTGAGGTTGGCACGAAATTTTGGTGCGGAAATGAGTTCGTTTAAGATGTCTTTATTTGAAAACCCTTAAAAGACCAAAAATCGTGATTTTTCTTAAGAAGGCAAAATTTCTAAAAGATCAAATTATTTTGAGAAAAATTTTGGGTGTTTACATCAGCTTCCTAAAATTATATTTCGTATAAGCTATGCTTAGTGTCTACTAAACATGGCCTGTTTGGAACCACCACGGTGGTTTGAAAAAGAACCAAACCGGCTGCGGAACCTCTGGCAATTGGAACTGGCTCCAAAGACTCTTGGTTCCGTTACTGTTCATGATTTTATGGAACTGAAGGTCTCAAACCGCCTTTATTCAGTATGTATATATACATTCAATGTTTACAATCATAAGAGTTATGATGATGCTTTCTAAAGCTTTTTGAACTGGTTTCAGGGCGGTTTCAAAACTGGAATCAGAATCGTCTTAAAACCGGCGGTTTTAAAATGGACCAGGGCAGATTTCGAGCAAACAAAACCAGACATGTCTAATGTGTACAATAGGAGGCGGAAGCCTCATGGGCTGCTCGAGTCATGACCTTTAACTTGTGAGTGGACCCCAAGTAAGGTGAGAGATATTGCTCTTTGTGCCCTTAAATGTACCTACTCTTGTTTGGCATCATATCTAATGACACTATGTTCCAAATGATTATTTAGTATTATATTCAACAAGTAGCACTCTGCACGAGCATCTGGCATTCATTTTAAAGTTCTTTAAGAAATCATTAATCACTCAAAGACACATTCTTGACAGTTCACAAGTTAAAATTTTCAATGGAAAATATTAAGTTTTTTTATCATCGTTTCTGGTCTTCTATTTTTCCAAAATCTTGCTTGGTATGGACCTATCATCAAAACCTTTAAGTTTAGTTATTTGATTTCTCGGTTCGGTTTTTATTATAAGTTTTTAATAAATTTGACTATATTGGTTCAATTAGATGTTGAAAGCTAATACTGTCATAATTGGTTTTAGAATATGTAAAGAGGAGGATTATGTTAGGCTTTCGACAACTAGCATCACATTTTGTTAGATTACTATCATGGATTTTAAATATTATGAGTAATTCGATGTTAAAAAGCTCAAAACCACCAAATAACAGAATCAACGAAGTACATGGATCATGACTTCCAGTTTCATACTTTGGCATTGCTCCACTTAAATAAGATCTGTCTGGTTGGTTCCGGGTAAATCAGGATCCTCAATTCTAAACCGAGGTTCTGGTTCCACCGAAACCTAGAAATTGAACTAAACTGGCCCGCCTCTCGGTCCGGTTTCAGTTATGTTTGTTCCACTATGGTTTCAGTTCCAGTTTTATACTGGGTTCGGTTCCAGCTATATTTGAAAAGTAAAGGTGGGATTTTAAAACTCCGAACAAAAGACAACTTGGAACCACCGATCTGGTTCTGATTCCTGTTTGGTTCTCCTATAGATGTCACCAAAACTGGGCTAAGGGATGCGTGGTTCATTTTCTGTTCCGACTCTGCAGGTGGTCTCCGTCCTTCCATGCTACTTTATGCTCGTTTCTTTTAATATACAAACCTGAACCAAGGCCCCACTAAATCACCCCTCCGTTTTCTTTCTTTCTTTCTTTTCCCCCCTCCATGTAGGCTTCCACTTAAACCCTAAATCAATCTCGTTATTAGGAGTTAACAAGAATCCGCTATGACCAATTAACTGAACCAAATTAACCAACATTTTAGTTCGATTTGATTCAATTATAATTCCTCCAGTTTGGTTCTTGAATTACCAATTATCATGTAGTTCATTTATTAGTTGTCTCCATCAATTCGATTGCTAAACTGAACCGACCGATGCACACTCCTACCTTCCACCAAAACAAGACCTTTAACTCTTGAAGCATCATTTCCAACAATATTTTTTTTTAGAAAAGCAGGACCTTCTGTAACCCCTCGATCGGGAATTGTGGCAGATTTACATTGAACTGAGGCACCCGTTACTCGAATTTTCAAACATCAACTTAAAGCTTATGATCCATGGATCCATAGGCCCACCCCACCCTAAAACAATTTCTAGATCCGCCACCGACCGGGAACCAGTATCGGGTGGTCACTGCCCTTAGGAGAACACTTCGAAACTTATATCATACATTTGGACTGAAATATACCTGTATAAACTTAACTTAGCTTAATTACTGATAATATAAATGATCATGTTAATGAACTTCTAATTTTTTAATCAATATAGTGGAAATTTATGGAGTTAAAATCATGAATGAATAGAAAAGGAGGTGAGGGGAGCTCATATTGTGCCCTTTCTTTAACCAACTTGACCAGGTAGGAGAAGAAAAGGAAGACAACTGACCTGTTTGTTGGGGCAGGTTATGGCATCTAAAACATTTCTACCCACCGATAACATTAGTTATTAAATTCACATGGACCCAGTAAAAAGTTGGCCTCAACTTCACCTGTACGCAATGGGAAAAACCTTGAGATTAGGTCATAGTTTGGGTAGTGGTAGCTTTTGTGTGTGTGCACGCGCATGTACACATGAACATACATTTATCTTTTTTTTGGCAAGCTGCCGAATGATGAAACAGCTTGCGTCTGGCTCACCTTTGCTCATCCTGAGTTCATTGGTGCATGCTCAGGAAAGCTGGGTTTGGCTTGTATTGTTGGCTCACTTTTTTAACCAAAGACCATACCAATCGAACAATGAAGGTGATTCACAAGATTATTTATTGAAAGATGGCTTGATTTTTCTTGTTTGTTTCTTTGCATGTCGCATTTGATTATTGTTTCTCGGATGCAATTGGTGCTTAAGAATTTCGAGTTGCACACTTATAGATTTACTTTCTTGTGCAATTTTGGATGAATCAATTCACATGCATGCGCAATTGAAATATACATGTTATGCACGACGAGCAAAAAGCTAACATGGCTAGGGGGTGGACTCATAAGTTGGAGGTGAGGAGTTTGATACCCGGAACGTGCATCGGGATTTAACCCATTGGGTCCCTAGAAAAAGGAAGAAGAAGAAATGTACATGTGCTCCATTCATGCAAGAACCTGTTAAACATAGAACAAGAAGAAAAGTTGGAAGGAAAACATGGAGAAGAAGGGTTGACGCTCAAAGTTCTCACTCACCGGCTCACCGGCTATTACTAGAATCTTCTCAACTCCTAGAGGCTAGCAGCAATGAAATTTTCGTTTTCCAAAATCTTGTCGTCCTTTAGAGTGTTTGGATGCTTAATTAAGAAAATAGAGTTAATTAAGGGTCAAAAGAATAGAATAAAACAGAGTTTTTAACAAGCTATATATATATATATATATATATAAGAGAGAGAGAGAGAGCATAATTCATATGCATATCTATCTATGCTTAAATCCACTTAAACGTTTTTACCATTGATCAACATGGTTGAAGATTTGAATTTAAAAAGCATTTAAGCGTGAAGTACGAAAAGTATAATGTTACTTTCACTTTTTAAATTCAAATCTTTATTGTTAATCATGTTGATTGAATAATACAAATATTTAAGCAGATTGAAGGATTGATGAATGTATATATTTATCACGTTCTCTCTCTCTCTCTCTCTCTCTCTCTCCCTATATATATATATATATATATTAGCGTGAGAATTAAGAATGCCAATGTCCTTTAAATATACTCTCGAATCATATCCATTCAATTAGGAGGCTTTAACTGTTCAAATTAAAGCACTTAAAGTTATCTTATTTTTTTATAATTTTTTCAGATATAATGGGAGGCCAAAGCCTAAAGGGACGCATGCATGCTTCATCCGGACTGCTATTGTAAACATGTCACAACTAAAAATGCACAATTCTTTGTAAACAAGGACCCGTGAAACAAGTGTTCCTTGCCGATGCTTGCACCCATTGTCTTGTAGGTTTGTTGGGCATCTATAGTTTGTGAACCCATTTTTCTGACCCAGCAATGGCCATGTCTAGACATGGTCGGTTCGAATTGGAACAGTACCATCTTCGGAACCGTAGTAACCGGAACCGACCCTATCATCAAGGACTCTTCGGTTCGATTACGGTTTATGGTTTTCAAAAATAAACCTCAGAACAGAAGCAGTTTCCAACCACCACTAGCTATATTCTAAATAATTTTTTCAAAACATTTTACCACAAACAACTTATTAGTTGAACGGTAGGCCGCTTCTTACTATCCCAGCTTGTGGGGAGTTCGACTCCCAAAGATCGTAATCAAAGACTCGTTTGAAACAAAGTTGAGCTCCATGTGCAATACAATTTACACGAGTAAGCATGTTTAGTTTCAAGTAAATCCGAACTGGGGACTCCCAAAGATCGAGGTGGTTCAATTTCTATTTCTAATAGATGGTTTGGAATCCTCAGTTCCGATTTACTTGAAACCAAACATGCTTACTCGTGTAAATTGGATTGCACATGGAGCTCGACTTTGTTTCATGTTTTATGTCAAAAACCAGCCCACGCGAAGACAACTAAAGAGTTTTGATGTCACCTTTCGTTGATACAAAGATGGACTTTTTGGGTCGTGTCGATCTTATTCGGTTTTCATGTCGTGTCTAAATCTGCCAGCAATTTCGTGTTTTTATGTCACATTCATAGTGTCATTTCGTGTTAGTGTAGAAATCAGGTCAACCGGACTACGACTTTATTGTTTTCCATAAAATGACTTTCCAGGTAGTACTCGCGTGTCTGAAACTGCAACTCCTGACACACCACACTGCTGGGCACACAGCGAACACATATCCTGTCAAGACGAGCTCAGGCCTGGTGTGCTTCCAAATCGCTTACCGAGCCAACTCTTTCCTTGACTTTCCAGGTAGTACTCGCGTGTCGGAAACAGGTCTCGGCATGCAATAAAAAGTGGGCTGTATAACCTGGCTTTCGACCTGATTGGGAGGCTCGTTAAAAACCCACCCAACTGAAACTTCCAGTTCCATAATCCCAGCCTCGCAAGCAAACTCAATGTACATCCCCCCACTGGTTAAAGTTTATAAGTAGAGGTAATAAGTACGTTAAAAGTACATTCACCCCTTCTTTATTTAAACCTCAACTTTTATTCTTTTTGGGTTATAGTGAACACGAAACGGTCTTTTCGTGTTGTCTCATGCCAATAGGAACAGAATACAGGCTGTGATGGGATTGACCCGAAACAAACTTTTCGGGTCGTGAAGATTTCGTGTCATGTATAAGATTGCTTGCCCTATCTTGGGTATTCTCGCCTTCATACCCCCACATTGAGCATCCAAAGACTGACAAAAGATAAAAATATCTATTCCACCAAATGGATTTTGACATGCACATTTAGAGGCTTATATTTAAGAAAATATCTCATATATATATACACGCAAATATATGCTAACACATTTAGGTACTAGCAAATCTAAACAAACCTAAATTATTCATTTTTAATAATGAAGGGTTGAAATTTGAATTTAAAAACAATAATATTATATGAAAAAACAAAAATATGCATATACTTCTTGTTTTTTAAATTCAAACTCCAATCATCCATCTTTCAAAGATGGATGGTTGAGATTTGTTTGGATTTATTAATACCTGCTATGATGAGCTTAATAATGGTCCTCATAAGGGGTCTTCTCTCTCTCAGTTGCTGGGAGATCACTTTCCATGTATCTAGTGAGAGTTGGTCATTGACATTATTGCGACTTTATTGTAGCTTTTTTCAGGACAAACATATATACACATATATGATTTATGAAGTTCACACACACAACCATGGATGCATCAATTTTCAAGTGCAGCTAACGAACTGTAGCCTGATTTGTGAAGCCCATCTGCTTGCCATACGAGATCATGACATCCTAATAGCTAAATGATCAACATACTTACTAAGGCATTCACCAAATTTTGTGGACAAAATAAAATTTTATATAGAGTTGGGTGAACCCGGGTTGGCAGTTTCTTCTTCTGGGTCACGCTCGTGTCATGCCATTTCGTGCTCATGTAAGAATTACGTTAAAGCCCAGCATGGCCCAATTTGTTACTCATTACTCAGAGCGAAAACACAAATATGAACTTTTCTGATTATGTGCCTCTAGGGTTTCTGTCTTGATCCTCTATCTTGGTCCATTAGGGAGTGGCTGATTGTGAGGCCAGGACAACAGAACTAAAACTCCAGTTGCAGTTTTTTGTCATAAAAAATGGGTCTTCGAGAGCTTGTCATGTATTCTGATTTTGAACATCAACACAGTTCAAGTGGCCTCTTAATCAGGCAAAACGCAGGATCTTATGACTCCACTTTTTATTGCATATTGAGGCATGTATTTGATTACAACGGGAATGAAAATTGTAGTTTCATTAGGTGATCAAGTTATATTATTTGTATATTGGATCATGATGGGAGTATTAGATGAAATCATAAATCTTAATCGAGATGTAGATCTTTGGCTTCCTTGAGTGGATGTGGATTGAACTGAAAATCCCAAACTGTTCAGGTTCGTGTTTAATGAAAACGCCTTACCAGTAGCGTGTAATGAGTTCCAGTTTACACTTACCACAGAGGCGGGATCCAAACCTAACTAGTGAACACATAGTTTGTGATCATATATGAAATCTGGACCTTATGAAAATGGATTGGGTTCTAGGCATGAAAGAGACCCGGAAACTTTACCAGGACCCTAGTTCCTTGGGCATGTCTACTGTAACATACCATGATGATGTAATGAATAGGGGTTGGTAATTAGGACCTACCCGATTAGTTTGGGACATATTTAAATTGGAGAAGAATAATAGAATAATCCCAAAAGGTTTTTCAATTTATGTTTGACTCTACTATATATATATATATATATATATATATATATGTATATATATATATATATGTTGTTCAACCTCTTACCTAAATATTGTTTGATCATCATCATTCATGCCATCAAATATTGGTGATAATACATTCATCTCATATTACATTTAATACACTCATATACATTAAATAACATTGATTTTCATGTCAATATTAATAGGTAGTTCAATTTGCATCGTTCATATGATTACATGAACAACACATTATTTAATAGAATCCGGCACAAAGAAAGTATTTAACTACTCTAAATTTTATTTATATGTATATATATATATAAACAAGGGTAACACAATTATGATTTCAACATCACACGATTGATTTTGTAATTTCCTCGTCCCGTTCACTAAGTTGACCTGAGTTAGAGGAGGGTTTAGGACGTCGGTGGCTTGTGCCACGTCCATAAACATCTGGGCGTTACTCACGTAATAGCCAATGGGTGATGCTCCAACCCAAGATCAGGGCTACTCTGATAGGCCCACCTAAGCCGTCCAAATCTAGGTTTCTCTAGGGGACACAAAATCGAAGAGGCTCGGGATTAAAATTTGAACCCCAAAACGGAGAAGTCTTAACCCTCTCCCACACATATACACACAAAAAGAGCACAGGCACATGTCTACGTATATAAATATATATAGAAAAAGAGAGTAGATTTAGAGAGCCTACAAAATAATAATTGAAAACTCATTATGAATAATTAAGAAAAACAATTTTTTAATTATTTGTATTAAAAAAATATAAGTATTTTTATTATCTTTCAAAATTCAAATTTAAATCGTTCATATTTTATGTGAGTTTCTTATATACTTCTTGAGAGAAAAGCCATCACACCTTAAGTGTGTTTTTGATGCCTTGAACTGAAGTCATTGAGTTCTCAAGAGAGATGTACGGTTCACATGTATTTTACATGCAAGCGAGACAAAGTGGCCTCCGAATAATCCATGCAGGATACGAAACACATGCTAACGGGACGAAGCGGCCTAGTGATGATCCATGCATGATGAAGCGCTTTGTGTTGCTTCGTCCGCGAGCACGCTACAAGTGAGTGCTTACATGTACTCGAAAAGTATAAACTACACTTTTGTTCATTACATTTTTATACTTTACATTCCTAGACTAGTTCGGTTCCAAACTACTCATTCCTATTTTTAATGCCATCAAAATTCTAAAATTCAAACTTTTGTTATTACACTTTTATACTTTACATCCCTAGCTTAGTTCAGTTCCAAACTAGTCATTCCTATTTTTAATGCCATTAAAATTCTAAAATTCATGTCTCATGAGTCTTTGCTCACTTAACTGGACTCTCTTTTTCTCTTTATATATATATATATATACATATTATCAACATTATATGCTAATATGTTCAAACAAAACTTAATTAATCATTATAGGGTGAGAAAAAGAGAAATCCATTGTGAGGTACTGTCCCAAGGCAAGAGTACCGTGTCAAATCCATCATGCCTGCTAGACTGTGCATCTAAGTATGTCGGCTACTAATACGCGCGACTCAGACCTAGCGAGAGTTAGGTAAATAAAACCAGATTTTAATATAATTACCAAACCTCATTTTTCTTAATACTTAATTAAAAATAAGTATGAAAAAAATACCAAACAAAACCAAAATCATCTAAGTGGAGTCAACTAGATAGATTATTCATCTTATTGTACTCTACTTTGTGTGACAGAAGCATTAACTTATGAAACAATTTGATCACATTTTTATTGTTTCCTTCCAATACATACTTGGGAAGCCTTACTTAAAACTAAACCTAAGAATTCTTTTTTGAGTGACACACTTTATTTCATATTCACAAATCACTTGTATTTTTTTATATACAATAGTGGACCAAAGAATTTTTGAGATTTTGAGTCACCTCGCCCTAAAATCTGTCCCACTCTGTGAAACCTTTTTACCCAAACTTCCCTAGTAGCATCTCTACTTAAATCGCCTAACATAACAACTTTCGTTTCTAATTAACCGATTACGATTTTGTCTTTGTTTATGTAGTTATACATCCTCTTAAACATCTTCATTTCTATCATTATCATATTTTTCATGTGTCAATACATAATATCACAATGTTTGGCAGGATCTGAAAAAAGAAATTTAAGATATGTAAGAAACTCACTCCATGATGGGCTTTCATGAAATCTTCTTACATATTCAATTTGAAGTTACGGAAAAAAGATTACTTGTGATTCAAATAGTTCACTCTTATTTTTCTTATATTGTTATATTTTGGTGCATGTAGTCAGTGACTCATAAATTCTTT
Source organism: Brasenia schreberi (assembly GCA_036023115.1). Taxonomy (NCBI): domain Eukaryota; kingdom Viridiplantae; phylum Streptophyta; class Magnoliopsida; order Nymphaeales; family Cabombaceae; genus Brasenia; species Brasenia schreberi. The sequence continues at coordinate 7,888,759 of JAYKKT010000080.1, read as the reverse complement.
TGGGATGAGGCACACTTTCACGTTCACAAAATATTTTTATTTCTCTTACACACACAGTTAATTACAGACAAGTTATATAAGCTATGCCTCAGATGTCCAATTCTTTACGTACAGGCGGTCATCAGTCCTTGGCTACACACCGGCTGCAGCGCATGGGCCATATTTAGGAATGGCAAGGGGGTGGGTCAGGAGAACGGGTCATATATACATATATATACATATATACATATATGTATATATATACATATATATACATATATACATACATATATGTATTATATATATATATATATATATATAATACATATATGTATGTATATATGTATATATATGTATATATGTATATATATATATGTATATATATATGTATGTATATATATATATATGTATGTATATATATATATATATGTATGTATATATATATATATGTATGTATATATATATATATATGTATGTATCTATATATATGTATGTATATATATATATATACATGCACACATGTTGAGTACATGCAAGTCTCTATTATATATATATATATATATATATATATATATATATATATATATATATATATATATGTATATGTATATATATATATATATGTATATGTATATATATACATGCGCACGTGTTGAGTACATGCAAGTCTCTATATACATGCATACATATATACATGCGCACGTGTTGAGTACATGCAAGTCTCTATATACATGCATACATATACACATGTGTCTGTATATGTATATACACATATATTGAGTACATTCAAGTCTCTACTCAGTATGAGAGATTTTGGTCCACTACCCAACCAAGTAGTATTAAATTGGCTCTTGAATTCTACGAATTATCGCAAAAAATGCAGGTGTTTTAAGCCCATGAACTGTTTATCTATGTGGTAATAAGAGCCATACTTAGACATGAATGATTCCGAGTTACCTGGAGCCCGAGTCGAACTGCCCGGGTCCGGTTTCAATTTTGAAACCGCCCCAAAACTGTTTCACCTTTTTTTACATGGGTGATGCATCTTCTGGGAGTTGAACAACCCACCAATTGCAACAGTAGGGTGGTTTGAAACCATCGGTACCAGTTCTGATTCCGGACCAGTTTCCGGACACCATGAACCGTAACTGAACCAAAGGGTTCCCGGTTCAGGGCCAGTTACATGGGTGGTGCGGTCCAACTGGCATGCTGATTCCAAACCGGTCATGGCTAACCACACTACCATCTCCTTGAAAGGTATGGTGGAGAATTAAGTTCAAGAACCCTTTAAACTCTCGTTGGAACTGTTTGTGTATACTTTCATCAATGCATGTTTTACCACTATTTATTACATCAATTTGTTACCAATTAAAAACAATGGTATAATATATGGCAGGATGGCCATTAAACACCATGATTGCACAGCCTTTAGTGCAATTGCTGGCAAGAAGCCATTTACAACACCAATTTAAGACAGCATATAAGTAGAACACATAATTTTCATTCATGATAGCATTGAAGATCTTGGCTTATTGCCATTTCAATCCAACCGTAGGCATATGAAAGCCACGCGATTAGGCATCAACATTTTATAAATTGTTACACATAATTTTCAAAATCATCTCAAAAGTCAAGGTCGGCAGACCAACGAAGATGTTTGTTAGTGCATCAACAAATTATCTCGAAATCTGAAAACCAAAAACCGAACTGAATTTTATTGGTCACGGAACCAAATTATTTCAGCAGGTATTGTTATTCTTTTTGGATTCATGGCTGAATTCTATGTTTGGGCACATGACTTGCAAACACTAGTATAAGTATGTAAAGAATGCACGAATGTAAAGAAACAAAGGTTAGTCGCGGAAAGAAATGAACTTGTAATATATATATATATATAGAGAGAGAGAGAGAGAGTAGCTAGATATATAAATTTTAAATTTCCCTATCTTACTAAAACATTTGTACCTAAATCTTTGAGATCAAGGTGTAAATTTGAATCAAATCTACATTATTGATCTAAAAAATCAGACTATAAATGTTTATGAAAGATTATGTATCAAAAAATAGTATACATTTATCACTTTATATATATATATATATATAGAAAGAGAGAGCCATACATGTCTTTCGATACATAATCTTACATAACACCAGTACCGTTTGATCTTTAAAAATCTATGGTAGAGATTCAAATTACTTAATATAATATATAAAAATATAATCATAATTCTAATTTAAATCTCCACATTGATCTTAAACATCTAATAATAGAAATATTTATGCAAAATTATATGTTTAAGCATAAAAAGATAAAAATACAACCATCATGCATTAAATGCATACTTTCAGTTCAAATCTCTAACAATCATCTCAAAACTAAACACCATACTATAACATCATCAGCCCACCAATGCCTTGGATCGTTCGGCAAAAATTCCGTTCAAGCAAACACTGATCCACTGCATACGGCCAACTTCGTGTAATGGAAAAAGAGACCTAAGTTGATATTTCTTCATCGAGCTGTTTATATGTTCTACAAGAAAGACGTTCCTTATTCTTCACAAGCATGGCCCTTTCTTTTTAATAAATTGCACCTGAATGCTTGTAAGTGGAGATAAAATCAAACAACTTACAGATTGACTTGGATTTGACAAATTATGGCAACTTCTTTGGCACTTCCAAAGATCAAATGAAAATGCCAAATCCATGAAACTTTTGGATCACTCACTTCCTGGCGACCTCTCACTACAAGCTAGCTCTGAAATACTGCCATAACAGCGTAAAGAAGTTGAAGAGTTCCCAGGACCAAGAACCAAGAAACATGTTATTGTGAAGAACCGTCATAACTAGCTAATGCAAGGCTACACAAAGCGGTTGGGACCAGGAATATTTTGCCAAGGTGGAGCATTGGGCATTGACATAGGATGGGCAGGGTATGGCACCAGAGGCGGCTGCAAAAGGCCTTGGCCTGGTCCCAGAGGATGCCCTCCCAGCTGGGCTTGTCCGAGCAAGTTGACTCCAGGTCCAGTAGCACCACCAACATGCCCAATGGGAGCAGACGATGCCCCAAGGGTGGCGGCATCCATTGGTGCTGGCAGAGGTCCCTGATACAAACCTCCAGCATGATTAGGCACCGCTTGATTGAAATGGCCAAGAGGCAGGTGCCGCAGCAGGATTTAGCATCGGTGTTGTTGGAGGCAGTGGATGCTGTTGTGCAGAACGCATTACAGGTCCAGCAGCAGCACCATTCATCATTGCCGGAAGATGCATGCCTACGTGCCCGACTCCAGTCCCCATAATTGCTGGTAGCTGTCGAAGATGCCAACCTCTAGAAGGATCAGCTGCCGCTTGATCGAAATGGCCATTTGGTAGCATTGCGCCAGCAGGATTTGTCATCTGCATTGTCGGAGGTGGAGGTTTCTGTTCTGCAGGAGGCATTCCATGCACAGCGGCAGCATCATAATTTAACATTGTTGAAGCATGACCAACTAGGTTCATCGAAGATGATGGCCCAAGAGTAGGCCCGGTTGGTGCCGGGGGTGGTCCCTGGTACCAGCCCCTAGTAGGATCGGCTGCCACTTGATTGAAATGGACATGACTGGGCTAAGGATTTGCCATCCCAGTCAGAGGTCGAGGGTGTTGGTCTTGAGGAGGCATTCTATGGCCGAACATGGGAGGAATTTGATTAACAACTTGCCCAATGGAAGAAGGTGCCCCAATATTAGCACCCATAAGTGCTGACGAGGGCTCCTGATGCCAGACTCTAGCAGGATCAGCGATTGAAATGTTCACGAGGTATCGTAGCCATGGCAGGATTCACAGGTGGATGATGCATTTCTTTAGGATGCTGCCTCTCATGAGCAACAATTTCTGCAGATGAAGGTTGATTTTCTTTCTAAAGTATCTACCATCTCCTGGGGCTTAACTTTTGCCACTTCTCCATTTGGTTTGTTTTCAGCAAATTTCTCACGGCCCTCCGAGTCGGCTGCTGTAAATTTTCGCTTTCCCAAAGTTCTCTTTCTATCGACATAATCAATCTAGTGTAATATAAGAATATGTAATCAATTTAAATAAAAACATGTAAATAAGCAATTTAAAGAAACATGAAAATAAATAAATAATAACCAAAATTCAAAAAACCACGAAAATGAATAGTTTTTAGAAACATCAGCTATTTCTCGGTTCCCTGTCTAACCACCCGGTTCGTCAATTCTTGACCAGTCTCTTTTCACTAGTTTAACATGTGGACTGAACCGCTTACCAGTCTTGTTGCCAGTTCAATCGGTCGGACCGGCCAGTCCGATTTCACAAACCATGTCCAACATAAAACTTTCATAGGTATAAATAACACTAACATTAGCTTAGCAGGGTGCTCGGGTGCTGGTGAGGAGTTCGACTCCCAGTGGGGTGCATGTATGTGCGCATTAGGAGTGAGCCTCTCTTTGTAATAAAAAAGAAAAAAGAAAACAAAAGCCACCCAAGCTTGCAGTCAGAGCAATAGCTCACCTGGCTAGAGATCTTGATTCACAAGTTACAGGTCGTAAGTTCAATATGTGGGGCATGCCTACTTGGCTTCAGACTCCCCATTACAACAACAACAAAAAACACCACAGCTTAAAAGTTCAGGAACGTACTTCAGCGGAAGTTGAAGAACCCACAATCATAGAAAGACGACATATTTGAAATATTATTTACTTCATATTGATTAGCTAGATCACATTAATATATTGTAACAAAATTTTAAATAACTTAGAGCATTAGCTCACCTGGGAGGGCTCCCAACTCATGTCATGTTGGTTATGAGTTCGACTCCCGGGACATGCATTCCGTCTTCGGCCTCCCATTAAAATCACACAAAAAAAGTTAGAAACAACAACAACAACAACAATTAAGTCTTTTCTCATACTAGACTGATCGACTACATGAATTCCTTGTTTCCACATAATTCTATCATGTATAGCCGTCACAAAAAATTACCTTTTCGAAAAATGTATATGATCTATACGTACATCTATAAAATTCATTAATTTTCAAAATATAACTTACTCAGGAAGGGAATGCAATTGTTTCCTTGTGGACCCGAATCTAAGTTTCTCCTTCTCCTTCTCCTTCTCTCTCGTGTTGTTATCTCACCTTATAGAAAAATGGACCCATCCTTTAACACTCAAGAATGGTTTCGAAGAACCATGATTAAAAGAAACTCGTGGATCTAGGCCTTCAGTTCCAAGAACCTGGCACCATCAATCAAACACGCTCAGTTTCATTCCCATCCTTAAACAACTTTTAAAAAATAATTTAACTAACTTGTTCAATTCATCAAATTTTTGAAAGATCCCCTCAGGCTTAAAAGGAAAATGGTTGATTAGAACTTTATCTAATACAACTTTATGGAAAATATTTGTGAAAAAAAGAAACTGTTTTCTTTATACCACGTTTTGAAGTTGTAAACAAAATCAAGGGCCATTTAGTTAAGATGACTCGCTTTCTAACCAGAGCTGAACCGGACCAAGAACTGGCTTGATCTAGAATCGTAATGGAGCCTCACTTGGTCCTGTTCTGGTTTCACCCCTTAGCAAACTCAGAGCTTGACTCGGGTTGATTGCACTAGAGATAACCGGTTTTGGGTAAACCGAAACCGTGCTGGTTTCGGCTCTCATATGAGTTATAAACCAACCGAAATCGGAAAAACCACAACGTTTTTAAATTTAAAAATATTGAGAAAGAAACATGAAACTAGCATTTTAGAACCGTGTGTTTCGGTTCCAGCACAATTGGAACTGGAACCAAATCGGTGCTCTCAAGTTCTACGTCCAATTTCTCCTGTTTCAATTTGAGTTGATTCTTGACCCAGTTCAATTTCGGTTGGAACCCGCATGTTCCAAAACAACCATGTCTAGATTGCACTCTTCTCGTTATCTTTAAAGGTTGCCTGGTTTGTTTGGGTGGTCTTGATCGGACAATCTCACTACACATTCCTTTTTTCTTTTATCATAACGATCCACAAAACTTGTCCAAGGGTCCGTCCATATCACTGACCGAATTCTGTTGACAATTCAATAGTGGCATAGCATATAAGATTTCAAAATATAGTGAACATATATTTATTTATTTATTTACAATTGAGGTTCAAGTATTACATAAATAGTTCATATACCGTCATACTATATCTGTCACCTCTATGCCTCTCAATACCTCTAGTGTATGAATCCTCTAATATAATAAACTATGAGTACAAACAACCGTACTCATGGATGGATGTGAACTCTTTATAATTATAAATATACTAAAGACATGTATATTTTAAATCATATATCATAGGAAAAAACTATACCACTGTTTAAATAAAGGTTATCAACTAAAATCATACATGTAAGATTACACACTTTTCATTAATACAATTTAATTTTGATATGAGGATCACTACTGTGTCCAACTATGACCACACCATAGGAGGCCCTCAATCCCTCCTCTTATCTCGACACGTAGTATTTGATAGTCACTACATAGGATAACTAGATCACAAATCTTGACCGACTTTAAAACAATAATCCTACCCCTCAAGTCTACAGGGCAACAATTTCTGGAAACCATACTAGTAAGGTCATACATTCACACTAAACAATCTCAAATCATATCCCGCTACTTGGGACATCTCATAGTCTCATGGCATCAACAATAATTCATAATACATTTTTTTATTTCAAGTACCCTAATCATATATCTAAATACAATATCAAACTCATTTATTTTTAAAGCACTCTCTACTCTCGATGGTTTACCATACGGTTCCATATGTCCCCAACTTAGGTGCACCACTAAACATGACATGAGTTGCTAAATGCAACCTACATGCAAACACTTATGACCAATAAAATAGCCAATGGGTTAGCATTACCCTATACAACTATCCAAAAACTCGTAACCTTATAGTACCGACGACACACATGTTTCGATGGTTAGGGTTATGAATTTGAATCCATACAAATTGATGGTTCACCCATACCTACCCATGAGTGAGCACTAATGGATGAGAGCATCCACCATTCAACGATGTCCCGTACCACTGTAAAGAGAGTAGATCCATATCCAATAATGTTCACTCGCACTCAAGCATACCCATGCAATGCATCAATGCAGATAAAATGAGAGTTTCCAATCACATCCAATAAAACCAACCCATATGTAGATGTCTAAAAGTATTAACAAATATTTTGTAACCTTATGTGCCATCTAAAAATAGTAAAACCATCTCTGGCATGTATCTAAATGGAAACACGTCCACCTACCTTTTGCTTCTACAAAGATATGAAATACACAATGCTTATCCCCTTAGATCACCTTGATTTAGTCCTTAAATCATGATAAAAACATAACATTAATATTCTACATTCAAATATAGACTTAATGGTTCAAACTATATCGAAATAAGATTTTAATCAGTCTCAAAATAGCCCAAAACACAATCTGGATCTGTTTGGGTATGCTAAGATCTAATTAAAGATCTAGGTCCAGTTTCTGTAAATTTGGTAACAATTTACCCAGAACCGATACAAATCCCAACAATATCACCCTAGAATATGTAACTAGGGTACCATAATGTTTGATATGGTCCGATATGACATGTCTTATCGAAAAACCCACTATCACCCATTTTTGAAGCCATAAAATCAAAATAGAGAGAAAGCCCTATTTGTACTTCAAATCGAATGAATCTTACTATTTTTTGGCAAGCTCGACATGCACTCGACCCATAGAACTTTCTCCAACCACTTTTTTTTATTGTATCTCTCTTTTTCTCTCGTTCTTCCCCTCTCTCCTCATGTTGCACCAACAAGATAGCCACCACATATTGCAGTGGCGCCTGTCCTAGCCATAGAGCCATGAACGTGACTCTCTAGCAAGGGATCCCATGTTGGGTCTCACCATGCACGTCCTTTTTACTATCCACATACTCTTTTTCGTATCATGTGTAATCTCTTTTCATACAATTTATGTACCACTTTTATATCATATATTTGGAAAAAAAATGTGAATCTAAGAACCAGTAAACCAATGAAGCCTACGAAGAATAAACAAAGTTTTTCATCAAATTAGAAAAGAAAAAAAAGAAGAAAATCCGTTGTATTTAAGATTTGGTGATTGATGGGATACTAAAAAAAGAGTAAGTATTGTAAATATTTCTCTTGTATTTTTTCTAGAGTGTAAATGAAAATTGATTCTTCTTCATTTTTTTATCGTCGGAGTTGAAGTAAAGATGTGGCTTTATCCCATTCCTGAACAAACGCGGCTTTGTTGCATGTCTATGAGAGAAGATCGTAGATATGCCGCGACCCAATAAGAGAGAAACATGGCAAAGTTGCGACAAAAAGCTGTGGTATTTTCTTCAGCAACATGGTTTCTCTCTAAGAGATTGAACATGACTTTGCCGTAGCTTCGCAAGAGAATAAACGTGATATTGCATGTCTCGATAAGGTCGTTTGCCACGATGTGTATCTCTGCGTCTCCTTGGGTGTGGAAACAACTGGTCTTGTTGAGTTTTCTCTTATATATAATATTATAATAAATAATAGACATATAATTGACCTTTTATTTTCTATTCAAATGTATTACAAGATGGCAATAAACTCGTTTTTAAGTATTTATTATGGTGGATTGAATTTTGAATATGTAAAGAGAATGATGAAATTATTTGTTACATTACAATATATATATATTATATGAGGAATTGAGTGATACTAGATATTATCTCACACACTAATGCACATGAGTGCATTAAATATTACTCGGATAAGACAGACATATACGAGTTTATCTTTTTTATTTTTAATGCAAGAATTTATATTAACAATTTTATTAGAAATTATAAGTATAAATTGTATTTCTTCTATAAGGTAGTGTATTACATTGTCTAGATGATATAGTAATATTACAACCTTATACTTGTTGTTTATGCATGTTATACTTAATGATGGAAAATAATAAGTAAGTGTCCAAGAGATGTGGAGTTGTAAAAACTAATATATATATATATATATATATATATATATATATATATATATATATATATATATGTTAATATGGGAATCACATTTATGACCCGTCTTAGTAGATTCTACTCAAACACGCATATCCACGTCTCGTCTTCCAAAGTAAGATAGCACAGTCACATCCCCTCTAAAGCGCGTAAAATGTCTTTTTGAGTAAAGTAAAAAAAACTTCTTTTTAAGTGGTTGTTTTCCTTTTTTTCCCTTTCTCTATCGCTTGTTTGAAGATTTTGATATGCATTATCTGAGTTTAGGAGTCCACGGAACTAACACAGAACCGATGACGATGAGAAAAGATGAAAGAAATTGTTCAATAGAAAACCGGTGACAACGAGAGAAGAAAAAAGATATGGTTCAAGAGAGGAGAGAGAGATAAACAGTTGAGTTGGGGAGTAAGGTGAGAATTAAAAAGAATGTATAACAGTATTTTGAGAAATCGTACAAAAAGAGTGTACCTACATTAATTTGGGATATGACAATAGTAATTAACCCGACCTCTAATCTCTCTTATCATATTTATTTAAATCATAGACGGCGACCGCGCAACTCCTTCAAGACGGTGGACATTAAGGGAAAAGGAGAGGGGTAAAAGCGTCCCTGAAGGTTTTATTTCCCTGAGCGCGACGCGTTAAACTGGTTACTGCCGGTAAGCTTAAGCACGGACGGGCGGCAACCGGTGGCGAAGCGTCGGTGGGTTAACCATGGTCAGACGAGGGTTAAGCACCGCGGAATCGTCGGGTATTTAATGGGTGAGAGCCTCAGACTTCCCCGGACAAGGGTGGTGGAGAAAAAAAAAAAGGAGAAGAAAAGAAAAAAAAGGAAAAAATTGAAAAGAAGAGGGAAGAAGATATCAGAGGCCGTGGCCATGGGAGACTCCAGCGGCTCTGTTTCAATCGATATGGAGACGATCCCGTTGGGAGGACAAGTACGTCAAGTCCTGAGTCGTTAGGTGTCGTCGTTTTCTCTTGATTTTCTGGTGTCTTTGGGCGATTTTGGGTGTTTTTCTTCCGGTTTTGATATGAAATGAAGGAGAGTTTGTGTTTGGCAATTATAAAGGTATAAAATGGTATTTTTTCTGTATTTGAGGTATTTATTGATTTTGTGGATAGAAGGGTTCTCCTTGAAATTTTGGTGGATTTTTTAGGGTTTGATAAATGAGAAGCTTTTTCTTTCTCGAATTTCGGCTTTTGCATTGGTTTGTTTTCTGCGAACTCCAGGTTTTCATCAAAATTGAGTTTTCTGTTGTTTTATTTGGGTGACTTTTTGGCTCCGGGAGCAGGTTGTGGTGTTTCTCGTTTATATGAATGAACGGATCGGAATGGATGATAGTTCATATTTAGCTATGATTTCTCTAGATACGTCGTTCCCTTTGGGATGCATATGAAGTTGCGGAAGTTTCAAGTTTGAGATTCTTTTCTTCTTCGCAGAAAGTTCGTTCAAACGTTTTCTATTTTGATGGGGAATTAGGTGGCGTATATAAACTACGTCAATGATCTGTCCTGCATTTCTTTTTTCGCATTTTTTTGTTCGATGAAAACAACGGACTAAATTATGTTATTTTTTTGTGGTGTGTTTTTTGCTTATTCATTAAACGGTTCTTGCTTATTTACGCTGACTATTCAGGTTTCGCACAGGTTTTTCTTGTTCTTGGTTTTTGGTTGTTGAAAGTGAGACGCGAAATGGGTTTCTAGTTGCATGCTGATTTCTAATTTCAAGTTTAACATTTTGATCTTAGTATTATTGATGAAGGGCTCCTGTTTCGAGGTTTTCTAGAGATCTATATTGGAGAACTCTAAAATTTATAAAGTTCCGTGGGGTGTGTTTTCGAGATTAGGTTTTAATTTTTCTCCTTACGAGTTTTTTAAGTTGTTTTTCAAGCATTTAAAGCTTATTTGAAGCCTTCCGTATTCTCTTTTCGCATATCATGTTTTGAATCTGAGTCGTACTTTACCATTCTAGGTTGCGTTCTTTTAGTCAGAAAATGAGGTTCTATGTGATTACTTTATGGATATCTGATTCTGTATTGGTAAATATGGTATCGCATGGATGAGATCCTTATTACCCTACGGCAGAAATATGGGTTCTTGTATGCGCTGCCTGTCTTTCTGGAGAAATCACTGGCACAGGAAACGTTTCTATTCGAATCTGTTTCCCCCCTCCTTTTTCTTTGATATCCCTTTAGCTTTAGCTGGATACCTTGGGCTATAACTTGTATCTGCTACGCATTCTAAGGATTTAAAGTTCGATTTTCTAGTTTAGTTTTAAAGTTTGTTGCAGACGGTGGCTATTTTTTGGCATGGTTGGAGTATAGCATTACTTGTTCTTTTTTCAGTTGTAACTTCTTATACCCATTGTTTCTTATCTGTTTCCATCTCGACTGTTTTGTTTTCTATCTTCACCTTTAATGTTACCCTGACTTTACAGCTCAAAGCAAGCGTGCTCTTTAAGATTTGAATTTTATCACGGCTTCCCTTTTGTAAAGCTGAGAAGTAGCGGTTAATTTTATCACGGCTTCACTTGTTCCTTGAGATGCGTGTACAAGACCTTCAACAGCTTTATCATACCTGATTTCTTGTTTTTGCACGTTCGTGCCTCTGTGTGCGTGCGTGCATGCGGACTATCCCTTGTCTTACTCTTAGGTGACATTAATGGTACCTTTATGTCTATCAATGTCATCTAATTCATCTTATGCTCATTAAGATGAGGATAACTCCCTGATCCCATTGTCTTTACCTTAGTACAAATCTCCCACGTCATTTGCCTTTTCTCTCCTCTTTCAGATTTTTTAATGGTCTGGCCTTTGCATACCGTTTTGTCCGTCAATTTTCATGTCTATTGAGTAAATTCTGTATAAATGAGAAACTGCTGTTCGTATGGGCCAAGCTCTGCCAACTGATTATCTTCTGGATGCAGTATCTGATACTACTGCTTGACTGCTCATGCCTATTGTCATGTTTCTTTTTTTTTGTTTCCCCCCATGATATTTCTGATTTGTCGTGCTTTTGCAGGAGCATATCTTACATACAAGCCATGGTCCTGTATCTGTTTCTGTGTTTGGAGATATCGATAAGCCAGCACTTATCACATATCCTGATGTAGCTTTGAATCGTAAGTGTCTTATCCCTCAACTCTTATATAGGATGATGCATGTATCTTTTAGATCCATATCTGTTCATGGATTACCATTTTTTGGGGATTAATCATGCCATTTTGTTTCGTAATTGGTTTAGCATTTTTCAATTCAACATTTTTGTGGCTTATTGGTCTCGTTTTGACATATCATGTTTGTTGTGGACTGTTGGAGTTATTTTACATGCCTGCGTGGTCTTATTGCACGATAAGTGCATACTTAGTTGCTCTGGAGAACAAATTAGGTCATTTATATCCTAACATAGAGTAATGAGTAACAGTCATACTTAGTGCTTGGTTCTCTGCTGTGAGGGGTGAGACATTTAGCACTTCTGATTCATACATTTTATTGAGCAGATATGTCATGTTTCCAAGGTTTATTTTTTTGCCCTGAAGCTGCGTCCTTGCTGCTTGACAACTTTTGCATCTACCATATTGATCCGCCTGGACATGAGGTTCACAATTTGATTCTTATTAATTTTCTACAGTTGTGTATTTGCATGCTGCAGTCGACCTTATGAACGTTACACTCACAGAGCGAATTTCACCTTTTCCTTTAAGAGTTGCTGCAGTTAGGAGCAGCTGGCATTTCTTCAGATGTCCCCATTCCTTCTGTTGACGATTTGGCGGATCAGATTGCTGAGGTTCTGGACTTCTTTGGGTATGCACAAAACAGTAATATTTGGAATTTGCTTAGAGAATGTTAGATGATCCTATCAGACGTTTTAGCGTTTTCTTATTGTATGTTCAAACTTCCCTTAAACTCTCTCCTCTCGTGATAGGATCAGCACGGTTATATGCATGGGTGTCACTGCTGGGGCCTACATCCTTACTCTATTTGCGGTATTTACGTGCCTCAAGTTGAATTTGGTGTATTCCCTCCCCCCCTTATATTCAGCTAACCCTTTCTTGAATCAATTATCTGACAGATGAAGTATAGGGAGCGTGTTCTTGGTCTAATACTTGTTTCCCCTCTGTGCAAAGCACCATCATGGACAGAGTGGTTTTATATCAAGGTTCCTTTCTTTCACCCGCCAGTTCTGTCCTCACATGATTTAATTTGTTGATCACAGAAAACAGCTAATTATTTTATTCAAGGTCTGGGTAATGCTACCTTTGTGTCGATTGCTGTGGGGACTTGGAGGATGCTTAACTTAATTACCGCTTCTTGAGATTCGGAAAATATGGCTGGAGTTTTGCAAACTTATGTAGAGTGAAATCTTTTTCCGGTATAAGTAGCATTTGAATCTGTATAGGATGTTCTTGTAGTCCATGATTTTTGTCGGGCTTGTCTGAAATAGCCGACACCTTTGCTCAATCTACAAACTTCTCTTGGTCTCTTACTGAGTTGGTACTGATCATAAAATGTGAGTTTTTACAAACATAGCCACTCAAATATGGCACGGATTCTATTGAAAAACTTTAACACCAGTTTCTTGGATTCAGTTGCTTGTGTGAAGCGTATATGATTCTAATTAGTAGTACTAATTCGTGTTGCATGTTGCTACTTTTTCATGGTGATTTTTTGCTTTGTTTTCTTTTAGGATAATTGTCTTTTTGGAGTTAGTTTACACTCGCTCACAATGAAATGGCATGGCTTTGATTGACTCTGTCACTTGGTACTTTAGGTTGTCAGGCTTGACAGGTCAAATTTATTCTGATTTATCAATCTGAATGCATCGGCAGGTTATGTCGAAGTTGCTCTATTATTATGGGATGTCTGGCGTTGTTAAGGAGTTTCTCCTTCAGAGATATTTCAGCAAGGTAGTCACTATTCTGAAACCGTGTTGGTATTGGTTGCCTATTGTGGTTAAGTCTTGAATTCCCCTTGGTTGCAGGAAGTTCGTGGTGGCACAAATGTTGCAGAGTCGGATATTGTAATTGCGTGCAGAAGGGTATATAATAACCTTTTAGGTCTTTCTTGGTAAGCTATCATGAGAAGCAAACTATAGGTGGATTCTGATTTCTTATTTGATTCTTATGCAGTTGCTGGATGAGAGACAAAGTGTGAACGTGACACGATTTCTTGAAGCAATTAGCAGGTGTGTATGCATCTCTCTCTGTATGTGTGTGTATATCATTATCGTCTTATAATAAAACAAATAAAACAGGATCATTGACCGTGTTGGAGCAACGTCGATGTCTAAACGTGTTCAATAAGTTCCAATTTAATTTTGATTATCATTATTTGTCAATTATCATTATTTGTTCTTTTCTTAGATATGCATTTTCCTACATTTCCAAAGAAAGTAATCCATTAGGCTGAGTTGTGTTTCAAGGTACAGGTGGAACAACCACCTTTTCCTCTGCAACCACTTTCTTCTAAAGAAACATTAACCATCACTGTTTTCTTTTTCTGATTAAAATCCGCAAAAGTAACATTCGTTCTCCGAGATATCATTAAACAAGTAATCCTCGACACTACACTGTCATGACTATTGGAAGCAGAACGAGGGATGGCTCATCTAGTTGATGCGTGCATTTGGCTTAGACCTCTCCATTCTACCAAAAACTAAAAGTAAAAAGAAAGTCCATTCTTTGAAGGCTTCTATCACAAGTCCTGGGTTTGTCACAGGCTTACAACTTTTTCATTTCCTGCTTGTACCCAGTAACCTTTGTAGTTTGCTTCATCCCTAAAAGGTGGGCGTGGAGATGTTTGGTGTACCTATCCACAAAATTATGAATTTGATGGGGGAATCTTATCTTGCTTATGTACTTAAGTGAAGCACATCTTGCATTTCGGTTTAGTTGTTTACTTGTTATTCCTATATATATTCTTGTTTATCCTCCTATTTGTTGTTTAATCCCTCATGATTGCGATGCTAATTAGGATAAACAAGGAATATATAATAGAGTTTGGTAGGTCGAATCTCTTGGATTTTTATGTAAGGTGCACAAATCTGTTTGAGTGGTGCTGTGAAGTCCGAATGATTCAGTCACCTTGGTGGACCCCTAAACCAGAAATTGTTTTGCATGAGATGGCCCCTTCACTTTTTCATTAAAGAAAGAAGGTTCCTGAAAAAATCTTGTTAACCGAGGGCCCCTTCACTTTATGTCTGTCTAATTTGTTCCACCTTTATCAGAGCAGCATGCTCGGTCATGGCCAGCTGGGGAAGGAATTTCTTTGTGGTCCAGTTAGGTTTTCTGTGTGTTCACAGTTGAGACAAATAAATTGAGTAACATGTTGAAATATCAAAAGTTGGCCCTTGGGAAAGAAAACATGTGTTCTGCCGTTTGTCTCTTCCCGTCTTCTAAGCCAAATCTACATACCAAGCTTTGGCAGCATATGAAGGTAAGAGCTTAGGTTGAGGTTCTTTGAGTTGGATTGGGTTCTAATGATTTTTGGGTTGATCAGGGCTTGTGAAACCGGGGTCATTAAACCGGGGAAGGCACTTATTAGCTACAAAAGGGTTCAATCGGGTCAAACTGCCGTCAAACCAGAACCATTGCGATATACACACATAATTGTAATATGTATACACCATATTAAAAATCTTATAATATATTACAAAATAAACAATTTGATTAAAACATAAAACAATTCATGAAAAACATGGAAATAAACAATTTAATTACATAAAAATTCATGGATAATAATCAAAATCTACAGAAAATTTTGAAAAATGAATGAACCGACTGGTTCAGGCGAACCAGTTAGTGGTCAAACCAGTGGGTTCCGCTGATCCTGAACTGGCCTTTTAATGGGCTTGTTAAAGAAGTGAACCAAACCAGATCAGTATCTGGTTCCGGTTTGTTAGTAAGAAAATATATTATACATGTTCTCTGTGACATGGTACTGAAGTATCTCTATGATAACCTTTAGGTTAAAAAATATTTATGATAGTGACAAACTCTGTGTTGGTGGGTCCGGCTTCACGTTCCATCGGGGCTTTGCGTTAGGAAATAGAAAGAATCCAGCTAGTGTATACGGCCTCAAAACATGGGGCTCCTGCGGTGATATTACTGCCCGTGCTTATTTATGAAGACTAACCTACCTCTGCTTCTACTTCCAAGTTTTAGGCCTTACGACATGGTGCACCGATCTAGGTGCTATATCTATGACCGATACTAATGTTGTCTATGGTTATGGGCAGTGCTTGTGACCGCCTAAACCCACATAAATGCATATGAAGCTAATTACTTGCATATTTGTTGATGCAGGAGGCACGACATTACTGAAGGTATGAAGAAACTTAAGTGTAGGACATTAATATTTGTGGGGGAGAATAGTCCTTGCCACTCCGAGGCACTCTACATGGCCTCCAAGACGGACAGGAAATACACTGCATTGGTTGAGGTATGACTGCTTTCCCCTCCTATATTGCCTCTATCTTTCTCGACTGATGTCCCTAAGAAAAGAGGGTTTCTATTATTATGATCGACTCTGCCGCGTTGCGTTGTACAGAAAAAGAAGCGTTATTTATTGCTATAAGGTCACAGTTACGGAGGCCTGATGGCATGTATTGGATAAGGAAAAGGAATAAAGAAAAGAAAGCGCGTGGGTCAGGGTTTTCATGTAAGGAGGGGGTTTCTTTCTCCCCTGGCGCCTATCGCACCCATGTGAATCTGTCAGTGAGCCCTTTTATTTCTAAGGAGCGAATTTAATGTGTATGTGAACAGATAGATATTATCCTCCGTGGCCTGCTGTAAGGTTTGAACCATGGTTGTAGTGATCTAGGTGGGTCTAACCTCTGAAACTCTTGGACAGTGCCGTGTTGTCAGAAACCAGGGATGTCGGTGGATTGGATATATCCACTATTGGATCCGATCCGAGTCTAAGTATCCAGACCCATATCAAGTACCAGTGAGAACCCGATTGCCGTTCAGAAAAACTAATTGGATTTGGATTGTTGATTTGAAGTCCAACAAGCATAGCAGTGTTGTTGTCAAATGTGCGGAATGAACTTAAGGGGTTCAATCTCAAGTTGAAAGTCATGAGTTCAATACTGTCTTTGACTTCCTCATTGTACCTAAAAAGAGGGTCATCAAAGATCTTGATGGAACTCACCCTATAGACTTTTCTTGATCCACAATTGCTTTATTGGGAGGAGTAATCCATCCAAATAGAAAAGCGTTTCAAGCATCGATTTGCTTGGATGCTTATGATATGAACTCTGATATCTTTGGTTTGTTGCTTGAGGTTCGATTCACTTCATGCTGTTTGAGCTCTCGTGTTTGACTAGAGCGATTACTACAGCTAGAGTGCAAGAAAACTTAACGTTTTGTTGGTGGAAGCAGGTGCAAGCCTGTGGGTCAATGGTGACGGAGGAGCAACCGCATGCCATGCTGATCCCCTTGGAGTATTTCCTCATGGGCTATGGGGTGTACAGGCAATCTCAGTTCACGAGCAGTCCAACCAGCCCATTGAGCCCGTCATGCATCTCGCCTGAGTTGCTGTCCCCAGAAAGCATGGGATTGAAGCTCAAGCCAATAAAGACCCGCGTTTCTGTCTGAGAAATACATCGTCATGGTAGGTGGTGTACATTATTGCTGGTTCTTGGCTGTGGCTGGACTCGTTCAGAAGGCAAGAGATTCGTTGGGTGTAGATAAAAGGAGATGAGGCAAGTTTATACTCCATTCTTTTGTAGTCATAAGTTGAGCTGTCTGTAACATTATCCCCATTATTTATGACTTCTGATTGTAATAAGGGAAAGAAAGGAGTATTTTGGAGAGATCAATCTGTATTTCATCACGTTATCGGGCTCATTGCTTTATATGGAACGGCTACATGTGATCCCCTTGTTGTAAATGCTCTTGTACTTTCTAGCTTATGGCCCGTTTGCAGTTTTTGTAGCCCCTGTATAGTTAAACTATTCCTTGTTCAAATTTTCATGGAGTTTTGTGTTCATTGCCTGTTGTGGTTTACTGTTTCGTTTATTAATGTACAGTCTTTCTTTATCCCGCTCGTGTACTTTTGTGCTTCTCACTTGATGGTTGACTGGTTACGCGCAGAATGCCATGAGTTGCATTTTAACATTGTGGTAGTTCAATATCTAAAATAGTTCGTTAGTAATAATACCCCAACAGACGCAGTCTGTCATGCATACTATGAAAGTTTCTTTTCCCCATTTGAATTACAATGGGCTCCGGGTATAGACCTGTATGGGACTGGAACCGGATCTGGGGGAC
Source organism: Brasenia schreberi (assembly GCA_036023115.1). NCBI lineage: Eukaryota > Viridiplantae > Streptophyta > Magnoliopsida > Nymphaeales > Cabombaceae > Brasenia > Brasenia schreberi. The sequence continues at coordinate 7,870,478 of JAYKKT010000080.1, read as the reverse complement.
TGAAACAGGGGATCCCAACGTTTGTTCCCGTTTTACCTGTTGGAGAACTGAATGAGACACGGAACTGGTTGTCTCGAACCGCTAGTTTGGAGTAGTTTTTTATTCTGAATTTAATATTTCACCTCATTTTTCAAAAGAAAAAAGGAAACAAAATTGGAACTGAACCTAGTTTGAAATTGGAAGCAGGCCTGAAGGGGGTAGCTCAATTCCAGTTCCAGGTTTGGGTGGTCATTGGTTTGAAACCGGAAGCCTTTTTACCTGTACGTAGACAGGGCTGCAGGGATATCAAACTCATCACCTTCAACTTGTGAGTTGACCCCTTAGCCAGGTGAGCCTCGTGTACTATGAGAGGTATTTTAAATACATTGTTGTATTAATCCATTATTTAGGATATTATATAGGCACAAAGATAGTGTTCATAAATTTTTCCGTGTAATTAGTTTTCAAGCGATGAACAAAAGAAATTGAAAAGCAACGGGGCATGTGAAAGTCACTTTGGGGAGTTCGAGTCGAAGGTCATGAGTTTGATCCCCAGGACATGCAATTTGCATTCGGCTTCGGCTCACTATTGTATCCAAAACATAAGGCATTTTGGCAATGTCAAGTTGGGTGTTCTCTTACTGTAATTTATTCTTGGAGTTGCTTCCAAACGATGTTATAAAAAATCACTTGACACAGATAATTTGGGGGGGTTGTAAATGTGTTTTTTTTTAAAAGGAGTATCCTGAAAAAACTGGAATATAATAGCAGAGCATGGAGATCCTCGATTCAAGTCGAAATAGGTCCTAGATCCCTGTTACTTAGATTTGATTGGACCTAGTTGGAGGTTTTAGTCCCATGTCACTATTTTGACTTCATTGACTGAATATGATAAGATATACCAAAGGCGAATCAATAAAATAACATAAAGGAGGACAGATGATGAACACATGCTTTATTTATTCGATATTAAGAAAATACTTATTTGGATGGAATCAATAAGATGGATGATGAACACAAATGTTTTGTTTATCTCTATTATTGGGTGGAATCAATTTTTTCTCTTTCTCATTTTGATGTTTTTAAAGATGTATTGGAGAAGCGAAGATTTTAATATAGGGCTGCACAGACTCGAACGGTATACTCTCGGTATTTATTGGGGTTCCATTTCATCATCATAAACAACCCTTTTTCCTTAAACACCAAGAGTCTTAACATTTTCAAGTATGTAAAGAATCATTTTTCTTATTTAATCACTCTTAACAGAAAGAAACTTTGGGATTGCTGAACGATAGAAGAGAGATGAAATAAAGTATATATTATCTAATACCGAATGATGAACAGCATACAGATGATTCATTCATTCTTTTTTCGTTATAAAGGTAGAAAAAAATCCTAACACACCCACAGAAATATGCTCCCCTCCGAGAACTGAACCGGCCAGTGTGGTATGTAATTCCTTTTTGGTTACAAGAAAATGCTGAAACCTAAGATATGTATGCATCAAAAATAGAACCGACCACCAGCGATGTGGGAGCATAGAAGTCTGCCAAATGAGCCGACACCCAGCGTGCCATAGGTCCTTAAATTTTGTTAACTGACCAATATTAATTACAAATTTACGACAGAAGCCTTATTTTGAAGGACAAAACGTGAAGGCTTTTTTTCTTTGAACACAAATTAAAGATTCAAGGTGTCCTTGAAATTTCATTAATTTTGGTCGGCATTAATGAATGTTTTGGTGGTTCTTAATTGCTGCTTTTTTAGGTTAGTTGCTAAGATTTCCCTTCATTTCTGCAGTTTTTTCGAAAGGCAAACCTGGGTTGGGGAAGCTGCAGACCTAGCGTCGGACGACCGCCCCTCTCTCCCGCAACGGTTGGTCGCGTTGGTGCTTATTTCTTTCGCCGGTCGAAGGTAGGAAGAAGCGCCATTTTCCGGCGTCGTGTTTGACTTCGACAGGACGATGATTGAGGGGGACAGCGACAAGTGCATCGTCCAAGGCTTTGGCCTCACTAACAGGTTCAATGAGTTGCTCCACACCACCACCAACAACAACAACTAAGCCTTTTCTCATACTAAGACGGAGTCGGCTACATGGATTCTTGTTTCCACAGATCCTGCGTGCCATGTTAGCAGTTAACTCCCAATAAGCTAGATCGTTCTTTATTGTTTCTTTCCAACACTTTTGTTGTCGTCCTCTACCTCTTTTAATACTTTCCAAATTTAGTTTTTCTAACCTTCTTACAATTCTTCTTTTGATCTTCTTTCTATAGGTTCAAACCATCTTAAACGATGTTCTCTCGTGTCACTCCTACTTTGTTTCTAATAACCTCATTATGTATACGGCCTTTTCTTGTATGACCAAACACTCAACACTCATAACCATAAAACATGGCTGGCCTAATTGCTACTCTATAATATTTACCTTTTAATTTTAATGGTATCTTCTTATCACAAAGAATACCTCATGCTCCCCTCCATTTTAACCAACCATCATTAATTCTATGCAGAACATCTCCATCAATTCTTCCATCACTCTTAAAAATTGACCCTAGGTATTTAAAACTTTTCGAGAAATGCAATATGTGCCTATTTTAATTTCTATGTCCTCCAAAGTAACCAAATGATCAAACTTACATTCCATATATTTACATTCCATATATTTTGTCTTTGTTCTACTAAGTCTAAGGCCTTTGCTTTCTAATGTTTCTCTCCATAGTTCCAATTTTCTATTAACTTTTTCCTTAGACTCCTCCACTAATACAATGTCATCTGCAAATAACATACACCAAGGTACTTCATCTTGAATATGTTTTGTTAACTCATCCATCACCATTATAAATAAGTATGAGCTTAAAGTTGATCCTTGATGTAACACAATATTAGCTTCAAAGAAGTCTGTCGTTCCTTCATGAGTCCTCACACATGTTTTTGCACCATCATACATGTCTCTTATAAGGTTAATATATGTCAATGGGATACCCCTTTTTTCCAAAGTTCTCCAAAAAAAAAACTCCTTGAGTACCCTTTATAAGCTTTTTCTAGATCAATAAATATCATATGAAGGTCTTTCTTTTTTACTCTAAAATGTTCCATAAGATATCTCAAAAGGTGAATAGCTTCAATAGTAGATCTGCCCGGCATGAACCCAAATTGGTTCTCTGTTGTACGTGATACTTGTCTTAACCTATGTTCGATAATTCTTTCCCATAATTTCATAGAATGACTCGTTAACTTGATACCTCGATAATTCGCACAATTTTGAATGTCTCCCTTGTTCTTATATATGGGTATAAGTATACTTGCTCTCTATTCCTCGAGCATCTTTTGGTTTTTTCATATTTCATTAAATAGTCTTGTGAGCAAGTGATTCCTATTTCTCCTAGTATTTTCCAAACTTTTATAGGAATATTATTTGGTCCTACCGATTTACCACCCTTCATATGTTTAAGAGCCTCTTTGACTTCATTCTTTTGAATACGTCGGTAGAAATTATGGTTTATATACTTTTTTGAGTTGGCTAAATCTCTTAAACTAATACTAACATCTTTATTTTCATTAAAAAGATTATAAAAATAGTTTTTCCATCTATTTCTTATATCATCATTTGCCACTAAAATTTTTTCATCCTCGTCTTTTATGTATCTAACATAATTAAGATCTTTAGTTTTCTTATCTCTAGCCCTAGCTATCCTAAAAATATCTCTTTCACCCTCTTTTGAGTTGAGTTTTTTATATAAGTCCTCCCAAATCTTAGCTTTTGCTTCACTAACAGCCTTTTTTGCTTTCTTTTTTGCTTTCTTATAAGCTTCTAAAGTTTCACTAGTTTTCTTAGCATAATGTAATTTGTAACATGCCCTCTTTGCCTTGATTTTATTTTGTACTACTTCACTCCACCACCAAGCTTCTTTTTGTGCCGGTACACCTCCCTTAGATACCCCTAACACATCTTTCGCAACTTTCCTAATATGTATAGCCATATTGTTCCACATATCACAGGGTGTGCCAACATAATTCCAAACATCTCCTTGCAGGATTTTCTGTTTAAATATATCTTCTTTCTCGCTTTTGAGGTTCCACCATTTAGTCCGAATAGCTCGATGCACTCTTTTCTTCTTTGTCCACTTTTTTATTTGTAAATCCATAACTAAAAGTCGATAATGGGTGGTTAAGCTTTCTCCTGGAATTACCTTACAATCTTTACAACACGCTCTATCTTTTTTTCTACAAATAAAGTAATCAATTTGTGTTTGTGATAAGCCACTCTTATAAGTAATTAAATGTTCATCTCGTTTTTTGAAGATTGTATTGACTATAAAGAGGTCAAATACCATAGCAAAATTTAAAATCTCCCTACCTTCCTCATTTATATCCCCAAAACCAAAGTTTCCATGAATCCCTTGATATCCTAATGCCTCTTTACCGACATGTCCATTTAAATCTCCTCCTAAACAAATCTCCCTTTGTGGAATCTTTTGAAACACCTTATCTAACTCTTCTCAAAAAACTGTCTTTATACTATCTTCTAGTCCTACTTGGGGTGCATAAGCACAAACTATATTCAAAACCTCTACTCCTAACACTAATTTCAACGTTATGATTCGGTCACCATATCATTATATGTCTACTACACTCTCCTTTAAATCTTTATTTATGATAATACCAACTCCGTTTCGAGACTTTTCTTTACTTGAGTACCATAATTTAAAAGTTGTATCCTCTATCTCCTTTGCTTTTTCTCCAACCCATTTTGTCTCTTCTAAACATAGAATATGAATCTTTCTCCGAATCATAGTATCTACCACCTCCATTAGCTTACCGGATAATGTTCCGATATTTCAAGAACCAATACGAATCTTATTATCTAGGACTAGCTTCCTTACCCCCACATCCGTCCATAATCAAAATGCGGAGACCCTTTCTGAAAATTTTTCACTACATTCGAGTGGCAATGTAGTGAAAATCCCATGCCATGGAATTCATTGATGGTCTGTTTTGTTCCTTTCATGAAAATCCCATCATGCCATCCGTTTGCTTTTCATATTTTGATGGTCGGCTTCTGCTTAATGTTATGAGGGAGTGGGGGAGAGAGATTTAAAAATGCTTTCGTGGCCAGTCGATGGTGGTATAGCTCTCTTTGTCTTTGTCAATGAATAGCTTGGGCATACAGTTGGTTGATGGTTTGTGATCGAATAGCTTGGTACATAGGATGGAGTCGGATGATCATTTTTAGCTGGTTTTCATTTGGTTTCTGGAAATATTGGCACATTGATTTGTTCTCATTTCGCTCTTGCTTTGGGGTTGATTGTTCAGATTTATTTGGTTGCTAGCTAAAGAGTTGTACGTTTTGTGTGCATGATTTATTTGCAGATTGTTTCTTGTTTCTTCGTTCCTTATTCTCGTGATGTATTCTCTCTTCTTATTCGAAGTTATTAGTGCCACGATGTTTTCCTTCTTGTAAAACCTTTTCCTGCGGTAAGTGGAATTGGCTTGTACTCGGTGCTATGTAGAATTAGCATTTAACTCGGAAAAGCAAGATAACATCGTGTTCTATTGTCTATTGAATGTCGTATTAAGGGATTCTCTTCACTATTCCAACAAAAGTATATGTCCTTTGGTCTTGTTGTGTTGTTCCGCTTATGATTTCTTTGAGTTCATTCGAGTATGAGGATACGTTGGCAATGATTCCGTCTAGTTTCCTACCTTACTGTACCTAAGCCTTTTCCCACAGGGGTCGATTAGAGGATGCAACATGAGGACTTTCCTAGGAGGTCACACATCCTAGTATTATTTTCGTCCATGTATGCTCAACTTTCGAGTACTGAGACCTAACAAAGTTTAAGTAGGTTTTTGGCTACCTAACTCAACCCTTTTCCTTTACCGGAGCTTGGGACTGGCCACGCAAAGGCAATCTTTTACATGGCGGAGTTAATGGTTCAGTCCAGTTTTCTAAGAGAAAACAGAAAAGTTGACCATGGCTCTTACTAATTACTCGATATGTTTATCTTATGGTTTATTGTCTTGTGAAGATAGAATGATGGTCCTTTCATGATCAAAGCAATGCGTTTGGTATTGCATCAGCATGTTAACGTTTCGGTGTTATTCTTAACAACCAGGATAAATTATTGGGGGAACTTCATGAACAGGGGAAGACAATTGAAGACATTGCTGCTTTTTTGAGAACCATCCAACTGGATCCGGAGATCATATCTGCCATAAAATCAGCCTATTTGTCAGGGTAACACACATTGTTCTCCTTTAGCGTGCTAACTTCTCTCCCCAATAAAGCCAGGCCAAGTTCAGAGAAAATGGATAAATAGATTTATTTTCATGAAAGGCCTTGATCTGGACCATGAATTTCCATAACATGGTGCACGATGGATTATTTCTGTAACAGTATATTTCTTTAGATTTTGCTAATCTTTTGGTCTTGTTTGGAAATTTCAGGTGTGATTTGCGAGTTGTTAGTGATTCAAATATGTTCTATATTGAGACAGTACTTAGGCACCATGGATTAATTGATTGCTTCTCTGAGATCAGTACAAATCCTACTTATGTCGACAATAATGGAAGGCTAAGGATCCTTCCCTACCATGATTTCTATACTTCTGTTCACGGATGTGCCCTCTGCCCTCCTAATATGTGCAAGGTATCAAGTTTCACAATATGTAACCTCTAGTTGGTAATTTGGATAATTATATCATGATTACAGGTTCAATTTTTGTGGATATTGCATTACTATGGACCTGGTTTAGCGTGGGATTCTCCTCACAGCTTGATGCATGTATTCTCTGTTGAGCGAACTCTCTATGGTTCTGAAGTTTGGGGTTCTGAACAGGGCATGATCATCCATGGAATTCTTGTCTCTGTTGCGAAAGATGCAGCAGCAGAGAGAAGATTCATATACGTGGGGGATTGTAGAGGCGATTATTGTCCAAGCTTACGGCTTATAAGTGGAGACATAGTGATGCCTAGGAAGTATTGCCCTCTTTGGAACCTCATTCAGAAGGATCCACTACTTCTAAGAGCAGGAGTTCATGCATGGAGCAACGCTGCTGAGCTCGAAGAAACACTAATGAGCGTTATTGATGTGGAGACATAGTGATGCCTAGGAAGTATTGCCCTCTTTGGAACCTCATTCAGAAGGATCCACTGCTTCTAAGAGCAGGAGTTCATGCATGGAGCAACGCTGCTGAGCTCGAAGAAACACTAATGAGCGTTATTGATGCGAGCTCATCACGTTCAGTCACATCATACTGCAAGTCCGAGTCTCCAACTCGCCCCGACCATGATGCTGGTGTTCTTCATCCGATGCCTGTAGAGCAGTCAAAGATCCTATCTGATCCATTATAAAATGCGAGTTTTTCTTCACTCTCTTTGGACTAACCAATAGTATTAGTTCTATCTAACTGATTTGATGGGTGAATCTTGATAGATCATTTATGGCTTAATAGTTAAGTTGGAAAATATGTTTGAAATACAGTGATGATCTGCTCTTCAGCCATTGGGTCCACCAATTATTGTGGGTGCTTATCAAGAGAGGAAAGATTGAAAACGTCGGATGACTGTTGTTGTTTGTTCAATATGAGTATTGTTACTTGCATGATCAGGTGGAGTATCCGCATTTCTGTGACCCTGCATGTTTCTCAGCCGCATTGTTTTACAAAATGCTGCTAATGTCACTGTTTGTTAAAGAGCAAGATGAGCAAAGGGACTAGCAGCCTATGTGCCGCCATGGCTTAGCCCTGGATGAGACTGGCTGTGGGTGAGAGTTTTGGAATGAAACTGTCCAAAAGGGGCTTAGGTGCAGCCCGAGCCCATTTTGAGCTGATAAGAAAAGAGGGAAGGGCTGATTTAAGGTCTGCAATGCAGTAAAGGGATCATCGAACCTAGATAGCAAGATCTACCTTGGTTGGGGGATCGTTAAACCTAGGTAGCGAGATGTACCTTGGCATTTGTGGGTGCTGATAAGTATTGGGAGATGGGATTAATGGCTCAAAGGATCACCATGGAAAACAAGACACAAGTTTGACATGAGATTTATGATTCCATTGCGTGCAATGTTTTTTTGCAGTCTTTCTCCTTGTTACTGAGGTAACTATATCCCTTCATGAATTGAGGACCCTAAGTTGGTGATCCCATGGTCTTCTAAACGCCTTGTGTGCAGGTCCGTGATCCTGCAGCTCAGGCTTATCAAGCCCATCAGGAGAGTGAACCAAAATTTGCATTGTGAAGTTTCATGGAACTTGTGGGAACTTTTAGACCTTGAAATCCAAGCTTTTGAAATTAAGTTTCATGGTTGTAGATGTTCTATGTCAACAATACTGAAGAACTGAAGAAACTTTGAAGGTTTATAAGAAGACAAAGAATGAAATAAGAAAAGTTGTTAGTGAGCTAAAACTTAGGAGGATTTATATTAACACCATGAACTCAAAAAAGAGAGGTAAAAATGATATTTTTAATATAGTTACGCTAGAGATAGAAAAATTAATGGTCTTACTTTTGTTAAATGTATGGAAGATAAAGATGAGAAGATTTTAGTAGCAAGAAATAATATAAAATTAGATAAAATTATTTCTATAAGTTTTTTTAACAATAATATAAGCACTAGTATCAAGTTGTGAGAGCTAACCAATTCAAAACAGAATATAAACCCTAATTTTTATCAATATATTTAAATAAATGAAGTCAAAGCAGCTCTTAAATTTATGAAAGTTGATCATATAATATTCTTATAGAAGTATGAAAAGTTTTAGGACAATGAGTATCAGTTATCTTATTAGATTGCTTAATGAAATAAGAAGAAATCAAAAGACTCCATATAGAATGGAGTACAATTATATCTTATATACAAGAGAAAAAGAGACATTAAGAATTGTAAGGATTGCCAGGGTAAGTTATTAAGAATTGTAAGGATTATTAAGGTAAGTTGTACTATAAAATTATAGAAAAGAATTAATGAACATAGGTTGAGATAAGTATCTAAGTATAAAAAAACTAATTTAGATTCATGTCATGCCAATGAGATAAAACATTTTAAGCAAAAAAAAACCTTCATGTGATTCTTTGGAGATTTTTGTAAAAGAGAGATGTTGCAATGGCATGCATCAATCTTATAGGAGACATGTACAATGGTTTACAAACATGTGTGAGGAGTTTTGAAGGAATGATTGCTTTTTTAAAAGTTAATGTTAGATTATGTCAAGGATCAACTCTAAATCTATTTTTTTAGCTTGATTATTGATGAGTTAACTAAGCATATTAAGATAAAATACCTTAGTATATGTTATTTTTGGATAAAATTGTGTTAGTGGATGATTCTAAGAGAAAAGTTAACAAGAAATTGAAAATATGGAGAAAAACATTAGACAACAAAGGCTTCTAACTTAGTAGCACAAAGTTAAGATACGTGGAATGCAAGTTTGATTTCTGGATAAAATTATGTTTGTGGACGATTCTAAGAGAAAAGTTAACAAGAAATTGAAAATATGGAGAAAAACATTAAAAAGCAAAGGCTTCTAAATTAGTAGAACAAAGACAAGATACATGGAATGTAAGTTTAATCATTTGATTACTTTAGATGACATAAAAATTAAACTTAGCATATATTATATCTTCATAAGAAAAGTTTTAATTACTTAAGTATAGTTTTTCATAACGTTGACAAATTGTTGTTGATGTTATATGTAAAATTAATATAGGTTATTTAAAATGCTTATGTGCATTAGGTATTTTATGAGGTGAAATATTATAGAGTAGTATTTAGACCTAGTATGTTATATAGTTTTCAATATTGATGTAATTAATCATCAAGTGTCCGTGATAGAAGTGAAGATGTTGAGATAGATGTAATGTTATACAAAAATAGAGCATATACATAATGAAGTTATCATAAATAAATTGGGAATGACACAAATAAATAAATGATAAGATGAGTATAAATCATTTAAGATGATTTGAACATATGAAAAGGCAACCAAAAGAAACTTTATCAAGGTATGAGAAACTAGATGTGAAAATGTTAAAAGAGGAAGAGAAGAATCCATGTAGTTGACTTTATCTAGTACGAGAAAAAGAGCATAATTGTTGGTTGTAGAAGTTCTTTCTCCTCGTTGTGAATGTTGATGGTACCAATTAGTGTTGAAATTGGATTGAGAGGTTAACAGGCACCTCAAGAAATCTCTAGCCAGCCTTCCTGCAAGAGATGCGACTCTTTTTTCCACTTTATTGGAGATATGGTTTCCACTAAACATTGATTTCCCTTGCACTTAAAGTTCTTTGTTTACATTAATCATGGAACTGGCACCCGAAGTACTGGTTCCACCTGAAAAGTTCCAAACGGCTGCCCCTTATTTCCAATTGGTACTTAGGCTCATTTCATCAATCACCATTATTCTTGAGGTGTTCTGCAATACCGCATTTTGAACCTTTAACAGAGACATCTAGGAGAGAGACCTCCCCCACGTCTTCTCTGGTCGTTTCTTCATCTTCAGTGAGACCCCTCAGGTTCCACAGAGGTTCTATAAAGGGGTGTTTGATTGCAAAGCCAGGACTATGGAACTAAAACTCCAGTTCCAACGGGGGATTCTTGATCGGGTTACTGCAAGCGGAGGCCTGCCTTTAATTACAAGAGGAACTCCATAGTCCTGAGCATTGCGATCAACCATAACTCTAATGAGTCTTAGTGTGGAGCGTGGATCACATCAATATTGGATATATCCAAATCAACATGATCCGTTTTGCATGGTTTGGGATGCCATCGTCTACCTCGGTCCAATCCGCTGTCATTCATACATGAGCCCCTTTTCCCATCCCTACAAAAGATCAAAGAGGCAAGCATTAGCGTTCATGTTGTTACCACGAGCATCAATAGTTGGTATTGACTGCACAAGTTGGTGAAGAGGGCTGGATGAATTTGATGCCTTTACATAGTTCAGCTCATATTAAGATGGAGCTGCTAATCAATCTTATTTCATATTAACTCCATCCGTTAAGAAAATGATTCTTATCTAATGGGGCCACTTACAATGGTGCAGCTTGCGGAGTCGTGTCATCGTGCCATTGGTTGATGAGTCTTTCGACCGTGTAAGCCTTATGACCCGATCCAAATATCCAAATTATGTTAACTGTGGGCCCAATATGCATATAAAGAATTGAAAATCATTTGTAGTTGCAAGCATGTATCCTTGTGGGGTTTCCTTGATGTACCTTCAAATAGATAATGCTTTGTTCAGAGATTGTTTAGGGCAAGTGCATTTATTTCACTAAGTTTTTCATTGGGCAAAGTTTTCGTGTATACCCCGAACCATCAAGAATCAAAAGGATTTCGTGCTTTCGGGTTTTGGGTCTTATCTTGTCGTCTCATTTATGGTCCATATCAAGAATAGGAGTGAGTCCAAACCAAAGTTAAAGGAACCAACCAAAGTTCGGTCCCGTTTTCTGGTTTTGTTTCATTCTAACATTAAAAGTTTGGTTTGGTTGTGTTTTGGCGACCCAAACCCGAACAGACCGAACTTCTCAAAGTCTATCAACTTCTTAACCCTAAGATGAGTCCTTGTGCAAGTCTTTCTTCTTCTTCTTTTGGTTACAAGAGGAGACCGAAGTCTTTTTTTACACACACCACCCACACATACATCTCCTAATAATCGAACTCCCCATCAACAGTTTACACTAGTTGGAGCGCCCTGCAGTTGAGCTATTGCTTTCAGTGCAGTCCTGTGCAAGTCTTTGAACCACAAAACCAACAAATAGCCTTCTTTCAGTCACAGAGCTCAAGTAAATAGTTGAATCGGATGGAACCAAAAATTTTAAATTTTCGGTTTGGTTTGGTTTGGTTTCATCATCCATATAATAGGATTTTTTTAGTTATTAAAATTCTATTATTCGGTTCAATTAACAAACCGAACTGGCTTCAAACATAATCTTCTTTCATCGGGTTTGTTGACCATGGTTGAAATGGCGATACTTAATTTTAGGTTTTTTTTTTCAAAAGGAAAGAGTTGACAGCTGGTCGAGGCTCTTTTGTGTCATTGATCATGTTAAGCCTTGTCCAAACTGGGAATGGGTCCTCTCATGTGACATAAGCCCCTGACACGTTTAGATCTCATCCGTCCAATGAAAGTATACGTCTACAACTTCAGCCAATTCTAACGGTTGCGATTGGACGACCAGCATGGCATTCATGATGGACCCACAATATGTCAAACGCTAAGGTTCCGATCTCTCTCTCTCTCTCTCCGAACAAAAAGAAGAGAAAAATTACAGGATCGTGTAGCGTCCCGATTGGTGAAGATGGCGACCCCTTGCCAGCAACTCGTAAAGCCTTCAGCCTTCGTTTTGTCGTCCAACTTTTATCGCCGGAGGTTTTCATCTCCTTTTTCAGAAAGAATCCGGTTGCACCAAATCTCTTTCTCTGCTTCCTTTCATGAATTTGCGAACCCATCTACAAGGTGGTCTTGCAATCCTGCTCCACATCCACATGTACTCTCTCTCTCTCTCTCATCCATTTGAATTCGTAATATAGGAAGCACATATACATTTCGTTTTGATGGAGGAAACGATGCAATTGTTTGTTGCTCTTTCTTCCTTGAAAAATCGTTTAGTTTAGAGAATATATCGAAGGCGCAGATGTCCTTTACCTGATAACGGAGGGATTCCACATGTGAGAAGCATTTGGGCATTGAAAATCTTATAAATTAAGATGCAATCAATTTGCTTCAACCAAAAAAAAAACTTTAATGAGGTCTTACCACCGCATCTTGTCACAGAAAGACAAAAAAAACTTTTACTATGCTTAGAATTTCTTTTTGGAGAGGGGTACAGTTCTTTGAAAAACCCAGAACAATGTTTTTTCATTAACAACAAAGCCATTTTCTCATACTAAATGAAGTCGGCTACGTGATTTTTCAGTTTTTTTTTAATTTCGGGTGAGACGGTGGCTTGCCTTTCTCTTATGTTTTCGTTACGACGGAATGCCAGAGGCTAATAACCGGCATACATCTTCGGGAGAATCGACATGAGCAAACGCTCCGGGCGCTGGCCGCTGCTTTTACTACAAGGAAGATGCTAATGGGAGGTATTCATAAGTGCATCCGACCAACCAACTTTTGTCAAGATTAATAGCTTCCCGATGCCTCAAATTATTTAGAACGTTGTTTATGTCCAAATTCAGAATTATGTAAGCAGGTATACATGATGGCATCCTAAATTGTATTTAATGCGAACCAGAGGTTAGATCACCCGGAAGGGAGGGGAGTCGACTCATAAGATGAAGGTCATGAGTTTGATATGTGACATCAAACACCCCCAATTCTTACTAATAATATAAATATTATATATATATAATGCTTTGGTCAGAGAAAAAAAATATAGAAAGAAAAAGGCAGTTTTCGAAATTTCAGTTTGCATGTCCCTCTGAAACTATCACTTGTTTATGTCCAAATTGCTCTACGATGTTGACGGGCCATCAACAGGGTCCTATTCAATTTCGCGTTGGATCTAAGGATTAGGGAGTCTTTGATGACACGGAAAGTTTTGGGGGGTCAGGTGGGGAGTTGGAAAGATGGGCAAGGGATCAATGCTGAATTTGGATCCTGGATCCGAATTATTAATCCAGCGAGTGATAAAAAGAACTCTTTTAGCATGGGGCTCAACTGCACAAGGTACCCTAGCTGCCAATCGTAGCAATCAATCACAGTCGTGGATTTCTTTTCAAATAATAGCTCACCGTTGTAACCGTGGGCTTCTCTCCGTCCGAAGCTCATAAGATGCTATAAAAGGTGGCTATCTCTTCTAGTGGAAGCCTTTAACCGTGGGCAATACTTTTATTTCTGTTTTTCAATTGGGGAGAGCCGGGCACCTCAAAACGATTCAGTGAAAAATCTGCCGGTTAATTTAATCAACAAATGATATATCCATTGCATAACTGGGGGTGGGCTCACAAGTTGAAGGTCATGAGTTCGGATTCCCCTGCCTACCAAAAAAAATGATATTATCCATCGTTAGCCCAGATAAAAATGTGTAATCTGGTAAGCTTGGATGTGAATCTGGACTGCATGCAGACAATTTGAATAATATGCGTGACCATGGTTCGACTTGAAATGGCCCCAAACCCTGCCAGACACTCCACAGACTTGAATTGTACTTCAAAATTTTCAAACCATGCATGTTTACATACTGTGCTGGCACATTTGTTGATTACACACACACACACACACACACACATATATATATATATATATATATATATATAAGTGCATACTATGTGCAAACGTAATGTAGACATTTTATAAAATTAAGTTAATCTATATTATAAATATACAAATATTTAACATATTCTAGATTGTATTAAACGGCGTAATGTAATCAAAATACAATATTTGTACACTTCATAAAACGGGTTAGGGGGGCCCTGCCCAATCGGGTAACAAATATTAAACTCGACTTTTCAGCAACTGGTGGGCTCAAGCCAGGTCATGAACGTTTTTAAACGGGTCGGGCTGGGCCTACTGCCCAACCCTAAAACTTCTATATATACATCTGCACTAGTTGAGAGAGTAACACACATTCATCTGCTCATCTGCCAGAGAGTTAAGGTGCAAGTAGAAACAAAGGAAGAAGCACCATCCACCTCTCGATCACCTTCCCGTCACAATATGGTGGGCACCGTGACCTGCATGGCTTACCTTCCTTCGTTCGACTCACCCCACGAAGAGGAGTCGCGCGTCTGGGACGTAATCCTGCAGGAGGCCGAGCAAGACGCACTCGCCGAACCCATTCTTGCCAGCTTCCTCTTCTCCACCATCCTCTCCCACCCTTCTCTCCTTCACTCCCTCTCCTTCCACTTGAGCAACAAGATCTCCTCTCCCCTCCTCTCCACCACTATCCTCTACAAACTATTTCTCGAATCCTTTTCTTCTCCGAACCTCCAGCGGGCTGTTGTCGCCGATCTTATTGCAGTCCGGGGTCGTGACCCTGCATGCACGTCCTACTCCCACTGTCTGCTCAACTACAAAGGATTCTTGGCCCTTCAAGCCCACAGGGTGTCTCACCTTCTTTGGAAGCAAGAGAAATTCTCCGTTGCATTTGCTCTCCAGTCTAGAATTTCCGATGTTTTCGCCGTCGACATACATCCAGGTGCGCGGATTGGCAGCGGAATTCTTCTCGATCATGCCACGGGCATCGTGATCGGAGAGACGACCGTGATCGGCGACAACGTGTCCATTTTGCATCATGTTACTTTAGGTGGGACTGGTAAGCAGACCGGTGATAGGCATCCGAAGGTCGGCAATGGCGTGTTGATTGGCGCAGGGGCTATGGTTCTCGGCAACGTGAAGATCGGAGACGGGGCAAAAATCGGCGCCGGCTCGGTGGTGCTCAAGGATGTGCCTGCCTGGTGCACTGTAGTTGGTACACCGGCTCGGTTGGTACAGAAGGATCAGAAGAAGATTATACAGATACCTGCGGAGACCATGGATCACACCTCCTTCATTTCCTGGACTTATGTGATTTGATTTTGATTGGTCCATAGTCTATTCGCATTATCTGCGATGGAAACACGATGGGAAGTGCATGAACTGATTTTTAATCAGTTGGTGTCATGCAAAATGTAATATGAGAGTTTTGGTTTGCCTTTTTAGTGTTCTTTTGTTCTTGATGAACCGGGATTGAGAGATCCCTGGTTTTGTGTGCTTGTTTCTTCAACTTGGTGCATCACATATACTGATTGATAGTGTAAACAATATCACCTTCAATAACAGTGTGTTTAGTGATTTTCCCTTGGTTTAATTGTGCTGCTTGATTTTATTGTTACAAAGATACAAGTTGCACTAGTTAGCGAAAGAGAGCTTTTAATAAACTCGAGATTTAAATAACAAATTGTTCAGATCAGCTGTTTTGCTTATTCACTTTGATCTTTGTCACTTTCATCTACAACTGTCTAAATCATCATTAAGATCAGACCAGTTCTGTTTTAATTAATAAAACAACAATTTCAATTAAAATGAAGAGAAAACCTCAACAGATCTCGTTTCAGGCCAACGGATATCCTGTGGACAGAGCTCTGCAAATACGTAATAGCTGAGAAGGGCAATCAGCAGTTTTTTTGTATATTACAGAGAGGTCTATACTCCGCTCTTGAAATATTCAATAACTAATAATGAATCCCTCGACTGGGTTGCCTCTGATTCAAGTCTCCGCAGTCTACAAATGCTAACATCTACAACCCAAGTTTGTTCGTCTTAGGAAAATTAGTTGAGTTTTCTTCAGGTTTTTGTTAAAACTATCTGGGTTTTCATCTACATTGGTTCTTAAACCACACCTTTACCTTATCTTTTTAGATTAATGAGAAATATTTACATTGCTAAGGAGTATCGAAAAGTATGAGCAGGTACCATTGATAATAGCATTGTCGTTGCGTTAACTTCAAACTGCCTTCTTTTGCGGCCCCAAATGTCAAGCCAATTGTCGATGGCAGCATACATCATACATGATGTGTGGAAAGGCGGTTGAATTCTCCACATAATGCAAACTAATTAATGTTAACTCTGAGCCTCAAAAGGTTATCATAGCTTGAGGATGATATAATTATGGCACTTGAAAGCTACAAACAACGATTGTATACGTCAGAGACACGCATATTCTCCTGTAAAGAATTCTATACGTTTTCGTTATACTGAAACTTATGAACATGCGATCGCTTTTATCAATGCTTCATCACTTGAAACTTAGAAAAGAATTTTCCCTGGCAGGAAAAACCGGTGGCGCAGTTTATATATGTTCCATCACCATTCTCGAGGGGAGGAATTCCTAGAGTTTTGTCGAAGGGAGTCCCTTGAATTCTGCAAGTGTTTGCTCATTTATAAATGGTCGATTCCTAACCAGCCCGGTTCGTACAAAAATGGAACCGAGTCAGGAACCGACTGAACTCAAAATCGGTGAAACCGAAATCAAAACTGTGGACTACTCGGTTCTCTTCTGCTTTCGTCTTCTATAAAACCGTAACCGATGTCGTTTCAGTTTTTCTATTTTTTTCTTTTAATTTTTAAATTTTTAATAAAGTTACCAGTTTCGAACAGTTTCAGACTCGAACCAGAATTGACGGTTCTCCAACCGTAACTGGAACCGATCCCGAACTGATTCGATTACAGTTCTAGGTTCTGGGCTAACCGAAACCGAACATGTCTAGCCTCATTTATATTAATGAAACTAAATTTAAGGTCCTCAAACTTAGCCATTGACTTGTTTATATTAATGAAGCGTGGGGTTGAACATGCTTGATCAGCTCTATTTTATATCCTTCAAGTTGCAAGGAAACATAGGCATGTTATATTAAGAACCTGGCCACCCTTCAGGGCAGGTTCGTCTTGGTTACCAGCAGCTAGGATTCAAAATGGTGATACATTAGATGACTTCATGATCTAATATTTTGTTTATGAATTATATTTTTTTATTTGTCTCCCAAGGTCAATGACGACGTAGTGCTTTCTTGTAGATGTTATATAATGCATTTCTTTTATTTGTTGATGTGTAGTGTATGGGAATGTTCAATGAATGCAGATTAGTATAGCTGGCATAAAATTTTCTTAACTAGGGTTCATTTGTTTGATGAATGCAAGGAAATGAACTCAATTTCTCCATAAATAAATATTCTAATGTAATATATTTCGCGACAGAGCTAAAAGTGTTTTATTTGCTTACTTCTAGGGTTAGTTTTTTATAGCGATAGAAAAATTGATAGAGATATTATAGAATTAATGCATGTTGGTTAAAATGAAAAGGTGCACAAGGTATTCTATGTGACAAGAGTTGAAAGGTAAATATTATAGAACATCGAGTAGAGCCGCTATATTATATAGTTTTGAGTGTTGGGAAATTAATGATCAACATATATAAAAGATATCCATTATAGAAATGAGGACACTCAAATGGATGAGTAGCCATACAAGGAAAGACTGTATATATAATGAGATTATTAGAAACAAATTGAGAATGATACTAATAGATAATAAAAATGAGTCAAAACTGTTTAAGATAGTTTAGACACTGAAAGATTCTAAAAGATAGCTCAGTTTAGAAGATATGAGAAATTAGAATGTGAAAAATTAAAATGTTAAAAAAGAAATTGAAAGACTATAAAAGTGTTGAAAGAAAACAATAGAGAATGTTCTAGCTTATGTTAAGTTAAATATTAACATAGCACATGATGAAAATAAAGAATCAATTTAGTTGATCCAATCTAATACAAGAAAATGCTTAGTTGTTGTTATTTGTACAATGGGAGTCCGAAGCTAGATACATGCCCCCGCTATCCATCTGTTGCTCATTGTGGGGTCATCTCACTTTCTATTTACATATTTACCAGACTCTTGTGCCCTTTTCTCCTTATTGTTCTCTTTGTTGAAAGCAAATAAATTGCAAGCAAATCTTTTTCATTTGGGCTTCAAGTAGATGTCTCTTACTCATTTCTTTGAGGATGAAAGCACTTGGAGATTGATGTGAAAACGGACTTTTTAAAATCAACATGTTTCCATGTTATGCCTGCCAGATGAGCTAAAGCTCTGCATGCCTCCCTTCTTTGTCTTTGTTCATATCAAAATGCCATTTGAGTAAGTTTGGGTTGTCTTGCTACTCGTAAACAGCTTTTGCAGCATAAGTATCACTTTAGGATGTGAAATATTTCAGACACCTTCTTCTTCCCTTCAGTGCAATGCTAGACCTAGAAAGCTTTTTGAGGTGAGGCAACACCAGTTGGGAGAATTCGAGATGAGGCTGCTTGAAATTAGAGGGAATGAGGGAGCTTGAATATTTAAAAATGAAGACATTTTAGTTTTTTCTTTTATTGCAACGGCATGCCGAAGCCTTACAAGTGCGTGCGTGGACCTGGCCCTGACAGTTGTGATAATGCTTTGCATGCAGTGTGTGTGTTTTATTTGGAGATTAGTTTAAGTTGGATCTTTTGGACCCTGATCTAGTCTAGTAGGGCACCCAAAGTCTTATGGCAAAGAGTGTGTCCTTCTGCCTCTTCTCACCTCCCAACCCATACCGTCCATCCTTTGTTCCTCTTCTCTTCCATGGCGGTTCAAGGGATACGGCCATATATTCACACAATTACATCTAATTATCTTTTTTATGTATTCTCAAACGAATAGTACCATATATGTATATATGAGTTTCTAGACTTTCATTCATGCTAGACTCTTCTTAACAATATGGATGATCCATCTCTTTGAACGGATGATCCAGATTCAAAAGAGACAAGTCTCTTTCTATATATACATACATACATATATGTACATAAAAAAGTATATATATATATATATATATATATATGTGTGTGTGTGTGTGTGTGTATGTGTATGTGCAGAGATTGCCAAGATCAAAGAGATGAATGATTTAAACTGTTAAGAAGAGTCTAGCAACTCTCTCTCTCTCTCTCTCTCTCTCTCTCTCTCTCTCTCTCTCTCTCTCTCTCTCTCTCTCTCTCTCTATCTATCTATATATATGATCTGGTTCAATTTGCTAACTAAAAGACAACTTTTTTATTTCTTTTTGAAGCGGAACCAAACCAGCTGTTTCGTTTGGTTCGGTTTCCTCAGTTCCTTTGAACACCACTAATACCAAGAAGATATCCAGGGCATGATAAGAAAACATTATCCTAAGGATTTGGCGAGATAATTCACTAATTTCAACGTATAACCAGCTATATAACGCATCCTCTTGTGTCTTTTTAATTAAAATAGCTCCTGTGGATTGAATATTGAAAATGGAAATTCCTTTGGCAAAAAATGCACCCTCTGTCATCATGATCTTCTCTTTAAGCTTTTTTCAGTTTTTGGATTTGGTTCCCAATCTACCGAATATTCGTAGTTTTGGGCTATAAAGACACTGGAAGCCATCTGCACGAAGAGCTTTAGCGCACTTGGCTAGGGGTCGAATGACAAGTTGAACGACGAGTTCAATACCTGGGGCAATGCGTCTGGCTTCAACCAGCGGCGGGTCTACATAGAAGCGAGGAGACGTGGCCGCGTGCCTGAAATTTGAAATATCTAAGACAATAGGTCACAGTTGAATCCGTGGTTATGATACACAGTTTGCCCCACCTTAAACCGTTCCATGGGTTATTCCCTCCACCTAATTTGTGCCAATTTCTAGATTAGCCAGTGGCTCAACCCTTCACACACGCATATATGTGTGTAGACATGGCGGGTTCCTAACTGGCATGGCGGTTCTAACTAGAACCGAAACCAGGGATCATTTGGTTCAATTCCGGGATCAACAACAACAACAACTAAGCCTTTTCCCATACTAGATGGTTCCGGGATCACCTTTATAAAATTGGAACTGATGGTTCCGAATCACTAATTTCAGTTTTTCTCTATGATGTTCAAATTTTGTAATAAAACTACGGGTTCCTGACTCAAACTGGAGCTGCAATGGAATTGGTGGTTCTAGAATGAGGCCGGTTTGGTTATGGTTCTAGGTTCTAGGCTATGGTTTTGGGTTTACCATACCATGACATGTCTGTGTATATATATACACACACATGTATACATATATATATATATGGATATGAACATGAAAACCATACATTACTTAATGAGCTTATACAAGCCAAGCCAAAATGAACAGTTAGTGTTCATGTTCCAGTCATGACGCATAATGGGTCAGTTTGTCTTCCCCTCATTTAGATCACGACCCAAACACGAGCAAGCTCATCATAAGTTGAATCAAGTCAAACCAAAATCACACTGGTACAAATTCGACTTTTTGCAATATCTAGTGCAACTATTTTGACGGTTATAAATCTTGAAATACTTTGAAAAACAATTCCAAGAGTTGAACCATCGAAAATGTGACAAAAAACATCGACATTTATGTTTGCATAATTTATTGACAGTCATGTTATTTTTTCCGGTAGATATTATACATCGACTCCGAAGATTTAAAACCGTCAAAAATGTTTTTTATATCTGGCCAGATAGGTTCATTTGTCTATTATCCTCCCCATATTAAATGGTAACGTTTTAACAATATTAAGGAAGTGGGGAGGCATGAATAATTTCAAAATAAATGACTTCAGGCTTAGAGGCATATGGGTTGTGGATCATCTTTCATGGTGTAGGCTTAGAGGCATCAACCTTTATTGAATGTACTTACAAATTCTTGAAGGTCTTGGTTCAATGGACTGTTATATTTCTCATAAAATTATTTATATAAGACTGTTGGTCCGGTAAGGGATCCTTTGAAACCTGCTTATTATGCACAATTAAAACAAAATCAAATTTTAAGGAAATTAAAATCCCATCAAAATTCAGAGAGTAATTTGCCATAGAATTTGTCAACCACTGCAATGGGCATTGGCTTTTCAAAATAAACAATTAGTAAAAAATGGACAAAATGGAGGACTGTCTTATATTAGAATCCTTCCATATTGAACTTCATACTGAGTATGAAGTCACTACTCTGAACCCTCCCCACACTTGAAAACCTGACCTGCCCCAAACTCAATAAAGCCCGCTCCGATAGATATATATAAATATATACATTAAAGTGCTTATATGAGAATACTTTTGAGGTGAGGTTGCTTAGTACAACCTTAACTCTTAAAGCACTCGTGGAAATGGAAGCTAAACACAAGGTTTATACAAACATGTTAATTATAATCCGACATATTATATAAGATTCTAGCATTAAAATCTTATATAAAATATGTGCATACGTAATTATTCGATTTTGAAGATCTCAATTATTTGATTTTGAAAATCTCAATTAATTGATTGATGTTTTTTTGAATATCTTTAAGTCCAAATATACACAGTATGGGTTGTATTTGTGTACTTGCAAAAGTATGAATGAACTTAGTATATACTCTAGAATTTTAATTGTCGGTCTCATTGATTGAACAATTGTGATCTTTGAGTATTTTTAATCATGAATTGATCTCTCTCTCTCTCTCTCTCTCTCTCTCTCTCTCTCTCTCTCTCTCTCTCTCTCTCTCTCTCTCTCTCTCTCTCTCTCTCTCTCTATATATATATATATATATATATATATATATATATATATATATATAGGATTGTGCATACTGATGTATACCTCTTATGTTTGGGGACCATTAGTGTTATTTAGAAAGTTTTCAAGCTATACAGAGGATATACTTATTCCTTCAAAAATAAAAGGTGAGCATGAGTATCCATGTGCCAAAAGTTTATAGGATCTAATCAATATATATCAAAAAATTTAAAGTTGTTTTCCTGTCGCTTCTTTCTCTTTTCTTTTTGTCATTGACATCCATTTTTGTCCCTCGTCGTCTTGCTTCTCTTTCCTCATCTTCGTCCCTCTCTATCTTTTTTTCTGAATGAGGAAAAAAAGAACAAAACGCCGAAGCACATCTATGTTGTATAAAAGATACATCGCATAATTTGTTCGTCTCCTTTGTATAAAAGATGTATGTATGTGTCTCTTTTTTATAAGAGATCAACCCTAAACGTGTTTGCTTTATGTAAGCGACGCACATAAAACAAGTCTCTCTCAATAAGAG
Organism: Brasenia schreberi; assembly: GCA_036023115.1. Taxonomy (NCBI): domain Eukaryota; kingdom Viridiplantae; phylum Streptophyta; class Magnoliopsida; order Nymphaeales; family Cabombaceae; genus Brasenia; species Brasenia schreberi. The sequence goes on along the minus strand of JAYKKT010000080.1, from coordinate 7,847,962 downwards.
AAGATAGAAAAATATAATTTTCTAGAGAGAGTAATATGAGGATTTTCAACAATAAAAAGCGTGCCTTTAGTAAAACCAAAAACATTTGGTTGAACGTCGACACGGTCTCGTACAAGTTCTCGGAAACGCAACTGAATGAAGCAAACAAAAGCCAGCCAGGCCAGCACGTTACTAACTGCCAAGTCTAATCGACTGGCCTCTGCATCTTTTTTTTCTCTCTCTCTCTCTTAAAAATCGTAAAGTCCAAACAGAGAGATCCAAATATACAGATGGCCCACTCGGTAAGAGTTTGTCTTACGTATAGGACTGTTATTTTCTACGGTGATTCAGGTACTGGTCCCATAATCCATGCATTTCGCTGATTTGGTTCCCGGATATAAACAAATCTAGTCTCCCAGGTTCAGATCCGTACCTGAATCGGCTTCCGCAGTGTCATTTTCCATCGTTCGAAATCAAGCATCTTAGACTCGATACTCATAACATGGCGATAGAGCTGAACAAGTCCTGTGTTTTTCCCTTTTCTGACATCCCCGGGTATCGAACTCACGACGTGCAACTTCTGAGCTGACTTTTCGGGTTTTAGGAAAAAGATAGTTAAATGACATTAATGTCATGATATTCATTAGTGCAAGAATCATTTTGGAATATTATGAACTAACTAGCACTAACAACTTATCTTGATGATATTAACTGTGAAAAATAGATAGGTAAGATGTGATATTCATCGGGTTGACACGGACCGTGACTTTTCGGGTCGGGTCCAAGATTGCCACCGTTGGTGGGGGGACTATACCCTGACTTTTCCTTGTGCTCCTCGCATGAACTTTTGCAATAAAGTTGAACTTGCCATTTAGTTTTGACATATGAGTAGCCAAAAGAGGGTACAATTATGTATCCAGCTTGTGCTTGTTTTGGTGAAAGGCAGTCGTGTGGTACGTACTTCCACCGCCACCTTTTCCTTTTTCGTGCATTTTACATTCAATTGTATTGCGAGAGAGAAAATCCAAGTGGAAGTTGGGAGCTGCATTTCACCACCCTGTGTCATGGCTCCTTCACACTAAAACTCACCAAATTATAACATATATATATATATATATATATATATATAGAGAGAGAGAGAGAGGGTAAAACATGATATTGTCCATCCAGATACTCACGTTCTCTATTGCTTTTTTGTAACATGAGTATAATTTAAAAAAATTTGAGAAATTTTAATAAAAAGATAAAAAACAATGTTTATTGGTCAAGCATGAGTGTGCAACATCATTAGTAGTCTCTTTCTCTATATGTGTGTATGAGAAATAGAGAGGGGAGAAAAACAGGATGGTGCACGCCTCTCACAATAAATACTCATGCTCAACGTTATCTTTTAAGAGAGAATGAGTACTATTTAGAACGTAACGAAGATGTTTGGAAAAATATATAGGTTGCCCTTGTTGCACTCATCCTCTCACAAGTAAAAGCTAGTTCTAAGCATGTTGTAGACATACAACATAAAACCAATATAACATATATATATGTATATGTGTGCTTGTGCGCGTGTGTGTAATGTTGCCCCAGTTCTAACAAAAGATACTCATTCTCACTCTTTTGTTTAATATGGAGAATGGGTTTTATTTAAAAAGTTTTATAGTGTGTTAAAAAATATAAAAAGAATTTTTATTACACTTATATCTCTTAAAAGTAAAGAATGAGCATGAAAATATTATTTCATATGTTGGCCACATCTAATCACTATATATATGTATATAGAAAACTTGGTATATGCTAGCAATATTATTTAAATAAATCTCAACCATTCAAGAAAGATGAATGGTTGATATTTAAATTTAAAAAGTAAAAAGTTCACAAATGTACTTTATTAAAAACAATTTCTTACTTTTCAAATTTAAATCTCAACCATTTATCACTTGATTTGGATGATTAAAATTTATTTGTATATGCTAACATGTAAACTTACATCTTGCTAGCATATATCATGTACACTCTCTCTTGTTTACATACATAAGCACATACACACATATATACAGGTATTTGTGTGTGTATACATATATGCCATTGAGGTATACGAGTTGCCCTTGGGATTTATAAGGAAGGATAGAGTATGAAGGAGGATGCTATTCTGAGAAACAAAGGATCTTATCAAACACCCAAATTGTTAAGGGCAGTGCGCATGACGTATTTGTTTCAAAAGCCTCCCCAGTTGGTGCTTGCAGGAATCAGTATAGCATTCGTACTTTGCATCCTGTTGTCTTGTGTTCCTGCCTGAAACAGGTCTACTCGAACACTTGATCGTCCAATCTTCTTCGTGTCATATTAGGTAAACCGAACACGGAACTTGTGATCATGAATTATATACCAACAATTTTGTGCGCCAATTAGGAAAAACAACTTCATGTGAATAGAGTTTGCTTTCTTATATTTCAAATCAGTATTAAGAACGGGCCAACCGAGAACACGACTCTTTTTCTTTTTCACTTTGGGTGGACACGGAGGCAAATGTTCGTGTTTCTGTCGTTCACAATAGAGATTTCAGGCAATACAGAGCAAGCAAACCTGCAACCCAAACGGCTATTCTGTAAAATTTAGGAGTCCTTTTGTAATATACGATGACATTTGCGCCATTGTGTAAAAATGCCCTAACGTGTCATATCAGATGTACCATACATTTGACGAGATACAAGTTCATCTAAGGGATCTTGGGATTCCCAAGCTTGGCCATTAAAAATACAATATTTTGAAAAACGGACAATACTTTTACACTATCTGCAGATTCCCTTCATTTGGCACTGGTTAGTTGGCAATGGACAATGCACTAAAAACATGGTCCATGAAGGCGCCAGAACAGAAGCATACTCCACCCTTTTCAAGGGATAGGCAGCACACCCCAACTGCTCCAATCTTCGGGATTGTAAATGGATTGGATCTTGGATATGTCTGACTCGACTTGGAACCTAATCAGTTTGGATTCGATATCTCGGAGTTCTTTCTCTCTCTCATACATAACATACATAATATATATATAACCAATGTTGATTTGCCATAGATGAAAAAGTTTCTTAAATTTTTGAAGTGTTCTACATCTAACCATCATGAGCTATATTAAGATATTGTTGTTGTTGTTGTCGTCGTTGTCAAGTGGCAATAATATTAGTATAATTGAATTACAAGTCTTGTCACATCTATGGCAAATCAACATTGGTATATGTATATATATAAACATATACATATACCAATGTACATATATGTAACATCATGAGCTAACAATGTACATATATGTAACCATCATGACAAATCAACATTGGTTATACTAACAACATTCAATTATACCAATGTTGATTTGCCATAGATGAAAAAGTTTCTTAAATTTTTGAAGTGTTCTAAATCTAACCATCATGAGCTATATTAAGATATTGTTGTTGTTGTTGTTAAGTGACAATAATATTAGTATAGTTGAATCGCAAGTCTTGTCATACTTGGCCGTTATTTTAGGAAATGATTTAATATTGTCAATGACCTAGTTTTGTTTAATATTTTATTTTAGGGTGATCAAGTTTGCATGATGCATGGAGACAGTGCTTTGAGGGTCTAAAAGTATGTCTCCCTCAATGGTTCATTAAATTTCTAATTTACGATAACCCACCGGCACGCACTTGGGTGTTGGTCATTAGAGTAAAATAATGAGAATGTACTTTTAGCAAATCAACAAGCCGGAGAGTTTAACAATAATAGAGAAGGCAACAAACCTTAGATTCTTGCTCAGTTATTTTTACGATTAGTTCTTTCTCTTACTTTTCAATAGGTCCAACCGACGAGTCGAACGGGTCGAACCGGAGCGGGTCGTGGCTTGCTTGTCTAGTCAACATCTTGTTCATGTTCAGCTCGTTAACTCCTTTGAGCTGAGCACGAGCCAACTTAGGTTTTCCCGAAATATAAATTATTTTATTTTGTTCAAAACTTCAAATTCTTTAATAACTTTTTCCGATTCCAGACGGTTTAGGACTCAAACGGAAAACGGAACCAGCCTGGTCCTCATTCAGTTCAGGTTTTCCCGAAATCAACCATGTCTGTATTGGTTCAGTTTGAGATTTCATTTAATAACTTGTAAAAGCAATCTGCTCATCCTATTCTTCTCAATGAACTTCAGACGAACCAACAACGGTCGAGGAATATGTTTTTCCCTTCTTTGAGTGCATGCATGCACCCAACACACAGTAGTTGAAAGCACTGAATTATTATTCTATAGTCAATTGTACCCATATAGTTTATTGTTACTTTCTATGACAATGGTTATTCACTAGGTTTATAGAGGGTTTTGTGGGAGTTGAGGTTGATTGAGATTTGTTTAGGGTTTTATTTAGGGTTGGGTGGTCCTTTGTGGAGCTAAGCCTAGGTCCGATGGGGTAAGGTTCGCAATCCCTACTTTAATATTAATTTTTGTTTTTCTCGTTACAAAGGTTGAAGCCTAACACGCGCACACACAAGCAGCCCCGAGGAGTTGAACTCTCCACTATCAGCAAGGGCGTCGAGCAGTATGCCAGTTGAGCTAATGCTCTGCGTCAAGACTAAATTTATGTTGATTGATATGTTCCTCGGACCGGACCCAACGAGTTCTAGGTAACACAAGACTAGTGGTTTCAAACTACCAGTTCCGGTTTCAAACCAGTCTCTTTAGGTTTTTCTTTGGGTTTTGGGTTTGGTTCTACAATGACTATGGTTTGATTTCCGTCCAAGTTCAGTTCAAATAAAGATAAGATCTTAGAACCGGAACGAAATATGATTTAAAACTTCGATCCGGAGCCATCAATTTCGGTTTTGTTTTCAATTCGATTTTAAAGAAGATGGAATCATAAGCACACTGAGAAGGTTCCATCTTCAGTTCCGGTTTTGGGTCCTGTTCTCCTGTTTCAGTTCCGGAGATGGTTCGTGTCCCGCTCGAATCATCGAGCTGGTCCATACCAGCCACCAGATGAGTACAATGAAGCTAGCTTCAGACACAAAAATAGAACCCGTCTCGTGAAAATTCATGTTGACATTCACCCAAATTGACTCAAAATATTGAACTTGTGTTTGAGTCGACCTATTTATGGCGAACACAATTATGACATGATATACAACCCAAAACAGAAATACCTAACAATCTGAGGCAAAACATAAAAGACCAAGTACAAACACTGTTTTTGAAAACCATGTTGGTGTCCATTCAAAGTAAAAACAGATGAACATATTTGGAATTGATATGTTTTCTTCACAAACACGAAATAGCATGACCTGAACAGGGCTGAAACACAAAATTTCCACCGTACCTGAAAAGTCTGCACACGTTTTCTTTCACCTGATTCGTGTTAGACCAGACCTTGCAACACCGTATGTAGGTCCAATATATTCAGGGTTAGATACGGATCCAATGTGTAAGAACTGAACCCACATAATGTTATGCTTAGACATGTTTGGTTTTGGATAAAAATCTGAATTGACAATTTAAAATCATCGGTTTTAGTTAGTTCGAGAACTTAGAATCGTACCTGAACCGGATCGAAACTGGTTTCGATTAGGGAGTTTCGAGACAGTTTAAATTTAAGCTTGAAATCTATAATTTTATTAAAAAATTCAGCAAAAAAACTAGAATTGATGGTCTAGAACAGTCAATTTTAAAAGGTAAAATGGAAAATCGAATGTGATTTTGGTTTCACCAATTATTCGGGTTGGGACAGCTCGACCGGATAGGAACCGGCCATGTCCAGCTAGGCCGTGTTGGGTTTCGTCTTTCGTGTGGTGTGCTATATTGATAGCACAGTAGCAATTTCTTGCGTGTCATTTTAAGGGCCGCACCAGTCGGCGACGAACTCAACGAGAATGGGGAGATCTGAACCCAATACCTCCTCCCCGAAATCACTCTCGCCCACCATCCCGACTCGGCACGCCACTGAATCCCTCCTCCGATCCTCCACCACCACCGAACCCAGCCATTCTCTCCTACCGGAATTCCTCAGTCCCTGCGACGACGAAGACGGTGACCCCAACAAGCGAGGGACGGGAAAATGGGAGGAAATCGCCCGGGAAGTAAGGGAAGAGCAAGCTGGAACCGCCGCCGGAAGGCCGAGGGACGCCGGGAAATTCAGGGAGCTCGGCGAGTTGCAGGTATTGGTGAACATGGTAGGAGAGGAGAAGCGCCGAGGATTAGTTGGTGGGCCAGAAGAAGCCACGCAGAAAGAAGAGGAAGGGAAGGGCGAGATTTTCTAGAGGATTTGGCGTCGGATAGAGTCTCCATTCGAAGAGAATTTTGTGTGGCCACGGCCAACTTTCTCCCAAAACAAGATGAATCTGCGAACCCGAAAACAATTCGATTTAATGCTGTGTCAGTTCGGGAATAATTTGAGTCTCGTATTTAATGCTGCTGTGGTTGGACCCGGCAACCTGTCCGTGACTGCCGCGAAGTGATCGTCAAGCTTCCTGAACCGCCGCCGTTACGTCGCCGTCTCGATGTGGACAGCGTAATCAATGCCCCAACCCGGACCCGGTTACCCGTTAACTCATTTAAAAGGATGTGCCACGTGGAAGGCACCTATTCATCACGGGTATTGAATGCGGATCTGGTCATTTGCAGGTGGGGCTGGCTCCGTAAAACTGTTCCACACAAGGATGCCACCGAGTTGGATCCACGCTTTAAATACTGAAGCAGACCCAAATAACTAGCGGATTTGTGTGTGTGCGCGCGCGTACTTACAAAATTCAGTACGGATGAGAAAAAAAAATTCAAATTATTACGGAGTGTTTAGTTTGCATTGTGGAACTTGAGGGTGGTTTCAGGGCCTTGATACTAGAACTGCATGTTTAGATCTACATGAGATCCCAATAATGATTTCAAAAAACTATGGGTTCCTGATTCATTCAAAAGTTGTATTAATGCTTGGTTTTTTATGTGATGGGGTAGCAACATGAGAAAGAAGAAAGTTCTTTTCATGTAAATCTGGTGACCCATTTTTTGTGGCCAACTTTCTCTCAAGTACAACATTTTTTACTTAAATTGAGCTTATCGAACTACAATTTGCGCCAACATCATCAGTTCAACTTAGGCGAGCACCAAAAATCAAGATCCAATTTCTTAGAACTTTATATCAAACACACCCTCAAGAAACTTTTTTTTAAATTTTATTATACTTGTGCTAAATTGAGTTCACGATATTGCTAGTTCTCCCTCGTCTTATTCGAGTTTTTCAAACATTTTAAGAGTCCGTAAATCCAGCAGAGTTGCACGATGCAAACTATCCCATAGGATGAATTCAAGAGAATTAATCCTTAAATTCCTTGGATTGAACCCGACATATCCAAACTTGTTCAGGTCAGAGTTTGGGTACAATAGGTAGATCCATTACTTTGGTACAACTAGTTCGGACCTGTAAGATGAATCTAGCATGTGAAGCCAGGCAGGCTTATAGCATTTTTGGTACCAAACATAGATTTTAACCATGTTTAAAATCCACATATTTTCAATTTTAAACATTAAAATGATATGTAAAGTATATATATTATCTTGAGGGTTTGCCTTATATTTTTCTTATGGGGAGACTTTTTTTTTTGGAAAAGCAAGCGGGTTGGGAAGACCCCTACCAGGTACATTTATGATGAAAATTGTATTTATAAATTATAAAAACTTTGCGTACCGAAGTTTGACCTGGATGTTCGTGGTTCGGGTCGTGTCCGACCCGTTGAAGGATCCTGCCTATATTTCTGGGCACTCAGCTGTTCCCGTGTACACTTGAAAGATCGAGGGCTTTTTAGTAACTGGCACATACAACAAATCCCCCAGTGGGGATCCACACAACCTCAGCTGTTCGAAAAAGGTCTGGCAAAACAAAATCGTGAACGTCCTTTAAAGTTTTCAAGTATGACGAACGCCTCCAGTTAAAATGACAATATTATCCCTTCACAACATCGTAACTCTTGTTCAAAACGTGGGTACCTACTGCACTGCACCACGAGCTAAAATACGTCACCTGGTTAGGGGGTCGAGTCACAAATTTAGGATCATGAGTTTGATACCCGTGGTGTGCATCAGGCTTCGGCCTTCCCTTTCTTTAAAAGAACGATGAGTATCACCCAAATCTTGTAATATTCATGCTTCTCGCTTTCATTTTCATCCCATGATTACATAATAGGAGTAGCCACAAAGCCATAACTCACCCGAGTCGTATCGAATGCATGAGAGCTTTCCTCACCCTTTGGCCGCATATCTAACTATCTCATGTGGATCCACATCGGTATCTCACAAGATCGGGGGACAAGTGGCAGACCGAAAGTGAAGCGTATTTATATTTCGTATGAAATCATGCCTTTAAAATACTTATATTTTCTTATATACAATAATGAACCCAAGAATTTTTGTGTAAGACAGAAATTTTGCCTCACCCTAACATTGGTTCTCCATTGTTAGGAACTCAACTCAAGGTCATGAGTTTGATATGCAGCATGCGCATGCGTAACTTTGGTCTCCCTCCCCATTGCGACAATAAACAGAGCCCGTCTCATCTATCTATAGTCTAGTAGCAATCGATAATGGGTTCTTGTAGATTAATGCTTTTCCTAATGGGGTGATTAAAACGAAGGTTCTCTTCTTGCATTGCTTGAAGTAATGGTGCCTTACGACGATATAATTCATGAAGTTGAAGAATTGAAACTTCATCCCTTCCCTTTCAACTTGCTTATAAAGCTAAGCACAGTCGTATTTCATATAATTCGGATCGAGCTTAGGGTAAGCAACTCGACCTTAGCTTGGAACTCGACCAAACATGACTGAGCCAGCTCACGGGCTTTGATCATTGATACCTTAGCTTGGGCCTTGTTGATTGGGTTTACCATGCTCCAAAGAGCCATAGTTCGTCTTGTAAACCAATAGCTTGTGGTAGCAAGTTCTTCTCAGTGGGTTGTGCGTTATGATCCGGAGCACACAAACCGGAGGATGAAGATGTAATAAGAGTGAAAGAGTTTGGGTGTTTTAGTCATTATTCCGCTTACAGTACTTCCATTTAACCGCCAGGCCGTACGGTATGGACTGGATATTACCGTAAATATGACAACTAAATAGGGTACAAACGAAAATTCGTTATATTAAAATATAAATGAAAATCGCCGCAAGGGAGGAAGGACTGTGAGGGGAAGAAGCTCAAAACCAGACGGAAGGAGAAGAAGACGCCTCTCTCTCTCTCTCTCTCTCTCTCTCTCTCTCTCTGTGGCGGGTCTGTAGCGACCCAGTTCCCTTTGCTGCAGGTTTTTCGATTTGCTGTCATTTATTTATTTTTATTTCATGTTTAGTTGGTGTGAACAAGGAGAAGTTTCATGCAAATCTCTGTATGCGTGTAAAACTTCACGAAGAGTTTTTCGCTCTCTTCGAATCGTTGAATTTCTTTGAGTCGATCGAGGTTGCCATCTCCCTCTGTGTGTGTGCATGTGTTCTGACGAGAGGAAATGCGGGATTTATTTTTGTGTGCGAGTGTGAGTGTGTCTTTGTCTGTGTGTATGGGTGTGTTGAGGATAGGAAATGCGGGATTCATTCTTGTGATTTCTCCTCTTCCTTCGGCTTCGAGTTCCTGAAGCAAAAGAAAAGCTCATTTGTTCAGATACTTTCCTTCGTTTAGAATGGTTCCTACTTCTGTTTGCTTAGGTCCTTGTTGAGTTCCTGATGATTCCATGAGTATCTTTTCTCTTATTTGTTTCAGTGAATCGGACTCGGCAGTAGGTAAATTGTTCGAAGCTGTGGTTGATGCGGAAGTTCCTCGCTCTCTTCTGAAACGGAAGTTCGCTTGATTTATATCATGATCAGGCAGATGCCATCGACCGATTTTCATCTTTTCGTGGAGGAAGATCTTCCGTGGTAAGAGTCTTCATAAATCAAGTGGATTAGAAAGCTTGACCTCCGATCTTTCAGTCGTCCAGGTTGAGGAATTTCCGGGTTTCTGGGAAAATCAAGCGTCTGATCAGAGTTTACAAAGTGCAGAAGAAAATGTGCTTCGATTTCGTCCATTTTTTGGTCTTTTGATGCATCATCTAAAGGGCTTGGGCGGTTCTCTTACCAAAGACGTGACGTGTTTGGCTTTTCTTCTCAGCTTCGGTGTTTAAACGCCGTGTCAGTGACTAAGTCTCGACTTTGGAGGTGAAAAGCTCGGAATTCTGCAATTTCGAACGCTCGGATTGCTTGGTTTGACTGATTCTTGGGGTAGCTTTTGTGAAGATTCGTCTTGCCAGTTGCTGGGGAGAATCCCATATGTACGTTTAAAAGCAAGAGTGGATCGCCTCCGTCTCTTTCAATCACAAACATGTTTTGGAAATTTATTCTCCTTAGGATACCTCAATGAGATCAATACAAAAACTTTGATTAGAAACTTGGTTGGAGGATCTCTGTTTACCAATTTATAAATAGTTGTGGAATTAAATATTGATCCTCGTGTTCCTCATTTGGATTCCGAAGCTTTCCCGAGTTGGTTGCATGAACCTCTCGTCAACACAACTTGCTTTACACCTTGTTCCTTCTGCTGCTACTTGGAGGTTCCGTACTGTATGGTCCGTAATTCGCGGTGTCATATCTGGAGCTCACACTGTCGGATATCTTCTCTGAGGGTCGGTCTTTGCTCGTTTCCGCTTCGCTTTTAAGATTTTCGTCTAAAGCTCAGATTGAAGTGCAAGGGTATCCTTTGGTCTTTCCGGCAAAACATTTTCGTTTACAGAAATTGTTTGATCTCCATTTGCCTGTAACGAGAATCGTAGTCAGTGTTCATAGGTCTCCACCCGTGGAGCTACCGGATTTTATTGTCATCCGCTTCTTGGTGCATAGGCAATGTGAAGCTGTATTTTGCTCTCTTTACTGGGCTTTAATACATAAAATTACTAGCAATGATAGTACCCCTTTCCAATGTTCTTCAGTGGATTGGAAGTAAGTTTTGGATCCTTAACACCTTTCTGGCGGATAAAGGTCGTAGGTGGGAATCTTTATTTTCCTCCCCTTTTCATAGCTAATTAAGTTCCTTTTACGGTTTGACTTCTTCGTTATACAATTCGAAGGAGGTGGTAGAATCTAGTTTGAAATGGTTTCAGACGACGGTTGGTGGTTTCCTGAGGTGAATGGTGTGAAGGAGGTCGTGAGGCGGTGTTGTTAAGGGGGTGCAATGAGTTCCAACATGCAGTTCAGGTGCGGAAAGCAGGAAAGAGGGTCCGACCTTACAGAGAAGGTTGTGGTTGCAGTGAGGGCGTCGAAGGAGATATCAAAGACGGCACTTCTTTGGGCTCTTACTCATGTTGTGCAACCGGGGGACTGTGTAACTCTCTTGGTGGTGGTTCCTGCGCACAGTTCAGGTGCTACTGTGACCTGATCACCTTATCTTCTTTGTTTCCTGGAGGATTTGTTTTCCTATATTTTGTCAGAGTTGGCTGCTGAGTAGATGCAGAGTTAGAGAAGTGGCTATCTGGCTTTAGGGTTAAATGATATTTTTTTCAGATTGCCATGTTTTAATTTTAGATGATTGTTTAATGTGTAGAAGGTCAAAGTGTGTTTTTGCGTTTGGCTCAATTTCATGCTAAATACATGGTTACTGTCTGTTGGTGATGTCAATGAACTTCAGATATTCAGGGACGTATTACCTACTAACTGTTTGGTCCTTTGAAGGCCCTAGAGAAGATACGATTTTCATATAAATACCCTTCTTAGATGTTGCCTTTAAACATGATGAACGTACCTTGTGGTTTAAGTAGTCCACCTCCGATTCTTGTGCCTGATGGAGACAAGAAAGGGTCCATGTGGTCTTTAATTGCCTCTCAAATCTGCCTGGTTATCGACCCTATTTCAGAAGAAAAAGTAATAACTTAGACAAAGTACAAACAACCGTCTTAAGTAAACCGAAAATGCTTGAGAGAACTCTCTGATGCCTGAACCGAGTTCAGCAAGAGAGTGTTTTATGTGATTGACTTCGAACAAGTTAAAATTATAGGCTCTTCTGATGTAATTTAATTTATGGAAAAGTTTTTTCTCTCTTGGTCATTATTATCTTTTGAGCAACGGTCCTTCTTTCAGGTAGAAGGCTATGGGGGTTCCCTAGGTTCTCTGGGGACTGTGCAAGTGGCCTTAGGAGGTCGCAGCTGGGAACTTCTTCTGAACACAAATATGAGATCACGGATTCATGTTCTCAAATGATGCTACAGCTTCAGGATGTTTACGATCCAAACAAGGTAACCAAAGTTTCTCTTCCTACCTATTTAGTCCCAGGTCCATTATAAGTTTAATTAGTCCCTGGTCGATAATGAGTTTTAAGGGAAGTGATCATTTTTCCTTGATTGTTATGACGCCTTTACTAAGTCTTCACTAGCATTCATGTATCCAAGTCTTCCACAGATAGAAGCTTTATGATAATGAATACTGCTTCATGTTAGCTCACAAATATTTGTTGCCTAAACTTTGACATTATGCAGATAAATGTCAAGATAAAAGTAGTTTCTGGGTCTCCTTGTGGTGCTGTGGCTGCTGAAACAAAGAGAGCTCATGCAAACTGGGTCATATTGGACAAGTAGTATATTCTGCATCTTCTTGTTCTGTTTGATGTGTGCCTGGATATCTTCAAAGTTTCAAACTCTCTGTCAATCTCATGTTGCTTTGTGAATTTATTTCCCCTTTAATATAGGAAGCTGAGACATGAAGAAAAATGTTGCATGGAGGAGCTGCAGTGCAACATTGTCGTTATGAAACGGTCCGAAGCAAAAGTTCTTCGTCTCAATTTGGGAGGGTCACCGAAGACCAAAGCTGAATCTACATGTCCTGTGCCATCCAAACGTGAGCATTCTGAGCATCAGGCCAGCAGTGCCGAAAATCAAGAGACTTCTTTAAAAGTACCAGTAGTGACTCCTACGAGCACACCAGATGTTGCCGCTTCATTTACCACAACTGATGCTGGGACAGGCACCTCCTCTGTATCAAGTTCTGATCCTGGAACTTCTCCTTTTATCACTTCCGAGCCAAAGGGTCGATTGTGCTTGAAAAAAGAACTTGTGTCCTTGAATGACAATAGTTGCCTTGATGAAGGTAGCGAATCAGGGGAACCAGCACATTGTTCAGATTCAGATAGTGATTCCTCGGACCCAAACGTGACAAGGATAGAGCTCCAACCGTGGATGCAGGAAGTCCTAGATTCTTGCTATCAACCTTCTTTGAAGCATGACAAGGGTACAAAGACTAAGACTGCCACAACACAAATGCTTACCGAGAAACTAACCAAGCTGGACCTCAATACTGGAGTTCAGAATCAAAATTTTCAGGTGGATTTGAACTTCTCTGCTGACATTAGAGAAGCGATTTCGTTATCCAGGAATACTCCTCCAGGACCTCCTCCACTTTGCTCGATATGTCAGCACAAAGCACCAATTTTTGGAAAACCTCCTCGATGGTTCAATTTTGCAGAATTGGAGCTTGCAACTGGTGGGTTTTCACATGCAAACTTTCTAGCCGAAGGTGGTTTTGGGTCTGTTCATCGTGGAGTTTTACCTGATGGGCAAGCCATTGCCGTCAAGCAGCACAAGATGGCAAGTTTTCAAGGAGATCAAGAATTCTGCTCGGAGGTGGAAGTTCTTAGCTGTGCACAGCACCGAAATGTTGTAATGTTGATTGGTTTCTGTGTAGAAGGAAGGAGGAGGTTATTGGTTTATGAATATATCTGCAACAGATCGCTGGATTATCATCTTTATGGTAGCGCCTCTTAACACTGATATACATCATCTTGAACTATATACATATCCATGAAACAGATCTTGCCATTGACTTCCTGCTTGATCTTTCAAATTATGCAAGCTTCTTGGGTAGAAGATGCTAAGAGAAACATCTAAATTAGAGCTTTGAGGGTTTCATAGGATGTCAAATGAGAGAGATGAGACATATGCCTTAAACAAGGAGAAACCTTGTAAACATGCAAATATTTTTTGTGAAAATGTCATCATGTAACTCAATTGCTCAAATCGGTAGACAAAGATGTACCTGGAATATTTGGTGTCTTGGGATCTCTTTTGTTTTTAAATCTCTCGACTCAACTTTCTATTCTGTAGTCCACATTTGTCAACTGTCAGTGCCTCTCAGCTTTCCCAGATTTTCCTAGAACTTATTCTCTATGCTGTTTTAATTTGTAGGGAGTGAGAGGGAACCATTAGAATGGCCTGCACGACAAAAAATCGCGGTCGGTGCTGCTCGTGGACTGAGGTATCTCCATGAAGAATGTAGAGTTGGCTGCATCGTTCATCGTGACATGAGGCCAAATAACATTCTTATAACTCATGATTTTGAACCATTGGTATAATCTTTTTCCTGATTTGCTTGACTCTGCAGATTGTTCTCTTTTATTTTGCATTGATTGTGCAGATTGTTCTCTTTTATTTTGCATTGATTGTAAGTTCTTTCCATTTAGTTTAGTTTTTGTTTCTGTGGATTGGGCATCCTTCATGTTAATAAGAAAATTGTATGTTGTTCATGTCATGACTAAAATCATTGTTTTAAAATACAAACATTGCTAATGATGAAATCTGTGACTTGTTTGCTTGTCGTTTAGGCACAGCTGGTGAATTTGACGTTGGGCACAGAACAAATCCCTCTTGCCCAGTGCACGACATACAAGGAATAAATAATTGAGTTTGAAATGAACCAGTCCAAACGAGTCCATGAAGTAAAAGGACAGTTGTATGCAGCATATTTTTCTTTCTGGGCATGTCTTGGTATTAGTATGTTTTCCTCTGGTACGTACAAAAGAAGTCCCCTTCACCCAGCCACAAAGAAATTTAGCGAGTAGATAATTAAACTTGGAACAATTAACTCTTGGCAACTCCATAACTAAATGGACACTTTTATATACAGTGGACTTTTTTAACATGTCTTGATAATAAGTGCGCTTTCCTGCTCTAGTACTTGGGAAAAAGCTAGCTTGATCTGTAATGAACCGCTTCTCTATTGCTCTCTTATGTTAGTTGCTAGTGTTTTCTTGCATCTGTTTCTTAATGTTTATTGTCAGCATTTACTTTGATTATTGCTTCCCTCTTGCTTAGGATTCTATGTGATTTGCTTGCTGATGAAATTCTTTAGTTACTGATGAAATGAATATTTCAAAGGTAGGAGATTTTGGCCTAGCAAGGTGGCAGCCTGATGGTGACCAAGGAGTTGACACGCGAGTTATTGGTACCTTTGGGTAAGTAATCAATTATGTGTGCTTCCAGATGAGATTGTTCAGGATGTATACAGCATTACTGATAACTGGAGTTGCAGGCTGCAAAGATTGTATAGACAGACCATTCCAGTGTTGGAATGTGATTTTCTGTTAAAAGTTAATTATCACGGACATGAATTCACCAGTATGGCATGAAAGGAATTTTCATATTTTTGAAGCAACTACCTGTCTCCTATGAATGTCTAAGTTGCTTCCGTACCATGTTCCTAACGGTTAAATATGCTATGTAAAATCAAGGTACCTCGCACCAGAGTATGCACAAAGTGGCCAGATTACCGAGAAGGCGGATGTATACTCCTTTGGAGTTGTCTTAATGGAAGTTGTTACCGGACGTAAAGCTGTTGATATAAATCGTCCAAAGGGTGAACAGTGCCTCACAGAATGGGTAACCGCTTTCATGTGTATATTTTACAGAGTAGATTATGGTTTCTTTCATACAGTTTCGAGTTCCAAATGTTCTGTTTAGTATGTTTTGCTTTAGATTAGGCTTATCTCGAGTATCTTGTTACTTGATTTTCAGGCTCGCCCATTGTTAGAAGATCATGCTATTGATGAACTGGTAGATCCTCGTTTGGGAAACAGATTTTCTGAACATGAAGCCGTCTGTATGCTGCATGCTGCATCATTATGCATCCAAAGAGATCCAAATACAAGGCCTCGGATGTCCCAGGTGAAACACCCATTGAAATTGATCGCTCTTTCATCCACCCACTTACTGAATAATCTGAATCACACGGTTTTCATGTACCTATGGATTCATTTACAATTGCTATCATATCTCTTAGGTTCTTCGGATATTAGAGGGTGATGTGGTCATGGAAAGCGGTCTCCAAGCAACACCTTTCTCTGACATGGCTTCGATTGGAAGCACAAGTAGAAGAGTGCAGAATGGACACCTTGAGTACGGGGGACCATCCTCGACAAGAAGTGCTGCAAACTCGAGGGCTAACATGTCATACAAGTCTCACAGATCGGCTTATTGGGAGCATGAAAAGTTTAGGCATGTATCTTACGATGATCTTTGAAGCTCAACTCCATTTAGGGTAATGCTTAATGTGCCCTTTGCATGCCTTTGTTGCTTGAAGTGGATGCAGTAACCGCTATTTGTGCTCACCTGAGTCAGGCGCCGCAAATCCTGAGCTTGGTTGCAGTGGGTAAGCATACTGGTCCTATGCGTAGCTTGTACTTTTATCCTCAATTTTGCTGTTATCTGACTTGTGTATTACGTGGTTAACAGAAATGCCTTGACAGTAGCCATATTGCCCTTCTGATTTCCATTTCTGTTATAGATTGGCAATAGCCACTAGAGTTCTTTTGAGTTGAGCCAAGATTATTCAAGTGGTAAGTTGATAGGATTGAATATCAGTAACCTGGAACTGGTTCCAGGCGGTTCCATACTCAAACCGAAACCCTTCTGGAACCAGCCCTGTGCCTCGGTTATTTTGGGCTAACCGAAACCGGACATGTCTAGATGCGCCACTTAAATTTTTGGAAAGTTGAACCAGAAAATGTGGATTAGGGTTGAATCTGTAGGTTACCAGTGTAGCCCACGGTCATTTGGCCCATAGAGGGTTTGCCTTAAATCCAAAACTCATTTGCATCGGATCAAATTGACTAGTTCGACAAGCATGACACTAGAATGTTAACTCTTGAGTTGGGTTTTTGCATTTACTTCTCATGTGAAACTGAATATTAAGTTGATCGAATACTCCAAAATGATTCATAAAAGGCCGTGAATCTGAGATTGGAGTACATTTTCCCATTTGACCGCCAAGTTTGATTAGAGAAAATCCGTTCCAATTTTTTCCCATAAAAAGAATGGAAATTATCCACAAAACTTATTCATCAACAAGTAATATAATGCGTATCTATCATCAGGTTATACGTTAAAATAAATGTATATTGTCTTGAAACCTAAACGTTTGGGAGTTCATATGTGATATTTCCACATTATAAGAAACCGATCCAAACATGCATGTTAAGGCTGGTTAGGGACGATCCCTTGGTATGATGGAACATGCGGACAGGTTTGAAAAGAAGGAACGAATCAGAGTGGCCCTAAAGATGCCCTCGAACTGGTTATCTCATCTGTCAGGGCGCTTGACTCATAAAGTGCAGGTCTTGAGTTCCACTCCTAGCGATTGCTTATCTGGCTTTGTCCACACCTTTGTAACCACAAAAAAAGAAAGAGGGGCCTTAAAGATGCTGTCCTTCCATAAGATAAAAAATGATCTGTATGAGGCACTAAATTTTCAACAGACATACAAAAGTGAGAAGTAGAATCTTCCAATTAATTCTTAAGTTTTCTAGTGATCCAGTTTAAACTCTCTTTTCAAGAAAGACTCCACTAACTACTTTTTGATTTCTATGTCTGAAATGTCATTCGACAGCTATTGCTCTTATCGTTAATGTTGTACGAAGAACTTTCATGTGCGCTTTAGGATGTGCTTGATTAGTATTGTCAGGGTCCTTGTACTAGAATCCCGGCAGCTTATAATGATATTTGCTGATCAGTTTCGTGTTTGATTTACTGATGGGTTTTCTTGTAGGGGTCTGGATAGTAACACGAGAGAGGAGGTACTTGGGTTTTCGTGTAAAGACCTTAGGTTCAGTTCTTGTATCCCAATTTGACTCAAAAGAAACAACTAATAGTAAGCAGTATATATTCTGGGGTCGTTTGCCTCACATAACTTGAAAGAAACTGCTTGCCATGGACCTTTGCAGAAAATCCCTGAAACTCTATGAATAGATACACAAAGTTCCCTTACATTCCCCTTCATCTTATCTAAAACGTCTCCCTTAAACAAATTGTTTTTCGAAAATATGGGTTGCATTTGCATCATCTTGACACCATAAATGTTGGTTCCACGGCGGCGTTCACTGACCCTCAACGAACTGCACCTGCCACAATCTTCATTTGGACTACTGGAAGGGACTTCAACATACACTACTGTACCCACGCATAGCGTTACCCATTTGGCAGGGCGCTATGAGCGCATGTCAAAGGTCGTGATTTTGATTTTTGGGGCATCAATGTCTTTGGCCTCTCATTATTATTGTTATTATTATTATTTTCATGCAAGCCTCATTCAAATCAATTACAATTATTTCATCAATTTCCCGTGATTAAGGTTAAAATAAAAAGTCTTATGTTATATATACTTTTTCAACCATCCATTTCATATGAGTAGTTTAAAACCCCATTTTAACCATTCAATTAGAAAGAATGAATAGTTAAAATTCACAAAGTAAAGTTAAAAGTTACTTTGTACTCTCATTTTTAAGTAGGCGTACTTGAAAAGGTACAAAGTATCTTTCAATTTTCTAACTTTTCTTAATTTTGATCATTAAAGTAAGGATCTTTTTCCATGTGCTCAAATCTATTTTACCAACAAAGTCATTTGATCATGTGACAAAACAAAAAGCATTTAATCTAAATATAAAAAGTACAAGTTAATTCTAAATATAAAAGGTAAGTATCAAACATTCAAGATTTGAACATAAATGAGTTTAAGCATTTACCCTCCCCCCCCCTCTCTCTCTCTCTCTCTCTCTCTCTCTCTCTCTCTCTCTCTCTCTCTCTATATATATATATATATATCTATATGTATGTGTGTGTGTGCACGCTATTTTGTTATAAGAATCACAGTCGTTATGATGGCAAACAAGATCTTAAAGACATCATCCATCGAATCAATGGTAACAAGCGCCCACTGAACTTCAACCAATTTTTATACCATACCTTGTGATACACCAAGGGACTTGCAACCAGGTATGCGTACTTCTATCAGTGGACAAGTACAAAATCCAAGAAACCGCTTCATAACTGTTCCAGTTCTCACTCGTACCTTTGTTAACAGCTTTATCGATTTGGATATATTTCAGAACAATTTGATCTTGTTAACCATCCCTTAATTCCTGGAAATTTGTATAAAGTGTCCAACAGAAGGAAATTGCGCCAATGGGAGTACAAAGAGCAAGTACTCCTACCTGGTTGCAAGTCCCTTGGTGTATCACAAGGTATGGTATAAAAATTGGTTGAAGTTCGGTGGGCGCTTGTTACCATTGATTCGATGGATGAAGTCTTTAAGATCTTGTTTGCCAAAAAAGAAAGAAAATCATATATCGAAGGCAAAGCTATTTTATTCAATGGCCCCTTTGTACCCAAAAAGAAAATTATATACTGGAGGAAAAGCTATTTTATTCAAAAACCGTCTCCCAATGAAAATTATAATTTTCAGGCCAAGATTCACGTGGTTGGAAAGTAGAGGCCACTGAAAAGAAATGGAGAAAATGCGGCAAGACTGAGGAAGGATAATCTGACTCGTCCTATAGGCAAAAGACTTTAGGTAGGGCATTTTAATCAATAACATCATACACACATTTCTCATAATAAAGAAAGAAAACCAGGACGCATTTCTACAGAAACCAAATGTTTATAATGGTCAATTTGGGGGGGGCGGGGGGGGGGGGGAATGCCAAGATGAGAGATGGAGTCGCCGTCTTCATGCCAAGGTAATTAATTACCAGGGTCGTAATGGTGGGGCGCCAAGAGCAACTATGGGAGAACAACGAAAAGAGACGACATTCAACAGCTTAGCATGATCCACGAGGAGGATAATTTCATAGAAGGTGCAGAAACAGACAGCACACAACAAAATGCGCACAACGCTAACAATTGATAAGAAGAGTTCTGAATTAAAACTCAAAAGTGCAACACTCCGGCTGTAACAATTCTTACGAGCCTACTGACAAACTCTAGATCAAAATTGAAGGCAAAGTTCAAGCAAGACAGTACTTGTATGCCAACACTTGAATTTACATCATTAGAAAGGAAGCAAAATTATGTCTTAGATACAGGAAACCTCACCATTCCAGTGGATTCTTGCATCACCTCCTTGAGATACGGAATTCATGAAACTAAAGCAACAGGCACCTGATCACCATAAAATCCTACTTCCCACTCAATGTGGGGAACTGGCCTGGATCTTCAATAGAAGGTGCAGCAGATGTACGGGCATGGTTGCCAGCAAAGCCTCCTCTAAATCCTCCATGATCACCATGTCCCCTGCCACGACCTCGCCCTCCAGGACTATAATACCTTTCACCTTCAGCTGGCTTTAAGAATTCATTAATACTAACAGCCTGCCAACGCAAATAAGAAAACGAATAAATAGAAGCTAACCTTGACGCACGAGATAATTAGAAGAACAGCAATTAGGAGTGTATACATGTGAAGATACATAACGGATACTCAAAAATATCACTATAAGAAATATTTAGTGTTAATGACCACCCTCAAGAAACTGTGTTAATGGCCGTGTGGAAGTGGTATTTGCTGCGTAGACTGATGAATCCGGTACAGTTCTCAGAGGAACAAGTGTGAGGCTAGCTGCTTGGTGTGCTGTGCACACAGGCAGGCACGGACAAACACAAACATGCAGACTGCATACCTTTTTCACTCTGTCATCCTTATCTGCATTTTCCTTCCGTCTACCCAAGTCCTTCTCAGATCCCTGATAGACATGAAAGCAAATGGAAAACAGGTCAACGATCCATACACTATGCTGTTCATGTAAGGAGATGATGGGTCCAGAATGCTTAGACTTTTCCATAGGTTGAACTTACCAGCTTAATAAATACATCATCGTTGTTTTTCTTAAGCAAAAGCGGCTGCATGGACTCAAGCTCTTTATCTGGAACAACCTTCCTCTCTTGTACCTTCATTGCAAGTAAAGCTTTCCTCTTTTCCTCACGAATTTTTTCATACTCTTCAAGAGTCATTTCCTTTGAAGAAACATTTGACAGTGCACTGATAGGGTAAGATGAAAATGTAATTCAACAAAAAGAAGTAAGAAGAAACATATCACGATGCAACCAAACTTTCAATCACTATCAGTGGACGGAACAAGTGCTTGGCCCAGTCATACTAATATACATTTGCAGGCAGAGACTCGGAATGCAATGGTTTAAGGAAAATTTGAAGGCCTCAGAAATCAGGTAGCCGTACCAGATACTAATCAGGTAAGGGTACACATACCAGTGAGTGGGTACTCAGTTTCTTTGATTTTATAAGAATGGATCATGTCAACCTATATCCAAATGAGTTATCCTGATCCAAAAATTAAAATAAAATCCCTAATCTCCTTTCACCGTATCATCTCTCTCTCTCTCTCTCTCTCTCTCTCTCTCTCTCTTCTTCAATTTCAGACAAGGCGTAGTTTTGACAGGGCAGTGGTAGTACAATGGCATCCATTTATGGTATCATCATCTTTCTCACATAGAGAGGCACCGTGGTCTCTTTCTCTCTAGGGCCGTTTCGGGGTTTTTGACTCAAAGAAACAAGGGACAACTTGAATGTCTCTTAAACGTGAAAAAATTGTGGCGAGTGTGAATCGGCAGAGGATAAAAGACCATTGATATAAGATTCAAGCAGTATGAAAATAAAAGATAGATGTGATACATAAAAATTAGCATGTGTATATCCTTACTCTACTATGTGGTTCCCTATTTTCATAATATAAACTTATTCTAATATTCTAAAAATTAGTATGCATGTGCTCATGAGTGATCCCTCATTTTGATAATATATTGCAATCTATTGCCTCCTACTCTAGACAGATGAGATTATGATATATTTGCCTGTTGTTTAGTGTTCTTGTTTTGATATGATTCATTTACTTAAATTTATCTTCTTATAGTTGTCAATTATGAAGATAACCAATTTGGATTTATGCCAGGCAGATCTACTATTGAAGCGATTCACCTTTTGAGACGTCTTATGAAATATTTTAGAGTAAAAAAGAAAGGCCTTCACATGATATTTATTGATCTAGAAAAAACTTATGACAGGGTACCGAGGGAGGTTCTTTGGAGAACTTTGGAAAGAAGAGGAATCCCATTGACATATATTAACCTTATAAGAGACATGTATGATGGTGCAAAAACATGTGTGAGGACTCATGAAGGAACGACAAACTTCTTTGAAGTTAATATTGGGTTACATCAAGGATCAACTTTAAGTCCATACTTATTTATAATGGTGATCGATGAGTTAACAAAACATATTCAAGATGAAGTACCTTGGTGTATGTTATTTGAGTGGAGGAGTCTAAGGAAAAAGTTAATAGAAAATTGGAACTATGGAGAAAAACATTAGAAAGCAAAGGCCTCTGACTTAGTAGATTAAAGACAAAATATATGGAATGTAAGTTTGATCATTTTGTTACTTCAGAGGACGTAGAAATTAAAATTGGCACACATTGCATCCCCCCAAAAAAGAAAGTTTTAAATACCTAAGGTCAATTTTTAAAAGTGATGGAGGAATTGATGGAGGTGTTCCGCATAGAATTAATGTTGGTTGGTTAAAATGGAGAGGAGCATCAGGTATTCTTTGTGATAAGAATATACCATTAAAGTTAAAAGGTAAATATTATAGAGCACCAATTAGGCCTGCCATGTTTTATAGTTCTGTGTGTTGGGCAGTTAATCATCAACATGTACAAAAGATGTCTCTGACAGAAATGAAGATGTTGAGATGGATGAGTGGTCATAGAAGAAAAGATCGTATACATAATGAGGTTATTAAAAACAAATTAGAAGTGGCACCATTAGAGGATAAAATGAGAGAACATCGTTTAAGATGGTTTAGACATATAGAAAGAAGATCAAAAGAAGAACCTGTAAGAAGGTATGAAAAACTAAATTTTGAAAGTACTAAAAGAGGTAGAGGACGACCACAAAAGTGTTGAAAAGAAACAATAAATAATGATCTAGCTTATTGTGAGTTAACTGCTAGCATGACACATGATAGGGATCTGTGGAAACAAAGAATCCATGTAGCCGACCCCGTCTAGTATGGGAAAAGGCTTAGTTGTTGTTGTAGTTGTTGTATATTTATGAGAAACAAAATAAATCACTTGCAAGCATAAAAAAAATGCAAACTAGTGAGACTGTCATCGAGAAAAATATTGTATTGCACCAAGAAGCAATGTTGTAAAAATCGTATCGTACGATATGATTTTATCGCGTATCGTACGAGTCAATCCTAATTTTTTCGGGTACAAATTCTGAGAATCTAAAGTTGCGGAAATCCTTTCTGCTTCTTCCCAAATCCTTTTCTTATCCTTCTTCTTTTTGATTTCGTAGTTTATTCACAAGATTCTCAAGTGTTTCACTCAAACCAACTCCCATCTCTAGGGATTTTGTCAAATTTGTGGCATACCTTTTCTTTTTTACATTCTACCCGATTTTTCACTCGAAAAGCTTGGGGTTTTTACATATTTTGTGGTTCTTATTATCTAAAAAGTATTTTTCTTGTTGGTTGTCCACTCTTGTCTTAATGGCTTCCGATCGAGTCGATCCAGCATGAAAATATTACACCCCAGTGTATG
The DNA here is from genome assembly GCA_036023115.1 of Brasenia schreberi. Classification (NCBI taxonomy): domain Eukaryota; kingdom Viridiplantae; phylum Streptophyta; class Magnoliopsida; order Nymphaeales; family Cabombaceae; genus Brasenia; species Brasenia schreberi. The sequence goes on along the minus strand of JAYKKT010000080.1, from coordinate 7,824,327 downwards.
AAAGCAATAGGCTTCTGAACAAGTGTGTGTTTTGCAATGCAGTAAAGAATGGTGATATTTTTTGTATGAAACACCACCTTACAAGAACCAAAAAAGATGTTAGAATTTGTCTTCGGGTTTTCGAAGTAGTGAAGCATGAGATTAAGCATGTATTGGAGGCTTCGAAGGATAATAAGAGATTAAGAGTTAGAAAAAGAGCATAAATAAGTGGTTGAGATATGTCTTAATCATTTCAAGATGCTTATAAAGGGATGTATGCTGATGGATTTCATGGTGCAACTAAGATGAAAGATAGATAACTGAAGATGGTAGTAGTAGCAGTGGAGTTGGCTCTTGTTCCACTACAAGAGTTCCTACTCGCACGATGCCTACGAGAGGTATGAGAGAAAGAGCCAGAGGTAGTGGGATGCCTTTATTCCCCCCCCCCCCCACGTACGACTCCAGGAGCTAAGTCATGCATTAAATCAACTATGACTTCAAATGAGATAATTGAGAAAATAGATTTGAAGTGTGCCAAATTTTTTTATGAAAATTGTCTCTCTTTCAATGTTGTAAACTCTTTTTTATTTTAAAGTATGATGGATGCTATTGTTTGTGTAGGATCGGGTTATAGAGTCCCTACTTATCATGCTTTGAGAGGTAATTACTGCAGAAATTGGTTGATGTTGTTAATGCATAGAGTTTTGAATTTAGGGAGTCGTGGAAGGACAGGGGATGTTCTATTATTATTGATATTGTTAATGCATAGAGTTTTGAATTTAGAGAGTCATGGAAAGACATAGGATGTTCTATTATGGTTAATGGTTGGACAGATGGCCAACGTAGGTCTTTGGTGAACTTCTTGGTCTATTGTCCCAAAGAAACACTATTTTTGAAATCATATTACTTGTCCCATATTGATAAAACTGCAAATAATTTGCTCCCTGTTTTTGAGGAAGTTATTGAGGATGTAGGTGTTTCATATGTTAAATTCGTTACTGATAATACTGCAAATTTTAAAATAGCTGATAAGATGCTTGAGACGAACCATCCATCGTTAGCATGGACTCTATGTGTTGCACATTGAGTAGACTTAATGCTTGAAGATTTGAGTTCAATGGATGAAATAAGAGGGACTATATATGCATGCAAAAATGTCATAAAGTTTATTTATAATCATTCTTTTCTATTGCATTTGATGTGAATCTATACAGGTGAAAGACGATTAATAAGGCCTTCATTGACAAGATTGCTACGAATATCATTACTGTAACAAGTCTTGTCATACAAAAAAAAGTATTGAAAAAATTGTATGCATATGATGAATTGGGCTCAATTAATTGGTCCACAAAGAGGGAGGGGATTGATGTGGTAGATGTTTTCAATGCATATTTTTAGAAAAAATACAACAAATTTTTAAGGATGATTGTACCTTTAGTTAAGGTAATGAGTACGATGGACAGGAAGATAAGCATGATATGCTATATATATATATATATATATATATATATCTGATGCTATGGATAAGGCCAAATTGGAAATACAATCAAACCTTAACCGCAAGCGATCACTTCTAAAAAAGGTTGAGAAGATAATTGATGCATGCTGGAACAACCAAATGCATCATGATTTATATGCTGCTCCATATTTCCTTAACCCTTCTATTTGATTTTCTCCCAACTTTACTAAGGACGAAAAAGTAAAAAAGTGTATATTAAATGCAATTGACCTTTTACAAGATTTGTCTACTCGTTGCAATATCCATTTAGAGTTAAGTATATACAAAGTGTTGAAGATTTTGGAAGGCCAATTGCAATCCAACTCCGCTCCCAAATGCAACCATTTATTATGGGTTTTTATTGATATTCATTTAAGTTATCAATTGATTGACTTTGAGTGTTTCTTATTAATTATTATCGTGTTTTATTTAAGATGAATAGTGGGTTCGCTTTTGTGTACATGCACCGAACTTGGTAAGGTTTGTTCAACATATATTGAACCAAACATGTAGTTTTAGTGGGTGCAAGAGAAATTGGAGCTTTTTCGAATGCATTCACACAAAAAAGAGAAACATACTAGAACATGCTCGACTGTGTGATTTGGTATACATTGCATATAATATGAAGTTAAGGCAAAGGTAACAATTTTAAAAACATTTGATATTCTTTATAATTTGGATATTCTTTTATTAAAAACAAATGCAAAAGGATGCAAGAAGGTAAGGAAGGTACCATATGACCCGTTGAGCTATAAAAATGTTGGTATTCTTGATGATTGGGTCGAAGATGAGGAACCCCATCAATTTAGAGGATGAAAACTGGAGGGCACTCTAAGCTGAAGTAGAACTTGGAGTTGGAGATGATGATGAAGATGAAGGTGTTGGATGGATGGATCCAATTGTGGAAGAGGAAGAGGGAGGAAATGATGATAATGATTGTGATCCTAACTATGTCGATTACAATGTTTTTGTTGATTATGATCCACATTGTGGATGATTGTTTTAACTTTTAAATGTAATTGTAACTTTGTAAGATTATGGTATGGATGATTGCAAGTTGTAACTTTATAACTTTGTTATTTATTAATTAAAGGTATTCACTATTCACGTGATGGTATGGATGCTTCTCTAATATTTTTATAGAGCCATAGTCATTTATTAAGAATTATCTATTTCAAATCAAGCTTTTGGATTCGATTTTGTTTAATGTTGATTGTGTTATATATGTTTTGTTCATTAATTTCAATTCTTGTATTTTTTTTAATTTTATTAATATTTTTTGATTTTTTATCAAGAAATAAAAAATGCACATATCATACCATACGATACGGTATGATACAAGTGTATAGGTGCCCAGTATGATACGGGCATCGATACGCTTTTTACAACATTGCCAAGAAGTGCAAATGTAGCCATAAGAATATCCACAAAGATTATATGAAAATCAATCAAGAAAGAGAAAAGAACCCACAAAATTCGTTTTGGTGATCGAGGGAATTAAAAAGAAAGAAAAACAGATTCTCCAAGAAGGTTGTGGTTCGTCATTACATGACAGGATGTGGATGGAGTTGATGGACAATTTCATATATTCCAATGCAGCTCAACATGATGTGAAAATACATTGTGTTGTCTAGAAAATCATAGTGAAGTCACAAAGCCACAACTAGTTCAAACATTTTAATGAAAATCGTTATGCCCTGAGCAATTAATATTAAGAACTTAAGCTAATTCCCAATTTTGCAAGTTTTCACTAGAACTCTCCGTGAAGAGAAGATAGACTTCATAATGAGACTTAACAGATTGATTCTTGACAGCAGTTGAAAAGACATACAGAATGTATAAGAACAAGGTACCTTGTCCTCTGGCTCCTTTTCTTCTGTTTCTTTTGAAGCATCTCCTTTGTTTGGCTCAGCAGAAGAATCTTCATTCTCTGGTCGTTTCTCAAGTGTCAGGCTCTTGTCTTCAGTTGTAATTTCCTCTGTTGATCTGACTTAATATGAAAAGCAGGATGTAAAATTGTAAATTATATACCATTGACGTTCACATGCAGAAAATTTGGCCAATATACACCATGATCCTCAACAGCTAGAAGGTAAAGATGCAAACAAAAAGGATAACAAATATGTGGCTTGAACAGTGACAAGACACTCAACTGGACTAAGACTTCATCAGTTGGAGTTCCCCAATTTCCTCGACCTGCACCATCTCGTTTAAGCTCTGTGCCACGACCTGTTCCACTACGGCGCTCAAACTGCCTCCGTGGACGTTCAGAATCGCCGGTCTCTTCATTTCCGTAACCACCTAGTCTGCCACCACGATAGGGAGCACGAGGCCCACCATAGCCACCACGACTCCGTTCAAAACGCTTTCCATGTTCACCATCTTCAGCAACACTAGAGCCTCCTGAGAACCCACTATTGTAGGATCCCTCGTTGGTATTGATATCCCTAAACTGTCCACCTCCACGCCCTCCACCACGTCCAAAACCACGACCACCTCGGCCACCACCACGCCCAGAAGGGGGCTCACTCTTGGCCTCCTTCACTGAAAATTATGCAGACCACGAACATGTAAATAAGACACATATGAATGATAACACGTATGTCACATAGGTGCAGGTGCGGGTGGGGGTACAGCACTCGGCAATTCTCAAAAATCGTGGTTGCAGGATAAGACTACATATGCACACATGTATGTATGTATGTATTGACTTGTATATTGTTATGTATAATTGATATCATCTCATACACGATACAACTACAATAAAATTACTATTTTCATAAGTTAGTTCCCTAATAATGTAGTAACCGGTCAATATAAAGTGATAGTCGGTTAATATTCATGAAGTATCTTATTGTCGTAGCAATGAAAAATATCTTAAACATATAAAGCTACTGAGTCCGACATGGGAGAAGAACGGCCCTCAGGCATCGAGGTATCCACATTACATAGGATAACACCAAAAATATAGAAGATTTTGCAAAGCATGAAGATGTTAAGTAGATGGAAATTCATCGAAACCCAGCCCCTTGAATTAATTTAGGTGGACCGGGTGAACACTAGAAAGAGAAGGTAACAACTTAATCAATCATCATAACCATATAGAATCTACATAATAAAACTATGGTAACATACCATCTAAGAAAACATAAAGTAGTCCATCTGCACTGAAACAGTCACTCATAGTTCAGTTGCACGCACTAGACTCAAAGTTGCACATTTATCTCAAACGCAAGATCAGAATTATATACCCAACAAATTCTACAAGAGATATCTCAATGCTTTAGTTCCGTAATCAACATGAATTACTAAACGGGATGACCATGAAAGCTCAAAGAAGAGACACATGTCCATCCATTTGCAACCACGCAAAGAAGGAAATAAGGAACCAAAAAGAGAAGACGAAAAGAAAATTGTTGATCCACTAGAAGCAAACTAACCGACAAGGAACATGAAACGAATACGACTCAGAATTTCTACTCACCGGCCTGGGCAGGAGGCACGGGCTTCGTCGAGAGTTTTGCGACGGCCGGTGCCACAGACGGCGGCCCGGCAGCCGCATTCTTCCCTCCTGCCTCCGGCGTGACAACGGAGGTCGTCGCCCTCGCGACGAGCTGCGAAGGATCGTCATAGTCATTGTCGCCGAGCAGATCAAACGGATTCGCCGTCGCCATCCTCCTCCTATACAGAAAGAGAGCGAGAGGAGAGATGCAACCTAGGATCTCGAATCTGGATCGATCCCCAGGATCCCTAATTCGCTCGATCTCCGTTCGTCATGGCGTCGCACGCAGGCATTTCCCCTGCTGGAGAGTTAGGGTTTTCCGTGAGAGAGAAACCCTAGCCGCACTGTGGGCAGTCCATTTGTGTGGTTTCCATCCTATCGGCTATTTTTCATTTCTTTTTTGTTTTATATCAAGGATCCAATACCCTATTGTCCCTAGCTTTCTTGGTCAAGGACTGAGCCGTCCCATATTATATCAAGGTTTTCATACGAAGCACGATGACAATCCAAGAGAGCGAACTCGAGGGACTTGGTTTCCGTGCAATATCTATGAGCTTAGTGCCAATCACTCACCTCCCTAGTTGTTGACTTCTTTTATTCAAATGGAAAATATCAACAGGTTCCAAATTTCATAAATAACTAACTTCAAATTGTGCGCATCAAAAATTAATGGTATATGAACTAATGAAATTGTACCAAAAGTGCTGTAACCTGATCAAACCGAAAATATCAATCCGTTTGGTTTGGTTCCATTCAGTTCTAACAGGAAAAGAATCTTGATATCTATTTACATTAGATTTGGGGCATATATGCGTACCTTGATTTTTTCAAAAGATAAGGAAAAAGAGTTTTTTATTAACTTTAAACAAAGTGGGCTACAACTATGAACTATTACTAGGAAAGAAAAATGAATAAAAGGCAAATGAAACAAAATAGACAAGTTGATGTATCTATGATGATGCCTCTAAGATGAGCAGTTCCTTTTATAGTCAAGAGTGGGCTAACCCTTGGTTTTTTCAACTCTTGAAATAGTGTTTGATAACTCTTATGGCCCATTATTTAATAACGGCTAATTATTTTCATCTTAGTGGTTATAATAACTCATTACTCATCAATTTTCATTGTGCCTCCTTAGACTCCTTGCATATGCTTATATTAAGAGGTGGATAATTATTACTGAAATTGGCTCCTCGAGTCCTTGAAATTTTTAGTGTAACCAAAATATGAGGCTTGCAAGTGTCTATTTATGGAAATACATGGTGAAAATGATGTAATCTTTCGTATCCTTGATGTTTATCTGACCCTTGTATGTCAAAGCAATTTGTCACACCTAACCTCATCTTGGTCACATTATCTTCCTTGCAAAGCTTTTTGAGAGCACGAGTTAAGTTCGGAATCGAGTCTGGCATGTAGAACAAGTCAGGCGACAAATATTAGCACAATACCATATGTATAGAACCATGGTTAGACACCGAATCAAACCGAAAAAGATGATTTGGTTTGGCTTGGTTTGGTTCTATAGACCAAGTGTGATTTGGTTTGATTTTCCAGAAAATGGGAACAGGTTATATTGGTTGGGTTCAAGGTTGAGGCTAGAACCGGACCCCGAATAGCCCTAGTTTTAACCTCTTGGGGTGCCCACAAAAGAAAAAAGATGGGTGCAATTCATTAGAGTTGAGTGTAGCTCAAGAGGAAGCAAGCTCGAATAAACTTATTAAGAAATGCTTGGCTCGAAGTCAGTCAAGCTTCAATCTTGATACTCGAGATCAAGTTTATTTGAACCACACGAACTCGATTTATTATGCTTGTTTGAGCTCTCGGTGACCAAAATTTACTCAATTAAGTTCTTCTCATGATCGAGCTCAATGAGTTTGAATGCACTTGAGCTTGATTAAGCAGGTGACCAAAATTATTATAACACATATATTGATGTATACTATATATAATATAAAAAAACTTGATTGGTCTCACCAGCCTTTCAAGTCAAGTGTTGGCCAGGTTGAGCTCAACCCAATCTCAACAAAGTCCAGTCAAGTTTGAGTTTTCTTCCCAGACAAGCTCAAGTAGTTCATGAGCTGTTATGCTCACTTGCACCAATATAAACCCTTCTACACCCTATCCTCACCACCTTGATCTTGTTTTGTATCGCTAATAGTATTCATGCAGTGCCATTTCTCATTTAGGGTCTAGTTTCTCATTTTGTTACAAGTAATGCAATGTATTATTTTCCTTGTATTAAAGCAGCTCAACCCGATCATCACCCAAGCCACCAGAAGCATAGGCTCTCTAAGTCGTGTTTGGTTTCGAGTCATATATTACATTGCCAACCTTCTTACAACCATTGAACTGTGTAGTTGTAACTCCACTATTATGGTCCAAGATGAAAGAGGGGGGGGTTTGTAGCGGACAACCAACATGAAGCTCAACTGGATGTTTCAAATGTATTAATGACGAGAGACAAAAATGAGCTCACTAGTGATTAAGAGTTCATATTAGCACTCAAAGCGATAGCTCACTTGGGTATAAAGATTCCATTCACAAGTTGTAGGTCGTGATACTCTACGTATGCATATGCCTGGCTTTAACTCCCCATTGTAAAAGAAAGAAAAAGAGTTCATAGAGTTGTAACCACTTAGTGTGTCAAAAGGTTTCGTTTTGATTTTAGTTAAGTATTTTGTTGTCTCACCCATAAAAGATAATGTCCTTTTGGAAGTTATGGAAAAAGGGTGTCTAACACGGGATGGCCACTAAGGCTAGGGTTTAATAGTTACTTGGAATCGGGAACCGGAAGCGAACCAATTCGAAGCCGGTTTTAGTTCTGAAAACCATCAATGACAGATCAGTTTTAGTTTGCGGCTTAATCTGCTGCAAACAAGAAAAAATATTTAAAAAGCTGAATATATGTATATATACATATACATATGAAACCGAAAGTTCTGATTTTCGTGAAAGATGGAATGAGACCTGCTTCTTGTATTTTATGTAGTAAGAAAGGGGGGGGTATCAAAGTCCAAAGGGACCCTCAGTGTCGAGCCATTTGCCAAAGGTCATTCGAGAGACTAAAGGCATACCTGGTTAATCCCCCCATTTTGAATCTCCAAAGCAAGGAAAACCGCTTTTACAAAATACGAGGATGACACCCTGTAGAGACACCAAAATCCTCGACTCCGGGTTCTTAGATTTTCGTGCTTACGTCGCTTTAAAAAGGGCGTGCCAGCTAGCTTTCTCAAACTAGCGAAGTAAGTTTTCGGTGGGATCTTTTCGTCGCAGACCTTCTTGAACCGGTCCACGATTCCGTTTTCAGTTCCAGTCTGTTCTTGGTCCGATTTGGTTTCGGTTGAAATCACCAAGTAGGTTTGGAACCAGCCCTGTTTAGGGTTTAGTACTTGTTGAAACTTCCTGAAGTGACCAAGTTAACTCAACCAAAGCATGTTTATGACTGAGAAAAATAGATGTAAGTATAACTTTTTACCTATTTACTTGCCAAAATCAGCTAAGTTAGAAGCAGAAAGTGATGGAAAGATTATCTCTCGTATTATTGGTCCCAACATATGTATAAGTCGTACATGATTTTTTGTCATCAATATAGCCCGCTGGGGTCTACCTAACCCTATTTGCCTTTCAAGAAAAAGAAAAAATAACTCTTAAGTATTATTTATATAGTTTCCTGGAGATCGACAAGTGCATGGGGTCCATATGATTTCCTAAAATTCACACAAAAACTCATCATGTTGAAGTTTCAAAGAATAAGATCTCCAGGATTTGTGCATACAAATATCTAAATCACCGTTGTTAAACATATGAGCTTTATAGTTTACCAACTTTTCTCCTTCTGAAATTGGTTACTGAGCTAATCTTGCTGGTTATTTGAAACAAGAAGAGTCGTGCTTGGAGCACACCATGCCATGATCAAGGACGGGACCTTTGACACAATCTTAGATTTATGATGAAAATCTCCTTGCATGAAGAGTTCTCGGGGACGGATCTATATCATAATTCACGAGTCTAGTCGAGGGTTATACATTCTTTTTGGTTCAATTTGTTATGAGAAGACTTTTAAAATAAGGCAATTGTTTGTGAAAGAATGCTGACTTTGAATTAGTATCAAGAGATGTCACATGGCCCAAAAGTTGTAGTTATCTTGTGATGTATGATGTATCATGAATTTATAAGATTTTGTTATGGCTTGGAAAGCCATATCTCCTCACAGAAATAGATTGGTTGTAACCCTTGTGAGGAGTGATTTCTCTCATAGATATGAACCAGGTTTTGATCATTATAAATAATGATCTTAAGTCAATAGTGCAAAAGAAAATTTGGAACCAAAGATCTAAAAATTTGCAGAGTATGTAGAAAATTAGTAGCTGCTTGTAGACATCCTTGCAATCTCCTGCAATTCTATTTTTCCGATTTTGCATTTTTCTCTTCTTTCTTTAATCAAGTTTTTCAAGCTAACTCACTAAAATTCCTTAAGAATGCAAAGGAAGTATAGTGCTAACCATCTTGGTGTGTTGGTATTGCCAAATACTTTACTATTGTATAAGGATAATCAAGGGTTATTCATAGTATCTTGATGGTGATTGTTAAGACCTTTTGCATTTGGGGAATTCTCATATGGAGGTATTGAAAAAGCAAGCCTAAAAGACAATGCTTTAGCATGCCTTGAAGAGAGTCATACACTAACTCCTATAACGTTCAAGTGCTTGTAGTGGAGATTCTTATTTGCAAATCTTTAAATGGGAGGGACTCCCCACTTACATCAATGTGCCACTACTTTCAGATGGTGTCCTAAATGGTTATTTGAAATGCATTTTGTAACCAAATCTGGCCGGAAAATTCTTACATAAAACATTCGCTTAATATAGAGCTTGCCATGCACTTGATTTTAGAACCAAGCATGTAAATGCAAAGAAGATATGATCACTAGCAGCTAGATGTAACAATATATTAGTGGGAGCATAATGGATCCTAATAATTCAAGTTTTTTTTAGATTATGAAGCTTGAGACTACTTAATGTGAACTATAGGCTAAGTTAGCCTCGTAATCAAACTCGGGCCTTACACACAAAAAAGGATCGTACAATCCCACTTTTTACTTGATTATGTTTTTTTAGAAAATTACCACATAAGGAGGTATTTGATTATGAAGCTTGAGACTACTTAATGGGAACTATAGGCTAAGTTAGCCTCGTAATCAAACTCGGGCCTTACACACATAAAAAAAGGATCGTACAATCCCACTTTTTATTTGATTACGAGGCTGACAATTCTCAATACCCAACCTTGTAATATGATAAAGAACTCGTCACAAAGAATTAACAAATTACCACAAAAGGATATACTTGATTATAAAGCTTGAGACTACTTAAAGGGAACTATATACTAAGTCAACCTCATAATCAAACTCAGTCATTGACACGCAACAAAAAAAATGGATCATACAATTTGCTTTTTACTTAATTATAAAACCGACAATTTTACACTTAATTACGAGACTGATAACTCTGGAGGCCCGACCTTGTATTAAAACACCCCAAAAGAGCTCAATTCGTGTACTCACTTCTAAGTGATCAAACCCCAACCTGGGCCGATGATCTTAGGGGGTACCTTCAGGGTCGGCTCAACTATCACAAATCTATCGCGACTCAAACCGCTTACGGCCTGCATAATACATTTTAGTTTATCGGGCAGTTTTCTTAGAGTCCGTTATATTCCCGTTACATCCACGGAAGTGGTGGAGTGAGCCAGTGAGTTCCGAGACCGTACCGCTCACGGGAGATTATAAATAGCGTCATCCGGAGAGCCGGGCGTGCCTCCACGGGCTTCGGGGCGCGCGGCGAGTTCTGCTAGATCCCGGCGATGAGGCCGGTAAAGATTCAGGCGATGGCAACCGGTGTGGCTTCCTCTTGCTCCGTCTACCGCTCCATACTTACCCTTGCGACGGTCACGCTAATCGTGTACATCGTGCTCTCCATCAGATCTCTGCATCTCTTTCCTCGCGATCGCTTCGATCTCACGCTAAATCTGACCAGAGTACTTCTTATTTTCTCTTCTTTCCGACCTGTTTTCTGCTATTTCTTTTATCCCTTTTGAAGTTCACCATTTTCATACTGGAGTGTTGATGTAAGGCCGTTGCAGATGCCGGGAGCGACGTCGACGGTGGATTTTCGACCGTCTACCACTCGCCGGAGGTGTTCCGGAGGAACTATGCGGAGATGGAGAGGAAGTTCAAGGTTTTTATATATCCGGACGGGGATCCTAACACCTACTTCCAGACGCCGCGGAAGCTCACGGGGAAGTACGCTAGCGAGGGGTTTTTCTTCCAAAATATCAGAGAGAGCAAGTTCCGCACGAACGATCCGGATAGCGCGGATCTCTTCTTCATCCCGATCTCTTGTCACAAGATGAGAGGGAAGGTAATATTTTTTATTGTCCTTCGTTCGCCCATTCCGTTTATTGTTCAGCTTTTCGCACGAGATTCGTCCTGTAGACTTGATTAGTTGTGGTTTTGGTTCCCTTTTCTGCTTTATGGGATGTTGTCTGCTACTGAGCAAGTGCGATTTGTAGTTCGGAATCAAGATATAGATGAAGTGCACTCCTTTTGGGCAATTTTTCCTAGCGATTTTACTGCTTTCTGCGTCTGGTAAAAGAAAGATAGCTTGTTGTTTGGTACTAAAGAGGACAGCTTTCATTGACTCATTAAAGTGTAACGAGAGCAAATGCTTTTTCTCCGGGTTTTATTTCTGTTCAGGCATTACATATAGCATTCCAGTGACGGAAAAAGCTGTTCTGTTGGGTTTATACTTGAGCCGTTTGATAATTTGATTTCTTGCTCTTCCTTTTCCCTGTTTATTTCCCCCAAAACTTGCATTTTCTCTTATTTGTACATGTCGTCCTTGGCTTCACTTTCTGTCAGTTTTTCATTAGGAAACATCAATACATACCTCAAGAGGATAAACAAACGATGTAACGAAGCAGATCTTACAAGTAGGAAGTAGCACGATGAGCTGGGGGAAGATATTGCATTCATGTTTTTTTGATAAATTTTACCCGAAACAACATATGTAGTGTGTACACTTTGTTAATTACAACCAATGTTATAAAAATAGTATCGGCGATACGAGTGTATCAGGTACACAGATACAATTCAAGTACATGTATCAAAAAATACATTTATCGCAACCGTATCACAACGTATTGATATGGGCACCATTGCAATATTTCAATTTTCAATTTTTTTAGAAAACATACTTTAGGTATATTTTGATCCTTATGTATCAACTTCTTTGGATGTTGTTGCATGTCTATACTTTCTTCTCTTCAAGACCAATTCCTTTCTCACTAAGAATCCGATATATATTCAAGTTCAACGTTCATTAATTTATCCTAAGTTTGAAAGTGAGGCTTGAGAGATGTATGCATGTGATTTAGTTTTTTTGATGTTGAATCTCTTGTCTCTTGATATGGTACATATTATAGAAATTCTTTATATTTTTCATTTTTTCAAATAATTTTAAAAAAATAATTTAAAAATAACATGTATCGTACCATATTGTACGACATAGGTGTGTCGGTACCCCATGCGATAGGGGTCCGATATGATATTTACAATATTGATTACAATGACAACAACTACTAAGCCTTTTTCCACGCTAGATGGTGTCATCCACATGGATTCGTTGTTGTGCTCGACCATGTGCAATGGTTACAGTTAACTCAACATAAGCTAAATCATTCCTTGTTATTTCCTTTCAGCACTCTTGTAGTGTTCCTCTTCCTTTTTTAACTTTTCACAATCTATTTTCTCATACATTCTTATCGAAACTTCTTTTGGTTACCTTTCTACATGTCCAAACCATCTTGAACAATTTTCTTCTTTTGTCGGTACCACTCTCAATTTGTTTTCCATAACCTCATTACATATACGGTCTTTCCTTATGTGACTGCTCATCTATCTCACTATCTTTATTTATACTATAGACATCTTTTGTAAATATTGATAATTAACTGCCGGAGTGTACTCAAAACTATAAAGCATAACAAGTTGAATTGTTGTTTTATAATACTTATCTTTCAACTTTAATGATATCTTCTTGTTACATATGCATCTCTCCATTTTAACCAACCATTAATATAACATTTTCATCAATTTATCACTTTGAAAAGCTGACCCTAGATATTTAAAACTTTCTTTACAAGAGATATAATTTTGTCAATGTTAATTTTTATGTCGTAATCAAATGATCAAGCTTGCATTCCGTATATTTTGTTTTTGTCAATTATCATAACCAAAGCCTCATTAGAGATGAGGCTTGATTGATATTTGCCTAAAGTAGTTGTTGTAGCCTGTAAGTAACAATGTTCTTGTCTAGAGAAACCATGTGTTACTGCATAATATTTTTGTATTGGAAAAGTGGAAAGATACTTGAAATCTCTCTATTTAGATTCCCTCGACAACTTTCTAGCAGTATAGCTTAGTAGATGCATGCTATATAGTCTTTGCTTGCTTGTTAGGCTTCTTCAGTGGGGAATTGTGGAGGAACTAGACTATCTCATGTTAATATTACTAAATTCATGGTTGTAACTTGTAAGTATCTTATAATATATCACAATATGTAAAAATGAATAGCCATGGTGGAGATCAATTGAATCACAGTTTAACAACATATCACGAATGACCTCCATATCATACATGTGTTTTATGGGCACAAGTGACAGAGCTGTTTGAGATTGACTAGATGATAATCGGAGTTCGACTTGGCCTTTGTTGAGCTCAACCCAAGCTTGACATGTGAGCAAGTACAACTCAAGCTCATGAATACTCGGCTTTAGTTGCTCTAGAGCCACATCCAGCTTTATAAATACAACAACAACAACAACTAAGCCTTTTCCCATACTAGACGGGGTCGGACATCCAGCTTTATAAATATTTATAAAATTACAAATGTTCCTAAACTCAGAAAATTCATTAGTGTGGCCCAAGCATATATTGTAGTTGCTCTTCTCTCGTACTCTCTTGAAGCTGGATGCTTGGGCCACATTCATGTGATACATGAGCAAGTACAGCTCAAGCTCATGAATACTCGGCTTTAGTTGCTCTAAAGCCACATCCAGCTTTATAAATATTTATAAAATTACAAATGTTCCTAAACTCAGAAAATTCATTAGTGTGGCCCAAGCATATATTGTAGTTGCTCTTCTCTCTTACTCTCTTGAAGCTGGATGCTTGGCCACATTCATGTGATACATGAGCAAGTACAGCTCAAGCTCATGAATACTCGGCTTTAGTTGCTCTAGAGCCACATCCAGCTTTATAAATATTTATAAAATTACAAATGTTCCTAAACTCAAAAAATATATGTATCACATGAATGATATCTATATTGATGAACAATACAGGGGTATGCTATTATTAGCTGACAAAATCTTTGCACAGTTTGACTAAAGGTGCTATATTTATTTTCGTACTAAGCATTTGGCACTTTCTATGAGTACCTGATATTTTTAAGAGTCTCATATCTCTTTGTATGCCTTGCCTTTCTTGTGTAATAGTCCAACTCCAACTATTTACCAAGAATGATAACAGTGTTGTCTAACGCGTATCGTATCGTGTATTGCTGGGCTCCATGATATGGGCGTATCGTATCGCATCGTACTTTAATATTAAAATAATACAAAAATTATTTAAAAAATCAAGAAAATTAGTAAAAATCCAAAAATAAATCCGAAAAAATCTGATAATTGCTTTAAATTCATATAATGCAAAGTTTAGCATAGATTGAACATTCAACATTGAACAATTGCATCCAAAATTACATATTTTGAAGCAAAAAATAAAATACATTTACATTTTATATATTGTAAATTTGTATAAGGATCATTAACTAAATAATCTTCATCTTCTACTTGATAAAGATTCAAAGTTTCTCATCACCTATTGCTTTAAAATGAAAATCTTCATCTTGATGTTGTTGCACTTCAAATTAATTCATGGAATGTCTTCTTCGGTTAGGAGTGCATTTTCTTCGTTATCTTCCATAATCCACTCATCTAATATATCAAAATTAACAAACAACTATATTTGTACATGTAGTTGTCATATTTGCTAATTTTCATATGTGAGCAAAACAATGAGCTCAATTTCTTTGATTATTGACTCTATGACACCTCAGTGATGTGATATTATTACTTGATGATATCCCTTTTTCTCTTACTAGAGACTGGCTTTTTAACTAATGCTTGAGCTTCATTTCTCACTTCATAGACGGAGTTAAGCTTCACACACGTTGATCATGTTCAACTCAATGGAAGTCACGTAAGGTGAACCCTAAAATAGTGAAGTTGTGAAATGCCCACTCAATGAACCGATAACCAAATGTTTTAATTGTTTGCGATCTCATGAAATTAGAAACTGTTAGTAGAAATATACCTAAAAGTTGGCAACAAAAAAGGAAATGATTTTGTCACAATTTTTATTTGTTCATAAATTATTCTTATTCAATAAATAAAATTATAAACCTAAATTACAAGCATAGGGAAGTGAAGAGAGGCGAAGAGAGGCCAGAAACTTGCAAAAAAAAATTGGAAAAAAAATTTGAATTTTTTTTTGATTTTTTTTGGGTGTATCACCCGTATCGTACGATACGGTACGATACAGGTTACCGTATCGTATCGTGCGGGACATACGGATAACACTGGATGATAATGATAGGATCTTTCTATGTGTATGTATGTTTGGGTACTTACACATAATTGTTGCAGTATAAAGTATAAACTATAAAGCTATTTTGTTTCTCATTGTTTCCTGTAAAAATGTGTCTTTTGATCTTTTGTTTCTAAGAATCAGAAAGAAATGTACTACTGCTCTTTACGTTAGTTCTTTTCTTTTTTGCATTTGTTTTGGCATGATTTCTGACTTGTTTGCTGGGGATATCTTATGAGAACATGACTGTGATTGTCAAAGAATACGTGGATGAGCTTATTATAAGCAAATACCCTTATTGGAATAGGACCCTTGGTGCCGATCACTTCTTTGTCACCTGCCATGATGTTGGAGCTAGAGCAACTGAAGCGGTTCCTTTTCTTGTGAAGAATGCCATTAGAGTTGTTTGTTCTCCAAGTTATGATGTTGGATATATACCACATAAAGATGTAGCTCTTCCTCAAATTTTACAACCATTTGCTTTGCCTGCTGGAGGGAATGACATTGAAAACAGGTGAGTTCCTGCTAGCTTAAATTGCATACTAGGTTGAGAATTTTCTTATAAGTGTCTTCCAGGTTCTAATACCTAAATGCAGATAGCATAATTCAAAGTACAAAATAGGTCTAATCGTTACAGTTCGGAAATTCTGCAAAATATAACATGCGCATAATAGAGGATTGTTTGTGGTTTGATGAAATTTTGTGCTGAGCTCATCTGGTATTGTGGTAAATTTAGATGAAGCTAGAGTGTTTGCCTTTGAAGACATGATCTAGCTGATGGTATTTGGCACATTTGATGCAAGTCATTCACAGGGTTGAAGTAGATACGATTTTTATGAGAACCCTGCCACAAATCCTTACAAGCTAATTTTGTATTCTTGTGAAGCAAGATACACAGCTTTTTGGGAAGGGAAAAGGTTCCCTTTATTGACATTGTTACATAGGTACTGAAACTGGAGGTATTATGGATATGATACATGAAACATGCTCTAGCATGTTCCATGTTTCAAAAGAACAAAGACTTTGCGTCGAATATGTTAGCTTACTACCTGATCCCACAACTACATATGAATGGTGCACCTGATGTTCCCTCACTTTACCATCAGTGTTTAAAGAAATAGATGTAGCAACTTACTCCACTTAACATCATGTAAGATCAAACCCAATTGTGACTAAGAATCTATACAACTTATTCCACTTAATCTGGGTGGGTTTAGATGGTGGGAATTAACTGATTTGTGTAACCTTTTCTTGGAAAAGGTTTCATTACTTTTGCATGAACCAAGAATAAAACAACCTGATAGTTATGCAGATCTGACAGATTAATTGCCTTGTCGACACATTTCATCTTTATGCTGCTGTTGTGCTTGTACCTGTAGATGCATTTCATCTTATGCTTATAACTGTATCATTTCACATGTTTAATGAATAAGAATCTTTATTTATCTTTTGTTTCTTGATTCATCCGTCTCTTTCTTTTCTAAAAGAGCACGTCGACGCTGATTGTTTCGTCTCTTCGTTTGTAGAACAGTGCTTGGATTTTGGGCTGGCCATCGCAATTCTAGAATTAGGGTTATCCTAGCACGTGTATGGGAAAATGACACTGAGTTGGCCATAAGCAATAATCGTATAAGTAGAGCCATTGGGGAGTTGGTTTACCAGAAAAGGTTTTATAGGACCAAGTTCTGCATATGTCCTGGTGGCTCTCAAGTCAACAGTGCTCGGATAGCTGATTCGATTCATTATGGATGCGTTCCTGGTGAGTCTTTGATGCATAACATGACATGTTTCCATTTGAGTTCCTAGCAGAAAAGTTCAGTGCTTCCTCTTTTTTGCCCCCATGTTGGTGGTTATTCATGCTGTACGCATTTGTTACATATATCTTATGATATGTTTCGGTGTCGACGTAACAGGACTAGCTTCTTTGCCACATTTGTCCCTGATCTACCCTCACTACAATCTGTTAATTATGCGTTGCTGGCAATGTAGAGGCTCTTGTTTACTCTTGATTGCATACTGGACCTCTCTGCAATTTGTTCACTGTACCTGAACAGATGGGGAGGCCCTTACTCTTTGCTACAGTCAAGCTTGAAGGAAGCTCTAACAATGCTCTCATAAGTTTGGATTTAGAATCCGTTGTAAAAAAATTATCTATATCAAGTTATCAACTGCATGAAATAATAGGCAGCGACTTTTATTGTTGACTCTGCATCTGATTCCCCTAAGACAAAATATACATGCATATGTACATACATACATACATACATATGTTCTATATGTATGTATGTGTGTGTATCAGAAATTGTGCTATATTTTTCTGGGCGAAACTTATGAACCTACTCTTCTTTCTTTTAGGATTATGCATGATTTGGCGCATTCTGGACTTATGATAGGTTGGAGTTCAGGTCAATTCAGCAACGGATTATATGAAATAAGCCTGATACACGTCACATCATAAGGTTTTCCTTGGAAATGTCTCTGCGAAGCAAGACATTTAGGAATTATCAGATAGGATTGATTTATCTAATGGATGAAATTTTGAGGCCTGTCTTGGGTGCTTGGATATATAACTTGTGTTTGAAGTTGTTAAATTCATAGGAGAAAGTCAACCAACCAGTTACATGAGAATGTACGTTAGTTGCTTTTCAAATAGGTCAGCTATATCTATCCAATTTCTTTGTTGCATGGCATTTTAGCAATTTCTTTAGAACAAACGACCATAACAAGTAAGCCTTTTCCCATACTAGATGGGGTCAGCTACAGGATTCTTTGTTTCCAAAGAGCTCGATCCTATGCAATTTCTTTAGAGCATTCATGAAAATAACTATAAGCTAGCTCTGGTATTTACGAAACATGATGCTTAAAGGACCTTTTTGCTGTGTTTCAAGACAATACTAAGGGATCTATTTTAGTGTGTATGTTATAACCAGTTAAATGGCTATTTCTATTGAATGTTGAAAAACCTGTTTCTTGTGAAACAAAGCAAAAATAAGAAACGCTTTGAAAAAGTGGAGTTTCCAGATTTGAACCTTCAGTCATTCTATCCTTTCTATGCCAGTACCGATTAAATATGGAAACAGCTGAACTCAAATACATGACTCTAGAAATGCTTGTACAGCCGTCGATATTCACCATACCACACTAACCTACATATTTTTGTTGAGAATGATTCTTCCTACCTTAGGGATCTGTACCGATTTTTTTTTACCTCTCCTGAACCCTGCAGTAATTTATACAACTACTATTATCTGCCCTTTTGTGACGTTTGATTCTCCTTAATTCTGCAGTAATTTTATCCAATTACTATGATTTGCCTTTCAATGACATCCTTGATTGGCGGAAGTTCTCTCTGATACTTGAAGAGAATGATGTCTATCGACTGAAAACTATCCTGAAGGCAGTATCAAATGAGGAATTTGTTTCTCTGCATGAACATTTGATTGAGGTAAATCTTTTACTTTCCTGAGATGTGTTATAAAGTTTTATGTAAAGCATTATATTAAGCTTTTATTTGAAGGCAATTGATCTGAAAATCTTGTTGAAATGAATGCATTTTCATTATGTGCATGATCTGAGTTAGGTTTGTTGGAAACGCGGATGCATAGCGGAGATTAAAATCACAAACATAAACGAAGAGAAAATGTTGAGATCGGAGGAGGGGGCGGACCTCCAATGGAGGCCGCCCCCCCTCTTTCTCTCTCTTTCTTATTCACAGACTCTTAAACCCTAATACAACTTATCAGCTCTTATATAAGGAGTTGTAAAACGTAAAATGACCAAAATACCCCTAGTACAGAAAATTACCAAAATGCCCTTATAATTTCGGGCGAGTACAATAATACCTAGAAACATAAAACTAACACAAAGACACTAGGTAAACATATTCTTCAACACCCCCCTCAAGTTGGGAGTGAGATACTTCGAACTCCAAACTTGCCAAACAATCTTCATATCTGCTTGCAACATTCTTTATCTGTCTTTATCACTGGTTTAATCTTCAATAACTTCTTTGGCTGCAATATCTTCAACTCAGCCTTCTTGGCTGATCATATCAAGCAGCATCTCTGGCTGCAATGTAAACTTAGCCTTCCTGGCTAATCATCTCAAGCAGCATCTCTGGCTGCAATGTAAACTTAGCCTTCCTGACTAATCATCTCAAGCAGCATCTCTGGCTGCAATATAAACTTAGCCTTCTTGGCTGTAACAATAACAAAGCAGCCATCCTGGCTGTCACAACATCAAAGCAGCCATCCTGGCTATCACATCAATAAAGCAGTCATCTTGGCTGTCACAATCATCAAAGCAGCCATCCTGGCTGTCATATCAACAAAGCAGCCATCCTGGCTGTCACAACATCAAAGCAGCCATCCTGGCTGTCACAACAATAAAGCAGCCATCCTGGCTGTCACAATATCAAAGCAGCCATCCTGGCTGTCACATCAATAAAGCAGCCATCCTGGCTGTCACATCAATAAAGCAGCCATCCTGGCTGTCACATCAATAAAGCAGCCATCCTGGCTGTCACATCAATAAAGCAGCTATCCTAGCTGTCACAACAATAAAGCAGCCATCTTGGCTGTCACAATATCAAAGCAGCCATCCTGGCTGTCATCTCAAGCAGCATCTATGGCTGCAACGAATCGAACTTTTTATCAACCTTCATTTTTTTTTCTTTTTTTTTCTTCAAGCAGCTTTCATAGCAGCAAATTCCTGCAACCTCACTGGCTGTGAATAAAACATTTTTGAAGTCCTCATAACTGCAATCTTCAGCATATCTTAAACATTTCCTCAAACACTTGATGTTCATGTTAATCATCTCTTCTTGAGCATTTCATCAAACACTTTATGTGCAGGTAACCTCTCTTTGGCATTTAATCAAACATTTGATGTGCCATCTCTGCTTGAGCATTTCATCAAACAATTGGTACGCTAATTCGTGATTACTGCTGGTGACCTCTAGATCAAGAGGTGCTCTCTTTGTAGTGCATCCACGTAAATGTGACTCAAGAATTAGCAGCAAGAATTTTTGATCACTGTCGTTCTTCCCTAATTCTTGCAGTTTTTTTTTTTCTTTATGGAAGGGAGCCACAATTGCTGAGCTGCATCATCCAGATCCTCTGCTGTGATTATGGTCATTCCACTTTCCTTCAAGATTCTCTTCCCATGGTCGACATTTGTTCCTTCCAGGCAAACAACTAACAACCTCTTTGAGTGTGACCTGTTGGCAGCATTCACGATACCACTTGCAATCTCATCTTATTTCATAATGCCTCCAAAAATATTGACCAGTATTGCTTACACCTTTTCATTGGCTGTCAAAATTTTCAATGCCTCCACCAATTGTTCACTGAGGCATTTCCACCAGCATCAAGAAAATTGGCGGGTGTTCCTCCATAAAGTTTAATTATGTCCATGGTTGCCATTGCTAAGCTATTAATACAAAGTACTAGTCAATGTACCTCTTCACCTGCCAGCTATTAATACAAAGTGTAGAGAGATAATGATGCGTATATGATGCAATACTTGATGTAGCATTCGGCTCATTAATTGATATGACACTGTCACCTCTTGAATCACCATTATGAACATCTCCATGATCATCTTTCAGCAGTTTTGCCAGAATGCAGTCTGCACTCCATAGGTCAATACCCATACTATAATAAAAGCTCCGGCGGCCAATACTTGTCAGATTCCTCGTTTTCATTCTGGCCTAATTTAATGATCGTTTGCTGCACCCTATAGCCTTACAGAAGTCATAATTGACTGGCCCCTAAAACACCAGTTCACTTTCTTAGGAATACGAATAGTTCACAGCAGATATTGAATGAACAACAGCCATATGCAATAAATGCATAATCCTTCACGATGAATGAATCAGCAGCCATATGCAATAAATGCATAATCCTTCTGCAACTTCCCATGCTCCCTCTGTACCAAGCTTGTAATCTGGGCTGCCTTGTGAAGGAACTCTGCAATCCTCTCAAAATAATTCTCCACTTGAAAAAAAAGAAGAAAGGCCACCGTGCATGCAAATTGATTTAGAACAGGCATTGAGCATTATTGACTTAGAACAATTAATGATCATTAAAGCTGCAGGTTGCTCGAGGCCTGTTTATTGCAATTATGGCCACTTCTGTTATTCACAACATTA
This sequence comes from Brasenia schreberi, assembly GCA_036023115.1. Classification (NCBI taxonomy): domain Eukaryota; kingdom Viridiplantae; phylum Streptophyta; class Magnoliopsida; order Nymphaeales; family Cabombaceae; genus Brasenia; species Brasenia schreberi. The sequence continues at coordinate 7,802,495 of JAYKKT010000080.1, read as the reverse complement.
AATTCTCTGCCCCAACATTAAATTCCTGAAATTTCAACAACGTAATATTGCAGCCACCATGCCAATTACTGCCCAATTACAGCCAACATTCCAATAACTGCAGCCAACATTCCAATAACTGCCTTTTAATTCTTAATGCTGCAAAACTATAACATCTGTATTCTTCTTCTCAGGCCTAACAAACTGCTCCACGTTGATTGCTCCATTCCTCTGAATGCAATTACCAGTCTTTTCCACAACTAAAATTAGATTTCTCCTGTGATTGAAAACTTCTGTTCCATGCCACCTCCATTTTGGAAAAAGATCATAGTCATCCAAGTCTTCAACACGGCTAGGCAAATCATTTATGTCAAACTCCCTGATCATGCCAGCCAAAAAACTCATCCTCATCATCAGGAAGAAGGCTTTCAATCGCAGCTTGATCAATATCTTCATCAGAACCTTGAATCTCTCTATCTCGATGAATTTGAGTCATACTTATTGATACAATTCCAGTAGTAAGCACAGTTTCTGAACACATTAGAGAGTGGCGATGTTGCCTGGCTGAACCTATGAACAGAGAATGTCTCCATGATGCGCTTGAAGTAATAGAAGCATTAATAATACATGGCATGAGTTAAAAAAGGACCATCCACAAAGTCGAGAATACAATCAAGGAGAATCGAGACAAGAGGAGCACAGAACAACCAGATCAATACTTAATCTGACAAGTATATGGGGAAATGTCACATAGTCTAGGAATACTATCTTTTGCCCTTGACATGACAATGAGTCAGTGATTTTCCCTGTTCTCAACAAAATACTTGTCCATCAATAATTTACTCTTTAAACACTTGGAGCTAATTCTTGATCAACCGCATCTGGAGACTGTTCTCCCTTTCCAACTTCTTCATCAGTATCAGCCTGTAACTTTTCAGCCTCGTCACCTTCATTGTTATTAATATTATCATCGAGGTTATCACCCATGCCATTTCCAACTTCTTCATCATCATAATCTTAAAGAAAACTCGATCTAATAGCCTTATAGGCTCTGATACCATGTTGGAAACGCGGATGCGCAACGGAGATTAAAATCAAAAACATAAACGAAGAGGAAATGTTGAGATCGGAGGAGGGGGCGGACCTCCAATGGAGGCCACCCCCCCTCTTTCTCTCTCTTTCTTATTCACAGACTCTTAAACCCTAATACAACTTATCAGCCCTTATATAAGGAGCTATAAAACGTAAAATGACCAAAATACCCCTAGTACAGAAAATTACCAAAATGCCCCTACAATTTCGGGCGAGTACAATAATACCTAGAAACATAAAACTAACACAAAGGCACTAGGTAAACATATTCTTCAACAAGGTTGTTCTATAATTTCAGCTACTGGATGACCATCTTATCACCGTACCCTTATTTTATGTAAGTGGATACCATTATCTGCCTATGCTGGGAGATGCATTACTATAAGCGTGAAAATTTTCACTCCTGGTTTTTTAGACCGGAAATGAACCTTTACGCGCCTAAGTCGTTTCTGCGAGCGTGCCGGCTAGCTTACTTAAGCTAGCGAAGGTTTTTGAAAATCTTCTGACTTTGTGACGATTGTGGGAAAGCGGGATCTTTTCGCTTAAACCTTCTTGAACCGATGCTCAAGGGTTAGATTAAACGCTTAGAAACTTCAATTTTTACAAAACTTCAAAATATCTGTGTTTTATGAATTCGATGTATGTCTTGTTTGCAAGTTTTATTACAACTTTTGAACAACCTTAAGTCTCTTGAGTTTTAGCTATTTAGGCCTGATATGTGTGTGAATACAACAACAACAACAACAACTAAGCCTTTTCCCATACTAGACGGGATAGGCTACATGGATTCTTTGTTTCCACTTATCCCTATCGTGTGCCATGTTAGCAGTTAACTCCCAATAAGCTAGATCATTCTTTATTGTTTCTTTCCAACATGTTTGTGGTCGTCCTCTACCTCTTAATACTTTCCAAATTTAGTTTTTCTAACCTTCTTACAGGTTCTTCTTTTGATCTTCTTTCTATATGTCCAAACCATCTTAAACGATGTTATCTCATTTTATCCTCTATTGGTGCCACTCCTAATTTATTTCTAATAATCTCATTATGTATACGATCTTTTCTTGTATGACCACTTATCCATCTCAACATCTTCATTTCTACCACAGACATCTTTTGTACATGTTGATGATTAACTGCCCAACACTCAGAACCATAAAACATGGCAGGCCTAATTGTTGTTGTATAATATTTACCTTTTAATTTTAATGGTATCTTCTTATCACAAAGAATACCTGATGCTCCTCTCCATTTTAACCAACCAGCATTAATTCTATGTGTAACATCTCCATCAATTCTTCCATCACTTTGAAAAATTGACCCTAGGTATTTAAAACTTTCCTTTTGGGGAATGCAATGTGTGCCAATTTTAATTTCTATGTCCTCTGAAGTAGCCAAATGATCAAACTTACATTCCATATATTTTGTCTTTGTTCTACTAAGTCAGAGGCCTTTGCTTTCTAATGTTTCTCTCCATAGTTCCAATTTTCTATTAACTTTTTCCTTAGACTCCTCCACTAATACAATGTCATCTGTAAATAACGTACACCAAGGTACTTCATCTTGAATATGTTTTGTTAACTCATCCATCACCATTATAAATAAGTATGGACTTAAAGTTGATCCTTGATGTAACCCAATATTAACTTCAAAGAAATCTGTCGTTCCTTCATGAGTCCTCACACATGTTTTTGCACCATCATACATGTCTCTTATAAGGTTAATATATGTCAATGGGATACCTCTTTTTTCCAAAGTTCTCCAAAGAACCTCTCTCGGTACCCTATCATAAGCTTTTTCTAGATCAATAAATATCATGTGAAGGTCTTTCTTTTTTGCTCTAAAATGTTCCATAAGACGTCTCAAAAGGTGAATCGCTTCAATAGTAGATCTGCCTGGCATGAATCCAAATTGGTTCTCTGTTGTACTTGATACTTGTCTTAACCTACGTTCGATAATTCTTTCCCATAATTTCATAGTATGACTCATTAACTTGATACCTCGATAATTCGCACAATTTTGAATGTCTCCCTTGTTCTTATATATGGGTATAAGTGTACTTACTCTCCATTCCTCGGGCATCTTTTGGTTTTTCCATATTTCATTAAATAGTCTTGTGAGCCAAATGATTCCTATTTCTCCTAGTATTTTCCAAACTTCTATAGGAATATTATCTGGTCCTACCGATTTACCACTCTTCATATGTTTAAGAGCCTCTTTGACTTCATTCTTTTGAATACGTCGGTAGAAATTGTGGTTTATATACTTTTCTGACTTGGCTAAATCTCCTAAACTAATACTAACATCTTTATTTTCATTAAAAAGATTATAAAAATAGTTTTTCCATCTATTTCTTATATCATCATTTGCCACTAGAATTTTTTCATCCTCGTCTTTTATGCATCTAACGTAATTAAGATCTTTAGTTTTCTTATCTCTAGCCCTAGCTATCCTAAAAATATCTCTTTCACCCTCTTTTGACTTGAGTTTTTTATATAAGTCATCCCAAATCTTAGCTTTTGCTTCACTAACGGCCTTTTTCGCTTCCTTCTTTCCTTTCTTATAAGCTTCTAATGTTTCACTAGTTTTCTTAGCATAATGTAATTTGTAACATGCCCTCTTTGCCTTTATTTTATTTTGTACTACTTTACTCCATCATCAAGCTTCTTTTTTGTGCCGGTACACCTCCCTTAGATACCCCTAACACATCTTTCGCCACTTTCCTAATATGTATAGCTATATTGTTCCACATATCACAGGGTGTGCCAATATAATTCTAAACATCTCCTTGAAGGACTTTCTATTTAAATATATCTTCTTTCTCGCTTTTGAGGTTTCACCATTTAGTCCGAATAGCTCGATGCACTCTTTTCTTTTTTGTCCATTTTTTTTATTTGTAAATCCATAACTAAAAGTCGATGTTGGGTGGTTAAGCTTTTTCCTGGAAATACCTTACAATCTTTACAACACACTCTATCTTTTTTTCTACAAATAAAGTAATCAATTTGTGTTTGTGATAAGCCACTCTTATAAGTAATTAAATGTTCATCTCGATTTTTGAAGATTGTATTGACTATAGAGAGATCAAATGACATAGCAAAATTTAAACTCTCCCTACCTTCCTCGTTTATATCCCCAAAACCAAAGTTTCCATGAATCCCTTGATATCCGAATGCCTCTTTACCGATATGTCCATTTAAATCTCCTCCTAAACAAATCATCTCCCTTTGTGGAATCTTTTGAAACACCTTATCTAACTCTTCCCAAAAAACTGTCTTTATAGTTTATACTATCTTCTAGTCCTACTTGGGGTGCGTAAGCACAAACTATATTCAAAACCTCTGCTCCTAACACTAATTTCAATGTCATGATTCGGTCACCATATCGTTGTATGTCTACTACGCTCTCCTTTAAATCTTTATTTATGATAATACCAACTCCGTTTCGAGTCTTTTCTTTACCTGAGTACCATAATTTAAAACTTGTATCCTCTATCTCCTTTGCTTTTTCTCCAACCCATTTTGTCTCTTGTAAACATATAATATGAATCGTTCTCCGAATCATAGTATCTACCACCTCCATTAGCTTACTCGATAATGTTCCGATATTCCAAGAACCAATACGAATCTTATTATCTAGGACTAGCTTCCTTACCCCCCGCATTCATGCATAATCAAAATGCGGAGACCCTCTCTAAAAATTTTTCACTACATTCAGGCGATAATGTAACGGGACTGACTTCTTTACCCACACCCGTCCATGATGTGGGAACCCTCTCTGCAATTGATTCACTACATTCAAGCGAAAATGTAGTGGCCCTTGCTTATTTCTTACTGCATTCCAAGATATGTGTGTGAATATGTGGCCTATTTTCAACGTGGTTTGTGCGAGGATTCGGGGCTTCTTTGAAATCGAGCGAATGCAATGATGCAGAAATCTTTTTCAGGTTTTGAAAGTGATGATGTGAGCTAGGCTCGAATTGAAAGGGCAACTCACACAACTTTCACTAATGTAAATACCCGAAATTGAAGTGCAACTCACGCACCTTTCACCAATGTAAATACCCGAAATGTAAGGCAACTCACGCGACTTAAATGTAAATCCACACAAAGGGAAATGCAACTCGACTTAAAGTAAACTCACAAGACTTGAAAATATATAAATATGTTGTATCCTAAGAGCGAAAAGGCTCAATGTGTGTGAGTGTAAAGAGCGGAAAGGCTCGAGTGCTTGTGGGTTTTTCTCGTGTAAAATTTAAATGACAACTCACACAACTTAAAGTAAATCCACTCGAAATTAAATTGCAACTCACACAGCTTTCACTAAAGTAAATACCCGAATTGAAGTATATACGTTTAGCTTAAGAGCGAAAAGGCTCAATGTGTGTGAGTGTGAAGAGCGGAAAGGCTCGAGTGGGCGTGGGTGTCTTTGTGTGAAATTGAAATTGTAACACACGACTTGAATGTAAATCCACCCGAAATTAAATTGCAACTCACACAACTTTCACTAAAGTAAATACCCAAATTGAAGTATATACGTTTAGCTTAAGAGCGGAAGGGCTCAATGTGTGTGCAATCGTGTGCAATATAAGAGTGGAAAGACTCAAGCGCACATGGGTGTCCTTTGTGTGCAGTTAAGAGTGAGAAGGCTCAAGTGCACGTGTGTGGTTGTGTATCATACACAAATATTACATTTCGGGGGGAGACTTCGCTCCATTATTACAACCTTGTAGCGAATTGAATTTACTTTAAACGAGTAATATAAAACCGAATGTAAATAACACTTACAAGTGGTCGGTTTTGCCTCTCGAGTCGCTCGGGTCTGTCCTTCTTGGCAACCGCAAGGTAAGTCCCCTTTAGGTGGGTTCTGACGTGAGGCTTGGGTGTGGATTCACTTGGGTGTAGCCAAGTGGGTTTGGGCTTAGTCTTGGCTGGGTTCGACCAAGGTGTCTAGGTTTAGGATATGGTGGGTATGGTCCTAGCTAGGTCTAGGTTTGGTTTAGGAAGATGAGAAGGAGCTAGGCCAGCCAAAGGCAGGCCGGTTGGGTGGGTTGTCGAGGTTGGTGCACGGCCAACAAGTGTTGGCCGAGTGCTAGGTGCACTCGGCTGGTTTAGGGTGCGGGATATGGGGTGCTTTGGGACATGCCTAGGTGCAGCTGGGGGTGCAGGCCGGTAGGGTGCAGGCTGTGGTGCGGGTGAGGTGCAGGCCGGGGCGCAACTGTGTTGTAATTCAAAAATGCATTGTAGGAGATCAAACACACAAAATAAGAATAATATTTTGGAGGAAAAATGAATGGAGGCCGCCCCTCCTCTTTTCCCCTCTCTTACAACACAACCTCTCTCTCTTTAATACATCTACCAGCCCTTATATAGAGAGCTGTAAAACGGAGTTTGATCAAAATAACCAAAATACCCCTAGTACAGAAAATTACCAAAATGCCCTTACAGTTTCGGGCGAGTACAATAATACCTAGAAACAGAAAACTAACACTAGATAAGCATATTCTTCAACACCCCCCTCAAGTTGAGAGTGAGATACCATAGTAGTAGCAAGACTGAATATCAATGCCATCTTCAAATGCAGCAGCATGACCATCCATATAGCAAACCATCATTCTCATCATCTGCATAACCTAATATAGACATGTACGTGGCTGAACGTGGTCCATCATCATATATTGCCTCTGCAGCAATTCTTCTCAGTTCAACATTCTGTTAAAACATCAAGCACCATAATCTTGACATGCTAACCACCACAATACGTGCAGCCGCCAGCCTATTCCAATAACTGCAGCCATTTCCATGCAGTAAATACAGTTCCACATTCCGACTTCCATGTGCAGCATTCAATAATGAGCACCACGACAGATCCATCAACTTATGAAGGACTCTTAAGCTTCCCTTTAACCAATTTGAATATCAAATGGAGCCCCTCAACATTCTCAAGGTCTTCACATATCCTAAACAGATCCATCAACTTATGAAAAACAATCTTTATCTTGTAGTATGAGTTCCGAAACGTGAATTTGATCTGATGCAGAACTTCGTCCTTATCATATTTTGGCGTGCACACCACCCACGAACATGTGCTTGAATTTTAACAGAAGACCTTTCAAGAAAACAGCAGACAGATACACTTCACCATTTTTGAAGCATGACAACACTTTCAAGTTGACCTTGTGAAAACTTGTACCGTTGGCTTAGAGACACATAACACTTTAGTTCTGGCAATATATCCCCTAGCATATCTCTGGATCACAACTGCAGCAGCCCTGTAATGATTGAACTTTTTTCTTACATGTATGACATCGTACTCTACTCTGAATTTTAACAACAGCAGACTTTTGATACTGAAAATCTCTTTTAATCAACAAACCACGCCAATAGTTCTGGATCCTAGTAATTGCAGCTTCTTGAGTTCGAATGAAACTGTTTTGCTTCCATTTTCTCCATGCCTTAGAACTTCAGCTCCTGCCTTCCGAACTCCATGATAAATGCAGCCATATAAATGCATAACCTTCATAATAAAAGAAAAGCAGCCATATGCAACCATATAAAGGAGGTAGTCGTGCATGCTTTCTTGGGAATAAGAACAGTTCACAACAGCTATATGCAATCAATGTTATATCTTCACGATAAATGCTCATCAGCTATATGCAATAAATGCCTTACCTTCATGATGAATGCAGAGCAGCCATATGTAATAAATGCTTTTACCTTCACAATGAATGCACAACCGATTTATCCAACAAATGCAACCACACTGCTCAATAATTTCTCTGCACCGCATGTTAACTTTAGCTCATATGTTTATTGCAACCACCTCAAGAGCGTGAAACTCTTCCAGAGATTTTCCAAGATCAGGATCAAATGACCTTATGTTATATATATCAAGATCCTGGCCAAGGATAAGCTTGAAGAATGCTTCCGAAAATGGTATATCCAGCATTCGTCCATCTTGAAGTGCCTTTGCCACTACCTGTCCTATAAGAACAATTTTTTTTTTCACTTCACAGAAGTCCACACTATTTGAGGTGTTCAATGACCAAGGCCGTGGAAACAGTCCAGAAGGAGATGATATCAGGCCCTCAACTTGAAAGCTTTCTGCATTTCCTGCAGATCTTGACTTGCAACCTGTTTCTCTCCACATTCCCAAACTGGATTTCTGAAATTCTTGACTGAGTAGGATATAGAACTCCATTGTTGGACCAAGTCCTGTACCAACTTCATCAGAATACTCTACATCAAGAATGGCTTTTTCACAAGCATGCATATCCATCATCTGCATGGCAGAAGTCATTACATTGTTTCGCTGCACGCAAAACGTTTTCCTTGGAAGACTCCCATTCAGAACATTAACATTGTTGGTACTCATCTGCTGTCCTGAAGTTCTCTCAATGCTTCTTGACAGACCTGAAACACAGATTTGGAAATACTTCCTTCTTGCTTCAAAAGTAAACACGAACGGGCATTCTGTCACTAGCCAGCTACACCATGGAGGTAGACAACTGTTATCAATTGCTAATGGATCTTGCATTTGCTGTTCCAGCTTTTCTGTTAGCTTGCTGCTGATGAACTCATTCTGTGGAATAACAAGAACAACACCTCTAAAGGCATCAAAACTGTGTTTTTCCTTCAGAGAATAATTTTTGTCTTTCATATAACATCAAATGGCATGAAAACCTGTTCAGACACTCCATTGCCTTGAGCAGAGCTAATACATCATGCATAGCATCAGTTATTCCAATGTCTAAAGGAAACTCCGTTGACAAGAGAGAAGAAAACTTTGCCGATGGAATCCCTATTTGGCTCTTTGCATTTGAATGAGTGCATCCCATATCAGAAGACTTCTCTTGAGGCTGGAAGGCTCTTTTAAATGAAATTTGAAATACTTGATTCCACAACCTTGAGCCGATAAGTAAGTCATGCTCTGATGCCATGTTGTAATTCAGAAATGCATTGCAGGCGATCAAACGCACAAAATAAGAATAATATTATGGAGGAAAAATGAGAGATTGAAGGAAGGGGCGGACCTCCAATGGAGGCCACCCCTCCTCTTCTCCCCTCTCTCTTACAAAACAACCTCTCTCTCTCTCTAATACATCTACTAGCCCTTATATAGAGAGCTGTAAAACGGAATTTGATTAAAATGACCAAAATACCCCTACTATAGAAAATTACCAAAATATCCTTACAATTTCGGGCGAGTACAATAATACCTAGAAACATAAAGCTAACACTAGATAAGCATATTCTTCAATAAGGCGCATCAGGGGGTGCAGGCCGACAGGGCACGACTAAGGCGCGGCTAGGGCGTTGCAGGTCGGGGCGCAACATGATGCATGCCGGGGAGTCGGTGGTAGGGTTGGCTGGGGTTAAGTCGGTTTGGGGGTAGGTAGTGGAGTCGGTTTAGGTCTGGGTCAAGTGGAGTCGGTTGGGGGCTGGGTTAGGCTTAGATGAGCTAGGTCGGTTAGGTAAAGTGGGCTAGGTTTAGTGGTGAGGTTTAATGGTAGATGGGTTAGGTTGGTTAGGTGAAGTGGGCTAAGTCTCGGCTAGGTTTGGGTTAGGTTTAGAGACTTACCTGAGTCCACCTTGTGCAGCCCATGTCCACACCATTTGCATTCGTGTTGTTGCAGCCCTAAACTAGGTCTTGATTAACAAGGCTTGAACCCACCTCACCTTTGGTTGAGCCCACATGGCGATAGCCCACCAATGTTGACTTTTGCACCCACTCTTTCTCTCTCTTCCCAAGGCTCCCAAGCAGTTCACGTGAACTTTTTCACCCCCTTGGTCTTATTTATAGGCCAAGAGGTGAGTCTTGGGTTTGGATCTTGGATTTGGGTTTTGAGATTCAAATTCGATCCGAACATTATTTGGGTTTGGATTCGGATATTTATGTCCAAATCCAATCCAAAATCTTCTTTCTTCAGTCCTTCTTGGTGTTTTGAGACGGGCGGTTTTGCACGGGCCCTAGCTTCCGAAGTGCTCCGTTTTGGGCTGGGTTTTTCCTAGCTTTCTTGTCCGACCATCTTCTTACCTTCCAAACTTCGTTTTGTCTGATTTCTGATTTTTCAAGCTTGGGCTTGGATTTCTGACATCTTTATCGGTGCTTTGGCTTTGTATTTCACCTTCCGGGGTTGAAGTCTGCTTCTGGCTTAGATGTTTCTTTTGCCGTTTGGCCCTGTTTTCATCCGGTCGGGCTGAATTTCTGCTTTTTGACCTGTTCTGGAGTTGCTTTTCGATTAGGCTTCACCTGCTTGATTTAGTTGCTTTACAAAATTTGGGTTTTGGCCCGGGTTTAAGAACCTTTATTTTGAAGGATTTTCAGACAAAAGTTTAAAACTTTGCAACTCCAGGGTTTTGAAAGTTCAAAATTGGTTTTAAAATGGTTTTTAAAACCTAGGTGTTTTGTTTGAAAATAATCTTATTTTGGGGTGTGTACAATTACCTTCCTATTAATTCCGCACAATTATTACCTTCCTATAGATTCTGCACGTCTATACAAGATCTAATACCTTCCTATAGATCTTGAATTTCTTGAATTGATTTTCATTTTTGTTTCTAATCTTTAGAACACTGTCACATGGGCATGATTTATTCAGGATCTTCAGTCAAATGCAATTACTTTTCAGACAATATCTTAGCCAGCTTTCACATGTTCAGGTGATTACAGAAATCACTATATTAAAACATATAGGAGGGAGATAGATGCTCGTTTATTGTACCCTGTATCTTTATTCGTCCTTATGGTTGAATCTGGGACATGCTAGGCAGGATATCTTCACTGGCATGATTCTCTTTGGCTGCAATGATAATGAGACACCAAAACCGAAACCCTGGCCTTTTCCCACATTACATGGGGTTGGCTTCATGGATTCTTAGTCGCCATTGAGCTTAGCGTTGTGTCATATCAGCATTTAGCTCATGTTTTATCGTGAAATAAATCTTCTAAATTGTCGTTTCTATTATTATTTGATTGCATTTTACTTTATCAACAGATCCAAAAACACTTCGAGTGGCATTCACCTCCTATAAGCTACGATGCGAGATACATTGGGTCCAGGGCATCAACCTTTAGTGTTTAGATGAAGGTCAAGAATCCGACTACAGCATTTCAGGGACAAGATTATATGGAAGTGCATAATCTTTTGCTTTGCTTTGTTCTGTCATTGCTTCAAAACCAAATCAATTGGATTTGGAGCTGTGGCCCATCAGATGAAGCGCAGGACTAGATGGCTACTGCAATGTGGTTTATATTCGTGAATCATTCTGTTGCTGGTCTGCAGGAAGTAACACTTTCTTTACCTTAACCAACCCGCAGTCATCGAATCAGGTAATTAACTTTTCAGTTTAAACAAATTTTCTGTTGTATTCATGTGAAGATGAATTAGGATGTGCAGTATAATGTACACCACGGTATCGGAATTACTGGAATGATCTAGAAATGTAATTCTTTTGGAAGTTCTTCATTGATTTAGATATTTTTTTTTCACCCATTAACGATGCATTATGTTGAATTGAGAGTCTCTCTGCTATGTATGATTCTTTTTCCAGTTTATATTGATAGTAACATATGCTGATGGTGTCATCGGTCCCCTGATTGGGATGTGCTTGAAATCGGTTTTGGTTTCTGGTATGCAAGTTCACTTTCAATCCTACCTTGTGGATCTCTGCTTACATGATAAATATTGGGTGGAGTGAGTGTTTTCTGAATAACTTGTGGAATTTCTTGTGTCTGATAACTGAGTTCCTGGTACTTGGTTATCTTCCTTTCTAATTTTCTTATTTTGTTTTCTAACTTCCTTATTTCAGGTTGGATAGATTGGATTTTGCATATCATTTTCTCATATGTTGTATTCATGTTTTTATGGAAGTCTTTCCCTATCCCTTCTCGTTTCATCTAATTTTCCTGAATCGTTCTATAACTAACATGGTTTCAGTTCATGCTTGATCTAGTTTTCTGAACATAAACATCTATCTGATATAACCCAGTTTGAAACATCTATCTATATGCATATGTTTAGAAGCTATGTTACACACATCAGTACATGCTTGGTTGATCATATGTTTCCCCTCACTTACTGCCATTACTGGTTTTTTGTCCTCAACGGCCACCTGCCTAACGGACCACAACCATCTCAGGCTTCCGACTTTTGGGTAGCATACTTTCTTCCTTACATGACTATGCTTCACTTTGCTTCACACTTTCATGCTTACACATGCATACTTAACATTTCTTACGGATAAACCGTTCTTGGGTTGTATCGCAACATTTATGTTTTTGAAAACATCAATCTTACACTAGCCTAGAACATGCTTCATTACTAGACTACATGAGTCAGGAATTGGGAAAGATAAGTTTATTCCATAAATATGAAACTTACAATGAGTGGTGATTCTGCATCATGCTGGAGTTCCAGCGTTACATCCATAGCTTGTGAAATAAATGGAAATGGGTTGAGTTTTGGGTTACAAGGCTCAGTACATAAGAGAGGTCAGTGAGGTGAGAGAGTCTCCTGATTTTCCCGATGCCCCCTGATGTCTCCCGAGCTCCTCCTTATATAGTAAAGCTTCTTGCCTTTGTGTGGAATCCACGGAGTGGCGAATCTCTGAGTGGAGCATCTTCTTTTGACTAAGTGGCTGCTTTTATCTGGACGAATCTGCTTTTCTGAGTGGCTGGTCGAATTTGCTTTTGCTTTTTTGAGTGGCGAATAATTCTTGTCGGGAATCTACTTTATAAAAGTCGGCTCCCCGAGACTCAAACTTTTAAAAAGTGATTCTGAGTACTTTGGAATCTATCTTTTTTCAGTGGCTGTCCCTGTCTGTCACTGTCATATCTTCTTTGTGTCTGACACGTACATGACTCTTGTCTGACTCGTATATACATGACTCTTTTATGACTCGTATATACCTGACTCGTATATACTTTTACATGACTCTTACATAACTGGGTTTATACGTTTTCTATACGTATTACTCCAGTTTGACTTGTAAGTCTAACTCTGGTTCTGAATTGCAGGTTTTGCATGAGTGTTCTGGTATGTCTGAGAATACCTTGCAGTAGATCTTTTCATTGGTTGATGTTGTAATTCTTCTCTTGAATGCCTTTGTAGTAGCTCTTTCTTCTGGCTTGCTCATACTGTGTAGCCATTTTGCTACTTCTTTATGACTGCCTGGTTTAGTTGTTGTTGCTTGTGAATAGATTATTTGATAATCGTTTGAGTGGTATAACCATACATTTCTTTCTTCTGTAAATTGGCTCAATAGTTCATTGAAGGCCAATCTTAAATTCCAAATTCTTTTGTTTAAAATGAATTGTGGTAAATCAACAATGGGTATTTCAGGTTGACTGGTGGTTTCTGGTATAAGAAGTGACTTGGTTATGCCTATTTTGACTACATGAATAGGTACAAGGATATCTGTTTGGGTAAGTTCAGCAAAAGTGTTGTAGAATCGGACATAAATGAGGTTTGATTTTGTAATTGCTAAATAGGCTTTTACAGCTTTGTAAATAACTGGGATTTCTTGAAGTTCAAGGCCAGTAGTTGTATAGAGTGTATGCATTAGGCCATAAGTGTAACAGGTTTTTACTAACCGTGGGTTGGTATTTGGTAGTGCAAGTAACTTGTTGTAACCTTGCATGGGTTGTGTACTATATCCTTCTGTTTGAGGTACTTCTTTTTGTCTTGGGTTTAGGTTTAAATGGTTCAGAATCTGGTGTAAACCAGATAAGTATTTTTGGGTCATATATGATTGTGCTGACTTTTGCGTCTGAATAGCCTGTGTGTATGTCTGGAGTTGTGGTGGCATAAATGGAATTTCTTTGATAGTTGGCTTAGTGGGTTCAAATTTTCCCGCTAAGTTTAAATTCTTGTATCTTTGGGTAGGCTGAGTCTTTTGACTAGCTTTAGGTTGGCTGTCTTGAGTAATGTCTTTAGGTAGGTTGGATGAAGTACTTGTTTCGCACATCTCCTGGCTAAGTAGCTCAATGGTCTGTTGAGCCGTTAATTTTTGACTTGCATTGTGTGCTGCATTGAGAATGTTAGCTTGAGGGATTATCCCTGGCATAGTGCCTATATATTCTTTAATAATATATAACTCTTCTTTGAGAGTTTTAACTTCTAGTTTTAAATCATTTATTTGTTGTTGTAATAACTCTTCTGAAGTAAGTGGTTCTTCCTGCATTGACAAATGTATAAGTTAAACATATCTTGCATTCTCAAACATATATGCAATACATATGTTCTATATGATTTCATGAAGAGACTTGGTACATACGTCCGCAACTTCATTACTTTCACATCCTAACTTAGGATTTCTAGATAAAATGTCTGCTATCTTGTTGTCTGAAGTTTTAAGTAATTCAACAGTATAATCAAAAGCATTAATTTCATTAACTAACCTTCTGATATATTTTTGTGTAATACTAACTGCTAATTTATGCTTTAGCCAATAAACTACTTGAGTATTGTCAGTTCTAAGTATGAAATTTGTAAATACGACATAAATCTCAAAATGTAAAATTGCATTGTAACATGCTTGTAATTCCTTTCTATTTATTTCCCACTTAACTTGTGTTTCATTAAATGTTCTTGAGTAATATCTACATAACTGTTCTGTTTTTGAGTTTTGATACTTGAATTTCAACACTGATCCATAACTGAATTCACTTGCATCACTTTCTATAATCCATTTGAATTGTTTATTTTCATCTGGAAATTCTAACTTTGGTAAATTTTTACATGCCTCTTTAATTTCTGCTATATATTTCTTGTCTTCCTCATTCCATAAATATTCTATATTTTTCCTGAGTTTTTTATGTAATGGTAGGCATAACTTTGCTATCTTTGGTACATATTCTCTTATTTGGTTAACTAATCCTAAAAAGGATTGTAATTTCTTTGTTGTATCTATACAATCATCATGATTTGCTATTTTTTCTACTATATGACTTTGCATTTTAATTCCTCCTTTGTCTATCTCAATACCTAAGAATTCTATCTGATTCTTACATATCTGTGCTTTCTTCTTACTTAAACTTACACCTGCTTGTTCTGCATAATGTATAAATGCTTCTAGTAACTGTATATGTTCTTCATATGTATGTGAGTATAACAATATATCATCTATATAAATCACACAATTATTAAGTCCCTTAAATTGTTGATCCATAAAATTTTGATATCTTCTTGGTGCATTTTTATATCCAAAGGGTAATACATTCCATTCATAAAATCCATTTGGTACTGTGAATGCTGTTAAATGTTTACATTGGTCTTCTAACTTTAAATGATAAAATCCACTTTTACAATCAAACTTGCTAAAATAACTATATCCTGATATCTGTTTTAACTTGAGTATTTTGTTTGGTATAGGATAATTATAACTTTTGGTTTTTGCATTTAAATTTCTATAGTCTATAACCATTCTGGTTTTACCTCTTTTTTGTTCTGAATGTTTATCTACTATAAATGCTGGACTGCTGTGTTTTGAATTTGATTTCTGTATATAATTGTTTTCTATTAACTCTTTTATATGCATGTCAAATCTGGTAAATCTGTTAGTGTATATTTCAATGGTGGTTGATGAATTATACTATCTTCATTTATCAATTCTATCTTAACTGTTGTTTTATGTTTATCCCAATATTCTAATGGGTTTTCTGAATATAATTTTTCTAACTTTGTTTGTATCATAGTTTTATGATCTATATGATAAATATGTAGGTTTATAACATTTATCTTTTTATTTTGCATTTTTTTAGTTATCTTATCATCTCCTTTAATCCATGGTACTTCTAATTTTTCTGCATTGTTGGTAATTAAAGCTGATATCTTATGTCTACATGGAGTTGTTAAGTATAAATACTTTTCTGTAATGATTATTGGTAAATAATTGTTTAAAAATGGTTGTCCTAAGATTATATCTTTTCCTTCTATCTCAAATGTATATATCTCTTTGATCTTTAATATCTTATCCCATATTTGTATATCTATATCTCTTGCTTTATAACTTATTGTGTTACCTTCTCCATTAAATCCTTTTACTGTAAGTTCTGTTCTTAACTTTTCCCATTTTTCTTCTGGTAAACAATTTTTCTTACATATGTTTATCTGTGCTCCTGTATCTATGTATGGTGTATAATATCTGTTTTGATAACCTGGTATTTTTATCTTTGCTAGTATATAAAAGAATTTTTTTCTATCCATTGTCTTATCTATTTATCCTGGGTATGACTATTGTCTTATCTGAATGTCTTATCTCTATAAAATGTTTTTCTATCTTGTATTGTGTCATCATATCTAACCATTTTGTACCTAGTATAATATCTACCTTATGATCTATTCTTTCTTGTTGAATTTGAAATTCTATCTGTATCTTATGATTCTCAATAATAACTTCTTTTATATTCATTCCTCTACTTGTATAAATTTTTCCTTGTAAATCTTTATAACGATGATTACTTGGTATGATTAATTCATTTCTAACTATGTCTGGTGTTACATAATTTTCTCCTGATCCTGTGTCTATCAGAATAGGATATAACTGATCATTCATAATTCCTTGTATAAAAAATTGTCTTTCACTGCTTGGTGTTTCTATGAATTGTATTGGTACAATATCTTTTGTATTACTTGTACTTGCTTCTGAATCTAAGTTTTTAAATCTGTCTGTTATAATGCTTAATTCTTTATCATCTGATTCTATGTATCTATATTCTTCAGGTTCAATAACTTGTATCAATTCCTTGAATGGATTTTCTATCTGAATTGTATCTATCTTTTTTGTAGCTGATATATGATGTTTGTTTGTTACTATATAACAACTTTTACCTTTTATTGTCATAACTTTATTTCCTTGTTTTAATTCTATTCCTGATAACTTCCAGTATAATACTAATGCTTTGTCTATATTTGCATCTGTAAGTGCTACTGTATAATTTGGTGCTATAATAAATTTTAGTCTTTGATAGATCAAATTGCCTTTCATTTTAGCTATAATAGCTTTATCTATGGGTTTGATAATTCTGTCATCTGCTAAATATAATTCTATAGGTGTATCAATACCTTCTTTAAAACATGCTTTGATCATAATTTCTAGTGCTCCAAAGTATATATATTTCATTTGTTCTTTACTTTTTATTTGACTAAGTTCTTGTTTAATAACTTGTTTATTAACTAAGGGTACTCTAGTTTTTCCTATAGCTTCTTTTATATCTATACAATGTTCTCTTTTGTTTATTATATAGTATTCTTCTATTCTTTTACTTAATAAGTTTTTAAATCTTGGTATGTTAAATATCTTATCTTTGTTTATACTTAATTCTTGTTTATCTATTTTTTGAAATAACTTCTTATCAAAGATTATCTTTTGTGTACATCCTGTCTCATTATCTTCCTCTTGATACATGATATCTTCTAATTTTACTATATCTTTTTCAGTCATTTTCTGAATCCGTTTCTGTTAAATCTGTAGTACTATCTGTTTCTGTTTCACTGGATTGTGATGTATCTATTTCAATATCTTGTGATTCATTGTCTTGTATTTCATATATCATTATCTTCAAATTGTATTTGTTCTAACATAGCTATTTCTAAGCTTATGTATTTTTCTGTTGTTAATAATTGTACTTGTTTTGTTTTTGGTAGTCTACAATCTTTTGCTATATGTCCTAGCTTGCCACAATTATAACATTTACATTCTTTTGGATTCTTTGTGTAGTTTTGTATATACTTTTTTCTTTTTACAAAATATTTTCTATTTGGTTTTCTATATTTGAATCTTTGTTTTATATATTTCTTAAATTTTTTCTTCTTAAATTTCTTCTTATTTTTAGATTTTCTTGGATATCTTTTACTACATCCTAATTTCGGTGCTTCATAATTTGTACAACATTTAAATTGATCTCTAAATATATGTTTCATTTTTCTTTCATTCTTTATCTGAATACATTTATCTGTATACCATTGTTTCATAAATTCTATTCTTGCTCCTAATGTTTCTGTCTTACATCTTTCATTGAAGTCTTTTATAATTTGTTCATTAAGTGGTTTAGGTAGCTTTTGATAAAAGATTTCATGTGTAGTTTTTTTCTCTTCATTTTTTAAACATGCTTCGTAATAATACTTACTATATGCACATATATAATCATCTAAATAACACATATCACAAATAACTATTTCCATAAGTCCTCTTCTTGCCTGTTCTTTCTGAATTTGTGTATAATTTGAATCTGCGTTTGTATTTAAAAATTCTCCTTTAATTAGATATTCATACTTGTTCAATATATCCTTAACATGTGTTGTTACATTTCCTGATATATCTGTTATTTTTCTTAATGCATCTATTGTTTCATGTGGTAATTGGTTAAACCATTTCAATACATTTCCTACAAATGATGTTTCTATATATGTTGATGTGTTTGCTAAGTCTATCTGTGCTTCCATTAAATGTTTCATAATTTCTGAATACCATATATCTATAGTTTTTCTTAGATCTTGTTGACAATCTAAATCTAATATACCTGTTTCATGTGTTTTTCTAGTTAATACTTGTTTTTCCATTCTTGATTTCCATAACTTATTTTGTTTATCATCTCTTCCATAATCTTCTCTAATTGCTTCCATGGGTTTCTTATGATCTCTATGTGTAACTGTTGATTGTGCAGTACTTGATGATGCTTCGTCATTGTTAGCTGGTGTTATAGGTTCTATCTTTACATTTTCTGTTGCATTGATCAAATCTGTATAAGTTTCACTTATATCTGAGTCTGAATCTGACTTACTAATTCCATATACTTCTATATCTGATTGTTTTGTTATTACATTCAATTCTACATAGTTAAATTCTTCAATCTGAGTTGATACTTCCTTTTGAGTATGAGTTGCTATATTTGTTTCAATACACTGTTCTGATGTATATATTGTATCTAAGTTTTCCGGCATAGTATCTACTATTTCAGGTATAGTTTCATTCTGCTTATTATCAATGATTGGACTATCTGATAACTTATCAGTATCTCGTATCTTTATATCATTTTTAAATATATCGTTTCTAACGTTATTTTGTTGACTTTTTTGACTGAGTCTGTTTTGACTAGGTTCATATGTCTGACTAGGTCTATGTTGTATATTCTGACTAAGTTGTTTTTGACTTTCTATATTCATCATTAACTGTTCTTGTATAAGTTGTGAAGTCCTTATATTATTTTGCATCAAGTCTTGTAAATTTTTCACTAAATCAATCAATACTACCTCTTTTCCCCCTAAATTTGCAGATGGAACTGTAGTGGAATCTGAATAATTTTCTAAGTTTCTAACTCTTTGGTTTGAATGTCTTAATTCTGACATAACTTCATCAAATTTGTTGTCTAATTTGTCTAGTCTATTTTGTATATTTGTGTTTATATTTGTTTTTTCTTTACTTGTTGTTTTGATATATTTATCTTCATTCATGTCTAAATTTTTCCAATTTTCTTGCTGTAATCTTACTAATTGTTCTGAATAAAAAATGAAAAAATGATATATATATGTATATATATATATATGTATGTATATATATATAGGCATTTATAGAGAGATAGATAGGCATGTAGAGAGAGAGAGAGAGCCTCATATATGCTAGTATCATTCTATACCTGTATATCCAAACAAACATGAAGCATCCATACAAAGAGATTTAGTAAAAAATTTAATTAGAAAAGCAAAAAGGTACAATTACCTTTTCTAAGTGCTTTGATTTATTATATACTTGATTAGATATGCGTACTTTTTAACGGTGGAGATTTATTTTGATATGCTAGCATGTAACCGTGTTAGCATATACAAGGTTCTCTCTCAATATATATATATATATATATATATATATATATATATATATATATATATATATATATATATATATATATATTGTTTGTATCTTCAGTCAAGTCTAAGATCGCCAACCGATCATCTGGCTCCGGAAATGACATTTACATTTGTGATAGTACTGTCTGGTGGAATTGCACGCCGAAGCTGCTTTGTTTCTTTAATACTGTTAACCTCTCTCCTGTGCCTCTTCATCATCTCCTTCACTTTGTTCTCAGTGGCTTATATGACGGCACACATGCACAAGCGTGTGCATACACACACATGGAGAGAGTGTGTTGTCGAGAAAATTGACTTCTCTCCTAAACAACAGTTGCAGTGTGTTGAGAAACAAGGACAAGGTTGGCTTTTCCAACGACCTCCGATCGAGCCAATTGACTGCAATAGGATCGTAGTGTGGCTTAGGAAGAGGGTGAACTTAGGTTTGGCTATCAAGAAGCTTCACCTATGTTATGGTCACAGGAATAGAGCACCGAGGAGTTGGATTTCCTTTAAGAGGCAGAGACAGCTTGTATACCGTAGAAATCACGTAACAGTAATGTATGATGAAATGTTAACTTTACTCCTGCTATTGTAAAAGAACGAAATGTACAGAAAAGACGGAATTCTATAATGTACAGTGAACTCTTAGATGTCGGAGGGGTCCCCTAGTTTCTTCTTCCCTCTTATTTATACTCTCGTCTCCCCTCACGCCAGTTTTTCTTAGCCGTTTCCGTCTTTCCACCGAGCCATTCCGCCATCCGTACCAAAAGGTCAGGTCGCTGCAGGTGCATATTGCTTTGTTTTCCACGTGTTGGGGTTTGGTTGGAAGTCACATTGTTTGGCTGCTAAATTTCGAGCGTCACAGACACAGAGGCCTGAGATTAGTTGTTTCCAAAACGCATTTGCACATTGTTAATTCTACACTCCTGCTAGGTTATATCCATGTCTCTAAATCAAACACGTCACTTGTAAGTAGGAAATGATTCTCCCATTTTAAACAATTCCTCATATGGTTTGGTAACGAGCGATGCCATAGGTCATAGCCAAGACTGGATCCAATCCTGGTAAGTATAGCAGCCTGCTTATAAAGGTCTGCAGTTCTACGTGTTTCAAATATATTCGATGGCAGCTTATGTTGATCAAAGAGCCTACCCGAGCAGGTCGTGAAATTCTTGTTGGAGTATGAGGGACATCTATTAAGACGCATGTACCATTAATAACCTAAGCACTTACAGATAGGTGGCATATCATTTTTTTTAAAATCAATTAAATTTAATGATCAAACATGAATGAGCATCAGGTGAACAGATACAATTCCACACACTCTCTCTCTTGGCAGACTATTCTCTTTTCTACCTTTTGAAACCGCTTGCACTTTTTTGCAAGAGTAACATTTAGAGCTGTCAATGTGAAGGAAAGTCCCTACCACTCATGCATGCTCCTTGTTAGGAACTCGTGACACTCGAAGGTTCTTTTGAGTAGACTCCCTGGCCGGTGGCTCCTTGTCAATGTTTGCCCTTTTATCTGCACGCTGACACAGTGCACACCTTCAATGTCATATGGGGAGAAAACTGTACGGTTTAACTTGAACATCTTAGCCACATCTATCTGTGAAAGTACCAAGTCCTATATTGCATCTTTAAATATTTAACTGTTATTATTATTCTCAGGAAGATAGAAGAGATTCGGTTTCTTTTGACTTATAATGCTTTGTGTATGGATGTATATGTATATATATATGTGTGTGTGTTCAAGACGAATATGGTGTCGTTGAATTGAATCCATAGCCACTTGAGTTTCTACCTGAAACTTAGAATGCATTAAACTTGTACTCTTTTCCTTTTTTGGTACAATGCGGAGGCTGAAGCTAGATGCATGCCCTGCGTATAGAACTCATGATCTTTATCCTGTGAATCTACCCCCTAGCCAGGTGAGCTATTGGCATTTGTGCTAAACTTGTATGCGTTAAAAAGAATGCCAACTAAACAGCCTTTAGATCATATCCACAAGTTTTTCTGAAGCCTTAGTCACACAGAATGCACCAAACCTGTATACTTTTCTTTTTTGAGTACAGTGGGAAGGCTGAAGCCAGATAGAACTCATGACCTTTATCCTGTGAGTCGACCCCCTAGCCAGGTGAGCTATTGGGGTTCGTGCTAAACTTATACTTTAAAAGACGGTATTTGTGAGAAAAAATGCATTATGAACCTCGTCAAGCATTAAAACATGTAAAAATTTTGCAGTAGCGAACTTATAGTCGTCTCTAACAGGAACGTATCTGTTGGCAGAGGCCGACTGTAACAATAGTCTGCTGTTTAAGACCATGGGCCCCAAAATAGCCCACGAGTTTAACCGTAGGCTCTAATACAATCCCACGGCAACCATTAGCTATTGAGGTCACCTTAGAATTTTCTCTATAAACTCCATTGCACATAAAAAACCTTCGGAATAAAAGTTTCGTGCAATTGGGACCTTAAATAACTGAAAAGCCTACCCTTCAGAAAATTAACAAGAGATAATTCAAAAAGTTGGCAGATTAAATGCTTTATAAACGATGAATATGTGCTTAAGATTAAAGAAGTATAAACTGATAGCTGGTGGAGTACTTTAAGGAGCATATCTCAAACGCAGTTGGATTTTAAAAGTCAAACAATTATAATGAATGGTGGCAGAATTCTGAAGTTCCAGCTTTAATTACTTCAAAAGAAAGGGCGATTCTTCTTAATGATAAAGATTAAGAAGAAAGTATCGTGCAGCCAAGCAGAGTGGGTTTTGGTATTCCCAACAAGTACAATTGAATAATGCAACTTGGCATCGGACTAGGATAATCTTCTTAGCAAGTGGTATAAAAAGATTAATGACCTCAGTAGTAATATTGCATGAGAAGTCTTGATAGCCGTTGTGCGTGTGTTCTGCAGATGTGCTTTGAGAGAGAGAGAGAGAGAGAGAGAGAGAGAGAGAGAGAGAGAGAGAGAGAGACTTAGTTATGCTACGATAGTGGGGAGTCCATCGAAAGAGCGTCTGGCATTGATGACCACCATAATACAACACATATATATATCTATCTGATTGCGGAGAAAAGATTGAGGCTTTTGAGGTTTACCAGGTTTTTGGAGGTCATCCCGGGTGAGGGCCTACAAAAATAATCGCATTCTTTTACAGGGAAAGTTCGATGCTAAGAACTAGTTTACTTAGAAAAAGATCCTTCTCTCTCTATATATGTATATGTATATCTATATTATGTACATATAGGAAAACCCGATTATTATATATATAGAAAAACTAGATTATGTTCATCCCTAACATGAGAGTAATTTAGAAAAGTTAAAAGTTTTCAAAAATATGGAAAACAATGTTCTCTTTCTCACACCCATATAAACTAGATTCTGTTAATCTCCAACTAATTTAGAAAAGTTGAGTTAAAAAAAAATGAAAGACAATGTTATCACACTTATGATATCCTGAAAAGTAATAATCAAACAAGAGTTAGTGCTGTCAGTAGTGGGCAGGATCTAATTACTCTCTCTATATAATATATATATTGTATGCATGTATGTATTTATTTATGACTGTATGGAAATTTTCCTGTCTGAGGTTATCCACCAGATTGTTATCCGACAGAGAGAAGAAAACGAAAGGACTGATAGAACCCACCTTTCACATGGTATGCCTTTTCTTCCATATTCCTGTTCCAGATATGTTTTCACTTCATAGAAGTTTCAACTTTGCCCTACTTTCAGTAAACCCACCTGAATGCCCCTCAAGATCGGCCTGTACCATATTAACACAATTATATTGGAAGCAGAAGTCAATTGGCAGTTGATACTTGCCTGCTTTAAGAGGGGAGTAAGTGGTCAAGAACATGCATCCAATTCAGCAATTTTCATTTTGACTCACTCATTGGTTCTTAAGAAAATCAGTATGAGAATTCCATCGTACGTCATTTCACTTTTTTCTCGAATAGAGAAAGCCTGTAGCAGTCTCCTGTTTCTGTGTATTATTAAAAAAAACTAAAAAGATCAAATACAGACGTCTCTCTCTCTCCCTCTCTCTCTCTCTCACACACACACACGGAGGTTCGTTTAATAAATGGTACTATCAATTTTACATTCTAGGACAGAACATAATCATCACCGAAGGACATTTTGCTTCCTGTTGAAGTGGGCATAATATAAGCGAGCAATTTTGCCAAGTGCAGCTGCTGTCACAAGTGGCCATGCTATACCACAACTTTAAAGGGTTGTACGTGTTGCATGCCTCCGTGTGCGTGCCCCTAAAACACACACACACGCACACACAAAGAGAGAGAGAGAGAGAGAGAGAGAGAGAGAGAGAGAGAGAGAGAGAGAGAGAGAGAGAGAGAGAGAGAGAGAGAGAGAGAGAGAGTAATCACATCTAACTAAATGTGCAGGGATAACATGACACTCAAACATCTCTATATACACAAGAATAACAAAAGCTCACATACAGTTTCATGCAGCCCAACTAGTTAAGTACCTGTTTTAAAAAGTATCTGCTTCAAAAAGAAGGGAGAAAGCATTGAGAACTAAATCCTACCATCATCTTCACTCTGAAGTGCTAAATCCTATTTAAAGGCTGTTTAGAATTTGGACCTTCAGGGACCTCAACTTATATACCATTTAAATATCTCCATATTTTGATATCATAATTAAGTCACTAAGCAAATATAAGCATGGTACCATGCCTAAGGATATAGGACAATAATATAGATTATCTCCTTGATACTCTCACACTCGAGTCATGTTTTATTAACAGATATGCTCCTTGATTCAAATGTCATGCCCATCCATACATGATCACACTTTGGGCACACCATTTTCTGCATTCAGAGGCAGATCCCACTAGATGCAGACTCCGGCATCAAACCCCCAACCTGCTGTGAGAGATCCAACCTCCTCTTTCTCCTTTTGCTCACCCTTGTGCGTCTTGACCTAGCATTTAACTCAGTAGGTATCAGCCTGGTCTTCATCTCAAAAGCTTCGATTTGCCTCCACCCACACACCAAGCATCCGCCATGTCCATTGACTACGAACTGTTGCGGGACAACCAAGTTAACAATGTTAGAAGGTCAACTCTACGACAGATTTCTTCAGCTCTAGAGTTTGAATTCATGTAAGTTATATTTGCAAACAAAAATATGGAACTTCGTAACTTTTTCCCAACTCCGGTTCCTTTAAAATCCTGTAGTTGCCTATCTGTGAAATCCTTGATCCGCCATAAGCTCCCAAACGCTAACTAATTGCCATCAACCCATCATGAATTAAGAACAAGTAGCCAGCAATGCTTAGTTGGTCCAAGAACTTGCGCCCCTTAAGCAAACGCTCGAGTTCCGACCTTGTCGATGGAGAAAACGAATGATGGGAGAGCTTTACCTCCACTGCGGGCGCGACCTGACTCGAGCAGGATTAGTCGGGGTCCTCCAGGCTTCAACATATACTTCACCAAAGAAACAAGACTAAGGCAAGTTTCCCCATATAGACATGGCCAGTTTTGGTTACTTTGAAACCAGAACCACAACCGAACAAGCTCCAGGCCGGTTCCAATTACGATTCTAGAACCATCGGTTTTGAAGCGATTCCAACTTGAATCCTATCCTATCCAGAATCAGTCAAAAGTATTTAAAAATTTAAGGATTTTTTTAAATATTCAAACCTGCAGTTTGGAATCATTGGTTCCGATTCTGGTTTTGCGAAAGGTGGAACTGAAACCGAACTGGGTTGTCCCCGTTTTCACCTTCGGTTTCAGCCAAGAAATGTTCGGTTCCAGTTGGAACCGCGGGCCCCTTTCAAATAAAGAAGCTCTTTATTAAAAGCAAAAGAATATAAAGAAAAGAACAAGAATGCCAACCTCTGATTACTAGATTTCATCTCCCAGTTACCCAACGTCATCCAATTAGCTGCCTCCGCCTCAACACCCTTCATATCATTGGCCACTTTTTCCCATCCGTGGGGATGAAGCACTAAAAGGAAGCAGTGCCTGCCAATGAGAAAATATTCACTAAAAAAAACTGCCCAACCAATTCGGTGCCTCCCTTGGACTTGCTCTCTCAATATATAAAGCACTTCTTTCTATCCGACTTGACTTTATGTGTCGGTGGCCTGTGAGAATTTTGGGTGAGAATGGTTAGGAAATGCTCACATTGTGGCAACAATGGCCATAATTCCAGGACTTGCAATATTTCTATAGGAGGGGGTTTCAAGCTTTTTGGTGTTCAGCTGCAGGTGGCATCTTCCTTAATGAGGAAAAGTGTCAGCATGGAGGTGCTTTCACCTTCGCATGCTAATTCTGTGGACGACAGCCATGGAAGTGTCAATGCTGATAATGGTTATCTGTCGGATGGGCTAGCGCATTCGTTCAATAGAATCCATGAGAGAAGGAAGGGTGAGTGACCAATTCTTGCTTTTGAATTTATTCTTGGGAAGTTTTCCATCATATACCTGGCAGATTGGTTTTCTCATAATTTATCTTTTCTTTTTTCCATTGGAAGTTCTTTTTGTTTGAATTTCACTTGGCGATGCTTTTTGTGTATAATCCACGCTAAAAGCTGCAGCTGGTTGTTGCATTAGGGTGTTTTGTTTGCCTTTTTCTCCTCCCGGGTGTAGTTCCGATCATATTTTGATTTGGTGAGAGATGGCTTGCTTTCTGACATGGATGCTCTTTGACATATATGTGTTTAGAATTGTGGGAAGATGAGAATTATAAATTTCTACTTTCGTGCTTTTTTTTAATAAACTCCGTCCATGTAAGGAATCATCGGTCCCAAGCTCGAATAAAAGAAGAGAATTGCATTAGGCTTCCGACAACCAACATAAAACTTTGCCAAACTTGTTTACCATGAATTTTACAAATTATGATAGGGCTCCGTAGAAACAAAGAATCTATATAGCCGACGCCATCTAGTATGGAAAAATTCTTAGTTGTTGTTGTTTACTTTTGTGCTTTTTTATTATTAAATGTAAGTTAGATTTCATGTGGTCTTGCTACTTCTTAAATACTATATCCTATTTCCGCGATTTGAGAGATTACAACTTTAATTTCTTCCCATGTTTGTCTTTCATGGCTTTGATTAAGAATATATAATATTTGCTTTTAACTGAAATTGCTATTTGTTGTTTGTGAGTTTGTTATAGTGCTTAAATAAGCTATTATGCTTTTCAGGGGTTCCATGGACGGAGGAAGAACACAGAACATTTCTAGCAGGGCTTGAGAAGCTTGGGAAAGGTAACTGGAGGGGAATATCAAGGAATTATGTGGCTACCAGGACTCCCACCCAAGTAGCAAGTCATGCCCAGAAGTATTTTCTCAGGCAGGCTAGCCTTAACAAGAAGCGGCGGTCGAGCCTTTTCGATGTGGTGGTATTTCGTGCACAGAAATATTAGATCCCTATAGCTTCATTCACAATCAAGATTGTCATGGAATTGAATTTCATGTGAACCAATTTGCTGCAGGTGGGAAGCAGCAGCAAAGCTCTAAGTCAAGATTCGAGCGTCAATCAGGCCTCTTTGATGAGTAAGGATGAAATCTCTTTGGTGAGCAAGGATTCAGTTCCGCGCAATTTACCTGATCTTACCTTGTCCCTCACTGGAGTTTCCTCTGGAGTTCATGATGATACTCAACTGAGCAATCTCAGGAAACCAGAAAAATCTGAACTAATGGTGGAAAATCACTTGGAAAGTGGTGTCATTCCATTGGCATCTTCTGAACATATGGTCTCTACTTGCTCATCACATGAACAGCTCGGTTCATCTCTTGGACTGGGTTTCCAATCGTTGCCCTCATTCGCATCGATCGAGCCTGCTGATTTGGAGCTCACAATTGCTTTCCCTCGGCTGACTGTTCACAACAAATCATCACCAGGTGCCCTGATATTAGGAGCCGTAAGTGTGATCTGATCCAGGAACCGTTGTTGGTCAGTCTCCCATTATGTAATATGCTCTAGTACCTGATGCTGTTTCAGCTGTTATCATTGTAGAGTTTATATGTGAATTTAGAACATAAACTTTGTTAGAAAATAGGGCCGGCCACGACAGGCCCTGGCCCATTGGGCCTTGAGGGCCAGGATCCCCAAGGCCACTAGCCATTGGGGGCCCAGGCCTCCAACGGCTAGTGATGTAGCCGTTGGGGGCTGGCTGTGACCAGCCCCCTCTCTTTCTCCCCTTCACTCCTTCACCTCTCAATGTACTCTCTCATTCTCTCTCTTATGTATTCTTTTATAAATACTTTTCTAACATATAGTTTTTCTCAAGGCTTTTATGGTTAAATAATATTCTTTTTCAATATTGTGCCTTTGTTGCATATGCCTTATTATAACCTTCTTTTCTAAGGCTTTTGCAAGTAATACGTTGAGGTGATATTTATCAACCTTCCGCTGTCACATTAAAGCCTTCATTACAAACTTTTGGTCATGCTGTGTTAAAAAAACAAACTAATTTTGAGGAGACCTTATTGCTTCTTTTATGTTATATTTTAACTAGTGGAAGAAAAACCGCCATGCAAGGGATCATCCTTGCATGACCGGTCCCAGGCCTGAATGAAGGAGGAGGGTTGCATTAGGCTTTCGACAACTAGCGTAAAACTTTGTTGAATTTTTAGACCATGAATTATACAAATTAGAGATTGTGTTGGGGCATCCCCTTTTAGTGACGTACTGTAGAGCCCGAATTCAGTAAAAAGTAAGCAAGAGCCTCTACATTTTGAACTACACGTAGTTAATCTACTGTAAAGAGGGTTCCCACATCATGGGCGGGTATGAGTAAAAAAATTAGTCCCGTTATATTGTCGTTCAAATGTAGTAAACAAATTGTAGAGAGAGTCTCTGCATTTTCAACATGGATGGATGTGGGGGTAAGGAAGCTAATAAGATTCATATTGGTTCTTGGAATATAGGAACATTGTCTTATAAGCTAATGGAGGTGGTAAATACTATGATTCGAAAAAAGATTCATATTCTATGTTTACAAGAGACAAAGTGGGTTGAAAAAAAGCAAAGAACATTGAAAATATAGGTTTTAAATTATGGTACTCAAGAAAGTAAAAGGCTTGAAACGGACTTGATATTATCGTAAATAAATATTTAAAGGATAGAGTAGAAAACATACAACGATATCGTAATCGAATCATGATGTTGAAATTAGTGCTTGGAGAATATAGTTTATGTTTACGCACCTCAAGTAGGACTAGAAGATAGTATAAAGATGGCTTTTTGAGAAGAGTTAAATAAGGTGATTCAAAGAATTCCACAAAGGGAGATGATTTGTTTAGGAAGAGACTTAAATTGATATGTCGCTAGAAAGACACTAGGATATCAAGGTATTCATGAAAACTTTGGTTTTGAGGATATAAATGATGAAGGTAGGGAGATTTTAAATTTTGCTATGGCATTTGATCTCTTCATAGTCAATACAATCTTCAAAAAATGAGATGAACATTTAATTACTTATAAGAGTGACTTATCACAAATACAAATTGATTATTTTGTTTGTAGGAAAAAAAAAACATAGATCATGTTCTAAATATTTCAAGGTAATTCTAAGAGAAAGCTTAACCACCCAACATCGACTTTTAGCTATATATTTATTGGTAAAAAAGTGAACAAAGAAGAAAAGAGTGGATCAAGCTACAACAACAACAACAAACAACAACAACAACTAAGCCCTTTCCCATACTAGATGGGGTCGGCTACATGGATTCTTTGTTTCCTCAAATCCCTATCGTGTGCCATGTTAGGAGTTAACTCCCAATAAGCTAGATCATTCTTTATTGTTTCTTTCCAACACTTTTGTTGTCGTCTTCTACCTCTTTTAATACTTTCCAAATTTAGTTTTTCTAACCTTCTTAAAGGTTCTTCTTTTGATCTTCTTTCTATATGTCCAAACCATCTTAAATGATGTTCTCTCCTTTTATCCTCTATTGGTGCCACTCCTAATTTGTTTCTAATAACCTCATTATGTATACGATCTTTTCTTTTATGACCACTCATCCATCTCAACATCTTCATTTCTGTCACACACATCTTTTGTACATGTTGATGATTAACTGCCCAACACTCATAACCATAAAACATGACAGGCCTAATTGCTGCTCTATAATGTTTACCTTTTAATTTTAATGGTATCTTCTTATCACAAAGAATACCTGATGCTCCTCTCCATTTCAACCAACCAGCATTTATTCTATGTGTAACATCTCCATCAATTCTTCCATCACTCTGAAAAATTGACCCTAGGTATTTAAAACTTTTCTTTTGGGGAATGCAATATGTGCCTATTTTAATTTCTATGTCCTTTGAAGTAACCAAATAATCAAACTTACATTCCATATATTTTGTCTTTGTTCTACTAAGTCGGAGGCCTTTGCTTTCTAATGTCTCTCTCCATAGTTCCAATTTTCTATTAACTTTTTCCTTAGACTCCTCCACTAATACAATGTCATCTACAAATAACATACACCAAGGTACTTCATCTTGAATATGTTTTGTTAACTCAACCATCACCATTATAAATAAGTATGGGCTTAAAGTTGATCCTTGATGTAACACAATATTAACTTCAAAGAAGTCTGCCGTTCTTTCATGAGTCCTCACACATGTTTTTGCACCATCATACATGTCTCTTATAAGGTTAATATATGTCAATGGGATACCTCTTTTTTCCAAAGTTCTCCAAAGAACCTCTCTCGGTACCCTATCATAAGCTTTTTCTAGATCAATAAAAATATCATGTGAAGGTCTTTCTTTTTTGCTCTAAAATGTTCCATAAGACGTCTCAAAAGGTGAACCACTTCAATAGTAGATCTGCCTGGCATGAATCCAAATTGGTTCTCTATTGTACTTGATACTTGTCTTAACCTACATTCGATAATTCTTTCCCATAATTTCATAGTATGACTTATTAACTTGATACCTTGATAATTCACACAATTTTGAATGTCTCCCTTGTTCTTATATATGGGTATAAGTGTACTTGCTCTCCATTCCTCGAGCATCTTTTGGTTTTTCCATATTTCATTAAATAGTCTTGTGAGCCAAGTGATCCTATTTCTCATAGTATTTTCCAAACTTCTATAGGAATATTATCTGGTCCTACCGATTTGCCACCGTTCATATGTTTAAGAGCCTCTTTGACTTCATTCTTTTGAATACGTCGGTAGAAATTGTGGTTTATATACTTTTTTGAGTTGGCTAAATCTTCTAAACTAATACTAACATCTTTATTTTTATTAACAAGATTATAAAAATAAATTTTCCATCTATTTCTTATATCATCATTTGCCACTAGAATTTTTTTATCTTCGTCTTTTATATATCTAACATAATTAAGATCTTTAGTTTTCTTATCTCTAGCCCTAGCTATCATAAAAATATCTCTTTCACCCTCTTTTGACTTGAGTTTTTTTATATAAGTCCTCTCAAATCTTAGCTTTTGTTTCACTAACGGCCTTTTTCGCTTCCTTCTTTGCTTTCTTATAAGCTTCTAAAGTTTTCTTAGCATAATGTAATTTGTAACATGCCCTCTTTGCCTTGATTTTATTTTGTACTACTTTACTCCACCACCAAGCTTCTTTTTGTGCCGATACAGCTCCCTTAGATACCCCTAACACATCTTTCGCCACTTTCCTAATATGTATAGCTATATTGTTCCACATATCACAGGGTGTGCCAACATTATTCCAAACATCTCCTTGAAGGACTTTCTGTTTAAATATATCTTCTTTCTCGCTTTTGAGGTTCCACCATTTAGTCCGAATAGCTCGATGTACTCTTTCTTCTTTGTCTATTTTTTTATTTGTAAATCCATAACTAAAAGTCGATGTTGGGTGGTTAAGCTTTCTCATGGAATTACCTTACAATCTTTACAATACGCTCTATCTGTTTTTCTACAAATAAAGTAATCAATTTATGTTTATGATAGGCCACTCTTATAAGTAATTAAATGTTCATCTCATTTTTTGAAGATTGTATTGACTATAAAGAGATCAAATGCCATAGAAAAATTTAAAATCTCCCTACCTTCCTCGTTTATATCCCCAAAACCAAAGTTTCCATGAATCCCTTGATATCCTAATGCCTCTTTACCGACATGTCCATTTAAATCTCCTCCTAAACCAATCATCTCCCTTTGTGAAATCTTTTGAAACACCTTATCTAACTCTTCCCAAAAAACAGTCTTTATACTATCTTCTAGTCCTACTTGGGGTGCATAAGCACAAACTATATTCAAAACCTCTGCTCCTAACACTAATTTCAATGTCATGATTCGGTCACCATATCGTTGTATGTCTACTACACTCTCCTTTAAATCTTTATTTATAATAATATCAACTCCGTTTCGAGCCTTTTCTTTGCCTGAGTACCATAATTTAAAACCTGTATCCTCTATCTCCTTTGCTTTTTCTACAACCCATTTTGTCTCTTGTAAATATAGAATATGAATCTTTCTCCAAATCATAGTATCTACCACCTCTATTAGCTTACTCGATAATGTTCCGATATTCCAAGAACCAATATGAATCTTATTATTTACGACTAGCTTCCTTACCTCGCATCCATTCATAATCAAAATGCGAAGACCGTCTTTGAAAATTTTCACTACATTCAGGCGGCAATGTAGCGGGACTAACTTCTTTACCTACACCCGTCCATGATGTGGGAACCCTCTCTACAATTGATTCACTACATTCGGGCAAAAATGTAGTGGCCCTTGCTTACTTCTTACTACATTCGGGCTCTACAGCACGTCGCTAGGCTTGGATGCCCCAAAGCAATGCTCATAATTTTTGTAATCCATGTTATAAAAATCCGACGAAGTTTTACGCTAGCTGTCGGAAGCCTAACACAACCCTCCTCCTTTATCCGGGCTTGGGATCGGCAATGCAAGGGTGATCCCTTACATAGATAGAGTTAAAAGAGTGGATCGAGCTATTCAAATTAAATAGTGTAACCTCAAAAGTGAGAAAGAAAGTATATTTAAACAAAAAGTCTATCAAGGAGATGCTTGAAATTATATTAGTACACCTTGTGATACGTGGAACAATATGGTTATACACATTAGGAAAGTAGCGAAAGATGTGTTAGGTAAATCTAAAGGAGGTGTAACGGCATAAAAAGAAGCTTGGTGGTGGAGTGAAGTAGTGCAAGATAAAATCAAGGCAAGGAAGGCATGTTACAAATTACATTATACTAAGAAGACTAGTAAAACTTTACATACTTATAGGAAAGCAAAGAAATAAGCGAAAAAGAACGTTAGTAAAACAAAAGGTAAAATTTGGAAGGATCTATATAAAAAGATCAACTCAAAAGAGGGTGAAAGAGATATTTTTAGGATAGCTAAGGCTAAAAATAAGAAAACCAAGGATCTTAATTTTGTTAAATGCGACGATGATGAAAAATCTTTATTGACAAATGATTATATAAAAAATAGATGGAAAATTGATTTTTATAAGCTTTTAATGAAGATAAAGACGTTAATATTAACTTAGGAGAGTTAGCCAAATCAGAAAAGTATATAAACCATAATTTCTACCGATGTATTCAAAAAAATGAAGTTAAAGAGACTCTTAAATATATGAAGGACGGTAAATATGTAGGACTAGACAATATTCCTATAGAAGTTTGGAAAATCGTAAGAGAGATATGAATCACTTGGCTTATAATACTATTTAATCAAATATGGAGAAACCAAAAGATGCTCGAGGAATGAAGAGCGAGTACACTTATACCATATACAAGAACAAAGGAGACATTTAGAATTGTGTGAATTATCGGGGTATCAAGTTAATGAGCCATACTATGAAATTATGGGAATGAATTATCGAATGTAGGTTAAGACAAGTATCATGTACAACAAAGAACCAATTTGGATTCATGACAGGCATATCTATTGTTGAAGTGATTCACCTTTTGAGATGTCTTATGAAATATTTTAGAGCAAAAAAGAAAGACCTTCACATGATATTTATTGATCTAGAAAAAGCTTACGATAAGGTACAAAGAGATGTTTTTTGGAGAACCTTAGAAAAAAGAGGTATCCCATTGACATACATAAACCTTATTAGAGACATGCATGATGGTGCAAAAATATGTGTGAGGGCCCATGAAGGAATGACATAATTCGTTGAAGTTAATATTGGGTTACATTAAGGATCAATTTTAAGTCCATGGTTATTTATAATGGTGATTGATGAGTTAACAAAACATATTCAAGATGAAGTACATTGGTATATATTATTTGCATATAACATTGTGTTAGTGGAGAAGTCTAAGGAAAAAGTTAATAGAAAGTTGGAACCATGGAGAGAAACATTAGAAAATAAAAGCTTCCGACTTAGTAGAACAAAGACATAATATATGGAATGTACGTTTGATAATTTGGTCACTTTAGAGGACATAGAAATTAAAATTGGCATACATTCATCTCCTAAAAGGAAAGTTTTAAATACCTAGAGTCAATTTGTCATAGTGATGCAAGAATTGATGGGGATGTTACGCATAAAATTAATGCAGGTTGGTTAAAATGGAGAGGAGCACCAGGTATTCTTTGTGACAAGAAGATACCATTAAAGTTAAAAGGTAAATATTTTATAGCAACAATTAGACCTGCCATGTTTTATGGTTCTAAGTGTTGGATAGTTAATCATCAACATGTACAAAAGATGTTTGTGGCAAAAATGAAGATGTTGAGATGGATGAGTGGTCGTAAAAGGAAAGACCATATTCATGATGAGGTTATTAGAAATAATTTGGGAGTGATACCAATAGAGGATAAAATGAGAAAATATCGTTTAAGATGTTTAAACATATATAAAGATCAAAAGAAGCGCCTTTAAGAAGGTATGAAAAACAAGATTTTGGAAGTATTAAAAGAGGTAAAGACGACCACAAAGTGTTGGAGAAAAACAATAAATAATGATCTACCTTATATTGAGTTAACTGCTAACATGACACATGATGGGGCTCTATGGAAACAAAGAATCAATGTAGCCAACTCCGTCTAGTATGAGAAAAGGCTTAGTTGTTGTTATTGTTGTTGAAAACCGTCCGATTGAGGATTGTGAACCAACTCTTAATCTCCATTGTCAGCCTTAGGATTCAATTGCACTGAATGCTATGGAGACTCAGATTATTCCCTCCATTTTAAAGCTCCGTGCACCCATTGAAGCCTACCTTCCCAAAAGCCAACCCACAGCGAAAATCTTTTCTGAGTTTTGATTTGTGGAGTCCTATCGACAGGGAAGAAAGAAATGAATGCTTTCTTTTGCATTGGATGACAAAGCCTCAGTTTATGTTCATTCCTTTTCAGAATCCATAAGAAAAGGAACTTGGAAAGTGTCGTATGTTATTGAGAGGACAAGAGAGCTGATCCTACCATTACGTGGTGTTTATCTTGGATAAGCGACCACTGTGTGCCATGAAAATAAAAAATCAATAAATATTATACTTCTTATGACATTGTGACAATCTGTAGAAGCTCGCGATAGTTGCAGATTCACGCTATTGATGCATTTGAAAGTTAAAGGTCGTAACTTGAGAGATTCCAAACTCTAAGATGTAAACAAAGATGATTACATGACCTATACGAAAGAGGAAAGCATCACATGCACATCAGCTTCTGTGTGTGTGTGTGCGCGTGTTGACGTGCTTCCTTGCCTTCATTGGTTCAACATAAATGGTCCAAAATGCGCTGAAATTTCACCAATTGAGGAATCATGTTGACTTTCGGTTGTTCAATGAATTCTTAAACACAAGCCTGGGCAAACTGGGTTAGAGATTGATCAAAGAAAGGACGCATATATGACTCTTTCACTGAAAACAAAAATATCACAGTTGAGCAATCACCTTGCAGTGGTGCCCACACCTGTAATGTACCGATGATCCTTAAAACTTTGTGGTGATTATGCACGCACATTTCCTGCACAACAATGCTTAGCAGGCAGCACCGTCACAGTTGACTAATCTTCACATAAGCCTCTACACCTTGTTGTTAACTGCAATGACTACGATGGTAATGCAAAAGAACAGTCGGACTCCAAGAAATCATTGTGCGGGTACAATGAATAGGTGGTGCACGTAGATCCGCCGGCAGTCGTTGCTATCCTGAACGCTACAATCGGGTCCATTTGCCACTGAATAGTTCCCCTCTTTTCTGCACTCAAAGAACGAACCGAGTTGTGAAGATGAAATGGAGTAATTGATGTGTGCATGGGGCTCATAAAATGTCTGCATCATGTCCACGCAATACCGATTTAAACGTCCCGTGAGGGAGCTACAAGCTTGAACAACCTCATATTTTGGATCAAGAAATTGGGCTGATCCTGGTTAAATTTCAAGCGAAGGTATGTGCTTCGAATACGGAGTTTAAAAACTCATTTTGGTGATCATGATGAGTTGCTTTAATGCAAGGTCAGAAGTGTCTTACATTTATACCAAACAATTGGAAGGGCAAGCTGTTTGGTTAAGAGTGCCACTT
Source organism: Brasenia schreberi (assembly GCA_036023115.1). Classification (NCBI taxonomy): domain Eukaryota; kingdom Viridiplantae; phylum Streptophyta; class Magnoliopsida; order Nymphaeales; family Cabombaceae; genus Brasenia; species Brasenia schreberi. The sequence goes on along the minus strand of JAYKKT010000080.1, from coordinate 7,766,096 downwards.
TATCATGGCAGATAAACTGGTAAACCGTATTGAATTTGAAAACTAATTTGGGGTTGGCCAGGTCCCAAAAGGGTGCGGTTATTTCTTTGTATGGCTACTCATGAATGTGTGACGGTTTCCGATATTTGGCAGCCCAATACACTGTCAAGTGTGTCAAACCCCTGAGACTGCTGCATATTCCTCGTGAATGCCGATTTGCACCTAAATTATGGAATGCATTGTAAGGAAATAGTGGCTATTCTCGGTAATTCCAGCACATAAACGGTTGGACTGACCATCCAACCGTTATATGTGAAAAGGTTGTGAGAAGGAAGGTCGTAATGACTATGACAAGTCAAAACTGCCGGACGGTTACGATGCTTATCCGTAACCGACTGGATAAAGGTTCCAGAAAAGGAAAGCCCAGTAAAGAATCCGAGAAGATACGGAGAGGACACTGATGTATAAATAGAGAGCAAGGTAGAAATCAATATCATCGAACACGAATTGAAATAACTCTAAGTCAAATTCTACTATGAGGAAACCTTGAAATCCATATTTCACATACCTATTCACAGGAAACAGACAATCCGCTGCTGCGTACCTAAAGCAAGGCTTCATCTAGCTAGTGCAAAGGATGCTGGAGAGCTGACCAAAATCGCCATCAATTGGTATCAGGGCTTGGTTTGTCCCTACAAAAAAGATACGCATTAAAAATAAAAAGAAGGAGAAAACAGAGGAAGAAGACTCCTTGTTGTAGGTATCGGCAGAAGGTGCCAATAGCTAGCCCAAGTCGAGACAGACTGTTGCAGGTCTCGGTAGAAGGCGACAACATCCAGCCCAAGTCGACACAGACCAGAGGCGGCAACAACCATCCCAAGTCGAGACAGGACAGAAGCAACAACATCTAGCCTAAATCGAGACAGGACAAAAGGTGACAAGAGCCAAGAGAGAAAGGCCAAGAGAAGAAGGCCGACATACGACCATAAAAAGACAGGAAAACCACCGTCAGAACCCCGGACAAAAGGCCAAAGGGCGGCCACAAGAAAGCCACCGACAAAATTCTTGATAGAATGCCAAAGGGTGGCGGCAGGAAACCATCGGCAGAACCCTCATCAGAAGGCCAGAGGACGGTCGTAGGAAAACTATCGCCAGAACCCTGGCCAAAAGGCCAGTGGGTGGCCGTAGGCCAGGAAGAGACAGAGGAGAGGTAGTCGACCGCCCTCTCCCCCTTTTTCTCGCTTCTCTCTCTCTCCTCTACTTTTTAAACATACTGAAAAACCACGTGCAAAAACCAGTGGTTTTTCGAAACCAGTCCCGATTTAGTAAAACTACGAGTGAAAACCAACAGTTTTGAAAACCACCCCCAATTTTGAAAAACAACGGGCAAAAACCACCGATTTTGGAAAAACATTGGTGGGCAATGGACTGAAAAGTCCATTCTACCCCGATCGTTTTTCTTAAATTTCAAAATTGCTATTGGATAAAATTATCTGAAAATATCTAGATATTTTCAGATAAAAAAATGGTTTTACTCTTATTTGGGTGAAAAGTCTTTTTTGCCCTCTAACAGTTTATGAAAAATACGAAAAATTAGGAGATTGAATTACTTTCCTATCCTTATCGGTTAAACATTTTATAATACTACAACTATATCAAAAGACAAATCTGCTCCTGTCTTTTGTGAAAATTACAAATTCGGACTTAGGAGCAAAATTACGCATTTAACCCCAATCAATGACCAATTTTCAGAAATACCAAATGCCGATTTTACTTTTTGATCCTTGTTCTTTTTGAAAAAATACAAAACCAAATAAATAAATAAAATTACCTTTTTACCCCCGATGTTTTGAAAAATTATCAAAGATAGGAATTTCTTTGGGAAAATTACAGATTTATTCCAGCTTAATTTTATATTATAAATGAGTTATTTTTAGCTCATTATTTGGATATTGCGTATCGTGCTAATTAGAGTTATGATATTTGTGGTTTGTTGCTTGATAAATGTTTTCTTTATATACTGTCTATTTGTTAAAATTGTTCAGCATATAAAAATGAACTCAATAATATGTGTGTCGAAATTGGCAAAGACGAAAAAATTAAACATTCTAAACTTCAAAACATGGAAGAGAAGAATACCGCTCGCTTTAACACTTGAATGTGTAGAGTATGTCTTAAAAAAAACAGTATGTCCACCACCACTAGACGCAACAAAACAACAAATAGATATGTATAAAACATTTCTTAAATATGATATAATAGCTAGAAATGTTATGTTGACGTTCATGAAGGATGACCTGATTAGGGTCTTCGAGAAATTCGAGACCGCGAAAGAGTTTTTCGACTCAATAACTAAATATGATACAACTGTAAAGCTACATGTTCAATTGTTACTACAAAAATATAACTCCTTTAAAATGAAGGATGGGGATAATGTAGTAGAACATGTAAACCACATGGTAGTAATGACAAAAGACCTAGTTGTGGCAAAATCAATCATCCCGAAACCAATGCAAATATCCACAATATTGAACAATCTTCTCCTATCATGGAACATGATCACCACTGCCCTTAGACTAGTTCTCGAAATCAACCTTTCAGAATTGCTCCTGAAACTAGCAATTGAGGAAGAATATGAGTAAAAATAGAAGAAAAAAAATGCTAGTAGTTCAAGATGAGATAGGGTCTAGGTCCAAACCCTACTAAAGAAGAAACAAACCAAATAAAAAGTTTGGCAAAAATAACAACAAAAGCGATAAATCTTTTAAGAAAACGCAAAAAATCGCTTTTCGAGTCAAGTGTTTCAGTTGTGGAAAGATGAGATACTATAAGAGGGATTGCCGCAATAAGAAGAGTGGGAGAAATAACCCACAACGCGGACAATCGAAGAAGCATAACATAATCTGCATGATATCGGAATGTCTTTACATGGATCGCCCGGTGACTGGTTGGTGGATTGACTCAAGAGCGACTAGACATATCTCGAAGACAAAGGAAGGAGCAATAGATCTAATGGAGTACAAACCAAAAGAACATCGAGTGTACATGATAAATAATATTTTCTTGGATGTTCTGGGTACTGGGTACTTTAAATTTTTTGTACTAAGGCATATCGATTGTATTGACTAATGTATTGATTGTACTATCTATAAAGCATAATCTGGTTTCGGTCCCTACCTTAATAAGAAAGGTTTTGAGGTTAGGTTTGTTTTTAGAAAGGTCAATGTGGGAAAACATGAGAGAGTATTTTTCTTTGAGGAATTTGATGTAGAACATGGACTATTCAAATTGAGAATAAATGAAAATGAGTGTTAATGTAGATGTGAATGTATGGTATAAACGCCTTGTGCATATAAGTCTGAAAAAGTTGAGAAAATGAATGAACTTTGACTTACTGCCAAGATTTAAGAAAAATAATTTTAACAAGTGCGAAGCTTTTATACAAGAAAAAATGACAAGAAAAGTGTTTCCCAAAGAGACAATAAGAACAATAACCTTATTGGAGGTCATTCACACTCACTTATGCATTCTCTTACCGACATTGACGTTATTGTTGAATGGATCAAGTTATTTATTAACCATGTCATCATGATTACTTCAAATGAGTGAATCTCTTTTGCTATATCTTGAATGACTTCTTACCTTGATATCATTCTAAACCATCGTGAGTCTCTCAGACTTGAATGCCACCCTACCAGAGTGTTTATTCAGAGTCGTATGCTCTCCTGTACCTCAAGGCTAGGTACAATTTTATGGGAAAGTATACTTGTAGGGTATCCCACATTTCTTTTGCGGTACGTTAGCAACTAGTTTGACACCTAAAGAATTCGCCATTACCCAGATGTGGTCATAGATGTTAACTTAGAGCTGCACTAACATTATATTGAACCTTAACATTACATCATCGGTCCAATCAACTTTCTCAGGTGTAGTGGATGTCCACCTTCATCCTTAAGTTTGTGTAGGGACGAAGCACCATTTTTTCAAGCAATCCCATCTAAGCCCAATAGTGTTCAACCTCAGGAGCAAAATTTTTATTGCTTTAGTTTCGATAAAAGCATAACCATCCCGTTGAAATAAGGATTGTCTTGACTTTAGGCAATTGAAGATCCCAGCATTTGAAAAACCATTAAGAAGCCAGTCACTTCTCTTGAGCATTTGCTAAGCTCTTTATACAAGTTGAGCTACGATACCAGTATATGTATACCAAGTGGCTCTAAATACTCGGGATTAGGTGATCATCGATGGTTAAAAATAGGCGGAATGAATCTTTTCGCAAATTCTTAAGACAATCAATTTTAGAGACCTGAAAGCTATTGAATGATTATGAGTACCTATTGATGTCTTTTGAGTCTAAACACTTTTTACTCCTACGTAAACTATGGATTAATATGCCATAGGATTTTTTGCCTTATCAGAGATAATTACAATGGCTTGATTGCACAAAGTATAGCTCATTTAAGAGAAACAGAACACGGTCGAAGATCATGATTCAATCACCCGATCAACTTTGGATCGTCAGTCCTAGAAGCATCAACTAAGATAGATTTGTCCCTTATGTCGTCAAGCTATCCAAGTGGAGAGTTTTGCTTGAGACAAGTACCTAGTACGTAACTATCCCAAGGCACTCAATGTCGCATATGGGATACCTCACCCAAGAAGGCTTGAGCCTCTATTTTCATTTGGGAGGGATACCTCACCCTTACAATGTGACTTGAGGGATACCTGAACTCCCCTTAAGCATAAATTGTGTAAGATTATGAATGTTTAGAAACTCTCTACATTTTCAAGTGTTTACAAATTGACTAGCTTAACCAAGTATTGCTCTCAAAGATATTTTACATTTTTAAAGCAGAGCAAAGAAATGAACTCAAAGATGCTGATTCACGCTTTTTGGAAGAACCGATGATCGGTTTAAGTTTAAGATACAACCTCGTGGTTAATAATTCCAAAGACTGACTATGAGTATTTGATAAGGTATATTATGATGCTTATAGAATGGACTGTTGGAGGTAGTTGATACAAGACAAACATGTGGTTGCCTATGCCTTTAGAATAGCGTTGTAGGCCATGTCGAGTTCGTGTGTCGATTACTCGACCTCGATGTGTCGATTAGCAAATTATTGTTCCAAGCGTGTTGTGAAAAATTCTGGGCTCACTACTTATGTCGATTACATTTGCTTGTGTAATCGATTAAATGCCGACTTGCTTATGTCCGATTACATTGTCAGTTTATTAGATAAACGCTGACTTAAACCCGACTTCTTTATTATGTCGATGGACATTGTTCATGTAATCGATTACATGACTCTTGAATTGAGCGTATCATCCAAAGCCTAATGTACGGTGCTTGATGACTTAGTCGAAAATCTACATATATTGTCTTGAATGAATGGTACATCAACTTGAGCTGATAGAGAGCTTATGTCGATTATGATATCTAAATGCCAAGCCGATGACATGCTGTTCTTGTCTATAGTCGATCTACAAACAGCACGCTAAATACGATTACATTGACCTTAGAGTCACATTTTTTTAAGCCTGTCCAATGAAGCTTGTAAGTCATTACAAAAGAAAGGTGAGACAATTGTTTAAACATAAACCCTTTTATAGAGTGTTAGTAAAGTAGAGGATTGAGTGTAAGTCTATATAAGGGGAGATTGTGTGTTCTAGCCGATGTTTAACTTTGAGAATTTCCATTTATTTTGAAAGAGGCTCACATTGAGCGCTATATTATGCATCCAAGAGAAATCTTGAGAGCATGTCTTACATCTAGGGTGACTAGATTAAAATTGAGCCCTATTACTAAATGATGTGTCTTGACTTCTTAAGCTTTGAAGTTGCTAAGATTTTTAGCACCAAAAGCCATCAGATCTTTGCAACTTTTGGAGACCCCATAATGAGAAATCAGACTTGTTTCTATTAGATTTTGGTGATTGTTATCATGAAAAACCCATTTAGGTTATGATACAGCTTAGAGACAGCACAGCAATCACATCATTTCAAGGTGAAAGCATTATCTTTCGTCTTGGCATGCTAACTACATCACTTGAAAACCTTAGCTAAATTCAATTAGATGCAACCTATAGTAAATGCTAGTACATGGAAAATATCACATAGCGAGAATCACCTTGAATGCTAGGTTCGCTATAGTTTACCTTCTAGAAAGGTTAAGAGCCAGAAGCATTGGAACTAGGGTCATTTTATAATCGCCCATCATCCACACTAATGGATCAAATCTAAGAGCAACAATTCAAAGCTTCAAAGGATTTGCTTTAGGCATATTGTGATGAATGTGGGAACCTTTCACAACAAGAGGTAGATGAATATGAGTGATTATAATTATTATTTTAAATAAGTATGTGCAAGAAGCCGAAGTAATTTTGATGAACCAAGATTTAATAAGTGTTCAAGCAACCCCAACAAAATGAATACATACAAGCCAAGATGGAAGCCATGACTTTTAGTTAAGGACGAGCAAACACAGATAATCCTAGTTCCGCCACCAATTCACTTTGCAACTTACCACCTCAGTCTGCTACACGGCCCGGGAATTCATTCATCATTTTCAAGGATTAATGCATCAGAATGTCCCCTTGTCTGAACCGAGAGTGACTCAACACACCTTGCGTGTATATCATGGAATTTTAAGATGTTGAGCCTTACCGTAATCAAGGATACACTCGAGCTTCGCTGATTGATTTCTTTGAGGACATCTCTTGCTAAACTTTACATTACGCACTCAAGATATCATGAGAAAGGAGAAATTTCTTTCTCAATAGTAGTTTATATAAATTCCAAAGTCCTGTGAATACGGTTTAAATGAGGTAGTCTAGAAATTTTAAGTAGGAAATAGATCAAGTCAAGTCGGTGATAACCTTTAGGAATATGAAATCATTGTTGAATCAAAGCATAGGAGATTGGTTTTAAGGTTGTTGGCTTATGTCCCAAAGTGATGAATTTCATTGATTTTGTGAATGAGCTATTGAGGATCATGGATTTAAAGAATTAAAGCCTTTGATTAGTAGTGATGCTACAGCTACCCGAGTGAACTTTAGGTGACAACAAAGTCTTGTTCAAGCCAAATCCACTTATAGCACACCAGGAAGTGCCATCGGAACATACGCAGTTATTTCGATCATAGATAGGAGAGTTATCTACAACCCATGATTTTAAAAAACCCATTCGAATGTTTTTAAATTTTGTTATTCGAATTGACAAATGATTCTATTCAATAAACTACTACGGCTTTGCGAATCTATACTTGATAATTTTTATATATTTCTTCATAGAACTCATCCTGGATCAAAACATTCATGCATTAGCTTATCGCAAAGATCTTTAAGTTTATTTTCTAGGAAAATAAGTTTTAATATTGCGATAAAAAGGTGTATTTTGAAAGTTGAGGTGTTCTTAAAAAAGTTACCAAATGTCGAAGAAGGTAAATGGTCAAACGAGTTGAAGCTATAACTTTCATAGTTAAAGGATTACCGGATCATGTAGTAGAGACTTTGGTAGATCTATTTTGTCTAGGCAAAATTTGAGGTAAGTTTTAAAAATCATTTGTAAAGTGTTTAAAAATTGAGTCGGCTAAGCTCTTTTCTATAAAACCTCTATTCAATATGTGAGAAAGTTCTCGAAACCATGGGTGTTAAATGGAATCTAATTACAAAACAAGTTTATAGTTTTTCAAACAAAGAACCTAAAAAAAAACATGTTTGCATGCTTGTTTATTTCTTTTACATATTTAACTCTAAGTTTTTAAATTATTTTTGAAGATTTAGACTTGCCATTGTTAAGATGTAGTTATCTCTCATGTTTCGTCTAAGCATTTCGAGTATGTGACAAGTCTTCATATCCCATTAATTTGTTTAATTTTGTCTAATAATCTCCCCTTATTGATGTATATTGATGATTATCATAGAGAAAAAAGACAGTTTAATTTAATTGAACTAACATTGTCAATTAGACGATGTTGTGATCTGGTTTTTTTTTTCATAAGAGGGGAAGGATAGTTGTGTAAATACAAAAAATTTCAAAAATAAGGAAGTGTGTGTATCCTAATATGTATTTTACAATAACTTATATATTTGTCGGTAACTTACTCAAACTAGTTAAGGATTTGGCGAGTAAGGAGTCCTCCTTTACTCTTGAGATGCATCTTAGTTGGGATAGACAAGAGAGTTTGTAGCTGGAAGTAAAGTATATCAAAGTTTAGACAAGATATATTCGTGATTTATAGTAAACTGCATCTTCATTCTTAAATTAGAACATTATTGGTTATGGATAGTTGAAGATGATGGATTGAGATATTCATAGACATTAATCACAAAGTGAGTATTTTGAACATATGATGAATGGATTGAACATTTGTATCAACCTCTTAACATCAACTGATAGTAATTTCAAAATCATGGATCATTGTACATTCTAGAATCCAATTACATTTGACTAATCTTCTTTGAGACTACATTTTACCTTATGCATCAAGAGAATCATAGATATGAGGCATTCACCTTGATAAAATATTTACTTTAGGGATCAAAGTAGCCAGCCTTACTTAGAACTATATTGTCTCAATCATGATATCAACACTCTATATGACAATGACAGAAATTAAAGACGATTCATATGCCAATGTAGATAGCATTGGAAATGGCCTAGTTCCACACTTCTTAGTACCCTTTTGAAAATTATTTGACCATTCATTTATTATCAAACTTATCACCGTGTTGTCATGCAACTTAAAAAAATGTTCTTACTTAGCCTTAGAGAATAAGAGAATACTTAGCTTGAGTTAGACATTTGTGATGCTTCCTCTTGAACAAGTGTGGGGGTGTGTGTAACGGAATGGTGTATTACATGTATATATGATGTTTTTATAAAAAAATCAAAAAATTATCAAATTACCCTCTTCATAGAAAACGTACGGTAAATAAAAAAATAATGTAAGCTTGTAAAGAGGGTCAACAAGGTAATAAAGGGATAAGAATGAAGAATATGTCAAATGAAATTTGTATCAGGTAGATCATTACAATATGAACTTTACATTATATATACAGTAATTCGAGGATCATTACACTTTCATCTTTACAAATTGGGACTCTAAAATATTTACTCATTAATGGTAAATTACATAGCTGCCCAAGTCAATTTATCATAATGGTGACCTCAGACGTCCTTTACCTTGACCTCAATGCGATACATCCTTGAATAAAGTCCTCATGATATACAATACTAACTGCATTCAAGAGTAGTTGAGTCAGCCCCTAGATAAGCAAGCTTATAATAAATGCAATTTTCCAGCTCGGGTTGAATTGAGTGAAATTACGCCTCCCAATTTTTTTAAACGCTTAGAAAACTCAACATTCTATCTCTTTAGAACTGAACTCTTCTGTAAAGATCTGATCATTAACGACTCATCTTTATGCTTCACTGAACGTTTCCTTGCTTGTTGATCTTTAGAATGTGAAGATATGTTTACCTCATGAATGTTTTGATTACTTGAATGAGTGCCAGCTCACTCATTTTTAATACCATTATTAGAAATTGAGTCTTTTTAACACATACTAACACTTTTGAGTACATGTTTACAATTATGACTAAACATCATTTATCTAACACATATCATTTATCATTGTGTGTTTTGCATACCAGAGTGCCATAATTACATCCATAAACCTGTGGAGAAATATTGACTGATTCATATAATTTAGTTATACATTGACAAGCCTTCATGATGAGACGCCAAAGATTATCACTCTTCATGCATCTTCCAATTGATTGAGTTTGGTTATGTCATGTAAGTTATGGAACTCAATATTGGACTTAATTATTATATCACATAGATGTAAATGCTCGGGATGGCGCATACATTATTTACGTATTTGGGCTCAATATCTTGGGACAATTCTAAGCTGGTCAAATGAGATGAATCTCATGGAATTTCAATATAAGAGAGATGCTCTGATTAACTATTCAATTTTAGACCTCAAAGGCCGACACCCTCACCACGAGTAGATAATCTGGCATCATTGAGGTTAGCCCACGTATTAACCCAAATAAGTTAATTGTCTAGCCTTTAGCCCATAGACTTGATCCAATGTTTTCTTTGTTCATTGTCCAGCCTTTCGAGCTCATGTGACACCTGTAAAATAGGCTGTAATTTTGATGCTGAATAGTTGAGACCTATATCTACAACTCTTTATGTTGAAGTTACTTTGTCCAGTTTTATCGAACGTATCTAAATCTCCGGTGATATTAGGATTGCAAGTCAAACGGAAGGAGCTTAGCCCACTAGACAATCTCCGGGGTGCCTAATTCTCGTTAATGAGCGTATCTAGAGTTATAGAAATGATATTGGACTTCAAACTAAAGCACATTTTGAAATGCACCAGTACGTCATTTTCTTTATCTCAACTTTTGAATGAAGATTCACATTTATCTCATATTCTGAATTCATTTTCTTTATCTCATGACTTCGGGTCATCAATAATTGGCCCAACAATGCTGTAAGAGATCTCCTTGAATTTCACTCATGAAACCATTGTTTCGTGATTTTCTCAAATCACGATCAATTTTTATAAGCATTTCTCATATCAATGGGAAAGTACTCTTCACACGCTTTAAATCAAGAATACTATGGTTGTCCTGCTTAACACCAAAACTCAGGCGGTCATTGGTGGTAAGTGTTGCATTTTAACTCCTCAAAACATAATAGTTTGGTAGACATAGCCATCCAAATAATATTGTAGTAATTTTTCAAATTCCTCATAAATTAAATTTATTTAAATAAATCTTCTTCTTCTTCTCTCATTCTTTATGAAATCACTATAAATTCATATTTACAAATAGTCCCTCAAAAGTCATATTTTTCTACTCTTGAGAAAGTTGATCTTTTATGATAGGAGGTACTACTCCACCATACACACTTCACATGGCTTTCCCTGCGCCCCTTCACATGGTGGGTGTCCTCTCTCTACCACTCAAATAGCAGAATACAGACATCTCCTCGTACTAGTCAGTCTGCGCCCCTTCACATGGTGACTGCAGCCGCTTTTTCAGCCCTCCTGACTGTTTACTTCAACAACCTAAGGTTTTAACTTTCATGATTCTTGGTGACATTGCTACGTTCCATACCAATCAATTTCTCTAGCCTCTTCTATGATTTGATTTGTCATGCATATGTAGTGAAAAAGACTGATTTTCCTGCATTCTATCTTTCCTGGGACTACTACCTTTATAACATGTGATCAACATGGCAGAAACGTCCTCAATAGCTTCCTCGGTGTATAGATTCAATTCTTTAGTAGAAATTTTGTTTTTATAATTAGGCAAAGGAAGAAACTTATTTTCAGTTCCAAGATATGCATTCTTTGCAAGCACATTGTCATGTGCTAATCCAGAGAAGGCTTGTGGTCTACAACATACTCCTCAGAAGTTGTCTGACGTTGAAGAGACATAAAACCTTTGGTTTTTTTGAGACAGCCCTAAGTGCATCTTTTCCTGCCCTTCCATGTTCTACATCAAACACTGGTTTCTCAGTTTCCATAAGATTCTTATCAACACATCCCGAGCTACAAACAGCAAGCGGTGCTCGGCAACCATCAGCTTTGCCATCTAGTTTCATCTTCAAGAAGGATTGATGTTCAAAATTTCCTGTCTTCACTGACTCCTAACCAGCAAGAATCCATTCACCAGACCAATGAATTTGACCGAGTGACTTTTCTTAATGCACGGTAAATGACTCTACTTCCCGTTTTCTTTTGCTTCCCTTGACGGTGTTATGCCAGCAAAATAGAAGGACTTCTTAACGCGTTCTGAATTAACCCATCAACTCGCCCTGTCCCAAAGATCAAATACAAAATACAAAATCTTGCATCTTTAAGATCATCACACATCACAACAGGTGAGAGAGTGATCAGACTGATAGTTGTCCTTTACTCTTCTGCGCATCCCTTTTTTTTTTAGCACAACCCATAAAATCTCGGATAGACTATATTTTCTATCCTTTCTTTTCCTGTAACAACTTTCTTTATCCAGATGATGGGCAGCAGTTGATTATTTTCTTTCCTAAAAAACATGGGATAATCCTTTCCTTTTTTATCTTATCATTTCCACAAAATCAGGAAATTAAGTTTCCATAACTATCTTTCTGGTTTACTTTCCACAAAATCAAGAAATATAATCTGTAACTATCATTTCCAGCATTTGAAATTCAAAAGAAATAAACTTACCTTTTTTAAAAGATTCAAATCTTCTTTTCCAGGATTTTGTGTAACCTTTCTTTTGAAAAAAAAAATCTGGAACACCATCATCATTTTGCTAGCCAATTACTTTCCCTCATTGTCATCTTCTTCTACCTTGAAAAAACCTTCGCACTAGGCTTAGGCTTCACTTTTGTCTTCACACGTTTAGCAGACCATTTTGCTAAACTTCTCATTTTTTTCTTCGTATCGCGGCAAATAGCAAAAAAAGGCATCCTTTCCAAACTTCCTATGATTAAATTTTATCTCATAGTCACCAATGTCTAATTCATCTAGTAACTCAATCAAGAATTTTGATAACTTCAAAATCAAATCAAATTGCATTAATAGATACTGGCCAGCAATGTCAAAATCACATTGATAGAATTCTCTGTACCTTCCTTTAGATGGATTATCCCTTTCTCAAAGCTTTGCGCTAGTGTGTGCACGCAGACCTTCTGAAATTCTTCAAACTCAAATGTTTGAGCTCTATGCTTGCGATCTCCACAATGCCATAAAGTTAACTCCACAAGTTTGCAACTTTATTGGTTACGTCTTTTTGTCCATATCTGCTTGTGCCACTTTCAAATGCTTTTTCTTCTTTTTATCAGGAACAACCTGATTGTTGATTTCGCTACTATATCCTTTCGGCATGATTATTAAACAGCTATCTATACCTTCAACGGTCGAATGTACACATTAATTGCAACCTTTTCTGCATCCACCTTCTTTATGCAGCAACCTTTCCACATTCATTGCTTCACACAGTTCTTATAGTTCTGGGCATGGTCTGACCTGCTTGCAACTTCACTAGCCACATTCTGTAGGGTATGAGTATGGTTCGGAGTCCTTCATGTATGTTGAATCTCGGTGACTTCTGATAATATGATTCATGCCTAGTTTTCTTTCCCAAAGAAATTATTGACAAGAGAAAACTTAGCAAATGGTTCACATCTTGCAACGAGTAACCAGGCTGTTGCAATATATTTTTCTGCCCCCAGATTGTGGATGAAGGTGCAGTCAGTAGCGAAGGTGTAACCATGTGTTACTCTTCCAAACTACAATCCATTTCACCAATAACTTGATCAATATCAGCAGGCCCTCTGAGTCTTCGTAGTAGCCGCTCTCTCAATATGATTTTTCTTCAAAAAAACTTGATCTAACACCCTTATAGGCTCTAATACCATGTTGTAATTCTTCGATAATGAAGTAAAAGAACAAATATGAAAAAGATAATAACATTGAAGAGTAAACAATGAAGATTTTAAGGAGGGGCAGTCCCTCCAATGAAGGCTGCCCCCCCTCTCTTTCTCACTCTCTATTTTTCAGACTCTTAACCCTAATACAAACTTCTAGCCCTTATATAATGGGTTGTAAATAGAAAATTACCAAAATGCCCTTAGTACTCCGGGCAATTACAATAATACCCAATTGTTAGAAATTACTGAAATAACACTTAAAACACAGCAGATACATATATTCTCAACAATTAGTCCTAGATAATAAGATTCATATATTGGTTCTTAAAATATCAGAACATTATCCGATAAGCTAATGGAGGCGGGAGATACTATGATTCGGAGAAAGATTCATATTCTATGTTTACAAGAGACAAAGTGGGTTGGAAAAAATACAAAGGAGATAGAGGATACAAGTTTTAAATTATGGTACTCACGTAAAGAAAAGGCTCAAAATGGAGTTGGTATTATCATAAATAAAGATTTAAAGGATAATGTAGTAGACATACAACGATACGGTGACCGAATCATGATGTTGAAATTAGTGTTAGGAGCACATGTTTTGAATATAGTTTGTACTTACACACCCCAAGTAGGACTAGAAGATAGTATAAAGACAACTTTTTGGGAAGAGTTAGATAAGGTGATATAAATGGACATGTCGGTAAAGATGCATTAGGATATCAAGGTATTTATGGAAACTTTGGTTTTAGGGATATAAATAAGGAAGGTAGGGAGATTTTAAATTTTGCTATGGCATTTGATCTCTTTATAGTTAATACAATCTTTAAAAAACGAGATGAACATTTAATTACTTATAAGAGTGGCTCATCACAAACACAAATTGATTACTTTATTCGTGGAAAAAAAGATAGAGCGTGTTGTAAAGATTGCAAGGTAATTCCAAGAGAAAGCTTAACCACCCAACATCGACTTTTAGTTATGGATTTAAAAATAAAAAAATAGACAAAATAAAAGAAAGTATATCGAGCTATTCAGACTAAATGGAGCAACCTCAAAAGCGAGAAAGAAGATATATTTAAACAAAAAGTCCTTCAAGGAGATGCTTGGAATTATGTTGGTACACCTTGTGATATGTGGAACAATATAATTATTCATATTAGGAAAGTGGCGAAAGATGTGTTAGGTGAATCTAAGAGAGGTGTACCAGCACAAAAAGAAGTTTGGTGGTGGAGTGAAGTAGTGCAAAATAAAATAAAGGCAAAGAGGGCATGTTACAAATTACATTATGCTAAGAAAAATTACATTATGCTAAGAAAACTAGTGAAACTTTAGAGGCTTATAAAAAAGCAAAGAAGGAAGCGAAAAAGGATGTCAGTGAAGCAAAAGCTAAAATTTGGGAGGATTTATATAAAAAATTCAACTCAAAAGAGAGTGAAAGAGATATTTTTAGGATAGTTAGGGCTAGAGATAAGAAAACTAAAGATCTTAATTTTGTTAGATGCATCAAAGACGAGGATGAAAAAATTCTAGTGGCAAATGATGATATAAGAAATAGATGGAAAAATTATTTGTATAAGATTTTTAATGAAAATAAAGATGTTAGTATTACCTTACGAGAGTTAGCTAAATCAGAAAAGTATATAAACCATAATTTCTACCGACATATTCAAAAGAATGAAGTCAAAGAGGCTCTTAAACATATGAAGGGTGGTAAATCGGTACGACCAGACAATATTCCTATAGAAGTTTGGAAAATACTAAGAGAAATAGGAATCACATAGCTCAAAAGACTATTTAATGAAATATGAAGAAACCAAAAGATGCCCAAGGAATGGAGAGCGAGTACACTTATACCCATATATAAGAACAAGGGAGACATTCAGAATTGTGCGAATTATCGAGGTATCAAGTTAATGAGCCATACTAAGAAATTATGGGAAAGAATTATCGAACGTAGGTTAAGACAAGTATCGAGTACAATAAAGAACCAATTTGGATTCATGACAGGTATATCTATTGTTGAAGCGATTCACCAGTGTTGTCCGTATCGCACCGTATCACAGGTGTGGGCGTATCGTGCGATAAGGACCCGTATCGTGCGATACGGAGCATATCGCTCGTATCGTACGATACAGGCGATACGCCAAAAAAAAAATCAATTTTTTTTATTAATCGGGAAGCGGCAAAAGAGGGGAACTCCGACACCTTGGCTGTTTGCTAAAGATATAAAAAACGTTATGTTTTTTATCAGGTTTTTTACCTACACAACAATTATCTTTTAAATATATTTTAAATCCATATTTGTATCTACCAATATATCATGAGTTAACATATACAAGATGATATTTTCTTTCTCATAACTATATAATGAACATAGTGATATTTAACAAGATTGTTTTTTTTAATTATCAGTCCTACTCCAAAGCTTGATTTCTCATTGAAGAAAATAAAGTTGGTCAACGCGACACCTTATGAGCATGCCGCGACCCGAATCCGTGAATCTGCTCGAGTCACTTCCCGTGCTCAGATTGGTGCAACCCTACTTAGTAAATACTCAACAAGGTTTGCCACGAACCAGGTTCAAGATGTTGGATTCCAAATCAGAACCAATATCGAGCATATAGGATAGTGCTCTATAGTCAAACTGTCAAAGTCAATAGACTCAATACCATAGAAAGCAAGATCATGTTATTCGAGCAGATTCACACATTCGGTGTTTGTGAAGAGGGGAGAAGAGAGAAGTGAAGAGTGGCTAGAAAGCAGAAACTATAAAAAAAAAATTTGAAACATTTTTTTTGAATTTTTTTTTCAAAAAAAAAAATGGGCGTATCGCCCGTATCGTGGAGCCCAGCGATACCCGATACGATACGCATCAGACAACACTGATTCACCTTTTGAGACGTCTTATGGAACATTTTAGAGCAAAAAAGAAATACCTTCATTTGATATTTATTGATCTAGAAAAAACTTATGATAGGATACCGAGAGAGGTTCTTTGGAGAACCTTAGAAAAAAAAGGTATCCCATTGACATACATTAACCTTATAAGAGACATGTACGATGGTGCAAAAACATGTGTGAGGACTCATGAAGGAATGACAGACTTCTTTGAAGTTAATATTGGGTTAAATAAGGATCAACTTTGAGTCCATACTTATTTATAATGGTGATTGATGAGTTAACAAAACATATTCAAGATGAAGTACCTTGGTGTATGTTATTTGCAGATGACATTGTGTTAGTGGAGGAGTCTAAGGAAAAAGTTAATAGAAAATTGGAACTATGGAGAGAAACATTAGAAAGCAAAGGCCTCCGACTTAGTAGAACAAAGACAATATATGGAATGTAAGTTTGATCATTTGATTACTTCAGAGGGCATAAAAATTAAAATTGGCACACATTGCATCCCCCAAAAGGAAAGTTTTAAATACCTAGGGTCAATTTTTCAGAGTGAGGAAGAATTGATGGAGATGTTACGCATATAATTAATGCTAGTTGGTTAAAATAGAGAGGAGCATCAGGTATTCTTTGTGATAAAAAGATATCATTAAAGTTAAAAGGTAAATATTATAGAGCAATAATTAGACCTGACATATTTTATGGTGCTGAGTGTTGGGTAGTTAATCATCAACATGTACAAAAAATTTCTGTGACAGAAATGAAGATGTTGAGATGGATGAGTGGTTATACAAGAAAAGACCGTATACATAATGAGGTTATCAGAAACAAATTAGGAGTGATACCAATAGAGAATAAAATAATAGAATATCGTTTAAGATGGTTTGGACATATAGAAGGAAGATCAAAAGAACCTGTAAGAAGGTATGAAAAACTAAATTTGGAAAGTATTAAAAGAGGTAGGGGACGACCACAAAAGTATTGGAAAGAAACAACAAAGAATGATCTAGCTTATTGTGAGTTAACTGCTAACATGGCACATGATAGGGCTCTGTGGAAACAAAGAATCCATGTAGCCGACCCCCTCTAGTATGGGAAAAGGCTTAGTTAATAGTTATTGTTGTTGTTGTAGTAGTTAGGGAAGGATTGAGAAACAATGAGAGCCAAAGGGTCCCACCTTTGTATTTAAAAAAGAGAGTCTAAGTTGATAGCCACTAGAGAGCATCTAAAAGAAACCTACGATAGCTATTGTACTTTGCCACATAGAGTACATTTTTGATGGTCCATCTTGGATGACGCATGATGTGTGGGATACTTCACTCACTTATCTTGATGAAACTTTAATCTTTTCTAAACACAATTGTTACTTCTCACTAGAAGACCAATTTTCATGAATGAAAAACATAGGATGTTAAGTATTCAAATAACATCATAGGGAGAGAGATACCGGCCTCAAGAAAGAAAGAGAGAGAAACCGGTGGCGGTGGTGGTTTTGTCCGTTTCCGATGGCAATGGAAGGCATGAGAGGGAGGTGGGAATGGAAGGCGTGCGGGAGAGAGGGGAGGTGAGAATCAACCTAATTTGATATAGGTTTGAGAATTGGGTCAGGTTGACCCATATACATTGGATCGACCCGACTTGTATGCTATCAATATTATAGTTGTCCATTATAGTGTTCTTAATGGCACTAATATCGTCCCGAAAGGATGGCCATTATATTCACACTGTATTAGTGGCCACGGGACTGCTAATTCACTCGTGCTATTGATAACTAAGACCGTAACGAGCCCTGAGCCAGTTCTGGTTCTAGGTTTCGGGTGAACCGGAACCAGTGGTTTCAAGTGACTAATCATTTCCACATTTTCCCATTTCTTTTGAGGTGATATACACACATTCTTAATTTCTTTGTTAATTTTGTTAAATCCCATGTTTGCCACAAGGAATTAAAGTACGTTAAATTGTTTCCTGTAAGTTGTAAGGTAAATTTGCCCAATCTGAGACCAGTATACATCAAAACCCTGTGACCGCAATCTCAGATCAGCATGCAACAAACTGTGATTATCAAGGACAAACCTCAATAAGATGAAGATTGGAGGCACGGCTAAGAAGAACAAAAGCAAATTCTCCAATTTGAGCTAAAGACATGCCAACCTGCAGGGTTATGGTAAAGATTTGAGCCCTCCTAAAAGACAAATTAAAGAATCTGAACAATGGAAAAGGAAGCTTACCAGGAAAGAAACCCTGTTGCTGTAGCCAAATCCTTTGACAACTAATGCAATAACAATTGTTTTTATGGTTATTACCAAAATCACAGCAGCTAATAAGATATCGACGTGATTCCACAGGAAATGAACGTGAATCAACATCCCGATGCTAGCAAGAAATAATGCAGCAAAAAAGTTGCGGATGGGTTCAATCTGTTGGTAGAATACATGTGTCAGAAAGTGGAAAGATATGAAAGTATTAACTATACGAACATCAACCGTACGACATGAATATTTCAAAGAGAAGGCAGCTGAAAAAGAACCATCATCTTACACTACTTTATCACAAAGCAAGCAGGAGAAGAATAAAAATGCAAGGTAACTTGGTAACAGATCCTGGCCTGTAATTACAGGAAACCATGCAATACAACAACAAAGTCATTTCCCATACTACATGGGATCGACTGCATGGATTCTTTGTTTCCACAGGGCCCTATCATAATTTGTAGAATCCATGGTAAATAAGTCCGACAAAGTTTTATGATGGTTGTCGGAAGCCTAACGCAACCCTCCTACTTTATCTAGGCTTGGGACCGGCCATGCAAGGGTGATCCCTTACATGGACGGAGTTACATGAGACCATACAATATTTAAGTAAAATTCCAAATACAATTTGGTTCACTAAAATGATCACTAATCTGATGCCAAATAATCATTATGTGAAAATGTAGAAAGATTAACTAAACAAGCAGTTCTCTAGAATGGATAATTTTGAGAAATATAGATGCTTAATGAATTCTACAAGTGCAATTCCGCACCAGAGCCAAAAACTGCCTGTTAGCTTAAGTATAACTGATTCCTAAATGCTAAAATTCAATTTTTACATTAACATAATTCATCTGATGGTTGTTTGCCAACAGAGATCAGAGACGCAAAGCCTGTCTCTTACAAGCCACAATGGAAGGAAACACTGTGCAACTTTCTAAACTATAATTAGCAAGACAGCTTTCTGATAAAGCCTTTCGATAAATCATGTTCTCAGTATAATAACAGATTCTCAGAGAAGAATCCTGCGGTTTTTTTTGTAGACATACACACAAAGGCACAAGCATGCACACATGCTACACACACATATAAAACATACATCAGATAACTCTAACAAGAACTCAATGTATTAAGAAAATACATGCCAAAAGCAAAAGCTTTTCTGAAAGGCTAATTGAAATACTTTCTCAGCAAGCAGAATTCAAAGGATTAGCATTTTTTATACATGAAGCCGAAAAGGAACTAGTAGTCTAGTAGCAAGTTCTCGAGCTGAGTGTTCAGGTACCAAAACCTAAAGAAATGTGCATAAGTATCCGACTGCTTCAGTTTGCCAATGATATTTCTGAGTATGACACAAGTACTTATATAATGCAAAATGGGTTGAGAGCATTTTTAACTCTTGATTCAGTAACAAACTCTTAATGAACAACAGGTATCAAAAAGTATGTTAGGATCACCACGTACAAGTATATTTTGTCCAACTAAAAAGAAACCAGATTATGATAGCCAAAAGTGTGGCAGACCTCTAGAAAAGACAGTTTGTAAGCTTGTCATTTTCTTCTTATACACAGCTAGACAGACATCCTCTACGATAGACAAGGATACAATCAAATTACAATCACCTACTTCGGTCCATGAATGCAAGGTAAAATCATACTTGTTCAAGTGTGTGTTGGGCAAGATCGGTGGTTGATATCATCACTCCAGCAGCAAATGATCCCAATTCAAGGCTCAGTCCCAATTTGTCACTACACTGCATGCAATAAACTACACGGTTCAAATTACATTCTTTTGATGTAAACAGGAACTTTGGGAAAAAACTAAGAACTGTGAATTTTCAAAACAAGGGGCTGAAACATACTAAATCCTAAATTATTTAACCTTGAAAATAGATGGATAACATAAAAGAAGGAAAATTGTAGGACTCATTATAACAACCAACTAAAAGAGCTTCCAGGATATTGTACAACATCCACGGTGAAATTTGCAAAAAGTACGTGGAGACTGACCAAGAAATTCCATGCTCCCTTATAGGACACCAAGAAAACACGTACTGAAAAATAGAACCAACATTCTTCATTCAAGATAGTTACCAGAAAATATATCAAGATTGAGAATGAGGTTCAACACTCATATGAGGATCAAGCTACTAAGACCCAATTATTCGCCCTAACTTGTTAACATCATATTTCTTGGAAATGGTCTTTTGCATGCACATTAAGCGAAAATCTAAAAAATGGCTTGAAAATTCATCAAATTACAATTAAGTCACTGTTTGTTACAACATTATTCAGGATACTGTTCACAAATGTCTGTACGATACTTCAGTTCACTAACAGTACTATATAGAAGTTATATTAACATCTATTAAGAAACAAAGCTAAAATTTGTCTTTTGTCAAAACCTTCCCTCCTTGTTTTTCCAAGAAACCATATTTCTTAAAATTTACTTAACATTTGACTGCAAGAGTAAAGGAATTGTGGTTCTTCCCTCCCGTAGTCAAATGCAGATGATGATCACTTTTACACCAGAATTTTCATCATTTAAGTGCAAGACAAGCACACAGCATTAGTCATGACTCATATGAATCATGTGATAAATCCACTTCTGCATAGGATGTTCGAGTTATATTTGTTTGGTCTGCACATAGTTCTGCATCAGATTTAGACAGTTTGCTGATCTAAATGCAAGGATCATTGATGTCACACATGTGAAGATAATCTGCTTGAACAAAATAATTTTGCAGCTTACACTTATCAAAGTGATCATGGCTGGGAAACAATACCTGTCCAAAGTCATCTTCTCTTATGACAGACAATTCAGAAAAGTATTCAGAAAGCTTAATGTTCGCAGCCTTTCAAGGTGTATTAGATGCTTTTCAATTGATGTTCCTTATTCTGATGTTTTTAACGTGGCTAAGTATGGTGTCATCTCTCTTGGTGCCCCATAGGTTGTATTTCACAATCAATTTTTGCGATTCATGCTGAAGAGGAAAAAGGCTTTGTTGTTGTGATAGGCTTTACAACTTTACAATTCTTGCATGGCCGGTCCCAAGCCCGGATAAAGGAGAAGGGTTGTGATAGGCTTCCGACAGCAAGCGTAAAACTTTGTCGAACTTACCATGGATTCTAAAAAAAAAAGAATCCATGTACTCGACCCCATCTAGTATGGGAAAAGGCTTTGTTGTTGTTGTTGTTGTTGTTGTTGATGCTGAAGAGGAAAAAGCTTCAGAATCAACAGCACAGGTGGCAATAGAAGTTCCAAAGGCTGGAATATGCAAATTCAAATTGAAGTGTGTGCTGGCTTTTGTTAAGCCTAAGCGATCATCTCATGGCAATGCTGTAAATACCATATCATACACGATACGATACGATAATATCGTATATTGTAGAGCATTGGTGCTTATCATTGAATACTGTATGACTATTGCATCATATTTTTCAGGTGACACAGAAGTTCTGGTTTACATTGAAAAGCTTGCAATCAATAGGTACCATTAGCCTGCTGCTAGTACCTATTGAGGCCTGATGTTAGGCTCCCTAGTCCTGCTGTAACAACATCAGAGGGTGTAGGACATAGACATAGGTTGCACCTCTTGTAGGTAACTCGGGTATGCAGGTAGGCTTGTTGTAAAGCAGTCTTACCTCATCACCAGATAAAACAGCAGGCTCAACCACTAGGCCTGCTATAGATGTACTTGACTACAACTATTAAAATGTAACTTTTACTGAAAAAGTTCAAAAAGGTGCTGACTTTAAACTCTTTTCTTTATTAAATTATAAAATCAAGTATCATTCATATCATCATACAATATGGTATGTTTATCATACATAGGTGACCCATGCAATACAGGGCCCAAGACAATAATTACAACATTGCCATATCGTATGAAAGAAATAGCCCTAAAAGGAAAACAAAATGTAGATGCAAGTACAGAACATCAACAAAATAGCCTAAAGCACTTTCATGTTCAGAGACAAACCCAAGCAACAAGCAAGCAAAAAGCAACGACTGCCAGTTGATAGAGTTCATTTGTCTGCAATATAAATAAGTCATTTAGTATAAGTAGATATGTGGAAAATGCTATGAGATTCTTTAAACAAAAGTTCTAAAGAAAATATTGAAGAAAAATATTCATCCTTTTACCTCTGAAGATAGACTTATCATCAGCTTAAGAAACCAAGGCACACAAGTGCGGGACAACATAGCCAAAATAGACAAGAATGTACACAACAGGATGATCCTACAAAGATGAAGATCAGTAAACAGATGACCCGAGTTATCATATCAGAACTGCCAAACATCAGAATGATGAATCTACATATTAGAAAGCTCAATAAGTTGACAATCCATGAGACACATCTCCACAAAAAGTTTCAATAATAGAATCATGATGGATCAACAGACTATTGCCATGCTGTATCTTAATTTGTGAATCCATTCCAAGATGACAGATACATCTAAAAGCACCATAAGGGAAATAAAATGCACCCGTTTCTCGACATTTGCATTTTTAATTTGAGATACAACTAATAGCACCGTAACCTGTGAATTCATGAAAACACCACTTGGACTTTGTATATTCATGAAAATGCAACTCAAATTTCCTTTTATATGTTTAGATGAAACTAAAAAGTGTATCCATATCTTACAATATGGTAGGATAAACTGCAAAGCAATTCGATGTGGACCAATAAATGGTCTTTTTACAATGTAGGGGTCTCAATTGCATCGGCCTCTTTCTGATATCACCATATTGTATTTATTATCAGAACAAGGCTGCAGATATGATCTATACAGTTTACTCATTAGAAGAACAATTTGCTCAGAGAATTTATTTGTGCTATATACGCTATCATTTTCCTGCTGTGGATTTTTTCCAATATGTGGAAACATATGTTTGCTTTTAGAGTATCTATTTGTCGTACATCATAATATTATTTTACGTCTTGTCTTGTGGCCATTCTGAACTGGTTTCTCTCTTGCTGATTAAATGATTAGTTGGTTAAAGTAACCTCGTTATGACTTAACTACAATCTATGGTGCATATTTCAATTTTCTTTGTGGTTCATTAATGTTGTATCATTACTACAAATAAATGTTTCTGTCTGTTTAAATATTCTGTCAAATATTTTAGTTTGTTTTCATAATTGGTTTATTTTCAGTTTTAGAAATTGCACTATTTATATTGATTTCTTTTTATGAGCATGCTAGATAAATGTTTCTTGGCTTTTTTATTTGATTGTAGTGCTTTTTGGTGATGGTATACCATTAAATCTGCCAAGTTCAAGCTAACATTTTGCTATGTCAGAAATAAAGTTCCTTCTATGTTCCATTGATAACATAGATCTCGTCCAACAAGTATATGGAGTATGACCTAACAGGCATATGCTTCACATCATTTATCTACCACGCTAGAAGGATTGTTATGATTACTAAACCCAAGATTCAATTTTTGGATTTGTGAAAAATGGCTGCCTGTACTCATAATTATACGATTGGTTAAAGATGATCCAGAATGCCATGTTATCATCAACTTCAACAACAACAACAACAACTAAGCCTTTTCCTATAACAGATGGGGTCGGCTACAACGATTCTTTGTTTCCATAGAGCTCGATTCCATGCCACGCTAATAGTTAACTTCAACATATGTAAATAATAAATAGTCCTGAAAGTGAACCCATTGCTAACGGTTAACTTTGGGATCAATGTAAACCAAGTGCATCCCACCAAGTTAGATTATTGAGGAAAGGACGACAGTAACAAAACATCATGTTTTGGGATCAATATAAACTAAATCTGTCCCCAAAAGACAACTTTTGCATGACCTACATGAAGAAATTGAGGAAAGGACGACAGTAACAAAACATCATGTTTTCCTTGAATAATATATAGTAGCACATACACATCTAGGTTTGGGCTAGTAGTTTATAACACAAGATTCTGAGGATGAGGTGATAACACAATTTTTTTCGCAATATATAGCCAATGTTCTTAACATGCTTCAAGACACCTCAAAGCTTTTATTTTCAACAGATTTCAGGACAACAAGAAGTAAATGTATGGACTTAGAAAGTCGGTGTTAGTGCTGTCATGGCTCTTCCAGATATGTTGTAACGAGAAAAAGTAGAATGCAAGAAGCTACTTACGATTTACTCATGGATATCACCCCTTGAAGCAATCCAACATTACCCCCCAGAAAAGGAAGAAGTGCAAACAGCACTCCAACAGCACAATCCTGGTTAAAATACAGCTCTCATTGGTTAATGCCTTTTAATAGCTAGACTGCACAACAAAATACAAGCAGAAAGTTATTACCTGAAGGATAAGAGTTCCCACAGTAACCTGACCATGAAGGGCATTAATACTGTTGCATTGCATCAGAAACTTCAAAACCTGAGAGGGGAGAAAAAGTTGAACTAACCAAAGAGGATTAATTTCTTGGGACATTATATGTGAGAACCAAGTGATATTCACATAAAGCAAATCTGAGGACAAATTATTGGTTACAGTAAAATAAACAAGCTCAGTTCCACAGAAACACATCTAGTTTCCTGTTCCTAATCAACAATAACAGACAAATGATGCAAAATCACAATCAGTCTGTTCACTTATAGAAAATCCCAAACCAATACAGAGAATAAAAGCAAACCCCAAACAAGGAACATCCTTTAGAGTTATAGCCTAATGTCAACATGTCTAAATAGAAAAGTAAAACCAATACAGAGAATTTAGTAAAATACCACTGCTGTAGAGGACATAGACAGGAATGTGCCCACAAACACCCCTTCTGAGGGTTTGCCACCACACAACTGCAATTGCACAAAAACCAAACTAGTTAAGAAAAAAGAGACGATTTTCACAATTATGGTATTTCATTTTGGAAATGGTCCAGATAAGCTACATGAATTATTTTCGTACTTTTAGAACTGAACCACTAAGCCTCATCTTCCGAGAACATGTGCAAGGAAATGGTCCAGATGTTGAAAACTATGATTCTTAAAGATAATAAGACATGGCTTCATGAAATAATCACAGTTGACGGTTGCAGGACATCCAATCAAGAAATTCTAACATTATAGATGATAAAGATGCACAGACATATCAAAATACACAAAGTTCATTTATTTGCTCATTTACATGGTTTTCTTAACACTAAGAAAGTGTTTCTAGTTATAATTTTCCATGTTCTAAAAGGCATGTGGTGAATTAAATCCTACAGATTTGTGTGGTCAATTAGTTAAGAACTACATGTTAAATCATGCTTTTCTGATAAATTTTGATATTCTAGACTTGCAAGTGTAACATGCTCAAACGTTTGACCTTCAAAACCTTAAAGCATTTTTATTGATGGTAATTGCACAATGCCAGATCTTCTTTATACTAAAAAAAGGCCATTTAGATCACAAAATTGAAGAGAGCAAGAAAGGACAGAAATAGTTGTCAAGACTCCACATCCTCCATTCAGAGTATTGGGCAGGAAGGTCCATATTCATCAGAAAAAGAAGGAGAAATTCCCATTCAAGGATCTTTTGTAGCTACAAACATGGAAATATAAGGCCGAAGAGTGAGAAGGTAACCCAGCATATTTTGTACTGAGAAGAGGTGTTCTCTGGAGAGCACCAAAATTAGAAGTTGCAAACAGCCATAGTTGAGCTCTTCCTGCACAGGATGTTTTGATTCATGGGTTCAAATTCATTATCTAAAATAGTTGTCTACAACATGACCTGCATCATCGAAACTTTGGGGAAAGTTATGTCATGATTTTTGCAGCTTCCCATCATATTGCACTGTCATACAGAACTTGATGTCGTACATGCATCCTATGTACAATCAACAACTTTCACCCACCAATGGTGTCTATGGTAGAACCCATCTTATATGTGATGTGTTAAATTTGGTTAAGATTTGAGTCTTTTGTAAACCATCTTCTTATGAATTTTAGCCATTCATATTTAATCAGTCTTAAATATCAAACCTTATGAGGATTAAATTAAACTTTAAAGCTTTCTAATAAACTATATATAACAACAAAAACTCATCAGTAGAGTCAAATCTAATATTTTGGCTTTCAGATCCTGTGTTGTAAGTAATGATGCAGGATCCATATTCTTCAGCTTCAGTGATATGATATGTTACATATGTATGATACATATTACATATCACAAGTACCATCTAAAAAAATACTAAAAGAATCTTTGGCATGCTTGATTTTTTCATCTTTTCTAGTCACGATATATCTTGTGAGGACTGCTTGAAATTTGTTTTACCAACTTCTGCAGACCTATCATCTGAGGTATGGGTCTGCCCCCCATATGAATGATGTATGGATTACATGAACAATTTAAATTGCATAATTTCAGTTTTATACTTTAGGAACATTCTTTTCCACATTTATTCCGGCAATAAGTTGAATATTTCAAAATGGATCATGATTTTAAGCTCATTACAGCAATTTGAGGGTTAATTGAGTTTTACAATACTGTTCAGCATGCATTGTAAAGCTCAATTTAGCTTAATTGCGGCTACCGGATCATACTGTATGGTGATCTATTAAGGGTAGAAGGCAAACTAACGAATATATTGTGCTCCCTTTCTTCAAGTGTTTTAACTGATAAGCTTGGTAACTTTGTGCAGCAGTAAGAACTATTCTCACTACGAAACATTTATTTGTAGAAAAATAATGTTGTCCTTTACCACAATATACTCTTAGGGAGAACGTACTAGAGGAAAACAGGTTTTTGTTCTTTTCCAGTATTGCCATCTCTCATACAAGCACATCAGTCAGTTTGGCTCTGCAAGGAATCGATGTGCTTTATCAAATAATTTTCCACTGGAGATGGCTGTAATTGATGTGTTACTTTTTATTGCAATCAATCGGTACATCTCATTGATAAATATCAAAGGAACTGATCATTCATCATGGCTCACATTCTTCATGGAATCGGCTCCACTTCTGGGCTGCCATTTTTCTTTTTTCTTTTAAACTGTTTACAACCCTAATTAATCCCAGACTTTATACTAAACCCAATCTGACTTAAAAGACACAATTACCCCTAACTTTAGGACACGGTTCCCAATGGATCTGATCCAGATCCATTGGGTCCAATTATGACATTTACTACTACATTAAACAGGACATTTATTTAGACTTAGACATGACACTAACAAGATAAATGTAAACATGACCCATTAACAAACATAATTAACACTCCCCCTCAAGTTGGGTGAAAGATGGAGGTTACACCCAACTTGCCACATAATCTCTGTAGTAGATCTCTAGTAATTGCTTTAGTCAACATTTCTGCACATTGATGTCCTGATTGCACATGCTGCAATTGAAATTCTTTTGCAAGTACACTGTCCCAAATAAAATGACAATCTATCTCAATATGCTTTGTTCTTTCATGGTACACAGGATTTGAGGCTATCTGTATTGCTGCTTTACTGTCACAAAATATAGGTATAGGTTTTTCAGTAAATAAGTCCATTTCCATCAGCAAAGATCTCAGCCATTTTCTCTCCCATATGCCTAAAGCTATTGCTCTATATTCTGCCTCAGTTGTCAATCTAGCTACAACTGATTGTTTCTTACTTTTCCATGAAATTATGTTACCGCCAATCAATGTTATATATCTTGTGGTCGACTTCCTATCCTCTGTTGAACCAACCCAATCAACATCTGTATAAATTTCAATATTATTGTGACCATTAGATTTGTAATTGATTCCATGTCCTGGAGTGGTCTTCAGCACCATCTTCCAGCTTTAATTTGTGATTCACATCCATTGGAGTATATGTAGGTCTACAGTTTTCCATCTTGACTTCCTGTAAAAGATCTAATGTATATTTTCTTTGATTCAAAAAGATATCACTTCCAGAATAGGCCACTTCAATGCCCAAAAAATAGTGTAATCTGTCAAGATCTTTAATGTCAAATAACCGATGAAGGTACTTCTTCAATTTTTGAATTTCTTCGGTATCAACACCTGTTACAATAATATCATCCACATATACTAACAGTAACGTTAATTTTTTCCTTTTCTTAAAGAACAATGTATGATCACTTACACTCTTTTTATATCCCAAGTCAATGATATTTCTACTGAATTTCTCAAACCAAGCTCTTGAAGATTGTTTTAATCCATAGATAGCCTTTCTCAATCTACATACCTTTTTTGTTGGGTTCAGATATCCCGGTGGTAATTCCATATAAACTTCTTCTTTAAGTTCTCCCTGTAGGAAAGCATTTTTTACATCTAGTTGTCACATTACCCAGTTTCTTTGCGCTGCAATACTGATAATAACTCGTATAGATGTGAGTTTAGCTACTGGTGCAAATGTCTCCTCATAATCAATTCCATATGTTTGACTATATCCACGTGCAACTAGTCTTGCCTTTTACCTTTCTAACGAACCATCTGCCTTGTATTTAATTATATATACCCACTTGCATGAAACTGTTTTCCTTCCTTCAGGTAAGTCACTGAGTTCCCACGTTTGATTCTTTTCCAATGCTTGGATTTCAGACTTCATAGCTTCAACCCACTGCTCGTCTTTAGATGCTTCAAAGTAATTTTTTGGAATTTGATACATCTCAGCCTTTAGTACAAAATTATGGTAGCCTTCTGATAATCGATCATAAGATATGAATCGAGAAATTGGATACTTACGACATGATCTCTTTCCCTTTCTAAGTGCTATGGGAACATATGAGTCATCTACATCCTCATTCTGGGAGTCTTTTATACTATCATCTGAGTCAGATACTATTCCTCCCCCTTGATTCATCATCTCGGTTTGTCTGTTCATAAAAATATTTCTCTCCCCCTTTCTGTATACTTGTATTTTGCTATCTCCTGGGATTTGATCTGTCTCTGTAAGAGAATTTTCTTCTTCTAATTCTTCACTTCCATTGAATCTGGGCAGAACAACTGATTCTTTGAAAGTATGATCAAAATTATCATTCGAATTCTTGTAGTATGGAGTATTTTCAAAGAAAGTTACATCCATAAAAATATATCTCTTATGGGAATTAGGATCATAACACACATATCCTTCCTTCTCACAAGAATATCCAATGAAAATACATTTTATCGCCCTTGGATCAAGCTTTATCTCTCAATTGTTGATGAACATGCATATAACAGACACATCCAAATATTCTAGGAGTGAGATGGAATGGATTATCTTCAGGTTTAATTACTTTGAATGACAACTTTTCTACAAGAGTCACAGTTGGAATTCTATTCATAATGTACATTGCTGTAAGAATAGCTTCTAGCCAGAAATATTTTGGAATATTATGTTCAAGAAGAAGAGTTCTAGCAATTTTCAAAATATGTCGATTCTTTCGTTCGGCTAATTCATTCTGTTGTGGAGTGTAAACACAAGATGTTTGATGTATAATACCATGAGCTTGAAGATATGAGTCCAGGTGTGCATTACAATATTCTCCACCATTATTTGATATGAGTGTCTTTACAGTATAACCAAACTGGGTTTTGATAAGATTATGGACTAAGGGAAAAATAGAAGATATTTCTGACTTAGACTTCATTAAATAAACAAAGGTAAGTCTGGAGTAATTATCAATAAAAGTATTAAAGTACTTAATTTTCAATAGAAGGAATTACACATGGTCCCTAAACATCAGAATGTATCATTTCAAAAGGAATAACTGATCTTGATTCACTACTAGGAAAAATCACTCTATGATGCTTTGCTCTTTGACACACGTCACACTGAATCATCACATCACTAGGAATTGAAAATGAGACAAATTCTCTTATTTTTGAGACAGGTAAATGTCCTAATCTGCTATGCCAAATTTTTATTTCCTCTTCAGTAGAACTAGCTGCCAATGCACTTTGACGTTTTGGAATCTGATCTCCAAGTAGTATGTATAGTCCATTGCGTAGTTCATCACGACCAAAGGTTCTTCCCGTCTTCAAATCCTGAAAAACACAGCCATATATAGAGAATGTAACTATACAATTCATATGTCAAACCAATGAACTTATTGAAAGTAGATTTACAGGAAACTCTAGAATATATATCTCTGAATTAAGTCTCACATTATCTCTCTGAATTGTTCCCTTTCCTGCCATGGGAATCAACAAACCATTTGTTACTTTTACATACTGAGGAGTTGAATTCACTTCATACTGCATGAGATTAGACTTGTTCCCTACCATGTGATCAGTAGATCCTGAATCTATTATCCAATTAGAAAAAACCGGAGAATCTTTTAGTGAATAATTACCACTGATGTTGTATGAAGTAGGTGGACTTGATTCTGCTTTTGATGAGGAGGTTGAAGGTTGATCTCTTAAACGTGTTTCAATTTCTGCAATTTGCTTCTTTAATTCTGCCACTTCATTTATTTGATTCATTTCAGCCTTCTTTTCAGATATGGTTGCCACATGACTGTCATAATCTTTATATTCTGGGGTTTTCCTGTTGTAATCTCTGTATTCTGGAGGTTTTCCAATAATCTCCCAACATTGTTCTTTTGTGTGTCCCCTTTTTCCACAATGTGTGCACTGTAGTTTGCTTTTATCCTCATAATATTGATTCCTGCCTCTTCCTCTTCCTCTTCCTCTGAATGAGTTTTTTCCTTTTTGATAACTGCTCTGTCCTCTACCAACAAATGTAGATTTTTCAACTTGTATATATTCACCTTTCTCTAAATTCTTTCCGTCTTCTTTCCTTAGTAAAAGTGAGTATACTGTGCCAAGTGACGGGAGTTCTTCCTTACTTAGAATGTTTAATTTTATAGATTCATAATCTGATGAAACTCCCCATAGCAGATCGAACACTTTCCGAATTTCAGCTTCAGATGTTCTTGCTTTTACACAATGACTACATTTGTTTTCCACAATATGTCGTTGTTCATTCCAGAGTTCGCGCAATTCTCCATAATACTCACTTATTGATCTGGTTCCTTGGCGACACTTTCTTATCCTCTCAATGATCTCATACTCTTTTGCTATATTCCTCTATCTAGAGTAAGCCTCTTCAACTGCAGATCAAATCTCAGTAGCTGATTTCATATACATAAACGTCTTACTAATAGAGGGGTTCATGGATTGTATTAGCCATGAACTTACAAGGGCATCATCCTTGGCCCATCGTTCATAGTCTGCACTGCTTCCTTCTAGAGGTGGTGGGTCCTATCTGATAATAGAAACTTTTCCTCTTGACCGTAATACAAGTTCAATAGATCGAGCCCATTCCCTGTAATTTCTTCCATCTAGCCGAATATTTGTAATTTAGAATGGTTCTTACTTTTGATCATTTCCATACATGACTGATAGTGACTCTTCTTTCAATCTTCCGTCCATGCTGATTTACAGTTGTTTAAACCTCAACTTTCCTTTAATATCGCTTCTTATAAGATATCAATCACTATACCAATATGTTTGTGTATGCTCAGAGTATAATGACTTGGTCTTTGTAGGTTATTGATGATACCACGACAAGAAGAATGCAGTATACTTTTGGATGACGACACAATAAGGAAAGCTGAGAGTCTGGATGATGACACAATGAAGGAATCCTGAATTTCCTGTCGTCTGAATAAATCAAATCATCAATCTGTTGTTGATCGACATGTCCACAATTGTATGCGGATGGGAGATCTGAAGCTTTTCCACGATAATCCTTCTTGCTTTTGTTAAAAATCACATATTCATAGCACCACGATTGCTGCCACACACCACGATTTGCTTTTGTTGAACTGTTCTTAAAGTTGTTGCAATCATTTTATCATAGACAGTCTTAAACATACAATCTGCCTGTTAACAAAATATTTTTTTGTTAAACATGCAGGATGCCTATTCACGATTCACCACGATTCAGCCTTTTCCCAATGGGCTGTCGTTGATCAACTCTTCCTTTCTTTGTTGTCAATTGACTGTCACGAACTTGGCACCACGTCTGATTCAACAAATCAAAGTTTTACTTACTTCTGATTCAAAATATTGCAGATTTACTTACCTCTGATTCAAAATATTGCAGATTTACTTACCTCTGTACATTTCTGAAGCAGATTGATGCGACTGATCATAATATTTTCATATAACCGCTCTAATACCATGTTACTTTTTATTGCAATCAATCGGTACATCTCATTGATAAATATCAAAGGAACTGATCATTCATCATGGCCTGGGCTGCCATTTTTCTTTTTTCTTTTAATCTGTTTACAACCCTAATTAATCCCAGACTTTATACTAAATCTAATCTAACTTAAAAGACACAATTACCCCTAACTTTAGGACACGGTTCCCAATGGATCTGATCCAGATCCATTGGGTCCAATTATGACATTTACTACCACATTAAACAGGACATTTATTTAGACTTTGACATGACACTAACAAGATAAACGTAAACATGATCCATTAACAAACATAATTAACATGATGAAACAGCTTCATCTAGCCGCTGTGGCACTGTGATGAAAATCAGGCTGTGTTCAGTGATGAAAATGCATCCCTATCATACTAGCAGGATACTACTTGACCTAGAAAATGATTTATTATAAGAGATCAAAGACTAATACATTCTCATATCAATGGCATGATCAGGTGGCTGAGGTAATCGTTGGTAACATATTGCTTTCTCTGAGGTACTTTTAGGTAAAAAGGTGTCTTAATTTTGTGAGTAATGCAAACTATACCCCTGCCTTTCGAAGATATTTTTTGGGGGACTTTTTCCAAAAAGAAATTATGAAACTTCCATATGGTACACAGCATATCTTTGTATGGCCTTGAACAATAAAGCTACTATAGTTACTTATGATACTGGTGCACACTTTTTTCTTGTTTATAACCGTTTTATGTTTAATAACGTTTAATGATTTTTCTGTATGCCAATATTTCTCCTGATACATTTTCAAGAAAATATTTTTTTATTATGAAACTTCCATATGGTACACAGCATATCTTTGTATGGCCTTGAACAATAGAAGCTACTATAGTTACTTATGTACTGGTGCACACTTTTTTCTTGTTTATAACCGTTTTATGTTTAATAACGTTTAATGATTTTTCTGTATGCCAATATTTCTCCTGATACATTTTCAAGAAAATAATTTTTTAAATCCCTCAAGGCTTTCCTTAGCCAAAAAGTCTCAAGAATAATATTTTTGACTGACCAGTCGGAAGTACCTGGGTTCCAGCATACATTTTGAAACGTGCTGACAATGAGACATAAAAACCCCGAGCAAAATTTACAGTCCTATCAGTCTGCTTGAATCTCAAATGATCATGTACTTAAGGAACTACTTCAAAGATTCATTAGATCCCATGGGCTTTAGTTGCAGCAAAAAACCATTTGGTCTAAAAATCATATTTATAACCACCAACTTGTGAACAAATTCAATCTTTAACAACACGGCTATAGAAAGGAATAAGATTTCAGACTTACTGAAGCAGTTATGCCACACAAGAACATGAAGAGAAAAATTTGGAGTATTCCTCCAATAACTGCAACTGCTCGAACTACACGAATCTATAAACAAAAATAAAACGCTTAAATCAATTGCGTGAAAACACAAGAAGATCAAATAACTCCATAAATAGATGATAGAGCAAATAGAAGAAATATTACACCGAATTGGGAAAGCAATTCGATTGAGAAATAGATGATAGGACAAGCAATAACCTTTGTGGTGGAGAACTCAAGCCCTAGAGCAAATAGAAGAAAAATTACACCAAATTGGGCAACGGTCTCAACCTACAGGGACATCCAAAAGGTGTAAGAAACTAAATAGAAACACTAAAATACCCATCCTTTTTCTCAATCAAATTGCAGTAGTAGCAATTATGGTTATGAAAGTCCAGGACAACTTAAAGTATCATTGTTAATTTCTTTCTTGAAAAAAGAAGAAGAGGACAGCAAGGTAGATTCACATCTTGCTTCAAAAGGTACATGTGAAATACACAATGAAGCAGAAAAGAGAAAACCCTTTTATATGTATTAAGAGATTCTAACAAGAAAAGAATAAGCTTCACTTTGTACACTCTAGTGACGTCTAGTCCAGAAATACAACCTTGTGACTGCATTAAAGTAATTCTGAAACAAAACATCAGTTCAAAGCATTTTTCTTGCAGAGAGTGAATCTTTACGGCTAGGATGAAAAGGTTTGGTTCATCAATTTTATGAAATAAACAATTCCTCATTCTATGTGCATAAATAATTTGGGTAATCTACATTGGAATACCTCATTTTTGCTTTTTTGGAGGTTGCGGCAAAGCTTGAGGAAAGTGCACAACTGGTCTTTCTATGCTACTTCAGAATTTTCATTGTAAGGTAGGTTAGACCTTGGCCTTTCATTATGGAAGAGAAGACAGATCCGTTTGATTTTAGGCTAACCATTAGAAGCTATTACATATGATCCCACACTTGCGAGTATATGAAAATTTTAACTCTTTTGCCAGTTTAAGCAATTCTTAAATTCTACAAAAGAGTTGTTCTTCGAAAATGTGTCATATAAAGGTTCAAACTTGTATCGGTTGTATCACAACAACAACAACAACAACAACAACTAAGCCTTTTCCCATACTAGACGGGGTCGGCTACATGGATTCTTTGTTTCCACAGATCCCTATCATGTGCCATGTTAGCAGTTAACTCCCAATAAGCTAGATCATTCTTTATTGTTTCTTTCCAACACTTTTGTGGTCGTCCTCTACCTCTTTTAACACTTTCCAAATTCAGTTTTTCTAACCTTCTTCCAGGTTCTTCTTTTGATCTTCTTTCTATATGTCCAAACCATCTTAAACGATGTTCTCTCATTTTATCCTCTATTGGTGTCACTCCTAATTTCTTTCTAATAACCTCATTATGTATACGGTCTTTTCTTGTATGACCACTCATCCATCTCAACATCTTCATTTCTGTCACAGATATCTTTTGTACATGTTGATGATTAACTGCCCAACACTCAGAACCATAAAACATGGCAGGCCTAATTGCTGCTCTATAATATTTACCTTTTAACTTTAATGGTATCTTCTTATCACAAAGAACACCTGATGCTCCTCTCCATTTTAACCAACCAGCATTAATTCTATGTGTAACATCTCCATCAATTCTTCCATCACTCTGAAAAATTGACCCTAGGTATTTAAAACTTTCCTTTTGGGGAATGCAATGTGTGCCAATTTTAATTTCCATGTCCTCTGAAGTAACCAAATGATCAAACTTACATTCCATATATTCTGTCTTTGTTCTACTAAGTCGGAGGCCTTTGCTTTCTAATGTTTCTCTCCATAGTTCCAATTTTCTATTAACTTTTTCCTTAGACTCCTCCACTAATACAATGTCATCTGCAAATAACATACACCAAGGTACTTCATCTTGAATATGTTTTGTTAACTCATCCATCACCATTATAAATAAGTATGGACTTAAAGTTGATCCTTGATGTAACCCAATATTAACTTTAAAGAAATCTGTCGTTCCTTCATGAGTCCTCACTCATGTTTTTGCACCATCATACATGTCTCTTATAAGGTTAATATATGTCAATGGGATACCTCTTTTTTCCAAAGTTCTCCAAAGAACCTCCCTCGGTACCCTATCATAAGCTTTTTCTAGATCAATAAATATCATGTGAAGGTCTTTCTTTTTTGCTCTAAAATGTTCCATAAGACGTCTCAAAAGGTGAATCGCTTCAATAGTAGATCTGCCTGGCATGAATCCAAATTGGTTCTCTGTTGTACTTGATACTTGTCTTAACTGACTCATTAACTTGATACCTCGATAATTTGCACAATTTTGAATGTCTCCCTTGTTCTTATATATGGGTATAAGTGTACTTGCTCTCCATTCCTCGGGCATCTTTTGGTTTTTCCATATTTCATTAAATAGTCTTGTGAGCCAAGTGATTCCTATTTCTCCTAGTATTTTCCAAACTTCTATAGGAATATTATCTGGTCCTACCGATTTATCACTCTTCATATGTTTAAGAGCCTCTTTGACTTCATTCTTTTGAATACGTCGGTAGAAATTATGGTTTATATACTTTTCTGACTTGGCTAAATCTCCTAAACTAATACTAACATCTTTATTTTCATTAAAAAGATTATAAAAATAGTTTTTCCATCTATTTCTTATATCATCATTTGCCACTAGAATTTTTTCATCCTCGTCTTTTATGCATCTAACATAATTAAGATCTTTAGTTTTCTTATCTCTAGCCCTAGCTATCCTAAAAATATCTCTTTCACCCTCTTTTGACTTGAGTTTTTTATATAAGTCATCCCAAATCTTAGCTTTTGCTTCACTAACAGCCTTTTTCGCTTCCTTCTTTGCTTTCTTATAAGCTTCTAAAGTTTCACTAGTTTTCTTAGCATAATGTAATTTGTAACATGCCCTCTTTGCCTTGATTTTATTTTGTACTACTTCACTCCACCACCAAGCTTCTTTTTGTACCGGTACACCTCCCTTAGATACCCCTAACACATCTTTCGTCACTTTCCTAATATGTATAGCCATATTGTTCCATATATCACAGGGTGTGCCAACATAATTCCAAACATCTCCTTGAAGGACTTTCTGTTTAAATATATCTTCTTTCTCGCTTTTGAGGTTCCACGTCCGAATCGCTCGATGCACTCTTTTCTTCTTTGTCCATTTTTTTATTTGTAAATCCATACAATCTTTACAACACGCTCTATCTTTCTTTCTACAAATAAAGTAATCAATTTGTGTTTGTGATAAGCCACTCTTATAAGTAATTAAATGTTCATCTCGTTTTTTGAAGGTTGTATTGACTATAAAGAGATCAAATGACATAGCAAAATTTAAAATCTCCCTACCTTGCTCGTTTGTATCCCCAAAACCAAAGTTTCCATGGATCCCTTGATATCCTAATGCCTCTTTACCGACATGTCCATTTAAATCTCCTCCTAAACAAATCATCTCCCTTTGAGGAATCTTTTGAAATACCTTATCTAACTCTTCCCAAAAAACTGTCTTTATACTATCTTCTAGTCCTACTTGGGGTGCGTAAGCACAAACTATATTCAAAACCTCTGCTCCTAACACTAATTTCAACGTCATGATTCGGTCACCATATCGTTGTATGTCTACTACACTCTCCTTTAAATCTTTATTTATGATAATACCAACTCCGTTTCGAGCCTTTTCTTTACCTGAGTACCATAATTTAAAACCTGTATCCTCTATCTCCTTTGCTTTTTCTCCAACCCATTTTGTCTCTTGTAAACATAGAATATGAATCTTTCTCCGAATCATAGTATCTACCACCTCCATTAGCTTACCCGATAATGTTCCGATATTCCAAGAACCAATACGAATCTTATTATCTAGGACTAGCTTCCTTACCCCCCACATCCGTCCATAATCAAAATGCGGAGACCCTCTCTGAAAATTTTTCACTACATTCGGGCGGCAATGTAGCAGGACTAACTTCTTTACCCACACCCGTCCATGATGTGGGAACCCTCTCTGCAATTGATTCACTACATTCGGGCGAAAATGTAGTGGCCCTTGCTTACTTCTTACTGCATTCGGGCTCTGCAGCACGTCGCTAGG
Source organism: Brasenia schreberi (assembly GCA_036023115.1). Classification (NCBI taxonomy): domain Eukaryota; kingdom Viridiplantae; phylum Streptophyta; class Magnoliopsida; order Nymphaeales; family Cabombaceae; genus Brasenia; species Brasenia schreberi. Next base: position 7,727,948 of record JAYKKT010000080.1, on the reverse strand, counting down.
CGGGGACGCCCCAAAGCAATGCTCATAATTTTTGTAATCCATGTTGTAAAAATCCGACGAAGTTTTACGCTGGCTGTCGGAAGCCTAACACAACCCTTTAAAATAAAAAATAAAAAATAAAAAGATCCTAAAATCATAATAAAATTAGAAAAGCCAAAAGAATGTTAATAATCAATATAAGTGAGAAAAGCATGACTATTGCATAATAATATAATTGAATCAATAAGAGTGTAACAAGCTAATAATAATCAATCCATGCATACACAACAAAGTACTAACATTATCTAACTAACAATCAAGATAAAACCTGGAACAAATTAATGAGTTCAATAGTAATAAGCAATTGAAGTGTAACCTAAAAAGTTGAACAATCGGTTATAACATGATATCATACATCAGGTTCACAAAACTTAAAATGTTTGAAGCACCACCAAAAGTCCAAAAGTACTTCAAGGAGTCCAGACAAATCTTCCCCATGTGTGCCCAAATGAGGAGAAGAAATAAAAGTTTATCTAAATCAGATCTCCGTTCCATGCACCCCATATCAGCCACACTATAAGTCCAATATGCCTACACAGCTGATATGGCCTTTGTTGCACCATATAGGCTGGTACAAAAATTTCACATAAAGGGCCAATATCATATTATTATTGTGAAAGAATGACGAAAATACCATGCTTTGTGTTATATTATTGTAATAACTAAGTAATGGTAGTTTAGTCTTCCAAGTTAAAATATTTGATACTTAAGTAGGTTGTTAGTGATTGGGGTTAGTACAGATAAGAAAGGAGAGAAACATAAAAGGAGCAACCGACACCCATAGAAGGGTCGCACCCAAATTTGTAAATCTTCCTTATCATTTCAATAAAGTTTTTAATTATTTTCGCATCCAATTCAATCAACATGATATAAATTGAAGCGAAGAAGAAAATCGCATGGCCAGATCTCATCAGACAACGAGAAAGGAAAAGTACAGCCAGTCGATTAGCATTCTGCTTTCATCTCTTAAGGGACTATCTACAAAAGTCTGATCTAAAAAACCTAATCTCTGAAAAAACACATAGAGAATATGATAATGGCAGACCGAGTGGCACAATCAGATAGGAACGACTCCTTTGTTATTACCAACATCAAGCTCAATAACAAAAGTTACCTGAAATGGTCTAGATCTATTATACTTGGTGTTAGGGCAAAGGGAAAGAGCGAGTATCTCACTGGTCACTGTGAAAAACCATATTTAGGGAGTCTAGACTACCCTAAATGGGAAAGATAAGATGCCCTAGTAGCTGCGTGCTCGATAAACTCGATTATGTCAAATGTAGGGTGTTTCTTTTTATATTTAGAAACAACCTATGAAATTTGGGAGGCTGTAAGGAAAGCTTATTCACGATTGTAAAGGAGTATGAACCCCTCAATAAAATTCAAAAGTACAAGCAAGGTAAAAAATCTATCATTGAGTATTACATAGAATTAAGAGGATTATGGGACGAATTAGCTTATTTCACTATGATACAATGTAAAGAATGTGCAAAATAAAGGAAAAATGAATTTTAAAAAAGAAAGGTATTTGATCTTTTGCACAGTATTTTATTAGAATATAAAAATGTGAAAACTATTGTTATAGCCAGTGTTAGCCATATTGTGGGAAACCACGATACGATACGATAAACTCTATCAAAAGATAAAGGTTATCGTGTTGTATCGCATGATACGCCCAGTAACCCCTATAAAAGTTCTCTGGCCGATTTTTTTGCTGGTTTCTGAGGTTTTTTCACAGCTGCTCAAGTCTTCCTCTAGTAGTTTTCCCCCTCCTTGGTGTTCAAGGCTCTCAAAAAAGTATACTACGGTGTTCGTGCAAGCCTCCTAACTCGAATTATGGCATATTTTGAGTGTTTTTTTGGAATTTTTTTCTTTATATTTGTTGGTTTTTAGTGTTATTTACATTTTTCTTTTTTTGAATGACAAAATATGAAGTTATTAAGTGCGTGGATATGATTTTTATTGCATTCATGAAGTGGGAGACACTATTTGAGTGTTACGTGAAGATTGGGGATTTATGAAGTGCTTTTATTTTCAGGTTTTTAATTGAATTGAAATGCTCAATTGAGATGACAGGAAGGGGTGTTAGAGACTCTCAATCATGGTATGATGATTCGGCATAGAATAGGTTATAACAGTTGAGGGTTCCAGATTAAAGATCAGATGTTTGTTTTGTGAGAAGATGGTTAGTGGTGAAATTTCATGATTGAAACACCACCTTGCAGGGACTAGAAAAGAAGTTGCTCCTTCCACGGGCAAAGTTAGAAGTTTGTTAGAAGGCATTAAATGACAATGTTTTCAAATGATTGAGAGCATACATGAGAGGAGATAATAAAAGGATGATTTAGGGATGTTTAAGGAAGATGATAATGATGTTATTGGATTGACTGATAGTATTCATTTTCATTCAGATATTAGAACAAAGATTGGTAGTAGTAGTTCTCGACCATCAAACAGGGAAAAGAGAGTTGCTCAAGATTTTGCAAGTGGAAGTGGTAGAAGATGAAGCCGAAAAGGAAGAGTTGTTTCTAGCATACATTCATTTTTTCCTCCTAACACTACACCTGGTCCTCAACCTAGAATTAGTGTTATTGTGGCTTCAGAACAACTTCATGATCAGGCAGACCTTGCAGTGTGCAGATGGTTTTATTATGCATGCATTCCATTTAATGCAACAAACAATTTTCATTTTCAATACAAGATGCCCTCTTATCAGAAGTTGAGAGAAAAGATATTAGATACAAGATGCCCTCTGAAGTGCAAGAATATTGTTCGACTTTGAGAGAGTCATGGAAGAAGACATGATGCACTATCATGGCAGACGGAAGGACGAATAGGCGAGGAAGGACCTTGTTAAACTTTCTTTTCTAATATCCTAAATGACTTATGTTTTTGAGATTTCTAGACATGTCAGAGGAGAGGCACACTGCAGAGATCCTAAGACAAGAGTTTGATAAGGTGATATACGAGGTTGGGCTAGAGAATGTAGTCCAATTCATTACAGATAATACAATTAACTATAAAGCAACCAGGAAGGAGTTAGCAGATACTTAAGGGACTTTCTATTGGACATCATGCACAACCCATTGTTTAGATCTCATCCTTGAGGATATTGGTGAGATGGATGAGATAAAGGCAACAACTGAGTGTTGCCAATATATCACCAAATTTATCTACAATCATGCCTTTGTATTGTGTATGATGAGGAGATATACAAATGGTGCAGAGCTTCTTCATTCAACCACAACTCGGTTTGCAACTAATTTCTTATATGTTCAGAGTATTGTAAGACAGAAGCAAGCCTCGAAGAGAATGTTCTCCTCAGATGAGTGGCAATAAATTGCAGAGTTGCCTCAAAATAGAAGAAATAGAAAGCTAATGAGATTTCAAAGACAGTCTTTAGGAGTACATTTTGGAATACATGTGTTAGACTGTTGAGGATTACATGTCCCTTAGTGAAGGTTTTGAGATTGGCGGATAGCGAGGAGAAACCATTTATGGGCTACCTTTATGAAGCCATGGATAGGGCAAAAGAAGCCACTAGAAATAATTTTAATGGAAAAAAGAGAGATTATGTGCTCGTATGGAAAATTATAGATAATAGATGAAATAAACAATTGCATCAGCCTATTCATGCAACAACATATTATCTAAACCCAACATTCAAGTACTCAACAAGCTTCAAAAGGAACGGTGAGGTTAATCGAGACATTATTGATTGTATAGACAGATTAGTCTCTGATGAGAGTAGAGCAAATGCTATATATTGAAATATGGAGATCTATGATAATGCTCTTTCATGATATTTATTGATCTAGAAAAAGCTTATGATAGAGTACCGAGGGTGGTTCTTTGGAGAACTTTGGAAAAAAGAGGTATCCCGTTGACATATATTAACCTTATAAGAGACATGTATGATGGTGCAAAAACATGTGTGAGGACTCATGAAGGAACGACAGACTTCTTTGAAGTTAATATTGGGTTACATCAAGGATCAACTTTAAGTCCATACTTATTTATAATGGTGATGGATGAGTTAACAAAACATATTCAAGATGAAGTACCTTGGTGTATGTTATTTGCAGATGACATTGTATTAGTGGAGGAGTCTAAGGAAAAAGTTAATAGAAAATTGGAACTATGGAGAGAAACATTAGAAAACAAAGGCCTCCGACTTAGTAGAACAAAGATAGAATATATGGAATGTAAGTTTGATCATTTGGCTACTTCAGAGGACATAGAAATTAAAATTGGCACACATTGCATTCCCCAAAAGGAAAGTTTTAAATACCTAGGGTCAATTTTTCAAAGTGATGGAAGAGTTGATGGAGATGTTACACATAGAATTAATGCTGGTTGGTTAAAATGGAGAGGAGCATCAGGTATTCTTTGTGATAAGAAGATACCATTAAAATTAAAAGGTAAATATTATAGAGCAGCAGTTAGGCCTGCCATGTTTTATGGTTCTGAGTGTTGGGCAGTTAATCATCAACATGTACAAAAGATGTCTGTGACAGAAATGAAGATGTTGAGATGGATGAGTGGTCATACAAGAAAAGACCGTATACATAATGAGGTTATTAGAAACAAATTAGGAGTGGCTCCAATAGAGGATAAAATGAGAGAACATCGTTTAAGATGGTTTGGACATATAGAAAGAAGATCAAAAGAAGAACCTGTAAGAAGGTTAGAAAAACTAAATTTGGAAAGTATTAAAAGAGGTAGAGGACGACCACAAAAGTGTTGGAAAGAAACAATAAAGAATGATCTAGCTTATTGGGAGTTAACTGCTAACATGGCACACGATAGAGATCTGTGGAAACAAAGAATCCATGTAGCCGACCCCGTCTAGTATGGGAAAAGGCTTAGTTGTTGTTGTTGTTGTATGATAATGCTCTTCACTTAATGAGTTTAAGTATAGCAATTCGTAACCGCACTGATATACGTCCAGGTAAATTGTTTATCTTTATATTTAAGTTTCTTAAATCTTATATTATTATGGATTAAGTCCTTAATATTTGCCTTTTTCTACAGATGTTTGGTGGAATAAGTTTGGAATTGATTGTCCAAACCTTAGAGATTTTGCAGTAAGAGTTTTGAGTCAAACCTATAGTGCAACGGGTTGTCAAAGGAATTGAAGTTTCTTTGAACACATCCATACAAAAAAGCGCAACAGGTTCGAACATAAGTGGCTCAATGACTTAGTTTTCATTTATTGTAACATGCGGCTTCACGAAAGGTAATCTTGTATTAGTTAGTAGTTTAGTACTTAAAGATTCAATTCAATATATTGTTTGACTTCAATTATTAATGTTATTTACTAATTACTTAACTTTTTTCTAGTAGACAATTAAAAAAGGTAAATAGAGAAGAAAGCCAATTTGATCCAATAAGTTTGGATAATTTTGATATATTAGAAGAGTGGATTATGAAAGATAATGAAGAAAACGCCCTCCTAAATGAAGAAGACATTGCATGGATTAATTTGGAAGGAGCGCAACAACATTATCAAGGAGATGAAGATTTTGATTTTGAAGCAGAAGGTGGTGAGGATCTTCAGCAAGGAGAAGGAAGATTATTTAGTTGATGATCCTGATTATAATATGTAAATGTAAATGTAAATGTATTTCATTTTTTGCTTCAAAATATGTAATTTGTTTTCAATTTTTCAATGGTAAATGATCAATATGTACTAAACTTTACATTATATGAATTCTTTGCAATTATCAAAATTTTCATATTTTTTTTACTTTATATTTATATTTATATTTATATATTTTTACTATTTTTTTAATACTAAAGTACAATAATCAAAATTCTTTGCAATGATCAATATGTATTGACTATAAAGAGATCAAATGACATAGCAAAATTTAAAATCTCCCTACCTTCCTCGTTTATATCCCCAAAACCAAAGTTTCCATGAATCCCTTGATATCCTAATGCCTCTTTACCGACATGTCCATTTAAATCTCCTCCTAAACAAATCATCTCCCTTTATAGAATCTTTTGAAACACCTTATCTAACTCTTTCCAAAAAACTGTCTTTATACTATCTTCTAATCCTACTTGGGGTGCGTAAGCACAAACCATATTCAAAACCTCTGCTCCTAACACTAATTTCAACGTCATGATTCGGTCACCACATTGTTGTATGTCTACTACACTCTCCTTTAAATCTTTATTTATGATAATACCAACTCCGTTTCGAGCCTTTTCTTTAACTGAGTATCATAATTTAAAACCTGTATCCTCTATCTCCTTTGCTTTTTCTTCAACCCATTTTGTCTCTTGTAAACATAGAATATGAATCTTTCTCCGAATCATAGTATCTACCACCTCCATTAGCTTACCGGATAATGTTCCGATATTTCAAGAACCAATACGAATCTTATTATCTAGGACTAGCTTCCTTACCCCCTGCATCCGTCCATAATCAAAATGCGGAGACCCTCTCTGAAAATTTTTCACTACATTCGGGCGGCAATGTAGCAGGACTAACTTCTTTACCCACACCCGTCCATGATATGGGAACCTTTTCTGTAATTGATTCACTACATTCGGGCGAAAATGTAGTGGCCCTTGCTTACTTCTTACTGCATTCGGGCTCTGCAGCACGTCGCTAGGCGGGGACGCCCCAAAGCAATGCTCATAATTTTTGTAATCCATGTTGTAGAAATCCGACGAAGTTTTACGCTGGCTGTCGGAAGCCTAACACAACCCTCCTCCTTTATCCGGGCTTGGGACCGGCAATGCAAGGGTGATCCCTTACATGGGCTTGGGACCGGCAATGCAAGAGATAAGAAAACTAAAGATCTTAATTATGTTAGATGCATAAAAGACGATGATGAAAAAATTCTAGTGGCAAATGATGATATAAGAAATAGATGGAAAAACTATTTTTATAATCTTTTTAATGAAAATAAAGATGTTAGTATTAGTTTAGGAGATTTAGCCAACTCCTCACAAGACTATTTAATGAAATATGGAAAAACCAAAAGATGCCCGAGGAATGGAGAGAAAGTACACTTATACCCATATATAAGAACAAGGGAGACATTCAAAATTGTGTGAATTATCGAGGTATCAAGTTAATGAGTCATACTATGAAATTATGGGAAAGAATTATCGAACGTAGGTTAAGACAAGTATCAAGTACAACAGAGAACCAATTTGGATTCATGCCAGGCAAATCTACTATTGAAGCGATTCACCTTTTGAGACATCTTATGGAACATTTTAGAGCAAAAAAGAAAGACCTTCACATGATATTTATTGATCTAGAAAAAGCTTATGATAGGGTACCGAGGGAGGTTCTTTGGAGAACTTTGGAAAAAAGAGGTATCCCATTGACATATATTAACCTTATAAGAGACATGTATGATGGTGCAAAAACATGTGTGAGGACTCATGAAGGAACGACAGACTTCTTTGAAGTTAATATTGGGTTACATCAAGGATCAACTTTAAGCCCATACTTATTTATAATGGTGATGGATGAGTTAACAAAACATATTCAAGATGAAGTACCTTGGTGTATGTTATTTGCAGATGACATTGTATTAGTGGAGTCTAAGGAAAAAGTTAATAGAAAATTGGAACTATGGAGAGAAACATTAGAAAGCAAAGGCCTCCGACTTAGTAGAACAAAGATAGAATATATGGAATGTAAGTTTGATCATTAGGTTACTTCAGAGGACATAGAAATTAAAATAGGCACATATTGCATTCCTGAGAAGGAAAGTTTTAAATACCTAGGGTCAATTTTCGAGAGTGATGGAAGAATTGATGGAGAAGTTACGCATAGAATTAATGCTGGTTGGTTAAAATGGAGAGGAGCATCAGGTATTCTTTGTGATAAGAAGATACCATTAAAATTAAAAGGTAAATATTATAGAGCAGCAATTAGGCCTGCCATGTTTTATGGTTCTGAGTGTTGGGCAGTTAATCATCAACATATACAAAAGATGTCTGTGACAAAAATGAAGATGTTGAGATGGATGAGTGATCATACAAGAAAAGACCGTATACATAATGAGGTTATTAGAAACAAAGTAGGAGTGGCACCAATAGAGGATAAAATGAGAGAACATTGTTTAAGATGGTTTGGACATATAGAAAGAAGATCAAAAGAAGAACCAGTAAGAAGGTTAGAAAAACTAAATTTGGAAAGTATTAAAAGAGGTAGAGGACGACCACAAAAGTGTTGGAAAGAAACAATAAAGAACGATCTAGCTTATTGGGAGTTAACTGCTAACATGGCACAAGATAGGGATCTGTGGAAACAAAGAATCCATGTAGCCGACCCCGTCTAGTATGGGAAAAGGCTTAGTTGTTGTTGTTGTATTAGTATTCACCTCACCAGATTGAATTGGCCTTTTGCCTACAAGCTAATGAGAACTCCTAAGCAATCAATAAACTGCAAATAAGTACAAGGAAACAAGTTTAAAGCACTTAACAAAATAATGGATGTCAATGTAACAACTATTACAGTGCATACGCTTCTAAGGTGAATATTCACATGAACATACCCAAACCAGCGAGATATTCTCTTATATCTTCAGTTCTATGCATTTAAAGACAAACTAATTCAATTTGATTTTGAAAATGGCTTTAAGTGAATGGTAAATCAACCAACAATAGATACCTACTTGTACCATTTCGCTAACAATGTTCAGCCCTCCAGGACCAATAAAAGATCCTGCCAGCAAATATCCAGTAATGACCTGAAATTTTGATAAAGTAGTTAAGTTCTTCAATCTCATAGAGTGTTCACTGTTCAGGTACCAAAAAATAGCACCTAAAGAGCTATGCCAAAACCCACAGAATTGAATCAATAATGATAGAATTTTGGATGATAAACCCAGAAAACATTGCCCCCGACGATTCAAAAATAAGTTAAAATGACAATGTGCTGACCGGTTGCCCACCACAAGCAAACACAATTCCACCACATGTTGCAGACACAATAACAACTACCAAATCTGAAATCAACCTGCAAATGCATTGCATGAAAATAGTAAGTAGAAGGCAACACCATGACAACCATCAGACTATTTACTGTGCAGACATCTGAAGCCCATGACACCCACCTTAAGTCTAATTGCAGTACAGGATACTTTGACTTGGGGTTTGATATGATAAATACATTGTCCTGAAACATAATTAATGAAATGTATAAGTAGCTTCCTGCATAACAAGTGTTACCATAACAAGAACTTCAAAAGCAACTTCAAGAGCATGGATTACGGTTTTTGTAAGAGAATCTTCTCGAAAGCATCCAAGAAAGTTCAGAGAGGAAACCTTTCTGTCTATTAATGTCGGGGTGTCATCTACTCCGTTCTCATTATCTAAGTTGAAAACATCATGAAGTTGAAATGCCCTGGAGAATTACACAAGCAGTGAAAAAGGAAGGTACTACTTTGGAAAAGATTGATCTTGTTCTGATCAATAAGACGAGATATTTGAAACTTCACAAAAGGATGAAACACTTGCAGGACCAAATCATGGATTATTACTTCTCTTCTTTGGTGTCATTTTTCTTGGGTTTGTCACGAGTAACCCGGGCAACAGTTTCCAGAACTGCCTGGAAAACAAAAACAGGCGAAGAATTAGATGTCAGAGCATGCATAGACTTCAGACCAAGTGATGCAACAATGCCGCTTGTGGAGGATGTTCAAACAGCAATAAACTGTTTCCATAAGAAGAATGAATGGGAAAAAATCATAAAATGAGCATAGTTCACATCACTAACATGAACAAGGAAAGTTGTATATAAAACCAACAATAAAACCAGAAAAAGTAATTAGCTCTCTTAAATAATTCATGTAACAGGAGAGCTATTCTATGGCGTAACCAACAGAATGGGTTTATATCCATGCCTGTATCATGCTCTAAGGACAGGAAATTTTTCTCCAGATGCAGCCAATGGTATCTAGAACATCTAAAGTCATGAAGCAGTAGTTGGTTGAAAAACACTTGTTCACATGCAGCTTATGGTATCTAGATGCAGAATTTCATCGCAACAGCCCATAATCATGATGTGTGGTATCCACAGCTCCTAAAGCATGACATAGTAGAGGCCAATCAGCATATTGTTGTTCAAGCAATGGGAAACTGTCCTCGTATACTTTCTTGTGACTTTTCAATAACTTCCATGTTTTACAATTCAAGCAATGAGAGCATTATTGTGAGATGTGACCCCAAGGTTAGAGCCATATTCTGCCTTCTTCTTGTTACAGGATACAGGAATGAGTGAGTGCCATTTCATATGTGGCCTAGATTTTGTAGCCAACACCTTTATCTATTTCTTGCACTTGGGGATGCAAAGTTCTTCCAAGCAATGACACCTATATCCCAGGAGCCAAGATCATAAGGCGGTAGTGGCTAAAGTTTCCCTCACTGAAAATGCCAATCATATCTAATAGCATCTTTTCATCTTCTGCATGGTTTACCTCTGTCATTCCTGAGTTGAAGAAGTATCTTGACTAAGCCCTTCACAGTAAGTAGAGAGTTTGACCAAAAAACATCTCCTGGAAATAAGCTCTATCTAGAATGATAAAAAGCCATGACAAACAATGCAATGCTAATCCTAAACAATTCAATGCTAATCCGCGACACCTCTTTACTAAGTGTTTTAACGATTGAGTGAAGATAGTTATAACAAATTATTGTTCTAAGACACTACATAGAAGATAAAGACAACATGTGCCAAAGTAACAAGACAATTCTCTAACTAGTTTTGTTAACAAATGCATCAAGGCATTTATTACAGATTCTTGTTCTAAAATATTACATAGAAACGAAGGCTACTTCATCTCAGTCATGCTAGTAATGTAGGGCACCCAAATAAACTTCTCTTTGATGATATTCTATTCTGCAAACTTATTCAGCACTTGAGAAGTATAGACTCACTTCCTCATGATCGATTTTCTGCTTCTTGAATCAGACCTAGTAACCTAACGTACTGCCAAGTTAAGGACATATGGTATGTCAAACTTCAAGAAGAGTAAAATACAGTACCAGGCCATAACTCTATGACAAGGCCTTTCCACTTGTACCATGCCAAGAAGCATCAACAAACAAAAAAACAACAACAACTAAGCCTTTTCCCATACTAGACGGGGTCGGCTACATGGATTTTTTGTTTCCACAGATCTCTATCGTGTGCCATGTTAGCAGTTAACTCCCAATAAGCTAGATCATTCTTTATTGTTTCTTTCCAACACTTTTGTGGTCGTCCTCTACCTCTTTTAATACTTTCCAAATTTAGGTTTTCTAACTTTCTTACAGGTTCTTCTTTTGATCTTCTTTCTATATGTCCAAACCATCTTAAACGATGTTCTCTCATTTTATCCTCTATTGGTGCCACTCCTAATTTGTTTCTAATAACCTCATTATGTATACGGTCTTTTCTTGTATGACCACTCATCCATCTCAACATCTTCATTTCTGTCACAGACATCTTTTGTACATGTTGATGATTAACTGCCCAACACTCAGAACCATAAAACATGGCAGGCCTAGCTGCTGCTCTAATAATATTTACCTTTTAATTTTAATGGTATCTTCTTGTCACAAAGAATACCTGATGCTCCTCTCCATTTTAACCAACCAGCATTAATTCTATGTGTAACATCTCCATCAATTCTTCCATCACTTTGAAAAATTGACCCTAGGTATTTAAAACTTTCCTTTTGGGGAATGCAATGTGTGTCATTTATGCAAAATTCTTCTAGAACCAGATAGACATGTAAAAGTCATTATGTCCTTCAGATTCATCAATACAGACTAGTTCTTCAAAAAATAAATGTGAACTGCACAGAATTTACTAGTTGACGATAAAAAATTCAAGGGAGATTTATGTATGGTGAATTATAATTATTAATTAACCCTTAGATTACCACTAATTGCAGCTACGTGAGGTTCACATAACTAATATAACATACATATCCACAAAAAGTTATCCAACTTTCAAGAATTCATAAGTCACCTGTTGATCAGCTACAGTGTTGTTAAAGCTACCTGCATCCGTTTCTGGTACATGCACCAAAAAATGGCCAGTGTGTTGTTAGTCAAGAGGGAGAAACGGTTAAAAGTCACTGATCTTAATAAATGAAGAACATTGTTATAATAAGCACGCTTACTTCAAAATATCAAAAGCACATAGTTAGAATAATGACAACAACAGTGTAATAGCAGAGAAAATATTAATTTTGCAGACTGTCATATCAACTTGCTTTATTTAAACAAAATATGATCTGCTAACTGGAGAAGTTTAAGCAGTTTGAAAAATATTCTATTATTTTATCAGCTAAAAACCTGGAAAATGGACTAAAAAGCTAAAAAAATGACAAATACCAAATAAAAACATTATATATAGAAATATTATAAAATAAGTAAAAGGTACAACCCACACACTTCATAAAACCAACATATGATGAACTTTAACATGTTATAGTCGTACTTGGTGCCAACAAATTTATTCATTTGTATACCACTGAATCAAGAAAAACTGCAGATGCTATATATACATATAGTTCCCTGTCTCTCTTTGTATGTGTGCGTGCACATACAAAGAGAGACAGGGAACTGTCTATAAGCTCTCATGTGTGCATTCACACATGCATGTGTGCAATCGTGCACATGTTTCATTTCTATTTTATATATATATATATATATATATATATATATATATATATATATATATATATATATATATATATATATATATATATATCATTTCCAATCACAACTTTTGCATTCAATTAACAAGCTTATTAAATTTTGCATCCAACTTGAGAAACTCAACCAGGTTGACCAGTTTGGTCCAAGTTGCATCTATTAATCAGTTTAGGGCTGGTTAATGAGTTGGAGCCTTTTCCCATATCAACTGGGGTCCACTACATAGACTCTTAGGACACTATTGAGCTTGGTCTAGTGTTATATTAGCATTTAACTTCACAAAAGTAAAATCCTATCTAATTTTTTTTCCAACATTATAGAGACCTACTTCTCCCCTCCTAAAGGTCACCATCCAAACCAGCGCTCCAAGTGATCACCTCTCCACTCTCCAGGTGTCCAAACCACCTTAAGCATCTCTCTTATCTTATATTATTTTATATTGGTGCTATACCAACTCTTTCACTAATAACCTCATTATGGATTTGATCTTTCTCTATATGCCTACATATCCTTCTCTATATGACTACATATCCTGCCTGCATATCCACCTCAACATTTTTATTTCTATCATCAACATCTTCTACACATGTTGATCAGTGATTGCTCAACACTTGGTCCCAGTCGAGCATTGCTGGTCCTGCAGCTGCCTTATAGTATTTACCTTTACTTTTAAGTGGTACTTTCTTATCATAAAAAGTACCAGATGCACTTTTCAATTTGAGCCAACCTATGTGACATCTCCATCGATTCTCCAATACTTTATCTTTCCAAACAATGACCAAAATTGTCTTTCTTGGGAAATCATGCTTGCCAACTCCAATTTCTACTTCATCCCTTTTGTTTACAATCCATATATTTCACCTTTGTTCAATGAAGTCGAGCCCTCTATTTCTAAGGTTTCTCTACACAGTTATAGTCTACTGTTAACTCCTCTTGTCTCATCCACCACCATATGTCATCTGAAAATAAAATGTATTAAGGCACTTCGTCAATGCACAACCATATGGACAACACTAGTTTAGGGTATGGTGTCTTGCTGAAACTCATAGATGCCGATTTGTTCGACTTATTTGGCCTCATTGATGGATTTAAAATGGTGGCTATATGGTGCATTCAAGCGCAATGCTGAAGATCCAAAACAAATGCATATTGGATGCTTTAGGTAAACTCTAGATATTCGACTTAGAATTTCTTAGACAAGTGTTCCTTTAAAATTTAAATAGATATTCAGCTGGTTTTATCTACCTATCTATCTATATGTATATATATAGGTAGACACACACTCACACACCATTCGCCTCTTAATGTTTTTATAATCTTTCTCAGCCCTAGTTATGTGTTATGATCTAGGTGAAACACCTGACCTGATATCACAATGAATGATAGTAGATAAAAGTTTAAATTTAAAATTAATCCCATAAATGAGGCTAATGGTGATATTGGATAGGTTAGTATTTTTGAGAAACGGCAGGAAAACGCAACGAGCCATTAAGCATGGGAAAACAGAGAAAAAAAGGTGTTCAGAAAATGTAGAGATTAGAGGAGAGGCAGGCCCTCCAATGGAGGCCCCCCTCTTTATCTCTCTCTATTAATATGAAACCCTTAACGTATTACAAGTTGGACCAGCCCTCATACAAAGACAAAAATGCTCTTAGTAATAAGCTATGTTATCAATAGCGCGCTATAGCATTTTAGCGGGAGAAAAAATGCTACAGCAGGTGACCCTTAGCGGGCGACCCGCCAGAGCTGCTATAGCGGTCCGCTATGGCGTTGTTAGCAGACAACGTTTTTAATACATGTTCGACCCTATCCAAATTAAACAAAAGGTTAGTAACCCTCGCCGCTAACGCAGACGAGGGTTTCTCTCTCTCTTCTCTCTCTCCCGCCTTTCCCTCTCCTGTTTCTCTTTATCTATCACTCCCGCCTCTCGTCGCTACTGTCCGCCACCAAAACCGCTGCATGTACGCTTGGCAGGCAGTTAGTGCAAGGGCATCCAAGCGCTCTGCCAGTTAGGCTAACCGCTCAGAATGGGGACTGCATGCCCGATTCAACCAAGCTATTTTTGGACCATATCGAGTCGTGACCATCCTTAGATGGAGGGATCCTTCAGTTGTTTTAAATGAATTCGAGGCTAACACTCCCCTCTTCTGTATGTTCGATTTGAGAGAGAGAGAGAGGTGTTATTAGGCATTCTTCGAGGAACACCATAAAAAGAAGAGAGATAGAGAGATGGATGAATGCAGGCCTCTTGTTTCTTGATTGGTTTGCCATTCACGTTGGTGCCTTGGTTCTATTGCTCGCTGCGGCTTTCATTTAGGTTATTAGGTGAGTCTCTCTCTCCGTGTTTTACAACCATGCCTTTGTTTTGTGTATAATGAGGAGATATACAGAAGGTGTAGAGCTTCTTCACACAGTTGTAACTCGGTTCACAACAAACTTCTTATCTGTACAAAGTATTGTGAGACAGAAGCAAGCTTTGAAGAGAATGTTCTCCTCAGATGAGTGGCAACAATTTGCAGAGTTGCCTCAAAACAGAAGAAATAGAAAGTTGAATGAGATTGCAGAAACAGTTTTTAGAAGTTCATTTTAGAATGCACGTGTCAAATTATTGAAAATTACTTGTCCTTTAGTGAAAGTTTTGAGATTGGCTGATAGCGAGCAGAAACCATCTATGGGCTACCTTTATGAAGCCATGGACAGGGCAAAAGAAGCCATCAGAAATAAGTTTAATGGAAAAAAGAGAGATTATGTGCCCGTGTGGAAAATAATTGATAGTAGATAGAATAAACAATTGCATCAGCCTATTCATGCAGCAACATATTATCTAAACCCATCATTCAGGTACTTAGGAACCTTCAAAAGGGACGGTGAGGTTAATCGAGGAATCATTGATTGTATCGACAGATTAGTCCCTGATGAGAGCATAGCAGATGTGATACATCGAGAGATGGAGATATATGATAATGCTCTTCACTTGATGGGTTTGCCTGTTGCAATTCGCAACCGCACTACGATACATCCAGGTAAATTGTTTATTTTCATATTTAAGTTGCATCTTACATTATTGTCGATTATTATGTCTCTAATGTTTGTATTTTTTTACAGATGTTTGGTGGAACAGGTTTGGAAGTGATTGTCCAAACCTTAGAGATTTTGCAGTCAGAGACTTAAGCCAAACCTATAGTGCAACAGGTTGTGAAAGAAATTGGAGTGTTTTTTAACACATCCATACAAAAAAGCGCAACAGGTTAGAACACAAAAGGCTTAATGATTTGGTTTATATTCGTTGTAACATGCACCTTCGTGAAAGGTAATGTATTACTTTCAAATTTTCAATTCAATATTGTTTAACAGTTTTTAATTGTTAATATTACAGTTATTACTTACTAATTGTTTATCTTTGTTTGTGTCGTAGGCAATTAAAAAAAGTAAATAGAGAAGAAAGTCAGTTCGATCCAATAAGTTTGGATAATTTTGATATATTAGAAGATTGGGTTATGGAAGACACTGAAGAAAATGCCCTCTTAACAGAAGAAGACGTTGCCTGGATTAATTTGGAAGGAGCGCAACAACATTATAGAGATGAAGAATTTGATTTTGAAGAAGAAGGTGTGGGCGTGGCTGATGATGATGATGAGGATCTGCAACAAGGAGAAGATGAAGATTATTTAGTTGATGATCCTGATTACAATTTGTAAAATGTAACATTATATGTAACTGTAGTGTAAACTGTGTCTGTATTTTATTTTTTGGATTCAAAATATGTAAATGTGGATGCAATTGTTCAATGTTGAATGCTGTACTAAACTTACATTATATGAATTTAAATCAATTATCAGATTTTTCTGATTTTTTACTCATTTTTTTCAATTTTTTACTAATTTTTATTGATTTTTAATTAATTTTTACATTATTTTAATATTAAAGTATGATACGATACGATACGCCTGTATCGTGGAGCCCAGCGATACACAATACGATACGCGTCAGACAACACTGGTTTTCACCGCCCTCCATGTCGCCAGGCGGTGGTTGTTCTGGCAACCACCTACAGTTATAGCGAACGAACCTCATGGCTCCCATCTGTTGCTCCAATCGTCAGGTCCCATGAGGGACTCGAGTTGGATCGGGTAAGGTCCATCGGACCTGATCCAATCCAAACTCCACAAGAGTGTTCTCAACAATATGGGATTGATTATGAGGAAACATTTTGCCCCGTTGCCAAAGATGAACACGCGAGTCGAGGATCATTACTCTCCTTAGCGGCACACTTTGGATGGGACTTGCACCAATTGGATGTTAAAAATGCTTTCTCTCCATGATTTGGAAGAGGAAGTATATATGGACATCCCACCGAGGATACATGGACCTACCGGTGGAGAATATGGTGTGCAGGAGCTTAAGGAGAGGCCTTATATGGACTCAAGCAAGCACCTCCTTGGTTTGCCAAGTTTTCATCTGCATAAGTCGGTTGGCTTTCCTCTCTAGTGCCCATGATTCTGCCTGTTACTCACAAAACTAATAAAGGTACTTGTTGAGTTACTTCTTTATGTTGATGATATGATTATTATTGGTGATGATACTATGCGTATTACTAAGCTTAAACAATTATTGAGTCGACATTTTGAGATGAAGATCTTGGACCTCTCAATTATTTTTGGGGCTTGAAATCCTATCTTAAAGCATAGCGTTTCTACATCTCGAAGCTAAATATCTCTCGAGATCTTTGCTCTACCAAATGAGTCTCTCAGCAAATTACAGAGTCCACTCCTCTAGAACCTAATGTCAAATTTACACATCTGGATGGTACTATGTGATAATCCTACTCTTTATCGGTAGTTAGTTGGAAGTTTAATTTATCTTACTGTAACTTGTCCAACCATTTCATATGTTGTTCATCTAGTCAGTCAATTTCAGCAAGCTCCTACCAGTATACACATGAGTGTGGTTATTTGAATTATGAGATACATAAAGGATACGTTTGAAAGGAGATCATTCTAACCTCATCTTTTCTTAAATTAACTGCTCATACTAATGTTGATTGGGGTGGGGATGCCAATGATAGCCATTCCACCACTGAATTTTGTATATTTTTAAGTGACTCAATTATTTCTTTGAGATGTAAAAAGCAGCAGAAGGTGTTCCTAACGAAGGCAGAATATAGAGCCATGGCTACTACAATAACGGAGATATCTCGAATCACTGAACTTCTAGAAGACATGGAGGTTGTATCGGAGGATTATATAGAATTACTATGTGACAACAAAAGCACCATGTATATTGCTTCAAATAATACTTCCATGAACGAACCAAACATATTGAGATGGATTGCCACTATATTCGAGAGGAATGCTTAAAGAAAAGACTGATCTTATGTTATGTTCCTTAAAAACTACATCTAGCAGACTTCTTTACAAAATCTTTGTTAGCCCCTAGATTTATGTTTCTGTTGGATAAACTTTTGGTATATACACCACAAGTTTGAGAGGGATGTTAAACTATAACAGTAGTTGGGCCGTTAGTGCCTAGCATGACTAATTGGGAACTCCCAATGGCTAGTTGCATAGCCGTTGGGAGCAGCAACTCCCATCTAATGTCTCCCTCTTTACTTGTAATATAGACCTCTATAAATAGAGGATATGAATAGATAATTAATTAGAGCTTTTTGTGCTCACTTGACTTCTTTGGTGTTTTGCTTATTCGATTTGTCTTGGGCACCAAGTGTTTGGTGATTTGACTTGTGGAAGACATTGTGAGATAATTTATGTTTGTCTTTGTGGTCATGATTGGCGAGATTGTAGTACTACTTTTATAAAGTCAACCCTAGGATATACAGTACTTTAGTCTAAGGAAGGATATCTAAATATTGAAATATTTAGAGATGCAGATTGAGCAGGATCTAAACAAGATAAAAAGTTTATCACAACATACATTGCAAAAGTAGGTGGAAATGTAGTATATTGGTCAAGCAAAAAACAGTCTAGTACAAAAGTTGAGTAAAACATGGCACAAGGGATGTGTAAAGGTCTCTGATTTTGACAATTTAGTGTGAACAACCTCTAATCTTATTCAGTCACAAGGCAACTATTTAGATTGCTTCAAATTTAGTCCAACATAAGAAGACAAAATATATGGAGATTGACTGTTATTTTATTTGAGAAAAAGTGAACGGTAGAGACTTTTACTTAACATATGTGAGATCATGTGATCAACCAGCATATATACTAACTAAGGTAGTACCTAAAGGAATCCTACAATCCATGCTCACCAAGTTGAGAATTATCGATATATTTCTCTCAAATTGAGGAGTGTTGGAGATATTGGAAGAAATCAATTGATAAAGAGTAATATCGGATGGATGTCGGATTCATTCTTGTTATTTTCTGGTCCAGTTATTAAGTATACCTCTCAAATTGAAGAGTGTTGGAGATATTGGAAGAGATCAATTGATAAAGAGTAATATCGGATGGATGTCGGATTAATTCTTGTTATTTTCTGGTCCAGCTATTATGTATACTAAGGGTATATTAGTCCTTTAAGTTATAAAAGGCAGCTTACAGTTTAAGATGTGAAAAAACAAGCAACAGTAAGGAAGGCTGCCGAGACACACAACGTGAGATTGTGTGTGTGATTCCTAAACCAAAGTTGTAATTCTATGTTTTTTTCCTTCTGCTTTCTGCGTGTGAATAAAATTTCTTTCAACAAACTTCAATGATGCCATTTTTGTTTCCAATGTTACTTATTAGTGGTTATGGAACTACCAAAGTATAGTTTATCAGCGGCCATTTATGAGATGATAGAGCATTGCATTGTGAATAGCTTCCTGCATTGCACCCATATCGGGCATTTATACATGTATGGTACAATACTGTTTTGGCAAACCCAAAATGGTATTGTTTTGTTGCGGCCCATTTTTCTCATTGTTTTGTGGTGATAACTTTTCCTTTGTTGAATTTGGGGACTTTTTTAGTGATTTTGAGGGTTTCTATTGTATATTTTGGTCTATCTTTCAAGAGGAGCATGTTTCTATCCATTCTTTGATTTGAAGGGCACATCGAATCAGCATTTTGAGCGTTTGAATAGACGCAATGTTGTTCATAAAGGAGGACCAGATTAGGTGGTCTTCACGCTGGAGGTAGAAATGTAACATCGATTCATCCACAAAACTAACGAAGAAACAAAGAATGTTGCTCAACGTCTCTCCTCACTTTATACATAAGGTTCAAATGCTGCCTTGAACATAAAACCAGCATAAATACAAACAAAACCTCACATTTATCGCAAACATGACCCGCCCAAACGAACTCAAAATCGAAATTCTTAGATTTAAAAATCTACAAACCGCATTCGAGCAATAAGCAGAAAAAGGATTTCCGGTCTACAAACAAAAAAACATGCACTATACCTATCCAAAGAGCATCTCCCTCTCTCCAAACACGTTACAGTACGACTGCCGCTAAAATAAATCAAACACAATCCGTAGAGCGCTCTCTACATCTGGCATTTCACGAATCAAGACACAGAAGTGGGGAAAATCCAAAAGACATAGATCGACGGGAGGATCGTCGGAGAAAGATTCCAAACTTACCTCCAGTTTGATCATTCTCAGCGAATTCCTTCTCTAGAGCTCGATCTATGATATCGGCGAAGCTGTCCTCCTTCGCGGTGTTGTTGTTCCCGGGTTCGGCAGGAACCTCGTCGGCCAGAGCATGGCGGAGCAAAGCGGACGACGAAGAGACGGAGATGACGAAGAAGAAGAAGAGGATAAAGAGGATCGCGGCGAGAGATCTCTTCATCTTGTTGCCGGAGAAAATGAGTGGCGGAAAAAAGCGGACGACGAAATGGAGAAGATGACGATGAAGATGATAAAGAGGATTCCGGCGAGAGATCTCTTCATCCTGTTGCCGGAGAAAGCGCGTGTCGGTTTCCGGCCATCAGAGGGAACGGTGTATGTACAGAGTTGATCAGTGGCCGAGTAAGCGAGAAAAGTGGGGAGATCCGGCGGGTCCTTAAATACTCGGATACATTCGGAAGAATGGATGGACTTGGGTCGTCTTGCCGGAAATACAAAACGATCCTTAAATAATTCATAAATAACGAAATTACCATTACTGGACTGGACTCACATATGACCTGGCCTTTAACCCTCCTCCATCCAGTCCCTAAATTGCACTGGATTCTTGAGCTCAATCTATCTGATTAGAATCCAAAATCTTCTTGGCCCATTGAATTAGAATTCTTACACTGACAGATTCCATTTCTCACATGATAAGGGTCAAAGTAAAGATGCTCTAAATTAGTCAGTTATGTCGAACCCATGTTGTTCCGTTGAGCATCCACATTGCTCATTGGAATTAGCATATGGAATGGATTCTGTTCTACATGTGAACCCTTCCACTGACTCGGTTTTGATCATGTCGTAGTAGGTCTATTGGCCCTTTTTGTGCTTAATGAATTTGTAGTAGCCAACGAAGGTCTGTGTCATAATGTTGTGGACACAGATCAACAAAGTCAATTTCAATTATTTGGGTTTTGTATTTTGAATGATACGGGTCCCAACCAAACCGTTCTTGTTGGTAGATCCTTCATTTAAGTGGGGTCAAAAATGTACTTTTAGTTCCATAAAAATCGATCCCACGCTATGTTAATTTTTAACTTTGAAAAAAAAAGGTTCCTCCTAAGACTGCTTATGATATCTCATAGCTTTTCACTGAAGCTTCTGTCGATCAAAAGGGAGATGCTTGCCTTTTATTTCATGTATATTTTTCCTCTTTAATGTGCATTCGATTTGCTTGGCTAGTCGTTGATGAATTAAAGACTCGTGACAGTTGGTAGGCACCAAAAGTATGTCGAAATGAAATAGGGTGTGACCACGTGTAGACATGGCTGGTTCCGGTTTTAATCGAATTAGGAATTGAATCTCAATCGAGACTGGGCTTGATCTGGTTTGAGTTTCATTTGGAACCGGGAAAAAACATTAAACATATTGAAATTTTGAAAAGAAATACAAAATTATATGTGAAACTGGTGGTTTGGAACTGTCTAGTTCCGATCCCAATTCTACAATGGGTTCTTGGCTTGATATAGTTTTGGTTAAAACCGTCAGCCCAGTTTCAAAGTCTAAGCTCATGAAAGCTTCCTTTTGGTTTTGGTTTTGGGCATGATTCCAATGAACTGGACATGACCGATTCAGAACCAGAATCAAACTGAGGATGAAACAGGCTAAGATGGGAATCAACCTAACTGGGCCTTTAACCGTAACCTGACCACCCTCAGGTAGGTCAAGGTGGCGGTTCCAGTCTCATTTTTACAACTTTTATTCTTTTAATTTTTTGGTTTAATTTGAAACCATAACCAGTGGTTACCAACCTTAATAGAACCTGTTCAGTTGTTCGTCATTTTGAGTGAACCGAACCCTGCAGTTTCATATCATTGGTCTTGTTGCATGTCATATGCCATATGATGACCTTTTCTGATTTTGTTTCAGTTCTCCAAGAATCAATCAAACTATTTCTCATATTAATGAAAAAATAAAATTTGCACCATTAGCTCTCGAAGTTTATGTGAAGTGTTTCAATCAGAGTTTGGACTAGTACCAGATCAAATTTATGGGCCTGTGACTGATCCGAGATGCCCAACCATGCAGGGGTGTAATGCATGATGGATGGGTAATGCTTGTTGGTTTCCAAATCTTGTCTTAATTCTCTTCTTAAGCTGTTCATATTCTTGTGATCGATCTCGCTTGTGCTTCTGATCGTGAGATCACCTTGAACGGTTGCCAAATTGTGTCATGCTGAATTTGAATTTATACCATGATTGCTACAATTGGTAAACTCAATGGATGTATGTAAAAAGGGTACAAATGCCTTCAATTCTACAGACTCCTGAAAAGGACATGCTAGAGGTGGTACATTTTCAAGATTTAGCCAAGAGGGAGGTACGAATTTGAAAAAAAGAAAAACAGCCAGTGGCTTACACAGAACTTCTTTAGGGATGGACGATAGCCGACAGAACTGTTTAAGGTGAGGTGAACTATAATTATAGTACATGAATTCAACCCTAAATAGCAAATCTGTTGATTCTTCAAATTTGGAATGGTGTGGACACCTTACTTCGTCTCAGCGTAGATCACTGAATTAACAGCATTTGCAAAATAAAAGCATCCCTGGCATTGCTTTTGCAGTTTGTATAGTTCTTTTTGTTTCTTTAATTTAATGATTGCCTGCTAGTTTCATCAGCCATTGTTTCATTTCTATCTGGATCATTGAAGCACTAAGCACTCTTTTTCCTGGATTTCTCGTTCTCATCTTGATACGGATCAGTTATTCTGTAGCCTGCTGCCAATGCTGCTTCTTGATGCACTGCACATTGACTTCCTGCCTTATTACTGAACGCTGTTCTATGAAGCTGCATGCATATATAATCCGCACAAAATCAGAACCTTTGATTGCAAATGCTTATAGAGAAAATGAACTCCAACTTTGGTTGGGACATGATTGCAAAATCAATCCCAGTAAGGCAGTGTCCTTCAGTGGCAGATCTCAACATAGGGGCTCAACCTATCTAGGGTTTCCTCCTTCTGGAGCTTCAAGAAAGCGGCCTGTTCGATCCTTCTTACCCATTCTTTAGTTACGTTTAGCAGTTGTCCTGTCTCTTCTAAGGATTTGTACCTACCATCAGTAAGACCATATCTTAAAATAAGCACGCATCTCTCTCTCTGGTGCAGAGTTCCTAGAACTTCATGAATATCTGTGATCATATGTTGCTTCACGGCCATCTCTTCTGGAGTCCTCACACATGTATCAGCTGTGACTTCCTGAGAGGAAAATGTGTTGGGGCATGAACTTAATGATTAGATGGAGGAACAATACCCACAATACATAAATGTGTCTAAATGTATAATCTATGGAGAGAGAGAGAGAGACCATGAATTTTGCATGAAGATGTTTGCCAATTTTCTGATCCAAGGAACCTGGAACTCTTGAGCACTTCCTTGCCAACATTACACTCGTCAATGACATTCCAGTTAGCTTAGCTATCTCATGATCACATGGATATCTCCCATTCTTGCAATGGAGAGTTCTTCGTGCTTTCTGTACTTTTGTTACTAAAAGTTTGACGGAAGGCTACACACAAACATATAAGAATAATCATGAATATGAAGGATGTCAGCATATTATTTTACCAAAATAATATAAACTTGCAAATGCTGAAAGAAGACTACGCACTGGGAGCTGGATCCCTCGAGAATTGCGTGCCACAAGTGTCGACATGCATTTTCTGATCCAGTACTGTGCATATGTAGAGAAGCGGTATCCTCTAATTGGATCAAACCGGTCAGCACCTTGAAGAACACCTAGTTTTCCTGCCTGCAGTAGGGAGAAGAACTTTGATTCATCCAAACAGTGAAATTCCAAAGTTTTACAAGCATCGAGGCCAGTGTGTTCTCTTACTAAGTAATTCACTGGTGAATCTAGAAAATTTGACAGTTGTTACTTACCATTAGGTAAGTAAATATGCATAATTTCATCAAATACGGATTATTAAATGATATGTGCATGTCCAGTGGCTAAGCTTATGCCAAAGTAGCAGGGTTGTGTATGTACCTGAACCAAATCATCGAAGCTTATCCCTCTTCCCCGGTATCCTCTTGCAAGGTATATCACTAGAGAACGAGTACTTCTCAAGAGCTTGTCTCTACAACTCCAACCAAAATGCAAGCGCTGCTTCAAGGTTTTCTCATCAACCCCAACTGCTTTAGCCCATCCAGAAAAGCTTACTGCCCTTCCAAGTTTCTCTTCCAAATTGGTCTTGATCTTTTCCAAGTTGTACACATCCTGCATTTCATAAACTATGCCATGTCAAACCTTCCTTGAGCAGAAATCATAAGGAACGGGCTGAACTTGGTTAACTTATGCAACTTTACCCGACAGTGGCTCAGCCTATGGGAAGCTGTGGTATATGACACGAGAAAAAATAGCCCCTATGTTAGTTGTGAGACTTTACCAATGCAGTTACTTGCAATTAATGACTGGACTAATAACCACTTATCGTTTCCAAACTACTAAATAAATTTGACCCAGATAAACTAATGAAACTTGACATTAATGCAGCCATAAGGTTACCTGAACACCACTTGACATTTGAGATTCATTTTTGGCTATTATCAGTCTTCTTTTTTGTGATTTTAGGGAATCCGCAGACTTTGTAAGAAGGAGAGATCTGCTTTTGTCAATTTCTTTTACCGGTGACAAGATGTTAGAAATGTCAGGCTTTGGCATTCGTCTCCTTCTGGTCCTTTGTTTCCTCTCTCTCTTTTTACCAGACCACACAGCAATATAATCAGTACCAAAGCCTCCTACATTTTCCAGGTCTTCTTCAGATAGAGATATGGGTGATGAGCACATGGAAAGGGAATCTGGTGCTGTGATGGTCTTTGAGAGACAAGCATGGAACAATTCTAGTGCACCAAGTCTTTCTATTTGGATCAAAATATCTCTCTCCAGCATTGATGCATCGGAGTCCATAAAAATGCCTTCTATCTTCTCAAGATTTTCCATTAAGAGCACATAATTAGTTGCGGCACCACTCCACTTATCATCCATAATAGGTAGATCAATGTTGCTAATGATATGCCCTCTTGTCTGAGACGAACTTTGTTTAACAGTAATCTGGTCAAACAGAAAACACAAATAAACGTTGAATGCTACAGTTATAGCTGCAGATTCTCTTCAATTTAAATATAGTCAATTACACCCCAAGCCTAGACAGGATGATAGGTCCACCCAGTGATTGGATTATCCAGACAGTTTGGTGTACTGGGCTAGGACTGAAGAGTCACTGGGAAGGGGAAGGGGATCTCAAGTAGCATGAATCTCAACACCTAGTAGATTTTATTGAAGTTAGGGGCAAGGGTGAGAGAAATTCATCAACTGCGTGGAGAAAAGGGAGAATATCACCTGGTTGTAGGAGCAGAACAAAAGATTGACTGCAGTACGACTGTAAAAGAGCAAAGACATGTTTGCTTTCTTCCTTTCTCTGCTCATTCGCACTAAGGCACTTTTCTACACTGTGGGATTAAGGGGAAATGATGGTACCTCCTCATGTTTTGTTATTAAGCAGATTTCACAGGTCTTCCCTTTGTTTTGTGCTTTCAAGTAAAGCCCACCAGAGCGAAAAGGAATTCATATTTCCTATTCTCCTGTAATAGTAGCATGTATCTTATGGACCCATTTAGAAGCTTCCTCCTTAGAAAGGTTTTTGGATGGGAAAAAGTTACATGTTCCTTTTGCTTACAAACCAAAGGCTCTATCACTTGGGAAGTCTACGAATATACAATGTCTTTGCCTATGAGGTGAACTCCTCCACTATCCTTTTAGATTTACTACATGTAATTAGTTTCAGTGAACAAATTTTCCAATAACATGAAAGAAAACTAAGTTGCTAAAGTTGAAGGCCCACAAGGCCCAAAAAGTGGTTGCTTAGTATGCACATGCTCCTAAGTAACAATTGCTAACCTCTTATGTTCAGAAATTTTTTACACAATCAATATTAAACAACATTAAACCTTCAGATAAAACATCCAAGTAAGCAAATAACTAGAACTAACCTTTCTTTCTTCCAAAAGTGTAGAAGCATAGTCACTACCTTGTACAACTCCAAGAGCACATGAATAAGACTTTGTGGCATCTCTTTCTTCTGTCCCAATGTATAATCTAGAAAATCTAGCCAATTCAAATGAAGTGTCCTTGACATTTCCTGCATTATCGTGTAATGAAGTATGTCATAAATAACAGTACGTCTAATAAAAGAAACTATGCTTCTTCATTACATTGCAAAGTATGAAACTATGTGCAGATTCTGGGGAAAGCATCATGGACCAATCAGTAAGAGAAGAACAAATTAATAAGTATATGCTCGTTCTACTGTACTTGCATATACATCCATGAATGGAAACCTACAGCAAACAGTTTCCAGAATGCACTTTATGTGTACCAAGTGAAAACATACAATGACCCTCACAGAACATAGCAAACAACATCCTTCTGGGAAAGGGATGACAAAACAAAGGAGTACGCAAGAAACTACTCAGTAATGAGAACTATGTTCATCAAGACAACATGGATAATAACCATTGTCTGTCTCTTCAAGTCGAATCATATCCTACTATTTTGTTGCAAGTACTAAGCGTGTTAATAAACCTCATTTATTTGTAACAAAGATTAACTTGTCAACCATAAACAGAGAGTAACCCTGGCGAGCAATTGAGACCAAGACAGCTTGCAGTGTTAGCATTGCATTGGTCGATAAATAGCACCTGATACTAGAATATGTGTTGACTCAATTGAGTTTGCTTCAGATCCTAACCCACTAAATGTCTTATTCAAATGATGAACAGCTTAAACAACCTTCTTTTTAATTTAAAAATACACCATCTACCGTAAGCGATTAAATTGGTCTATTGAACATTTGATTCTACAATATTATCATAAGTAAAACACGAAAAAGATTCTAAAGCTCAGGATTTCTAGAGAAGTCAGTTTTGAGAGGACCACAGATGTTCAAATAAGAATGTAGATGGATGTTGGCAATAAGTGACATCTTTTCCTTCCATTTTAGATTATTTTTATTTTTATTGAAACCTACAAAAGAGCACACCAATCACGAAAGAGTTACCCTCCTGAACTCAAATCTAATCCTCAAACTTGATGCCCTACTTTAGTACTCACCTCATAACTCTGAAGAATCAGCAATGCAACCAGATGCATCCATCTTCAGAAAATCCAAACACTACTAGAACAGATTGCCGTTCGAGGAAAAACTATCATGCCCATCATTGTGAATCATAACAAGTACAAATTCATGTAATACTTGAAAGATAAGTACCGAGAAAACAAGCACAACAGCAACAACATGACGCCATGAATATAATCATGCACCACCCATATCCTCACAACAACAAATCCAACCACGGAGACCAAAATAAAAGCAGTTCACATCCACTAGACAAAAGAATCTAAGAGAAAACAAAGCATAGCACACAAACCAGCAAGGGAAAAGGAAGATGCATGCTTGGTGGGGGGTGAGGAGGTGCTGCAGAAGGAAGAGAGGTTGGGGAGTGTCCATTTGCACTTCTGGATGAACCCAACACCCATGGCTTGTGCAGCACAAGATGGGTGGATGAATTTAGAGGACTCATCAATTCCCACCTCCACCACCCAATGCCCCATCCCTCTCTCACTCTCTCTCTCTGCCCCCCTCTCTCACTTTCTCCCAATTATTCCAAAACCTGGTAAAAGCAACCTTTGGATTTTTTGTGCCACCTGAGCTTCCACGTCACAGCAAATCGGGTTCGAGCAAGATGCGATCTACACTGAAGCTATTAAGGTTGGGATTTGGCAACATGGCTTCTTCTTACTTACGTTCGACTCGCTAAGTCAACTAATATATGAAGCCAAGTGTGGTGAAAGATAATTTATACTAAACCATTATACTATTTATCCAAGTTCTGATTAAGGTCCATGAAATTTAATGAAGAAAAAGATCAAGTTTCGAGTTTGATGTCTAACATTTGATTATAAGATGATGCACGAAGAGCAATAGCTCATCCCGCTATGGGTCAACTCATCAGTTGGAGGTCATGAGTTTGATACTTGGAGCATACATCAGCCTTAAGGGATAGGTTCCTTCACATGAAGTTGGGAGTTCGATCATTGGCGACACTGAGGTGTTTCTTTCTAGCAACTAGGCTCTGCTTGACCTACATTTATTTTTAAAGATCATTTAATCCAGGATTTGATCCGGTTCGAAGATGATCCAGAGTTTCTATAACAAGCCGACCTGTGAATTGTCGAAATTCAGGGTGTTAATTATTGTAATAAATTTCATAAAATATCATAGTTTGAAAGAATTGTGCACGACCCATTAATGAGGAGCAAAGTTTTTCACATTGTTCCGTCTTTCCAAGATATTTCACAAGTAATTCTGCTTATAAGAAACAAATCCGAGCTTTTGCTCCATCCTGTGCAACGAGACTAAGAATGAACTACTAGTTTTGTAAATAAAAAGCAACACCAAAGCAATATAGTTGCTTATTTGTGCAATACTTTTTGAAAAGGTAAGCGACCATTCTAAAAGTTTTGAGGTTGTAGGTGCTGGTCTGTAAATTCAGCAACATTTAGCCAGTCAACCGTAAATTCTCTTCTTTATGTAAGATGAACTTGGGCTTGGTTGGAGTTGGGTCCACATATTCTTCAAAAGTTTGAACTATGGGTTTTTCGTTGGTAAGCCAGGATCCGGTAGGCCACTTTGCTGGGTCGGGTTTGGTACAAAGACCTCAAATTGTATAGGTTCAACGTCAGTGGGCTTAAACATCTGCTAGCCCATGGTTCTGTGTTTGATTCTTACACGGAACCGAAACTCCAGTTCCATATTCCCACCATTTTTGCCTTTGATTGGTGTGGAATTGTAACCAATTTTTTGGTTTTCTTCTTCAACAATTCTGTTTATCTAGGCCCTTTCCATCTACATGAATATATGATGCCTTTTTCATTAGTTTGTAGCATCTTAGAGACCATGTGCCCATAGCGTTAGCTCAACAGCAGGGCACTCTAGTACCGTTGTTGCTGGTGGGGAGTTTGACTCCCTTAGGGTGGTGCGTGTGTGTGTGTGTGTGTGAGGCTTCGGCCTCCTCTTGTAACAAGAAAAAACATCTTAGAGACCATCAGTTCCGTTGTTTGCGTTGGGCATGAAATTCAAAACAAGATATAACTAAAACCAATTATTCACAGTAATCCAAAAAAACCAATGATTCACTTTATATTTACTTCATAGATTTAGAATTGAGAAGTCGTGGATTCACCAAATGGGTTCTACTAATTCAGTGCAGGTAAACCCGACCAACATATGCTCTCACTTTTGTTCTCAAACTAAGATTTGATATCACAGAATATCACCTGGATGTTGACACGTGATCCATATGGAGCGTGGATTAATACATGGAGGCGCCACTCTTGATTTGGTTTTGGTTTGGTTTATAGTTATTTGGGTCGTAGTTAGATATTGGATTTGAATTTGGATCTAGTTTGTTTGAGATCCATATTAGTGTCATTGGATCATACTTGGTGTGTTCATGTTAAGTGTCATTTAGTTATTAATGTCTTGTCATTGTGTTGGTGTGATTATGTCTTTTCCGCATTTTAGCCTGTAGATGATATAAGGGTGTCGGTCTCTATTCAAGAGGATCCTATCATAATCTACATATGTGATTTCCTCTATTTTTCATTGATTCGAGATATCAGCTGCGAGGGAGATGAGCCCTGCTAGTATGTGTGTGAGAGTGTTTTCGGATATGTTATTTAACAAGCAGTCCAGCCCATGCACCTCACTTATGTTGGTCAGGATCTCAGCCCGACCTAATGGGCCAGGTCTGGTTCTGGATGTGGTCTCGGCCTCCAAATTATACCAGGAAAAAGCAGGTTCTGAAAGGGGGAAGTAAATCAACTTGCAACTATGCTCATTATACAGCGTGTGCGCGCACACACACACATAGACTCACCATGTTACATGCTTGTCATATCCTTACAAATATCATCCCTACAATTAAAGATACGATGATTAAGATCAAAATGAAAAGTTACCTCATTCACATGTTTATCTTTTCTTTTTGATCTCAACTTAGTTGGGATTTAAAAGGATATACAAGCATTTAAGCATGAAACCATACCATACAATTTCATTCATTCATACATACATATATATACATATGTATATATATATACACACACACATGATCAAACTCACTACGGCAGCATGAGAGTTAGAGAGCGCTCCCAAAGCTAGCGCTCTAGGTCTGGTCTCTTCATAATTCAATTTGAGATCCAATGACCACAATCTGGATCGAACAATGGAGATCCAATTTAAATGGTTGATCTGTTTTCCTTTTCCTTTTCTTTTCTTTTTTGAGGTTAGAATGAGAGGCTGAAGCCTAACATGCACGCACGCATGCAACAGCTGGGAATTGACCTTGCCATCTGCAAGCCCTACCAATGAGCCAAAAACATCACACTCTCTCTTCATAAAAGCAGCTGTCGAACACAAAAGAGCAATAGCTCACCTAGCTAAGGGGTCGACTCACAAGTTGAAGTCGTGAGTTCGAATACCCTGAGGTGCATCTGGCTTCGGCGGCCACATTGTACCCTAAAAAGAAAAAAGAGTAGTGGGTATAACAGATTTTTGCCAAAAGAATAAGCCACTTGAGTTGTTTCCTTCATCTTGATACCGTATACCTGTTTTCTGGTTGGGCCTTGCCTAACACCGGTTTGAAACCATTTTCACGGTTTCAATTGGAACTAAAACTGGGCCAAGAACCAGCTAGAAATAGAACCCGTTAAATTGGACCCCAAAACGGGACTGCTCAGCTCGGGTGTGGTTCTATCTTTTATAGAATTGAAACCCACCTGAAACTACAACTTATGGTCTCAAATCATCAATTCTAGGTTTTTTAAAATTTTCTTTGAAATCTTATTCTTTTAAATATTTTTCTTATTTCCCAATTATATGGATTCAAACCGAATTCGCCTCAAAACCGACCGTTCCAAAACGGTTGGCACTAACCAGTTTCAAGGTAACAAAAACCACTAGTTCCGGTTTACCCGAAACCGATCATGTCCAGATAATAAAAGAGAAAGGCATTCAGCTAGCCCATAGTTTTGCTGGATTGTAAAATTTCTTTTCTTTTACTTTTAAAAAATCGTGAGCACCAATTAGATTTTGAACGACGTGCGAATTTGCAAGGAAATGTAGAGCCCAACACACACATGGTTTTATTAATAGAACCTCCGGTATTTGTATAATGATCTCATCTTTTTCTTTAGAAAATGAAAATTTCCAACCTTGACTTTCGTGATAAGGACACATTTTGGCAGTTGGATTTAAGAGTGTAATTAATTAGGGCTGGGACCGAAACCTAGCCGGGTTCGGTTTTGAGCTCGATTCGTTTCAATTGGAATCATCCGTCCGCTTGTATACTGGACATGTCTAATTCACACACTTTTTTTTTTTAGATGGAATTTTGTCGCTGGTCCCTTGCTAATCTCCTTCGAATCCTTTCTTAACTTGATGAATTCCTGGCTACTCGGGGTCGCTAAAAGTTCCTGCACAATGGGTATTACCAAGTTTTGTATCCATGACTTGTTAAGATTCTTAAATGTTATTTTCTTCTTTTTCTTTCTTTTCTTTTTTTCTTAAAAGACAAGCAAAATTAAGTGTTATATATGTATGATGAGAAATTACTTACAGACGTTGGACAACAGGGCAGGGGATGATCCTCCTCAAATGTCAGGGGAAGAAGATCTACAAATTTAGATACGTATTTAGCTTTTCCAGTTGCAAGCATCCAAGAGGAGATAATAAACCCGTGTATGTGGCTTTGACCCTCAAGCGTTAATATGATTCGCGAATAAAACATATAATCTTGATTTCTTACAATCATGATTACACGCCTACAACAACAACAACAACTAAGCCTTTTCCCAGAATCGGCTACATGGATTCTTTGATTTCACATAGTCCTATCATGTGCCATGTTAGCAGTTAACTCACAATAAGCTATATCATTCTTTATTGTTTCATTCCAACACTTTTATGGTCGTCCTCTACCTCTTTTAATACTTTCAAAATCTAGTTTTTCATAGCTTCTTATAGGTTCTTTTAATTTTCTTTCTATATGTTCAAACCATCTTAAACGATATTCTCATGGATCAAACACGCCTGATGGCACAAAACCGTAAGTTGTGTAATAATAAATCTATTCAAAAAGATAAAAGAGTTCCAAATCTATAATCAAGCACCATCGGCAGCCATGCTTGTAAAAGTGAAAAGCCAAAAATCAAATAGCCGGGTTGCTTGAAAGAGAAATCATCAAGCGGTCTTGTCCTCCATGCATCTGATTCTTGTTCGGAAGAAGGATGATAGTTGGTCGATATGCAAGGACGTTTCACTCTGTCTTGAGCAAGGTAAATAAAACTTCACTACCCTTTGCCTCAGCTCTTTGATTTTGTAGGTAAGCTATAAGGAGTCTGTTTCACTGCTTTAAGCTTGACTTACAGCGTCGATACGGCCAAATGCATATTATAAGCTTCACTATAACATTTAAATCAGGTGATACTCTGGCCACGTTAATGAGGTGAAGAATGGTGTATTTGCACACTTGCTTTAATAACTTCATTTGGTTTCACATGTAAAATTTTTGTATTAAGCCCATGTTATTATAAAACAACCATGCACATAATCTGTTTGGAAGACTATTCCAACCCAAAAATTGATGTTAGGAAAAACCGTAGAATTACATGCATAAATAACCAATATGCAACAAAGATAAATATGTTCAAATAAAAAACAACCATAGATAAAAGAAGTCATACACAAACCGCATGGAGAACAAGCAAATAAGAATAAGAATCAGAATACTTATTTGTGTGAGTCGCTCTTGCGAACTTGTCTTGAAGAAATCAACATCTCACTATTGTATATCGACTACGTCTCAATCGCCTTAACCAGTTAGAGGAAAGAAAGCAACTACGATAGGAAAATCGTAGGGAACAATCACCAAGGGTAGAGGGAAAACACAAAGAAGAGAGAAGATGGGAGGAGAGAGAGTGTCACTGTTAAGTACGGATTAGGGAAGCCCTAATCTTACTTTATAGTAAAATACAGTGGATCTTGGATCTGATAACCGACACACCTCTTTGCCTCATCCTAACCCAAGCCCAAGCCTAGGCCTAGCCCAACGTGCGTGTGTATGGTTTAGCATGTCCTCCCCAAGCTCTATGAACTAAGGTTCATGAGCTACCAATAACATAAAGGACATGTGAGTTTCTTTCTTTTTTCAATATGAGACTAAACTGCCTCTTGGTCTTCCCATGCACAAATCTCTCACATGTGACACATATATCAATGATGCATCAAATGAATATTGAGAGATACCAAACATAAATCAAATGTTATTAATGCACATGAATTTAGTTAACCCAACCTTAAATAACATTATTTCAACAAATGATTCTAACAAACATTGGTATGGAAATTTCACAAAAGCTAGAAGGTGAAATCGTGTGTTGGAGGTCTATTTGGGCACTAAAAATTGGACAATGTTTTTGAATTGAATCAAACATGGTACGAGCATATAGAACATAGGCAATACATGAAGTGAGTTGCTGGAGAAGCAATTTTGGGTGGTGGATAATCCATTAAGATCTCTATTCAAGATAGCTCATGGTCAAGAAGATAATTGAAGGTTTGCAATTTCATGGGTACATGAAGGCATAACTGGTTCATAATATTTAGAATATATGGTAGATAATGAGGTTATTAGAAACAAATTGAGAGTAATATAAATAAATGATAAATGAGGAGAAATCATTTAAGATGGTTTGAACATGTACAAAGACGACTACAAGAAATTCTAATTAGAATGTATGACAAACTTGATTATAAGAATGTTAAAAGAAGAAGAGGAAGACGACAAAAATATTGGAAAGAAACAATAAAAAATGATCTAGTTTATGTTGAGTTAACTGCTAGCATGATATTATGGAAATAAAGAATTCATGTAGCTGACCCTATCTAGTATGAGAAAAGGCGTAGTTATTGTTGTTGTTGATATAGGCATGATTGGTTATTTGGAACCACTGGTTTCAGTTTCGATCTGGTTCTGGTTCTGGTTCTATGAAGGTAGAATCAAAACTGAACCAGATAATACCTCAGTTCTGAATCTAGTTTCAGGTCTGGTTTTGCCGGTTCCTGGCCTGGTTCCCGGTTTGGAACCAGCCATGTCTAGGTACATGCAAATATTTTATGGAAGACAATCCATAGTTCCTCATAGAGTAGAATTATTCCTACAGTAAGAGATCTTCGCCATCAGTTTGTGCAGACCTTAAGCATTACCTTTTGATTCTTCAAGAGGAAAATCTCAGTCATGCTTCTGTCAAGGCGCTTGAAAACATAAGCATGCTTCTGCGCCTTTTCTCATGCAAGAAAACTGGAATTAGAAGTGCAAGTGCCCCGAGGCTTGTGAGCTACTCAAGATCGACCCCGGACGATAATTCGAACTCTATTCGGTCTTGTCGAGCTCAAGTGAAGCTTGATGTATGAGCGAGCCGAGCACAAACTCACCATTACCCAACTCGAGTTGCTTGTGAGCCTAATCGAGCTTCAGGCACACGGTTTAGTCCTGTATGGTTTGGGAGAAGAGAATTGAATGGAGCAAAGCACTAAAAAAAGAGGAGATGAAAGGCATCAAGATCAAGTATCAATCTCACTCTTTTGCCTAAGATCAAGTGCTGCATAAATGGGTACTTTTCAATGGCAGAAGACCACTCCAGCTTGAAAAGGAAAAGAGCCCAACTATATGAGCTTGAGTTGCTTGAATATAGTTAGAGCTGAGCTTGAGTTGAACGATCGAAGCTCGTTCCTCAATTTTGAATTGAGCATTTCTCAAGCTCGACTCTGCTCAACTACATCCCTAAGTGCGATGATCAGATACTTGTTGCGAAGGACGAAACGAGACCAATTCGCAGGAGCCTGTTCCACTTGGTTTTGGCAAGTCTAGCAGACATGGCCGGTTCTGGGTAATCATAAAGTGGAACTGGATCTGAATAGAGGCTTGGTTGGTTTTGGTTCTGATTTGAGTCCTACATCTCTGGAAATTGGAAAAAATATTTTAATTTTTGAAACTTAAAAAATAAAGAAAATATGGAACCAGTGGTTTCCTTTTCCATAGAAGTTGGAACCGAAACTGAACCGAGCAGAACTCGGTTTTGGGTACGGTTTGACCAGTTTCAATTTTAGCCGGTTCCTATCTCAGTTCGGTTCTTCTCTTGGGTTGAAACTACCAGATCATCTCCAAACTAGTGATGCTTAAATAAGGTTCCAAGGAAATTAGTCCTCGAATTTTTGTGCTCGTTGTTCTAACTTTCATTATACATCAATCGTGGAACCCGTTGCATGAATGTAATTAGGGTTCCGCATGTCCACAACAACAACAACTACTAAGCCTTTTCCCATACTAGACGGGGTCGGTTACATGGATTCTTTGTTTCCACAGATCTCTATCGTGTGCCATGTTAGCAGTTAACTCCCAATAAGCTAGATCATTCTTTATTGTTTCTTTCCAACACTTTTGTGGTCGTCCTCTACCTCTTTTAATACTTTCCAAATTTAGGTTTTCTAACTTTCTTACAGGTTCTTCTTTTGATCTTCTTTCTATATGTCCAAACCATCTTAAACGATGTTCTCTCATTTTATCCTCTATTGGTGCCACTCCTAATTTGTTTCTAATAACCTCATTATGTATACGGTCTTTTCTTGTATGATCACTCATCCATCTCAACATCTTCATTTCTGTCACAGACATCTTTTGTACATGTTGATGATTAACAGAACCATAAAACATGGCAGGCCTAACTGCTGCTCTATAATATTTACCTTTTAATTTTAATGGTATCTTCTTATCACAAAAAATACCTAATGCTCCTCTCCATTTTAACCAACCAACATTAATTCTATGTGTAACATCTCCATCAATTCTTCCATCACTTTGAAAAATTGACCCTAGGTATTTAAAACTTTCCTTTTGGGGAATGCAATGTGTGCCAATTTTAATTTCTATGTCCTCTGAAGTAGCCAAATGATCAAACTTACATTCCATATATTCTGTCTTTGTTCTACTAAGTGGGAGGCCTTTGTTTTCTAATGTTTCTCTCCATAGTTCCAATTTTCTATTAACTTTTTCCTTAGACTCCTCCACTAATACAATGTCATCTGCAAATAACATACACCAAGGTACTTCATCTTGAATATGTTTTGTTAACTCATCCATCACCATTATAAATAAGTATGGACTTAAAGTTGATCCTTGATGTAACCCAATATTAACTTCAAAGAAGTCTGTCGTTCCATCATGAGTCCTCATACATGTTTTTGCACCATCATACATGTCTCTTATAAGGTTAATATATGTCAATGGGATACCTCTTTTTTCCAAAGTTCTCCAAAGAACCTCCCTCGGTACCCTATCATAAGCTTTTTCTAGATCAATAAATATCATGTGAAGGTCTTTCTTTTTTGCTCTAAAATGTTCCATAAGACGTCTCAAAAGGTGAATCGCTTCAATAGTAGATCTACCTGGAATAAATCCAAATTGGTTCTCTGTTGTACTTGATACTTGTCTTAACCTACGTTCGATAATTCTTTCCCATAATTTCATAGTATGACTCATTAACTTGATATCTCGATAATTCACACAATTTTGAATGTCTCCCTTGTTCTTATATACGGGTATAAGTGTACTTGCTCTCCATTCCTCTGGCATCTTTTGGTTTTTTCATATTTCATTAAATAGTCTTGTGAGCCAAGTGATTCCTATTTCTCCTAGTATTTTCCAAACATCTATAGGAATATTATCTGGTCCTACCGATTTACCACTCTTCTTTTGTTTAAGAACCTCTTTGACTTCATTCTTTTGAATACGTCTGTAGAAATTATGGTTTATATACTTTTTTGACTTGGCTAAATCTCCTAAACTAATACTAACATCTTTATTTTCATTAAAAAGATTATAAAAATAGTTTTTCCATCTATTTCTTATATCATCATTTGCCACTAGAATTTTTTCATCCTCGTCTTTTATGCATACACCAAGGAGAAGGTCAGTTACAGAGATCCATGGGCTTCGTATATTAACCAAATACCTCCTTCTCTCCCATTGCTATCCTGTCTGGCAAAAGACTCAAGTGTTAATACCTCAAAACCATGAATATATAGGCTTATGCCTAGATTTTTAGTACCAAACATTCTTGGCATCACGAATCAAACAGACTCCCAAGGTCGAGATGATGGCCGTCTGCATAAAGTGAAGTATGGAACCCCAAAGCGTATAAAGATGAAGGTCGAGTGTCGCACCCAAAGAGTCATATCACATGACTCAAGTCCTATCAACATCGGGATGGTGCCAAAAATTGCTTGTCCACTTGTGGAACCAATGGGTATGCCGTTCAACTCATATTACTTATTTGGCACGTATGACAAATGAAATGGACGATCTTCAAATCGTCCTATCCCATTGTCAAGGACTTAGCGTCCCGTTTGATTGAATGGACAAATATGTCGAAATCAGCTAATATTGACCTAGTCGGCCTTAAAGATCAAATCACTGGATATATGCCCATCCATGAAAGAGTTTGTCAAGTGAGAATTTTGAGCAATACTTTTTGAAAGGCTGGGATGAACAAGCGTGCGAACGAGCCAAATTGAGCTCCAGTGTAGGCAAGTTCAAGTCGGCTTGATTAAGATATACAAGGCTCGATCTCTAGAATGAGCATGATCAAGCGTCAATTTCCAGAATCAAGCTCGGCATAAGTTCTAGTCGAGCAGCTCATGCTCAGCCTTTGGGGTGATTGTGTTCAGTGGTGGATCTAGAAGTTCTTTTACGATGGGCAAATAGCCCAAGTAAACTTTTTGGTTGGTTTTTCAAAGTAATTTAGAAAATTTTGAATTAAGTATAGAAATTTTTGAAACATTTGTAAAGCCCATCCTGCTCGAACCTGAAGTTTACCCCACTCAACAAATTTCTGGATCCGCCACTGCCAGACACCCGCCCATGGCTCAGCATAGATCCGCCACAGTTTGCATTCGTGGGTATGAAAGTATACATCCAAGCAAATAAAAAAGGCTTTAAGATCTGTATGGTTGTTTTGTTCATGTCAAGTTGAGTATAAGCAATATCTTTGAAGAACCAAAGTGGATTCAATTATATAGCAAGAATGAGGAAGCTGGTCTTAGAGTCCTGCTGTATACTTATTTTAGGTTTCATTCAAATCCAGGGAAGGATAATGAAACTAACAGCACCCAGAGTGATAGTAGCTCCACGGCGACATGCTGGTGACGCGATCACCGTGGCAGTAGTTCGACTCCTGGTGGGTGCACAGCTTCAGCCTCCCGTTGTAACAAAAAAAGAAACTAACGGTGGAGAACCTCTGAATTAAGGTCACAAAGCCAACCAGGTGACCTTACAAGGATTGAGCCATTGAACCTTGGCTTAGTGACAACTTCAAAACTTGGCCTTGCATATAATACAAAGGGAACAGCGATGTCTACAGGCAAATCCTTTTCATGGTGGTGCTATGCATCAATAATGTAGCCATGCATGCATAAGACTGACTATCAACAGTACCAGAAGTTGACATATAGAATGCTTGATAACACTTTCTTGCCCTTGCAATTTCTTTGCCAAAGTTAACCCTTGTGAGAAAATTCATACACAGCAACATCGAAGATCTCCCGACTAGGAGGTCGACTCACGAATTGAAGGTCATGAGTTCAAGACCCCGGGTTTGCATCTGCCTTTGGCCTCTCCATTTTGCCAATTAGTATAAAAAGCAGCTTGAAAGGACTTGTCTCACTGACAACCTCTCAAGTAAGCACCTGGTAGAGGGTCTGCCTAACCCATACGGTAGGTCGAGGAAATGGAATTTTTCAGATTTTGGGTGAGGCACCTACCTCATCCTAAAGTGGGTCCGCCGTTTACCTAACCACATAAAACAAATAACTTTTCACATATTGTTTTTAGTTAAAACTTAAAAGTTTTAATTAGAAGTTTAGTCAAAGTTTATAGATTTTTTTTTTGTAATATGGAAATTTGATCATTTTTTTCATTGCATTATACCAAACCAATTGAGTGAACATGGTCATTTTTACATACATCCCTGTATATTAACTAAATGAACTTATATGAGCTGAGCCAACTAAACGTACAAATTTATAATCTTAACCAGACAAGCTTCTATGGTCTGAGTTGAACAGAGAGCACATTGTTCATCATCAGTCCATGTAGCTTTAATGACTGGTTTGATCTTTGGTTCATTTAATTCACAAACCAAACATGAAAAGGTTCATGATGAGCTGAACCAACCTGAAGCATGAGTAGCTCGATTCATTTGCCAAGCCCTAACATCAGCATGCAGAAACTAACTGTTGATGTGGACTCAATTTGTGTTGACACGAGAGCGACCTGACTCAAAACTCACAGTGCAACACAAATGGACACGAAAATAAGATATTTTC
Organism: Brasenia schreberi; assembly: GCA_036023115.1. NCBI lineage: Eukaryota > Viridiplantae > Streptophyta > Magnoliopsida > Nymphaeales > Cabombaceae > Brasenia > Brasenia schreberi. The sequence continues at coordinate 7,688,105 of JAYKKT010000080.1, read as the reverse complement.
TAATGGCTTATGACCCTACATCTTTTTGATCACTTCCCAACCTTGCCTTTCTTGAATAGCCCATGTGTTGTCCATGATTAGGGGTTGTTTTAGTTGGTAGTAAAGCAAGTGGTTTGATCGGAACTGGACTCTACAGGTTTAGACCGCGTGAAACTCATCACTACCTCGTGAGGGCGTTGAGAATATAGCATGTTACAAGAGAGCACTGATTTCTTTAGATTGTTGTCACACAACCACTCGTTCAAAAGACCTTATGTGTACAACTTGATTGTTTCCATCCATAAAGCTGAGCCCACGGACTGTATGGACAGGGTCAGTTTGTGAGAATTCAAATCTTTTGACAATGAAAAATATGAATCTTTAAATGGAAAATCTCATTCATCAAAAGCTAAAGGATAAATCAACTCCCACCCTAAAAGAAAATCAAATAAAAATAAAAGTTGCAAACATAAATGACTTTTAACAAATATTATGAACCGTGGATTTGGATTAATATAAGCGCATATAAATAAAAAATGAAAACTACATGTTGTGAACTGCATGCACAGATAAATTCTGCAACATATATGAGTAAGTATGAATATAAGGGATTTCATGAAATATGGTAGAGATAACAGTAATAAGTAATTTGTGTTCAAGCAACCTATAGCGAACTTTTTAATTTTGAATTACCCAAAACTTGCATGAATCAGATGGAATCACAAATAACCCCAACTATAAGATAGTATGTGGACTTTGATATGCTTTTCTTCTACATCTACATGAAATACTAAGGACTTGGACCGGACCCGGTGGTTCAAACTGCCTCTGAAACTGGAACCAAGGGAATAGGAACCAGAACTGAACTGGGGACCTCCTCGGTTCAGTTATAGTTCCACCTTGTAAAAACGGGACTACAACTGGACTTGAGGGTTCCAAATCAAATTTTGGTTCTGGTTCCAAAATTCCACCCTCCAATGCATGTTTTTTCAAAGGTAACCTAAACCAATCCACACTTAATTACACTCAGACCACAAATCATACCCTAAAGAAAAACCAGACTACAAGGATGGCCGGTTCGACCCTTCAAGGTTTTGGTGGGATGAGAACCGCTGGTTGGGTACCGGTAGTCTTGCTTTAGGAACCGGCCATGGTCTATGAAGATTATTTCTTATAAGGGGGTATTTGTGCTCAACCTAGAATAGATACTCAATACATTTTGTATGATATTAAATTACAAAGAATAGCTTTTAGAAAATGGATATTCATATTTGTATCCCTATCCCTTCGAATTGAAAATCGAAATATGTATCATATTTAACTTCAAAATATTGAGTAGATATATTTGGAGGATTTGCATGAAAACCCAAGTGGTTCCCTCTTCCTCGTGTTGTCATCCCGCCTCACACAAAAAACCATGTATCAGTGCCACTTATGAATCAAACACGAAACTATAGTTTCAAGTTCATGTGAATCTACATTTGCATAGTTCTAATACAGGAGCTTGGCACCACAATTAAAAACACATGGGTGAGGATGTTTAATTGGGTGAAATTAAGGTGAGAAAGTTCATATAAATTCTCAAAAAATTCAGATAACATGTATATGTTTCCTCATTCTTTCTGAGTTTCAGGTGAGGCGGCGGCCACACTTTGCCGGGGAATAGGCCCGCCACCAGACTAACCCATCGTCGTCTATGGTGTACAAGATAGAAGAGTTTGAACTGCAAAAGGCTATCACAAGGGTATTTTGGACATTTCCTTCTGTGCATATACATCAACTACAGGCCCTCTCGTTTTCAAATAGTGTGTCCCATTAGATTCTCGTGATCCTGCTGCTCATGACACTCAACTCCACCTGGGTGAAGAGATTCAAAAGCACTCTGATCGTCAATCTGTTTTCTTCCAGTACCATTGATATTCGAGGAGTGGAGCTAGTGTGTGTGTGTGTGTGTGTGTGTGTGAGAGAGAGAGAGAGAGAGTAGTTGTTTATTTACCTACAGTCTTTCTTGGTAGAAAAGAATAATGGTCCGTCATTTACGTTAAATACTCCAATATAATTTTAACTAGAATATGGTTTAGGTGAAAATTTTAAATGTCATTTAATGAACTCTAACAAACCAGACCGAATTGAACGTCCCGTGTTCATGTTGAGCTTAAACGGTTTAATGAACCGAAGAAAAATGAGACAAGGACAAGCCGAACTGCGAGTGGGTTGGTTCATTTACCAAACCAGCTCCAATTAACTACTGATCCCTATCGCTATGACATATTCACAGAGAACTTTGCTTTTGGAATATTCAGCTCATATGGTTTAATACACTTGGTCCCTTATGCTGTTCTCGCTTGCCGATGGCGATTTCAGACACGACTGTAAGGGATGATCGACTGATCTATTTCTAATACTAACACGAAATGTCACCAAACGACCACAGATCGAGTACATGAAATTGACGATAATCATGACATAAGACCAGAACACGACCTGAAAAGTTATGGTTGTGTCCACCCAAAACCTGTTGCATAATAACATGAACATGAAATGTCAAGACACGAACTTAACGTGAAAATGAATTCTTTGCATATGTCCATCCATCTCCATGTCTCACCAAGGACAAGCTTCTTTCTGGCTTGGCCCTTTATGACAGATTGCCACATGCACGATGAGTCAAATTTTTAATTTTTTTTTGTTACACATTTTTTGACATTATTTTGAACTTGTTAGCTTTTAGTAGAATATTTTTATGCATTTAAAATGGAAAAGGAGTCATGCTTTTAATAAAAAACTTTTGTTATTCTATCTTTATGTGTTTTTTTAAGTGTTCATCATCTAATTTTTTAAGCTTCATTAGATCTTTCATAAAGAATCCATGTAGAGGCTTAGTTGTTGTTGTTGTTGTATTAGATCTTTCATTTGATCTCGTTAGTTGTAAAATTCACGATTTAAAAGGTAAGATATTTAGAAACATTTGTATAAAGGTGCTTTGTCATGATAGAGAGTGGAAAGAAAAGGACACAAACACATTAGCAAACAAGTCAAAAACGTTGTTGAGAAAAAAAAGGAGAACACATAAAGCTTCATTTTAAAAGATGCATGTATGACGAAATTTTTTAGTTGACATTATTTAATATTTGTTAAATGATTACATAAATGAACAAATACCTGATATTTGTGATATGATTATGAAATATAAGGATTTTCTTTCTTGGTTACAAGAGGAGGCCGAAGCCGTTACACATGCACCCTCTCGGAGTCGAACCCCACCAGTAGCGTCGGCACTAGAGTGCCCTCCCATTGGGCTAACGCTCTTGGTGCAAATATAAGGACTTTTAGGGTTGGTATTTGAGGTTTTCTAAATCTGGATAATTCATAAACTAAATCATATGATCTTAACCAGTTTAGTTTATTGCAGCATAAAGCTCGGTTTCGGTGTATTCGAATATATGGAAAATCGGATTCGACACCTTTGGGTTTGAACATTGCACCTATATTTCCATGAATCCTGAAACCATATCTGATCTATTATTAACCAGATATAGTTTCTTGATCCAAATCTGTTGAATCATAATGGGCCTTGGGGCACTTGTTAAACAAGATCCAACCATTAGAAGATGTGTTGCTTGAAAACGACGAAAATGTCATTATATCTCCATGGCATTATCTCAAAGATAATGTTAGATTGCATTCTGTAAATACATGATGTAGACATACTTTTGCTAAATTAAGAAAGGAAAGAAGGAAATGTTTAATGATTTTTCTTATTAAAAAATGTATAAATATTAAAATAATTTTTATTTGGGCATCACCGGGTGGGGTTGACCTGTATGGACTTAACCCACACGGATCTTGTTTATCAATAAAAGGATGGATCCATCAATGTTTGGGTTAGATCCATAAGTTAGAGTTCTGTATGAAGGTGTAGTATAAAACCCCCATAACAAGGTACATCACTAAGGTGAAGATAGTTTTGTGTAAATATATTTAGGAATGATAGGGTTCTTTGGGAGTATATACTCCGAAATAGACATGACCGGTTCAAAACTGGCTCAGCGGTTCAACCCGGAACCAATTGACTCACAAACTGGACCCGAACATGTCCCGGTCCTGTTATGGTTTGTCTATTTGAAAAACTGGTTTGGAACTGGAACCGCTATAAAAACTGGCGGTTTGGGTTCCGGTTCAAACTATCTGGCCAGTTTCCGGTGCAGGTCTGAATCAAACCATCAATTTGGATCTGGTTCTAAAGCAAACCGCTGGTTACAGGTCCGAAACCTCCCAAAAACCGGAATCAGAACTGAAATCGAATCTGGAACCATAATAAAACTGGAATCAGATCCGAAACAACTAAACCCAGAACCAAAACTGTCCATTGGACGGTTAGTCTATGGTTCCTCGTTTTAGGTTACCCGGAACCGGACATGTTTATTCCCAAAGGACCCCTTGATGGTCGACTCAGGATGGCACCAACAAAGGACAATCTTTGTTACATGGAGACTCTATCGAGAACGATCAAACAACTAGAGTCCAAGAATATATACTCCCATAAGACTATCATTTCTAAAGTACATTATGCAAATATAAGGAGTGGCATTTATAGAACTTGATACTGGATCAATGATTATGAATTAATCTGATTTGTGTTGCTTAACATATCGATTCAAAAGGTAAAGAAAGTTGTCTTCCAATAAGATTGAAAAAAGCCTGATGCATATGATGATACTTTTTTTTCCTGGTAGAATGAGGAGTTTGAAGCCAGATGCATGTCTCAGGTATTGAACCCATGACCTTCAACTTGTGTTTGATGGGAGTAAAACTTGATCTTTTGTGTCTTTTACATGTACGAAGCTCAGTTTTTAGCCATATTTATTGGAATCTATATTGACATATGGATTTGCGATACGTATTCAACCAATATCTACATTTTTGTTATGCCCCAAGCCCGATCCAAATCCACATATGACAATTCAAATCTGGACGTCAATGATTATGATGTCTACATCTTGCACAACATGCGGGTTTCCTCCAGGGTGCCTAGAACTTGGTTAACACTTGGATTAGATGGCAATGGGACTGGTCAGGAACAGGCATACTCCCACGAGTATGGGGCAATATATATATATGTGTGTGTGTGTGTGTGTGTGTGTGCGTGCGCACACTTGTGTATGGTGGGGTTACGATTCAGGTCGGGTCAATATTGCCATCCCTTCATTCAAGATCTCTTGAGACTGAAATTGCTTCAGAAAATAGGCATAAGAGCACAATGGTGACTGAGAATCCAGGAAGCGAACCCCACCTAGTGTTTGATAACATTTGATTTTGGTTGGACCCAATCTACAATCCGGTTTATACGTATCGTGTTCAAGTCTCAACATGATGTTTTCAATCTTTCTTCATTCTAACACGAACGCATCACTGAATTAGTAATCCAAGGAAGATTTTCGGTTCGTGTTTGTGCCTGGTCTTCGTGTCCCGGCTGAAATTGCCGCCCTTAAATCAACATATTCTACTTCTGGATAATTTAGTTTAAAACAACTCATAAGACCAAAGCCCTGAACGATAAAGTGAGATCATTTGGGATATATCACAGTGAAGCACCGTGCGAATATCCCAAATTATCCTAGTTTTTCTGAATAAAATTGTTGCAGCTATAGTTAGAGAGGAAGTCTATATCAAAGGACGATACTCTAGCCCGTTAGGTTGGGTACCAGGTAGAAGTAGGTTGGATGAAAAAAAGGACCACTAGGAGTTTGATAGTTTTGGAACCACTACAACTTTTGGTTAAAGCAAATATGCCAAATAGTAAAACCGATACGGTGTGATGGCACATCTATTGGTTCGGGTTTTGAGTATGGATCCAATAACAGACTTGCTTAAGATTTGGATCCTTACAATGAGATGGAATATGGATCTTCATTGTACTTGGTTTTGCTAAATTGGATTGATGCATGATTTAGACACTGTTCATTTTGCAAATTAAAGTCGAATAATTTCACATGTAAAACGAACTATTGTCACCATACGTTCTTGTGTCTTTCGATCCTTGCATAGTTGATCAGCATTAAGACAATGACTTATGTTAGAAATATTAATCTCTAGATGAATAAAAAATTAGGGATCTATTTTGTCCACAGGATCATGGAAGCTAAATCAATAAAGAATACATAAAACTTAAATCAAAAGCGTACCTGAATCAAAACTGGAAGCCAAGATTCTGTTCTAGGTCTTCCAATTCGATATGCCGAATCCTTAGGAGAGAGGTGGAAGCTTTTAGACCGTTAATCTCAAAGAGTGATGAGACCCTGATGAGAAATATTATGCATGTAGCTTGGGGTCTATAACCTCTCCATATATAGGTTAAGAGGCTCACGTGATTTCTTAATCCAACCCATTATAGGAATATGCAGCATGAAAATTATATGTAATGTGATCTTTAACATGCCTATTTTCAACTAAGCCTTTGAAAGACCAAAATACAAAATTTTATTCCCCAAAAATATCCATAATGTGCTAATATGACCAATTAGCATATTTTCAGTAAAAACTTTGAGTAAATCGTCACATCATCACATGAAATAAGATATCAAATGGAATAAGATAACCTTTACATATTTTCAGTCTTTTGAATCCTATTTGCAACCAAGGGAGTTAACACTTTTACATATTTTGGATCTTTACAAATCCGAATGAGTTAGTTTCATAAATGATTTGGATCTCAAAAGAAAACCAACCACATCTAAGGATCTTAACCCCGAACCCTGTATGTATCCTTATTTGGGCTCTGCGAGCATAAATATTCAAGAAAACCAAATCCGAAAACTTTGTGGATGGATCCTAATCAAACCTCAGATCCAACCTCATCAACGACGGGTCCAGTTAGATAAGTTTCATATCTAAAATCAATCCCAGATGAGTAGATCCAAAACACTATTGTCGATTTTAGTAAATCCAAATAGACTAGCCCAAAGACTAATACTTCGGATCTCCAAAAGAATCCTAACTAATACAAGGATTGGAGTTTCTCTAGTCCGAAACCAAACCTTGACCTTATTTTGGGTTCATACGAATCATGTCATGATCCAAAAATATCCTTTATGGACCAAAATAGACCCAAAAACACAGATGTGGCTTTGCATATAAGCTCCAATTATCAGTTCCAAATCCCAAATCATTGAAGTGGATTAGTTCAAACTTTGATTCAAATCCAAATGCATCCAGATTAATCAATTTCCAAAATTAATCTGACCTTAAAACTTATTGGAGATAACCAAAGTCAGGTTCATTTTGCTGATCTAATTGAATATATTAATACAAAACTTTCCCCAGCTTTACGTAACATGCCCAAAATATTTGCAAAACAATACAAACTTTGAAGATATACCTTAACCTACTGTTGAAACTTATAATTTTCAACAAGCATATAAGTGCAAAATTAGGCAATTGATCTGGAATTTGAAACATTGTTTTTTGTAAGCACAATCACACAATCAATTAATTTTGTCAATTAAATTGAATCCATATCCAGAGTTGTATGATGTTGAGCCATTACTATTGGGTCTAGTGATGTGCTCCGTCAGTTTGCTTTGCTGGTGGTAGCTTGTTGAGAACAATAACTCTATGGTAAAACCTATGTAATCACACAACTCAATACAGATTTTTCACTGTGGAAATGTTTTTCTTGTATAAGAATTTTCACCATGTTAATGTGGGTCTAATTAAACGCTTAAACAAGATCAAGATTGGGCTTAGCTTTGGATCCGGGTCTAATCAACATTCATAACAAGAGTAACGATCCAAACAACTTTCTGCCTTCAATCATGAACAATGAAAAGATCCAACCCACCTACCACAAGCACAGATGAGAGGACGCTGATTCAACTGAACTAAGTTCATTTTTTCAAGGATCAGTGGGACTTTGGACCGTACGAAATAAAAAAGTAAAGAGACAAATCGAACGTACAACATTGGAGAAATCCGGGTTCGGTTCTGTCCTTGGATCACATGAGAACAAAAAACTCCAACTGCACTCCACACGGCGTCAAGTCCAATCTTAGGTTCGAAACAACTTGATCCGATTCATATCTGATCCAAATTGTTCCCTATTCCACAAGCAAATCCATCGTATTGCCTTGACAAAAGAAAAAGATAAAAGAAAGAAAAGAAGCGTCGTTGTCACGCGCATCTCGAGAGAACACTACAACAGAAGGACACGCGTCAGTCAATCAGCGCATTGTTTTAAAGCCCGGACCCACTTTCAGCAGCTAGGACGAAGAGCGGGTCCACCCGCATCTTCCCACGTGATATATTACACGTGGTAAGGGTTGGTAGGGCATGCATTCAGGACCGCACGATTTCGGTACGTAGAGAGAGTGCCCAAGCCAAATGGCGAAGCGAGAGAGTCCGATGCACGTGAAGAATAGAGTACGTGGCGGCATCATCCACGTTGCCCGATCGACACGTGTAAAGATCAGTCGAAAGAGAAAAACAAAACTCGTTAGTCGTGCTCCAAGGACACCGAGTCATCGGTTCGGACAGCAAATCTGGTTCATATTTTTGGGTCTCGGGTAGTGAAATGGATGAAACTCGATCAGATCGCGTTGGTTCATTGGGAGGGGGGGGGATCGATGTTTGGATCCGGGAAAGGATGAGGCCGAATCAGATCTACATTGAGCCCAGGTGAAGAAGCATAGCCCCACTTGAAATTTCAAATGTTATCTTGAAGTCTATAGCCAAGGATTGGATCCACGGGCTATAATACATACATGGTTCGCCCCACCCTAAACCATTCTAAAAACTATCGGCTCCGGCCTTACCCTAAGGCTTTGAGTGTGTGCTAGTGTTGTCATATTTAGATTGTTTCTTATTGTAGAAACCTTGTTGCAACCATGCTTCATTAGTATTTATATATGACTCCATTAACTGGGTTTGCATTACCATAATTCGGACCGGATACTAAATATCTGATGATCTCGGTATGCAACCAATATTTAATTCCGATTCGATTCGTATCGGTTGTATGTCAGAATCGGTTCGGCGATATAGATAGGCAAAAAAAGTAAACTGGAGGATGGGGTGGGGTCGTCGACGTGGTGAGATATTGTAGGGTTCAGACGGTCGATACGCTCGCATGGCGGAAGTCGCCCTAACTCGACGCAACGTCGGAAGTCACCCCATTCTTTTTTTTACCAGAAAGGTCTAATTCAAATGAAAAATAAATTGTTCTGTCCTCTTCCTTTCCTTACTGTGCAACTTTCTGTTCCCTAATTACCCTTGTTCTTTAACTGCATTCCCCCTACTCGCCCTTCTCGTTGAAAGGCGGAGCCGTGGCACGATATTATGATTCCTCAACAAGATCTTTCTCATCAAAGCATTTAACAGTTAACGATTATATTAATCTTACTGTTTAAGCAACACCACTTTATTATGCTTTAACAGGATAGATCGCTATGATTCTAACATGCTCGTTGTAACACACACACACACACACACACACTTCACCTTGTACATGCGTACCCACACGATGACTGGATTTTATTATACATGCGTACCCACACGATGACTGGATTTTATTCAAAACTAAACAGATGTCGATCATTGTTTTTAGATTAACAACAACAACAACAACTAAGCCTTTTCCCATAATAGACGGGGTCGGCTACATGGATTCTTTGTTTCCACATATCCCTATCATGTGCCATGTTAAGAGTTAACTCACAATAAGCTAGAACACTTTTGTGGTCCTCCTCTACTTCTTTTAATACTTTCCAAATTTAGTTTTTCTAACATTCTTATAGTTTCTTCTTTTGATATTCTTTCTATATGTCCAAACCATCTTAAACTATATTCTCATTTTATCCTCTATTAGTGTCACTCCTAATTTGTTTTTAAAAACCTCATTATGTATACGGTCTTTTCTTATATGACCACTTATCCATCTCAACATCTTCATTTATGTCACAGACATCTTTTGTGCATATTGATGATCAACTGCCCAACACTCAGAACCATAAAACATGGCAAGCCTAACTGCTGCTCTAGAATATTTACCTTTTAACTTTAATGGTATCTTCTTATCACAAAGAATACCTGATGCTCCTCTCTATTTTAACCAACCAGTATTAATTCTATGTGTAACATCTCCATCAATTCTTTTATCACTCTGAAAAATTGACCCTAGTTATTTAAAAATTTCCTTTTGGGGCATGCAATGTGTGCCAATTTTAATTTTTATGTCCTTTGAGGTAACCAAATGATCAAAACTTACATTCCATATTTTCTATCTTTGTTCTACTAAGTCGGAGGCCTTTGCTTTCTAATGTTTCTCTCCATAGTTTCAATTTTCTATTAACTTTTTTCTTAGACTCCTCCACTAATACAATGTCATCTGCAAATAACATACACCAAGGTACTTCATCTTGAATATGTTTTGTTAACTCATTCATCATCATTATAAATAAGTATGGACTTAAAGTTGATCCTTGATGTAACCCAATATTAACTTCAAAGAAGTATGTCGTTCCTTCATGAGTCCTGACATGTTTTTGCACCATCATACATGTCTCTTATAAGGTTAATATATGTGAATGGGATACTTCTTTTTTCCAAAGTTCTCCAAAGAACCTCCCTCGATATTCTATCATAAGCTTTTTCTAGATCAATAAATATCATGTGAAAATCTTTCTTTTTTGCTCTAAAATGTTCCATAAGACGTCTCAAAAGGTGAATCGCTTCAATAGTAGATCTGCCTGCCATGAATCTAAATTGGTTTTCTGTTGTACTTGATACTTGTCTTAACCTACGTTCAATAATTCTTTCCCATAATTTCATAGTATGGCTCATTAACTTGATACCTCAATAATTTGTACAATTTTGAATGTCTCACTTGTTCTTATATATGGGTATATGTGTACTTGCTCTCCATTCCTCAAGCATCTTTTGGTTTTTTTATATTTCATTAAATAGTTTTGTGAGCCAAGTGATTCCTATTTCTCTTAGTATTTTTCAAACTTCTATAGGAATATTATCTGGTCCTATTGATTTACCACCCTTCATATGTTTAAGAGTCTCTTTGACTTCATTCTTTTGAATACGTTAGTAGAAATTATGGTTTATATACTTTTCTGATTTGGCTAACTCTCCCAAGCTAATACTAACATCTTTATTTTCATTAAAAAATTATAAAAATAGTTTTTCCATCTATTTATTATATCGTCATTTGCCACTAGAATTTTTTTATCCTCGTCTTTGATGCATCTAATATAATTAAGATCTTTAGTTTTCTTATCTCTAACCCTAGCTATCTTAAAAATATCTCTTTCACCCTCTTTTGAGTTGAGTTTTTTTATATAAGTCCTCCCAAATTTTAGCTTTTGCTTCACTCATGTCCGTTTTCGCTTCCTTCTTTGCTTTCTTATAAGCCTCTAAAATTTCACTAGTTTTCTTAGCATAATGTAATTTGTAACATACTCTTTTATTTTGTAGTACTTCACTCTACCACCAAGTTTTTTTTTGTGCCAGTATACCTCCCTTTCATACCCCTAACACATATTTCGCCACTTTCCTAATATGTATAGCTATATTGTTCCACGTCACAGGGTGTACCAACATAATTCCAAACATCTCCTTGAAGGACTTTCTCTTTAAATATATCTTCTTTCTCGCTTTTGAGGTTCCACCATTTAGTCCGAATAGCTTGATCCACTCTTTTCTTCTTTGTCTATTTTTTTATCGGTAAATCCATAACTAAAAGTTGATGTTGGGTGGTTAAGCTTTCTCCTGTAATTACCTTGCAATCTTTACAACACGCTCTATCTTTTTTTCTACAAATAAAGTAATCAATTTGTGTTTGTGATAAGTCACTTTTATAAGTAATTAAATGTTCATCTCATTTTTTGAAGATTGTATTGACTATAAAGAGAGTAAATGTTATAGTAAAATTTAAAATCTTCCTATCTTCTTCATTTATATCCCCAAAACCAAAGTTTCCATGAATCACTTGATATCTTAATGCCTCTTTACCAACATGTCCATTTAAGTCTCCTCCTAAACAAATCATCTCCCTTTGTGGAATCTTTTGAATCACCTTATCTAACTCTTCCCCAAAAGTTGTCTTTATACAATCTTCTAGTCCTACTTGGGGTGCATAAGCATAAACGATATTCAAAACCTCTGCTCCTAACACTAATTTCAACATCATGATTTGGTCACCATATCGTTGTATGTCTACTACACTTACCTTTAAATCTTTATTTATGACAATACCAACTCTGTTTCGAGCAATTTCTTTACCCGAGTACCATAATTTAAAACCTGTATCCTCTATCTCCTTTGCTTTTTCTCCAACCTATTTTGTCTCCTTTAACCATAGAATATGAATCTTTCTCCGAATCATAGTATCTACCACCTCCGTTAGCTTACCGGATAATGTTCCGATATTCCAAGAACCAATACGAATCTTATTATCTAGGACTAGGACTAGCTTCCTTACCCTCCGCATCCATCCATAATAAAAATGCGGAGACCCTCTCTGAAAAATTTTCACTACATTCGGGCGACAATGTAGCGGGAATAACTTTTTTACCCACACGTCCATGATGTGGGAACCCTCTCTGCAATTGATTCACTACATTCGGATGAAAATGTAGTGGCTCTTGCTTTATTACTGTATTCGGGCTGTGCAACACGTCGCTAGGCAGGAGCGTCCAAAGTAATCATAATTTTTGTAATCCTTGTTATAAAAATCCAACGAAGTTTTACGCTGGCTGTCGGAAGCCTAACACAACCCTCCTCGTTTATTCGGGATTGGGACTGGTAATAAAAGAGTGATCCCTTACATGGGCAGAGTTTGTTTTTAGATTAAATTTTATTAATTTTTAAATATTTAAAATTACATTTATGTTTTCAAAAAAACAATAATTGAACGTAAGTGAACAATGTCAATAATGTACATGATTCAATTTTCATATATATATATATATATATATATATATATATATATATATATATATATATATATATATATATATATATATATATATATATATATAATGATTAGACTTTTAATACTATTGAAATGGTTAATTCATGTTTTTTGAGAACATAAGTATAATAATATTTCTCTTCGTATCATTTCAAGGACCTTTAAATTTTTTAAATTGTAGCTATTTAACTAAAAAGCAGTGGATGGACATTTATACGATTTAGTTTTTTTCTTTCTCTCTCTCTCTCTCTCACACACACATATATATATATATATATTTTGATAGATAGATAAATAAATAGAGAAAGAAAGTAAAATGCAAATTGAGTCAATTATATATATATATAAAAATTGATAGAGAGAGAGAGAGTAAAATTCAAATTGGGTGAATAGATGGTAGCTTTTATGGGTTTCCACCACCATAACCATATCTTTTAGGGTTCTAAGAATCAATTATAACTGTGTTAAATGAAAACTAAATTCTGGGTAGTGCTCATCGTGACATAAAATAATGACTCATCCTTTTATGAGAAAAAAAGAGACTTGCCAAAACACAAAAAGTTCTCCACCGTCACTTTCAAAAGAGAAATTATCGCCCTTTTACACAAATTGAAAAATTATCACCAATTTCATTCAAAGCGTTAGCTCACCTCGCAGAGGCTCAAATCACAAGCAAAAGATGGTGAGTTTGATACCGACGGCATGCATAGATAGCTTCTTTCTCCCCTTTATAAAAGACAAAATTTACGACCAAATTATCTCAATCGGCTCAGTGCCCGTTTCTAATGGGATGCATGGATTTTTAATCATCATTATTTTCAATTGTAGTTGTATTAACATTTAATTTAAAGAGTGACACCATGATTTATAGTTTATTTGTATTAATTTATTATTTTTTAATGTTCAGCGTCTCATTTCTAATAACTCTCATCAAAGTTTCATTTAACTGCTTTTTCGAATATAAAAATGCTTTATGGGAGTCTATCTCGCGTTATATTGGGAATTAGACAAAGTTAGATTGGAACGGGTCCAACTGGTTGCTAAGCTGAACCGGATCTTAAACAGATCGAAACTGAGATAGTCTCAATTGAACCCTTCGGATCTCACACTTATAGTTCCTCCTCTCATGAAACTGGAATTAAAACTATTTGTTTTTATTCAATTTTACAAATTTTAGAGTCTTTTGGATTTGTCGTTCAATAAGGATCATTTCTAAATCGACCAATTCGTAGTTAAGTCGTGCAGATCCTTGCTCGATTATGATTCATCGTTTTACATTGAATCCACTACCAATTTCAATTTATACTGAATCAGCCATGTCTAATGCAATATTTATCAAATAATAATCCGATAATTTATATTATTATACAACCATTTTTAACATTTTCTTTTAAGCCACTTAATCTCGAGAAAAATCACTTAAAAGATTTATTTATTCATTATGTACACAATTCACTAGCTTTATACCATATCACGAGCCGCCATTCTAGCTCCCGCTAATATTAACATTATTTACATCGGAAGAATAAAAATATTTATATTTTTTGATTTCAGAATTAGCCCTAAAGCAACACTGTTAAACCCTAAACTTTTTTTCCTCCACCAAACACAAAGGCAGAACCCAATGGTAACTGGAAATCTAGTGGCAAAAGAGGAAAACCACCTAAACAGGCCCACCTTTTGCTTTTGAAAGAAATTAATTAATTAATTTTGCCCGCAGTAAATATCAAGCCACCGCCTCAGATATCTCAAAACGGTGTCTTTAAACATTGTTTTAACGAGGGAGTGGAGTCAATGGACCGGTCAGAATACACACCCATGTTAACCATGGTTAACTTTTAACCCTACTTTATGGTTAAGCCTCCTCCCTCCTCTAACCGATATAATGAGGCGGCAATCGTTGTATATTTTTCGTCACCATCGAAGAGTTGCAGAGCGAATTCTCTTCTGTTTCAGCCATCACCACCCTCCTAAAACCCTAAACCCCATATTCCCTTTTGTTGGTTTATGTGAGAAGAGAGAAAGGAAGAAGCCATGTATGGTGGGAATGCAGCCGTTGACCACACACCACCATGGTCGCTCTTCGGCGACTACACAGAGCCGTACTCGCCGGAATCCTCGCCGATTTCTGGCCGCATCCTCACTCTTCCGGTGAGCGGCATCAGCATCCCCCAAGGTCAGAACCAGAGTCACCTGGTTCACGACGCCTTCGGTGGTTGTTCTGTCGGCTCACCGGAGTCGGGATTTCACAAGGACGCGTCCAGCGACGTTCTGGCCGCGCTTTCGTTGCAGAGGTTCCTTCCGTCGAATAACGAGGCGGTCGACGACGCCGGAGGCGCGGTGGATGCGTACTCGTGCGATGAATTCCGGATGTACGACTTCAAGGTGAGGCGGTGCGTGCGCGGCCGGAGCCACGACTGGACCGAGTGCCCGTACGCTCACCCGGGCGAAAAGGCTCGCCGTCGGGACCCTCGGAAATTTCATTATTCTGGCACGGCATGCCCCGACTTCCGCAAAGGAAGCTGCAAGCGGGGCGACGCTTGCGAGTTCGCTCATGGCGTTTTCGAGTGCTGGCTGCATCCTGCACGCTACCGCACCCAGCCTTGCAAGGACGGTACGGCGTGTCGCCGCAGGGTTTGCTTTTTTGCCCACACGCCTGAGCAGCTTCGTGTTCTCCCGCAGTCACAAGCGTCTCCGACTCTATCATCGCCTCGTCACCTTGGGGCAGCGCACTCTCTCGGCGACTCGTATGATGGCTCGCCGCTCCGGCAAGCCCTTTCTGCG
Organism: Brasenia schreberi; assembly: GCA_036023115.1. NCBI lineage: Eukaryota > Viridiplantae > Streptophyta > Magnoliopsida > Nymphaeales > Cabombaceae > Brasenia > Brasenia schreberi. Next base: position 7,672,366 of record JAYKKT010000080.1, on the reverse strand, counting down.
GGACTTGACTTCGATGCCTATCTCTCTGTGAACCCTGCGATGATTTCCTCTCCAACGTCTACACTTGTTGGCTATGGCGGTGTGTCGCCTCCTACTATGTCTCCTCCAACTTCCCCTTCTGGTTCCCCTCCTCTCTCTCCGGCCGATGTGGCAACAAATCCTAATGCTAACCAGTACGTCTGTGCCTTCTCTCCTCGCCGGAGCAAGAACGCGATGTCGGACATGCTCGCATCGCTCCGAAACCTGCAAATCAGTAAGGCAAAGAGTTCTATGTCCCCATGGGCAACTCCTACTGGACAGTTCTTACACTCGCCGCGCGTTCCGTCTAGCCTCCGGCCGGCTTTCAGCAGCCTTCCTGCGACACCAACTGGATGGGCTCCGACGCCGGATATTTGGGGTTTTGGATCTTCAGGTGGTTGTGGCGCTGGAGTGGGGATTGAAGGCGAGCGCAAAGAGGAGGCGCCGGCCGAAAGGGTGGAGTCCGGCCGGGATGTTCGAGCAAGCATATTCGCGAAGCTCAGGAACCAGAATCCGCTGGATCGACCGGAGAACCCGGACGTCGGCTGGGTCTCCGAACTTGTTAAGTGATTGTTCTTCCGATTGCTTCCGTCGGCCTTTTTGGGGTCTCTCCTTCTCCGTCACCATTTCCGGTGGCCGGCGGCCGGCGGCGGTTGGATATTGGCAAATGATGGTTTGTGAGTAGCGGCTTCTAGTAGATGCTATCAGAGGTAAAAAATCAAAAACAGTAGGGGTAAAGGTGGAATCGTTCTTCGAGTTCTCGACTTCTCGTCAACTCTTGCATTTGTCTTAACGTGTAAATACAGAGACGTGGACTGGCCGACATGGATTGATGGCACGTCAAGGGGCCCGTTTCCGGGAAATCCGTTTCGTTTCCGGGTGGTGGATGTGAAATATTTCTTGTACAGGGGTTGCTGGTGAAATATTTTGGCTTTGTGATGATGCCGGAAGTGCTACCGCAGGGTTTATCTTTATTTCTGTGTTGTCCTTTGTTCTATCTTTATTTACTTTTACATCTTTTCTTTTTTGTTAGCCATGTGAATTCTGAAAACCGACTCATTGCTGTCCCGGTTGATGTATTTTTGTAATTACGTGGTGGACACATTTCCCCTTTCTCAGTGTAGTAGAAATGAAATATGAAAGCGATTTATGGCATTTTTTTTGCATCTTATACCGGCGTGTCGTTCGTCGGGCATATGTTAAGCTTTTCTTAGGGTAGCAAGGGGACGCCTTTTCTGTCATTTCATTGAAATTTTTGGGGCCTCGCGGATAACTTCGAACGCGTGCTGGCTGGTTCTCTGATGGGGTTTGTTCTGGACGTAAATGCCCTTCTCCATCAACTTTTCTTTTTTTGCACTGTGGGGTTTGTACGTCGTCAGATAATGCGACGAGGCGTGATAACAACTAGGTGTTGGGTAGGGGGTTCCGTACTGGAAGATATTTACCAAAGTAGCCTTTTTGGGGTATTTGTCTTTGTTTTATTGATAAGGATATTTTGAATTTATCGTTAAGTATTAAATAAAGACTGGGAAAATGGATTCTTACCCTTTTGTCTGGACAACACGTCTTTTCACGTGGTGGCTTCGGCATTCGGTTTGCTTTGTGTTTTGTTTTGAATTCATATTATATTAGGCTTTAAATACGTTATTTATATTGGCGATTTTATTTCTATCTTATCCTGCTTCATGCGCAGGTGTATGTTCGTGGTGCGGTGGTTATCACGACGAATTTTGGGGTAATCCGGAAATGGGCTCTATCGTTTTCTGATATTGCCTTGGGGTCCCTAGATATTATATACGGTTTGGTTGGTGTGTCAGGTCCAAGGCTGTCAAGAGTGGGGCATGGTGGGACCAGTCAGTGGAGTAGGCAGGTTTAGATTGGATGACGGGAAATTGGGATTCCACCGAGGAAGCTGTGCTGGTTTCAAGGCTCTGTGGGGTCTGTGACCGATCTGTGTGCTTTGAGTGTTTGCTACTCTCCTCTCTCACGACTTGCCAGCAGCCTTATAAGTGAATCAAGCCTTCTTTTTTTTCCAATGGGAAAGTTAAGTCTCAAGTTGGGAAAGATTTTCTCAAGATAGAATTGATCAATAATGGGATTCTGTAATTTGTTTTCAATTCCCTCATTTTCTGATGGGATCGAGTTTCCCAGGTTGAGATGGCACAGGGGGGGTTCGGCGCAAAAGATCCATGTAGAAAAAGAAAACCCTATATCGCTACTACCAATCGTCGGCCGCACCGAAGAGATTTACTCGCGGCTCATGCTACGAGATGATGAGAGAATGGAGTTCTTGCATGTGATGGATGCAAACGGGTGAATTTGGTGGATTTTGCAAATGGATGGCGGCATGGTACAAAATGCTCGACGTAATACTTGAGAAGGATGTACGATGGAAGTCCTCCTCACATACAGGTTCAAGGTAGGGATGACAACAGGGTAGGTGGGGTCGGGCTCACCTTTCACTAAAGAGAACGGATATATGTTCATTAAATTCCAAGTGTTTTATCACTTCAACGGTTGATCTAAAGGATCAAGAATGCTGGTAGAATTATAATTTATTATTCTTGTTGTGCACAAAAGAGTAACAGAGACAAACTTAGATTATTTTAATTATCATGATACTTAAGCATGTGCGGTGTTGCTTATAAAATTTTCGACACTAATGACCCCATAACTTATGCTTATCATTATTGCATGATTGACCTCATCTATTCATAGATAGTGAAGAGACCCTTCTTAATAGACATTCTTAATGGTTATCCGTATCTTTTACGAAAAAACACCCATTCAATATTTAGTGGTTTTCAAAAAGAGACGAGCTCTTCCTTATACTCTTTGTTCTACGTACTATACTCGAAGGGATACCACTATTCAATTTCGTAAGCTGAAAATATTTCTATTACTTTAAAAATTATCCAACATTAAAGTTTAAAATCCCCAATATAAGAATTTACCAAGCATATTAGAATGAATACAATTACTCTTTAAAGTTTAAAATCCCCATCTTACTGCACAATGCCACTGTTTGATATACCTTCGAAGTTTTAGTCTAATATGCCGTTAATTTGCCTAATGCTGATACAGACATTCGGTCACAAGTGTAAACATTAGGGATTCGCTATTTATGCCAGTCATCCTCTCGAAATCTTCAAGGAATAAGTAGAGCCGAATGATCACATACGCCATTACAAACATTTCTTGTTGCTGGAGGGTTTTCCTGCAACAGAATGGTCTGTTTTAGCAACAATGGTAGAACGAACATAAATTGGACAAAAGCAGAATGTCGTATGCGGTAAGGAAGGTTGAATGCCAGCATTTGGAGAGGTTAACTATTGACATTAGTGTAGAAAAGCCAAATATAAGCACCACATACAGGCGTTGCCCAATGCCAATATACAACCATCATCAATTGTCGATGCTTGGCATGAGCAAGCTAAATATAAATATTGCGATACAAAGGCCAATATCATCATTCAACGATATGAGTTAAAAAAATTAAGCCATTTAAAATCACCGAATAGTGGCCTTGGACAATTTCAAAAAGCTGAATGTTGCGTCTTGGGGGATTAGAATACACGGATGCCGAAATTCGAATGGATATTTATAGAAGGGCCTAGTGTTGGTGTAAGTGATACATGATGAACTATGTATGCTTTAAGTGTACAACAATGTTTGCTATCTAACGTTAAATGTTTTGAATCACAATAACAGATTCAAACATTTGAAACTTACATGACGAATTGCATGTCAAGTTTCTTCACTTGTATTTAATAATAACAACAAAAACATATGTCTAAACCAAGTTTTCCCTTGCATAGTAATCAAGAAAGTTTTACAATAACAAATATATACATACATACACACACACACACACATATATATAAATAAATTCAATTTTTCTTTTTGACTTAAAGAAAATGTGGTACACTTCTTTAAATTGTCAAACAACAAGGTAACACCTTTCTCCATAGAAGCAACTCTAGAAGGATATGATAAACAACCAAATACCAAAATATATTTGGTGAAGGTTATGGGTGCAATGTGTCATTAAGAGTAACTTAAGTGATAATTATGCTAGTTAGTAGTATATGTAGTGATTGTAACTCATTAGCATTTTTTAGCCATGTTATTTATGACATTAAGAGATACTTACATAAGTGATAATTGTGCTCATTAGTAGCACATGTAGTGGATGTAACTTTTGAGTATTTTCTGTTATATTTATCATTAACATCCACTTACTTAAGTGATAAATATGCTTACTAGCAGCAAACAAAGTAGCTATAACTCTTAAGGATTTAGCATGGCATTAAGAACATCTTCTAAAATGGCAATTGTGCTCATTAATTGCATATCAATGAGTTACATTTCATCATGTTTATATATAACAATATTATAAATAAAATTTATCCAACTTTTTCTTTGATTGTATAAGTTATTTTTTACTTAGTTTTTAAAGAGAGCTTGTAAGTACTATTGTAGCATTAATTGGATTTACAAAATCATCATCTTTGTTTTATTGGTTTGTCTATGACTCGGTGGCATTTATGCAAGATAAATGTGTCTTCATTGTATCCTAAATGTATTTGCCGGGATCCATTGCATTCATTTATTTGATATGGGTGATAAACAAATAAACTTAAAGGTTAGTGTTTATTACCCTTCGAAGAATAACACTATCCTAACCTTCTTTTCAAGATATTATAAATTAAATTTGATATCTCGAGTATATTACCCTTCGAACAAATATTTATGAAAGACTTTGATAAAATCAATAGTCATGTTGTTTCTCTCTTGGGATCCTATATATGCATTTACAAAAACAAATCAGTATATGCATTAATTGCATTTAGTTCTTGTCATGTATCCTTAAATATTCATTTGATGCATCTTTGATATATGTTTAATATATCAAGATAAAAGTCATGTTTAATATTATTACTTGTGTATATTTCTTTTATTGCTACTTATATAGTTTATGTACAGCTTTTTTTAAGATATGCGACTGTTCTTGATTTGGGTATGTTCATGACTATTGCATATTGTTTATTTATACATGTAATCCTACGGTTTTTGCCAAGACAACCCCCCTGAAAGGACCATCCTAGACTGTGTAGGGGATGCAACCTACCATTTCAACCAAATTTGTCACTGGTCACACGAAAATAATAAAAGTTCCAATTTTAATAGGTTAGGTTAACAAATTGGTCCGGATTCAAACTGCAAGGCTGGTTAAGAGCCGCACAAGTCTAGCTAGGTCCATCTCTGCCAACTACAGCCGATGTTTGAACCCCTGACCCACCATGAGAGAGACCCCATAACCGCTGACGGCGACACAGGTCGATCAAGAGAAGAAACGGGTTTTCGTGTTCATTTACTTTGCATGCTATATGGATAAGCATTGACAGCAAAAGGAGGCAAGGCATGGTGGCGGGAATCACGTTAAGTGTAGTGTCATTTTGGGGCAGCATCCAACTTTGCCATTTAAATTATATCAAAGTGGTTTCACTTCCTGGATATGTGGGCTCTGTCCACCACACTTGGGCTTCATAAAATAGGATTAGTACGCACCGAGCAACCGCGGGGCACTCTAGCACCGCCGCTGGTGGTGGGGAGTTCGACTCCCGGAGGGTGCATGTGTGTGTTAGGCTTCAGCATGCTCTTGTAAAGAAAAGAGAGCATTAGTACTGCATAAAGAGAACCAGATCACCTGGATAGCGAGTTGGCTCACTAGTTAAAGGTCATGAGTTCAATACATGGGGGAACGATAAATGGTACTTACCAAAAGACAGTTCCCTATTAACTTCACACTTTCACAATGATTAATCTCAATCAAATTTGTTCCATTGTAACTAATATCCCACTATGGGAGTTGGCCAACGAAGATTAGTACTATTAATAGTAAATATTAAAGGCTCAAATTCATCAAATGTGCAAGTGTGCATGCGCATGTGTTAGATGTTTCCCTTTCTCCTTTTCTTTTTTAAGAAAAGAAGGTTGTTGGCAGAAGCCTAATGTAGCCACACACGGATGCACCCCTTGGGAATTGAACTCGTCACTGCAGCATGGGAGTTGAGGCCGTGTAGGATAAGGCTGTAGGTTGTTTTGAATCTTTTGGGGTTGGGCAAAGCTACTGTCAGCTTAGAAAATAGCCAACAGCCTGTACCGAAGGAACAGTGGCAGATTTAGAATTTTCTTTTAGGGTGGGGGAATTATGTACTAAATTCTGCGTCAACCCCTACCCTCTAGACATTTTGTTAAATTTTCAAATTTAGCATGGGGTGAATTATAATATTAGCGTCCTCACATATTTTGATCTGGGTTAACTAAACTATATGATAATAAAATCATGCAATTACTGATCATTCTTTCTTTTTTTAATAAAAAATTCAGCTGATAAAATTTTCTCAGGAGGAGTGCAGAACTATTAGTCAAAATAAAAAACTAGCAGACAGAGAGTGTAACTCGGGTTTATATAAAACCTCTGATTCCTTAGGGGGGAAGTCCAAATTTTTAAATTTGGCTCTAAATTAACCCTATAACTAGCCAAAAATGAGCACCAATGCGGGTTCCAGTTGGTTCCGGCTCCGATTCAATTCTGGTTGAAAGCGCCGGGCCGGTTCGCTGCAAGCCATGTCTAGCTACAATCCATCTATTGTAAGTAATGTGCTCCTCCACCTATAGATGGATGAGATATTCAACAAAGTGATATCTGATAAATAAGGCATCTGGTATCATGTTAAATGTCACATCTAATTATAAGTTTTATCTTGTGCTCGCATTCAAATCTGTCACAGATGCGGGTCAACCAGCACTTAAGCACCTAAACCATGAATTAATGGTCCTCACCGAACCCCATCTTGTTTTGGCCCCTTATCGTGTTATTCACCGACGGTTCGGCACTGCTTACCCTCAAGCAAGTCTCGAGTTCGAATCTCACAAATGGAGAAAACCATCGCGGGGAGAGCTTCACCCCTATAATAGGCTGACCGGCTTAAAGCAGACTAGGCGGACCGGGTCCGTGCAGGCTTCGGGATACCGGTGGGTTAAACCGAGCGAAAGATATCATTGTTGTTCCAAGTCCTCTCATGCACTACCAATGCATGTTTCTAAGGGTACCACTGGTGTTTTCTTGTATTTTAAGAGCTCAGCAACTTTTAACTCAAAAATATTTTCAGTAGAAAAATATAGGATAACAAACCCATGCGCACCTTGCCGACCCAACACCCCAACCCGGAACCCCCACAACCCAAGAACCCCCACAACCCGGGAACCCAAACACAACTGCAACCCAACTCCCCAACTTAAACAGCAAACTACTCGAGCCAAAATACAGTCCAATCTAAGGCCCTGACTGAATCCAGTTATTCGTGTTTCTTACAAATGATTTCATCTAACCCCAACTTGTCTGTAAAATTAAATCCATATACCATGGTATAAGTTGCTGGTGACTGTCAACGTAGAGAATGACAAATTAAATAAATGGAATTTAAACTAAATTAATGATAACATGGGGGGTCGGCTGTTGATGGACCTCTTAATGTGATAAGAAGTAGGATTGTATGATCCCTCTTTTTATTCACCGAGTCTTGTGTTTGATTACAATAGAAACTAAAACTCTACTGTAGTTCTAAGCCTCATAATCAAATATTGCCCACAGTTCTTGAATTTGGTACCTGCACAACGCACATCCGATTTGGTCCAACCAACTCGACTTGCATGGAACATAAGTTGTTTTTTTTTGAGCTAAACCCTACTAAGGTAGACCACAATGAGAACTATGGACCCGCTTAGAGTACCTTAGTTTAACAATGAGCCTTACTACAAAAAGGGTTCGACTCTCAAGTCGAAGGTCATGAGTTCCATACCGACACCGTGCATCTGGCATCGACCAAAAAGAAAAGAGCGTGCACTATCCAGTGTGGAACAAGGCTTGATTCTGGTGTTGGAGAAACAAAACCAAACCCTACATTAATGTCGGATATCGGGTCTCCCTTCGACGTATCCGAAATGCAATATACAATTATTATCCTTCGATGTAAAATTTGATTTTGTCATCAGAATTGGGTTCAAATCCGGAGATTGGAATCCCTATCTAGTCAAAAAGAAAAGGGGAAAGTTAAATGTCTAATAATAGCACGGTTTGGAAATATTTGGCCTTGCGTAGCCTGCAATTCAGGAAGGACAATGCTCAAATGATATTATACGTGAAAAAAATTGGAGGATTTGGTTGATGAAAGCTATAGAGATATGATCATGATGATGTGAAACATGCATGAAAGGAATTTAAGCTTGGGAGATAAAGTCGCCCCTTGGGAATACGTAAAGCTCACAGTGAAATGGTGAGAGAATTCATGTCCAAACTTTCGAAAGCCAATTTAGACCTTCTTGTGGGGTAACGAGCACATGGGAGTCCTACTACCAGCGGCTGTATCATTAAAATAATAATATATATAGAAAACCGGATCCTGGTTATTTTTCACATGTTTACTCATTTTCATTCATAGTTTTTTTATAATATAAATTTAATCAAATCTTTTAGAAACATTTGAAAATATAAAAAAATAATTTTATTATGCTCATACTCAAAAAATAATATAGAAAAGTATTAAGCATGATAGTACAGTTCTATTCTTCTTTTTTTCTTTTTCTTTTATGTAACCTTTAGCGATAGCCATTGGTTCTTGAAAAGGCCGTCTTTCCCACAAGATATTTCATGGCATTTGCGTGGATCAGATCCAGCCTAGGACTCGGAAAAAGAACCAAGCTGCTCCCGGTTTGGTTCGTATATATCAAGCTTGTTTTTGTCTGGTTCACAAGCTACAAGAGCAAGACGCGAGCCGGCCTGCTAACTTATTCTGATACGAATGTGGAATCGATTCATTTCCTCAGTTCTAGTGATTTTGTTTACATAGCTAGGAAAGCCATGTTTACGCAATTATTTCTGATAGGTGTAATGCAATTAAGTGTTCTAAGTTGATAAAGTTTTTATTTAAATCATAGTGAAATAAAAATTATTCATGAATATTTATCTTTGTAACTTTTAGTAGCAGCTTGTCTAACTTGTATGTTTGGCTCGGGTAACGATGAGCCAAATGATTCCCAGATGAATAACATTTGGAGTTGGTGAAGAAGCAATAAGGCGATTTCGGGTGAACATGTAAACCGGAATCGGTTGTTTTAAATTGTCGGTTTTGATTATTTCAGTGGAACCAAACCATTCCGTAGTTGGTTCTAATTACAGATTCAGAATCATCGGTTCCAGATTGAGTCCTAGATCTCATGGAATCTATAAAAAATATTCAAAAATTTAAATTTAAATTTAAATTAAAAAAAATCTAGAACCACCAAACTACCAGTTGTGATTCTATGAAAGGTGAAACCAGAACGGGACTGAGTAATCTCTTGTTCGAGGCCTAGTTGCAATCGGTTCTTAACCGAGTTTGGTTTCGATAAGAATCAACGGGTCCGTTTCAAACCGGGCATGTCTAATCCGAGTGAGTTCAATCCTTTAATAAACAATCTCTCTCTCTTACACGTGTCCCCATGCCGTGGTAGCCTTCCTTGCATTATTGAGTTGGAGTATTAGGGAACAAAATTGATTCCTTCAAATGGACACGAGAATTGAGTGGTCATCATCAAGGCCAATGCCTCCGCTTCCCCTTCAGTACCACCTTCCATTAATTGTACCCGACAGTCTTCCCCTCACCTTCCGACACCATGACTTGTCCATTTTTGTTCAAACACTTTTAATCCAAATCACCGGAATCTTCCGCCACAGAATTTCACCAAAAACCATGTCTTTATGATTTCAGTTCGATCGTATCCACGGACGTTAACCTAATTGAGAATCATCTTCACGTGTCAGTTTCAAATTTAAAAGTCACACAGTAGATAGTAGTTTGATTTAGATGTTACACGTACAATGAATGAAAATTTCGTTAAAAATGGAGAGGTGAATATGGTCTTCTGAATTAAAACCAACAGTAGTGACCGTAAGAAATGATGAATGATGCCTTAGCCTTGTGACAATGCAGTCAAAAGTTGTAAGAAAATTAGATGAACAACACTTCAAAAGAAGCACATGTAAAGATTCGAAGTTCTGAAACAGAAAGAAAGCATGACAGTAACATGATGTACCCAATGGTGATTAAGAAACCCATCTACATGGGAGGATAATGCTTGGTGTTAGTTGGTTTATATGAGAAAAGATGATGAAAGATTTGAAAGCAGCAAATTTGATACTATGAGTACATGGGAGGACAGTTTTCCTGCTAAATATTTCTCAACTCCATGCTCATCTCTCTTTAATATTTAGTGCCAACGATGCGAACTCATTGAGAATGATCTCAAACAGGGAGGTAGCAGTTTCTTCTTCCCGCACGTCGGACAATGAGAAGGCAGCACATCTCGGGATAATGCACCAACTTGGACCCAGTATTAGTTCTTACTGTTCTACAAGCATTGCGTTTATTAAATTGAATTTAACGAATTCTTTATGAAAGAGGGTTTTCATTTAAATGGCATTGATCACTACCACCATCTTTCTTGCATGTGAACTGAGACAGAGAACCATGACGATCTGTGATGGGTAAAGCCCTAAGTACTGTTGGAGTCAAAAGTAGTTGCAGTGAATATTAAGTTAAAGGTCTCGACTCTCAATTAACTGGTAGGGAAGGCGTACGGCGAAATGAAGGGAATAGCCTTCAACTTTCATGGTGTTCACATGATGCCATAATTGTCTGAGAACGAAGTGTCCTTACAGATCGGTTGCAATCAATGGGGAGTTGGGTGGAATTAGATTCTCCAATCCGAAAGGGCTGGTGTGCACGTACGAACACTGTTGCTAATAACTGCCACAATAATGCCCCACTTGTTTGCTCCTCAAGTAATGGATAAGTGTACGAACAATGGGCAAAGTCGACAAAATAGTCATTCACGGCTCTTTCATCCACACATCTAGCCAACAAATCCATAATAGCTTGACTGTTACATATTTTAAGAGGTCTAGAATGGAAAGCCCAACAAAAATATTTGAGAGGAGGAGCAGGAACTACTTTATAAATACACATACAAGAAAAGAAAAAAAAACAAAAAAGAAACCTCCTTAAAAAAACAACTACAAGAAATCGGGAACACAAATATACCTTATTTTGTTCTTCGTCTTCAAATACAGAGGTCATCTGCTACGTAACAGAAATCCAATGAAATCGTTGTCAGGATTTCAACACTGGTATTAGAGCTTCATTATCAGCAATCAAAGGTACATTGTTATATTTTGTAAAGGAAAAAAAGGAGAGGAATACAAGTCCTCTGGCTAGAAAAGAACAAATCGTCTGTCGAAAACCACAACTTTGGCGTGAGATAGGCAGTAGGACAAGACCAACCAGAAGTAGACCAAGATAGGACAGAAGGCCTAATCGATCAGGACCTACAGAATGTCAAATTAGCAAAGGCTAGAACGACCATGTTCTGCCAAAGGCCAAACGACCACAATAAAATTCTATATGTTTTGCCCTTAGCCAATTTTGAAAATTATGAACTACAAAAGGGTAAAATTACCAAAATATCTACATATTTTCGTGTAAAAGTCATTTTTTTCCTCAAACTTGCGAAATGTCACTTTGCTCTTTGGTTGTTTATAAAAATTATGAAATACCTAATAGGTTGAATTACTTTCTTGCCCTTACCCGATAAAAGTTCAAGTTCCGCCATTATGTTAAAAGACAAGGTTTTCCCTGTCTAACTGAAATTTTTTAAATTCAGATTGAGGGACAAAATTACACGTTTACCCTTGATTGGTGACGAATTTTATAGAAAACTATATACTAAGTTTAATGTTTTGCCCCTAGTCTATTTGAAAAATTATAAAACTAGACAGACAGATAAAATTACTAGTTTACCTCTATAATTTGGAGAAATTATCGGCGGTAGAAAATTTTGGAGAAAATTACAAATTTGTTCCTAGCTTGATTCTATAACATAATAAAGTTATGAAAAACTCAATAAGGTACTTAAAATATGTATAAAATTGGTTTTAAGTACCATGAGTTATTTTAAATTCAGTAGCTGAATATTATGCATTATATCAGTTAAAAATTTACTATTTGTTGTTTGTTGCTTGTTAAATATTTTTCTTTTAGACTGTTTGATTATTAATTTGCCAAACACATGAAAAAAAATTCAAGAATATGTGTATCTGAATTGGCAAAAACAAAAAAGTTAAATGGTCTAAATTTTCAAATATGGAAGAGAAGAATCCCATTGAGTCTTACACTAGAAGGTGTAGAGTATGTATTATGAGAAACTGTGTGTCCTCCATCCTCTCACGCTACATACCAACAAAAGAAAATGTATAAAATATTCTTAAGATATGACATGATAGCAAGAACTGTCATGTTAACATACATGAAAGATGATCTGATTAGGGTCTTTAAAGAATATGAGATCACCAAAGAGTTGTTTGATTAAATAACAATCAATTACGACACTACAACTAAACTACATGTTCAATTGTGGCTACAAAAGTTCAACTCCTATAAAATGAAAGGAGAAAATGTAGTAGAACATATGAACCATATGTTGATAATGACAAGAGATTTAGTTATAGCCAAATCTGTTATCTCAAAACCAATGTAGATATCCATAATACTGAGCAATCTTTCCTCATAATGGAACATGATCACTATTGCCCTTAGACGAGAATCGAAACAAACCTTTCAGAACTACCTCTTAAACTAGAAATTAAACAAGAATATATGAATAAAAATATAAAGGAAAAATTGTTAATAGTAAAAGACGAGATATGATCCAGCTCCAAAGCCAACTAGAAAACAAATAAACCAAATAAAAAGTTTGGCAAAAGTAATAAAAAGAATAATCAATCTTTTAAAAAAATACAGGAAATTGCTTATCGGGTCAAGTGCTTTAACTATGGAAAAATGAGACATTATAAGATGGATTATCTCAACAAGAAAAATGATGGAAACAACCAATAATGCGGACAATCGAAGAAGTATGGTATAATCTGCATGATATCAAAATGCTTGTATATGAACAACTTGGTGACTGGTTGGTGGATTGACTCAAGAGTGATGAGAACATCTCAAAAAGCAAGAAAGGGGTAATGGATCTAAAAGAATATAAACTAGGAGAATATAGGGTGTATAGGAGAAATAACATCTTTTCTCATGTTCTTGGGATAAGATCCTTTATAATTTATGTACAAGTTACACCAATTGTTTTGATTGATGTATTGATTGTTCAACTATAAGGCGTAATATGGTCTCAGTCCCTACCTTAGTAAATAAGGGCTTTGAAGTCATGTTTATACATAATAAAGTGACAGTGAGGAAGCATGAGAGAGTGTTTTCTCTCAGAGAATTTGATGTTGAATATGGTCTCTTCAAATTAAATATCAATGAAAATGAAAGTTCTTTTACTTATATTGATTGTATCTTTAATGTTGATGTGAATATATTGTATAAACGCCTAGGGCATATAAGCCTGAAAAAGTTTAAGAAATTATCCAAGATTTGAGAAAACCACTTTTGGTTAATGTGAATCCTGTATACAAGAAAAAATGATGATTTTTTTTTCCAAAGAAACAATAAGGGCAACAACCCTATTGAAAATTATTCACACTGATTTATGTGGACCCTTTAGAGTAAGATCACATCAAGGAAATGTCTATTTCATAACCTTTATCGATTATTACTCGAGATATACATATATATATATATATATTATCACATAAATATGAGATACTTAAAGTATTCAAAGAATATAAGCAGAAAATTGAAAATCAACTAGAGTATACAATCAAATTCTTGAGATCAAATAGATGTAGTGAGTACACCACTACAAAATTTATATAATTCTATAAAGACTTTGGTATTTTGAAGTAAAATATAATGCCTACGATACCACAACAAAATGGTATAGTTGAAAGATATAACATAACTTTACTAAATATGAAAAAGTTAATGTTAATAGATGTCTCTATACCAAGGATATCTTGGGTAGAAGCAGTAAGTATAATTGTGTATATACTCAATAGAGTACCATGTAAAGCTATATTTACTATACCATATGATATGTGATTTGAAGGAAAACCCAACCTAGGTCATCTCAAGAGGTGGGATCTATCACTCATGTGACTATCTTTGATTAGTATAGAGACAAGCTAGACAACAGGTTCTTGATATGTATATTCATAAGATATCCTAAAGGCTCAAAAGGATATCGTTTTATCATAAGGACCATGAACTGATAGACAATAGAGATGTTGAATTCTTATAAGATACTAAGAATGACATCCTTGAGAATAATGATGAGTATGTTCTAGTAAATCGAGATAAATCATCATTTGAACTTATAAATGATATTCCTAAATCAATCAAAACTTTAAGTAGACATAAAAGGCCTAGGGTCACACCATTCTACTTAAAGGATTATCACACATATCTTACTCAAGAAGTATGCAATTCAGAAAATTTAGATGAGCTGATTGATAACTTAACTTATTGAAATGCTATTGACTCATCTAAATCAATAGTCTGGGAGAAATCCATGGATGAGGAAATTGAATCCATTAGGAAAAACCGACTTTCGGAGTTAGCTGATTTGTTAAAAGAAAGAAAAGTCATAGGCTGCAAATGGGTTCTGAAAAAGAAATATAAAATCGATGAATCAATTGACAAGTTTAAAGCGAGGCTGGTAGTAAAGAGATTCTTGCAAAAGAAAGGGATAGATTATGCTGATACATATTCCTATGTAGCAAAATTTGCATCTATAAGAATAATCCTAGCGATATCAGCATATTATAATTTGAAATTAGTTAGATAAAAAAACTATTTTTTAAATAGAGATTTAGATGAAATCATATCTATGCATCAACCCGAATGATACAAAGTTGGAGGCCAAGAAGATAAAGTATATAGGATGAAAAAATCCCTATATGACCTTACACATTTACCTCGTCAATGATATTTAACTTTTCAAAATGTCATAATTGAACCTGGATCTGTGGGTAATGAATATGACTATTATGTCTATGTTTGAAACAATGGGAGCAACTTCATCATTTTATCATTATATATAGATCACATGTTGTTGACTGAAAATGACAATGAGATGATTGTCAAAATAAAGTCACGGTTAAACACAAGGTTTGAAATGAAAGATATGGGAGAAGCATCTTATACCTTGGGTATAAAGATTTCTCGAGATATAATATCTAAACTTCTATGTGTAAGGTAGGAGAGATATATTGATTATATCCTCAAATTGTTTAACATGGGTGAATGAAAGCCTGCATCTAAACCCTTTGCCGGTGAAGGAGATGATAAGCATAACGTTCCTTATGCACAAGCATTGGGTAGCTTGATGTATGCTATGTTATGTACAAGACCTGATATCAACTTTGCGGTTGGTCTTGTAAGCAAATATCAAAGTAATCCTTGATGACAACATTGGGTAATTGTGAAAAGAATTCTAAGATATCTTAAAAGAACAAAGTACTTGAAATTATGTTTTTAAGCAAATGAAGTAAAAGTGGTAGGATACTAAGATCTTGACTTTGTTGAAAGTAAAGATGACACTCAATCAACCTCAGGACAAATATTTCTATTTAGAGGTGGAGTTGTTTCTTGGGCTTGTAAAAAACACGTTTTTGTAGCATTGCATACATAAGAAGCTGAGTATGTGGCTTGCTTTATGTCTACAATAAGTGTCGTCTAGATAAGCCACTTCATACGTGATTTGAAGCTTGACATAACCAACGAGCTAGTTGTCATTTATTATGACAACAATGCAATAATTACTCTAATCAAGAGTGGAGCTGACGACTCCAAAAGCAAGCTTATAATGATTAAATACCACTATATTCATGAATTGGTTCTGAGAAAAGAAATATCCATCTCATATACACCAACTCAAGATATGTTGACAAACCCATTTACTAAAGGCATAACAAAGGATCTTTTCTCAAAACATGTTACAAACATGAGTTTGAGATATGTTTGATCATTGTGTAGGTAAAAAACTACACAATGGGTAATGATTGCAATAATAATCATAAAATGACATGACTAGAGAAACCCCACAATAGTAGGAGTTAAACTAGTATGTCATATTATTTAGCTCGAATGGCCAAGTGGGAGATGTTAAGTTGAGAAACTAACAATTCTCGATAATTTCACTCACAAAAATGGTTAGATCGACTATCTAACCGTTTCTCATGGAGGTTGTTACGGAACAAATCTGCAACAGTCGAACTATTACAAATTTATCTGTAACCAGATAAGGGCTCCAAAATAGAAAACCCAAGAGCCAGGCGGTGCTCTATAGATACAGAACAACGTACAAAAGAAAAAAGAAAAACAAGAAAGATGTCTCTCTAGAAAACCGGTAGTGAGAAACCGAGAACACTCACATACCTCTTTCTGTTCTTGATCTACAAATATAGAAGTCATCCGTTACATGGCAAAATTCTAGTGAAGCCGTTGTCGGGATTCCAACACCATACAAATCAAGGCTACCTCGAATATTTGAATAAGAATATCCTTTATCTGGATAAAGAATTTCAATTTCTCATCCTCCCTCTCTCTCTCTCTCTATATATATATATAGAGAGAGAGGGAGAGAGAGAGATTAGATCTAGCCTATTATTGACACTACTCAATCTTGGCAGATTATTCCTTTTTGAAGCATCAATCGTAACATTGACTTTTGTATATTTTAAAAACCCTTAAAGGTTTTAAAATTATACCTATTTCATTGAAAAACAATGGGTGACACGACTGAACATTCTCGAAATGGGTTAAGTTTAAATTATACTTATGTCACTGAAAAGTGATACAACAACAACAACAAACTAAGCCTTTTCCCAACCTAGACGGGGTCGGCTACATAGATTCTTTGTTTCCACAGAGCTCTATCATGTGCCATGTTAGCATTTAACTCACAGTAAACTAGATCATTCTTTATTGTTTCTTTCCAACACTTTTGTGGTCGTCCTCTACCTCTTTTAATACTTTCTAGATTTAGTTTCTCATACCTTCTTATAGTTTTTTCTTCTGATCTTCTTTCTATATGTCCAAACCATCTTAAACGATATTCTCTTATTGGTGTCACTCCTAATTTGTTTCTAATAACCTCATTATGTATACGGTCTTTTCTTGTATGACAACTCATCTATCTCAACATCTTCATTTCTGTCATAGATATCTTTTGTACATGATGGTTAATTGCCCAACACTTAGAACCATAAAATATGGCAGGTCTAATTGCTGCTCTATAATATTTACCTTTTAACTTTAATGGTATCTTCTTATCACAAAGAATACCTGATGCTCCTCTCCATTTTAACCAACCAACATTAATTCTATGCGTAACATCTACATAAATTCTTCCTTGACCCTATTTATTTAAAACTTTTCTTTTGAGAGATGCAATGTGTGCCAATTTTAATTTTTATGTCCTCTGAAGTAACCAAATGATCAAACTAACATTCCAAATATTTTGTCTTTGTTCTACTAAGTCGGAGGCCTTTGCTTTCTAATGCTTCTCTCCATAGTTCCACTTTTCTATTAACTTTTTCCTTAGATTCTTCCACTAACACAATATCATGCAAATCACAAACACCAAGGCACTTCATCTTGAATATGTTTTGTTAACCTATCAATCACCATTATAAATAAGTATGGACTTAAAGTTGATCCTTGATGTAATCCAATATTAACTTCAAAGAAGTATGACATTCCTTCATAAGTCCTCACACATGTTTTTGCACTATCGTACATATCTCTTATAAGGTTAATGTATGTCAATGGGATACCTCTTTTTTCCAAGGTTCTCCAAAGAACCTCCCTCAGTATCTTATCGTAAGCTTTTTTTAGATCAATAAATATCATGTGAAGGTATTTCTTTTTTGCTCTAAAATGTTCCATAAGATGTCTCAAAAGGTGAATCGCTTCAACAGTAGATCTGCATGGCATGAATCTAAATTGGTTCTTTGTTGTACTTGATACTTGTCTTAACCTACGTTCGATAATTCTTTCCCACAATTTCATAGTATGGCTCATTAACTTGATACCTCGATAATTCACACAATTCTGAATGTCTCCCTTGTTCTTATATAGGTATAAGTGTACTTGATCTCTATTCATCGGGCATCTTTTGGTTTCTCCATATTTCATTAAATAGTCTTGTGAGCCAAGTGATTCCTATTTTTCCTAGTATTTTCCAAACTTCTATAGGAATATTGTATGGTCCTACCGATTTACCACCCTTCATATGTTTAAGAGTCTCTTTGACTTCATTCTTTTGAATACATCAGTAAAAATTGTGGTTTATATACTTTTCTGATTTAGCTAACTCTCCTAAGCTAATACTAACATCTTTATTTTCATTAAAAAGCTTATAAAAATAGTTTTTTCTATCTATTTCTTATATCATTATTTGCCACAAGAAATTTTCCATCCTCGTCTTTGATGTATTTAACAGAATTAAGATCTTTAGTTTTCTGATCTCTAATCCTAGCTATCCTAAAAATATCTCTTCCATCCTCTTTTGAGTTGAGTTTTTTTTTATATAAATCCTTCTAAATTTTAGCTTTTGCTTCACTAACTGCCTTTTTCGCATCCTTTTTTGCTTTCTTATAAGTCTGTAAAGTTTAAGTAGTTTTCTTAACATAATGTAATTTGTAACATGCCCTCTTTGCCTTATTTTATTTTACACTACTTCACTTCACCACCAAACTTCTTTTTGTGATGGTACACCTATCTTATATTCACCAGACACATCTTTTACCACTTTCCTAATATGTATAGCCATATTGTTCCACATATCACAAGGTGTACCAACATAATTCCAAGCATCTCCTTGAAGGACTTTGTTTAAATATATCTTCTTTCTCTCTTTTGAGGTTCCACCATTTAGTTCGAATAGCTCGATGCACTTTTTCACTTTTTTGTCCATTTTTTAATCCATTTTTTTATTTGTAAATCCATAACTAAAAGTCGATGTTGGGTGGTTAAACTTTCTCCTGGAATTACCTTGCAATCTTTACAACACGCTCTATCTTTTCTTCTACAAATAAAGTAATCAATTTTGTTTGTGATAAGCCACTCTTATAAGTAATTAAACGTTCATCTCATTTTTTGAAGATTGTATTGCTTATAAAGAGATCAAATATCATAGCAAAATTTAAAATCTTCCTACCTTTCTCATTTATATCCCCAAAACCAAAGTTTTCATGAATACCTTGATATCCTAATGCCTCTTTACCGAAATACACATTTAAGTCTCCTCCTAAACAAATCATCTCCTTTTGTGGAATCCTTTGAATCACCTTATCTAACTCTTCCTAAAAAGTTTTTATACTATCTACTAGGCCTACTTGGCGTGCGTAAGCACAAACTATATTCAAAACCTTTGCTCCTAACACTAATTTCAACATCATGATTCGGTTACCATATCGTTATATGTCTACTACACTATCCTTTAAATCTTTATTTATGATAATACCAACTCTGTTTCGAGCCTTTTCCTTACTTGAGTACCATAATTCCTCTATCTTCTTTGATTTTTCTCTAATCCACTTTGTCTCTTCTAAATATATAATATGAATCTTTCTCCGAATCATAGTATCTACCAATTCCATTAGCTTAGCGGATAATGTTTCGATATTCCAAGAACCAATACGAATCTTATTATCTAGGACTAGCTTCCTTACCCCCACATCCGTCCATATTTAAAATGCAGAGACCCTCTGTGAAAATTATTTTACTATATTCGGGTGACAATGTAGCGGGACTAACTTTTTTACCCACACCTGTCATGATGTGGGAACCCTCTCTATAATTGATTCACTACAACATTGCTTTAGCCCTTGCTTACTTATCATTGCATTCGGGCTCTGCAGCGTATTGCTAGGCGGGAACGCCCCAAAGCAATGTTTATAATTTGTGTAATCCATAGTATAGAAAATTCGATTAAGTTTTACGCTGGTTGTCGGAAGCCTAATATAACCCTCTTCCTTTATGTGGGCTTGGGACCGGCAATGCAAGGGTGATCCCTAACATGGGCGAAGTCTCTGAAAAGTAATGGATAACAAAATTGAGATCCAATTTCTCTCTCTCTATTATATGAACAAGTTTCTACCTTATAACATGCTCCTTAGAACCTCCTTTGCAAAAGGAGAGCTGAAAATATGAAGAACTATGACACTTTTAGATAAAGTTGAAAGCAAATGTTAAGATGCTAACTGAACGGGAAATAACTCTCAATGTTTCTTGCTGAAAACGCTTGGCCCAAGATGGTTGTGTGGAAGATGTGGAGCAAAATGAACTTTATATAAAAAACTTCTTGGCTCTGTTTGTACTGGAAGTTACATTTGATGGATAAGGATACCATTATAAATGAAGCCCGAAAAGCAGGGGTATATCTCTCTCAAGATTCACTGCCGGATGTCGTCATTCAGACCTGGAAATTTCTGAAACTTGGCAGGATGACTGTATGGAGGCAATGTAAGGTACTTCCTAAAAGAATATCTTGAAAGCCCACAAGGAATTTCCGGATATTGCTCCATAAAGATTTGTGGCGCCTATATCTTTATAATCCAGATATCAGATCGACTCAAGTTTGGAGTCAAGTCTCAAGTCAAAATCAGCCTAAAATATGAATTTGGGTACTAAATGATAACAGGACACTATTAGAGAAACCATCCTATCTGCTTGTTCATAGAGAATTGTATCTTGAAGCATTCATCAATATGTCAAGTACAGATGATGGTCTGTGCACGTATGAGCGAGGAAATGCATCGAAGTACTACTTGTGATAATTTTTACTAGAAAACAAGATATCTTTATAATTATAATTCAATTATTTTCTAGTTAAAATAAAATATTTTCTAATGATAGATAACGCCTTGAGACTATTGCTGCTGGTGGGGAGTTCAACTCCCAGGTGGTGCATGCATGTGTGTTAGGCTTTAGCCGCTCCCTTGTACAAAACACCAAGCCTTTTTTTTTTCTATATTAAATGGGGCCAACAATATAGATTTTTTGTTTTCATAGAGCTTGATCATGGGTCATACTACCTTCCTCGTATAACCAAGATCATTCTGTATTATTTATTTCCTACACTTTTGTAGTCTTCTTCTTCCTCTTTTAACATTCTCACAACTAATTTTTCATCCGTTCTTACCGAAGCTTCTTTTGGTCATCTTTTTGCATGTTCGAACCATCTTAAATGATTTTTTCTTATTTTACTACCTATTAAAAATATTCCTTATTTATTTCTAATAACTTCATTATGGATACCGTCTTTACTTGTGTGACCATTGATCCATTTTAACATATTCATAATCTTTTATACCTGTTTTTATACCCAACACTCAATACCATAATATATAGCAGGCAATGCTCTATAATATTTACCTTTCAATTTTGATAGTATTCGGCCTCCTCACGTAACCAAGAAAAAAGAAAGAAAGAAAGATATAAGAGCGCTATTCGTTTCCATTACCTTCATAAAGTAATATCGTATCCAATAACGTTTCGGACCTTTTCCTTCATCATAATAGAGAAAGCCCTACCCGCAAAGGTTGACAACCAAATACATGTGAGTTAATATATAATACAAGCCATGCCATTAGTGTTAAGGGAGACCTATAAGAAATCACATATAGTGGAGAGCGACTAAGTTGTATCTTATAAATCATTTCGTCAACAATAAAAGAGTCTTAATACTTCGGATACTTGATGTCAAATACTGAATGATAACTATTGTAACCCGAACCTGAGAACGAAAACCTATCCAGAAATTGGCACAAGAAGGTTGGCCATGCTCAAAGCCTATTGCTACATTTTTGCGACCGAAGAGAGTTAATGTCACACCTTGATTATATTAAAATTCTCCCTATTATGAGTCCGACCCCTCAAATTGACCGGGCTTAAACCGGACAGCGGATGGGTACAATTGCTGTGCGCCCCGACCGAATGGGTGTGACAATTGAAGATCGAAAGTTTGACATTTGAAGCTTGAAAAACATGGCATTAATCTGAAATGTGACATTGAGAACTTGCAGACTTGGGAATTCAAGGGGACTTCTTGCTTGTTGTAGAACTTGACAAAGAGAGAAAAGTTGTGGAATGCTATTTGAGTTTGGAACTCAGTTTGGCGTTATGTTCCTTTGAAATCTGAAGAGTGATTTGCCCTCTAGGTCCTTGATAAATAATAGTTTTCCATGGAAGGGAACAAGTGAAATTGTTGTACCAAGAGGAAACAAATGAAATTATGTTTCTTGAATCTTGTCAAGAACGTTTCTACTATATCATAAACGACTAAGTGCAGATAGAGTGATAATTTCGATCAATCATCTTAGTTTTCACCGAGAAATCTGTAAAGTCTTCTCTTTGAGAGAGCCATATATCTTCTGCAATTTCCATTTCAAGGAAGTATTTTAAGCCTCCACATCTTTCACTAGAAAATTTCTATCTCAAGTTCTTCAAGAGTTGCCTCTAGCTTCCTCAAGAGAGCTTCCACAGACAGTGATAGCATAAAACTTAAGATTTTTGATGTGCTTCAATTTCAAAAAGATAAAAAGAGATGAATTAATCCACTTGAAACCAATTTTGCAAAGATAACCTTTTAAGTCAATCAGATCAGTCTCTCTAGTTTGAAATCATACAACACCTTGTCTAACTAAATTAACTCATAGAGACGTCTTAGTACACCATACAAGCATTAGTTTTTGTTGCTGGCTTGGTTATTGACGTAAATTTTAGCACAATTAATAGCTTCCTGCTCACTGACTCCATCTGGAATGAGCATTTTTCATGTAACATGTAACATGTAACCAAACCATTAACATTCGTTGAGTCTATGAACCAATTCGCGACAAACAATATTTTATATTTTCCTCGATGGCAGCTAAGTCCAAGTTTTGTTTCAAGTGAAAGCATCAATAGCTCTTCGATATATTTTACTCGATTTTCATTTTAACTAGATCCTTCACATGATTAAGGTTTTCATTATCAAGCTTAGTTTCTTGGAGACTTATTTAGTCACTACATAAAATTTGGCCTCCTTGGTTTCTTGGAAACTTAGGCCTTTAAGCCGTTATAAGAGGATTCCCACTCTATGGCTTACCTCGCTCCATTACCCTATAGTGCATTACACGCTTTAAGGGCGCCTTACTGTAATAGTTATGCCTTACCGCTGAGTGGGAGCTCGCTCCCTTTCTGCAGCGGGCCTCTAATCCGCTCATCTCGCCTCCCCTGAAAGTGCTTCCCATGGAGTGGACCGCTCCATGGGAGGAGCCTGCAACTAGTAACGCTTTGCAAAACAATCCCACCCTGTGGGTTTAGTTGTTGAATGCTATTTGAGTTTGAAACTGAGTTCGAAATTATGCTCCTTTTGGAATATGAAGTGGTTTACCCTCTCGAAACTTATATCAAGATCCGTCTATATTTGGATATTCATCGTAAAATCTAAAATCTATATTCAAAACATCTTAATTAAGTAAAACTCGATGCTGAAAAGAAAACTGGTCCTTGAGAAATAACAATTTTCTATAGAAAACAGCAAATGAAATTGTGGTAACAAGAGGGAGCTATGGCTCTCTTGGCTAAGGGGTTCCACTTGAAAGGACATTCATGTCCAAGTTCTTGAGTTCGATACTGGGGGTGTGTGCACGTCTGGTAGGAACCTAAGTAACCGCAGTTTGCTTCGACACATTTCGAAGTTAATTATAAAATCTAACATGTCAAAACAAGGGCCAGCACTAAAACACTGTGATGAACGCATTTTAAGACCCACTATTGTAGATCATTAAACCCCATGATTTTATATTCAGCTCCTTTTGCAGGGTACACACACACACACACTCCATGCTCCCCACCAACAGCACAGGCGTCAATACAGCCTACAAGTTGAGCTAACGCTCTGGGTGCTAAGACCCGTTTCTTTGATTGACACTGGGAGCTAGATCAGCTTTCTTGAATCTACATATCTTCAAAGTATTTAGCAATGCAACACTCTTTCAGCAAAAGCATTTGCAGGTTTCAAAGTGAAGAACTAATTGATTTTGCAATGGAACTTGATTTTGTTCACCAACTCTCGGCTATTTTCTTGAAACTGGAACCGAATGCAAAATTCACAGACAAGTATGAAAAGTATGACTTGCAAACCAACAAAATTGCGACCTTTGTGCAATGAAGATGCAGCTTTCTTCTCAAATCATCTAGATCAGGAGCACTTGAGACAATTAACCTTTGTGAACATATCAACTAATTGATTTTGGGATATGAAACAAGCCTGACTTTCACTTCATTAATGGTCATCTACTTTCTCACAAAATGATTGTCTCTCTGCGTATGTTTCATGTCTAGCGTGAAAGCAAGACTTATAGCTAATTAGTACGCAATATCTAAGTTGTCAAAGCCTTATGTTTCGTATCATCACTTGGTTGCTTATTTAGATGACTGCTCTCAAGGCAGCAAATTATCACCAAGAAATAGAAATACCTACAAACTAACTTGTATCATCTGGGCAACTTACCTACTCATCATTTGGCAATCAGTTGAACGGAAACTGAGAATTGCTTCAAATTCACTTAAGATGCACGAGACCAGCTGTGATCTTCATTCAATTGAACAGAGGTGCTAAGCCTAGAAAAAGCAACAATGCTACAACCAAATCTTTTCAAGAACTTTTCCATTATCGTAAACGGATAATTCAGTCAATCATCTTAGTTTTCACCAGCAAATCTGTAAAGTTTTCTTTGTGATAGAGCCATATCTTCCACAACTTCTATTTCAAGGAAGCATTCTTGAAGAGTTGCCTCTCTCTTGATAGTTATATCTTCTGGAACTTCTATTTCAAGGAAGAATTTTAAATTTCATCTTTAGGAAGATAACTATTAATTACATGATCAAGTTCTGTTTTTTGCCTTTTACTTTTGTCCATTTTCTTTTCTCTTCTTAGAGTGGGAGGTCAAACCAAGGCCAGATACATGCCCTGGCTCACGAATGCGAAACAGCCAATAGTAATCATATTTTACAGAGTCTTGAAGTTAATTAGGAATATAATCCTTAGAAGTTGGAGTGGGGAAAGAATTCACCAACCTTCTTGACTACATGGAGTCTCAAGCAAGTTGCTCTAGAGCTCGCAGCAGATAGCTCAACCATGCTCCAGTCCTTAAGGTTCTTCCTCAAGTAAAAGAGGAATAGTCACACATTGCCACCAGCTAATGAAGACAACAGACAACTGGTTTTCTTTCATTTATGCCGTCGGCTGTGATAAGCAGAACTAGCTGTTGATGTTCTTCATCTACTTTGGAGTAGAAAGGCGTAGAAGTTGGACAACCAACTTGTATTCTGTGGGCTGGAGGCAACGAATTCATCTTAGCTATGGAACCTTTTGCCTTGTATAGGGCGAAGTTGCTGTGTGACTTTATCTCATCTAACCTGACTAATGACCATGTTGTGGGTGCTATTTCTTCAGCTCAATTGCTGACCTTCTAATGACAGAACTTCAAGTTTTGGGATTTGAAATGAGCTATACAGCATAAAATTGAAGAGAGTGAACTTCGAGTCTCCCAGTGTGGCAGGAGTTGAATCTCCTTACATTTCTTTCTACTCTTCTATTTTCCTCTTTCTGGTCGTGATTTGTCATCGCCTCTCTCTTGTATTATTTTTTTGCTAAACCGGTTGATGTGGCTTGAATTCATGGTGACACGAAAGTAAGCATGTTGCTCATTAGTAGCACATATAGTAGTTGTAACTCATGAGCATTTTTTGGTCATGTAATTTTAAGAGCCATTTAGTAAGTGATAATTGTGTTTATTGATAGCACATGGCGGTAACTTTTGAGTATTTTTCAGTCATATTATGGCATTAAGAGCCACTTAAGTGATAATTGTGCACATTAGTAGCACATGTAGTAGCTGTAACTCTTGAATATTTTTAATGCTATACTAACATTCTTTTAAGGGTATTAAATTCGATTTTTTGGATGACAGCTACTCAAGAACCATGCTTTCAACTCCAACCTCTCTTAGAAACAGTGCCCAAACCATTATATAAATACTTTCCTTCAAATCAAAATGGGTCCCCTCACCAAGTGCCCTCTGACCTTTGACTCCTATGATGTGAAGAACTTATCGAGGTTCCTAAGGTGAACTGTGCATCTAAATGGGGATAGTGGATGATTCTTATAGTCATTTCTATTTTCTACCTAAAACAAAAAAGCAAGGATTACAAACAGTTTCAATTCTAATATATATATCTATATCTATATATATATATGTATATAGAGGAACATTGTGAAAGAAATAAGAAGGCCAAAACAAATATGTAGGTAGCAGGACTTGAACAACTACCTAACATAAGTTGTTCACCAAAAAAAAACAAAGTGGCTGACTTAAATTTAGTTTGTTAATGATATAGATATATAATAAGAAAAGGAGTTGATATGTATTACTATATGCGTGTTCAAAAAGGACCGATCGCCTACTAGAGTTGACATCTTTTTCTCAAAATTTACCAAAGACTCAAGCAATATCATGATTTCTTTGATTTCAAGACACCTATATCTTTAGTCATGAAGATGAAATTGTCTGCAGAGAGCGTGGGCAATGGACTTAAATTTGCCAGTTAGTGAAACTGGCTAAACAATCATGTTTGAAAACACATTGTGTGAAATGGTTTTGATGCTAGAATCTTGAATTGGTGGGACGATGAATGCAAGCTTCTTACCTTTTGCTTTTGAAGACTTTCTCTTTGAACTTTGGTTCTTACTTGTGCGTGCTCTCTAAATATATTGGTCATTTTCTACTTTTCTTTGACTGTGAGAGCTGGTTTTCGAATTCACTTGTTTAGATGTTTTCAACTTTAGAGATATGTTCAAGGCGAAAACTTTTGAATGATATGTTGGATGATTATGGGTTATATGTAGTTAAAAAGAGTTTATATTTTTTGATATGGAAGTTGTGGGATGGAGTTATGATACAATGACTACTTTTTAAAGAGTGTGGTTATCCCTTTTAACTCTACCTATATAAGGATCACTCTTGTATGGTTGTTCCTAAGCCTTGATAAAGAAAGAAGGTTATGTTAGGTTTTTGACCGTCAACATAAAACTTTGTCGAATTTGTTTACCATAGGTTTTAGACATTATAAGCATTACATTGGGTATCCCCTCTTAGTGATACACTGTAGAACCCGAGTGCTATAAAAAATACGCAAGGGCCTCTACATATTCACTTAGATGTAGTGAATCAATTGAAGAGAGAGTTCCCAATTCATATACGAACTTAGGTAAAGAAATTGGTCCTCTATATTTTTACATGAATATAGTGAATAAATTATAGAGATGTCTTTGCATTTTCAGCATGAATGGATGCAGGGAGTAAAAAATCTATCTCTAGATAATAAGATTCATATTAGTATTTGAAATTTTAGAACATTGACTCACAATCTACTAAAGGTGGTAAATACTATAGTTAAGAGAAAAATTCACATTATATTTACAAGAGACAGAGTGGGTTGAAGAAAAAACAAAGGAGATTGAAAATGTAGAGGTAGAGCGAATTTATAAATGTTAGATATGGTTGACTTTTCAGAACATTGACTTACAATTTATAAATACTATGGTTGACTTACATATGTTAGATGAATGTAAAGAAGGCATACAAATATAAAAGGAAGCTTTGAGGTAGAGTGAAATGATGCAAGATAAAATTAAAGTAAAAAAAGGTATGTTATAAATTGTTTTATGTCAACAAGACTAATAAAACTTTGTAAGCTTAAAATAAAGTACAAAAAGAAGCAAAAAAAGGCCATAAGTGAACTAAAAGCCAAAATTTGAGATGATTTATATTAAAGCCTAATTCAAATAAGGTAAAAGAGATATTTTTATGCTATCTAAGGCTAGAGATAAGAAAATTAAGGATCTCACTTCTTTGAGATATATAAAAAACGAGGATGAAAAGATTCTAGTAGTAAATGATGATATAAAAATAGAAGAAAACATTATTTTTATAATTTTTTTAACAAAAATATAGGTATGAGTATTAACTTAGGAGAACTAATGAAATCTAAAGAGTATTTAAACCATAATTTCTATTGATATTGAAAGTAACGAAATTAAAGATGTCTTATACATATGGAAATTAATAAATCTGTAGGACCAAAGAATAAACCTATAGAAGTATGGAAATTTCTAGGAGAGATGAGTATCACTTGGCTCACAAGATTATTTAATGAAATATGAAAAAACCGAAAGATGCTTGAAGAATAGAGGATGAGTATAGTTATACTCATCTACAAGAACAAGAGAGATATTTAGATTTGGGTGAATTATAGGAATATCAAATTGATAATTCATAGGGAAAGAATTATTGAACGTAAATTGAGACATTATCATGGTGCTGAAACATGTGTGAGGACTTATGAAGGAATGATAGATTTCTTTAAAGTTAATATTCAATTATTATGTATCAACTTTAAGTCTATTTATTTATATTGGTAATTGATAAAATAATAAAACATATTAAAGAGGAAGTACTTTGGTGTATGTTATTTGAGGATGACATCGTGGTAGTGGATGAGTCTAAGAAAAAAGTAAACAAAAAATTGAAGTATTAGAACAACTTAGTAGAACAAAGACAAAATATATGGAATGAAAGTTTGATCATTTGGTTACTTCAAGTGACACAAAATTAAGATTGAAAAGTATTGTATGCCTTGTAAGAAAAATTT
Source organism: Brasenia schreberi (assembly GCA_036023115.1). Taxonomy (NCBI): domain Eukaryota; kingdom Viridiplantae; phylum Streptophyta; class Magnoliopsida; order Nymphaeales; family Cabombaceae; genus Brasenia; species Brasenia schreberi. Next base: position 7,643,579 of record JAYKKT010000080.1, on the reverse strand, counting down.
TAAATACTTAAAGTTAATTTCTTAGAGCGATGGAAAAATTGATTAAGATGTTACACATAGAATTAATACAGTTTGGTTAAAACGAAGATGTGCATCAAGTATTCTATGTAAGAAGAAGATACTATTAAAATTAAAAGATGATCAAACTTTGTTATAACAGTTCATGTCTTTTGTTTCGTATATGGTCTTTTGTCATAACCAATCTTGATGATCCACCACTATATAAAAACAATTGGCCCCACTATGTTATATGGTTCTCAATGTTGGGTATTAAATCATCAACATATACAAAAGATGTTTGTGATAGAAATGAAGATGTTGTCATTGATGAGTGACCATATAAAAGACCATATATGTAATGAGGTTATTAGAAATAATTTGAGAGTGACATCAATAGATGATAAAATAAGAGAAAATCATTTAAGATGGTTTGGACAAAGAAAAACAACCAAAACAAACTCCTCTAAGAATGTATGAGAAACTATACGGTAAAAATGTTAAAAAAGGAAGAGAAAGACTACAAAGTGTTGAGAAGAAAATAATAAAGAATAAATTGTAAGAAGTGGTGTTAACTTCTACTTACTTTTTTCCCTTAAATCTAAGTAAATTTTCTTTTGTTAATGTAAGAGAAAAGTATGTTTATTATCTTTCTCTATCTTTTTCCAATACACATTACAACATCTTCACGATCTTGTGGTGTGCTTTTTGTTTTTATATGTACGTCTTAGACATAGCTCACTCAACTCGCTTTTGACAGGAGACTGCGTAATAAGTTATATGTTTACAGCCGGCCCTATGTACTTTTTCTTAAAATGCTATGAAAAAGGTTGGGAAGTTTCTCAAATAAGCCAAAGAAAATGATGAATTCAAAAAGGGTTAGAAAGAGAGAAATTTTATATAAAACCATAAATGAAAACATAGATACAAATCGAAGCAGTGGCGCTTCCCTTCTGGCAACCTGATCTCAAATGTCGACCTTCACCAAGACGTGAGTGGGCATGGTGATAAAACTAAAAACAGATGACACACTCAACTTAGCACCACTGAAACTGCTCTTAATTAATTCGTCGATCGTGTGAACAGATGTCACGAAGAGGCCTTCGAGTAGATTAACTTTTAAAATGACTCAGCTGAGTCAGCTCTATCGAATCAAAATAAAATGGATTGAATGGGTAGATTTCAGAAAAGAAGACTCAAAAAGCTAATGAGAGCTGATTTAAAATTTGAAAATTCTGTCGAAAAAGTCTAAATAAATTTGCTTATGCAAACATGCACTTTTGGCTGATTGGTTGCAGCTTCTTCTCCATTTTTTTTTGTTAGAAGAGGAAACCCCAAGCCCAACGCACATGCATCCAGCAGGAGTCGAACTTCCACCATAGAGCACCCCACCCTTGTGCTAACGCTCAGGGTGCAGCTTCTTGGAAATGGTAGTGAGTGATGTATATGTACATTTGTTTGAAACATTGGTACACAACTTGAGCAAACCTTCTGTATCAGTTTGTTCGCTATTGTAAAATTTTAAGTCTCTAAACACCCATGGCAGTCCATCTTTTATCATTGCAGCCTTTGCCATACGGTGCTTCCATTGGAAAGATGAGTAAATCATGCTAGTTGCTTTTACAAGTTTATCTTCAGGACAAACCCTTTCATGAAAAACAAACTATTCCATTTCCTTTCTTAGATTTTTCACTTCGGGTCATTTCTTTCATATATAGTCTTCCTCATTGATTTGCTCTCTCTTTCTCTCTCTCTGTCTCTGTCTCTATAAAATACTTCATTCTTTTCTAATGTCGGTTCCCTAATGATCTTTAAAAATAAAATTTTGAATAAAACTTTCTAAATAAAAAAGAGAATTTTTGTATGATTTTCTTCTCTTTTAATTCTTCTTTCTGTTCAATGGAAGTCTAGTGGAGAGTTCCTCATACTCATTTTCAAACAAATTTCGTATACCTCGAGATTGAAATAGGGTCTTTATTTTAAAGCTCTAAAAATAATTTCGAAGAAAAACAATAGGGTATGTATTGTTTGCCTCAAAAGATACACCTAAGTGGTGAGGTTTTGTTTGGTCTAACAAAAACACCACCCTAGGTTGCATTTTTTCTAACATTTTTGTATATATAATCAACTAACAAAGTCTCATTAACACATGAAGCATAAAGTCGTTGAACTACCCTTAGACAATATATTAATTTTAACAATGCATCATCTATTTTCGGCTTTTGGGCCTTCAACCTGTTGACATTCCTCAACCCTTAAGTATTTTTGGTCACGTCAACAACATCCTTTATTCCTTATTCAAAGACTCCGGAGGCTATTATCCCACATTGGAGTTGTATAGCTTGTGCTTTCTTGCTTGATTACAGAACCATTGTCGCTCACCTGTATCCCTTCCAAATAAGTCCAATCTCAGTGTACGCTGCTTCAAGCTGAAGTAATACTTTCAACAAGAAGTTTTTTCTCCACTCTTTCTGTAAGCTGTTTTTTCGGCTGGTGACGACTTCTCATCGCCTCTCTTTTGTGCTTCACTCTTTCACCAAGCCTCTGATCTCCGAAAAGTGCCCACATCATCATATAAATACTTTCATTTTCTTGAAAACAAAAGATCCCTCTCCGTGAGTCCTCTGAGCTTCCATCCATGGAGGTTCCTTACGTGAACCAATGTGCATGTAAAGGGGAAAAACCCACAATTGTAATTTGTTTGTTCTTGATGAAGCTTTTGTTTTCCAGCTAAACACAGGAAACTGAGGGATTACAATCAGTTTCGATTATCCAATATAGGAACGTTGTGAAAGGAATAAGAAGGCTAAGACAAATATGTATGGGCCAGGAATTTGAGCACTTATCTAGCCTAAGCTTTTCACCAAAGTGGCTTATTTAAAACTTAATTCGTTAATGATTTAGATATATAATAAGGAAAAACAGTGATATGTATCAGTATATTATGTTGAAGAAGGACCGACCCGCCTACTAAAGTTGACACCTTTTGTTCATGATTTACCAAAAACACAAGCAACATCGTGATTTCCTCGATTTCATGATTTCTGTATCTTGCGTAACAAAGATTAGATACCCCCAAGACAGTGAGCAATCCACTCAGTTTGACAATTTAGTGAAACTGTTGGAGCTGGCAGTGGAGTCGGATCGCAAACGAGCTTTGAACGATGCGAAAGCAAAAATGCCGTCAGAGGGAGAAGGGAAGAGCCGAGGAAGAAGAATAGGAGGCGTACGGTTAGCCAGAGAGGGTTTCATACGAAGCTTTCTTTTTATATATATCGACCTTTTCGTATGTTATTTTTTCATATATATATATATATATATATATATATATATATATATATATATAAATAAAAACTAGCTTTTCTACTTCTCATGATTTTTACTTTAGGCTTTTCATTAAAGCTATTTTACATGCTTGTATCTTTTTCAAAAACAAAATCATTTTTCTCTATAAATTTTATCTTTTATAAAAGAACTCATGAAATCCAAAAAAAAGGACCGTTCTTCCCTCATTTTATAGTTATTGTTATTGGGACCCGATAGTGGCCACTAACAACTTACATTTCCTACTTAGCCACTTGAGTCAATCTATGATACAATGGTTTTGCCTCCCACTATTTTGGGGTTTTACCAAGTTGTATCATTTTTTAGTTACAAGTAAATTACAACTTTTACATGTTACCGATTTTTCATAACCAATATGTTTTACTTGCATAACCATCAACAAAGTGTATTTCTACACTCATAGTCTAAGTATATAATAAACTCATGTGCATAACATGTTTAATTAAAAGTTCTTTGGAGATGCCTTTAGTTAAGGGATTAGCCAACATATTATTTGTTGGCATATAAGATATAGTTATTTCATTTCTTTTTAGCATATCATGAACGTAGTGATATTTAACCACTATATGCTTAGTTCTTTAGTTATCAGCTTCACTCTTAATAAGAGCAAATACTACATTGTTGTCACAATAAATGACAACTTGCTCATTGGCTATGTCTAGTTTTAGATCACGTATGAAACTTCTTCAAACGACACTTGTAGTGGTCATATTGCAAGAAATATACTCACCTTCTTTTTTATGCAATGCTACGCAATCCTGTTTCTTGCAGCCTAAAATAGAACACTACCTACAAATAAGAATATTTGATTGTAGCTTGATTTGATGTTATCTTTTCTGCCAGCGAAGTCAATATCTTAGTATCATACTACTTTCAAGCACAGTTTCAAGTCTTTTATTCATTTAAGATATCTTAAGACCCTTTTCATAACTATCCAATGCTGCTAACCAAAATCACTTTGATATCTATTCACAAGACTAATAACAAAGTTGATATCAAATCTTCTACACAACATCGCATACATCAAGCTACTCATAACTTGTGTGTAAGGAACATTAGGCTTGTTCTCTCCCTCACCGGGATAATCATTCTTACTCAATTTAACCACTTTAGCAACATGTATAGATGCAGTCTTGCACTCACCCATTATAAACTTCTTGAGGATATAATTAATATATATCTCTTGACTTAAGCATAAGAGATTAGATTCTCTATCAAGAAAAATCTTTACACCCAGAATATAAGATGCCTCTCTCATATTCTTCATTTCAAACCTCAAGTTTAACATGACTTGGTTTTGACAAGAATTTCATTATCATTTCGAACCAACATGAAGATATAATGACAAAGTGATTCCCACTGTTCCTCACATACATATAGTGGTTAAGTTCATTAGCCACAACCAAAGTTGTAGAATAACATTTTGAAAAGTCAAATACCATTTACAAGGTGACTGTTTAAGGTCATATAGGCATTTTTTCAACCTATATACTTTATTTTCCTAGCCTTTAACAATATACCCTTCTAGTTGTAGGTGATTTAATCTAAATCTCTTTTTAGAAAAGCGGGTTTTGCAACTAACTTATGTAAATATAAATTATAATATATTAAAAATTGACAGAATAATTCTAATGGATGCAAATTTTGTAATAGGAGAATGTGTCTCAAACATATTTATCCTCTATTTTTATAAGAATCCCTTTGCAACCAACCTCGCCTTAAACTTGTTGATAGACTCATCAATTTTATATTTCTTTTTGAGACCTATTTATAACGTTTGACTTTCCTTCATTTTGGCAAATCAACTAATTCTCAGACTTGGTTTTTCTCAGTTTATTCAATTATTTCATCTATGACCATTTCATAATCTAACGATTCAAATGAGTCAATAGTCTGTTGATATATTAGGTTATCAATCAGTTAATCTAAATCTATAGAATTGCACACTTCCTCTAAAAGGTAAGTGTGATAATCCTTTAAGTAGAATGGTGTGACCCTACGTTTTTTATATCAATTTAAAGTTTCGGTTTGATTAGGAAGATCATCATCATCTATGGGTTAAAATGATAACATATCTAGATAAACTAGATCATCAATGCATTCATTATCATTATCAAGAATATACTATAGACCTAATAATTTAACATCTATACTTTCTATTAAACCATAGTCTTTATGATAAAATTGATATCCCTTACAACCTTTGGGATACCCAATCAAAATACATCTTAAAACCTGTTATTTATCTTATCTCTACACTGATCAAGGATCTTGACATGTGCTATAGATTTCTATCTCTTGAGAAGACCTATGTCTTGTTTTCTTCCAAACCATATCTCATATGGTATAAAGAAGCCTCTATTACCATGGACTTAGTCATATTCAATAAGTATATCCACTTAAAGTTTCAGTTTGATCAGAAAGATCTTCATCTATGGGTTCAAATGACAACATATCTAGATACATTAGATCATCAATACATTCATCATCATTTTCAAGAATGTACTATAGATCTAAAAATTCAACATCTATACTTTTTATTAAACCATAGTCTTTATGATAAAATCGATATCTTTTATAACCTTTAGAATATCCAATCAAAATACATCTTAAAACCAATTATTTATCTTATCCCTACATTGATAAAGGATCTTGACATGTGCCATAGATTTCTACCTCTTAAGAAGACCTAAGTCTTTAGAAAATATAATCTACCTAGGTCTTTAGAGAATATAATCTTATATGATACTCTATTTAAGGTATATACGATTGTACTAATCGCTTCTCTCCAAAATACCTTGGAAAGAGAAACATCTATCAAAATGGACCTAGTCATATTCAATAAGGTCTTATTATGTCTTTCTACTATACCATTTTGTTGAGTTATTTTGTGCATGATATTTTATTTTGAAATACCAAAGTCTTTATATTATTCCAAGAATTTTGTAGATGTGTATTCACCACCTTGGTTTAACCTTAGGACTTTCATTGTATCCCCTAATTGATTTTCAAATTCTTGCTTATATTCTTTAAATATCTCAAGTACTTTAGACTTATGTGTCAAGATATATATATATATATATCTTTAATAATCATCAACAAAGGTTATGGAAGATACCTTTTCACGATGAGTTCTTACCCTTAAGAGACTACATAAATTAGCATGAATACTTTCTAATATGGTTGTTGCTCTAATTATTTTTTTAGAAAATGATTTTCTGATAATTTTTCTTTGTATATAGGCCTCACACTTATTAAAGTGTTTTCATGAAAGGTAGACAGTAAGGTAAAGTTGGTTAATTTTATTAACTTATTCAAACTTATATGCCCTAAATGTTTATGCTATACATTTACATCAATTACATATACACAATCAATATAAACAGAAGAACAACTTTCATTTTCATTTAGTTTAAATAAACTATTTTCAATATCAAATAAACCTGAAAAAGCTATCTTACCATATTTTCCTATGATAACTTTATCAGGGCAAACATGACATCAAACCCTTTCTTTAGCAAGATAGGTACTGATACAAGATTGTACCTAATAGAGGGCACAATTAATATATCAGTAAGGACAATTGGTATGCATTGTACAAAAATCCTAAAGTATACAACCTCAAGAATATCCAAAAAAGTATTATTGCCCATATAAACCCGATGCCCTTAAGGTTTGTATTCCTTTTTATCATCGCTCCCTCTTTGCTCTTTGAGATATACTTGATCGCTCTAGAGTCGGTCCACCAATCAGTCACCAAGCGATCCATGTAAAGATACTAAAAACGATATAGATCTTCTCTATTGGACTGTATCATTGGTTGTTCGTATTGTTGTTCTTGTTGTTGCAGCAATCCCTTTGTAGTGATCATTTTTTTTTACATTTGAAGTACTTTATCCAAGAAGTAGATTCCTATGATTTCTTAAAAAATTGACCCCCTTCTTATTGTTATTCTTACAAAATCTCTTATTTGGTTTTTTTTATTCTAGTTGCTTTTAGAGCTTAACACTAAATTATCTTAAGCAATTAGTAATTTTTTTCTTTTATTTTTGTTCATATGTTCTTCTTCAATTACTACTTTTAACGGAAGTTTTGAAAGGTAAAATCTGGTTCAAGTTTAAGGGTTGTGGTTACCATGTTCCAACAAGGGGAGAATAAGGAAAGGGAAAACAAATATATAAGAAGGTATGAATAAGAGAAAAATTACTAGTAATGGTAATTTTCTTATAAACCTGAAAAAAAAGAACAATAATAGAGATTTGGTATATTTCAATTATGGACAAATGACATCTGAGGAATATATAATTTTGTTTATGAGCACCATAATTGAAATATATAAGATTCAGATGATAATTTTCTTTGTTCCTAAGAGCGAGTGATGATACGAAGGAATACAAACCTTGGGTACATAAGGTTTTATATGGGCAATAATACCTTTTTAGATATTCTTGGGGTTGTATCCTTTAGGATTTTTGTACAATTTTAAATGACTTGTAAAGAAAAATTCTCAAACGGTAATTTTCTTTGGTTAACAAGCACTTAACAACAATTTTAAATGATATCTAAGTATCATAATTGAAATATATAAGATTAAGAAAATGCTGTAATTTCAAACAAATATGAGGATAGAATAATAATTTCTTTACAAGTAAAGGGAAAACTTGTAATTTTAACTTTTGTTCGTTCCGATAATTATCCCAAAAGACCAAGGACAAAACTGTAAAAGACTACATCCAATCTTGTCAATAATTTTCTAAACAGATCAAGGACAAATTAGTAAAATTACTGTCTAATTTTTTAGAGATTTTTGAAACTAATATTGAACAAAATGGTAATTTTGCCCCTTTATTCGAATCTTTAATTTTGCCTAAAGAAAGAGGGTAGAAACATCTTTGAACTCTGTGGTAGACCTGTTAATTTTTGTATGTCCAAGGACAACTGCGCAATTCAATAGGTTGATATTTAGTAATTTCCATAAACTGTCAAAGGATAAAATTCTTTTCATCGATTCAGGGGCAAAACTATCTTTTGAATTTAAAATATCTAAACTTTTTGGTAATTTTGTCGTATGATAGATTGTAACTTAGCCAAATACTTGACACCAAAACAAACTTTTTATTCTGTTGCCAGAAGTGGTATTCGTGAAATCGCTTCTCTAAGCGGCTTACCATCCGCGATTTTACAAAACCATGGTGGATATAAATAAAGGAGAGACAGATCTGCAGAGAGAGGGAGAGACATTTGGGGAGAGAGGGAGAGACATTTTTGCTGAAAGAGAGAGAGGGAGGAAATGGCTCCCTCGACCTCTGGCCTTTTATTGGCCTCTCTTGGCCACCATCTTTTTGTTTTGAAGCCTTAACTTAGCCTCTGTCTCCGCTCTGGCGCCTTCGTCTTTCTGGCTTTCTAGCATGCACTAAGCCTTTTGGCCTCCACCTTTTTTTGGCTTTCTAGCCTGTGCTCAATCTTTGACCTTCGTTTTTCTATCTTTTTAGCATGCACTCAGCCTTGGGCCTTGGCATCTTTTGGCTTTCTGACCTACACTCAGCCTTTGGCCTACACCTTTTCTAGCTTTCTAGTGTGGCTTTCTAGCCTACCCTCAGCCTTGGGCCTTGGCATCTTTTGGCTTTCTGACCTACACTCAGCCTTTGGCCTACACCTTTTCTAGCTTTCTAGTGTGGCTTTCTAGCCTACCCTCAACCTTTGGCCTTCATTTCTCAAAAACAAACAGAGGAGAGATCGATCATTTGTCTCTTTTGGTTCTAAAAAATTTTTAGAAAAAGATTTCTTATACCAATTTTTTTTCTAACATCATCTGTCTTTTCTCCTTGTATATGTATATTGATTGCATGTCTTTTTCTCTTGTCCAGACCTATGAACCTAACCCTGATACCAATGTAGAGCTAGCAATATAGTCGGATTGTAAAGGACTAGTGAGCGATGCAGAAGCAAAAATGCCCTCAAAGGGACAAGAAGGAGAGAAGAAGTGAAGAGTAGAGGAAGAAGAAGAGTAAGCGCACGGTTACCCAAAGAGGATTTTCACACGAAGCCTTTATTGTTATCTTTTATATCAACATGTTCCTTTATTACTTTTCTATATATTCCCGTGATTTTTGTTTTGGACCTTCCGTTAAAGCTATTTTATGTTTATTCGAAAGATGTTTTTATCTTTTTCAAAAGCAAAATCATTTTTCTTTGTAAATTTTGTCTTTTATAAAACAACTCATGAAATTTGAAAAGAGAACCCTTCTTCCTGCATTTTATGATTATTGTTGTTATTAGGGTCGATAGTAGCCATCAACAACTTACATAAATTTACCAGTCATAATCATGTTAGCATTTGATGCTCGCATCTTTGAAAGAGTGGGACGACGAATTCACGCTTCGTAGCATTTGCTTCCTAAGTCTTCCTCTTCTAACTTAAATCCTACTCGATTAGAGACAAATTGCGCAGTCTCTAAATAAATATATATTGGCCGTTTTCTTCTTTTCTTTGACAGTGAGCCGGTTTCTGTATTTGCTTGTTCTCTAATTCAACTAGCTGGATGTTTTCAACTTCAAAGATAACGTATGACGTTGAATGATTTGGGGTTCGGTGCAGCTTTTGTTTCATGTGTTTTATACGTGAACGACGAAAAAAACTCAAGAGAATTCAAAGGAAAAAAATCAAGCTCGTATTTCAGAAGTTGAAATTAGGCCTATAAAAATAACGCTAAACACATCTTCTTCTTATGATTCATTTATATTTTTCTAAGACACCGTGATATTGTTCTAAGACAACTAAAACAAGTACAGTAAATTAAGTTTTCACAACTATCTAAGATTCTTACAAAACTCAACAAACCTTTATGATTATCGAAGTCAATATTAGTTAAATAACCTAAAATAAGCTTAATTCAAAGAAAAACTAAAAAGCTTTCATTTAAATATCGTAATAATGCTCATCTGAACTTACTTTACCAACAAACCCAGCCCTTTTCATCAGATTTTATAACAGGGCCAACATTAGTTCCTTTTTATGCATTCAAGCTCCTCTCCGAATCCAGAGGGTTTACATTTCATGGCTCGGATTCTAGATATATAATTTCCTTATCGTCTTCCGGAGCTTGAGAAAGAAAACAAATCTTTTGCATTTCCTTATCCAGCAAATGACCCAGCCTGACCCCAACCCTCGGAAAATGCTAAACAGCCTGGCCCTACGGCCACGGCCAGATCTGGGTCCAGCCCTTATCGCAAATAGAAAAAATCTCGGTATATATACATATATACACACAGGCTTATGTGTACATAATAAATTATCCACTTATAAAATACCAGCACATGCATATATATATATATATATATATATATATTTGTATATATACATTTGTGTGTATGTTGGCCATATTTCCTGCATGAATAACTATATATATATACACATATATGTATGTATATATCTAATAATATTACCTAGAACGTTATTTTCTCCTTTCAGCATGCAGACCAACCCAATCCCACCTGCCTCAGCTCGTGTCATGCTGGCCGGGCTAAAGAGCCCATCCGAAAGCACCGGCTAGTACTTTCTAGCCTAGCTCCCTATATTTTCATGGTCGGGCGTGCCCAACGGGCCTTGTTCATTTTCATAGCTCTAGCCTCTATGTACTTTTTTTAAAGTCCAGAATAAAGGCTAGGGAGGTTTCTGAAATAGCCAAAGAGAAGGACGAATTCAAAATGGCTAGAAAGAGAAAAATTTATAATGGTTACTTCAAGGAAGGACAAACGAAGGCAATTGGGGGGGCGTCGTCCTTCCTCTCTTTCTCCGGTCGGTTCTCCTCATGGCCCTAGTTTCTCCCTCAAGACTCTCTTTTGGGGCAATGATGCTGCCAGTGCGAGCAAGCAGTCCCAAACGGAGAATCAATATGTCTACACTAGTTCGGCAAAGTCAGTCCCCGCCGATCCGATGGCTTATGATTTCACCGGGCGGTAACCAGTTAACGCATGGTGCTAATCAATCCTTCTTCCAATCACATACACATCAACAACAACAACTAAAACTTTTACCTCTTTAATACTTTCAAAATCTAGTTTTTCATACCTTTTAAAAGGTTTTTCTTTTGATCTTCTTTCTATATGTCCAAACATCTTAAACGTATTCTCTCATTTTATCCTCTATTGGTGTCACTTCTAATTTGTTTCTAATAACCTCATTATGTATGCGATCTTTTCTTATATGATCACTCATCCATCTCAACATCTTCATTTCTATCACAAACATCTTTTGTACATATTGATGATTAACAACCCAACTCTCATAATCATAAAACATGACGGGTCTAATTGTTTTTCTATAATACTTACCTTTTAACTTTAATGATATCTTCTTATCACAAAGAATACCTCATGCTGCTCTCCATTTTAATCAACCTACTTTAATTTTATGTGCATCCTCGTCTTTGATGCATCTAACAAAATTAAGATCCTTAGTTTTCTTATCTCTAACCGTAGCTATCCTAAAAATATCTCTTTCACCCTTTTTTGAGTTGAGTATTTATATAAATTCTCATAAATTTTAGCTTTTGCTTCATTGACATCCTTTTCGCTTCTTTCTTTACTTTTTTATAAGCCTCTAAAGTTTCATTAGTTTTCTTAGCATAATGTAATTTGTAACATGCTCTCTTTGCCTTGATTTTATTTTGCACTATTTCACTCCACTACCAAGCTTTTTTGTGCAAGTACACCTTCCTTAGATTCACCTAACACATCTTTTGCCACTTTCCTATGTATAGTCATATTGTTTTACATATCATAAGGTTTACCAACATAATTTCAAGCATCTTGTTGAAGGACTTTTTGTTAAATATACATTCTTTCTTGCTTTTTAGGTTCTACCCTTTGGTTTGAATAGCTCGATGCACTGTTTTCTTCTTTGTCAACTTTTTTACCTATAAATCCATAATTAAAAGTCGATGTTGGGTGATTAAGCTTTCTCCTTGAATTACCTTGCAATCTTTACAACACACTCTATCTTTTTTTCTACAAACAAAACAATCAATTTGTGTTTGTGTTAAGGTACTCTTATAAGTAATTAAATGTTTATCTTGTTTATTGAAGATTGTATTGACTATAAAGAGATCAAATGCTATAGCAAAATTTAAAATCTCCCTACCTTCCTTATTTATATCCCCAAAAGTAAAGTTTTCATGAATACCTTAATATCCTAATGCCTATTTATCGACATGTCCATTTAAGTCTCTTCCTAAACAAATCATCTTCCTTTGTGGAATTCTTTAAATCACCTTATCTAACTCATCACAAAAAAACCATCTTTATACTATTTTTTAGTCCTACTTGGGATGCGTAAGCACAAACTATATTAAAAACCTCTACTCCTAGCAATAATTTCAATGTCATAATTCGGTCACCATATTGTTATATGTCTACTACACTATTGTTTAAATCTTTATTTATGATATACCAATTTCATTTCGAGCATTTTCCTTTCTTGAATATCATAATTTAAAACTTGTATTTTTAATCTCCTTTGTTTTTTCTTCAACCCACTTTGTCTCTTTTAAACATATGATATGAATCTTTCTCCGAATCATATTATCTACTACCTCCATTAGCTTATCAAACAATGTTCCGATATTTTAAGAACCAATACGAATCGTATTATCTAGGACTAGCTTTCTCACTAACCATCCGTTCATATAAAAAATGTAGAGACCCTCTTTGTAATTTATTTACTATATTTGAGTGGCAATGTAGCAGGACTAATTTCTTTACCCATACCCGTCCATGATGTGGGAATCCTCTTTGCAATTGATTAGACCATTGCTTACTTTTCACTACATTTGAACTCTGCAGCATGTCGCTAAAAGGAGATATCCCAATGCAATGTTCATAATTTATGTAATCTATAGTATAAAAATCTGACAAAGTTAATAAATCACTTGAATGCAAGATAAATTTTTTTACACTTTTCATGCCCCAATAAAATTTATTGATCAATCACTTGACGATTTACAAGAATTTAGAGGGAAGTCCACCGATATCTTATTGGTACAATTTAGTCCCTGAATCTGTTTGATGCCTAATTCGATCAACTATGGAAAGATAACTAACAAAAGTCCCAAACTCTGCCCTCTCTCTATCTCTCCGTCTCTAAGCACAATAACCGACACCTAACACATCCTATACTCAGATCCCTTTTTATAGACCAAGAGGCCATTACAAGGTTCCTACATTATAGAACGAGAGTATGGATCCCACCATCCTTTTATTAGACTCAATCCTACATTAGACCCGTAACGGACCTAACAAAACCCTACACGATCCAAATGAAGTAAGACTCCAATCCGGCACCAAGGACCCAGGCTCCACGTCCTACTAGACATCAACCCATGATACGTAACTGGGTTGCTGCAATATACCTCCCTTGGCGCCCAGTAAGCCTGTTCTTCAATCACCCCCTAAGTGTCCACTTTCACCAATGACGCGAATGAGTATTGGTGATGCGGGCCAAAGTATGACTTATATGTCTTGACCACTGAAACTGCTTTTAATTCGTAATCTCTTTGAATAGATGTCATCAAAATAGGTCTTTAAGTCGAGTAACCTGTTAAATGGCTCAGCAGGACAGAATCAAAATGAAATGAATTGATTGAATGGGAAAAATTTAGAATAAATACTTAAAATAATATTAGTTATGAGAGCTGATTTAAAGTTTCAAAATTCTCTAGAAAAAGATAAACCAAAGAATTCACGCAAACACTTGTGGCTGTTTGGTCGAATCAGAGCATTCATTCTACTGGCATGCTTGGAAGAACTCTTGGCCCAAGCAAACGCAATTTCTATGATTGTGAAGCTACAGACAGGTCAATGAGAGGTAGAAGTGAGATATTCAGAAATGTGAGCTGCGTACATGGAATGGACGTGGCCCGAACCGGCGGTTTCGAACCGGCCATGTCATGAGAAAGAGAGTAATGTATATGAATTCATCTGACACATTGATTCCCAACTTGGTCGAACCTTCTCTATCGATTTGGTAGCTATTGCAGAATCGGTAACCTCTAAACCCCCCTGCTCGTCACCGTTTCTCATTGAAACCATTGCCATATATCCGGCCGGTGCTTCCATCGGAAAGAAGTCAAGTCTTGCTTGCTGCTTTTACGAGTCGAACTTTAGGACAAATCCCTTTTGCATCTCCTTTAGTTTTCCCACTTCCGAACATTTCTTTCCTATTCCTCATTGAGTTGTCATCTTTGCATAGGCCTTCCTAACGAAGGGATGGGAGACACTATTTACTTTTAGCCATAGGGCACCCAACCCTAATATTTTATACTGTGGAGACAGGCCCAACAGTCACCGCTGGAAAATAGGCTTACGCCGGTTGTTGAGACAAAAATATCCGACTGAAACAATCGAAGAAAACTATGATATATTCCGACTGTCATAATCATATTCCGGTTTATAGTAAAAGCTGGAATAAGTTTCGCCAAATTTCTCCTTTTTCTCTCTCTCGCGATTAGCTTGGTCACAGAAGATAATTATTCCGGCCTTTTTCTAACTTTTTCCAACGTTAAGAACCATATTAATTCTAGTTTAATTTCCAACGTTATAACAACCAGCATAACTTTCTACTAACTCTTTTCTTCTTATATCTTCATTCTAGTTTTTCCGGACTTTTTTCAATAATCTACGTTGACCCAAAAATAATAATTGAAATTGACTGTAATTGTAGATGTGAATCGATCTAATATAAAACTATATGAGAAACATATTAATGTATCTTCATATTGCATGCAAGGATGCATCACTGCTTGGTCAGTTATAGCTCGTTCAGACCAACCCAGCGAATGGGTTCTGGATCCAAGTACAGTGTGATGATTTCTTATTCAGGTCTGAACAAGAGTGGATCTACGTTGAGCCAAGGCTCGTTCCATCCGAAATTTCGAAATCAACTTAAACTCTATAGTCTATCAATCTCACTGCTATAATATATAGTTCGCCCCATCCGAAGCATTCGAGGGGGGCTATTCGCCCCACCTCAAAAGAATTTCTAGATCCGTTACTGGGTCTGGACCCGGATAACAGAATCCCACGCAGCCGCTGCATGTACATATGGACAAAGGATAGGAGATCTTGAAAAATCGTAAAAGTCGCAGCTGCTTCTCATCATGAAAATGACGCCAACGTCCTCCAGTTTGACCGCTGCGGGATGCCCAGATTCAACTGCAACCGCAGCCCCTCCATCGTCCTTGATACGTTCCAACTCTGTGAACCGGTAGCTTACGTATATGCCTCGCGTTTACACGCTCCTCCCACGTAGCTTACGTTACAACTCCTTCTTACCTCCTCTCTCTCTCTCTCTCTCTCTCTCTCTCTCTCTCTCTCTCTCTCGAGCGGCCTGGGTTCGGGGAAGGAAGGTGGACTAATGGGGAGGTCACCATGCTGTGATAAGGAGAAGGTGAAGAGGGGGCCATGGTTTCCCGAAGAGGATGCCACTCTCAAGGACTACGTTGAGAGGTATGGCACCGGCGGCAACTGGATTGCACTTCCTCTCAGAGCCGGTAATTAGATTAAAATAGAGAAATAATTTCTTCCTTCTTAATTACTGAGTTCACCTCTCTCTCTCTCTCTCTCTCTCTCTCTTAAACGCACAAACGCGCACACACAGACACATGCTCTGTCACTCATTTCCTAAGTCATTGTTTTGATTATTTTCTTTGTTCCATTGAGTTACTGTAGTACCATTTCAGAACTTTGTTCTTTTTGTCTTGTTTGTTAGACTCAAGCCTTTTCTTATTTGTGAAAGACACTCTTAAACTTTGTTCATTATATGATTCAAGCTTGATAAATTTTCTTTTCCCTAACACTTCGATATACATAATTATCCTCTTTATGATGAATTTTCTCTTTGTGCTTTATTGTTCAAACCTCAGATCGAATAGATCTTGAGTTGTTGGGTCTAATCGCATTACCTAGCCTAGGACATCAAGTACTGTATAATCTCTAATCACGTTTCTCCTCACTTACATTTTGTCGACTCACTTTTCTAGTGTGAATAGCTTTCAAACTTAATATGTTATTTTTGATAACTACTAATTCTCATGAGAATTTTTCTTCGAACAATTTGTCAGGATTGAAGCGTTGTGGAAAGAGCTGCCGTCTACGCTGGCTTAATTATCTGAGACCAGACATTAGGCATGCTGGCTTTACCGAGGAAGAGGATAACATCATCCTCTCCCTTTATGAGACCATGGTTAGCAGGTAATTAATTAGAATGAAGTGTTTTCTTGCTGAGTCCTAGTATAACTTTGTTGAATAATTTCGTTTGATGAATACCCTTAAGAAAAACTTCATTGGCCGTATAGCCCCCCTCCCCAGAAAATAATTCTGCCGGACCAAACCCTCATCGTGAACTTCTCAAATTTTACAAAATAAAAAGAAAAATATGGCTGAAACCTTGAGTTATAACGGTAAATTATCAATTTAATAATTGTCGAATGTTCTAATTCCGCCACTGTCTCTTACAGATGTCTCGAGTTTAAACCGTGGGCCATTGCCTTGCTGTTTAATGGAGGTGAGCAAGAGGCCTATAAATGCTCTTTGTTAGGTAGTGGTGGTCACTTGCATTAAAAATTGTAGACAAATCTCCTTTTGGTCCTTCTAATTTATATACTTCAACTTGAAATTGTTTATGGAGGGAAAGTGCACATTAATCAGCAATCCGTTGCTGTCACAACTGTACAAAACATTTTTCATGTGAATATTTTGTCTCATACAACAAAATGATAACTCCACCCATGTAAGGGATCACCTTTGCATTGTCGTTCCCAAGCCCGAATAAAGGAGGAGGATTGTGTTAGGCTTTTGACAACCAGCGTAAAACTTCATCGGATTTTTATAACTTGGATTACAAAAATTATGAGCATTGCTTTGGGGTGTCCCCGCCTAGCGACGTGCTGTAGAGCCTGAATGTAATAAGAAGTAAGCAAGGGCCACTACATTTTCGCCCGAATGTAGTGAATTAATTGAAGAGAGGGTTCTCACATCATGAACGGGTGTGGGTAAAGAAGTTAGTCCCGCTACATTGTTGCCCGAATGTAGTGAAAAATTTTCACAGAGGGTCTCCGCATTTTGATTATGGACGGATGCGGGGGGTAAGGAAGCTAGTTCTACATAATAAGATTCGTATTGGTTCTTGGAATATCGAAACATTATTGGGTAAGCTAATAGAGGTGGTAGATACTATGATTCGGAGAAGGATTCATATTCTATGTTTACAAGAGACAAAATGGGTTGGAGAAAAAGCAAAGGAGATAGAGGATACAGGTTTTAAATTATGGTACTCAGGTAAAAAAAAGGCTCGAAACAGAGTTGGTATTATCATAAATAAAGATTTAAAGGAGAGTGTAGTAGACATACAATGATATGGTGATCGAATCATGACATTGAAATTAGTGTTAAGAGCAAAGGTTTTGAATATAGTTTGTGCTTACGCACCCCAAGTAGGACTAGAAGATAGTATAAAGACTGTTTTTTGAGAAGAGTTAGATAAGGTATTTCAAAAGATTCCATAAAGGAAGATGATTTGTTTAGGAGGAGATTTAAATGGACATGTCGGTAAAGAGGCATTAGGATATCAAGGGATTCATGAAAACTTTGGTTTTGGGGATATAAACGAGGAAGGTAGGGAGATTTTAAATTTTGCTATGACATTTGATCTCTTTATAGTCAATACAATCTTCAAAAAATGAGATGAACATTTAATTACTTATAAGAGTGGCTTATCACAAACACAAATTGATTACTTTATTTGTAGAAAAAAAGATAGAGCATGTTGTAAAGATTGTAAGGTAATTCCAAGAGAAAGCTTAACCATCCAACATCGACTTTTAGTTATGGATTTACAAATAAAAAAATGGATAAAGAAAAAAAGAGTGCATCGAGCTATTCAGACTAAATGGTGGAACCTCAAAAGCGAGAAAGAAGATATATTTAAACAGAAAGTCATTCAAGGAGATGTTTGGAATTATGTTGGCACACCCTCTGATATGTGGAACAATATGGCTATACATATTAGGAAAGTGGCGAAAGATGTGTTAGGGGTATGTAAGGGAGGTGTACCGGCACAAAAAGAAGCTTGGTGGTGGAGTGAAGTAGTACAAAACAAAATCAAGGCAAAGAGGGCATGTTACAAATTACATTATGCTAAGAAAACTAGTGAAACTTTAGAAGCTTATAAGAAAGCTAAGAAGGAAGCAAAAAAGGCCGTTAGTGAAGCAAAAGCTAAGATTTAGGAGGACTTATATAAAAAACTCAATTCAAAAGAGGGTGAAAGAGACATTTTTAGGATAGCTAGGGCTAGAGATAAGAAAACTAAAGATCTTAATTATGTTAGATGCATAAAAGACGAGGATGAAAAAATTCTAGTGGCAAATGATGATATAAGAAATAGATGGAAAAACTATTTTTATAATCTTTTTAATGAAAATAAAGATGTTAGTATTAGTTTAGGAGATTTAGCCAAGTCAGAAAAGTATATAAACCACAATTTCTATCGACATATTCAAAAAAATGAAGTCAAAGAGGCTCTTAAACATATGAAGGGTGGTAAATCGGTAGGACCAGATAATATTCCTATAGAAGTTTGGAAAATACTAGGAGAAATAGGAATCACTTGGCTCACAAGACTATTTAATGAAATATGGAAAAACCAAAAGATGCCTGAAGAATGGAGAGCAAGTACACTTATACCCATATATAAGAACAAGGGAGACATTTAAAATTGTGCGAATTATCGAGGTGTCAAGTTAATGAGTCATACTATGAAATTATGGGAAAGAATTATCGAACGTAGGTTAAGACAAGTATCAAGTACAATAGAGAACCAATTTGGATTTATGTCAGGCAGATCTACTATTGAAGCGATTCACCTTTTGAGACATCTTATGAAACATTTTAGAGCAAAAAAGAAAGTCTTTCACATGATATTTATTGATATAGATAAAGCTTATGATAGGGTACCGAGGGAGGTTCTTTGGAGAACTTTGGAAAAAAGAGGTATCCCATTGACATATATTAACCTTATAAGAGACATGTATGATGGTGCAAAAACATGTGTGAGGACTCATGAAGGAACGACAAACTTCTTTGAAGTTAATATTGGGTTACATCAAGGATCATCTTTAAGTCCATACTTATTTATAATGGTGATGGATGAGTTAACAAAACATATTCAAGATGAAGTACCTTGGTGTATGTTATTTGCATATGACATTGTATTAGTGAAGGAGTCGAAGGAAAAAGTTAATATAAAATTTGAACTATGGAGGGAAACATTAGAAAGTAAAGGCCTCCGACTTAGTAGAACAAAGACTGAATATATGGAATGTAAGTTTGATCATTTGGTTACTTCAGAGGACATAGAAATTAAAATTGGCACACATTTCATTCCCCAAAAGGAAAGTTTTAAATACCTAGGGTCAAATTTTCAGAGTGATGGAAGAATTGATGGAGATGTTACACATAGAATTAATGCTAGTTGGTTAAAATGGAGAGGAGCATTAGGTATTCTTTGTGATAAGAAGATACCATTAAAATTAAAAGGTAAATATTATAGAGCAACTTCAACACGATCAACTTTATCTCGCGATAATGGAGCCATTGGTGCATCAAATAGATTGAATTCTTCCTACAACTCCAAACTCAATTCTCTCAAACCCCAAGATGAAAATTTGGTGATGGTCTTCATATGGAAGTTGATTTTCCATACACCACAGAATCCCAAAACTCAATCCTCGACTCCGCGCCTTCTGTCTTTGCAGAATCAGCAATGGTTGGGAACGAAGAGAGTCGCCGCTATAGTTCTCACAGGCAATGACTGAGAACAGACACAATTTTCAGTCTATACCCTACAATTCGTTTGATGCTAGCTGCTCATGGTCATTGAACAACAATACTGAGGATTCTTTCTCTCTGATGGATTTTCCTGGTGGTTTTGATTGTGAATTGCGAAACAACTGTGGTTCAAGGAAAGGGATCGCAAATTGGTCATGGTGCTCCTACATACAATCCTAGCTACAGTTTCCCTTATGCCAGTCTGTTGCTCAATCCTGACTGTGCACAACAAGCGTTATATTCCCCAAGTGTTGCTCCCATATTATAAAAATACCATTATATTATATATATATATATATATATATATATATGTATATATATATATATATATGTATATGTATATGTATATATATATATATATATATATATATGTATATGTATATATATATATATGTATATGTATATATATGTATGTATAGGAATTGGTGTTACTGATCTCCATTTATCCTTTATGGTTTGTAGTTGAGTAGTCACAACACTGTTCATAGGACTAACTTCCTTACAATTCATGCTTAAACAGTTGGGGAAGATTTCCACAAAATTGCTCTCTCTCTCTCCCTCTCACACACACATGCACACACACAGGGTAGGTGTGTATTAAGAGGATTAGGGTTATAATTTGTTTATTATGCTTCTATTGTTTATTAGGCCAGGTTGGATAAAATCAAGATCCAACTCAATTTGGGCAGCTCGTCTTGGTTCATTATTCATAAATTTTTTATTTTGGCTGGCCGAAGCCTAAGATACACACATATGCATCCTTTGGGAGTCAAAGAGCTAACACTCTTGGTGCAATACGGTCAGCATTAATTACCATACATGTTTAACAATAGAAAGAGCAACCTTATGGAGCTCTAGTTGATCAAATTGGGTTGTTATTGATTCAAGCTCAAGCTAGAATAAGTAAAATAAGACTAGACAGCATAACTATTTTCTTCCTAGTTATGATCGGATTAAACTTGGAGCTAAATGCGTGTGAATTCCTTGCTGAGCATCGCCAGAATATAGCAAAGAAAGATCCCCTTGAGAAACAAACAATGAATAATTGCAGATGTTAAACCTAATGGAGGGGGTAGTTTTAATTTAATAAAGTTTGTTCACTCAAGGTTTCAACAACGTGTGGTTCAAAGAATTGACCTCTAGCGTCCTTGTTGAGCATCGCGAGAATATAATACGGAAAGATTCCCTTGAGGAACAAATGATAAAGAGTTGCAGACCACGAACTTAATGGAGAGGGTAGTTTTTATTTAAAGTTTGTGCGCAGGTCTCATAATTGGAACATGTGGTTCAAAGAATTGACCTATAGTGTCTTATATATATATATATAGGGAGAGAAGATGAATGTATTTCATACTCAATACTCAATCACTCGTTTTGCATGATTTTACTATTTCAGTCACCGGTTACCTTTCATCACCTTACACTCCTCCATTGCAAACTTTCACCTCCACAACTAAAAATAATTAAAAAACCTAAACAAAACAAGATCACCTATATATATATATATTATTGGTTTGGATGATAAAAATGATAAATTTGGCCGGTTGAAGGCGATTTTGAAAAGTAAAAGAGCTGTGTAAGGTGATGGAAAGTAACAATTGGTAGTTTGAAATAGTGGAATCATCTAAAACAAGCCATTTAATACAAGTGAATATGATATATATAGAGAAACATTGGATGTTGCTCACTCCGACATGCACTACCATCACTTTTCCGTGATATGAATATAATTTAAAAAGTTTTAATAATTTTTAATGAAAAAAGATGTTATTTGTGATGATGAATGTGCCATGTGTACCAAAAAATAATTTTTCTGTATGGTGAAGATGTCAATCACTTACAACGTTTTCACTTGCAAGCTCATCATTACGGGTGTGAATATATATATATATATATATATATATATCCTGAAAAACTAATAAAAATAAAAATACCAAAATTAATAAAACCAGCTGGCTCCTACTTTTGGTTGAGCCGACAGGTCTACCGGTTTATTCTCAGACGGGTCCAACGTGTGAACTTAGCCGTATAATGGTCCTCTTGTTCTTCGTTCAACCCAGTCCAGTCTGACTACCCAATTCTCTCTCTCTCTCTCTCTCTCTCTATATATATATATATATATATATATATATATATATATATATATATATATATATATATATGAGAAAAATGTCATAAAAGAGGTATTCTATGGTATGTCTATAGCCGTTGATCGATACGAAGTTGAAAGGTCAAGTTCGCTGGGATCCTTATAAAACCCTAGATTTGAAATGTGCACTACTTCTTCGAGTTTGAACCATTCCGTCAGCAAGATTTGTACTTCAATAACCACACTAGTACAGACACGAAATTTGCATGAGAGGCTTTTAAGCCAATTCAAATACCTAAAAGAAACAAACAGCCCCACGAATAGCATAATTTTGCCAATTTTATTAACAGATAAGTGTTCACCAAGGAAAATACATTTTAAGGGTTGTAAACCGTTGAATTCAATTTGGAAAATGGCTTATGAAATTAGACATAATCAAATTTCACCAAAACCGATACAGCAAGAAATGCAATAATTGAATTTAAAGAAAATATACTGGTCTCGGATTCGATATGTGACATTTCAAACATTTGTCAGATAACTTTGTTTTTTATATTTTATTACCAGAGGAGGCCGAAGCCACATGCACCCTGTGGGAGTCAAACTCCTCACCAATAACAATGGCATTGGAGCGTCCTACGATTGAGCTAATACTAATCCCTTGATAGCAAAAATTGTTGTCAAGATTTCAATTTAGATCTTAAAATCTCACAATATTACGATTTTCAAAGGACTGAATGATCTAGATCTTAATGATCCCGATCTCGATCTTATAATCTTCAAAATCTCATGAACCTGAGGATCTCACAACTCAAAATTAACTACTTATTAAAAGTCTTAATAACCCTCAAGAGAAAGTGGAACAACAACAGCCCACCTTCTTTGTTCCTCCCAACATAGTCAAAGTCTCGATTTTCGGGTTGCACCGCACCTGACACGTCTCACCTTCATTGTTATCCACAAGAGCCAAAACTTTACTTGACTTCAGGAGAGAGCGAGAGCGAGCACAAATAATAAGAAAGAAAGATTTTATCTTATACTATATTTATTTATATATCTGTCCACGATTCATCGTTAAGGAACACGTGAAGTCTGCAAACTATCATACTTTATTACTTTCTTCATCGAAAAAATAAGTGATTCATCCTTAAATTTATTGAATTAAATAAGAAAACATGTTTTATAACAAGTATATATTTGTTCAAAGAAAAAGCTGTAAAATATATACATACATCATTCTCTCTCTCGCTCTCTCTCTATATATAAAGTGATTGGATTGTGCTAAAGACGGATCATATTCACTCACGTACTATTATTATTTTTTGAAGACATGAATATAACATGTTTTTTATTCTTTTATGAAATTCTTTAAAATTTTTAAATTACATTCATGTTACTGAAAAATAATAGATAGACATAAGTACACATATCATTTATCTGTATATATATTAAGACCATGATCTACATATATTATTTTGGTTGTTATCTGAAAGTTTCTAGTGCAGCGGCTGCCCTCGATCGTAATTGGAGGTTTGGGTCTTACGTATACACAACACATCCAATATTTTTCGGATGTTTATACAAATCAAATACGCCACATCTTACAAGTCAAACTCAGTTGCGCTATGTGAACTTGACTGTTTCACATCCCTTGCCAACTTGCAAGTGTAAGGCCATTAAATCAACAGCCTTAGCCCCAAATTTTAAATTTCTTATGGTATCAATTTTATAGGCCCCAAAAAAATTTCAACTCCTAGAACTTAAAGCCCCAAATTTTCAAGTCATATATTGTAAGCAAATTTCGTTTTAGGCCTTAATTTGTGTTGAATCAATCTTGCCAACTTGCAGCTTAGTATTGTCGATCTGCTTTCCCAAGGCTGATCCATCAATTAGGTAAGTGGCATGCATATTTTACTGAAGAAAACTCTCTTTTTTTTGCATGAAATTATAGGTATTTTTGTATTTTTACTGGGGGAAGAGCATATTATCATTGGATCTCTGTTTACAAGCACTGAAAAATGATTCGCCGACATGAAAGAGCCGATTAAGATGGGTCATCTTGATTTCCTTTAACATGGTATTAGAGAGATATTTCCATGCAGAGACAAAATATCCCTAGGCTTCAACAGCTTACCTCTCTATGGGTCTACTCACGAGTTGAAGGGCAGGGCATGACTTCAATATTCCAGGCGCGCGTCTGGCTTCCGCCCTTGATGTTCATCTTTCCATGATTAGGGATCACCCTACATTATTATTTTAAGCAAACGTCAAGCCTACCATTTCAGTGATAAGTGCCACATTGTTGAAGAAGACACTGGATTATTTAAGTGCAGTTTCTCCGTTGTATTCAGATGAAAAAAATGCGTATAGAATTGAGTAAATTTCCCTGGTGCAAATCAAATAAAGGAAATCAATCATAGTTCCTTGGGGTCGAAGTCTGAGAGAATCTTTCTGTGGAACTCTCTTATGAATGCTTTGGTTCTTGCGTTTTCTATACTGTAATAATCAGTCATTATTTATTATGGCATCTTTTTCTCAATATGGCCCGACCATGACCCTGGATCTTGTAGTGGCGGGGCCCCGGTCCACATTTTATATGGCCTTTAAAATGCTGGCCTGGCATGACCTTTGAGGGTGTGTTTGATTCGTGGTTTCAAGGTTCCTTATACTAGAATTGGAGGCTTAGATCCACATGAGCTTGGAATCATGGTCTGCGTTTGATTTGTGAGTAGTGTTAGTGCTTGGATTTTTATGCAAGGATGAGTAGGAACACGTGAGAGAAGGTGTTCGGGTTTTTCTACGAAGCCCATGGATCCAATTACTGTGGCTCTTCTCTCCTCGGTGCTAACATTTTTTACTAAAATTGGAACTATGGAACTATAGTCCCACGACAGTGATGATTTTCATGTTTGATGGACAGCAGAACTTGGAACCATGACCACAAAAAATCAAGGTCCAGTTCCTTTGGAACCACGGGATCATAGTCCGGGCCAGATCAAACCCTTGTGCGAGGCTTGACCTGCATGTATGTGTGTGTGACATCTGGCTCTGAGGGCAGGCCCATTTTGACATCTCTACACAAAAAGTAAATTTTGATTTGGATATTCGGCCTTCATTGGACTTACTCGATAAGCAAAATCCAAATCTAAACCCTAGCAGTGTTGGACTTACTCGATATGTTTTGTTTGCACTCCCCAGATTCTATGTAGCGTTTATCTAAAGTCTAGAGGTAATCGATGGAGTTCATCTGTTGAGTTGGAACCATTTGGAAGCCGATAATCTAAGTTGATAAATTATGTAATAATGTATTAAATAGTATGTTAGTGAGGTTGTTTTAGAAGTTTCTACTTCTCATTGTTCGTATTCCATGAATGATAACACATTTAGCATGCATCTCTTTCACACGTTAGGTAGGTTCTTTATTGCAAAAGCATATATAAGAGTGAAACGCTAGGTGTACAATACATTTGATGGAACACCCGTGAATGATATTACCCATGGATCTTTTGATTAAACATGAGTAAACTTGTGTTTCTCGAAGAGTAACTAGAACCAATTAAGTCCTGTTTTTATGTTTCAATTGAACAGTTTCTGTATTTTATTATGATCAAGGGAGAAGATTGTTCTTTTTTACCAAACATATGCACATCAAATCACAACCTTATAATGTCATGATAAGAAGAAGAGATCTTCCTCGGTCAATCCCCTTACCCCTCATTCTTTGAGAATCATAAAGAACCTTTTATGAGTTTGAATTTGTCCATTTCGAATTCGAATTCACATTCTTTTCTTTCCTTCTCTTTTTTAATTTGTTCCCATTTTTAACGTTTTTCAACAAACGTGCCTATTTTGATTTAGTCAATTCTTTTGAACAGTTCTTAACAACTGAGGGACGCACAAGGATATGTTGAAGGTCTTAGGTTCCATACCCGAGGTTTGCATTTCTGGTAGGAGACTGTCTAACCTCAGTTTGCCTAAAAAAATGTACGACCTCATATCCTTCATCGGATTTCGGCCTCGGTTTGGTTTTCTAGGTATGGTTTTTCTCCCTATATAACAGAGATTTTTCTTAGGAATGATATGCCTTGACCTTAGGGCCTTAATTTCCCTTCTCACAAATGCAATTATTTCATCCAAACTTGACATTATTGAGTTGCTGGAAATTGAACTCAAAAAATGGATTAAAAAAAAGAAATTTAAAATCACGATTAGAGTTTGGAATTGGTTTTGGAAAAACAAGAATGGATCAAACAATTTTTAAAGATTCATATCCCACCGAGCATGCCAAATCTGTCCCACCGGCGTGCCAAATCTGTAGATATGAATTTTTATATCAAAGCCTATTTAGAGACTTACAACAAAATTCTCAAACTATGTCGTGTGCACGAGCGTGCCAGCTAGTTTGCTCAAACTAACAAAGATTCATTTCTGACTTCGTATAGCGATTGTGGACAAGTGAATTTTTTACGATGTAGGCCTTTTTGAACCGATCCTCAAGGGTCAACGTAGACGCTTTGAAAATCGTTTGAGATCCAATAAATTTTCAAAACCCAATTTCAATTCCAAAAACTTGACAAAAACCATGATTTTCTTCTTAATTTGAAAACATTCCAAGTCTTGAAAAAAAACACAACTTGTTTATGTTTCTAGAGACTTGTTTCTAATTTTTCTTGAACAGCTTCTAAATCTCCAAAAATTCTAAATGTTTTACAGAAAACAAAATTTAATGTACTAATTTAGAAACTATTTTTATTTTTGTTTTATATATTGTATATTTATTCAATTAAATCTGAGAAGAGACCCCATTCAAACATTTGAGACTGACCTGTGCCATAAACTTAGAGGTATAGAAAAACGATTGTATCTTTATGCTCATACCTACAATTTCTTTGAACTTAGTCTTGTTGAAAATCTATGAACATTAGCTTTCCAACAAATTATTTTCAATAAAAATGGTTCACTGTATACAAAGATATGAGATAATTACCCAACCTCTATTACAAGAACTTCTGGTTTTAGAGAATCTATTCCAGTTTTATTTGATCTTCTCTGATTTTAGTTATGATGTTTTACAAGTGAAAAATTCTTGAAAATTTTATGAAAAGTGTGTTGGTGTGCAGATTAGACAAACAAAATTTTGAAATATTTGGAGTAGAGGATAATGAAATAAAAATTATTTATCGAACATTTATAGAGTGCAAAAAAACATGTTTTTGATTTTTACAGGATTCATGTGTGTTTTTGTCTGGACTAAAATTAATCCACAGCTATTCAAAATAAATAAAATTCTAATTACTACATGAGCATAGGGGGATTAAGAGGTCTATAATCTTATATTATGTTATGGAGTAGAAAGAATCAAAATTAAAACATATAATCAGTAGCATATGAATGAAAAAGAGACGGGGCAATATATGAACCTTGATTAACATATCATAATGGAGACATGAGCTCCTTAATTATAATACCATTAATATTAATAAAAGAAGAGATAATAATTAAAAAAATAAGTGAAGAGCAAACATGTGGTGAAAGGATGGGCTGACAGCATGTGGCGACGAACCTCCCCTTCTTCTTTCTCTCTTTCTCTCCCTCTCTTGGCCACAAATTTCGTTGATGGCTAGACGATTTGTGGCTTGCTTGCTTGAACTCGGATTAATGGTTTGCCGCCCCCTTAAGGGGCCTTTTATAGGCCAAGAGCTGCTTTTTTGCTGTAAATTTTTGTAAGGCAACCTGTCCTATTGAAGGTGTTTGAAATTGGAAAGTAAATGCTGACCCTTCTTGCAAAAAATTTGCTCCATTGGATATGATAAGTACAGTTGATCATTTGATGAAGCTTGATATGGTAAGTTGCTTAATCCTTTGATGTTGAACTAGGCAGGTAAGTGTTGATGAAACTGGCCAGCCTTGTATACCTTAGTGACTTTCCAAATTGTGTATCAAGGTCACATTCCTTTTTCGTGGATGACAACGACTTTCTTTCCTAAATGTTGACCTTCCTTCTTTAACGTTGACTTTCCTTTTTTGATATCGATCGTCCTTTTTTTATACCGACCTTCCTTTCTTGACACTGAATTTCCTTCTTCAATGTTAACTTTTCTTTTTTGAATGCCAACCTTCCTTTCTAATACCTAAAACTAAAAATGATAGGTTACCTTACCCAATAATATTGAAATTGGTAGGTGCGTGATTGTTGCCTTTTTGGTTCATGCCACCTCCTTTTTCTAGAGAATTTGTCTCCTTGTGGTCCGAGTTTTATATATGGCAGGTATGGTTTCAAATACTTTATATAAAGAAAATTATTTTTATATTTAAAAACATCAAATTTAATGAAATCTTCAAATATTATTTTTAGAGAACACTGAGTTTCATTCCCAGTTTCTATTTATAAGGGTGACCTACTTTCTCTTCATGAGTCAATCTATAACTACCTTGACTATTTAACCATTTTCATGGGTATAAGGTATCAAACCACTTTAACCACTTCAACGGGTGTAGGGTATCGAACTACTTCAACGGGTGTAGGTTATCGAACCACTTTAACGGGTGTAGGGTATCAAACCACTTTAACCACTTTAATGGGTATAGGGTATCAAACCACTCGGAATGAGACTATTCTCGATCGAGCAAATTTTTGAGGTCTGGTTTGAATTTAATTTAAATGTCAAGGTTTTTGGAATTTTGTAAATTTATAAATTTGCAAACATTTTTGGGTTTGATTCTCAATGTTCTCATTTTCATTTGTTTATATAAAAAGACTTGTTTGAAGTCATCATTTCTTTGAAGGAAATCATTTGAAAAGGTAGAATCCTACCAATTTGGTCATGAGGGCAAAATAGTTATTTTTATAAACTTTTGTCCAATTTTAATTTTTTTTTGAGAGGATGAAATATATCATCATTTTGAGGTTGTTAGAAAATTTTGTAGTGGAAATAACTTCGTTTAAGGTATTTTTATTTGAAAAACTCTTAAAAGTCCTAAAGGTGTCAAAAAAAGCAAAATTTCTAAAAGATGAAAAAAATTATTTTGAAATTATTTTGGGTGTTTATACTATCATTCTTATTATTTTATATCTATTTGAATTTGATGTTCACCAACTTAATATTATCAAAATCATCACATTCCTCCTTTACTTCCTCTGCCAAGTATTTCTCAACCTCAAACTTATATTCCTTTGCATCCTTGTTTTTCATATATTGTCTAAACATATTCATTCGAAGAGAGTGAGAATCTTGTGGTGCATTATCTTATTCATTTGTTAGAAATGGGTTAATACCTTGTGATATCCTTCTTCACCTCCATGCTTTTTCTTATAATCTTCATAGAAATTTATCAAAACCCCATATACATATGCACGCAATTGATAATTCACTGTTTTTTCATAAATAGCACTAAAGTTAATACCCACGGAAAAAGTTATTGATAGTGATATAGGTAGAACCTGAAAAGCTCAAAGTCATCCCATAAAAAATAGTTAGAAACTTCACAAAAATGTTAGCATTATCTTAATTTTCTTTCTTATGTGGTCCAATCTTTTTATCATTCTCTAAGAAATAAGAAAGGTATTGTTTATTATTTTCTTCCAATCTTTCAAATGCTCATCCAAATTTTAATTCCAAGTTCAACATTAAGTAGGTAGAATTCTACCTAGTCTTAATTTAAAGTGATACACGACCTCTAGTGGAAAGCTTCTCCACCTCAACATACTCCCTAAATATTTTCAACCATAATGGGCAAGACATCACATATTTGACTGCATTACAGATGCTAGTAATAGATGTGTCAAGATCTTTCATACCCTCAGACATAATTAAAGTAAGTATATGAGCAAAACATCTTTTTCCCAAGTATTTACTTTTTTCTTTATAAAAGTAAGAGCAATATCATTAGAAGTGTATTATCTAGAGTCAAAGAATTTCCTCAATGCCCCATTCAAGCAAACAAGATTTAATGAGATTGTTAATTGTTTTCCCTTCATGATTGATCACTTGACAAAAATTAATGATTCTCTTTTGCTAATTTCAATTTTCATCAATAAAATGGGTTGTCAAAACCATGTAAAAAGTTTTTTCCACTATTTTCACTTCCATCCATAGAGGTTACCTTCTAAAAATCAAGAGTTTGTTGATTCGTTACCATAAACCTCTTATATAATGGGGATTTCTTACATTGTGTTTTTACTTAGAACTAGACCCTGATTTTGAGTCACAGCAATAACATCCACCACAATAATTATAATAGCATTTTAATAACACTTCATTAGCAACATTTTCTTAACTAAAACGATTCCAAACCCTTGAACTTTCTCTTGAAGGTTTCCTTTTACTCATATTTGATGAGCTATGAACAAACTTAGGATGAAGTGCCTCCACATCTTCAATTTCAGCATTATAAATCATGTCATTTTCATCTTGATTTCCCATCTAAAGAAGGTAATGATAAAAATGTCACATGAAGTATTGACAATTCAATATATTACTATCCATTATATAAGCATAGAAAGAGTATATTTTTCTCAAAAAACATTAACAAAATTATCTAAAAAGAAGCAAAAACTTTCACTCTACAAACAACAAAACTATAAATGTTTGACCTTCATAAGCAACCCGAATGCCGCAAAGTATTTTGTAAATAATCATTAAACTACAAAGACCAATCAAAGCTCCTCCTCAACCTCATAAGCAACATGTGATCACCATATGAGAGTACTATTTACAAAATTCTCATTTCAAAAAAAATACTTATAGCCAAGAATACCACACAAGCAAGTTATTCTACAAACAAATTATGCATAATTGTCAGCCATCAAAGACCAATACCCTAAATGTTGATTTTTGAGACCTAAAATCTACAAGCTCATGAAGCAAAAAGTAGAGTATGGAGAAAAGAAATAATAGCTGAAATGTCAATCCCCAATATGAACACTTTAAGTCCTTCAATCCACAAAACTAAGAGCAGAAATAAAAAGAAAAATTTGAAGTGGGTGAGACCAAGAAATCTATAATCATATAATTGGGAGTAGACCCCCTACCCAACGAACAATAGTTACAATACTAATTATCAAAACAACATAAAAATGAGGGTAGAGAGAAAATATATAATAGCTGAAATATCAATCCCCGGCATAAGCACTTCAAGTCTTCAACCCATAAAATTAAGAGTGGAAACAAAAAGAGAAAGAGAGAGCATTAATTTCAAACCCTATCATCAATAGTAAAAGAAACAATGAAGCCCTAAAATCTCTTGAATCCTAAAAGCCAAAAACAATGATACCAAGAAAATCACATGATAATCATCCATAATCATCAAGATTCAAAACATCCTAAAATTTACGAGAAACTAACGTTAAGACGACAAAAAGAAGTAAATAGAAAGGGTATACCTACACTTTTGGCTTCCAAATTAAGGATTCTATGAATAGCACCAAATCAATGAGAGAGAGACAGATTTAACATGTGGCGGCTGGCTGTTTTGCTTTCAATTGTGCCCTATGATTCTGGTTAACACAATTTCAAGTGAATTCTAAATAGAATAGGGGCAGGAGGGGGTGTTTTAGTTGTAGGGTTAACTTTAATGGTTTAGTTCTTAGCTAGGAACTAGGAACCAAACCATTTATTTTTATCCTATAAGCATTCATTTGATTTTTAGAAATTTTGAAAATCACTTTTTCTCTATTTTTATGATATTAAAATTTTACTCCAAAGTCTATGTAGAGACTTGAAATAAGTTTTCAATCTACGTCGTTTGTGTGGAAGTACTAGCTAGTTTGCTTAAACTAGCAAAGATTGATTTTTTGACTTCGTGTAGCGATTGTGGGGAAGTGAGATTTTTTTATCTTAGGCCTTCTTCAACCGATGCTCAAGGGTCAACCTAGACTCTTTGAGGATTGATTTGAAGAAGGTGCGTCTTCAAAATTCACTTTCGAATCAACTTGAATCAACCAAAACCGTGCACTTTGCTTATGAAAGGAAAATTTTCAAAGTTGTGAAAAACAGAAATTGGTTATGTTTTCAGAACTTGTTTTAGATTTTTATGAACAATTTCAGAATCTCTAAAATTCACAAAAATTTTACAGTGAGTAAATATAAATATTAATATTGTAGAACTATTTTTATTCTATTTTTTGTGATGTGATTGTATAGAATTAAATCAATAATGTGTCTCTTCTCAAGCATTCGAAACTGATGTTATAGAAATATAGAGGTTTAAGAAATGTCTGCATCTCAGTTTACAAAGCTCCAATCTTTATGAACTTGGTGTTGTTGGAAATCTATGGATGTCAGATTTTTAATGAGACATTTAACTAAAATTTGTTCACTACAAATAGAGTTATGGGATGATAACCCAAGCTTTGTTGTAGGAAATAGAGATTTGACAAATTGAACTATGGATTTTTCTAATATTCCCCAATTTTAATTACATGAGTGTACGACCCTAAAATTCTTGAAAGGTTTATCATATGTGGTCTTGTGTATGAGGATTCAGTGTACCAAATTTCAGATCATTTGAAGTAGAGAGACGAAAATAAAAAATAAAACATTAGACGAATGTATATTGCTGAAAACAGTTTTTCATGTTTAAAATATACATGAATAAATTTCGTCTGAATTAAAAGACTAATAACAACAATTTTAAAGTAAATGTAGCTTAAGCATAGAGGGGATTAGAAGATATAAGAGAGTATATCGTATATAGAGGTAAGAGAAACTTGAAATCAAACATGTAATGGGCGTGAATGTAAAGAAATGAAGTGGACAACATCACTAGCTATTACATCATGGGAGAGATAATTGCTCCATTAATACAACCTTTTTTAATTGAATGGGAGTAAGGAGAGATTAAAGTAAATGAGGGATAAGAGATAAACCTTGCAATCAGACCTTCCTTGGCATTGGACGTGGAGGATCTTTGAGGAGACGACTCCTTCTTCCTCTCCTTTCTCTCCCTCTCTCTCTCTCTCTCTCTCTCTCTCTCTCTCTCTCTCTCTCTCTCTCTCTCTCTCTCTCTTTCTTCACCTCCTCCAATGCTGAAAATCAGCCCCCAAGGTGCCTTTTTATAGGCCTCAATGGGGGAAGGCCTAGAGCCTTTCATGGTTTTGGGTTGGATGAGCTTTTGGATCCCCTCTCTTCATCCAACTCTTGGTTGGACCCAAAGCCTTCACGTGGGCTTATGATGGTCCCTTTTGGTTAAGACAGGCCCAACCCCATGTGGCTAGGTCAGCCAAGTGGCTTGGTCTAGCATGATGGGGTCAAATGGGTTCAGTTAGCCTTGGTGTAGTCGGGTGCAATCGGTTGGCCTTGGTGCAGCCGGCTAAGTTCAATTTGGAGCAACCTTTGGTGTCATATTTGATGGAGTCGTGGCTTGGCTTGATCCATGTCTTTGATCCTCCTTTAGTCTATGACTTAGTTTAAATCAACTTGTTCGTCATTGCGTATAAATCGAGTCTTTGCCCTTGGTTTTAGGCTCTTAATTTGGCGTAGCCGATCTTGGTTTCAACTTTCTTAGCCCGTTCGAGCCTTGGGTCCTTTATCTTGGTCCACATTCTTGTTTTTGCTTCGAGATCGGATTGGGATGTTTCACTCGATCCCGCTTTGATTTTATTCGTAGCTTTGTCCTTTAATCAGACTTGAATCATGCACTTGATTTCAGATTCATGGTTTCAATTATTTCTTTTCACTATTTGAAATTATTTTATTTGAAATATATTTGAAAATATCGAGTTTTATCAAATCTTCAAGTATTTTTTTTTTTAAATAACTGAGTTTTATTCCCACTTTTTGTTTGCATGGGTGACCTGCTTTCACTCCGTGAGTTAGTCTTTATCGTTTCAACCACTTTAACCCTTTCTTGAGTGTAGGGTATCATACCACTTTAACTCTTTCGATGGGTGTAGGGACTCAAACCTCTTTAACCCTTGGGTGTAGAGTTTTGGATCGCTTTAACCTTTTCATGGGTGTAGGGTCCTAGAGTAGCACTATCCTCAAGCAAGTGAATTTTTGAAGCCGAATTTGAATTTCAAAGGTTTTTGGTAAATTTGATATTTTGCAAACATTTTTTAGTTTGGTTCCCAATGTCTCATTTTCATTTGTCTCTTTGAAAAAAATTATTTGAAAATATCTTCTTCGAAGAAAATCATTTGAAAAAGTATAATCCTGCCAATTTGGACTTAAGGGCAAAGTAGTTATTTTTTGGCTCTTTGTCAAAATTGGATTTTTTGAGAGGGGTGCAATTTATCCTTATTTTGAAGCTGTCAAGAAATTTTGGTATGGAAATGAGTTCATTTAAGGTGTCTTTATTTAAAAACCCTTAAAAGACCCAAAATCGTAATTTTTTCTTAAAAAGGTAAAATTTTTAAAATATCAAATCTTTTGAAAAAAAAATTGGTGACTATAGATGCCCCTCTTTAGCATTAATTCATATTTATTTGGTTAATAACAAAGAATAACACCCATAAAAAATTGTATTTTTTTTAATGCAAGAGTTGATTTGAGTTGAATTAGGATTTCAAGAACTTTTCCATTTTTGTTAAGGGATTCATTCCTTGGACTTTGGTTATCCTAATTCCAATGAAAGAAGATTTCTAGCAAGGGTGACTCAATATGCATGGTAGTCGATCAATGCAAGGATCATATATTCATAAGACTATCTATGAATGCACATGGGCATGAGACGTATGTAATGGATGAATAATGTATATTTGGTGATCTCCACAATTTATTTAGATGAGATCCCATGAAAGTTTGTTGCCCTAAGTGGGATGGCTTCCATGTTCATTTTCTTGATATCTTGAGTTTTGTAAAAATCATTTTAAAATTGATACTTTCTTTTTATTTCTATCAAAAGAGACTTTCCTTTCCTATATTTCCCTTAACTTTGGTTTTAATACAAAATTACTTGGTAGAGCTCTTTATAGATGGAAAAACTTAACAACATTTCAAAACTCCATTTTCCACACTACAAGGCCTAATCCTCAAACAAAATGAGATCCAAATTGGTAGGTTTTATTCCTATTTTAGGATCATAATTACAATCTTTTTTCTTTTGGGATAAACTGTAGGGAAATGGGGGAAGAATTTCCATGGTCCCTTCTGAAGCGTCCCGTGGTATAAGGAAAAGAGATTTTTAATGGAAAATTACTCTTTTGAGCTTTGACTTTTTTTTTCTTTTCTTTTCTTTCAAAGGGAACCTTTATATTAAAGGCTTTTTGTTTTTTTCTTTTTCGTTTTAGGAAGACCTCTATATTGGAGGTTTATTTTCTTTCCTTTTTTTCATTTTGACTTTTTGTCGATTTTCCTTTTTGGAGAGAATGAAGTGGGAAAACAACTTATCCCTTTAAATACTTGGTCTAATCAAGTATGACCTATTTCATAATAACACATACAATTTGAAAATATTTTACTATTTTGAACTATATCCTATCTTGTAAAAGGACTTTTGAAATGTCATTTTATGATTTTGAAAACACTCCACTT
The DNA here is from genome assembly GCA_036023115.1 of Brasenia schreberi. Lineage (NCBI taxonomy): Eukaryota > Viridiplantae > Streptophyta > Magnoliopsida > Nymphaeales > Cabombaceae > Brasenia > Brasenia schreberi. Next base: position 7,607,795 of record JAYKKT010000080.1, on the reverse strand, counting down.
TACATAAAGCATCAATCCCTAGTTAAAAGGCATATATTTAACTTAGTCCCTTCTTCAAGAAATTAAAGAACCATTTTTTAAAATCATTTCAAAAGAATTTGTTGTAGACACTAAATATCTTTTTGAGCATTGATAGAGTCTACCAAGTTTCTTCCCTAGGCATCAATTAGCCAATATTCATGATCGAGTTTTTTAGCCCTTTTATGACATGGGGACATTCTCACTTGGGTTGCCACCTTCCAAGAGGATGTGAGCTTCTTGTGGGTGAATGATGTACATAAAATGCATGACATATAAAATATATTCCATATGAGATGATGGAGATACATGCTTTATGAAATGATGAATGTGTTAAGTCTCATTGAAATGTGTTTAGGGAATGGATTCTACATGCCCTTAGTTTGGTGGAGATGGCATGAGCATTCATACTATGGCTGACCCTATTGTGTTTTGTGATGGATGATATTTAGTGTGATGAATGAATGATTCATACATGCATGATCTTGATTTTCAGCATGACTTAGGAATATGCATGATATGATCTTACCCATGATTTTCTTGATTTTGAGGAAGTTCATGTAAATTGACATCACTCAAATCATCTCCAAGGGAATTGATAATTTTTTTTTAAAAAAATGGTTTTAATTTTTCTCTTTTTTGTTTTGAAATTTTTTGTATTTTTGGTTTTTTTTTTTCAGTTTTTTTTGGATTTTAGGAATAACCTATACAATATATACAAAACCCAGACTTAGAATTATGTCCAAGACAGATCTGGGGGTTCGGGTGCATCAAGGATGTGCACCCGAGGTGTGGTTTGGAGGGTGTTCTTGGGATGAATCTTAGGTGCAACCCAATGTGCCCCTAGGGGTGAATAATGTAAATGGGTTTTGTCAAAACCGATTTTGAAATTTGTAAACTGTTTTGAAAACCAAAATTTTTGAGATTTTAAACTTTTTTATTTTTTTTGGATTTTTCCAAACAAATCTAGAAGAATGAACATAAAAGACTTTCTTTTTGAAATTTTCAGATTTTTCTAATGTTTTTGGGTTTTTGAAATCTTCTAGATTTTTTTGGTTTTTTCAAATATACTTTTTTTTGAGATTTTTTCTAAAAAGGGGTTTTCCATAAAACCTACAAAGAAAACACCATGAATTAGACTCTAAACAAGCGGTCTAAGTCATAGGTTTCGATTTAAGTTGGCTCTAAAGCACCCTTGACCCAATTGGTCATAGGTGGTGGCTCAAAGGGTATAGATGGGGTGTATCCTAATACATGTCGACCCAAGTTTGATGGAGGTAGGACGGGTTCTAACGTACCTTGGTTTTTGGCTCTTAGACCCTGGTATGGTATATACCCCATGTTCAATAACATATTCCAAGGCTTTTTAAGTTTTGAAAAAATTTGATAAAAGGAATGACCTTAGAATAATGTATCGTCCATAATATGGTTATATACTCGAGTTTTCTTTAGTGTGTCTAGGAGGTGGATGGCTTGAGAGATGGAAGAGTTTGACTCAGGTGCCTCTAGGATACATGTGACTTTAGATAGTTTGGGATTGATCCTAGGTACAACCCAATGTATCCCTACAGGTTTGAATTTATATTGCTAAAGGAGAGCATGTTTGATCCCTTGCGAAGTGAAAAGGTATGGATTCCAAGGGAAACCATGGTTGGTCCCTTGGTTGGTTTAGGGATATTCAGGGAAGTCATGGCTATAGGCTTGGATTTATGAGACAAATATAGGCTCAAAGAGATTTATTTATACATGGTAGAGTTAGGTGTAGCTTGGATGTCGATATAAACCTTAGGAGTAACCATGTCTATCATATTATGAATTTTCTTTTTTTTTTGTTTTTCATTTTGAAATTCTTTTTATTTGTGCGGGACATTCGGCGCACCTTGAAAATCCACGTCCTTGACATCATTTGGTGGGGTTGTGGGTGCATGAGTGTGATTTGATACATGAAATACATATGAATGGTTTATCGATCCTACACTAAGAAGGAAATGATCGAGTAGGGAGTTTGGGGAGAGTGAGTTTCAGGCATATCTTTCTCGAGCTTTACTACCTTTGCATGGTGAGAACAAACTTCCTTGTTGGCATCCCAAAATGGCTCGAGCTCTTGTGTGTCTTTGAGCTCACGTTGCTTTTGTAGGTCTTGAATTTCGTCTTTCAAGCCTGTGTGTGTGCAACACTCATTCTTTGTGATTGTTTCTTTAGGAGGAAAAACCTCCGAAGTGTGTGAAGTAGTGCTTATAGATGTGAAATTTTTTATTTCAAAGTCTATGTAGACACTTCAAATAAGTTTTCAATATACGTCATTTGCGCGAGCGTGCCAGCTAGTTTGCTTAAAGTAGCAAAGATTGATTTTCTGACTTCGTGTAGCGATTGTGGGGAAGTGAGATATTTTCGTCTTAGGCCTTCTTGAACCGGTGCTCAAAGGTTAGCATAGACGCTTTGTGGATTGATTTAAACAAGGTGCATTTTCAAAATTCACTTTTGAATCAACTTCAATCAACCAAAAACATGCACTTAGCATATGAAAAAAAAAATTTCAAAGTTTTGAAAAACATAAACTCGTTCTGTTTTAAGAACTTGTTTTTGAATTTTTCTAAACAATCACTGTATAAAATTAAATCAAGAATGTGATTTTGCTCAGGCATTCAGAACTGATATGTTAAAGAAATATAGATGTTTAAAGAAATATATGTATCTCGGTGCACAAAGCTCCAATCTTTATGAACTTGGTTTTGTTAGAAAGTTATGGATATTAGCTTTTCAATGAGATATGTTTCACTGGAATTGGTTCACTACAGCTAGAGTTATGGATGATAACCTAAGCTTTGTTATAAGAAACATAAGTTTGATAGATTTAACTATGGATTTTTGCAATCTTCCCCAATTTTAATTACATGGTTGTACAACCCTAAAATTCTTAAAAATTGTATCATATGTGAGTTTATGTGTGAGGATTTGATGTACCAAATTTTAAATCATATAGAAAAGAGAAATGAAAATGAAAAATAAAACATTAGACGAATGTATGATGCTTAAAACAAATTTTTGTGTTTAAAACATACATGAATGCATTCCGTCCAAAATTAAAAGACTAATCACAACAAACTTAAAGTAAATGACTGAATTGAAATATATTTATAGCTTAACCATAGAGAGGCGAAGAAAACTTGAGATCAAACATATAATAGGCATGAATGTAAAGAAATGAAATGGACAACATCACTAGCTATTACATTATGGGGGAGACAATTGCTCCATTAATACAACCCATTTTAATTGAATGAGAATAAGGAGAGATTAAATTAACTAAGGGATAAGAAATAAACCTTACAATCATACCTTCCTTGGCACCGGATGAGGAGGATCTTGGAGGAGATGTCTCCTTCCTCTCTCTCTCTTTCTCTTTCTCTCCCTCTCTTGCTTCTGCTCTTCCTCTCTCTCTCTTAGGCTCTTTTCCCTCTTTCCTCAATGTTGGAAAATAGCCCCCCAAGGTGCCTTTTTATAGGCTTTTTGTGGATCTCGAATTGGGCTTGAATGAGTCTTTTGGAGCTAACTCTTGACCCAATTCTTGGTTGGACCAAAACCTCTTCACATGGGCTTATGGTGATCCCATTTGGTCAAAGCAAACCCAGTCCCATGTGGCTAGGTTGGCCAAGTGGCTCGGTCTAGCATGAGGCGGTCAAGTGGCTCAATCTTGCATGATGCGGTTAAGTGCAATCGACTGGCTTTGGTTCAGCTGGCTAGGTTCTCTTTGGGGTAGCCTTTGGTGCCATATTTGATGGAGTTGTGGCTTTGCTTGGTTCATGTCTTTGGTCCTCCTTTAGTTCATGACCTGATCTTCTTGAACCCTTGCTTTAGGCTAGCCCATATATTAGTTTGAATAAACTTGTTCGTCTTTGAGTGTGGCTCGAGTCTTAGCCCTTAGTCTTAGGCTCTTGATTCAACATAACCATCTTGGCTTCAACTTCCCTAGCCCGTTCAAAACTAGGTCCTTCGTCTTGGTCCACATTTGGTGCATAAGCTCGCTCCTTGTCTTCTTCTTGCCACTTTGAGATCGGATTGGGATGCTTCGATTTTGTTTTGGCCCTGAGATCGTGCCTTCTTCTAGGATCATCAGCGGGATTTTGCAACTTTCCTCCTCGTCCTCTTTTGAACTAATCCTAATTTTATCTTTGTTTACATTTTTAAAACTAGATTTAAAAACTTAAAACTTTTAATTTCAAAATCTTTGTTTTTGATATTTTATGAAATTCATAGGTCGTATTTAAATCATGAATTTTTCAAAACCAACCTACTGTTTCAAAACAAGTTTGAATATGTTTTTGCAAAACATTTTGGGGTGTTTACAAATGCCCCTTTTTGATATTATTCCAAATTTATTTGGATAATTGCAAAGAAGAAATACACCCTTTTAGATTTTTCTTCCCAAAACATGACTTGAAAGTGTGGATGTTTCCTTTCTTTTCATAGCATCCTTTTTCTCAGATTTTTATGAAAAAAGGGATTTTTGCCAAAGGGGATTTGACTTATACTAAGCACTAGTCCTAAAATGATCATGCATTTCCGACCTTTTGATGGATGTATGCATGTATGGTGTGTAATGTAAATAGAGTGTGGTATGTGTTTAGAGACTCACTCATGAGATGTATGAGCTTGAGGAGATGCCTATGAAGGTCGACTGCCCCAAGTGAGATAATCCCATATGATTTCTTTTGATGTTCTGGGTTTTCAAATTTTCTTTTCAAATGGGAACTCCCTTTTAGTTTTTATCAAAAAGAACTTTCAATTTCTTACATTTTCCCTTACTCGGGTTTTAATACCCACTACTTAGCAGAGGTTTTGTAGAAAATTCTGACTAACATTTCAAAATTCAATTTTCCACACAACAAAGTCTAATTTTCAAACAAAATGAAATCCAAATAAGTAGGTCCTATTCCTACTCTGTGATTTTAATGGAAAACCTTTCTCCATTGGGATAAGTATAGGAGATTTGAGAAAGAGTTACCACGGTCTCTTTTAAAGCGTCCCATGGTTTAAGGCCAAGAGAATTTTGATAGAAAATTGCTCTTTTTTTTAGATTTAGCTTTTTCTTTTCTTTTCTTTCAAAGGGAATACCTCTATTTTGGAGGGTTTTGTTTTTCCTTTTCTTTTTGAAAGACCTTTATATTGGAGGTTTTTGTTTTCTTTATTTTCTTTTAATTTTAGAAGATTTCTATATTGGAGGTTTTTATTTTCTTCCTTTTCGTTTGATTTTGCCAATTTTTCTTTTTGGAGAGAAATGAAGTGCGGAAAAACTCATCCCTTTGGATATTCGATTTAGTCAAGTTTATCCTATTTTCTAATAGCACCTATTATTTGAAAATATTTTGCTATTTTGAACTAATCTTCATTTTATAAGCCAAAGATTTTTGAAATGTTACTAACTGATTTTGGAAACTCTACTTTTCATAAAGCATCAATTCCCCCATTCAAGGTTGTAGACATGAAAATTTTCACTCTAAAGTTTATAAAAAACTTGAAATGAAACTTTCCGTATCTATGCTTGCGCGAGCGTGCCAACTAGTTCAAAAACTAGCAAATGTTTTGAAAACTTTAGACTTCTTGGATGATTATAGGCAAGCGGGATCTTTTCACTCAAACCTTTTTGAACCGATGCTCAATGGTCGGTATTGAGCACTTAGAAACTTTAATTTTGTAACAAATGTAACTCCATTCCACGTGAACAAGTGTTTTTGAAATGGTTTTGAGTTGTGCACTTTGATTCAATACTTGAAATGCACAAGCTTCTAAAAAATAGAGAATCTTATTTTCAAAGCTTGTTTGTAAAATAGATTCGAATGGGCTGTAGGTCTCCAAAAATCCTCAAATTTTTACCAGATTAAGCTGATAATATGGAGAGCCGGTATCCATTTACAGATCTAAATTTGGAGAAGTATTGAATCAGAGTTAAATATTTAAAGCAGACCGAGTCACTGATTTGAAACAGTTCTGTCCCAAAAATATAAAGACTCAAAGATGAGCCTTTATCTCCTTAACTATAACTCCGATTTTAATGATTTTAATTTTGTTGAAAAGTTATAAATGTTACATTTTCAATGCATCAAAAATCAAATGAATTGGATTCCTACGGACAGAGATATAAGATTTTTACCCAACCTCTGTTTTAGAAAATTCGACTGTGTAGTAGAAGTTCAGAAAATGAGTCGATCTTTATCCAATTTTATCATGGGGTTGCACAGTTCTAAAATTCTTAAAGATTTTATTTCTAATACCTTTGTGTTTGCCGATAATGCTCCTAAAATTTCAGCATATTTGGATCATGGAGTAAGGAATTAAAAATACAGCAATCGGAGATGTAGATGCAAAAAATGAATTTCAGTTTTGTAGAGAATATGTGCAAATACAAAACTCACACAAAAGCAAATTGCAACAACACTAACTCCGAATTTAAATTGCTGAAATGTAAAGGAATTGAAACTATTTTATAGCTTATGCATAGAAGAGATTAGAAATATAGAGGGTCTATAGTATATATGAAGGAAGAAGCATATCAACAAACATTTAGTGTGCGTGTGTGTATGGTGTTTCATCCATCAAATAAAATTTTGCAGCAACTCTAGATTATTAAACTTAGGGGGAGATGAAACTCCATTAATACAACCACATTTAATGAATCAAATGAAGAGAATCAAAATTGGGATTGAGCAAAAGGAGTCTTACACAGTTTTTAGAATGTGACAAACTGAACTTCAAGAATGAAGTCGGCCAAGGCTTGATCGTCTTCCTTCTAGCTCCCACGATTTCTCCCCTAGCTTCCCTCTTCTTCTTCACCCTCTAATGGATGTCCCTTCTTGGTGGAACTCCTTGCTAACCTAGCACACAACCCTTTAGGCAGCCTCTCTCTCCTCTCCTTCCAAGATACCTTTCACGCCCCCCCTTGACCCCTTTTTATAGGCCAAGGGGGGCTGGTTCTAGGAGACTCTATGGGGCGGGTTGGATCAGCTCCTTAGAGGCTTCTTGATCCATTTGATCCCATTTGCAAGTGGTCCCATCTTGACTTGGACCAGCCCCATGTGTGCTGGTCTTGTTGCAGCTGGTTTGGACTTGGCTTGGTCCTAGCATGATGTCCTAGCCGTGTATTGATTGAGTCTTCACCTCGATACCAAGTAGTGGCCGGGTATGCCTAGTTAGGCTCTTCCATTTTTCTAAGTTCAGCCATGCTTGAACTTAATCTTTGAATGATCCAGCTTCCACCTTGACGTAGCTCAATTCCTTCTTGATTCATCATGGTTTTGGCTTGATTTTATCTTGCTTCTTGGTTCCATGTTGGCCCCATCTTGATCGGATAAACTCGGTTTTGATTGACTTCAATCTTCTTTATGGCTTGAACTTATATTGATGAGTTGCTTCCCCTCATGCTTAGTCTTGTATGAGCTGGTCTTTGAACAACCTCCATCCTATGGTGCGTGCTTTTGGCCAATTGTACCCTCTTGGCTCATTATTGGGCCTTCTTGGAGCTTGGGTCGATCTTGGCATGAATTCTCCCACTTTGGTTGAATCAAACTCCCACTTTCGGTCCTTGAATTGGGCCTTGATGACTTGAAGCTATGTTGAATTGAACTCCTATGTATGATGAAGTCTAGGCTTGATGGTTTTGGAACTAGACTTTGGTTCAAAACACAAGTTTTTGAATTGGTTTAAACTTGTAAGTTTCGAAATTTCAAACCAGTTTAAATCTCACGTTTTCAACTTCAAAACGATATTTAAGAATTGACCTCAAAGCTTGCCGAAAAAACTTTTATTGAGATGTTTCAAAAATTTATTTTTGGGTGTTTACAAGGGTCACATAATCCATTTTGATCCTTCTTTCAAGAAATTCAAAAGGAGGCCCATTTTAAAAATCTTTTCAAAAGAATTTAAAGAAAATCTTATACATAATATTTTTTTCAAGTATTGGGCATTTATAGGGTCTACTAAATTTATTCCCTCGACATCAATCAATCAATATGCATTATTTGTAATTGCTCCTCTCACAATATAGGGACCATCCTACTTGGGCCGCCACTTACCAAGTGAATGTGGGCCACGATGGTGGATGGTTTTCAAGACAAGGTCTCCCACTTTGAAGTGGCAAGCCTTCATATGCTTTACATAATGTCAGGCTATTCTTTGCTGGTATGCATGTACATGATCCTTGGCAATGAGTTTCTTTTCATCAAGTAAATCAAGCTCAGCTATCCTAGCTTGTTTTAGGGTCTCTATGGGTAAATCAAGTGCAAGAGATGTATGGAATGAATGCAATTTAGTATGAATGAAAAGTATGACATTTGTACCATAGACCAATTCAAATGGTGTGACATTTGTGGGTGTACGGATGGAAGTCCTATAAGCTCATAAGGCTTCATCTAACTTCTCATGCCATGACCTACCCTTCTCTAAAATTTTCTGAATGATGCTTATGAGAATTTTGTTTGTGGCTTCAGCTTGTCCGTTGCTGATTCATTTTCAATCCGCCAATTCTTTGAAAATTTTCCGGAAAACAAAAGGAAAAGGATGAAGAGTTATAAATACAAGAGAGTCCTCTCTCAGTTTTTTTAAACGTTTCTTTGATAGAAAATCAAAGATTATATATAGATGTATATATATATACATATATACATATACATATACATATATACATATATATATATACATATATATATATACATATATACATATATATATATATACATATATACATATATATATATATATACATATATACATATATATATATATGTATATATGTATATGTATATGTATATATGTATATATATATATGTATATATGTATATATATATACATGTATATATGTATACATATATATACATATATATATAGTTGTATCCGAGTCATGAGACTTCTCGTTACCGCTGGTAATGAACAAAGCAATTTGTATTTTGGTTGGGTTCAGTTGGTCCCTTGCTCGTTCATGTTTGCTTTACAAAACAATAGGAGCTGTGCATGAACATGGTACGTTCAGCTTATGAAAGCTCACAAAATGATATGCTTTGCAATTTTTAACTAAATCAGCCTCAAAAGAAATTGTATTAGTTAAGGTAAATGAAGGCCATTTTTGTCTTTGACTTTCAGAGAGAGAGACGCAAGCTTTGGGTCGTCAATTGAACCCCCCAGCGTTTTGTGAGATAGACCCCACTGTATTAAATGCATATTGCATTCAAAAATCACGAGTCTGAGTGCGTGACACAATATACAATAGTTCCCATGATCAGGAGATCCCCCACTGCATTTCAAAAGACACAATGAAACAAAAGTTATTGCGCTTTCCTAGCCTTCCCCTCTCTCTCTCTTTTTTTATATATATATACATTCTCTTTCTCCGAAAGAGATTTGTACACACATACTGCACAGAGACACACACAGGAATATATATATATATATATATATATATATATATATATATATATATATATATATATATATATATATATATATATATATATATACGTGAAGAGATAGAGTGGATCCTATTTTTGCACATGTATCTCTCTTTCAATTATTTAAGACATTTGTACGATACGGTTACATGGATCCTTGATGTATCACTCGGCTCACAAGACTATTTAATGAAATATGGAAAAACCAAAAGATGCCCGAGGAATGGAGAGCAAGTACACTTATACCCATATATAAGAACAAGGGAGACATTCAAAATTGTGCGAATTATCGAGGTATCAAGTTAATGAGTCATACTATGAAATTATGGGAAAGAATTATCGAACGTAGGTTAAGATAAGTATCAAGTATATCAGAGAACCAATTTGGATTCATGCCAAGTAGATCTACTATTGAAGAGATTCACCTTTTGAGACGTCTTATGGAACATTTTAGAGCAAAAAAGAAAGACCTTCACATGATATTTATTGATCTAGAAAAAGCTTATGATAGGGTACCGAGGGAGGTTCTTTTGAGAACTTTGGAAAAAAGAGGTATCCCATTGACATATATTAACCTTATAAGAGACATGTATGATGGTGCAAAAACATGTGTGAGGACTCATGAAGGAACGACATACTTCTTTGAAGTTAATATTGGGTTACATCAAGGATCAACTTTAAGTCCATACTTATTTATAATGGTGATGGATGAGTTAACAAAACATATTCAAGATGAAGTACCTTGGTGTATGTTATTTGCAGATGACATTGTATTAGTGGAGGAGTCTAAGGAAAAAGTTAATAGAAAATTAGAACTATGGAGAGAAACATTAGAAAGAAAAGGCCTCCGACTTAGTAGAATAAAGACAGAATATATGGAATGTAAGTTTGATCATTTGGCTACTTCAGAGGACATAGAAATTAAAATTGGCACACATTGCATTCCCCAAAAGGAAAGTTTTAAATACCTAGGGTCAATTTTTCAAAGTGATGGAAGAATTGATGGAGATGTTACACATAGAATTAATGCTGGTTGGTTAAAATGGAGATAAGAAGATACCATTAAAATTAAAAGGTAAATATTATAGAGCAGCAATTAGGCCTGCCATGTTTTATGATTCTGAGTGTTGGGCAATTAATCATCAACATGTACAAAAGATGTCTGTGACAGAAATGAAGATATTGAGATGGATGAGTGGTCATACAAGAAAAGACCGTATACATAATGAGGTTATTAGAAACAAATTAGGAGTGGCACCAATAGAGGATAAAATGAGAGAACATCGTTTAAGATGGTTTGGACATATAGAAAGAAGATCAAAAGAAGAACCGGTAAGAAAGTTAGAAAAACTAAATTTGGAAAGTATTAAAAGAGGTAGAGGAAGACCACAAAAGTGTTGGAAAGAAACAATAAAGAATGATCTAGCTTATTGGGAGTTAACTGCTAACATGGCACACGATAGGGATCTATGGAAACAAAGAATTCATGTAGCCGACCCCATCTAGTATGGGAAAAGGCTTAATTGTTGTTGTTGTTGTATTTGTACGATAAGGTTACCTGTCACATTTTTTCTAAAATGCCTCTTATAACTTTTTCTTAGGGGCATTCAAGTTCCCAAAAAACAAAGACTTGAGCCTACACTATGAGGTATGGAGTATATGTATATATATAAAGAAGAGAATGTGTGACTCAATCGTGTTTTCTTGGGACTTGCATATCATACCCAACCCTTTACTTTTAGGATCATGAGTATGATTAATGTGTCTTTTATAATTTTTTAAATGCTTTTATAACTTTCTAAATTTTACTTATTCTCTCCAAAAGTAAAGAATGACCATGAGTATACATTATACCAAAGAATATATTATGTTTTTTTTTATATAGATGGCAATAAATGCTCATAATCTATCCATGCTCAAGTCTACTCAAATGTTTTCGCCATTTGATTAGCATTGATTGATATTTAAATTAAAAGTACCATTACTTTTGTACTTTGAATACAATACGATTAGTATTAAACACTTTTTTTTATCACTAAAACCATTCATATACTTAAATCTGATTAAACATCTTCATAATTTGATCGGCATTGTCAATGATGAAGATTTTCATTTAAAAAATAAAATTGTACATTAAATATGAAGTACAAAAAATACAATTGTACTTATAGACTTAAGCATGGACCACTATCTCTCTCTCTATATATACGTCTTTAGCTAGTGGAGGTCCTTATAATCATCAGTGGCATGTGTTTTACGCAGTGTGTGCGTATATATATCACGTATTTCAATGGGCCCATGGTTTTCCCAATCAAAGCATCGGTTGACATTCTTCATTCTCTTGTGTGAATCTTTTTCTTTCTTAAAATGCAAATGCTTGATATTACTATGATAGAATGTCAATCTTCCGCGTCGAAGTTCGTTGTTTCGAACTCCTAAATTTTCATTCTGTTGAAACTGGGATACCTTTAACAAGTAGTGGGGTGAGTTTACAGCGAACACTAACTCCCCACAGTAAATCATAATTTGGAGGATCAGCTCCTACCCGACCTGCAGACCCTGGGACACGCACCATACCTAACTCGACCCAAACCTGCCCGCCCCAGATAAGTTTCGTTGCATAAAAAATCTATCAAGATGCATCAGGCATCATAACAAAAACTAAAGCAAGTGGCCAAGACATTAATTGGAAAACCTTTTACAAGCCTAAACTATATCGTAGATTGGAGATGAAACATATGCTGTCGATGAACCAAGAGTGCTTATTGAAGACAACTTGGGCTTTGTATTTTAATGATGATACTCTCGGAGTTCAATATGACAAAGGAGAGTTGTTTCTATGACAACCAGTGATTATGTCGATCTCATCTAATTTGCGGTGGAAAGCAATAGTGAAAGTTTAACAGTTCAATGAGAAGAGAACCTGCTTTGATCATGGGAACGGTATAATTATATACTTTTGGAAGGATAAATGGTCGGATAAGAGCCGATCATTATATGAGAAAGTCCAATCCACTATTGTAGAGATTGAGTTGAACTTAAAGATGAGCAATTTAATAGAGAATGGTCAGTGGAATTAGGAGAGAATTTAAACCATCTTACCAAATGAAATAACAGATCATTAAAGATATTCCTCCATTGGCAATTGAATTGGGATACAGCCGCATCAAATGGGCGGCTACATCCAATAGAATCTTCTCTGTAAAGAGTGCATATATGACATGATCAGAGAGGAAACTAGGTATGATACATTACCACAGTGGCAAACATTTGGAAATGGCTTGAGCAGCATTGGATTCAATCTTTTCTTTAGATGGTTGTGCACAATAAATTACAAACCTACAAGATATGAGGGAGGTGAAACAAATCTGTTATTGAGTGTCATCGGCGCAAAAGCATATGATGACGTGTTCCATGCAATTCGGGATTGACCAAGAGCAACAGTTGTATGGCGTCTATTAGTACCAAGAGAGAAGAGCTTAGAACTATTTGGGATGAAACGATGCACTTGGATGCATCATAACCTTATTTATAAGTTGAAGAGGAAGGGAGAGACTAAATAGAGGCTGATGCTCGGAGTGGGCTGTTGGTGGTTATGGAAGTAGAGGAACGAGTACCTCTTCCAAGTCAGATCAAGACTCCCTCATATCTCAGTGTTATCGGTTAAATGCTTTGTGTCCACTATTGAAAAAGCCAATAACAAGTCCAATAATGATATAGACAAGAGGGTGGAAGGAGGTGAAATAATCTGATCGACACCGGCAGAGGGGTGAATTAAGACTAATTGTGATGGTGTCAGTTGGGACAATCCGGGAGTAGCTAGTTGTGGGGGCGTACTACGAGATACAAATGCAAGATGGCTAATCGGCTTTTCTTATAACGTCGGTTAGTGATCGACTCATGAATGCCGAAGCATGGAGAACACTATTGGATCTTGAATTTGGCCTGGGCCAAAAACTACCTTACGATAACCCTTGCTAATAGACTCCTATCACTAATAAGATGGCTCCGTAATGACCAGTCACTGTTGGGCCTTGAATTGTAGGCTGATAGGCTTGAGTTTTGTACACAAGTGACCCTAGGCTTGTTGTCTCACCTGTAACATAAAAGAATGGCCCCAAATGTTGTCAGTGCTCATATTGCATTATAACTTAGCACTCGCACTTCAAGGAAAAGGCGCTAGAGGTTCCATATTAAAGGTAATGATGGCAGTATTTACCCGATCAAGGCAACCCAAAACTATCCCGACCTAAAGTGGGTAGAGAATACTTGATCGTATCATGTTTGGGTTTGGGTATAAGGATAAGGTGCTCGACCTCATACCCGACATATATATTCCTTGTTTCTGCCTCGTACCGTCTTCTGTTGTTGGAGAAAAAGAACCCATACTCACCCCGTTGAGGTTTAGGTCAGTGTGGGGTATAGGTCTCTCTCCTAATCCACTTTGCTATCGCCTAGCTCATCTCTCCTTCTCTCTGAGAAGGTCTCTCTTAATACACAAGGACCGAACCCCCCTCGAGTACTACCCGGCTCCCTTTTATCATACTAGGAACCAGTTACATGGATCCTATGTGAAGCGGATACTAACCCAACCAGTTATTGGACTCTGTATATTAGAACTAAGACACTTACTAGATCCAACCCAACTAAACATGGACCCAACTCATGCACACTCGAGTGGGACTCCCAAGTCACCAACCTAAAATATGTAAAGCTGGTCCCAAGAAGTGTCTTCAAACTGAAATGTCTCCGCCACTAGTACAAGCTCCCTCGTGTGCGTCAATGGACTGCCTCTCTCGACCCGGTAACAACATACACAAGAGGAAACTCGTTCTTTTCCTCACCATAATACCGTGTTACCCTCCGGTTTGAGGAACGTCATCCATTGGATTCCCTTTTGTCTAATTTCTTCTAATAAAATTGTGGGCCCTCTGCATGAACGCACCCAAACATACTCGGACCAATCCACACTACAGAACAAAACAGTTTGGTATGATTGTACATATCGAGTCATTTGGTTTGGTTCGGTTCTAACAAGAAAAGAAATTAGCAGTTTGGCTCATGGTTTGAGTGTTGGAACCGAACCATGAGAACCAAACCAAAGCTAACTGTTTTATATATATATATATATATATATATATATATATATATAGATATATATGCATGTATGTGTGCACATGCATGTATGTGTGTACATGTACATGTATATGTGTGTGTGTGTCTATATATATATATATATATATATAAACTTACAAACTTATCAAGATTTATACATACATAAGAATATAAACTTATATATATTGATAAGTTTATAAGTACGAGTTTTATAATCTCATATACATATTAGATGGGGACTACAGATTCAAATGATATGATAGTATAATAAAATTCTAAAGTAAGTAGAAACGTGGTTCGAAACTGAACCAAATTGGAACCATTGGTTCGGTTGGGTTTTGACTATGGCATGGTGTGGTTGAATTCTCTAAAAACTAGGAACCACAAATAGTGGTTTGTTTGAAGATTGAGGCTAGAACTGAACCAAACTGAACCGTCAATGGGCGAACTACAGAAAAGACCTCTACCCACCAGCCCTGTAGTACAACTACAAGCTCCCCAAAGCACACACACACATATATAAGGTGGAAAATGAAAATCACTTATATGCAAACTTCATCGAAATAAATCTTAACTATGTGATTAAGAAACATATATCACACAATTAAGTATCATGCAGAAATAAATATAATTTTTTAGTTTTTCGTTTCAGTCTCATGATCCTAAATGATTGAGATTAATTTAGATAAGAGTTTTTACTTTCACCTTTCTCTCTCTCATATATATATATATATATGTGTGTGTGTGTGTGTGTGTGTGTATGTATGTATATATGTATGTGTAAATGTATATGGTACCCCTCCTTGAAGTCTATAACAAAACTTATTCCATACAGTCGATAACTAAAATTTGACGTTTCGAAGTACAACGAAGGTAGTTAGAATGGATTTTGTAGATAGAATCGGTGAAATTGTTTGGCATAAATATTAATGTTCGGTTTTCAGAAAAGCGCCCCTTGATCCAAATAGTCGACCTCTCGTTTTCAGTGGGTATGATGAAGAACAAAGAGAAACGCTCAGACGCAGTAAAAGCATTGACATTTTTTTGAAAAAATATTCCTTAGCAAGTTTTGACAGCCAAACACGTTAAAATAAAATATAAAATTGCAGATTTGGAAACTTCATTCTTATGAAGGTCATGTATCTCACAAAATGCAATCTAATTAATTGCCTTGACCTGTTTTTCGATCTCTCTCTTCTTTGTGATCTCCCAAACCATCTTAGCGTGGACTTTTCATCATCTTGTTCTTCTGATTCAAGGTTTCTAAATCTGAAACTTATCGATAGTTTGCGGTGCTTATTTGTATGGTGATTTTTTCCGCACCAGTTTAGTTGTTATCATGAAAACTCGATGCTACTTGTCTTTTCTCTTGTTTATTCAGAATGGGAGGAACAGTTTCGACCAGGATTGTTGGTAAACCGAAACAACCGGCAGACACACAAGCCCTTGACGCGCTTGATAAAATTAAAGAGGTAATACATTTTCCTTTCCTTTTCTTCCTCTGTTTATTTAATTGAAGAGTTTTCTGATGGAACTAAAGAAGCAGCACATGATTGTTTGGGCTTAATTTGATTGAATTTGATCTGTAACCTAACGTGAAATGATTTATAAATCCTAATGGCAAAATCTTCTGTCCAAAATCTGTCAAATAGGAGAAGCATTCGTTAAGAGTAATTTCTAAGCACAAAATTCTTTAGATATGAGGAGAAGAATATCACTTAACAGAAAAGATAATTAAGAGAGTGCGCCTTCGTTGCAAAAGGGCACTGATCATCAACCAGTTACTCTTTAATGCTTGCATTAAAGTTGATGTCCATAGTATATGGGTACCAATCATTGTCCTTAATGACTGCAGTTGATATCAAAGCTTAACAAAAAGTTGTCGTTGCAAAAGGGCACCCAGAGAGACGGCTCACCTGTCTTTGGAACTACAAAGAAGGGGTATCTTCATACATTTTGTGTGACATTAAAGGGCATCGGATATATAATGACGAATGATTAATTCTATACATTGAACAAAGTTTGTCATCTACCATTTGATCAGAAGTATTGATCGTTTGAAACGACGTGCAATAAGAATTCTTACGAGATTGAAGGCACGTCAAAAAGCACAACAGGAAAAAGAGTACTGCATTTCTTTTTTCAATCCTTCATTCAAGTGTAGAAACCATTCATCTATGGCAATCACGTGAATTTTAGCGAAGTATTTAGGAGAAACCATTCATCTATTAGAGACCTAACATTAAGATTCATGATTTGCAAGATTCCTCTTTTGCTTCAAGGTAAGGAAAAGAAGATTCCTCCTTCCCTTCCCTTTTTGCTTCAGCGCAAGCCAAATGGTTCAAATCCAATCTTTTAAGCCTTCACTTTCTTTTTTAGTGTTGTGGAGAATATGCCTGACTTGGTCTAGACATAACCAGACTTGAAACCAGTCACAACCAGAACAGGAAGAACCAGAACTGGGACCCCGTTAACTAAACCAGAGAGTCCCAGTTAGGTTACGGTTTTCTCATTTGTAAAACCACCTGTAAGGGGAACTGGAATTGGATCCGGTTCACAAGAAGTCAGACCCTGCGATTCCAACTCAGAACCCAAACCACCCGTTCCACTTTCCTGAACAGTTTCGATTTTAACTTTTATCAAAGTTTTTTAAGTCTGACAATTGAGGGTGTAACGGAGCGCTGTAAGGGATACGACTAAGAGAAAGAGAGAGCAAATGCAGCATGGGGCTAAAGCTCCACTGCCAGTGCTTGCATTGTAAGCACAGATAGTTCTCTCTCTCATTGAGAGCTAAAAAGAAATCGATTACATACAATAAGAGGGTCATAAGAGAGGAAGAATAGTAGAAAGGTGACAGAATTTGACGATGAGTGATCAAACCATGCAAAACGAGGATTTGGGCACTATGCTCTATTCCACTCTCTCTCTATATAAGTATATATATATATATAGAGAGAGAGAGAGAGAACGTGGAAGATAAAAAATGCAAACACTATCAAAAACTATTCTCAAGCATATGATTGATTGAGATTGAAAAACAAAAAGTTGAAAGTTTATGTCGAACAATCAATTACCTTGAAAGTACATATACTTATTTACTCTTTTAATTTTCAATATCAACCACGGATGATTGAAAGTGGTTTGAATGGAGTTTACATAAGAATGGTTTGTGTCATTTAACTTTCAGCGATATATAGAGAAAGAGAGAGCATAGTCCATGCACACATTCAACATGCTAAAATCTCTTTAAAAATCCCAACTATTTGATCTTTAAGATCTATGATTGCGATATTTAAAGTAAAGCAAAAAGTACCATGCTACTTTTTTACATTTTAAATTTAAATCCAGAACATTGATCTCATGATAGAAGAGTTAAGTTCTTTAAGGATGTTTGAGCCTAGATGCCACGTAGGCATTTACCGGGTTCTCTCTCTCTCTCTCTCTCTCTCTCTATATATATATATATATATATATATATATATAATCCAAAAACCATATGTAAGCAATGTACTGATGCACTAGGGTACTTTTGAAAAAGAAAAAATAATTTTAATTTTAAAAGTAAAAAGTATATATATTTTTTGGTTTTAAAATTTAACCATGAACCATCCTATCTTTGGATCGGATGGCTTGTATTTGGTGCATTGATGGGATACCAAATCTTGTCTCTCTATATGTGTATGTGTAAAGAAAGATACCTAGCATTTTCTCGCTATCAAATAAAGGTCAATAGTTGAAATAAAAATTACAAATAATACACTTGCACTTTTTCTGGTTATATATATAATCTGAAAACCATATGTAAGCAATGCACTGATGCACCTAAGGTATTTTTGAAAAAGAAAAAATAATTTTAATTTTAAAAGTAAAAAGTATATATATTTTTTGCTTTTAAAATTTAAACATGAACCATCCTATCTTTGGATCGGATGGTTTGGATTTGATGCATTGATGGGATACCAAATCTTGTCTCTCTATATGTGTATGTATAAAGAAAGATACCTAGCATTTTCTCGCTATCAAATAAAGGTCAATAGTTGAAATAAAAATTACAAATAATACACTTGCACTTTTCTGGTTATACTTGATTCAATATGTATTTTCTTGTTTCTTTTAAATTTCAATAGTACACCCTTTTTATTGAATATCAAGAAAATGCTAGATATCTGTATCAATTTCTAGTACTAGTCTAAACATGTTCTTTATATATATATATATATATATATATATATATATATATATATATATGTGTGTGTGTGTGTCTCTCTCTCTCTCTCTCTCTCTCTCTCTATATATATATATATATATATATATATATATATATATATATATATATATATATGAGTTTAATATCCTTTCCATGTTACATGCTTATCATATTCGTACAAAGCTCAATCTTCTAGTCAAGGATATAGTTGGTTGAGATGAAAAAAAAAAAAAACGTATACATGTTCTTTTTGAAAGTTGAATTTGATTCATAATGGTACTTTTTGCCTTTTATTTTTTATTTCAATTATTTGATCAAAGGATTTAAAGCAATAGAAAGCACATAATATGACAAGCATATTAAACTTTTCCCATCTATACACGCGCACAGCATAACTTTATACTTAAGTTTAATGTGCTTTAGCTGCAAAACACTGTAGATTTCATTGTTTGGAAAACTAACCAAGCAATGTAGTATTGATGCCAAAAGAACCTTGTAGTTGACTGATTATTTATATCCGTCTTTTGACAAATATACCGAATTTTTATTTATAGGTTGTGTTAGTTTTATGGGTGTATTAGTACAAAAGTTGTTATGAGGTAACTTTAAATAACTACAAAAAATGTTTAAGATGGTTTGAACACATAAAAAGATGATTAAAGGAAGCTTCAATAAAAAGTTAAACTAGATGAGGAATATGTTAAAAAAAGAAAAGAAAAACAAAAAAAGTAACAAAAAAATAATAATAAATAATCTAACTTAGGTTGAATTAATTGTTAGCAAGGAACATAAGTAAACTCTACAAATACAGAATTTCCATTTAACCAATCCCATTTAGTATGGGAAAAGTGTTAGCTGTTGTTGTACTCATACAACACACTTTACTGATCTATGCAACATGTAAGGCACCGAGACACCTTTATCGTTATTGGAGACATTGGACCTAACATGAATTGGCTTAGATTAATTAGCGTCTCTCTATAATATAGTAGGAAGCAACCCTCGAGCCGGCAGAGTTCATTACTCGCCGTTAAATCCAAGAGTTCATTTCTCATTAACGTAGTCACACTTAGACAATGCCTTTTAAAAATTGATTTAGTTAAAATTTTACAGGAAACAAAAAATCATAAATCAAGATACAGAACATCATAAAACAACACTCCGATGATGACACTGGCTGATTTCTTACATATTTGATAAAAGATGAGATTTATATATTCCAAATGTCACCGAGAAGGATCATAAGGGTGCTACATTTTACATTAAATCGTATATTTTTCTCTCTCGATGGAGTTATCCATGTGGATTTCTTGAAACAACTTAGGTTCCGGATTTCTCGCAGACAAGACTGTGCATTTGGCGGCCTCCTTTGTCATTTGTTGTGGAATGGAAAAAGGGAATGTTTTCAGGGGACCGGAGCAGCTTTGATGGGGTTTAAAATTATGTGAAAGACTGGGACAGAAGGTTGATAGGCGGGGTTGGAATCAACCCAAACATGGACCCTCGATCTGATGTGAGGTTTCTCACCACGAGACCCACCTGACAATAAGAGAGAAGAGCGGAGAGAAGGGAAAGGAAATGAAGGAATTATTTTAATACTCATATTGCACCAAGAAGACTCCTTTGATCCATTGCTCATAGTGGTTTGGCGCGTATTGTCAGCGATGAGAGAGAGAAAGAGAAGAAGAGAAGTAGGAGAGCGGAAGAAGGGTCCTTATATTATGGCTATTTCTAATGTAAGTCGTTCGGATGAGATCTGATGTACCGAATGAGTTCTTATTATAAACGTAGTTCCTACCATAAGATTGCTGTAGCCTGTCTTCTCTCTCTCTCTCTCTCTCTCTCTCTCTCTCTCTCTCTCTCTCTCTCTCTCTCTCTCTATATATATATATATATATATATATATATATATATATATATATATATATATATATATATATATATATATATATATATATATATATATATATATATATGTTCTTAATTCTAATTTTGTGTGTCAATTACCTCAACCATGAACATCGAACAAGCTGAAGCAGGATAACAACTAAGAAGCAGCATAGCTGACCCCACTTGGTGTAGGAGGGGCTTTGACTTTGGTCATGGTACTTTGAAGACCACTCTACACCAAATGCCTCTACCCTGCTTCTGTTTTTTTCGGCCAAGAGAATTACCTTCTCATTTTGCTTCTCACATGCACTGCATCTGATTTCCGGTTGCCAGTCTTGCAACCTAGCCCGTGCTACCGTCATATCCTGCAATTTGTTCGTCTTGTACATCATTCAGTTGACTTAAGTTTTATGCATGTAGTCTGTTGAGATGTTGGATAAAAAGGAGAAACTGTTGGAGAAGAAGGCTAATGCAGAGCTTGAACGAGCAAAGGAGTTCACCAAGTTGAAAAACAAAAAGGGTATGTACAGTTTTGCAAAGTATTATACAGCATGAGTTATTTGTTTGTGTGCGTGGGTGCGTGCATGAGCAAGCGCGTGCGTTTACTGACATGGCATTTAATACAATATCTATACCACATCCTAAAATTTTAGAATTTTGGGGTTCATTGCTGCATTTTTAGTGGTTTTCAAAAATTAGTTCTAGTGAGTTCTCAATTTCAGACATCTCGACATCTTCTTGATTTTTTACAATCAATCTGCAGTGTCCAAATTGTGTGAGTTTCTTTGGCTGGAAAATGATTGTAGAGTTCTCAAAATGTTTCAAATTTTCCGTGGCCTTTTGTGTTTCAACAACATTCTGACGATATGAATCAAGTTGTTTTGGTCCTTCAAGTTTCACACATTTACCCGGTAAATGTACAATATTTATCTTCTTCAACCATCAAACTTCACCTCTTTCAACCTGTAGAAGAACATGAGGCGCTAACCTTAAAATTAATGTTTGCCCCAAAAGAAGATCAGAGGTCTATGAGTGGCATGCACGTCTTTAGAACCTTTGAAATTCTTATTTGTCAAATGTGATCGTCCAATGCAAGGGTGGTTCTTAAATGATCAGTCATCTCGTTAAGATGGAGCTGTAAGAACATTTTCTATAGAGATTTTCTGGTGGTATTGCAGAAGAACCAGAAACTTACTTTCTTCTACCAATTGTATAAATCTTTAAGAAAGTTCAGATTTAGGAAAAACAAGAGAGAATCTGAAGCAAACATATGAGCCTGATGGAGACCTGAACTGTTTCTTCTTCTTCGGTCAACTATTAAAAGGTTGAATGAGCTGCCACCCTGCAAGCATATGCCTTTCACTATAGAGATGATAGAGGTTTTGGAGATTTAACTGTATCCAAATACCCTCGTAATCATCATCATCTTGCAACATTATTGCTTCAACGGAAGATCCCTTGCAACTAAGCTTGTTGAAGTCCACGGCCATATGAAGCAAGCTTCCCTAATAGTAAAATTATATGTAGCTTCAAATTTGGACTGAATCTCTATCCTTTCAATTGGAATGTGTAACAGAGCCTCCTTTGGACGTGTATATAGAGTAAGTCTAGGCGAAGTGCCATGGTCAAGCATGTGAGCAAGATAGCCGAAAAGCCAAGCCAACCTAGTCCATGTAAGTCAGGAAGCAGCATTATAGAGTACTGCATTTTTCAATGGTTTCCGACCCACAAATACCGACAGTAGAGAGCCGCTGGAAATATGGATTCTCATGGTTCCGATAGTCGGAAGAGGGGAAAAAAAGTTGGGAAATGATCATCGGAAGTGAACTGATCGGCTTTCTAATTGTTTTTTGTATTAGTGATCTGTTCTTTGTTTTTTTTGTGGTTTTCGAGCTAAGCGCTCTAATCATTTCTAAACTCTTTTTCGTTCTTCTTTTTCTCCGTCTTCGAACAAAAATATATACAGCCGCCATGCAATGCTTGAAGATGAGGAAGATGTATGAAAACCAGATTGCGCAGATGGGAAACTACAAAATGCGTCTCTATGATCAGGTGATTCTTCATTCTATAAGAATCATTCCTAGTTTTCTCTTACGAGTTTAAATTTTCTTTTAAAAGATGATTTGTTTCAATTACATACTCCTGTCCCAGACATGCGACCAAAGGAAAACTTAGTGCCATCTTAATTTCTGTTCCCTTCCCTGATAAAATTTATTGGAGGACATAAGTTTCCTGGACTATACTCTTTTTTTCTAAAATTTGCTGTTAACAAGACACCTACCCCACTCTACTACTACATGTACATCCGCCACTCTTGGTTTATATATTTTTTTCCTAAATCTTTCTGGAAAAAGTGTTTGATGTTATTCTCCTTGGATGTCACTTTCTTGCACTCATAAACAATAACCAAATGAATAGAAGCAATCTGATGCTGCGTGGTTAAACTTGCGCTTGCATGTTCACATGTGTGTGCGAAAACATACACGCAGGCACACACACAGAGACAACTGGGAAATGGGTTGGCTTGGATCAGGTGTGAATCAAGTTTTACGTGACCCAAACAATGTGTTAATTTCTCAAGGATGCAACGTGTCGAAACTGTGGTTCTCTTTCTGATTATATTGATCTCGTTTTTGTTATTTTTTTCTCTGAAATGCAAAAGTGGTTAGAATCGGACCAGTTATAGTCATAACAAGAAATTACGTATTATTTTTCTTATTGTAGATGTTTATGGTAGAAAATGCAAAAGCTACAACGGAGACTCTGGGCGCGCTAAAAGTAGGAGCTGAAACGATGAAAGCCATGCAAAAAGCTACGTAAGTAATCTTTTCGCACTCCTCCATTCAAGTGTACAGCCGGGAAGCGTACGAACCGCGGCCACAATATAAATTTTAGAACTTTGTGAGGGCTACTCTGAAAGGGCTATGGATCTTGAAGCCACGACTTGGCTCTTCCAGTCACTTCATTGTTTTCTCAAATTCTTTATAAGGATCACTCTCAATTCGATCGCTCATATGTCACTACTAGTACATGACAGATTACATGTACTAAAGCAGGAGAGGATCCATAGTTATGGACATCTTTTCAGAAAGTTGGCGATTTCTATTTGTTTCCTCCCACAATGACCAATATCCAAATATTGCATGTGAACATATTCAGACATCATTGCGAAATTCATGTCAGGCAATAAGAACGAGAAAACATCATGACCCATATGACATATCAAGTAATTTGTGATATTTTATTCATATTAATATCCATGTAACTAAGTTCTATTTCATGTGCTCCATATTGAAGAATTTCTTAATTAATTTGCGCATATTTCCGAAAAACTAAGATGTGTTCATGTATTCTGAAAACAATCAGGAATCTCCAAATATTTTGCATATTGGCGCATCCATTTGATCGCTTTCATAGAAGATAACTCGTAGCTACGCGGGGTAAATTATGCAAATTACACAAGCATTTGTGTGTGTTTTTAAACCACCCAACGTTGGTGACTATCTAAGCAGGCAACTGCATAGGTCACAACGATTCTTGAGAAAACCAAAGTGTGTATTGAGGACCTGCTCCAGCCTATCAATGAAAATTTTGGTTTGTATACTTGACACTGATTTGTTATGTTTCTACAGGAAGATAGACGATATTGAAATGACGTTGGAAGATATAAATGAACAGAATGAAACCATGAGACAGATTCAAGATTCATTATCTGTTCCCATAGGCATGACTGCAGAGATTGACGACGTACGGTTCTCGTCCTAAACGTCCTTAATTTTCAAGCTTCCAATTAAACTGCTAGAAATTTCCTGAATTTATTTTCTGACTGGAATCACAACCTCCTGGATGAAATCACAAAAATCTCTTTGCCGTCGCAGGAGGACTTGTTAGAGGAACTTAATGATATGGAGCAACAAGAATTACAGGAGGAACTGGAAGTCGATCTTTTACGGACAGGACCACCATCACGTATAGAACCATATGTCCGAGCGAGCAACCGGCCAGGACCACCATTAATTGCAGAACCATATGTCCGACAAAGCAACCCGCAGTATCAAAAGGAGGAATCGGGCGGTAAGCAACCACTGGCCGTGATGGCTGAAGGAGTGACTTTCCAGACAGTACGAGAGGGACGAAAGCAACCAATGGCGGATCAGATGGTTGGAGAAAAGATTTTTCACCTCGTACAAGAGGGATTACCTCAAGCAGATGGCTCAGCTGGCAAACAGCCCGTAGTAGAGGAATTACGACACCAGAAACCAGTGGCCGATGGTGGGTTGGGAGAATACTTTTCCCAGCCGCCCGCGTCAACTTCCTCAGGTTGGCCAAGGCCACAAATCTCACCTGGAAATCAATTCTGGACAGCAATGCAAGCACAATATCCTAAAGACGGCGAGCAACCAGTTCATTCTGCACCTCGGACGGAGTTTGAACGTGCAGAGGGCATCAACAAACGAAAGGAAGAGATGAAATCTACTGCACCCCAGAAAAGTATTCCTGATGATCACGAGATCGAAAAACTAAAGGCAGAGATGCTACTGGACCAAGGAAGCTACCCTCCATACGGCAAGCAAGCTGTGCAGCCTGAACCTCAGACGACGTCTCAACGCGAGGATAGCAATAAACTGAAGGAAAAGATGCAATCTAAGCCTCAGCAAGCCCTATCTGAAGATGAGCAGATCGAAAAAATAAAGAAGGAGATGCAACTAGCTGCCTAGGAAGGTCCTTTCCAAAGTAATAAAACCAACCAGCGGATCGTTCTCCTTTCTGTTTCCCTTTTGCGTGTGCGTGTGTCTGCAGTGGGGTGGGTAAGATGGATAACAAAGATCTGGAGAGAAGTAACGCAGATTTCACAAAAGGAGGAAGGTGTTGGCATTTTCAAATGACCTACAATCGTGGTCTTTCAATGCCATCACAGGGAGACTTGTGCCGAAACCTATAGAACTTCAAAGAAAAAAATACAAACACGAGGCACGGGCGCACAAAGTGTGCAGGAAACAGTTTCTCTCTCTCTCTCTCTCTCTCTCTCTCTCTCTCTCTCTCTCTCTCTCTCTCTCTCTCTCTCTCTATATATATATATATATATATATATATATATATATATATATATATATATATAGGGAGAAGAAGAACGCAATCAGTTTGGTCTCGCATATCTCCAGAATCGATTGGAAGAGACGCATAACTGTTGGGAATGTTATCATGTCCACTTCCCGTGTCACTTCTTGCATTTTATATCACAGCAAGTATGATATATTTTATATGCATTCTTTTCTATCACTGGCTTCTGTATATCGGATTCATTTTGGCTTCCGATAACGATACTTTATATGCCCAGTTACCTTGGTATATCAGGTGAACAACTTGAACCCCTGGCAAGTTCGTTTTCCTCTCTTCCCCGGCATTGGACTTTCTTTGTCTAATGAAATTCTTTATGATGATTAGAAGAAGTCCTTATATATGCACGTTAAAATTTGCTTTCTGAGAATAATTAATTTGATGCGTTTTTATTAACCTGTTGTAGGTTAATGGTTTCGGCTGGGAGGGCAGCACACAATCATGTTAGTACATCATGTGATGAAAGTAGATTTGGCATCTTAGCAATCTTATCGTTCCTGCTGTGCTGGTGGTGGCAGCAGGATCTTGACTTCTAAATTATGATGGCAATCCCATGTTTGTTTTCACCTTGTGATAGTGTATTGTTTGTACTCAAGATCCCTCACTTTTATTTCGTTGTTCAAGTTGGCTTTAAATAAAAAACTGCAACAATATTTATAGTGATAAGTAACCCTCTCTTTTGTCTTTTACTTTTGGTGCACACCAAATGTTTTTTTGCAATTAGGTTGAGGTTGCGAAGCAGTGACTCTTAGATGTAAAGAAATATGATTTCTGAAATAAGGCGTCCTAGAATAATAGTTTCAGAATAAAAGATTTATGTTTGTGAAAAACACTGTACAAGAACTACTACAACACTATACAAGAAGTATGATCTTCACGATATGAATCCTTTGTTTTCATAGAGCTCGATCAGGTGCTATGCTCACAGTTAACTCAAAGTAAAGCTTATTAGTTTTTATTGTTTTCTTCCAAACTCCTTTGTAGTTTTCCTTCTTCTCTTTTAACATTTTTATCATTAAGTTTCTTGAGCCTTCCTTGTTATCTCTCATTTTTGTGGCATAACTAAAACTACCGATTCCATAATATTATTCTATGCACATTTTCAACCCATAACTGGAAATTGTAGAATCAAATGCTTAACTGAGTATATATTGACTTGTCAGCTTGTTGTTAATCCATTATCTGGTTTGATACATGAAGTTAGAAGTTTCGTTTTTTCATACAAGCATGGGAATTCACTTATGGCAACCAAACCCACGTCCACTGCCATATATTCTCTTGCTCCGAAGTGATCGTGTGACCTCACAAAGCAAGAGGGAAACCCATGCTTGTTTGCTATGGTCGGAGGTAATGAGCCATCGAAAATAAGCAAGTCCGGAGAATGTAAGTTTACCTTCCGATCTACGATCTATCCTATAGATTAGTAGTAGTTACAGTGTGACCCAATCTCAGAGTAGTTACAGTCTGTTGAGTGATAATCGCCACTCGTGTGAACCTTTTCAGGGCAATAAAACATGAAAAAGACACCACTCTACACTTTGTGCCAAAGAAACGGTATAAAAAGGAGAGGAGAAGAAAGGAAAAATAATCATCTTAAATAAAATTATCAATCAAAATTCTTTTCCTTTTTATCTCTTAGTTTTTAGTTCTTTTGTTTTGGTAGCTCTCAAGCTTAGGTTTGTGATGATGATGATAGCCTAGCTACTAGCTGCCTAGGTAGCAATATATACACTTTTAAGGGAAGCGAGTTTCGCAAGGCTATACTTAACTGGCTACCACCCTTTGAGAGCAAGGATCGTGTTACACGACTTCTTGCTGAACTAATAAAAGTACGGAGTCACGTAACACGACCCGCTACTCCCACACGATGGGTCTTACTCCTTTTTTAAGGGGCGTCTACTCCCACTACCCGTTGTGTGAAAGTCTTACTGTAGCAATAGTCTTATGAAACTTAACTCTAAAGAATACATTGTTACCTTTCACTTTAAGGCTGACAGTAGAGGATTATCTTTATAGACATGCGAAACTTGCCTGTAAAGGATGATTCACCATCTCGTGAGAGTAAGGCTGCCGTTCAACACCTTCTTTGAAATCAAGCTACTACAAAGAAATCTTGAAAACCCTACATTACCTGCACCATTCAGCCATACCGAGTCGATACGTGAAACTTGTATATAAATAATGGGCTTCGGTTGGAGGTCGTGAGAGGTGCCGACTAAATTACTCCTCCTGGAACGCCTCTGCAGCGTCTCGACATGGCAGCACTGCCAAGGAGGGTCCGATTCAAGAGGCAACACAACGTATTAATCATAAAGATTGTTCGTCAACATGCACGTGCAATAAATCTTTCAGCAAGTCTTAGAAATGGAAGTTCATGACCATTTTAACAGCCATGGACTGCCCATGAATACAGAAGTGCACTAAATGTTTCAAGAACTTGCTGAGATTGTCTATTATATCATAAGATAAACTGTTTCGAAAGGGAGACTTTCTTTTTCTTGCGGACGTTAATTAGGATCAGTTCTTCCATGTAATTCATGGTGGATTATTATTGGTTATCGAATAAAGGTTGTTTTTTATATTTGCCCATCTTCTTTGAGTTGATTTACTCTTTCCGCGTTTTGAATTGAATTCCTATCTTTTTTCTATAAAATCGACAGTGACACGAAAATTTAAGGCACCAACTAGCAGTAGCCCAATAAATTGTGCAAGGTTATAGAATACTTATGAATACTCATGCAGCTCTCGGACATTATCTCCAAAAAGAACAAGACAAAAGGCCTAGTGGTACAGTTTGCTAAAGGGGCCAATTTTAAAAACTAACCAACTTTGGCGCTACCAGAGAAATCTTCTGAATTAAGTTTGCCAAATGATAAGCAAAATCATGTTGGGCATGTTTAGATAGCACAAAGTTCATAGAAGCTTCTTCGTTCGGCAACATAATCAATTCCTTTGTTTTTCTGTTTTTCGAGCAAATGCAGGCGGACAACAATGAATCAGGCATCTCCAACGTGTGAGATGCTCTCTCTCTATATATATACATACATATATATATATACATATATATATATATATGTGTGTGTGTGTGTGTGTGTGTGTGTGTGTGTGTGTATATATGTAAACGCACACGCCCAGAGACACATGTGCACGCATATATACACATATAGTGGACTGGCTTAACTGGGAGCAAAGAAAAAGGCACTGCTCTTAAGAGAAAAACCAAAAACATATGGTACATCTAGTGGAATTAGCACCATGAAAAACCTACGGGAAGAAGTTGGAGTAGAACGAGGAAGCATCAAGAGGGTGAATGAGATACGTCAGCACCAATGCAACTATCATCAGCACATACGCTATCCCTTGATCAATCGACGTGCCTGCAAAACGTACAATGGCTTTTAGCAAACAAGTCAACAAAGATGCATATTGTTTTCAGTTTTTTATTAGAAAATGGACATCATGCACCTGGCTATTCCCTAATTTATCTACTAAAATCTCTATGATGATTGTTTTGACGATATATTCATGAAAACATCCACATAAACGGCAAAAATGAGTTCACCTATTAAACATAAGACAAATCTTAAGCCATTTAATTCAAACGATTCATGGTTCATATTTGAATTAAAAAATATATATATACTTTACTTTTTGCCAATATACTTACGCAATTTTTTGCTTTTTAAATATTCATCTCTATCATCCATCTTTAAAGCATTCATTTTTTTAGTTAACATATAGCATCATATATATATATATATATATATATATATATATATATATATATATATATATATATATATATATATATATATATATATATATATATATATATATATATATATATATATATATATATATGTCCAAACACAGACACGTACTTACATATGCATCGTCTTCTACGAACCACAAAGCCAACGTAAGATCTTGCTTCTTCAACTAGAGAATCGGCTTACAAGAAAAAGAACTCTTGGTCGTGAAGACAAGGCATCTCTTTTGTGAAGAAGCCATCAGCAGCAGGTTTCTGCTCAGGCCACCCAACGTAAAACTCCAAGGCCAAAATCCACGCACCAACTTCTTGGCTTTGGGCTTTAGTTTCGATATGATTATTAGAACAAGGGGATTCCTCCCATCAATTCCTATTATACTCTATTGTTTGATAGTAATTCACTTTGTTGCCTATCATTCGGTTTAGCTCAAATCTATTTTGCGGTTTGATCTTGCTCGGACTTCAAAAGCAGAGTATCTCAAACCAAACAAGAATTGGCTTGAATAAAATTTCTATGAAGAAAACAAAATTTAAGCACCAGTATACAAGTATCTAACATTAACGCGGCGACCCAAAAGAAACGATTTCTAGAACTAACCGTCACTGGAGGGAGAAACAGCAGGCGCTGGACTGGGTTGCCCCATTGCAGGAACCACCAACGCCACCAAGAAGAATGCCAAAACCCCAAGAAAATGTAGTCTTTGCATCATCATATCCATTGGCATAACCTAGAACACCTGCTTCACCCTCACCCTCCTCGGCTCCTTCCTCTTGTGGGTTGAGTCCTGCAGTAATCTCTGTGAATTTTACATCTGCATCCCAACACTATTTCAAGGGGCGCGAACCCAAAACCTCTATACAGAAAACCACCTTGTAACATCCCTGGTTTTGGAGTATAACCAAACCGCTCTTACAAGATACAGTCTGGATGCTGAACTGGTGTCAGAGTGTTCTATGCAATCTTATACGCTACGACCAATCATGCTCGGCCACGTGGAGATCTCTCATCTCCATGATTGGCTACCACGTTATCATCATTATTGCTGATGAGGGCAGCTCCTAAAGGTCTCCGCTGATTCATGCTGCAATCTGCGAATCCAGTGGAGCTGATGGTGGGCAGTTCTTCAAGTTGAGATATTCTTGAAATTTTTTTGGAGGGTGGTGAGCTTTGACATCATTGTTTACGATTGAGACAATTCTAAAGTAGACATGTCTGTTGGGGTTCAATTTGTTGTTTGAGAAATCACAGTTGGCCGTGTCTAAATTTAGATTTTGAAGAAAAAAATGCCGACTTTGGCTTGGTTTGGTAGATTCTTTCCATAAAGAAATCTGCACCTAATATGGTTCTCACCTCCTTCGATCAAGTTAGAATATCCTTTTCAACATGATAAGTATAATATCGAAATAAGAATGGGGCAGGTTTTGAACGAAGTTGCTCGTGGTTCATGTTTGGTTCGTGACCAAGAGAAGCCAAGCACGAGTTGGGTCATTAAGTTATATGAGCGGAACATGAATAATGCATATCGAGATCAGCAGCTAGGCTAATGTTATTCTTTTCAAATTTTTAGAACTTTGTTCTAGGAAACCTTGTTAACCAATAGAAATGGGTACGTATAACATAATCAAATGTTGAAAGCTTTCCATTTAATGAGTAAGTTGCATGAAAAAATTAACCTAATTTCTAATATAGAAACTACTCAATGTTACATGTTACAAGTTAAACTTTGCATGTGTTCTGCTTTTCTAACTTGGCTTGCATTTCGGTTCTGCGTTCGGGTCAGATTGGTCAAGGAGACAATGAGCTGGACATGAACAAGATCTGAGTCAACAACAAGCTTGGAACAGCTCCTGTCCCATTGAATTGGCTCATTTACGAGCTTAAATAAGCATGAACCCGAAACAAATTTG
This sequence comes from Brasenia schreberi, assembly GCA_036023115.1. Classification (NCBI taxonomy): domain Eukaryota; kingdom Viridiplantae; phylum Streptophyta; class Magnoliopsida; order Nymphaeales; family Cabombaceae; genus Brasenia; species Brasenia schreberi. The sequence continues at coordinate 7,576,333 of JAYKKT010000080.1, read as the reverse complement.
GCAAATAACAAAGTAGAGATCTTTCTCAAGAATGCAAATTGAGGACGTCAAAGGATGTTGGATCTGGGTTTGACATTGAGACGATCCAAATATGGTTGCCCAGATAAACCTTCTTGTGGCCCCAGATTGAGGATTGATCTGCAGTGTGCATCTTCACTTCCAGTCCTGATGGACCCGTGGACCCAATTCTGGAAATTGAATCTAGATCTCTGTCATGGAGATACCCATTTGGAATTGAGTGCCTTCTTGATATTCAAAATGAGCGGACTCGCGTGCACGGTATAGGCACAACTCTTATACGTGAGTCACTATTTAACATAATGTTGTACTGCCATCTTAATAAATCTGGTAGGTTTTCAATTCAAATACATATTCAATGCTTAAAATCAACAAGCTTATTTTTTAATTAATAAGATATTCATAAAATGTGTGTCATCTTAATTGTTTGTGTTTGCTTCTCAACATGGATCTAGCTCTATCAGATTGTGCCGAGTCTAATATTTAGACTAGATCCAGGTAAAGCCTGACCAAGTTAGCACCCTATATCTATGCAACGCAATTCAATCAATGTTTCTTGTGCTGGGCCCTCTACACCAAGACAGATATGGTTCATTTATATCGTGCAGAGTCACATGGAATACTTCCACTCTTGATGTTAACATGGCAATGCTATTCAATTTGTTTACTTGGAAATTGTAGTTGGGCCTACCAGGTATGGTGCATGTTGCACAACCGAAGCAACTATCCAATGTACAGACTATGGGTGTCAAAGGCTTCTGCTTGGTCAGAACCCGAGCCATATTGGACCCATGATTTTCGGGTTTGGTGACCGGCGAATGAACCCATATGTATATTAATGAGATTCCTGGGGAAGAGAGAGAGACAGAGAGTGAAAAAGCAGTTACTTTTTTGGGTAGAAAGGAGGCATAGTGTAAATATTGTTTTATATTATGATTTTAATTTATATGTGATAGCCGAGTCTATAGGACATTCTAGTCCATGTCTGGCTCCAAACCTGTTGACTGGAACTGAGAGCCCTGACTCATGGTAGATTAAGGGTGTATTTCATATATTCGTGGTGTTAAGTCCCTGGTACTTGTAATTGGCACCATGGTTTTGTTTTTGATTCATGAGCTACAATGATACTTAGACTTTCATGCAAGAGAGGGTAGGAACATGAAAGATGGGACATTTGGGTTCTCATGCAAAGCGCGTAGGTCTGTTTGCTGTGTCCCACCTCTCCCCTGGTATAGATACTTTTTACTCTAATTGGGCTTATTGAACTGTAGTTTCATACTCAGGATGGGGTCTGTGTTTAAATGCATATGGGACTTAGAATTGGAAGCACTAGAAATCGAGGTCCAGTTTTGATATCATGGATGAAATGACACAGTGTTTATTCATCCGGGAACCAAGTGGTCCTTCATGGGGACGTGTTTCCTTTTATAAGGCTAAAAAGCGGACCAAGCAGAACCATGCCGTCTTGTACTTGTGCCACACCAGGATTGCAAAAGCACCCTAAAGGCCTACTTTTAAGATTGATTGGGTTGGATATGGGCATACCTCAATCTGGTCGTGCTGAATATAGAAGTCATCCACCAGGGTTGGTAACCGAACCATTCAGGTGCGTGTCGTCCATGGGTCGTTTGCTTATTCAAAAACTTTTTTCTTCTTAAGCTGCTTAGTTCGTATCAGATGAGTCAAATACTAACCGAACAGGACCTGATAGTTATGGTGACCAGGATCTGAGCAATATCAAGCCCATCAGGTATGGTGATCACATAAGGGACCAGCATGTATTGGAACGAGATTCACATCTTGGGTATAATCTAAGAATGCTTCAAATGTTTTTTCACAGGATCCTTTTGCTTTATATTTCAAGGTAGACTCAATAGGACCCATGAATCCATGTCTGGTCCTAAATCTGCACTGGACTACATTTGCATCGATCCGGAAAATCCCCAGATTCAAATTACATTAAGAGCTAATTTTAAGATGTAATGCATGTCAATACGACATGCTGAAAGTAAATTAAAGTTATGCACCAGGCGATGGTAAACAAGCCTAATGAAATGAATAAATGCAGCTCATGGCTGCTTCACCAACTGAAAAATCAGCTTGTTAGCTCCTTTTAGCCGAATCAAAATGATAAACAAACACTAGTTAAGTTGAGAAGCTGAACATGAGCTGCTATTTAAAATCTCACATTTTATTGTTTGATTTTGATAGGATATTTAACTTCCTGATTAGAAATTAAGTCATAATCTTTTGGATCTAATTTCCATGTAAGGTGAAAGTTTTGATCATTTAATTAGATTATAACAAACCAATCGGTCAAGTCGAGATGGTTTTGCAAGCCTATATGTACATAAAATTTGCATATACTTGACTAAACAAGTTATATGAAACAAGCTGAACGAAACATATGGTGTTCATGTTCAGTTTCTAAAGCTTAACAATTAAGTTCGTATTCAGCTCATTTTCATCACTGACAATATGAAAACAGCCGAACAAAAGTACAATGATGTTCAGTTCGACTTGGCGATCATCTCATATTAGCGTTCACGGATAAATGCGAAGCACGACCCAACAACCATGAATTTCTCATGCAGATAATTGGTTTTGCATGCATGTCGATTGCATCGAATTGTGAGTTTGTCATGCAGTTTCTGTTCACTTTTGTCACCCACCTGAAACACAGCGCATAAAAGATTTTACTCTCAAACACAGCGCTTAAAAGATTTCACCCACATGAAACACAGCTAGAAGAACAATATTGGCGTGCTTCTTATGACTTCTCACATTCAAAAGATCCTTTAGGACCCACCACAATGCACCATGGTACAAGGTTCAAAACCTGCACGCATGATGTGCCTGATCCGCACAATTAAATATAATGAAGCTATAAACCCAGCCCAAGCCATCGCCTGTGACAATTAAATATAATGAACTCGCAGTAATGCTCCATGAGTATTAGGTACTAAATTAATCCAGTATAGTGAAGTCATAAACCATTGCAAGCTATACCGTGTTTTAATCAAATGACCAAGTTACCGCTATCACCTTTTCATAATTCCTCTCTCCCCCTTCCACCCTCGCTTCTTACGTCTCTTTGATCCGTGATTGAAAGTTCTTCACGACTTTGAGATGCGAACCCGGGCAGACCCCCCCCATGCATGACAGGCCCGTCAAGACCTGAAAAACCGCTCTAGATAGGAGCAAGGCGGATCAGGCACCAATAGGTAGTTTCGAGATTGCGATCCCTAGTGTTCAGCATATCACATCATATTTACGCAAAGAGACCATGTACAGGAATATTAGGATGGATTTTACAAGCAAAATTTGTAATGGTTATTCCAAACTGATGACAGGAAAATGTAAAGAAAGAAGCTGAGAACTGAAATATCAGAAGCCATTGTCCTAAAGCCTCAGAAAGTAACTGCCAGTGGCTGTTTCAGATAACACTAAAACCCAGAATGGCTCCACTGTCAACCTCCTCAGGACTCTACATAGTCCAAATCTTCAGTAATTCCGACCTGCAAGTATCCAGTTTATAGAGAAGCTCAAGCAAAAATATTTGAAACAAATATATAACCCGCAAAGAGGCAAAGATGCATAATTTATTTATTTATTTGTAGATCAGTTACCAGTTATTACATCTTTGACATCTTTTGCAAATGGACCATGTTTTACGAGAGAGAGAGAGAGAGAGAGAGAGAGAGAGAGAGAGAGAGAGAGAGAGAGAGAGAGAGAACCTCTCTATATAAATGGTCAAGCTGTTCCTTTGCTTGAGGAAAATTTTTTGAACACCAATGTTGTATCGTGAAAATATTGTCTGTCAAGAATATGTTGCGCTGGATTAAAACTTGTTAGTTTAAGTGAGAAGAAACTATAGCAAGATCAGGCAAACCTGTCCATCTATTTGCTGCAGCAAGAGAAATCACACTGGCATTTTCTGAAAGACAATTATGAAATGAATTAGATCAAATTACAAGAAAAGACAATTGAATTTAAAGTTATACTAGAAATTGATATATTTTGAAATCAGGAAAAGTGGAATATAGTTCTGGGAATGTAAAACTCAAGTCTATGCATCAAGATGTAAATATGCCATTTTGTAGGATTCATTTGACAACTAATTGTAGCAAGTTGCCACAAGCCGCATGCACACACACACACCACGTATACACTCATTTGGATGCATATAAAGACAAACATGGATGCACCTACAAGCATATCACACGCATTGAAATACAGCAGATAAGTATATCATGATTTTGCTAGAAGGTTTTCATACTTTTGACTGGTCATAAAGAAACTTCTTTAGTGTCAACCCGTATAACATATTCTACCAGCTTGAAAGTGCACAAATCTGTGTATCTCCATGAATAAGCAAGAACCTAAATCGTGTATGCATCAGTTTTATTCATTGCAGAACTCTTAGCCAGCAGGTAATTATGGTTTTGCAACGTTAACCAAGAAAAAAAATTCCCTACTTGTGGAATTTTACTGAATAGTCAATCATAAGGTACTTCAGAAAAGAGAGCAGGAAAATATTCTGAATTCCGGAACAAGATAAATATACACCTCAAACTATAACCACACTTCACTCTCTTTACTGCAACAATATATGGAAAAATGCAGATTAATCACTCAACAAACACTAGAAAGAGCATCTGAATAGAGAAAATGTGACAATAACATTGACAACTTTTTAGCAACGGAAAATATCCAGATGAATTGCGTGAGGATGTAAAATTGTTAATTATACGGGCAGTATGGGAAAAGCTTAGTTGTTGTTGTTGTTGTTGTTGTATACGGGCAGCTCTACTTACTCATAGCGTCAATAATGGCAGGGTCATTGTCAGCATAAAGCTTCATTTCCTCCTAAGGAAAGCACTTGTTAATAAACGAATATTGAGAAAAGAAAACATCGACAATTTTGCCAATATTAACATGAACCAAATATTGTATCTCTGTTTTACAGGTAAGTATGAAATAAAAATTAGTCAAACACCTCAAGTGCATTATGTTGCTGCTCAACATTCTTGAGGTCTTCCAGGGCAATGTTCCGTTCATCCTGCAATAGACTGACATCAGAGACTAAAGCGGCCAACGTCATTACAACGATTTTCAATGCATAACTCAAAGACACCTACCGAGTCCTCTCTGCCTTTCTTTAGAGAGTCTCTCCATTGAATAAGGTCAGCAATATTTTTCTTAGTAACCTTCAAGTCAGCTTCCAGCTTATAACGTGTATTTCTCAGCTGTTAAAGCAAATATTAACAAAAAATTGCAGGAGGCATCACTACGTAAGAAGGGCTTGGTGATGGCACAACGTAAGTCAAGATGTTAGCCGCATAATTACTGAAAGGAAGAGACAAGGAAAAATCAACTTTTGAAAATTCAAAAGTACCTGGCTTCCAGCAGTGCTCGGGAGACTCCAGAAGTACACCTGTAAGATTTACGGAAGGAGAAAGGCCTTAAAGGTCAGCGTAAAATTGGAAGAGACAATTTTGGGTTCTTGATTTGTATTGGGTCTGCAGGCTGAAAACAAGCAGAGGTAACCTCTATATTGGTTATACTTGGCAAACTCCGCATACATGGTTGGAGACATACGTGGTGGAAAGGAAATAGTTCATCATGTTTTAACAATTACCATTAAGAAATTCATTAGCTAATGTTGCCTTGGAGAGAGAGAGAGAGGAAACTAAGCCTTATTTCTACTATTATACATAGCTTATAAGTCACATCAATCATTCATTATTAATAAGAAAGAACTAAGAAGCATCAATACATATTTTAAAATTATTACCTTTACCTTAACTTCAAATTACATGCAATGTATACCAAATCATGTGTTTGAGCATGCTCAAGTCTGTTTCTCTTTTTCCTCTTTTTCATGACTATAGTGCATTTGATATTCTTTATAATTTGGATATTCTTTCTTTACATGTAAATGCAAAAGGATGCAAGGAAGGTGCCATAGGATCCGTTGAACTACAAAAATGTTGATATTCTTGATGATTGGGTCGAAGAGGAGGAGATTCCCATCAATTTAGAGGATGAAAATTGGAAGACGCTCCAAACCGAAGCAGAACTTAGAGTTGGAGATGATGATGATGATGAAGGTGTTGGATGGGCTGATCCAATTATGAAAGAGAAAGAGAGAGGAGATGATGATGATGATGGTGGTGATGGTGATGGTGATCATGACTATGTCGATTACAATGCTTTTGTTAATTATGATCCATGTTGTGGATGATTGTTTTAACTTTTAATTATAACTTTATAACATTCTCGTATTGATGATTGTAAGTTGTAATTTTGTTGTTTATTAATTAAAGGTATTCAGTATTCATGTTATGGTATGCATGCTTGTACATTATGACATGTTATTTAACTTTGTTATTCTCTTTTCACAATCTCTCTAACTATTTTTATAGTCATAGTCATTTATTAAGAATTATCTACTTCAAATCAAGCTTTTGGATTCAATTTTGCTTAATGTTGATTTTGTTACATATGTTTTGTTCATTAATTTTATTTTTTGTATTTTTTATGAATTTATTAATATTTTTTTATCAAGAAATGAAAAACTTGCACCATATCGGTACTCAATGCAATACAGTTACCGATACGCTTTTACAACATTGATTTTCGCAACTTTGGATTATCAGAATTTATACCCAAAAGAATCAACATTAACTCGTACGAGCTATATCGTATGATACGACACGATACAACCCTGTATCGTACAATACGGTACGATATGACACAATAAATTGCTTTTTGCGATACGTGTGTTTATATCATATCGTATACTCATATGATACGTGATAAAATTGTATCATATCAATACAATACAATTTTTACAACAATGGATAGACATGATCCATTATCCCATATTTAATATCATGTTCCTTTTCATCCTGTGTTTTGTTTGTGACTGGATTCATCACAACGGTAGAGGATTGGGGCTGGCACCACAAACAAACAGAAGGTTTTAGGTTGCAGGCTTTAAGTGTCTGTCTCCATGGATTGTTCCACTTGGTGTTGGAGAAGACATGGCATTGGTTTTCGTCAGGCTTAAGAGTCTGTTTTGTAGCACGCATGGTTGGTTCATATGGTTAGATCGAGGCTTTATTGCATGTTCTTATCTGGTTTAGGTAGTCAAAACTGTCAGCTTCAGTAAGTGCTTTAAGTTGCCCAAATTCAGCTCTCTAGTTCTCCAGTAGGATTGAGTTTTCTAGTACTTTGGATCTTGTGCATTCCTTATGTTTGGTGACATGTATCATTTCTAGTCAAAAGGAGGTTCTTTGTACTTTTTTACTTATAAGATCATGCAAGGCATGTTAAACACAAAATGAAGTAAATCTTATTTAGCAGTTAAGACTCGATCTTTTATCAAAATTAAAGTGTTGGGTTCAAGGGCAGAGTATCTGGGACATCAGTTTACTTGTTTCTACAAGAAAAGGACCATCAAAATTATATGCCCAGCGAAACGTAGTTATAGTATAGAAGGACAAATATTTACTTAAACTGCAGATGCATGACCTTTTGAAGTCAAGCTTGCACGAGAAGTTTGGTGATGAGGCAGTTAATAATCATATGCTGTAAAGTATATTAGGACTGACATAATGATCCCTTCTTAATGGTTTTGAATTTGAGGAGTATAAAAGTACTTAGTAATTAGGTGTATCTGTCTCTTTTCTCTTCTTCGACAATTGCATGTGAATAAGTGCATGTTTTGCAATGCAGTAAAGCATGGTGATATTTCTCGTATAAAACATCACCTTGCAAGAACCAAGAAGGATGCTAGTACTTGTCCTTGGGTTTCCGAATTAGTGAAGTACAAGATTGAACATGTAATGGAGGCTTTGAAAGAGAAAAAGAGATTAAGGGTGAGAGAGAGGGCAGAAATAGGTGGTTGAAATATATCTCAACCATTTGGAGATGTTCTCAAGGGATGTATGGTAATGAATTTCATGGTGCAACTGAGATGAAAGAAGAGATGATTGAAGAGGGAGGAGAATGTGAGAAAAGGAAATGTGTAAGTTTTGGTGATAGTAGTAGTAGAGTTGGCTCTTGTTCTACTACAAGAGCTCCTACTTTCCCGATGCTTACGAGGTGTACTAGAGAAGGATCTAGAGCAAGAGGTAGTAGGATGCCTTCATTTTTTCTCCCATGTATGATTCTTAGAGCTCAACCAAGCATTAGATCAGCTATGACTTCAAAGGAGGTATTGACAAAGTAGATTTGAAGTTTGCAAATTTTTTTATGAAAATTGTCTCCCTTTTAATGTTGAAAACTCATTTTCTTTTCAAAGTATGACAAATGCTATTGCTAGTGTGAGATCGAGTTATAGAGCCCCTACTTAGAGGTATATTACTGCAAAAATGGGTTGATATTGTTAATGCATTGAAATTCTGAACTTAGAGAGTCGTGGAAGGACATAAGATGTTCTATTATGGCTGATGGTTGGACAGATGATCAACGTAGATCTTTGGTGAACTTCATGGTCTATTGTGATATTGTTTTTAAAACCATATGACTTGTCTAATATTTATAAAACTACAGATAATTTACTCCCTATTTGTGAGAAAGTTGTTGAGGATGTAGGTGTTTCAAATGTTGCTCAATTCATTATAGATAATGCTACAAATTTTAGAGCAGCTAGTAAGATACTTAGGCGAACCATCCATCCCTAGTATGGACTCCATGTGTTGCACATTGCATAGACTTAATGCTTTAAGATTTGAGTGCAATGGATGAAATAAGAGGGATTATAGATGCATACAGAAATGTCATAAAGTTTATTTATAATTATTTTTCTGTATTGCATTTGATGTGAATCTATACAGGTGGAAAGGAATTCATTAGGACTTTATTGATAAGATTTGCTACGAATGTTATTAATGTACAAAGTCTTGTCATACAGAAAAATGCATTGAAAAAAATGTTTGCATCTGATAAATGGGGTTCTATTAGTTGGTCGAGAAGGGAGGGGATTGTTGTGGTAGATATTTTCAATATTGATTTTTTAGAAAATTATAGCAAATTTTTTAGGATGACTGTACTTTTAGTTAAAGTAATAAGGATGGTGGACAACGAATATAGGTCTGCTATGCCTTATATATGTGATGCTATAGATAAGGCAAAATTGAAAATACAAGTAAACCTTAACTGCAAGCGGTTATTTCTAAAAAATGTTTGAAAGATAATTGATGCATGCTGAAACCGCCAAATGTATCATGATTTGCATGTTGCTGCATATTGATCTTATACAAGATTCATCTACTGGTTGCAATATCTATTTAGAGTAAGAGATTTTGGAAGGCCAATTGCAATCCAACTCCACTCCCAAATGCGACAAGGTATTATGTGTTTTTATTGATATTCATTTAAGTTATCAATTGATTGACTTTGAGTGTTTCTTATTAATCATTCAAACAATAACAACAACAACTAAACCTTTTCACATACTAGACGGGGTCGTTTCTTGTTAGTCATTATCGTGATTTATTTCAAATGAATGGTGGGCTCGCATTGGTATAGATACACCGAACTTAGCAAGGTTTGCTCAATGTATATTGAGCTAAACATGCAGTTTGAGTGGGTGCAAAAGAAATTGGAGCATTTTTTAATGCATTTATACGAAAAATAGAAACCGACAGGAGCATGCTCGAATGAGTGATTTTGTATACATTGCATATAATATGAAGTTAACGCAAAGGTAATAATTTTAAAAATATGCATTGATGTTGCCTAGTTTTTTCTTATTAATAATGAAGGATTGATGTGACTATAGTGTATTTAATATTTTTTATAATTTGGATATTCTTTCTTTACATACAAACGCAAAAAGATGCAAGAAGGATAAGAAAGGTACCATGGGACCCATTAAGCTACAAAAATATTGATATTTTTTATGATTGGGTCAAAGCATCTTCAAATGGTTGAGACATATCCCAACCACCTATTTTTCCCCTATCTCTCACCCTTAATCTCTTCTTCTCCTTCAAAACCTCCAATACATGATCAATCTTCTACTTCACTGCTTTGGGAATCCGAGGACAAGCACAAGCATCCTTCTTGGTTCCTGCATGGTGGTGTTTCATACGAGAAATATCACCATGATTTACTGCATTGCAAAACATGTACTTGTTCACGTTATGGTATGGATGCTAGTTCATTATAAGATGTTATTTAACTTTGTTATTCTAAATATTTTTATATAGTCATAGTCATTTATTAAGATTTATATATTTCAAATCAAGCTTTTGGATTCAATTTTGTTTAATGTTGATTGTGTTATATCTGTTTTGTTCATTAATTTCAAATCTTGTATTTTTTCTAATTTTATTAATATTTTTTGTTTTTTATCTAGAAATGAAAAAAATTGTACTATATCATACGATATGGTACAATAGAGGCATATCCATGCCCAGTGCGATACGGGCACTGATACCCTTTTTACAACATTGCGTCTATCTCGTGCCATTTTTGCTATAGTGAAAGCAGTAGTAGTACATCAACACCTTATACTAGCATATGAGAATCTTCTACAGTACAAAGGCACTACAAAGGAAATATCATTCAGTAGGGCAGAATAATCAGTTTGATGTATCGTGAAACATTCAAGTACGTTTTCCAACCAGACTAAGCCTAACAATATGTGCAGATGCAGCACCCAAGTTCGATCAAGGAATAAGAGTGGATGGTCGAAAGGACAAAGGAGAGATAAGCAACTGCTAAATCTATCCAACCTTAGGATCCGGAGCTAGATACACGTAAGTTTGTGAAGCATCACTGATCTCATACATAAAACCAAGGTACATATTGGTACACGTAAGATTCTCCAAGAACTTTCTAGCATAGGCATACATAAAACCAAAGTACATATTGGTCTGTCTGCACAAGAAGAAGCAATATGCATCGCAGTGGAGACCATTTAAAATATGAATGCAGCATCATATCGTAACAACCTCCAAGTGCACCTATGTCATAAGCATCATAGACCACAGGAGCCATCATACATAAATAACGTGATCAATGCCCAGAGGGTTAGCTCAACGGCAGCGCCTTGACGCAGATGCTGCTGGTGGGAAGTTCGACTCCCGGGGGGGTCCATGCATGGGTGTGTTTTAGGCTTTGAACTCCTCTTGTAACCAAAAGAGAAAATAACGTGACCAATTCAGATTTCAAGTTTGAATTCAAAAGGTAATTTCTGAAAACAGGTTCAACATAAATAGCTAGCTGGACTGCGATTAAGACATAAATGATGTGATCAGGTCCGGATTTTGGATGCAAATATTTAAATATTTGAATTCGAATTGGATGACTAATTGGGTACCGTTTTCCATAGCAGATCCTTCTCAGGCTTAGATTTGCTTGAATTCATATGGATCAGGCTCTTTGACATGTCTATAACATCAACGAACTTGTACATGAAAGTACACATTGAATATGTTAACTTATGAGAAGCAGAGTACTCACAGAACTTCCTATCTTGTCCTTTAATACAAGGTCATCATCTACTAAACTCTGGATAACATCTTTCACAGTCTGGCTGACAACACCTTTTTTAGGGCCCAGCTTCTCAAGTTCTTTGAGCTGGAAAAACCAGAGACCAGGTCAACCTTAACAATTAAAGTGGTTGCATGCTTTATCAAGGATCATGCAAGTCAAAATACGCAAAATCTTCAGATAATAGCTGAATCAAATGGAACCAGCAGATACAGGAAAAGCAAAGCATCAGGAGTTATGCTGCCTAAAATTCAGACCACAGATAAACTTACCAAATTATAGATGAAAGACTTTTTTATTAGATAGAAAATACACAAAAAAGAGAAGGCATCTAACAGATCACTGCCAATTTTCTTCCCTTGCTAAATCTATTGATTGAACATCAATCATCATTTACAGATATCTACACAAAAGTTATGTGTAAATCATCGAAAGCTTTGCATAAAAGCCTTTCTCCCTGTTCCTTTTTCGAGTCAGAAAGTGCACAGAGACCAGAACATTCCTTTCTTCTTTATTTGCTCCTTTCAAGCAGAGACTGTCCTGCACACATTACTGTATGTTCAAGCTAATTATTCACTTAAAACGGAATCATGCTTAAGTTAACTTTCTAAATGTTTAGTTTCTTTTTCAAGCTTCTCAACCTGTAGTTCTAAGTAGCCGGATAATAAATAGATCAAATCGAGCACCATTCTTTGGAATACTACCTTTTGTCTTTGCTTTATGACAAAATTCTTGCATTCTCTGTTTTACACTCAGGCATATGTTAAACTACTTCTCAAACTAGCAATATCATGTGGGTTCAACTCCCTGACAATAACTAAAGCATAAGAAATATTCACTTTGTATGGCAAGGAAACTCCCCAAAATGCTGATCAGTTTAGGATGTCAAAAGATGAACTTTACTTTCTTACTTAGGGATCTTTAAAATTGATATAATGAACTTCTAAACCCTGATTCTCACTTTCCCTGGCATAAAAAAGTGTTAGACTATTGTGCAAGTACACTGGAAATGGAATTAGTAAGTATCTCATGGAGATTTGTTTCTACAATCTTAAGTGAAATCCGTCCCAATACTCACCTATATCATAGTGTTTTAATGATTAGGCATGAGCTTAAATGTTACCAATTTTCGGAGTTGATCAATAATTTGAAAATTGTTGATGAATTGAACCGATGCACAACAAAATTGTTGATTAGCAAGTAGAACTTTTATCAAATTTTAGAACACGAACAAACATGTGATAACCTCGCAATGAAAATGATATTTGTACTTTGATAGAGTAGACTAAAATGCAGTAAGGTTCTTGTGGATGCATATTGCAGTGATGAAGCAGCTTCAAAGGCATAGTTCATTGCCAAATCTAGGAGTTCATAACAAGGCCTAAGAAATTCAGAACTCCATCAACTTCTAATCCACCGTCCATGATGCCCTCAACAGTTCAGCTGTAATTTGACAAGAGTCTATCTTGTTAAGTTCACAAATGTATCATCGATTTGCTAGATGAATCTCATACGGGGACAGTTTAACAATAAGATACCCAAGAAGTCTTCGCCATTGAAATACTTATTCAATGTTAGTAAATTTAAAGATCTAATATGATGTCTGCCATCTACAGATATCCAACACAATTATATAAGTGCTGTAATCAAATGAAGGAACAACATAAAAGAACGTAATCTGCTGACATGATCTGAATTAGGTTCCAAAGAATAAAACCACACAATAGCAATTCAAAACCCCAAAAATCTAGAAAGAAAAATGGAAACTCCAAGTGTCCACTGGGTGCTTTTCAGCTTACCAGGAAAAAGTCCTGCGACTCATAGAAGATCTGAAGCATGTGCTCGCGTTTCTCTTCCAAAGACAGCCCCCGTTTTTTCGACTATATTCAACAACCAAAACACAAATAGGAAATAAATTGTAAGAGTGTGGAAAGACTTCTTTGGAGGATGGTTGTGTTAGGCTTCCGACAGCGTAAAACTTTGTCGGATTTTTATACCATGGATTACACAAATTATGAGCATTGTTTTGGAGCGTTTCCGCCTAGCGACGCGCTGCAGAGCCCGAATGCAGTGAATAGTAAGCAAGGGCCACTACATTTTCGCCTAAATATAGCGAATCAATTGCAGAGAGGGTTCCCACATCATGGACGGATGTGGGTAAAGAAGTTAGTCACGCTACATTGCCACCCGAATGTAGTGAATAATTTACAGAGAGGGTCTCCGCATTTTCAATATGGACGGTTGCGGCGAGTAAGGAAGTTAGTCCTAGATAATAAGATTTGTATTGGTTCTTGGAATATCGGAACATTATCCGGTAAGCTAATGGAGGCGGTAGATACTATGATTCGGAGAAAGATTCATATTCTATATTTACAAGAGACAGAGTGGGTTGGAGAAAAAGCAAAGGAGATAGAGGATAAAGGTTTTAAATTATGGTACTCAGGCAAGGAAAAGGCTTGAAACGGAGTTGGTATTATCATAAATAAAGATTTAAAGGATAGTATAGTAGACATACAACGATATGGTGACCGAATCGTGACATTGAAATTAGTGTTAGGAGCAGAGGTTTTGAATATAGTTTGTGCTTACGCACCCCAAGTAGGACCAGAAGATAGTATAAAGACAACTTTTGGGGAAGAGTTAGATAAGGTGATTCAAAGGATTCCACAAAGGGAGATGATTTGTTTAGGAGGAGACTTAAATGGACATGTCGGTAAAGAGGCATTAGGATATCAAGGTACCCATGAAAACTTTGGTTTTGGGGATATAAATGAGGAAGGTAGGGAGATTTTAAATTTTGCTATCTCATTTGATCTCTTTATAGTCAATACAATCTTCAAAAAATGAGATGAACATTTAATTACTTATAAGAGTGGCTTAGCACAAACACAAATTGATTACTTTATTTATAGGAAAAAAGATAGAGCATATTGTAAAGATTGTAAGGTAATTCCAAGAGAAAGCTTAACCACCCAACATCGACTTTTAGTTATAGATTTACAAATAAAAAAATGGACAAAGAAGAAAAGAGTGCATCGAGCTATTTGGATTAAATGGTGGAACCTCAAAAGCGAGAAAGAAGATATATTTAAACAGAAAGTCCTTCAAGGAGATGTTTGGAATTATGTTGGCACACCCTGTGATATGTGGAATAATATGGCTATACATATTAGAAAAGTGGCGAAAGATGTGTTAGGGGTATCTAAGGGAGGTGTACCGGCACAAAAAAAAGCTTCGTGGTGGAGTGAAGTAGTACAAAATAAAATCAAGGCAAAGAGGGCATGTTACAAATTACATTATGCCAAGAAAACTAGTGAAACTTTAGAAGCTTATAAGAAAGCAAAGAAAGAAGCGAAAAAGACCGTTAGTGAAGCAAAAGCTAAGATTTGGGAGGACTTATATAAAAAACTCAACTCAAAAGAGGGTGAAAGAGATATTTTTAGGATAGCTAGGGCTAGAGATAAGAAAACTAAAGATCTTAATTATGTTAGATGCATAAAAGACGAGGATGAAAAAATTCTAGTGGCAAATGATGATATAAGAAATAGATGGAAAAACTATTTTTATAATCTTTTTAATGAAAATAAAGATGTTAGTATTAGTTTAGGAGATTTAGCCAAGTCAGAAAAGTATATAAACCACAATTTCTATCGACATATTCAAAAAAATGAAGTCAAAGAGGCTCTTAAACATATGAAGGGTGGTAAATCGGTAGGACAAGATAATATTCCTATAGAAGTTTGGAAAATACTAGGAGAAATAGGAATCACTTGGCTCACAAGACTATTTAATGAAATATGGAAAAACCAAAAGATGCCTGAAGAATGGAGAGCAAGTACACTTATACCCATATATAAGAACAAGGGAGACATTTAAAATTGTGCGAATTATCGAGGTGTCAAGTTAATGAGTCATACTATGAAATTATGGGAAAGAATTATCGAACGTAGGTTAAGACAAGTATCAAGTACAATAGAGAACCAATTTGGATTCATGCCATGCAAATCTACTGTTGAAGCGATTCACCTTTTGAAACGTCTTATGGAACATTTTAGAGCAAAAAAGAAAGACATTCACATGATACTTATTGATCTAGAAAAAACTTACGATAGGGTACCGAGGGAGGTTCTTTGGAGAACCTTGGAAAAAATAGGTATCCCATTGACATACATTAACCTTATAAGAGACATGTACGATGGTGCAAAAACATGTGTGAGGACTCATGAAGGAATGACAGACTTCTTTGAAGTTAATATTGAGTTACATCAAGGATCAACTTTAAGTCTATACTCATTTATAATGGTGATTGATGAGTTAACAAAAACAAGATGAAGTACCGTGGTGTATGTTATTTGCAGATGGCATTGTGTTAGTGGAGGAGTCTAAGAAAAAAGTTAATAGAAAATTGGAACTATGAAGAGAAAATCGGAAAGCAAAGGCCTCCAACTTAGTAGGACAAAGACAGAATATATGGAATGTAAGTTTAATCATTTGGTTACTTCAAAGGACATAGAAATTAAAATTGGCACACATTGCATCCCTCAAAAAGAAAGTTTTAAATACTTTTGGTCAATTTTTAAGAGTGATGGAAGAATTGATTGAGATGTTACGCATAGAATTAATGCTGGTTGGTTAAAATGGAGAGGAGCTTAAGGTATTCTTTGTGATAAGAAGATACCATTAAAGCTAAAAGGTAAATATTATAGAGCAGCAATTAGACCTGTCATGTTTTATGGTTCTGATTGTTGGACGGTTAATCATCAACATGTACAAAAGATGTCGGTGAGAGAAATGAAGATGCTAAGATGGATGAGTAGTCATATAAGAAAAGACCGCATACATAATGAGATTATTAGAAACAAATTAGGAGTGACACCAATAGACGATAAAATGAGAGAATATCTTTTAAGATGGTTTGGACATATAGAAAGAAGATCAAAAGAAGAACCTATAAGAAGGTTAGAAAAACTAAATTTGGAAAGTATTAAAAGAGGTAGAGGACGACCACAAATGTTGGAAAGAAACAATAAAGAATGATCTAGCTTATTTTGAGTTAAATACTAACATGGCACATGATAGGGCTATGTGGAAACAAAGAATCCATGTGGCCGACCCCGACTAGTATGGGAAAATGCTTTGTTGTTGTTGTTGTTGTAGTGTGGAAAGAAAACTCCGTATCCTATAAAAAAATAATACCATAGGGATTTATGAAGCCCCAATTTTATACGTGTAAGCAACAAACTCTGCCTGTCGATTGAAAAAACACAAACAACATTCGAATTAAAGAATACCGGGTCTTTTAGAGCCCTCATTTTTCGCTCTCACAGTTAGCTGAAAACCTACAACCCCAAATAGATTCACAGCGAATTCCCCACGGATATCCATACGATTCAATTCTTAGGACGAACCAACGTGAGAGGGAAACAACTCATAAGGACAGTAAACGAAAGGAAATTAAATCATTAAAAAAAGGAGATTAACTAGGATTTACCATATCTTTTGGCAGAACCTCACCGCCTTGGAGAGAGAGAGAGAGATGGCGGGAATTTTATCAGGAACTCAACTTCGAAATGACCGAAGCCATCTGGTTCGTTTTACTAGACGGATGATTCCAACTTTCCAGTAATCAGGAACCGGAACCGAATCGGGAGTGCAACGGTTTCGGTTCTTGTTCTGGTTTGAGTCCTCAATAGCTCGAAACGGAAAGAAATGATTAAAATTTGAGATTAGAAGAATATGCGACCGCCAAACCATCATTATCACACCTCGACTTCAGTTCCGTTGAAGATGGATGATTGAAATTAGATGAGTATGAAATTGTCGGGTTGGGACCATTGGTTCTGATTGCAGTCCGACTCTGGTTTCATAGAAGATGGGACTTGACCGAACCGAGTGTACCTGGTCAACCCATTTACGGGTTCCATACCGACCCACGCCTACTTTTTAGGGTCAGGAGTGAGGATTTCAAGTTCCTCTATTATAACGGGAAAATCCGAATCTTGCTCATGATTTATACATAAATTATAAAAACTTTGGAACGAGGCAACCTGTCTCAACTCCACCCATATAAGGGATCACCCTTGCATTGCCAGTCCCAAGCTCGAATAAAGGAGGAGGGTTGTGTTAGGCTTCCGACAGCCTGCGTAAAACTTTGTTGGATTTTTATAACATCGATTACAAAAATTAGGAGCATTGCTTTGGGGCGTCCCAGCCTAGCGACGTGCTGCAGAGTCCGAATGCAGTAAGAAGTAAGCAAGGGCCACTACATTTTCGCCCGAATTAATGAATCAATTGCAGAGAGGGTTCCCACATCATGGACGGGTGTGGGTAAAGAAGTTAGTCGCGCTACATTGCCGCCCGAATGTAGTGAAAATTTTTCAGAGAGGGTCTCCGCATTTTGATCATGAACAGATGTGGGGGATAAGGAAGCTAGTCCTAGATAATAAGATTCGTATTGGTTCTTGGAATATCGGAACATTATTCGGTAAGCTAATGGAGGTGGTAGATACTATGATTCGGAGAAAGATTCATATTTTATGTTTACAAGAGACAAAATGGGTTGGAGAAAAAGCAAAGGAGATAGATGATACAAGTTTTAAATTATGGTACTTAGGTAAAGAAAAGGCTCGAAACGGAGTTGGTATTATCATAAATAAAGATTTAAAGGAAAGTGTAGTAGACATACAACGATATGGTGACCGAATCATGACGTTGAAATTAGTGTTAGGAGCAGAGGTGTTTCAAAAGATTCCACAAAGGGAGATGATTTGTTTATGAGGAGATTTAAATGGACATGTCGGTAAAGAGTCATTAGGATATCAAGGGATTTATGGAAAATTTGGTTTTGGGGATATAAATGAGGAAGGTAGGGAGATTTTAAATTTTGCTATGGCTTTTGATCTCTTTATAGTCAATACAATCTTCAAAAAATGAGATGAACATTTAATTACTTATAAGAGTGGCTTATCACAAACACAAATTGATTACTTTATTTATAGGAAAAAAGATAGAGCGTGTTGTAAAGATTGTAAGGTAATTCCACGAGAAAGCTTAACCACCCAACATCGACTTTTAGTTATAGATTTACAAATAAAAAAATGGACAAAGAAGAAAAGAGTGCATCGAGCTATTTGGATTAAATGGTGGAACCTCAAAAGCAAGAAAGAAGATATATTTAAACAGAAAGTCCTTCAAGGAGATGTTTGGAATTATGTTGGCACACCCTGTAATATGTGGAATAATATGGTTATACATATTAGAAAAGTGGCGAAAGATGTGTTAGGGGTATCTAAGGGAGGTGTACCGGCACAAAAAAAAGCTTCGTGATGGAGTGAAGTAGTACAAAATAAAATCAAGGCAAAGAGGGCATGTTACAAATTACATTATGCCAAGAAAACTAGTGAAACTTTAGAAGCTTATAAGAAAGCAAAGAAAGAAGCGAAAAAGACCGTTAGTGAAGCAAAAGCTAAGATTTGGGAGGACTTATATAAAAAACTCAACTCAAAAGAGGGTGAAAGAGATATTTTTAGGATAGCTAGGGCTAGAGATAAGAAAACTAAAGATCTTAATTATGTTATATGCATAAAAGATGAGGATGAAAAAATTCTAGTGGCAAATGATGATATACGAAATAGATGAAAAAACTATTTTTATAATCTTTTTAATGAAAATAAAGATGTTAGTATCAGTTTAGGAGATTTAGCTAAGTCCGAAAAGTATATAAACCACAATTTCTACCGACGTATTCAAAAAAATGAAGTCAAAGAGGCTCTTAAACATATGAAGGGTGGTAAATCGGTAGGACTAGATAATATTCCTATAGAAGTTTGAAAAATACTAGGAGAAATAGGAATCACTTGGCTCACAAGACTATTTAATGAAATATGGAAAAACCAAAAGATGCTTGAGGAATGGAGAGCAAGTACACTTATACCCATATATAAGAATAAGAGAGACATTCAAAATTGTGTGAATTATCGAGGTATCAAGTTAATGAGTCATACTATGAAATTATGGAAAAGAATTATCGAATGTAGGTTAAGACAAGTATCAAGTACAACAGAGAACCAATTTGGATTCATGCCAGGCAGATCTACTATTGAAGCGATTCACCTTTTGAGACGTCTTATGGAACATTTTAGAGCAAAAAAGAAAGACCTTCACATGATATTTATTGATCTAGAAAAAGCTTATGATAGGGTACCGAGGGAGGTTCTTTGGAGAACTTTAGAAAAAAGAGGTATCCCATTAACATATATTAACCTTATAAGAGACATGTATGATGGTGCAAAAACATGTGTGAGGACTCATGAAGGAACGACAAACTTCTTTGAAGTTAATATTGGGTTACATCAAGGATCAACTTTAAGTCCATACTTATTGATAACGGTGATGGATGAGTTAACAAAACATATTCAAGATGAAGTACCATGGTGTATGTTATTTGCAGATGACATTGTATTAGTGGAGGAGTCTAAGGAAAAAGTTAATAGAAAATTGGAACTATGGAGAGAAATATTAGAAAGCAAAGGCCTCCAACTTAGTAGGACAAAGACAGAATATATGGAATGTAAGTTTAATCATTTGGTTACTTCAAAGGACATAGAAATTAAAATTGGCACACATTACATCCCTTAAAAAGAAAGTTTTAAATACTTTGGGTCAATTTTTCAGAGTGATGGAAGAATTGATTGAGATGTTACGCATAGAATTAATGCTGGTTGGTTAAAATGGAGAGGAGCATTAGGTATTCTTTGTGATAAGAAGATACCATTAAAGTTAAAAGGTAAATATTATAGAGCAGCAATTAGGCTTGTCATGTTTTATGGTTCTGAGTGTTGGGCAGTTAATCATAAACATGTACAAAAGATGTCTGTGATAGAAATGAAGATGTTGAGATGGATGAGTGATCATACAAGAAAAGACCGTATACATAATGAGGTTATTAGAAACAAATTAGGAGTGGTACCAATAGAGGATAAAATGAGAGAACATGGTTTAAGATGGTTTGGACATATAGAAAGAAGATCAAAAGAAGAACCTTTAAGAAGGTTAGAAAAACTAAATTTGGAAAGTATTAAAAGAGGTAGAGGACGACCACAAAAGTATTGGAAAGAAACAATAAAGAATGATCTAGCTTATTGGGAGTTAAGTGCTAACATGGCACATGATAGGGATATGTGGAAACAAAGAATCCATGTAGCCGACCCCGTCTAGTTTGGGAAAAGGCTTAGTTGTTGTTGTTGTTGTTGAGGGAACCTATCTCGTTCCTTTTACGATGGGGATTTCGGGCCTTCCCTAACAACCATACCTACAAAGTCGGAATCTTCGTCACAACTACTTAGAGACTTTTGCAAGGAAACTCAAACGACTATAGAAAGAGATAAGCAAACAGGATATGACCAACATCAAATCTTCCAAAATTAGGAAACATGAAAACATATATATATATATATATATATATATATATATATATATATATATATATATATATATATATATATATATATATATATATATATATATAGAGTTGTTAGACTTTTGTTCATGCTAAATTCTTTATGACTATCTAGATCATTAATCTTCTTAATCATATGGGCTATACAAATTTATAAGTAGTTTTTTTTAAAAAGTATAAAATACAGCTTATACTTTTACTTTCTTTTTAATATAGATTGTCCGATGAAGGGGAGATGACTGGTTTAGATTTAGCAACTTCCATTTTCTCTCTCTCTCTCTCTCTCTCTCTCTCTCTATATATATATATATATATATATATATATATATATGTGGTAGTAACTGTGTATATATATATGTATGTATATATATATATGTATGTATATATCTATATATATATATATGTATGTATATATATGTATGTATATATATATATATGTATACGTATATATATGTATGTATATGTATATATATGTATGTTTATATATATATATATGCTTACGTATAAAACAAACTTTTCATAATTGTACCGTTGCATATAACAGTCTTTGAGCAATCTGGGAAAAGAACCCAGGATACTTTCAACTCAGTGAGTCAGCCCAAGGGAGCGGTTGATTGCGAGGCTGAGACTACCAAACTGGAACTCTAGACGTGCAACATGGGCAGCTGGTGGGCCTCATAATCGGGTATCACCCCACATCTTACTGTGGGGGAGGCTTGCATTTGATTACGGCCGTAGGCCCATGCCTCATAACCACACTCCCCCCCCCCCCACAAATGATCTCGGAATTTGTTCTTCCTGTCTGTGTGTGTGTCATTGATGGGCTTGTGCTTGTTTGGTTAGCGTTCTAAGCAAACCCAATACAGGCTCTAAGCAAGCCCAACTCTCAACGAGGTGAAGAGTTGGAGACGAACAAGATGTCGATGTTACAAAAAGTTCAATTTCTAAAACACCCAAGCCCCACTACTCTTATAGTAGTACACTCCTCGGAGGTAGTTCTAATAACAGTAGGCTCCGAGAAGAAACTCCGAGATAGGTGAAGAGTTGGGCTAGGGAGTCAAGCAAGTTCATTAGGACCCTGCGCTCCCGCCTTCCAGATGGAGTTCAAGGATAGATGTCTCTTGGCCAGTAGAGCAAAGTATGCAGCAGAACCAAGGAGATTCTGCTGATCAAGAGATAAGTGATTACATATGAGCAAGATCTAGTTTTCATACATATATATATATATATATATATCAGTTTGTGTTTTCTTTCAATGCGGTCAACAAACATACATGCAAAAATTCATTTAACAAATTGAACTTTTTCTTAGTTCATTTTATTCGAAGAGACAAAAGATCCTCAAGAACCAATCTTATTTTTAGCTGTTGAATCTTTGTTTGATGATCAAGTATGCTATATCCGATTGATTATCTTAACCGTAGGACTCCACCCTTCATCCATGACCAAGGAAGCATGGCTTCATTATCACAACCGAATTCCATGCATAGGCAAGGTTAAGAACCACATGAGTTTGTGAGTATTTCTTTGAATAAGAGCACTGGGCCATATCCCTAACAGATGCGCATCCGTCATTGAACTCTTCACCCTAAAGCGAACGCCTAACATGTGCTTTGGTGCTCCTTTCGTTCAATTTTGTGAGAGCCAGAACTACAATTATGGTCAACTAATGAAGTAACATTATTTTCTAATCTAGTTATATAGAAATCAGCGTCTACCTAACAGACGCTCCTTCAATTGATTTACTGTGGCGATGGCCAATCGTCTCTCTCTCTCTCTCTCTCTCTCTATATATATATATATATATATATATATATATATATATATATATATATATATATATATATATGGATCCTCCAAACCATTTAGACACTCGTGCATTCCCCTTGACTTTTAGGTGCTTGAGTGTCACTAGCAAAGTTGTACTAATATTTAAAAGAAATACAAAGGAGAACCTTATTATATGCTTTTATAAAAAGAGAAGAAACACAAGAGCATATATGTTAGCGGTACACATATATATATTCCTCCAAACCTCTTACATACTCATGCATTTCTCTTGCCTTTTAAGTCCTTTGAGTGTCGTTAGAAAAGTTGTACTAATATTTTTAAGAAATACAAAGCATGACCTACTTATACTTGTGCCTTTACGAAGGAGAAGAAAAGCATGAGCATATAATGTTAGCTGTATGAAGGATAGAGTCTCTTCTCTCTCTCTCACTCTATATATATATATATATATATATATATATATATATATAGATATATAAAGAGAAAGAGAGATACCACTAAATGCATAAGTTTGTAGAAACATTTCTTCTGTTCGATTTTTTAGATGAATGATAAATATATGAATTATTTTAACTTCATTGTATATTTAGTTCAAAGTGAAAAGTGCAATCATATTTTTATACTAGATTTTCACTGTTTATCTCAAGGATCAAACGATAAAGATATATCTTTATGTAAAATTACGTTGAAAGAATTGGTACCATCTCTCTCCCCTTATATATATATTGACTGGGTTTGACATCCCACCTCACCTCAATGTAGGTCGTCCCACTGAGGGTGAACCTTCCAAACCGACCGTTAAAGAGATACGGAACTCTTTTCTCTACGTATGCCCTAACCTTATTTTCTTTGCAGTAATGTGACAAACTGGTCAGATGACTCCGCTTGCTAACGAAGAAATCACGAGAGTCAAGAGCCCAATCGGGAGAGCTAACACTCTGAATGCTACTTCGTTAGACAATATGCATGGCCTCTCTCGACCCCCCTCCTCTCTCTCTATATATATATATTATACAGACACTGAAAAACAAATTAAAATTCTGTACTTAGAACTTTTGGAATCTCAGATAGTTCAAATCTCCACAAGTGCATACGAAGATTTGCACTGGCTAAATCATATATTCGGAAGTCCAAACGATAGAAAATACCAAGATGTGACGGGCTTGTTTGATCATACTTCCTTTCTATTGCTGTCTAAGCTCATACAGTAGCAGAAATGTGACGGGCTTGTTTATCTTTGGGGACTATAGTTGACAGTGGAAAAAAAACTACCTTCCCGATTCAACTGCCTCAGCAAATTTTCCACCTTATGGCATAGATTTCACTGGTCCGACTGGTCGGTTCACGAATGCAAGGACGGTGATCGATGTCCTCGGCGAACTACTGGGTTTGCCTAACTACATTCCGTGTTTTGGGCACCGGAGCACGACCGGAACCAAGATCCTCTGGGGAGTTAACTATGCCTCTGCTGATTCAGGTGAGCCATAGGAATTGTATCCAGGGGCTTGGCACGAAATCCCAAGCAGCTCATTCTGCCTAGCATTGTTAATCCATCTCGTACGGGAACCCAAGAGTCAATATCACTTATGAATCAACCCCAAAAACATGAATACAAGCTCATGAGGTCTGGACCAATACTTCTAATACCAAGAGCCTAATACTACAAATGAACAACAGCCTTAACTAAAAGAAGGGCCCCATACAAAAAAAACAATGAGGGTTTCTTTCCTCCTTCCTCTAGTGTATGGATTTCCTTCGCATATTTTTCACTAGATTTGGCGTTTATGGGATTTTAGGTTTTCTATCACGTTGAAATCTGTCGCTTTCTAGTGCTTCTTAAATCATTCTTGATGATGCCTTTCACATATAATTTCCTGGCTGATGATCAGAGTGCCAATTTCAAGGTTTTCGTAATTCTTTTGATGATCACATAGGTCTCTATGCATACATTACAGGGATCTTGTATATCATTTCGGGATTCATATTCTTTTTGATGTTCATAATATTATTTCGTGATTGAATCTGCCTATTTCCAGCATATATCCCATCAGATTCTGTAGTGTCTATGCATATGAGTTTCCATCTTAACCTACGATTTTAATTAACCACTAAAGCAACCAGGGTATATTTTAGGAATTTTGCAAATGCTAGGTTCATCTATCACATTCATATTCTTGATTCATGTCTAGTGATTCTAATTGTCCTTACGGGGTTCATAGGTTGAGTCAAATCTCTTTTTACTATACGTCTATCTTATATTCTCATTGTTCTTTTCCGGTGCTTCTTGCCTTTAGTTTTTATATATAAGAATGTGCATTAGAAGTAGCAATAATGTATATATATATAGAGAGAGACGGAGAATGATTGATTAAATGAATTGCTCACTCAGAGAGAGAGAGAGAGAGACGGAGAATGATTGATTAAGTGACATTGCTCACTCATGCCTCACTATTGATTTCTTGGAGAACGAGTGAAATAACATTATCTTTTTTCTATTTTAAAAAATCCTTAAAAAAATTTAAATTACACTTACGTTTTCATGAATTTTTAATAGTGGATATGGTATGTATGTTCGTTGTGCAGTCGATGTATAGTTTGGGAGCTCTCAAATTCGCATTGTTTTCGACTGATTAGTGGTTGCACACCAGTGGTTCGAAAAGCAAATAATGGGAACTGCAGTAAAATATATGTCATCTGCACTATTCAATACTCATCTGAATGCTTCCATAGACAAATTCAAAGCAGAAATGCTGGATGCCCATTTTGTGTTCAACAATCTTTATGCAGTTCCCAGTGAAATCATAGACGATCCGGCAGCCCATGGTAAGTTTTATCTTCTCACTTTGTTTTTGTCATTAATATCATTAAAAAGAGAGTGAAGAGGTACTGTTTTGGTGCAAGAGAGAGAGAGGAGGGTGGTGGGGAGATTTACCTTTTCTTACTCCAGACTTGCATGTTCATCCTGCATGTTTGACAATTATAAAAGTAAGGTAGTGTGGATGTACCAATCTTCCCATTTAAAGAGGTTCTTCAACTATATGAAAAAATTATAACAACTCAAGTGGCTAATTAAACACAAATTCCTTGTAGATTTAGTCAATCAAAGCGAGTTTCTGTCATCTCTGTGGTTCGGCAGTACGTCTCACTATGCGCACTCTTGCATCCTAACTAAGCTTCATATTATTTACACATTCAGGTTTCAGCGAAAACCAGCAATTCATGTTGCGTAACATCAATCATTCAAGTTCAACAACAGGTGGAGACATTTGCGAAGAGGAAGGAAGCGTCTGCGGTGACAGGAATTCACATGTCTACTTCGACGGCGGCCACCCCACTGACAAAACCAATGCATATTGGCCAAGTGGATTTACTCGTCCAATCTGACATCAATCGCTTATCCTTTCAATCTCAAGCAATTGGCGGACATCAACTCGGAGGCAATTGAATCTGGTCATTTGTTATCGTAGTTGAGGAACATGGGGATGAATGGCAGGGATGTACAATAATTAAGGCCCCTTTCCTATTTAATGTGGACACTGTCAAGTTGTAGGTCAAGCTTTGAGTAAAGATGAATGAAAGCAAGCTTAGGAACTTTCTTTTGCACTCACCACCCTTGGGGTTCATGCCTCAAGCCACTGTTACTGACGATTTGGTTGATATAGACAAAGAAATTAAACTTTACCTACTGGGGATGAAATCGTATTCCATTGTAGATTAATCTCATCCTCGGTTTGGCCTCTTGGTGGTGATTATCCAATACTGTTGAACCCATGAAATCTGAAGGAAGACACTGCAGCTAAATGAATGGGTCTGCTAAAGGATATGCCCATTTCTTTTTTGGAGATAACTATTGATATGACATAGGATGGCATACAAACAACAACAACATAAGATGACATAAGATGGCATAATAGGCGTAAATTTTGTTTATCTCTGGCCTAATTTCGGAAAAAACTTCGTTGTTGTTGTTAAATCCACATATATCAATATGCATCCAAGCGACAGCAAGAAGTCGTTAAAACGTTTCCCATGATATAAGTGTTTGCACCATTCGTAGCAAGTGGTGATTAATTGCTATGGTGACTTCGAGTCAACTTCAAGGTGGAAGTAGAAGTTGTAAAGTGGTTCAAGTGTTATTTACGTTCATAAGCAATAAGAAACTCAACTATATATTGATTTTTCTTTGCTCTATTAATTTATTCAGCTCGCCAAAGAGACTTCAGCTTTCAGTACTCTATGCGTCGTCACGGTCTACCTGATGCGGACTCGGGTGTTGAGTTCCTGACCTTATGTCATAACGCCAACCCTCTAGCAAATGAGCTACACCCTTTGGTGCAACACAAGCTCCAGTTGCTGGAGATGTCAAACTGGCCCGGCCCTGAAAAATACAAGAGTCGGGTCAGAGAAATATAGTTGATATTTGAAGCCGGGCTTAATAGCCCGGATCATATGTGGCTTCGGGGGCCGATGAGTGCCTGGCCAGGTTGGCCTTGCAGGGACATAGGTTTGTTAGATATTATATTAGATCTTTAAGACTCAATCCAAATCCAACCACAACATTTCAGGTTCCAACAAACCACAAACACATGTAATAAAAAACTATGTATATATATAAAGAGAGAATATATGTACATAATAAAAACTCTCTCTCCCTCTCTCTTTCTCTCTCTCTCTCTCTATATATATATATATATGGGGTGGGGGTGGGGGTGTATGTGTGTGTGGGAGCTGCCCGTGGCCCTGCAAGGTCAGGCCGGGCTAACACTTTAGGGTACCATATAAAATGTAGGCTAACCCGGCCTGACTCATATTGACATTTCTACTAGTTGCCATATGATTTGACTTAGGTCATGCCCTATTAGCCCAAATGCCTACTAATATATATATATATATATATATATATATATATATATATATATATATATATATATATAGACATTGTCCACTCACGCCCGACGGTTTCTTTTCGAGAATATAGTGTAATAACATCCTTTCATCTTTTTCAAAATTTTTTCTCTCTCACTATTGATTAGAGCTTGCACACTACTGTTATACTTTAAGAGGACCATATACAGCGTAATAACGCCCGATTGATGCATCAAAATATTTTTGATGGAACGCTTATCCGTAATCAATAGAATGCTGATTTTGCGCCATTTTTCAGCTGGCTCTTTCAGAATCATTTCTTTCATCAAATCATTCTAATATGTCGTCAAGTTTGTTTTGCATGGGATTTGATGTTATGCTTTTTCTCAAGCATTGAACTCATTACTTGTTATTAGATTACGGGCTATAATCCATCTGCCAGCTGAGACGATCTGGAGTAGCAGCATGCTCGACTCGGCAACTTAAGAAGATGCTCGCTTTGAGATCGAATGAGCTTTAATCTTCATGCTCGACCTAGAACTTAACAAAAGGACTCTACCAACAGGACCTGCCCGGGACTCGAGGGCCAGGTATAATAAAAGTAGGTAACCGAACCCGAACACAATTAGATGACGAGGTTTAGTACTGTGAAACTGGAAGAGCTCCAGATTCCATCACAATTAAACGTGGGCCTCAACTTATAGGGTCATACTTTTTACCCGATTACGAGACTCAACACTAGCCCCACCCTATAGATGGGCCACTAGAACTGGAGTTCCAGTTCTGTAGTCTCAGCCTCGCACTCAGACACCCACTTAAGGCAGAAGGAACCAAACATTCCTGAGTTCTATTGTGCTAAAAAGAACAAACTTTTTCCCTTTCGTTTCCGAATGGAAGGGCCATAAAGACTTATTGCCACTACTGGCAATAATCTAAACAGTCCAAAGAGATGCCGGCTTGCTAGCAAGTCAATATTGGAGTGCATCTCAGTTCAAAATGAGAACTCCCTATTGAACATCTACACCGTCGGTTTCCGAGATGGAAGGCTTAGCGAGTAGGCTTGAGCTGGTTGTGTTAACAGGGATGCTAGCCAAATGCTCTATATTATAGGGGTATAGGAAGTCAGCTCTGGTGGTGTTGAGTGCCCATCCTGATAGAATCAAATTTGTTGCATCGGTTAGGTGGACTCCATCAAAGTATAGATACATTCTTCGATCCGAACAGACCTCTCCGCCGTTGATGCACGTCTTCCATGCACTGTTTTTGGTCGTGGCGCAACATGAGCCATTGATCACCTTCAATCCTAATCCAACATCACCAGCTAACTCAATTCGAGTGTGCTAAAATTTCATTTAAAGTAGGAGCTAAGTTATATATATATGTACATGTACATGTGTATATTTGTATGATTAAGATGTAGGACATACCATAGGCAGAAGGATCACCAATGATCTCCATCATGGAATTCATGGCATCAAAGAAAACCACATAGGGTCCTGGCATGGACTCTCGAATGCTGTCTATTTTGCTCCTCAAGTAAGCATTGAAATAAGGTGATGCCTTGTTGTAGATGTTCTCACACCCGCCGGAGTCGTTAACCTTTCGACCGACCGTAAGGCGAACAACCAACAGGCTGAACAGCAAACAGAACGAACTTTCTAGCTCCCATGTTATAAATTCTCTGCGAAACAAAAACAGAGCAACAAATTAATTAAGATCACAAAAGCACTTAATCACAGTTGGTAAACTAGCCGAAACTCTTAAGTCTGGCCTTAACTAGACCAGTCCAAGTAGTCGGTCATGGTTCATGATCGACCCACCATTTCACTATTGACTCATGCAGGTTCGTGCGGTGGAGTTTGACCGGCCTGCTCGCTTAATCATAACTAATGTAGGGTAATTTGTTCTCCATAGACAAATGCAACTCTAATTGTTCTACCCTCCAAGATAAGGAGATCAATGAGCTCAACTCAGACCAGTACACTGACCAATTAATTATGTATCTTGATAGTTTGAATCCAGTAACAAGTCCAATTATATTTGGGCTCAAATTCAGTTCTCTGTTTCAGACCCATGGTGAGATCTGAATCCAACAGATATCTGATCCGATTACGTATTCAAAGTATCAATTACCCATTCATATATGGACGAGTTAAAATCCAAATCCAGCAGATGCCGAACCCAATTATGTGATAAAAGTATCAACTTAGTGGTTCATATATGGACTTGGTACTGGTTTCTGCTTGTGACATTCAATTCAACTCAAAATAAGGATCTGTTCAATTTGGGCCTATCATCAGGCATCACCGGGGCATGTGGCCGTGAGTTTGAATTAGTTGGTCATTAATTTACATAATACATATTTTTACTAATTTGGACGTTGGACCGAGTATTATCCTATAAAAGAGAAAAGGAATCCGATCCAAATTTGATGAAAAAGTCGATGAACACATCAGATTTCAATTATATTCAGCCATTACAAAATTAAAGTCTATTTGGATACGTGCATCCTGCATAATTGAATTTAGAATCATAATTTGATGAGAAACTTTAAGTTTATGGTATATGAGATAGGCTAATCGGTTTTGGGCTTGTCCAGGTCGGCCTCGGACCAAGATTTGGTTCTGACTTCAATCTATTGACGTCCGCAGCTTTAAATAGAGCTGCACAAATGAACTGAGCTTACTCAAAGCCAGGCTCATGTTTGGTCTGTTCAAGTTCAAATCCAACTTATTAAATGGAGAAGAAATTGAAGTTTTAATAGAGCTTCAAGATATGTCCATCAAGTCCATATAAATAAATAGGTTAAACATGTCTAAAGCTCGATAATGACTTATTAAAAGATAAATGAATGAGCAAAATTAGACTTGTGTAAAGCTCTGATGGTGCGGGAGTTAAAGTAAAGAAAGTTATCCCAAGTTTGAACGGGTCTTCATCAATGTCAATCAAGCTCGTGCAGAGTTTAGCGTTTGTGCATTTTAGATGAGAGTAGCCTGGGAGTTAAATGTTAGTGTGACATATGATCGTGTTCTATCTAAACAAAAAATTCATGTAGCTGACTCCATCTAGTATGAGAAAAGACTTAGTTATGGTAGTTGTATAGCACAAACTGACGGCATATTTTAATTATCATGCATTACTTTAATAAAATTAAAGCTCCAAATGCAACCATTTAAACTTACAGCAACATCAGTGGCATCGAGAATTCCGGAACGGGCCGAAGCATAGTTAACTCCATTGAGAATAGCACCTCCCGGTGTGTTTGGATTGATGAAGATGGCAGCAAAGTGGTGCAGGCCCATTTTTTTGACCCAGAACATCTGCCACCGTCTTGTTGTTGGTGAACCGGCCCGTCAGGCCTGCGGCATGGATTTAAGAGCTAGTTTCTGTCGAATCTCCATTTGTTGTTCCCACTATCAACTATCGAATCTCCAAAGATGAACATGGCTGGGACTGATTGAACTGCAATTGAAGGTAGGTTTAATGAAGAGATGATCGCTAAAAACAGAAAGGGAGCCATGAGATGTGTGAGTCTTGGGAGTCTCCTCTCTCAATTACTTTCGTGTACTTTGGACAACACGCACTGTGATAGTGACCGATCTTGTCCCAATATAGGTATATGTATAGTTCGATACATGAGAGGAAATATTTTATTTTATTTTTTTATGGGAAGTGTACATGGAAAATCCAAACTGGTAGTTCAGTTCCATTTTTTCCAAAACCAACATAAAAAAATACTTGTAGAATCCAAATTGGTAGTTCAGATCCGTTCTTTCTAGAATCATTATAAAAATATAATTTTGATTAGGTTCCTACATAGATTATGTCTGTGGGTTGCATTATAGATGTGGACTTCATAAAGCACATTGGGCTCAATGGAAGAAGAAGAAGAAAGTTAGACGTCCTCTAAGTCAACCCTGTCTACTTGTCAAACGGTATGGGACCATCTTTTCTCGAACACAATACTCTTTTAGGGTTGGCCACACACTTTTTTTGATCCTTTGTTTTTCGTAGGGACAAAAGATTTATTTATTTATACGCAGTTCTCGTAAGCTCAAAAACTAGGCTATAGTCTGAGCCGTGATTATAGTGATAGCCAAACAAGAAAATTGACAAAAATATGCTGATTGCTTACCATACTGACCGTGTGTTTAGAGATTCCTCCTACTGGTCAATGAATGTATAGCTCCCCAAAACAGTACGCATTCAGGTCGGATGCTCAGCAGAATATATATATATATATATATATATATATATATATATATTATATATATATATATATATACTATATATATATATATATATATATATATATATATATATATATATATATATATATACTTAAAAGATTTTCACTGTTTGATAAGCATGATCAATGGTGGAGTTTGAATTTAAAAAGTATTTATAAAAAATACAATAATAAATCAAATAGTAGAGATTTTAAGTATATTTGAGCATATAAATAAGTATCGGCATATACTAATTTCTCTCTATTTATACATATATATAGGTCTTTTAAATGGTTTGATAGTAGCAACAAAAGTTTTAATCGGTAAAGATGGTTTTAAGGAGTAAAAGAATGGTAGAAGGTGATAGAAAGAGAAGCAACTGATAGTTGAAACAGTAAAATTATACAAAACGAACTATTAAAGATAATTGAATACGAACTACTTCCCCTCTCTTTCTCTATCTATGTATAAATACACTGATCGACAGACTGATTTTGATAGAAAATAGAAACATAAGTATCTAATTGAATTTGAGGCAAATTAAGTTGACCACACGTTCTTTCTAAAAAGCAAGACGCTTGCACCAGAGCGTTAGCTCAATTGCAGAACGCCTTGGCGCTGAAGCTGCTGGTGGGGAGTTCAACCCAGAGAGTGAATGCAAGTGTGTGTTAGGCTTCAGCTTCCCAAGAAGAAGAAGAAAAAAGACGGATAGATTTTGTGGGGCCTGCAGGGAACTAACCTTACTGATTATGGGCCCTACAGCATTAACTTAATGAAGCTTGTATACATATAACATAAGACGAAACATAAAAAAGAAAGAAAGAATGACTCAAGTTATAATATGAAAGATTAAACATTCTACTCAGTATTATATTATCTAGCTTTTGACTTCGATGGACAGCTCTCCTGTTCGGTTCGCCTAACTGGGCTCGTTCAGCTAAGCCGCTCATCTGAGTGGGAGATGGCGCCTGCTGGTCTACATGGATTTGCTCTCTCTACCAGTCACGTGAGAGTCCTATTCTTTGGCCTCCCACTCATGCCCCTAATAACTGGAAAAGCCTTCTAATTGAAAGTTCTCAGTTCGATACCCAACGGTGTACATATCTAACAGGAGGTCCGCCAAACATCGGCTTACCAGAAATATGTATATATAGAATTGGGTCCATTAGCTCAAGTGGCAGGGTGTTTGGACCTGTTGCTGCCGGTTGGGAGTTCGATTCTCAGGGGGTGCAAGGTGTATCTGTGTCGGGCTCTTCCTACACAAGAAGGTAGTATTCATGACAGGTAAAATCAGTATCGATTTCGAACAATTTACTAATAACCGATGCTATGAGTTCCTATTTGATGAAAAAAAGGTTTAGATATCAAATTGTAAAATACAAAAAACCACATGATACTTTTAAGTTTTAAATTTGTAACACACTTTGTATTAATTGTACATTTAAAAATTTTGTTTTTAAATAGAATTTAAAATTATATGATCTCACGGATGTGTACTGACATAGAAGGAAATATCCCTTTGAAAGCTATGGAGCTCAGACATAAGCTATATTTTAAGTGTCCTTTTGTGGAGAAATTGATCCATTGCATATTGAACTCGTGTCCTCCTCCGATTGAAAGTTGTGGAGTTAATTACTAGCAACATTTGCACTCTGCTTTTGGGGAGATTGCAAAAACATATGAAATCTATTAGTTTCGGGAACAACGCCGAGGCTGAAGGTGTGAATCCCTATGTATCCGGATATTATACACCATAACTAAAATGTAAACAACTACGATGCAGGGATTCTAACCCGGTCAATGGATATCAGATCAGATTCGAGTATCTGGTTTCTACATGGATCAAGATATGGTTCTGTGTTTTAGATTTTGGATCTGGATTTCATTAGTTCCCAATTAGGTAGGATGTGGTGCTCATATATTAAATTAAATAAATTATTTATGAGCCCCGTACCGGACAAAGACTGGCCCATAAATTAAGGGTGGCAATGTGTCGTCCTGCTAAGAGTCGTACGCACTAGACCTAAATTATATATATAATAAACTCTCGAAGTATGAACATATGATTCAAACTATACCAACAATACACCTATGATAGATTCACAAAGT
This sequence comes from Brasenia schreberi, assembly GCA_036023115.1. NCBI lineage: Eukaryota > Viridiplantae > Streptophyta > Magnoliopsida > Nymphaeales > Cabombaceae > Brasenia > Brasenia schreberi. The sequence continues at coordinate 7,542,352 of JAYKKT010000080.1, read as the reverse complement.
GTTCTCTCTCTATATATTTTTATAAAAAGAAGAGAGAAAAAGAATCCCCATTCATATAGTTTCATCGTTCAACAACCGGCCCCATGTCTATCACTTTCTTAAATAATATTTCACAAGTTAAAACTATAAATGCCACCATCAAAACCTGTTAAAAACTCAAATATTTATATATAAATGATCTTTTAAGTAGTTTTGATAGTAACGGTAGTGTTTTTGACTCGTGGAAGATGACTTCAAAAAAGTGAAGGAATAGTGAAAAGGTAGTGATGGTGATTGAAGTAGTAAAATCATGTCGAATGAGGATTATGCATGACTATGCACTATAAAACATTATGCATATAATATATATAAATATATGAATGTATCTATAAAATATTATGCACTATAAAACATTATATCTATGCATATAATAATAATTATACATGAAGCAATTAGATCTGCCATTTTTATGGTACTGAGTGTTGGGCAGTTAATCATCAACATGTACAAAAGATGTATGTGACATAAATGAAAATGTTGAAATGGATGAGTGGTCAAACAAGGAAAGACCATATACATAACGAGATTATTAGAAATAAATTATGTGTGACACCAATAGAGGATAAAATGAGAAATATCGTTTAAGGTGGTTTGGACATATAAAAAGAAGATCGAAAGAAGAACCTATAAGAAAGTATGAAAACCTAGAGTTTGAAAGTATTAAAAGAGGTAGATGACCACAAAAGTGTTGTCAAGAAACAATAAAAAAGTGATCTAACTTATTGTGAATTAATTGCTAACATGGCACATGATAGGGCTATGTGAAAATAAAGAATCCATGTAGTTGACCCCGTCTAGTATGAGAAAAGACTTACTTGTTGTTGTATCAACCTCATTACCACTTAGGGAAAATAGAACTCCAACCTGGACTCTCTTGTTAAGGTTTGGGACTGGGTATAAGTATCCCATCCATGACCATCCCCACTGGCATCCCTAAATCTAGATGCATATCCCTGCTATTGAACCCATGACTTTCACCCTGTCAGTCGACAATCTAGCCAGGTGAATTATTGTTTGTTGTGCACAATATATACTTTGATGCTAAACTCCAACCCCAATAGGTGGGTCAGTCTAGGTCTCGTCATATTACTACCCTTCCACCCAGTAACATTTGCCCCGAGTATGGTACTCATGACCAACTTGTCTATGGAATCCATAGCTAGGTGAGCTAAGGTGTGAATTGTATTACCAAAATCATCTAAACTGGCCTTTCTTTTGGGAGCTCAGACCCTTGCTGTAGATTGTCATGGAAAGGCATATATTTCTATTTAAATTATTTGTGACAACTCACTTCCCATATTTTATTCTTTATTCTTTTTTTTCCTGTTTTTTACATGTTTCAGTTTATTTGTAGAAAAAAAGATAGAGTGTATTGTAAAGATTGCAAGGTAATTCTAGGAGAAAGCTTAACCACTCAACATCGACTTTTAGTTATGGATTTATAAATAAAAAAATAGACAAAGAAAAAAAGAGTGCATCGAGTTTTTGAGACTAAATGGTGGAACCTCAAAAGTGAGAAAGAAGATATATTTAAACAGAAAGTGCTTCAAGGAGATGTTTGGAATTATATTGGTACACCCTGTGATATGTGGAACAATATGGCTATACATATTAGGAAAGTGGCGAAAGATGTGTTAGGGGTATCTAAGGGAGGTGTACCGGCACAAAAAGAAGCTTGGTGGTGGAGTGAAGTAGTACAAAATAAAATCAAGGTAAAGAGGGCATGCTACAAATTACATTATGCTAAGAAAACTAGTGAAACTTTAGAAGCTTATAAGAAAGCAAAGAAGAAAGCTAAAAAGGCCGTGAGTGAAGCAAAAGCTAAAATTTAGGAGGACTTATATAAAAAACTCAACTCAAAAGAGGGTGAAAGAGATATTTTTAGGATAGCTAGAGCTAGAGATAAAAAAAACTAAAGATCTTAATTATGTTAGATGTATCAAAGATGAGGATGAAAAAATTCTAGTGGCAAATGATGATATAAGAAATAGATGGAAAAACTATTTTTATAATCTTTTTAATAAAAATAAAGATGTTAGTATTAGCTTAGGAGAGTAGCCAAATCAGAAAAGTATATAAATCACAATTTCTACTAACGTATTCAAAATAATGAAGTCAAAGAGGCTCTTAAATATATGAAGGGTGCTAAATCGGTAGGACCAAATAATATTCCTATAGAAGTTTAGAAAATACTAGGAGAAATAGGAATCACTTGGTTCATAAGACTATTTAATGAAATATGAAAAAACCAAAAGATGCATGAGGAATGGAGAACAAGTACACTTATACCCATATATAAGAACAAGAGAGACATTCAAAATTGTGCAAATTATCAAGGTATCAAGTTAATGAGCCATACTAAGAAATTATGAGAAAAAATTATCGAACGTAGGTTAAAACAAGTATCAAGTTCAAGAGAGAACTAATTTGGATTCATGCCAGACAGATCTACTATTGAAGCGATTCACCTTTTAAGACGTCTTATAGAACATTTTAGAGCAAAAAAAAAAGACCTTTACATGATATTTATTGATCTAGAAAAAGCTTATGATAGGGTACCGAGGGAGGTTCTTTGGAGAATTTTGGAAAAAAGAGATATCCCATTGACATATATTAACATTATAAGAGACATGTATGATGGTGCATAAACATGTGTGAGGACTCATGAAGGAACGACAAACTTCTTTGAAGTTAATATTGGGTTACATCAAGGATCAACTTTAAGTCCATACTTATTTATAATGGTGATGAACGAGTTAACAAAACATATTCAAGACGAAGTTCCTTGGTGTATGTTATTTGCAAATGACATTGTATTAGTGGAGGAGTCTAAGGAAAAAGTTAATAGAAAATTAGAACTATAGAGAGAAACGTTAGAAAGTAAAGGCTTCTGACTTAGTAGAACAAAGACAGAATATATGGAATGTAAGTTTGATGATTTGGTAATCTCAGAGGACTTAGAAATTAAAATTGACAAACATTGCATCCCCAAAAGGAAAGTTTTAAATACCTAGGTTCAATTTTTCAGAATGATGGAAGAATTGATGGAGATGTTACACATAGAATTAATGCTGGTTGGTTAAAATGGAGAGAAGCATTAGGTATTCTTTGTGATAAGAAGATACCATTAAAGTTAAAAGGTAAATATTATAGAGTAGCAATTTGGCCTGCCATGTTTTATAGTTGTGAGTGGTAGGCTAATCATCAACATGTACAAAAGATGCCTGTAACAGAAATGAAGATATTGAGATGGATGAGTGGTCATACAAGAAAAGACCGTATATATAATGAGGTTATTAGAAACAAAATAGGAGTGACACCAATAGAGGATAAAATGAGAGAATATCGTTTAAGATGGTTTGGACATATAAAAAGAAGATCAAAAGAAGAACCTATAAGAAAGTATGAAAAACTAAATTTGGAAAGTATTAAAAGAGGTAGAGGACGACCACAAAATGTTGGAAAGAAACAATAAAGAATGATCTAGCTTATTGTGAATTAACTGCTAACATGGCACATGATAGGGATCTGTGAAAGTAAAGAATCCATGTAGCCAACCCCATCTAGTATGGGAAAAGGCTTAGTTGTTGTTGTTGTTTTACATGTTTCAGTTTGAACAAGCAAATGAGCCATGCGATTGTGACGATACGTCTTCTAAACTTCATAAGAAATATGAGTAAGGAATCTGTGAGCTGCTCAATCTCACCCACCATTCAAACAGAGGAAGCACAAGCTTTTTTGAACCTTATGATTTCATTCAGACCAGTTAGATTCAGTGGATCATATTGACTAAATCTGTAAGCATTGGCATATTCCCAGCATGAAGACCAAGGTGATGACAAGAGCAATGATGCTTCCTTTCTTGTAACTTATCATTTATTAATTAAAAGACTATCTTATCGTGAATGATGTAAATAAATGAAATGATTAATCTGATCTTGCATAACTATAGTTAATGTGATTATGCTAACTTTATCAATTTCAAATATTTCTTAATGTGTGACAAAGGGCACGCATGCTGTGGTGTGGAACTAGGGATGACAATGGGGTGGGTAGTGGATTGTATTACCTATACCCGGCCCCGACCCCAATTTTAACCGGTGAATTAAGAGCAAGGGAAGAATGCATATACGAACAACCCCGGAGCCTCTAGCTACACAGGAATTATTTGGGAGAGAAAACACTTATGTTCTTATTAACTGGTCCACAATATATTTAATATAGTTATTTAAGGAAACATAGAAAATATGTACAAAAGAGAAAGTTAAAGTTGAAATTATTTGCACCGAGTCCGTTTAGCTCAATGGCGGGGCTCTCTAGCGTCATTCTGCTGGTGGGATTGCTGCTGGTGGGAAGTTTGACTCCCAGAGGGTGCATGTGTGCATTGGGCTTCGGTCTCCTCTTGTAATCCAAAAAAAAGATGAAATTATCTTGTGTTAGGCCGGCAGTTGCTACTTATTTTAGTTTTGATTCTGTAATTCTCCTTATTCATAAAACTAGTTGTGACCCTCCATTGACGAACCAATCCACGACCATACATCCAGGTAGGGATGGCAATATTGGGCCCGACCCAATGAGACCCAACCCATCTTGACCTGAACGGCCGGGCAGGGATTCAATGGTTTTGTGGGTTCAGGTTAAGCCCAAATGTTTGAATAAGTATGGATAAGTAGATGATAATTGTAAACACCTAAAAAAAATTTTAAAATAAAAAAAATCATCTTTTAGAAATTTTACTTTTTTTAGCAGCTTTGAGTTTTTAAATAAAAATGCATCAAATGAATTCATTTTGGCATCAAAACTTTCTAGCAACCTCAAAATGATGGTATACTGCATCTCTCTCGAAAAAAATCAAATTTGGACAAAACTGCACAAAAATAACTATTTTGCCCTCAAGACCAAATTGATTATGCCTTTTTAAGTGATTGCCTTCAAAGAAAGGATAATTTCAACCAATTCCTTTATATAAACAAATAAAAATGAGAACATTGAGAATCAAACCCAAAAACATTTGTAAATTCATAAATTTATAAAATTTCAAAATCTTGAAATTCAAAATTATATCAAATTCAAATCAGACCTCAAAAATTTGTTCGGTTGGGAATAGTCTCATTCCGAGACCTAATACCCAGGGTTAAAGTGGTTCGATACTCTACACCCATGAAAAGTGCTAATGGTCAAGGTGGTTATAGACTGACTCACGGAGCAAAAGTAGGTCACACTTGCAAATAAAAACTAGAAATGAAACCTAGTGCTTTTCCAAAATAATATTTGAAGATTTTATTAAATTTGATGTTTTCAAATATAAAATAATTTTTATATAAAGTGTTTGAAACCTGCCATATATAAACTCGAACAGAAATGAGACAAATTCCATAAAAAGAGGAGATGACATGAACTAAAAAGGCAAGAACTGAGCACCTGCCAATTTAGGCATTATTGGGCAAGGTAACCTATCATTTTTAGTTTCATGTATTAGAAAGGAAAGTTGACGTTCAAAAAAGGAAGTCGCCGTTCAAGAAGGAAAGTCGGTGTCTAGAAAGGAATGTTGATATCAAAAAAGGAAAGTTGATGTTCAAGAAGGAAAGTCAATGCTCTGAAAGGAAGGTCGGCAACCAACAAGAAAAGTCGATGTTAAAGAAAGAAAAGTCCGCATTCAAGAAGGAAAATCGATGCACAGAATGGAAGGTTGGCGTCTAGGAAGGAAAGTCGGCATAATCCACGCAAAAGGAAAGTGATGATCGATTTGGCAAGTTGTAATGCTTGATTTGGCAAGTAGTGATTTTTAATTTGGTTCAAATGAGCAGTTGAACTTATCATATCAGACGAAGTAGGTTTTTAGTAAGAAGATATTACACTTCACTTACCTTATACAATGGAGCAATTTTTAATAAGAATAGAAAGCATTCACTTACAAAATACGCCCATCTTCAATAAGCCAACTTGCCTTATGAAAATTTATAACAAAGAGACAACCCTTAGCCTATAAAAGGGCCTCAAGGGGACCGCAAATCATCAATCCAAGTTCAATCATCCCATCCACAAACCATCCGACCTCCCACGACCCAGCAAGAAGGAGAGAAAGAGGAAGAAAAGAAGAAGAAGGTGCACTACCATCATCAGCTAGCCTTCCTCTAATCTTTCCGCCATAGGTCCATTCTTCCTTTATTTTTATTTATAATTATATCTCCTCTTTTATTAAGCTTTATGGGGTTGTAATTAAGGAGCTCATGTCTCCATTATGATGTATTGATTAAGGTTCATATGCTACCCTGTCTCTCTTTCATTCATATACTATTCATTATATATATTTTAATTTTGATTCTTTCTACTCCATAACAACCTCTTAATCTCCCTATGCTCACATGGTAATTAGGATTTTATTTATTTTGAATAACTGTAGATTAAATTTTAATTCGGACGAAAACACATGCACGAATCTGAAAATCATAAAACTTGTTTTTCTGCACTCTACACATGTCCAATGAACAAACTGTATTTTAAGATCCCATGCTCTAATTGTTCTGAAATTTGCATGTATAATCTACACACGCCAGCACACTTTCAATAAAATTTTCAACAATTTTAAGCTTGTGAAATATCACCAATAAAATCGGTGAAGTTTTATTAAACTTAAAACAGATTCTGAAAAACTAGAGGTTTCACAATAGAGGTTGCGTTATTACCCAATATCATTGTATATAATAAACCAATTTGATCGAAAGGTCTCATTACAAAGCTGAAATCCGTAGCTTTCCAACAAGACCAATTTCATAGAAATCAGAGGTTTGATCATAAAAATACAATAGTTTTTCTAAACCTTTAACTTTCTAGCACAATTCTGTCCCGAAAGTTTGAGTGGGGTATATTTTTAGAATTAATTATATAAATTTATAATATATAAAATAAAAATAAAAATATTTTCTGAATCGGTATATCAAAATCTATTTTTTGTAAAATTTTCAGAATTTTTAGAGATTCAAAACTGTTTTAAAAAAATCAGAGACTAGTCGCTGAAAACAAAACTAGTTTATGTTTTTTAAGAACTTGGGATGATTTTAAGTTTAGAAGTTAAAATCAAGATTTTGCTAAATCTTTGAAATTGAAATTTTGTTTTTGAAAACTTACCAGATCTCGAACGATTTTCAAAGCGTCAAGGGTGACCCTTGAGCATCGGTTCAAGAAGGCCTATATTGAAAATAGCTCACTTATCCACAATCGCTACACGAAGTCAGAAAATCAATCTTTTCTAGTTTGAGCAAACTAGCTAGCACACTCGCACACACGACGTAGTTTCGGAATTTCATTTCAAATCTTCACATAGGTTTCGAAATAAGAATTCACATCTACAATAACAAGTACCCAAACCCGTATATAAATATGTATAAATATAAACATAAATAAACACACATACAGACACAATATATACACGCACGTACGCACACTAGGTGCCTCGTAGCCACCCTTTCCACCCATGAAAAAAAGATCCAAACCCATATTCATCCTCTCAAATTTTCAATAGTAAGACGGCTGGCTGGTTACAAAATTGAGGTTCTTAGGTATGCCAATGTCATGATGCCTCCTTCAATGGACTGTAGATAGTGGTTTCTCGTCCCTGCACCCTTCAAGAGTGGATTTCCTTTTTCTTTTTGTTACAAGAGGTGCCTGAAACCTAACACCCATACATGCACCCTTCGGGAGTCGAACTCCCCACCAGCAGCACGGTGCTAGAGCGCCCAGCTGTTGAGCCAATGCTCTGGGTGCTATATATGTACCTTTCTAGATGTATACTTCCTGGATACATGCAGGAAGCTGTCAATACTAATACTAACACTCTCTCAAGGTTTTTGTATTAGTTATAACTCTCTTACGAAATCTCCAATCATTGTGTGCTTTCAACGTTCTTGATTCCTCAGCCTTTACAACCTTGGTGAGGGCTGTTCTAGTTCAAGTGGCAGTCACGACCTGTAGGGAGATGTCGGGCTGCTACAACTTAGTATGGTGAGTTGAATTCAGGAGAGGAGAGTTAGAGTTTTGTGATTAACGAGAGAGACATCGACCAAGACGATTTCGGTAGGAGATTATCCTATAAGTTACTCCGAACTCACAATGTGTTTTAGGCCCCCCTCGATGTGGAGACTTTATAGTCATGTTGTTTCTCTAAGAAACAAATGGGTTTCAGTTAAAGTGGGCCTTTTAATGGTCTCTTTAGAGACAGTCGGACAAAGGAAAAAGGAGAAAAAGGAAAGCAGAAGAAAGAGCCACAATAATTGCAATTTGTGATTATTATAAACATTAATTATAAGTCAAGATGATAGGTGGAGGCTGCCTTTCTTAAGTGCTTACACAAAGGAAAAAAGAAAGCAAAAAGAGAAGCAGCACAGTGCCACAAAATGCACTACTTACTACTCTGGAGTCTGTGGGCCTCAGCCCTTCTTAGCTACTTGCATAAGACTTTGTATAAGCATATGAAGCCATTGATCCTAACGGATGGCCAACCAAATGAGCAACATTATAAGGATAGACTTCACTGTCAAGAATTGAGAAATATGCCTTCCTTGATAAATGCTCGTATAAGGTCTCTGTGAAGTGCACTCCATCGAAATACATATAGGAGTTCCTGTCTTTGCACGGAATGCCACCTTCCATGCACATCTTCTTCTCGTTTAGCATACAACAAGTCTTGTTTGTCACCTTGAAGCCTATGATTATCCACCACAATCGCAATTAGCGTTCAGTCCAAAGTCGATTGGCACCGAAACGTCTATCAATCTTCAAAATGCAGATACAAATGCACCAAGGGAGTTAGATCAACGGCCGGGTGCTCTAGTGCCGTTGGTAGTGGTGGGGAGTTCGACTCCCAAAGGTTGCATGTATGGGTATGTTTTGTTAGGCATCGGCCTCCTCTTGTAATAAAAAAGAAGAAGCATGCAGATACAACCAAGCATAGAAAAATTGGTTTTGGATATGCTTGCAATGTTAAATGTGCTTAGTTCATATGAGGTAGTCCATCTTTACAATATGGAAACAAATAATAAGAGAAGTTTTCACGTTGGTCATCAATGGTGCGTTTTAATCCCATTGACCACTAAAGCATGCGAAAAGCTTTCTAAGAGAGTGTTTCTCGAAAATTTCTCAAGCTTTCACAAATGGTCTTGGTAAAGATTTTTAAATGTGAGCACACTATCATAGGCATGCATTTTACTATTCAATGACGGATCTCCACTCAATCATGTGAAATGGGGGCATGGCAATATTGGCCGATCCGTGAAGAACCCAACCCACATGGGTCATGGATTACCCCGATCCGGTCAGGTTTGGCTTTGGGTTCAGCTCACATAAAAGTATCCAACCCGAAACTGAGTTGAATCACACACACACACACACACACATATATATACGTGTATGTGTGTAAGTTTCAACCACTATGATTCTTAATTAATTAATAGATTTATTTTTTACTCCAAAATTCTTTAATGATAAGCATTTTATCTGGGCTGTTATTGGGGTTGGGTTGCCTTTACCCACATGTCATCCGTGAGAGGAAGGACCAAAACTTATACCCGTCATCTCTGGATAAGGTGACAGCCGACTCTTTTCATTGAATAGGTCCCCCACTACTAGTCCTCAAAGCTGGCTTCAAAAGTTTTTTTTTATTATGTTAAGTTTCAAAAGTTCATTTTTTACCGGTTTCAAGAGGTTTGAGACTAGAACTGTGCGAGAAGAACCAGCCTCAGGCTGGTTTGATTACGGTTCTTGATTCTGGTTTACCCAAAAGCGGTCATATCTCTACTCAAAGGTTTATGGTTAAATAAAAATCTCAAGAGTTCACTTTTTTTTAGCTTTATCTTAAATTTCAAGTTAAATCTAACATTTTTTACCTTCAAAACAGATTTAACGAATTAAAGAATATCAAAACAATATTTTGGTAGATATTTTAATTTCTTACCTTAAAATTTTAAGTACCAAATATCTGAAAGGATGAAACTGAGGCGACTATCGATTGGATCAGTGGCCCCGTATTGATAAAGGGGATGATGATATATGGAAGAGAGGTGGACATACCCAAGGGAAGCGGATTATCAAAGGCATCTCTCACAATTTTGTAGGTATCAACGTAGACAAAACGGGAATCAGTCATCTCTTTCTCATAAGAACCATTGAAAAGAGAGGATCTCAAGCGAGTGTTGAAAGTAATGGCTGCATGGTTCATCTCGTCAATGCACCCTTCCTTCCCATTTGAAGCTGCTTCCCTAGCGAAGGGCGTACACCCAATTGCTTGCACCCCAAACAGCACGAACTTTCGTGCTCCCAAGGCGTACACCTCCTGCACAGATCAAATTAAAACTACTTATATATTGCCCAAACGTATCACCAAATTAAATTTTGGAATTATATTTCTTCAAACTCTCTCGAGAAAATATATCATGGGATATTTTCAAGGACGTTTCTCTTTTTTTCTAATTTAATTATGCTTTTGTTATTGAGAAACTTCTTCGTGCTCATTTCTTGCACTTTCATAAATAGGATTACTAATATTTTTAGTTTACATAAAATAAAAATATTTTGAATGTTTTTTTCACAAAAACCATGTAAAGAAAATAACTCCATTAAAAAGAAATACTGGATAGAAAGTACCAAGACAAGAACTATGATGTCAAAAAAAAGGTATGAGATCAATGAGGACGTCGAATTTTATTTTGGGGTGAAGTACAATTGAGCTAAGTTCAAGCGAGGCAGTTTATATAATTCTTTATGTTATTGCATGGATAGACATGACCGGTTTGAAACAGACTTGACGGTTTCAATCATTGAATTAGGCCAGAAACTGGAACCGGGGTTCATTCGGTTTGATTATGGCTCTACCTTTCATGGATCAATTATTTTTTTAATTTATTTTTGGTTGTTCTGGTTTACCTAAATCCGGTCATGTACATGCATGATGAAACATATGGGTGGGTGGGGGTTTTAATGAGAAAACAAAAAGCAAATGGATAAAGGAGGGATGAAAAGATACTGCAATTCGATGGGACCAAATAAAGTATTGTCTTGATCTAGATCAATTATATAGAACCCTGATTACACTTGTATCTGAAAAATTAAAAACAGAATTCATGCAAATATTTTGTACCTTGAGTTGCTGTGTGAAATTTCCCAAGAGGTAGTCCAAGAATTCGTCTGAAGGGCATTGCCCGCTGCCAGTTGACCGGCCGGAGCACATCCCTGAGCAGTCATTACCACCAGCGTTGAACATGAATATGCTCTTGGATAAAAAGGAAGAGAGTCTGACCTTCTTATTGCCTAGTTGGGACCTCAAATCAGCGAGAGTTACAGTTTTGAAGTGCTCGATCTGTTGGTTCATTGATATGCAAACAGACTGCAAAAGCATTCAAATGAGTTTCATATGCTTTCTGTGGCTTTTACAGTCGAAATGGCTAGTAATGAACATTTTTAAGTGAAGGAAATATTACCGTGTTCCAAGCCGAAAATAGAACATCAATCAACAAGAACAAAGTACAAAGCATAGGCTTTGAAGAGCCATGTACAACCAAAAACAATTGAGATCTCCCACCTTGAAATAGAAAATATTACTAAAGATAAAACAAGTATATCACTACAACCCAAACTTGCTGCAAGGAACCACCATAGAATAGATAGATGGCTTCATCATCGATATGTGGCACATCAACAACTTCCCAAAACTAAAGCTACCAGGGCACAAGAAGTCCTGTCACAACCCAAAATTGCTTCATCTGTTGCTCAATTCGTTCCTCGCCCTCTCTTTTGAGAAATAGATAGGGAGAAAGACACAAGAGAAAGAAAATGAAGACGAAGAGAGTAGAGTCAAACGGTATGAAGCTGAACGACTACCTCAAGGTAGAAAAAGATACTCCTCTCGTTTCACTTTTTCCGTCGCTCTACAGGGAGAGAGAAAGGAGACAGAGAGAGATTGAACAGCCACCCCTCGACTCTCTCTCTCTCCATGTGAAAGATAAAGAGTGTTCATGCGCTAAGAAGCTACACATACATTGCATTTGAACATTGGAAACAGTAAAAGCACCTTATTTTCAAATTGTTAAAGCTGATTGTATAGTGATCCGTCACATGGCTTTGAACTTATACACACAAACACACATTATATAGAGAGAGAAGAGAAAGGAGAGAGAAAGAGAGATTACAGGGGCCAGCCGCTACCTGTCGACTCTCTTTCTCCATGTGAAATATAAGTCTTCATGCCTTAAGAAGCTGGACATGCGACATTTGAACATTGGAAACAGCAAAAAACATCACCTTATTTTCCAAATGTTAAAGCTAACTTATTGTATAGTATATGGCTTCGAAGTTTTTTTTTACCCACATTATAAATATATAAAAATTGAGAGTTACTAGGCATTTTTTTATGCCAATTCTTTGTATTGTTGGTATTGATAATATAGATCAAATCACTTGTTATTATCTATGTAAAGATCAACGTCATTCACATCAATATATTAAATATAATATGAGATGGGTGCCTTTCCATTGATAGCAGAATAGTGATAATGATCAAAGAATGTTGAAAGGGTATCGATTTCTTAAAGTACCTTTTAAATTTTATAAGTAATCACTCTTCTCCATAGAGAGAGAATATAGGACACGCGTAGTTAATAAAATAATCCAGTGATGCACCTTTGGAACCCTTGTTGCGTATACTTCTTCAGGATGCTTTACGTCTGTATGTCAAGCAGTGGCTCCAGAGGAAGATAATGCCTTTAAAGATGTTATCAGAAATGGGCCCGTTCCCTATTCTGTTTCCTTGTGGGAGAACTTTATTACACTGAATCATTTTCCAAATTATGTGGAAAGAATCAGTTAAACTGTAAGAGCCACAACCAAATTGACTTGCAGTGAAAGGGATCGAATATCGATTTCGTATGTGTATGGTTGGTTCTATCACTACCAACAAACTATTAGCTATAAACAAGCTTCAAGTTCAGCACCAGTCTTTTCAGTATGTCAGTAGCTTCATTAATTAATGAGTTTCTTCTCGAGTAAACTATTCGTATTGGCAGAAAGCGTTTATTTTTCTTAAGTTGAACAAACCGACCTACACAGTTTAAAGACTTACCAAAAATAACATGCCCTTCATGCAAACGATATCTTTTTTTGGTTACCAAAAGGAGGCCGAAGCCTAACAACGAACAACACCCTCGCGTGAACTCCTGAGATTCGAACTCCCCACCAGAAGCATCAGCACTAAGGCATGCTGCCATTGAGCTAAGCAATGGGTATCATACAAATGATTTTAAAATTTAAAGTAATACTATATAGGCAAATGTTGTGAAAGAAACAGTAGTTTGTACATTAAATAACTGCAAGATACTAACTTTAGTCAAACAAACAAATAAATGGAGTTATGAAGATAAGGAGTTGCTAATAATAAAGGAGTTTACTTGCGTTAACACAAAGATGATTTACACAAGAACAGAGTTAGACCTCTCTCCCTGTCTCTTTCACATACATACGCACGCACGTACAGTGCACACACACACACACAGAGAGAGAGGTATACCAACCGTTCCATGATTATTTTCCGAAGCCTGTGGCTTTTCACAGTTAGGTGAAAACCACTGTTGCAAAAGACAAAACTGCCGCAAAGTTAGCCGAGCAGCATTTGTCGGATTATCTGTTTTCTTTAATTTAATTTTTATTTATCTGTTATCAACTTATCATGTTTTCCCCAAGCCTATGGCACAACAAAAGAGGACAGGGAATTCTCTTTTCCTTCTCTGACTTATAGATATTGCACACGTTTTTGTATTTATACATATTAAACTATTCCTTCTGTCTCTAAATATACAACAGATCATAGAAAATAGCAGAACCATTTAGATAATGCCACATGCTGAAACTTTTCTCTTGTTTCTAATTAACCAGAAATGAAAGAAACTATCAATCGAAAGAAAGAATACAAGAGAAAACATACTCACAATATCAGCAGTGGAATCGAGAATCCCAGACCCGCCAGAAGCAAAATTGACTCCATGGAGGATTCTCACCCCCTTTGTTTGAGGGTTCATTGCTGGGGGAAGGAAGCCCGGGAGGTGCAGCAGCTGCGCCATGAAATCGGAGGGATTCCTGCCATTAGTCAACCTCCCCGTTGGCCCTTCAGGAAAATCCACCCCATAAGGAAGAAAGTCATACTTGGCTTCCTTGTTTGGTAGGAAAACATTGTTTCCATTGTCAATCACGGAGTCCCCAAACACAAACAAGGCCGGGACAAGCCTGCCTTCATCTTCTGAGAAAACCTTGACATCGACAGAAGGAAGAGAGAGCACTATATAGAGGAAGAATAAGATGGTGATCAAGACGAAGGTGAACGACTGAGAGAGTCCTGGCATTTTGTTGTTCATGGGAATGAGGAAGTGTTCTCTCACACAGCAACAACAAGAAAAGAGAGATGATACTTGTGTAAAGTTGAAGGTTTGGTGGTACTCAACGATGGAGCTAGGGAGCCCACCGGCGAATTATTGCACGTTTTTAACTTCTCCTTTTCCGTAGATTGATGCTAACCGACGGTTGATTTTGGACATCAGTGATTGACCAAAATTTTTTGTGTTGGTGAGCTCAAAGAGCAATAGCACACCTGACTAGGGGTTCGAATCACAAGTTGGATCAGGAAACTTGATACCCAGAGCGTAAATGTGGCTTCAGCCTCCCCGTCATAAAAGGAAAAAAATAGTGATGTATGTCCAAAAGATTTCACCCGTGAAATTCAACAAGCTGGTTGCTATTAAAATATTGAATTTTGCACTAAGAGCGTTACCTCGACGGTAAGGTGTTTGTGTTATCCGTATTTGAAACTTATCATATGATATGGTACGATACATACCGTATATAATGTATTGCATGCAAAATTTATCATTCTTTATCGTGCGATACATGACATATATTATCAGTCAAACAAAACCTCACATTTATGTGGGGTTTTTGGCTTTTGTTTGTGTCTTCCGACTGCTCCAAGGCGACTTTGAGCTTGTGTGAGACATCTTTAATAATTTTTAAGGGTCTCCAACGCCACGATCACTCCGGCAGTGAGAACACCGACGATCTGGTGGTTGTGATATAACTTTTTTTGTTTTTTCTTTGTGTATTTGGTATTTTCTTGTGTTATTTATTTTTCTTTTTTGAATGATAATATATGATGTGCCTTAATATCTTTTCATTGTATTTGTGAGGTGAGGGATACTCTATAATAGTCTATTTGAGTGTTTTGGTAGTTTATAAAGTGAAGATTGAGGATTGATGAAGTGTTTTTATTTTTAGGTTTATTAAGATTGAAGTATTAAATTAAGATGACAATAAGGGGTGTTAGAGACTATCAATCTCGGTCTGATAATGCAGCATGCCAGTGGAGTAATGTAGTTGATGGAAATAGATTGAAAATCAAAAGTGTTTTTGTTAGAGCCGCATGTTGAAATATATTGAAAATCAGAAGTGTTTTTTGTGGGAAGGTGATTAGTGGTGGAATTTCTCATTTGAAATATTACCGATCAAGTACTAGGAAAGAGGTTGTTCCTTATACAGACAAAGTTAGTAGAGTATCATAAGGTATTGAATGACAATATCTACATATGATTGAAAGTATAATTAAGAAGAAGCAATAAAAAGAAGATGCATAAATACTTGAGAAAGACAATGTTGGACTTGATGGTGGTGATGATAACATTCCTTATGATGTTAGGACAAAGATTGTTAATAGTAGTTCTCGACTATCAACCAAGAGAAAGAGAATTGTTGAAGAGGTTACAAGTGATAGAAGAAAAAAGGTTAGAGGAAGATCTTATTCTAGCATACAGTCGTCTTTTCTCCTAATACTAAACCTTGTGTTCAACTTAGAATTCGTTCTACTATGACTTCAAAGCAATTGTATCAGCATGCAGACCTTGCAGTGGGAGATAGTTTTATGATGCATGCAACCCTTCCTCTAGCTCTGTTATAGATATTACAAACATGAGTAGGCAGACCACAAATATGAGCAGACAAACTCTACTATGGAGATCTACGATAATGCTCTTCACTTGATGAGCTTACCTATAACCATTCACAATCGTAATAATATGTATCTAGGTAAATTGTTTATCTTAATATTTAAGTTTATTAAATCTTATATTTATCGTAGAATAACTCTTTATGTTTGTCTTCTTTTATTAGATATTTGGTGGAATAAGTTTGGAAGTGATTGTCTAAATTTGAAAGATTTTGCAATAACAGTTCTGAGTCAAACCTCTAGTGCAATATATTCAAACAAAAAGGAATTAGAGTGTCTTTGAACATATTCAAACAAAAAGCGTAATAGGTTGGAACATAAGCAACTTAATGACAAGCTTGAGTGAGAAGGAATTCAAGAGCTAACTCTGCGTACTAGCAAAACAATGCACACGATTGTCCAAGAACAACCAAGGTAAGCCTATCATCAGTATTGTGGACTCCTCAGCTGTGTGAAGACAAATTTTCTTAGTGCATACTACATACCCTTCTGCACAGATTAACTCCACCCAATGTGATGATCCTCCTGCTTGTGAATAGAAAAGACAGAAATCCATCTTTTCTTTTCACTGAGTTTCACAGTTACCAACTTTTCGAAAGTGCTACTTTCTGGAGTTTAGTTGGAATTTCATTTTGATTGCCATATGGTGTGGTCGTTGAGAGTTGGCAACCCTTTAAAGAATACCTTATCAAAATCTATGCTTGATCTTCACAAACTATAGATGGGACTAAGATTGCTTATCGTATTTGGAATAGAAGCGAGGCTTTCTTTGTTGGTGAATAATATTATCTTTCTAGTGATGCATGATGCCATAGTAGAGGTAGATGCTCCTATCTGAGCAAGTGCTGCCGTCCTTGTCACATAAGATAGCATTGCCAGTGCCCATGACTACACAGCATGACTCGTTGATATTTTGGATTCCTAAATCATTTCATGTATCATACCCAAGTCATTAATTCAATCGAATAGGGTATGTCAAGCATTGTGTTTATAATATAAAAGATTCAGTTTGTTCTGTAAAGACATATAAACATGGTTATGTGTGTGTGTGAGCGCATGTGTCTGTGTGTGTGCATGAAGTTATAGAATTGGTTCTAAGTGAGTGTATATATATAAGATAAAATTCGCTATGGCTATCACAGTAACAATTTAGGTGGAAGAGTGACGCACCAAAGGAACAAGGTTCATCAATGACTTGGCTGATGATGTTGTAAGTGTTAACATACACGAATTTGGCTCCTGGCATTTCCTTCTCAAACTCTTTCACAGATGCACTCGGGTTATCATTGAACAAGATCGCAGCATCATTGATCAATTTCAAACATGGACCATGATCCAATCCTCTAAAATAAGGATTACAACCAATTGGCTGGGAGTTATACAGCCGAAACTTTCGAGCTCCTGCAGCATAAAGCCTCTGAAAACGCATCACAATTATCAAAAAGATGTTTAGGCTGAGTTTTGCTTTCCCTAAAAATATCAGGCCATACAGAGGGAATGAAGATCCATCTACAAGGTTTCTAGAATTTTTTATCATGAGCCAGTCGAAGTTCTATCCACTTCTCTATGATGTAAAAATACTGCACATGTTTGAAAATTCCAATTCATTCCAATCTTTCAGCATGAAATTCTTGAGAATGCACTTGTAACTTCTTGATGAGCTGCTGTTACCAAACTTCACTAGTAGATAGTGGGACATCATTACCGTTCTTGTTAAGAAGAGAAAAAAGCAAGAAAATTGGCAATCAAATACATGTCTGTCTTCTTGTAAAAAGAGTTGGCTTGAAAATTGACATCCCAGTGTGCTACTAGGGTACATTTCTAAAAGTTCATGTGCACCGAAGTTCTAATTTTCATCAAAGTTCATATGCACCATTTGCATCGAAATTCATGTCCAAACATGCAAAAGTGTCAACGGGTGATAGGTCTCTCAAGTCAATAAAAAGTTGTGCATATTATTTGCAAAACATTTAGTAGTCCTGAAGATTACAGATGCATAAATTATTAGCACTTATTTTTCTTTGAAATAACCAAGTCTTCTTTCCCTGACACATGAAATTCAAATCTCTTAAGATTTATTCTCATAATACCCGTTCAAATGCAGCTAATTACCCTCAAATATCATGGCATCAAACTTTCTATATGAAATAACCTGCAGAACATCTAATGCCCGATAGAATACATTTACAAATATGCACGAAGTACTAATCAACCATTTTCTCCTCAAAATCATGAAGTGTTGCTTCCCTCTTCCCCTGAGTGATGCACAATAAACCCTATAAATTAATTCATGCCCCACCCATCACTATGAAATCCATGAGCATCCAACTAACTTATCGTAACATTCATATGTATTTATAAATGAATTTTACACAAACTTCGATTCATGTCACAGTAATTATGATAACACAGAGTTCAGTTTGTTTAAGTTTCATGGTTGTAGTACCCAAAGGCTGGAATTTCACAATCATCGGAAAGAGTGAAGATAAAAAACACAATCGTCCAACACATATGAACATTATATAGCTAGTGCAAACTGTAGTAATCTTCAAGAAAGAAGGGTAGCAGGGTTTTGTCAGTAGGGACAGTTGCAGCATATTTTTGCATTTGCCACAAGTTAGGGACTTATGCGAAAGAAGTTTGTCCGTGAGACACACACACACACAGACCTGAAGTTGTAAGCTATAATTTCCAATGAGAATCTTGGTAAGCTCCTCGAAATCACGTGTTTCAAAGTTAGACAAGAAGTAACTGTACGTATAGTCGTTGCCACCAATGACCACCATGTAAATGACCTCAGGTAAGATGGAAGACAACTGCCTCGTCTGGTTGAGCATAGATCCTGGTTCTGGCATTGTCACTTTGACGAAGTTGGAGATTTGTTTGCTGAGTGCTATAATATATGACTGTAATTAACACAAAGTTTTAAGTCATTAGTCAGTTACAGACCATTGGTCCCTTGAACAAGAAAATCAATTAGTTTTTTTATTGCTTTGATTGACAAGGTAGATCCTACTACATATGCAACATTCACAGGGTATCGAACTCGTGAACATAAACTTGAAGGATTCGTGCAAGAAAAGCTTATATTAAGAAATCCAGAAACGTATGCTGTTTAGTATTTTTTTGGAAAAATTAATTATTCAATGCCTTTTCCTTCATAGCAGGGTGTACTGAAATGGACCATTCATATCTTGCTGCTACCGGTTCATCCAAACCTGAATTGTATTTTGATATGTTTCCTTCACTATAACAAAGGGAGTAACTGTGGCGTCCATGAAGTGGGGATGCTAGTTCAGTTTTATACATGCATTTGCTTGCAGTGACGCTCAAAAGATCAATGACAAGATGTTCCCTGACGCACAGTGGAATGCCGATTTTCTTTTCTTGGTGGTGGTACGCTATGGATGGATAGTTTCCGGAGCGTCACGATCAGCCCCTTTTGTTTTGGTGCTTCGTTTAGAAGGAAAACGCATAAGAGTAACTTTTCTCGTGCATCAACGCTAATTACCCTCAAACGCATAAGAGCACCAAGAGTAACTTGTCAGACGCATAATCAACGACTTTGAAGAGCTTTTCAACATGAACAAAAAAGATATGAATCCATCTTTTCTTTTTGCTGCATCTTCCTCGTTGAAAACGCTTTAACATTGCTACTTCGTTGAACCTGAGCTTAGTTGGAATTCATTTTGATTGCGGTATAGTCATTGACAGTTGGTAGCATTTTGCAAGCTACCCTTTTAAAGTCTATCTTTGTTCTTCACAAAATAAAGATGGGACTAAGATTGCTTATCCTACATGGAGTAGAAGTAGGGTTTTGTTTGATGATGAATAATATTATATTCTTACATATGGCCACTTTAGATAAGCCTAGGGTAGTCATCTTGCTAGAGGAAGGATCAACTGTTCAATTCTTTGCAACTAATCCTTGATAATTGAGCCACAGCAGAATGATGGAAGGAGATCTTGCACTGCAGTGGTCCGATAAAAATTGAATAAGTGCACATCGATTGATTTTGTAACAAGACAATGTCACCCTATTGACTGTAGATTTCTAGATTTGTCATGTGTTTTAGGATGGTGCTATATGGTTCAAATACATGAATTGCACTTGACTATTTGGGGAAGCTCCCCAAATAATAAAATTCAATACATGTATTAGAGATTTCCATTACAAGCTCTTCGCACAATTCAGCTCATGTTGCTTCAAATGCAAAATGAGCTAAGATTTGCTATGCTTTTCAAGTTATAAATGAATCCCTCTTAAGCTGCCCGTAAATAATGCTTCATTTATTTGACTAACTTGTTCATTGCAAAACGGTTTTACAGTTTAAACACAATGCAACATGTAAAATACACTAAAGAGGATTAAATACCTATAGCTAACTCTAGCACAAAAATTTATTTCTTAGGCAATTCACCCCTTTTATTGTGGATCTTCAAATTGCATCCCTTTCATACATATAGCCATCCATATCTCCTGGTTTGTAAGCCAAGTAGTCACCAACCATAGAGTTGAGGGTGATGCATGCATGGGACTCGAGATTCATGGGGTACACTTTGTTGTGGAGTTCGGAGAGGTACGCTCTTGTGGACAAGAAATCATATACCTTCTGGGTCGGATGCACTCAGTCATAGTAGAGGTAGATGCTCTTATCTGAGCAAGTGCTACCATCTTCTTCACACATGAGACCATTTCCTGTGTCCAAGACTACAAAGCACGACTCATTGATATTTTGGATTCATAGAACATTTCATATATCACACCGAATTGAGTCATTGATAGAATTTAAAATCTGGATCACAAAGCTTGTTTATAAAAGATCCAATTTCTTCTAAAGTACAACTAGGTAGACACATACAGAGACATAAGTAGAAAATTAAAATTTGTGAGTGTGTGCGAATCCATGGAATTGATTCTATACGAGTGCACATATTGTATTGAAAAAATCAAATTCATTATGAATGTGACAGTAGAAATTAAGAGGGAAGAGTGACGCACCAAAGGAACCAGGTTCATCAATGACTTGGCTGATGATGTTGTAAGCATTGACATACACGAATACAGCTCCCAGCATTTCCTTCTCAAACTCTTTTAAAGACGCATTCAAGCTCTCATTGAACAAAATCATAGCATCATTATACTGTTTCCAGCATCCCCCATTATTCAATTTTCTATTAGAGGGATTACAACCATTTGCAACTCATTAAAGAGTGCAAATTTTTGAACTCCTAAAGCATACAATCTCTGAAAAACGGTTTGCAAGCACGAATAATTGATTAGCACTAACAATGTAAATGTTAAGCTAATTAGTAAACATGCTAAAATTAATGTGGAGACTGCCTTTGATTAATCTCCATCAACTGATTACTTTTGGATGAAGAATTATGCTATAGAAGTCTCGCGTTCAGAACCGAAAAGAAAAGTCATAACAATTACAACAACAACAACAACAACAACAACAACAACAACTAAGCCTTTTCCCATACTAGACGGGGTCGGCTACATGGATTCTTTGTTTCCACAGATCTCTATCGTGTGCCATGTTAGCAGTTAACTCCCAATAAGCTAGATCATTCTTTATTGTTTCTTTCCAACACTTTTGTGGTCGTCCTCTACCTCTTTTAATACTTTCCAAATTTAGTTTTTCTAACCTTCTTATAGGTTCTTCTTTTGATCTTCTTTCTATATGTCCAAACCATCTTAAACGATGTTCTCTCATTTTATCCTCTATTGGTGCCACTCCTAATTTGTTTCTAATAACCTCATTATGTATACGGTCTTTTCTTGTATGACCACTCATCCATCTCAACATCTTCATTTCTGTCACTGACATCTTTTGTACATGTTGATGATTAACTGCCCAACACTCAGAACCATAAAACATGGCAGGCCTAACTGCTGCTCTATAATATTTACCTTTTAATTTTAATGGTATCTTCTTATCACAAAGAATACCTGATGCTCCTCTCTATTTTAACCAACCAGCATTAATTCTATGTGTAACATCTCCATCAATTCTTCCATCACTTTGAAAAATTGACCCTAGGTATTTAAAACTTTCCTTTTGGGGAATGCAATGTGTGCCAATTTTAATTTCTATGTCCTCTAAAGTAGCCAAATGATCAAACTTACATTCCATATATTCTGTCTTTGTTCTACTAAGTCGGAGGCCTTTGTATTCTAATGTTTCTCTCCATAGTTCCAATTTTCTATTAACTTTTTCCTTAGACTCCTCCACTAATACAATGTCATCTGCAAATAACATACACCAAGGTACTTCATCTTGAATATGTTTTGTTAACTCATTCATCACCATTATAAATAAGTATGGACTTAAAGTTGATCCTTGATGTAACCCAATATTAACTTCAAAGAAGTCTGTCGTTCCTTCATGAGTCCTCACACATGTTTTTGCACCATCATACATGTCTCTTATAAGGTTAATATATGTCAATGGGATACCTCTTTTTCCAAAGTTCTCCAAAGAACCTCCCTCGGTACCCTATCATAAGCTTTTTCTAGATCAATAAATATCATGTGAAGGTCTTTCTTTTTTGCTCTAAAATGTTCCATAAGACGTCTCAAAAGGTGAATCGCTTCAATAGTAGATCTACCTGGCATAAATCCAAATTGGTTCTCTGTTGTACTTGATACTTGTCTTAACCTATGTTCGATAATTCTTTCCCATAATTTCATAGTATGACTCATTAACTTGATACCTCGATAATTCGCACAATTTTGAATGTCTCCCTTGTTCTTATATACGGGTATAAGTGTACTTGCTCTCCATTCCTCGGGCATCTTTTGGTTTTTCCATATTTCATTAAATTGTCTTGTGAGCCAAGTGATTCCTATTTCTCCTAGTATTTTCCAAACTTCTATAGGAATATTATCTGGTCCTACCGATTTACCACTCTTCATATGTTTAAGAGACTCTTTGACTTCATTCTTTTGAATACGTCGGTAGAAATTGTGGTTTATATACTTTTCTGACTTGGCTAAATCTCCTAAACTAATACTAACATCTTTATTTTCATTAAAAAGATTATAAAAATAGTTTTTCCATCTACTTCTTATATCATCATTTGCCACTAGAATTTTTTCATCCTCGTCTTTTATGCATCTAACATAATTAAGATCTTTAGTTTTCTTATCTCTAGCCCTAGCTATCCTAAAAATATCTCTTAGACCCTCTTTTGAGTTGAGTTTTTTATATAAGTCCTCCCAAATCTTAGCTTTTGCTTCACTAACGGCCTTTTTTGCTTCCTTCTTTGCTTTTTTATAAGCTTCTAAAGTTTCACTAGTTTTCTTAGCATAATGTAATTTGTAACATGCCCTCTTTACCTTGATTTTGTTTTGTACTACTTCACTCCACCACCAAGCTTCTTTTTGTGCCGGTACACCTCCCTTAGATACCCCTAACACATCTTTCGCCACTTTCCTAATATGTATAGCCATATTGTTCCACATATCAGAGGGTGTGCCAACATAATTCCAAACATCTCCTTGAAGGGCTTTTTGTTTAAATATATCTTCTTTCTCGCTTTTGAGGTTCCACTATTTAGTCCGAATAGCTCGATGCACTCTTTTCTTCTTTGTCCATTTTTTCATTTGTAAATCCATAACTAAAAGTCGATGTTGGGTGGTTAAGCTTTCTCCTGAAATTACCTTACAATCTTTACAACACGCTCTATCTTTTTTTCTACAAATAAAGTAATCAATTTGTGTTTGTGATAAGCCACTCTTATAAGTAATTAAATGTTCATCTCGTTTTTTGAAGATTGTATTGACTATAAAGAGATCAAATGACATAGCAAAATTTAAAATCCCCCTACCTTCCTCGTTTATATCCCCATAACCAAAGTTTCCATGAATCCCTTGATATCCTAATGCCTCTTTACCGACATGTCCATTTAAATCTCCTCCTAAACAAATCATCTCCCTTTGTGGAATCTTTTGAAACACCTTATCTACTCTTCCCAAAAAACTGTCTTTATACTATCTTCTAGTCCTACTTGGGGTGCGTAAGCACAAACTATATTCAAAACCTCTACTCCTAACACTAATTTCAATGTCATGATTCGGTCACCATATCGTTGTATGTCTACTACACTCTCCTTTAAATCTTTATTTATGATAATACCAACTCCGTTTCGAGCCTTTTCTTTACCTGAGTACCATAATTTAAAACCTGTATCCTCTATCTCCTTTGCTTTTTCTCCAACCCATTTTGTCTCTTGTAAACATAGAATATGAATCTTTCTCCGAATCATAGTATCTACCACCTCCATTAGCTTACCCGATAATGTTCCGATATTCCAAGAACCAATACGAATCTTATTATCTAGGACTAGCTTCCTTACCCTCCGCATCCGTCCATAATCAAAATGCGGAGACCCTCTCTGAAAATTTTTCACTACATTCAGGCGGCAATGTAGCGGGACTAACTTCTTTACCCACACCCGTCCATGATGTGGGAACCCTCTCTGCAATTGATTCACTACATTCGGGCGAAAATGTAGTGGCCCTTGCTTACTTCTTACTGCATTCGGGCTCTGCAGCACGTCGCTGGGAGAGGACGCCCCAAAGCAATGCTCATAATTTTTGTAATCCATGTTGTAGAAATCCGACGAAGTTTTACGCTGGCTGTCGGAAGCCTAACACAACCCTCCTCCTTTATCCGGGCTTGGGACCGGCAATGCAAGGGTGATCCCTTACATGGGCGGAGTTAAAAGTCATAACAATTACAGTGGGTCCAAATTTGAATCCGAAGGTTTATCTACCAATAACAGGAATTCTAGAAACTTCAATGAATATCGGTAATTAGAATATGGATAACAAAAACAATAGAGATAGAAATACAGAGTTCTCAGGACTGCCCCTATGGCCTTCTCTACCTTTCAACTAGACAACCGAACATGCAATGTGCATCTTAACATAGCTCCCACTGGTGAGTTTTCTAGAGAAAAGAATAATGCCATGGTTGACTTCCTCCAGGTCTCAAGAACATAACTTGACTAGAGATGAATGTACTAGACTTTATAAAATATTTAATCATGAACCTTTAGAAGTTTGAGAGACCTCAAGTTTTAAAATGTCACAACTATGACTTCATGTGCATCAAAGTTTATTTCATTGAATTTCATGTAAATCAAGCTCCTTGTCATAAAATTTATAAGCTTCAAACTTTGTAATAAAGTTCATATGCAAAAGTTCTAAGTATTAAATGAATGATTTTTTTCTAAAATCACCATAAATTCATACACGTCAAATTCTACGTGCATGTAATTTCGTGCATTTTCGTGCATCAAATTGGACGTCCATGAATTCATGTGCATAGCATATCATACTCATGAATATCTGCACATGCCCAAAATACTCCTTGAAATCGCCAAGCCTGTTTTCCCCATGGCCATGAAACTCATGTGCATATGTTTTATGGTCACCTTATCCATTCAAATTTAGCTCTTTTTCAATCAAAATTTATGTTTATCAAACTTTGTGCCTACGAAATTCTACATCTCATGCCCTTGAAAATATGCATGAAATACAAATCAACACTTGTCCCCTTGAAATCATGAAGCCCTCCCTCCTCTGTACCTAGGTCCCAGGAAATGATGTTCAATGAAAGTCTAGTAGTCATAATTAAAATGTACAAAGCTGGTGAAATTAATGTGTATCCAAATAAATACATATACATGCATATTTATATTTGAACCCTTTTTTTTAACGATGGAGAGGCTGAAAATAGATGCACTCTTGGGCATCGAACTCACAATCTTATGAATCGCCCATAGCCACGTGAGCTATTGCTCGTTTTGCATATACGAGACATTGTAAAGTATATGGGCAGCACATGAATTATGATTTATGAAAGCATAGAGTTCAATTCCTTTGAATTTCATGTCTATAGAGTTCAATGGTTCACTCTTAAGAGCATTTTCGATTTGGTACGAAATCATTCTATTCTTAGTTAATTTTGGGCAGAAGGTAGGCATCCTTGTTTTCTCCTCTTATTTGCTTCAATGCTTTGATTTATGGTTTAATCCTCCCTAATGTGATCATGATAGTGTATTTGTTGGTTTGATTAAGGTTTTCTTATTGATTTGAGTTGTTTTGCCATTGTGTGTTGATTGAATTAAGGAGTGTCATTAAATATTCAATCTTTAAAAGAATGTATATTTTTGGTGTATTTCACGAGCATTCATACAAAAAAAACATTTTATTGAGTATAAGCTCAAAACAAGAACATACTTTTGGTGTATTTCACAAACGTGCAATCTATATTGCTTGTAATGGATTAGTTTTTTAATTCTCTATTCTTTTGCCTGCAAACCATTATGATAATGATCAAGTATTTGTTCGTTTGATTAAGGCTTTTGATTGATTTGAATTGTTTTGGTGATGTACGTGGATTGAATTAAGTAGGAGTGTCATTAAATGTTCAATCTTTGGAAGAATGCATACTTTTGGTATATTTCACAAGCATCCATATGAAGGAACATTTCATTGAGCATCTATTCAAACCATAACACACTTTTGCTATATTTCATGAGTGTTCGTCTCCATTGCTTGTAATGAATTAATTAATGTATTAATGTTCTCTTCTTCTACATTGCTCATGAGCAAAGCATACCTGATTCTCTACTAATCAACATATGAGAACGAAAATTGCCATATATACCTAGTGGTGTCGAAGACTACCTTTATGTCAAAAGGCCATTAATTGAAAAGAACCTAAATCTCTACCATATTTTTCATACTTTGTTCTTATTAAAGCTAGTTTCACAATTTAGTTTAACCACCTTGTTAATCAAAATGTGCCTTTGTGTGCAAACAAATTAATGTTCCTTTAATTTTTCAGAGACTTGTTTGATAACCAACACTAATTTATATTTTTTATTATATATTTAATTATATTTTTACTTGTGATTGTGTCAATATCGTAGGTTAACATCACGTATGTTGATTATTTATCACATAGAAGTTGTACTTATAGGCCTCGGACTAGGGTCAACATATCTGTGATAGTGGTTATCTTACAGGAGTAAATGCCTTTGTTTATTATACCATGACAAATATTATGCATAGAATTCATGGAGGATATATTGTCCATGTTCAAAATATCAAAAAGAGGTTACGAAAGACCAAAATAGGTGAAATTTCACCTTATTCATTATAGTTTTACTCAAAACTATATTAAATAGATCTTTCATAATAAGCAAAAAGGTCTAATGTTCCAATCAGAAATAATATCATAGACATGGTAAGCATGGCAAAAAATGCATTTGCTCCACCTGAAACACATGGAGATACAAATGTGTATGATAGAGAATCGGCTAAGATTGAAGAAGTATTTGAAAATCCAATATTAGCCTCAAAGAAATATATCATTCCTTCATGGGTCCTAATACATTATGTACACTATCATACACATATATTATAGGATTGATGTATGTCAAAGGAATACCTCTCTTTCTTGAAGTTCTTCCAAGAATATCTATTGACATTTTATCGTAAGCTTTTCTTAGATCAATAAATACCAGCTGAAAGTTTTCCTTTTTTGCTCTAAAATGTTTCATAAAACATCTCGATTGATGAATAACTTCAATTATAGATCTTCTTGGCATGAATCCACATTAGCTATCTTATTGTACTCGATATTTGTCTCAACCTACATTCAATAAATTTTTTTAGTAGTATGACTGATCAACTTGATACCTTGATAATTTGCACAATTCTCATTGTCTCTTATTCTTGCCTATGAGTATAATTGTACTCTTTCTCTATTCCTCAAGCATCTTCTGATTTTTATATATTTCACTAAATAATTTATAAACCAAAGAATACCCGTCTCTCCTATGATTTCTCATACTTCTATAAAAATATTTTTTTGGTCTTACGGATTTACCAATCCTCGTAAGGTAAGAGTCTCTTTAACTTTATTCTTTTGAATACATTGATAGAAATTATTGTTTATATACACGTTTGATTTGGTTAGCTCTCCTAAGCTAATAATAATACTTATATTTTCGTCAAAAAGCTTATAATTTTTTTTTATCTATTTTATATTAGCACTTGCCACGAGAACCTTCTCATCCTCATCTTTGATGTGTCTAACAAAAGTGACATCCTTCAATAGTTATTTACATTAAAGAAATAAATGTTATCTAACTAATGTAAAATGGATTGGGTTTCTCCAAATGTTCTTTGCATGTTTGGTTCCAAATCATCATGTGTTTCAAGTCTAAAGTGGCACAAATTTATCCCATCAATTCTGGTTTTGTCCATAAAGGACATGTATGAGTTAATCTTGCTTTACTTTTATAATCCAAGTTTCTTTCACGCTTGCAATCAAGCTTTCCAATTAGAAAGATTGATCTCAAACATTAAAGGAAAAAAAGAAGTAATTGTTGGAGTTTTTGAGGGCTTTGATGAAGATTGGTTCTTTTTGGGCCAATCATTTGGAGAAAATAACCTGTTTGCTTGTAAATATCAACAAAATTTATGTCTCATTCTTCCTATAGTGTATTGGTACATTTGGCTTCCCTACCAAGATCGGTGTTTTCATAATCCCACACTGAAATGAACATTTTCTCTTGTATACCAAGAAATGTCATTTGTTTTAAAATATCTATAAACAAGAATATCCTCTAGCAAACACCAACACACTCTTGCAACTAAAAGATTAGGGAGCAACAACTCTCTTCAAAACATGTTAGAACACTATCATTTAGGATTTTTTCTTACCCACATATCCTAGCTCTTCGAATGCATAAGACCCCGATGATCGTCAGTAGGATATAATGATGAACCTTTTACTTTCCTGGCAAAAGAATAGTTAAGTTCTTGGTTGAAACACCAAGATGGCTGGCACTATGCTTCCTGTTGCACACTTAAAGGAGAGTGAAGTAAAAAAAGTTTAAAAAGCATATTTTGAAGGTGTTAGGCATTGAAATATTGTAGATGTGAAAAATTTACTCCAAGGTCTATGTAGAGACTTGAAATAAACTTTCATACACTACGTCATACGTGAGCGTGCCAGTTAGTTTACTCAAACTAACAAAGTTATATTTTATGACTTTAATAACGATTATGGGGAAGTGAGATCTTTTCGACTTAGGCCTTCTTAAACCGATGCTCAAGGGTCAGTCTAGACGCTTTGAGGATTTATTTGAAAAATACGTGTTTTCAAAATTCACTTCCGAATAAACTTAAATCAACCAAAAGCATGCATTTAACATATGCAAGAAAAAATTTCAAAGTTATGAAAAACAGAAATTGGTTCTATTTTAGAACTTGTTTTGGGATTTTTCTGAACAGTTTTAGAATCTCCAAAATTCACAAAAAATTTATAGTTAGAAAGCACAAATATAAATATTCTGAAACTATTTTTATTCTATTTTTTGTGCTGTAATTGTAAAGAACTAAATCAAGAATGTGTCTCTGCTTAGGCATTAAGAACTGATCTATTATAGAAATATAGAGGTTTAAAGAAACGTCTGTATCTCGGTGTACAGAGCTCCAATATTTATGAACTTCTCTTGTTAGAAAGCTATGGATGTCAACTTTCAAATCAGACAAGTTTCACTAAAATTGGTTCACCACAGAGAGAGTTATGAGATGATTACCCAAACTCTATTGCAGGAAATATAGGTTTGACATATTTGACTATGGATTTTTTCGATCTTTCCTAATTTTAATTACGTGGTTTCACTGTCCTAAAATTCATGAAAATTTTATCATATGTGGGCTTATGTGTGAGGTTTCAATGTACCAAATTTAAGATTATTTAGAAGAGAGACGGAAATGAAAAATAGAATATGAGACATATGCAGGATATTGAAAACAAATTTTTGTGTGTAAAACATACGTATGCATTCGTTCGAAATTAAAAGACTAATCATAGTAAATTTAAAGTAAATAACTGAAGGAAAATAAATTGAAATATATTTATAGCTTAAGCATAGTGGGATTAGAAAATATAAGAGAATATATCATATAGAGTGGTAGGAGAATATATCATATAGAATGTAAATTAATGAAATAGACAACATCACTATCCTATTACATCATGGGGAGAAACAATTGCTCCATTAATACAACCCCTTTTAATTGAATGGGAATAAGGAGAGATCAAAGTAGATAAAGGATGAGAATTAAACCTTGCAATCTGACCTTAGTAGGTGCTAGACATAGATGGGGTAGGAAGGGATCGACTCCTTCCTTCTCTCCTTTCTCTTTTCTCTCTCTCTTTCTTTCCCTCTCTTCCTCTCTCTTTTGCTGCAGCTCTCCCTCTCTCTCTTAGGCTCTCTATACTTTTCTTTTAATGCTAGAAAACAACCCCTAAGGTGTCTTTTTATAGGCTTTTGTTGGATCTCGAATTGGATCTTTGATTAAGTCTTTTTGGAGCCCATGACTTCATGTGGGCCTCTTGGTGGTCCCTCTTGGCCAAAGTAAGTACAACCCCATGTGTCTAGGTCAGCTAAGTGGTTCGGTCTAGCATGATATGGTTAAGTGTTTTTGAATATGATTCAGCTAAGCTTGATTTGGTGTAGCTGACTGTTTTTAATTTGGGACAGCCTTTGGTACCATATTTGATGGAGTCGTGGCTTGGCTTGATTCATGTCTTTGGTCTTCATTTGATGGATGACATCGGTCCTTGCACTTTTGTTTTTGTTTTGAGATCGGATTGGGATGTTTCACTCGATCCCGCTTTCATTTGATTCATAGCTTTATCCTTGAATCAAACTTGACTCCTACGCTTGATTTTAGATTCATGGTTTCAAATATTTCTTTTGATTATTTAAAACCATTTTATTTGAGATATATTTGAAAACATTGAGTTTTATCGAAATCTTTAAATATTCCTTTTGAAAATGACTAAGTTCCATTCCCAGTGTTTGTTTGCATAAGTGACCTGCTTTCGCTCCATGAGTTAGTCTTTACCATTTCAACCACTTTAACCCTTTGTTGGATGTAGAATGTCAGACCACTTTAACCCTCTCGATGAGTGTAGGGTCTCGAACCTTTTTAACCCTTGAGTGTAGGGTTTCAGACCTCTTTAATCCTTTGACGGGTGTAGGGTCTCGGAGTATGACTATCCTTAATTGGGCAAGGTTTTTGAGGCTTGATTTGATTTGAATTTCAAAGGGTTTTGGTAAATTTGACATTTTGTAAACATTTTTGGGTTTGGTTTCCAATGTCTCATTTTCATTTGTTTCTTTTAAAACTTGTTTGAAACCATTCTTTCTTTGAAGGCAATCATTTGAAAAGGCAGAATCCTGCCAATTTGGACTTGAGGGCAAAGAAGTTATTTTTTGGCTCTTTGTCAAAATTGTATTTTTTTGAGAGGGGTTCCATATACCCTTATTTTGAGGTTGCTACGAAATTTTGGTGCGGAAACGAGTTAATTTAAGGTATTTTTATTTTAAAACCCTTAAAAGACCCAAAACCATAATTTTTTCTTGAAAAGGCAAAATTTCTAAACGATCAAATGTTTTGATAAACTTTTTGGGTGTTTACAAACATCAACATGTACAAAAAATATATATGACAGAAATGAAGATGTTGAGATGGATGAGTGGTCACACAAGGAAAGATCATGTACGTAATGAGGTTATTAGAAACAAATTGAGAATGACACAAATAGAGGATAAAATGAGAAAAAATGATTTAAGATGATTTGAACATGTAGAAAGATGACTAAAGGAAGCTCTAATAAGAAGGTATGAAAAACTAAACTGTGAAAATATTGAAAAAGAAAAAGAAAGACTACCAAAATATTGAAAAAAAATAATAAAGAATGATCTAGCTCATGTTGAGTTAACTGTCAATATGGTACATGATAAGGCTTCCTAGAAACAAAGAATCCATGTAGTCGACTCCATGTAGGATGAGAAATGCCTTAGTTATTGTAGTTGTATGATAGAGAATCGGCTAGGATTGAAGAAGTATTTGAAAATGGAACAAAGCCTCTATAGTCATGATGTGAAAAGTACTCATTATTATCATTTATGGTCTATTTGTTTCATATCAAATGTATACATTATATTTTAAATAAGATAATTGAGAACTTATTAGAAGTGTTTAAGATCATAATTCTATATGGAAATATGGTTTTTGAATGTTGGTATGACGCTAAAAAGTTGATAATGGATTTTGATTTGAACTATATAAAAACAGTTGTATATTGTAATGATTCTGTCTTGTATAGAGTTGAATATAAACATGTAGATAGGTATACTAACGTAGTATGCAAGTTGTCTAAATTGAAATATGTATATGTTATAATGTAAAAAAAACATACCTTTTAAGATAATTTGATACTTTTCACTAATACTAAGGCTTAAGAGATTATTTGGATAAAGCAAGACGATACCGTTCATGAGTTGGCATGTTGTAACTCTAAGAGTTGCTTTCGGTAAGATGAGTCATCTTAGAGATTCAAAATTATAGAAATACTTCAATAAGGTATAGTTGTTGTTTACGTCAAAGTTTTGAGACATGTAAATTGGTCTTTTAAGTGATGGGTTTAGTTCATTTAAAATTTCATTTGAAAGTAGCCAAAGTTGTTTGTTAGTCGTACTAATAACATATAATTTGCCTCCTTGAATGATTATGAAAAAATCATTTATCATAATATTCTTGCTTATAGATGGACCAAAGTCATTAATGTATAATATCGATGTGTATCTCTAACCATTAGTTGATGAGTTGAAAGTACTTTAGATTGATTGAGTTTTAACATATGATTGAAATAAGTAATAACTGTTTTGAATTTGTGAAGCTATAATACGAATGAATAATGACATTTTGCATGTAGCATGTTGTCAAAATAGAAGATTAAGAGTTATACAACTTGTTAAGCTTGTCATGTGGATATTGCTTATATTCATTTGCCACATGCCAAAAAGTGTTTATAGATATGATACATCATTATTTCTGACTTCGAGATCATATTTGTCAAAGCAATATGTCATCATTTGGTGAGAAGCTAGAATACGAGAAGGCTCTAATTCTACTAAGTGGCAAAGATGTTTTATGATGGTGTGAATGTCATGAAGACATTATATTTGGGAAAGTATCACATACAAAAGATAGAATTATCCCTGTTGGGTAGAAGAAAAAAAGTATTTTTTTGAGATTTTATATTAAAAGTCTTTCTTGGTTTATGATAATCTTGATGTTATATACATCGAAAAGAATATATGTGATAATATTTTATTATTTATAGTCATGAATAGATATGGAGGCATTGGATTTAATGAATACATTGTATACAAAGATCTCTAATACTCAAACATATGGTGATCTCAATGCATGCATGCTTCTTATTAGTTGAAGAAAGATGAGAAAAATAAACTTCTTAATACTTTACAATGCATTAAGTTACTTGATGAGTTTTTATCCAATATATCTAAAAAAATACAAGTACATGGGCATAAGATTATTGAGTTGAATAATCATGATGATCATGTTTTGATGCAACATCTCATTCCAATGAGTATGCATAATAATGTACCCAAAAGAATAAAATTGTTATAAATGAGTTGTGCAATTTTTAAGGATGAGCAAAATTAAATATGAGAAGTTTTCAACCTTGGAACTGAGGACAAACCCTGTTACAAAAACACAAAGGCTTAGAAAAATACTTTTATCTCTGTATGTAGCCTTTGTATTTTTATGAAATTGGTGTTAAAAGGTTATGAAAATTAGCTTTCCAACAAAACCATTTTCATGATTTTTGGATTCCTAAGGACAGAGTTAATGGAGTTTTACACAAGCTCTCTCGTAGGATATGTAGTGTAGACAGGTTCTGTCTCAAATTAAGTTCAGTATTCTATAATTTTATTTTTGGCCTTACCTATGTCTAAAATTCTTGCAAATTTTACTGCATATCATACATAATGTGTACAAGGTTCAAACCAATTTTTAAATTTTTTTGCTCACAAACAAGGGATGGAAAATTTGAGGATCAGACAGACGTGGAATGCAGAAAATAGAGGTTTCTGTTTAGAAGGCTAATGAATGCATCCAGTTTGATCTTTAATAGGTTAATGATCATCCAAAGAAATTTAGATTAAGGACTTGTGTTCATTTGGGGAGGAACTCATCTACATATAAATTGTCGAGGCAATTTCCCTCAAGGAGGAAAGCTCTCTTGGAAGATTTATGCGATCATAGCCCAATGTCGGCCCTTATACAATCTTATGGATTGTTAATCCATCACAAGCACGATTTGCATTCTCATATCATTGCATGTAAAACTTGGGTGCTAATGCCCCTCATGTGGCTTTGTATTTTAATTCGCAGGAAGTGCAATAATCAAGAAAGGTAATAATATCTTTTATGCATAGAAGATATGAGAGAGTATAAGGTATAATGTATATTGGGGTAGATACAACAAATTTCAAACAAGTTGATGATGATCTTACTGGTTGTCTTGGACATGGATTTGCATAATTTTCCTTCAATTATTACAATGATTGGAGATAATTGCTCCCAAATTACACTTTGAATTGAATGAAATGGAAATATGATGCATTCTCATTCAGCAACAACTTCTCTCGATTCTGAATGAGTCGAGACACTATTCATGAACAATTGGCTTATGGGGAATTCTTGTTCACTTGCCACAGATTTAACTGATAAGAGAGAACTAAAAAAACTATTTGACCACTAATTTTGAAGTGAATTAGATAAGAAAATACAGTTTCGCCAGAAAATGGTTGCTATCTCCTTCATTACAAAGGTCTATTTAATCTTGGACAAGGCCCCCAAAGCTAGCCATATAGAAATTAATTAAAACACAAGTTCCCATACAACAATTAGCTCTTGATGTAGGCTCAAGGGTGGTTAAATGCATCATCCTATTTTTCGAGACATTATGAACACAAAAACTGATTTCCTAGACTATTTTCATGTTTTCCATGTGTTAGACGAATTCATGCTTTAATTACCCTAAAAAACACCATCATGAATTAATTTTATAGTTGATAATTTTCAGCATTTAAGTCTTGTGGTTCCTGGAGATTGAGGACATTTTTGAGACATTCAGCAGTGGGATTCCAACCACTTCTAATGGAGATACTCTCATTAACATATTTCTGAACTAATTAGATGAATTGAGAATTTTGTCTCGTCATGGACCTTGTGTATAGTCAAGTCGGCCCCGTTGATGAATTTGGACTGATGTCCACATCATTCTCGCTAGGTTGGAGAAGGACATCCTGATCTTTAGATTATGGCACATAAGGAGTCAGGTCTCTAATGTTGACCTTAACGAGAACTTTGAAAGGACCATCTGCTCTTGACTTTAATTTGGAAGATCTTTGTTGAAGAAACCGTTCTTTATGGAGTTGTATCCAAACCAAATCTCTTGGTTGAAACTGAATGGGTTTCTTGTGCTTGTTGGCAACCTTTTCATATTTTATAGAGTTGACTGATATCTTCATGAAACTTTTGAACATCTTTATCACATTGCTTTCCTTTCAAGTCTTCTGGATGACCTATATTGAGACTGAACAAATCTAAGGGAGTGAGAGGGTTGTACCCATATGCAGCTTCAAAGGGAGTCAGTCCTGTAGTGCGATGGGGAGCTCTATCGTATGCGAATTCTACCCATGCCAGTTGTTCGTACCAAGATTTGTTTTGCTTGGGCAGAATAGTTCGTAGCAAGGTTGAGAGAGTGCGGTTGACGACTTCTGTTTGCTCATCCATTTGAGGGTGGCAAGCAGTGTTGAACATGAGTTTTGTTCTCAATCTATTTCATAATTTCCTTCAAAAGTGACTCAGAAACTTGGAATCCCGATCGGAGACGATGGATCATGGGATCCCATGCAACCTCACAATTCCCTGAAAGAATAACTCAACAATGTGTGAAGCATCATCTGTTTTATGACAGGGGATAAAATGAGTCATACGTGAGAAACGATCGACAATAACAAAAATATAATCTTTTTCTCGCTTGGTGCGAGGTAAACCAAGAACAAAATCCATGCTAAGTGCTTCCCAAGGATGATTTGAGACAGGTAGAGGCCAATATAATCCCTAGTTGGCGTGTTCGGTACTCTTGGCCATTTTGCAAAGGATGGAATGTTTCAGGATGAGGTGGACATGTCCCCTCATTTATGGCCAGTAAAAGTGTTCTTTGAGGATCTCCAACATTTTCTGCTATCCAAAGTAGCTGACAAGTCCTCCATCATGAGCTTCTTTGATCAAAAGTTCTTGTATGGATCCTTTTGGGATACAGATTCTTCCAAAACGAAAAGGTATCCATTATACATGTAGAAACCTTGTTTGGACTTGTGGGGGTGAAATACAAATTTCTCCAGTTGTGGGTCTTGGGTGTACATTTCCTTCATAAATCTAAGGCCCATAAGTTTGGTGCTAGCCAATGAAACCAGAGTATACATCCTGCACTGAGCATCAACTACAATGTTGGTGGCACCCTTCTTGTATTTAATAATATAGTGAAACATCTCTAAGAATTTCACCCATTTTGCATGTCTACGACTCAACTTTTGTTGGGCCTGCAAATGTGTAAGAGATGCGTGATCAATATGTATTACAAACTCTTTTGGAAGGAAATAGTGTTGCCAATGATGGAGGGAATGAATGAAAGCATACAACTTCTTGTCATATGTTGAATAGTTCAAAGCGGCTCCTTTTAGTTTTTCACTAAAAAATACAATAGGTTTTCCCTCTTGAGTTAGGACATCACTAATACCCACAACAAATGCGTCACACTCAACCTCAAAGGCTTTGTTAAAATTTGGGAGCGCTAGAACTAGTGTAGAGCTTAGTTTCTTCTTAACATCTTTGAATCGTACTTGGGCTAAAGGCATACAGCAAAAATGTTTCTTTTTATACAATCCATGATGGGAGCCATGATAGTGCTAAAATCTTTGATAAAATGATGACAAAAGGATGTGAGCCCATGAAAACTTATGATCTCGCTAAGCTTTGTAGGAATTGGCTAATCCATAATAGCCTTTACCTTCTCTTTGTTCACTTTCATGTCGTGTTGAGACACTACATACCCAAGGATGATGACTTGTTCTTGGTAGAAATGACATTTCTGAAGGTTGTCAAACAGTTGTTGTTCCCCTAATTTAGAGAAGACTGAATGCAAGTGTTGTTCATGATCTTGTATAGTCCAGATATAAACTAGAATATCGTAAAAATAGACAACAAATTTTCCAATGTAAGC
The DNA here is from genome assembly GCA_036023115.1 of Brasenia schreberi. Lineage (NCBI taxonomy): Eukaryota > Viridiplantae > Streptophyta > Magnoliopsida > Nymphaeales > Cabombaceae > Brasenia > Brasenia schreberi. The sequence continues at coordinate 7,505,065 of JAYKKT010000080.1, read as the reverse complement.
ACGCAAAACCTGATTCATAAGTCTCATGAGGGTGCTTGGGGCATTTGTTAGTCCAAATGGCATAACTAGCCATTCATATAGCCTAGCCTTGGTTTTGAAAGTTGTCTTCCATTCGTCTCCCTCTTTCATCCTTATCTGATGTTATCCGCTTCTCAAATCGATTTTGGAGAACGATCGGCTCTATGTAGCTCATCCAACATATCATCCAACAAGGGTATGGGTACCTGTATTTAATAGTAGTTTTGTTAACAGCTCTGCTATCAATGCATATTCTTAGAATTTCATCTTTTTTTGGCATCAGTAATGCAGGGACCGTGCATGGAGTTAAGGACTCTCTGATGTATCCCTTGTTCATCAATTTGTTAATTTGTATTTGAAGCTCCTTAGTTTCCTCTAGATTGCTTCTGTACGCTGGCCGATTGGGAAGTGGTGCTCCGGGCATGAAATCAACTTGATATTGAATGCCTCGAATGGGTGGTAGCCCACAAGGTAGTTTTTCAAGAAAGATATCTTGGAATTCTTGGAGTAGATTGTATACGAATTCTGAAAAGCCTAATAGTGATGGGGTTAGGGATTCTTTTGGGTATAGAATAAAGAAAGGATGATGCTGGTTATGGAATGAAAGGCTGAATGCTTTGAGATTAAAAGGTTTTCTTTTAGATTTGTAGGTTTAGGAAGAGGGCTTTAAAGTTGTTTTGGATTGAGTGGTGCAAGAGTGATTTTCTTCCCATCTTTAGTGAAACTATAGGTGTTCAGGTAATCATCATGAAGGACTTGTCTATCAAACTGTCAGGGACGTCCTAGTAACAGGTGGTTGGCTTCTATGGGAATGATATCACAAAGAACAATATCCTAGTAATTTTTTCTTATAGATAATGGGATTTTCTCTTGTTGGGTTACCAGTTCTATAGAAGCAACATTAGTACAACTTTCACGTACCTTCTTCCCTTTGATTGTACACCGAGTATTGAAGATCATGTCCCTCTAATCAAGCTGTGAAGGTGGTATAGCACTAAGCATTCTATGAATTACCAATAGTTCTCCTGAATTTGCATATTCAGTATAAGATTCTTCTCACTCTTATGGTTCAGGTTTTATCTCATATTCACTCTTAATGTTATCAAATGTACCCTTTAGCATAATCTTTTTGTTAGGGCATTGAGAGGAAATATGGCCCCTGCCCAAACACTTAATGCATTTGATGTCTCTGGAGTGAGCAGTTGAAGAGCCATCAACAATAGATTTTCCCTTTTCATTAGGTCGTGTAACACTTTGTGCGCTTTTGCCAGTTTTCTTAATAGGGTCAAATTTTCTAGTATAGAGTTGTTCTTTGGACTAGATGATTTTTGCTGTCTTTCTACTTTAATTGATAATTTTATGACATCTTCGAAGAAAACAAACAGTTGTAATTCAACACCATTTGCAATAGTCACGTTAAGTCCTGCAAGAAAATGAGCTATAGTCTGTTCTTTTGGCTCCTATACATTATATTGAATCATTAATGTCTCAAATTCTTTTACATAATCCTCTACATTTATTCTTCCCTGCCGTAGACTTTGGAGTTTAAGATATAATTCTTGTTTGTAATATTCTAGAATAAATCGTTTTGCCATTAGGCATTTCATCAACCTCTAATTTCGAATTTCTTCCTCCCCATCCCTCATTCATTGGTCCTTTAGATTCTCCCACCAAATATTAGCATAATCTTTAAATTCTAGAGAACACAAAAACTAATTTCCTAGACTATTTTCATGTTTCCCATGTGTTTACGAATTCATGCTTTAATTATCCTAGAAAACACCATCATGAATTAATTCTATAGTTGATGGTTTTCAGCATTTAAGTCTTGTGGTTCCTAGAGAATGAAGATGTTTTTGAGACTTTCGGCGATGGGATTCCAACCACTTCCAATGGAAATACTCTCATTAACATATTTCTGAACTAATTGGATGAACTGAGAATTTTGTCTCATCATGGGTCTTGTGTGTGGCTGAGTGGGCTCCGTTGATGAATTTGGACGAATGTCCACATCAAAATAGGAAAGAAGAAGGGGAAGAGAAGGGCCTTGGCTGGCGATGGAAGGCTTGGGCGAACTTGGCTTGGCCAGCGACCTTGGGCAAGACACTTCCTTGGACGACTCCTCCCTTCTCCTCTTTGCCTCCCTCTCTCTCTCTTCCCTCACTTTGGTGGGATTTCTCTCTTGATTTTTCCTCCCTTTTTTTCCCCTCTCCAAAACCCAACCCCAAGGGTTGAATTTATAGGCTTCTTGGGAATCCTCTAGAGAAGGAATATGCATTTGTCATCTTCTTAGAGGGTTCCATGGATTGGGCTGACTTTTTATAGATCCAAATCAAGCCCAACTCAGCCCATGTATTGTTGGTCCCATAAGTGTTACATGTATGTCATATGGGCCACATGGTGGCCCACGGTTTTGGTCAAGGTAGGTCCTTGATGCAACCCGCCCAAGCCTTGACTCAAATATGGCATGGTGTAGGTGCCGTCCACTCCTTTGATGTGGCTTTTGATAATCATTTGGTGCAACCCTTAGCTACTTCGGTGCATCTTGGCTGAGAGTAGCCTTTGATTTGGCAACTCAAGTCTTAGCCTCTTTGGTGCCAACCTTGACTCGACTTTGACTTTGTCATGTCTTGACCGGTTTGGTGTAGGTGCAGCTTCTTGGCGGATTTGTTTGGCTGGTTTGGTGTATCTTTTTGGCTATTTTGATTGAATTTGAATTGGACCCTTTTGTGTGGCCCCAGACTTCACTTGAACTGAGTTGTTTTTGTGCGAAGCTTATCTCGATCTTGTCTTGAGTCAGACCTGCTTCGTAGCCTGTTTTGAACTTTGCTTGAATTGGGCTTGCTTTGTAGCTTGTTTTGAACTTTGCTCGAATTGGGCTTGCTTCGTAGCCTATTTTGAACATGACTTGAATTGGGCTTGGTCATATGCTCATTTGATTTGATTTAATTTTGTGTTGGGCTGGTCTCATATGTAGCCCGTTCTTGATCTTGAGTTGGTTTGATCCACTTATATTTGGGGTGCCACATATTCTGAATGTGCATCTCTATCTCCTCCGGGTGAAATGCCTCTACTTTCTCGTTCTCGTAAGGATGATTTACTGCTTGATTTGATGTCTTTTCGAATAGGATTTTATTTTATGGTTTCAAATATTTTGATTCTTTAAAACTATTTCTTTTAAGATATATTTGAAAGCATCAAATTTTAATGAAATCTTGAAATACCTTTTTTGGAGTACAATTGAGTCTCATCCTAGTGTTGTTTGCATGAGTGACCTCCATTAGCTTTGTGAGTTAGTCATTTACAGTTTTGACCGCTTTAACCCTTTGATGGGTGTAGGGTCTCGAACCGCTTTAACCCTTAGGTATAGGGTCTTAGACCTCTGTAACCATTTTGATGGGTGTAGGGTCTCGGACCACTTTAACTTTTTTATGAGTGTAGGGTTGCTGTGTGTAGGACGATCCTCGATCTGGCGAGTCTTTTGAGGTCTTGTTTTGGACTTGTTTGGTTTTTGAATTTCAAAGGTTTTGTAAGTTTGTGAAATTGTTGTTTTGCAAACATTTTATGGGTTTGGTTCCCAATGTCTCATTTTCATTTGTTTCTTTGAAGAAAATTATTTGAAACCATTCTTTCTTTGAAAGAAATCATTTTAAACCACAAAATTTCGCCAATTTGGCATTGAGGGTAGAGTAGTCATTTTTTTGGTTTTTTGTCAAAATTTGTTTTTTTTCAAAGGGGTGTAAAGTAACCTTATTTTGAGGTTCATACAAAATTTTGGCAAGGAACTGGGTTCGTTTAAGGTGTCTTTGAAAGAAAACCTTAAAATGACCCAGAGCCACAATTTCTCTTGAAAAAATAGAAATTCTAAAAAGACCAAATCTTTCGAGAATTTTTTTTGGGTGTTTACGGTTCCTCTCGAAAAGGGCGATCTACTGACCAACAAATTTTCATGTAATATGAAATTCCCAAAGCACTGTTTATACATTGGCTTAATTGAATGACCCAAAAATGCTTGTGAATAACCTCATATTTCACGATAGATTTGACAGAAAAAAGGTAATTATATATTATAAGAATTATTATTATCAACCAAAAGGTTGGTAGATAATTTTAGGGACAAATGGACATTAGTATTGATACGCACAGGGAGTGGTTCTTATTCCCAATTTTTGGTCTTTTAGTCAAACAATTAATTTTCTACCTTTTAACCGAAGATGAAAGGGAATGCTTGAAAATGCCTGAAAAATTCTGCGCCAAAATTAAAAAGTTCATTGCTAAGTTTAAGACTCAATAGTTCTTTTAAGTACGGTACTTGCATATTTATATCATTAAAGGCCTACGTTTTTAACTTTTTAATCTAATTCTGGAAAGACGTGCAGCTGATGTATTCAGCTCCTTGGGCGCGAAGCATTAGCCTACAAAAACGCCCGCAGTTGACTAGAAGGTGCACTGTATTATTACTTAACTCTCTCTCTCTCTCTCTCTCTCTCTCTCAATATATATATATATATAAACACGCACATATATAACATACACACCTACAAAACATAATAGCTATCTGTAGAAAGGCCACTCTGATTCGTTCCTTAGTTGAAGAAAGACATGCAAGCTACCCTTTTAAAGTCCTTCTTTGTTCTTCAAACAATATAGATGGGACTAATATTGCTTATCCTACTTCACAAAATGTAGTTTTTCTTCACATTGTTAACAACGCTTTTTTTCACATTGCTACTTTTGAACCTGAGCTCAGTTGGAATTCATTTTACACACACATAATATTTATTGGTCTTGTTTGATGCTGAATAATATTATATTCCTACATAGGGCTACCTTAGATAAGCCATGGGTGGTCTTCTTGCCAGAAGAAGGATCAACTGTTAACCTCATTTGCAACTAATCCTTGATAATTGAGCTACAACAGAACGATGGAAGAAGATCTTGCATTGCAGTGGTCCGATAAGGATTGAATAAGTGCACACCGATTTATTTTGTAACAAGATAATGTCACCCTATTGACAGTAGATTTATAGATTTGTCATGTGTTTTAGGATGGTGCTATATGGTTTAAATACATGAATTGCAGTTGACTATTTGGGAAAGTTCCCCAAATAATGAAATTCAATTCATGTATTAGAGATCCCCATTAGAAGCACTACATTGTTGGCACAATTCTGCTCATGTTGCTTCAAATGAAAAATGAGCTAAGATTTGCTATGCTTTTCAAGTAATAAATGAATCCCTCTCAACCTGCCCCTAAATAGTGCTTCATTTATTCGACTAACTTGTTCACTGCAAAACAGTTTTACAGTTTAAACACAATGCAACGTGGAAAATACACTAAAGAGGATTAAATACCTATAGCTAACCCTAGCACAAAATTTTATTTCTTCGGCAATTCACCCCTTCTATTGTGGATCTTCAAATTGCATCAGCTTGATTCTCTAAACTTCAAATTGCATCCCTTTCATACATATAGCCATCCATGACTCCTGATTTGTAAGCCAAGTAATCACCGACTGAAGAGTTGAGGGTGATGCTTGTAAGTTGCTTGAGATTCATGGGGTGCACTTTGCTGTGGAACTCAGAGAGGTACGCTCTTGTGGATAAGAAATCATATACCTTCTGGGTCGGATGCACCCAATCATAGTAGAGGTAGATGCTCCTATCTGAGCAAGTGTTACCATATTCTTCACGTGTAACCACTTGCCGTGTCTAAGACTACACAGCACGACTCATTGATATTTTGGATTCCTAAAATATTTTATATATCACCCACAATTGAGTCATTGAAAGAATTCAAAACCGGCTATGGGTGAGAAATCTTGTTTGTAATAAAAAAGATCCAAATTATTCTAAAGTGAAACTAATAAGAGGGAACAGTAACGCACCAAAGGAAGCAGGTTCATCGATGACTTGGCTGATGATGTCGTAAGCATTGACATACACGAATACGGCTCTTGGCATTTCCTTCTCAAACTCTTGTAAAGATGCATTCAAGTTATCATTGAACGAAATCGCAGCATCATTATATAGTTTTACGCATTCCCCATTATTTGATTTTCTAGAAGGATTACAACCATTTTGTAGGAGATTATAGAGTGCAAATTTTCGAGCTCCTGCAGCATACAGTCTGAAAAAATGCCTCACAAGCAAGAATTACTGATCAGCATTAAGGACGTAAATGTTAAGCTGATTAATAAACATTCTAAAATTGATAATGCTGCCACTGTGTTTTTGATTAATTCCCATGAACTGCTTACTTTTGAAGAATTTTGCCGACAGAAGTCTCGATTACACAACCGAAAAAGAAAAGTCACAATAATTACAATGAATTCAATCCGGAGTTTATCTACCAATAACATGAATTCTGGCAACTTAAATGAGCATGGGTAATTAGAATATGGGCTACAGAAACAATATAAATAGAAACACGCAGCACTGTGCATCTCACGTACCTCCCACTAGTGAATTTTCTTTTGTCAAATATTGATATTTGAGCGAAAACAACAACGTTGTGGTTGACTTCCTCCAAGTCTCATGCGCATAACGTGAATGGAGATGAATGTACTACACTTTCTAGAATATTTAATCATGAACCTTTGGAAGTTTGAGTGGCATAGAGTTTGAAAATGGCACAACGGTTTGATAGTTCTTCTCATCCCAATCTTGTTACCGCTGAATTCTTGGTAAAATGTGCTTGTTGCATCTTGATGCCCTATTACATGAAAGTTTGTTTCGTTGAATTTCATGTGAATCGAACTCCTTGCTCATAAAATTCATAACCTTCAGACTTTGTAAAGTTCATGAGATTAGGAAAGTCCAACTTTTCATTGAAGGGAAACTTACATTCAGCACTTGTCTAAATACACATAGATTTATGGTATGAAAAATTTTGCATCTGAATGTCCTAAGCAATTGTTCGTTACATATGTATCATATAAGTTATACAAACTCTAGTCATCTTCAACAAAGGTGGGTTTGCCCAGTTCAAGAAAATGTAGGAAATTCTCCTACACGGCAATAAGGCAGAATGTTGTTGACAATTTGTAACAAATTAGAGGTTTCCCCAAACTTATTCTTAGAATTGGAGGGAGAGAGAGGGGGGGAGAGAACTTTACCTGTAGTGTAAGCTGTAATTTCCAATTAGAATCGTGGTAAGTTCCACCAAATCACATGGTTTAGAGACAGATTGGAAGCAAGTATACGTATAGTTGTCGGCACCGCTGACCATCATGAAAATGGCATCAGATAAGAAGGAAGACAACTGCCCCGTCTCGTTTATTATGGACCCTAGTTCCGACACCGTCATGTTCACGAAGTTGATGATTTGTTTGCTGAGTGGTATAACATACTGAAATTAACATAAAATTAAGTTATTACTCTTCCATTGCAGTTCGTCGAACAAAAACATTTCCCCCCCCCCTTTCTGCTTCGATTACCAAGGAGGGTAATCAGACTCCTGCTAGATACAGGGCACCCGGGTATGGAATTGGGGACCTTCACTAAACAGGAGAGCCGTACACCCCTTGCACTTGGTATTGGGGCCAGCTAGGCCACTAACAGATGCGCACCTGGTATCGAACTTCAGGCCTTTTTACAGAAAGTAACCCCCTTTGCCAGTGGGCTACATTAGATTAAATATGCTCGGTTGAATGTGTTTCTAGATCGACGTTGATGTAAAGGGCCATTGAATACAACAAGTAAGCCTTTTTTTCATACCAAGGGTCGGTTACATGATTTTTTTTATTTATTTTAATAGAGCTCAATCATGTGCCATGCAATACAAACCTAGAACAAGTGCAAGTTTACTTGATGTTCCAAGAAAGATTAATAAGACAAACTTATTGGGGAGCTGCTAATTTTGGTTTATATGCAAGAGAAAGTGTTTAGGAACTGCACATCAAACAAGTTGAAGGTCATGAGCTTGATACCTGAGCCGTATATCTCGGTTTCTCTGCTCAATTGTAAAATAAAAAAAGGGGTGTTTAGTGGATGATATTGCATATCCGCACATATGATAACAACTGCAGAACGTAGTTCCTCTGTGACTCAAAACTCCCTGAACACTTTGAAGAATAGGCACTTGATTCCTTTAATATTATTCATGCAGACGTGTCCATGCACATACACAACATGTGTGTGTGTCCATGCACATATATCTTTTGTTCATGCACGTTGTTGATAATGTCTTCTGCCTAGCAGAAGGAAATAACAAATGCACAAAGTCAACTATCACACTATTATTTAAAATCCGCACTCCAAACAAAATGGATATGCCATCAATATAGTTTCAAGCACAGAAACAGTAGAAACGGTGAACTTGGTGGTGTTTAGGCGACGTCTAAAAGTGTTCAAAATGCAAGTTTAAAAGTGAACCTCATACGTCATTCATCTTTTGGAGCCCTACTAACACGAAGGTTTTCAATGAAGAAGAAGTTTGGATTAAAAGTGTTCGCCATTCCTCAAGAAGAATTCCTTTACCTATAGTTGGTGGTGACACGCTTTGTAAAGCTCCACTCGCCACAAAAAGGTGCTTTTATAATATATATATATATATATATATATAAACAGAATAGGAGCTGATATGATAATAGCTCTTAGTAGAAGGGCCACTCCAATTCGTTCTTTAGTTGAAGAAAAGACATGCAACTGCCAGAAGAGTAACAAAACTCATGAATGACTAAAATTTCTTCACTTACAGATCCCCATGTAGTGTCGAGGATCCCGACGCCGGCCGACGCATAATTGACACCATGAAGGATGAAGTCCCCTGTGGCAATGGGATTGAGAAACGCAGGAGGGAAATAAGGGATGCCCAAGTGCCGAGCCAATACATCAGATGGGTTCCTTCCGTTGGTGAACCTCCCTGTTGGCCCAGCAGGGAAATCCACCCCATAGGGTGGAAAATTTCCCTTTGCAGTAGTGTTAACCAAGTAATTGTTGTTTCCATTGTCGACAAGGGAGTCCCCAAAAGTAAACAACACCTGGCCCTCCACCAACTCCGAGAACAGAGTGAAAATGAAGAGACAGAGAGTGAAGCTGCAAAGGAATAGTTCTCTCCCCATTTTGATTGGTAGGGATCTATCCGACTCTGAATATCTCGAGTAATACGTCTTCAACGGCCATGACAATTTATACATGACGGATCAAGAGCAAGCGTCAGCAATATTCAAAAAAGATCGAATAATCTTTTAGAAGCTGCTGCCACTTTACTTACTAGCATTAAATGCTCTCATTTGCTACCAATCCATCGTTCAAGTTACTGCTAGGGATACGAAACCAATTGTTTGTGGATCATGCATGTCTTAATATCAAACAAAGTTAATTGGGTGGTATGTTAACTTTATTTGAACAAAAGTCAGTTCCCTAAGAAAGGAGAAAATCAAATATTAAAAGGAAATACTGTGATTGGATTCTGATATAGCAGTACTCAAATAAGCAAATTGAAACCATCCTAATAAGCAAAGCAAAATATATGAATATTAATATAATTACTGTTTATATTTGATTATTTTAGATACCATACCCGAAAATCATACGGGGAGCTAGATCTCACGCACCAAGAAAATATAGATTTAGAAGAATAACTTTTACGCATGTTTTAGAAAGTGGAGTTTAGGCTTCTCAGAACAAAGGGTTGAATTATTCCAAATAATGACATACCTTTTGAAAATCGAACAATTGGGACTTGGTTTGTCTAAACTAACCATTCAATCCAAATATTATTTCTAATATTATAAAGAAATATCAGCATAAAGAACATCCATATGTGTGTGTGTTTATTAGAAACTTGCACGAGAAAAAACTAAAAGGGCTTGTTAAAAAACGTAGTGAAATTCAGTTTCTTCAAAAAATAAAATACACCACATCAACCCGCACATCACTATTGACAAACCATGTCATTGCTTGACATTTTAACAATATAACAACTTTTTTTGTTTTTCGTTGTGGAACCGATGCCTCCCTGATCCATACCCACATTGTAATGCATTGGTGTTTATGGTAGGGATCTGACTAACCCCATCTTGACTCCAGAAAAAATATCGCACATATCAATATAACAATGTGAACCGGCCGTTTAGAGCTGCTAGTCACTGACATTCCACCACGTTGCACGTCCAACTGCACGTCAAAAGCACCTGGTTTCCATGCTTGGGGACACGCCCTATCAACCAACCTGACCCCAACTCAAAAACCCCGGTAAGAATCCATTTACAGCAACTTGGCCAAACTGGTGTTTCATTTTGGCTGACCCAAATCGAGTCCTAATGAATGTGACATATATAGAAAGAGAAAGAGAGAGAGAAAGAGTGATAATGCTAATGACATAATGTCTTTCAAAACACAAACTTGCATAAATATTTCTATTATTTTTATATCAATGATAGAGATTTGAAGTAAAAGTATTATGATAATTTATATTAAATATAAAATAAAATAATTAAAACTTTTACCATTAATCTCAAATATTGAATTTTAAAAAATGTTTATGTAAAATTATGTATCACAAAACGCTTTGCATTTAACATTATGTCTCTCTCTTTATATATACAATTTATTTTGTGGAGTCACATTGGTCTGCATAGTGTTTACGAAGGTAGTTTGCAATTGAAGGCTCAGAGATACATACAAATTGCTAATAGGGAATGCATCACATGATAGCGCACCATTGCTTAAGCAACCCGTAGAATTTATAGATAACACTATCATTCCTTGTATTTAATTAAATCAGTAATAGTACATGCATATCAACACAAAAGTTATTCACATTAAAAGAGAGGGACACTAAATAAGCTAGTTAATAATTGATTGGTTTAGTACATGTTTTTGTTGAAATTAACAGTATTATATTTTATATACTTTTGCTATTGTAGTAAACAATACTTATATGTTATTGGGCATATTTATCTTGAATTAATAGTATTAGACTTTTGCATGCTAGTGTTATTATAGTTAAAATTACTTATATATTAATTAATTTGTATTCATTAAACTAATAATACTATAATTTCTATTGTCTATTCTTATATTATTTGTAATTTTTGTTTTTAAGAAGAAATTTGTATATATACATATACTGCATTTTAGATACAAATATCTGTGATTAATTACAAACCAAAAGATAGGGTGATAAGAGAAAATGTATTATTTTAGAAGAAACTTGACCCAAATATGAAAGAATAGAAGAATATGAAATGAGGAAGACACAAAGCTTCTTTACAAAATTGCTTGCAGATAGAGAAAGATGGTCAATTTTAGTTAGTGATGATGAAATCATCGGTACTAATGCGAAAAAGTTGTTGCATGCCCTTGGCTATTTGTTGTACATAAATAGATAACTTCTTTTCACTTTGTAAAACAAGAAAAGAAGTTAATACAAACATAATGTTTGATAATATTTGTGTTGAACTCCATATAATATATAACTTTTAGTTACATATGCATGCTTATACCGTCTTGGATTCATCATATATATATGATCTCACATTATGCAATTTGTTGTCATTGAAGGCCAAATTTGACTATGTAAATCATAAAATAAAACTTCAAGTTTCAAGTGACACAGTTAAAAGATCTTGCAAGAAGCATCTATAAAAAGTATCAAGGATTATCGAAATTTTACAAAGTTCAGATATTGAGAACAATATATCTCATCTTTATGGTGTCCTCCAATTAGTCTTATAAAAGGCCTTCTAGGGCATTCATGAAAATATTTAAAGAATTATGGCACTATAAGAAAAAAGTAAAATAGAGCTTAAATATAAAACTAACTCGTGCAAAGAAAGATATAACCGGAGAGCTACATCGGTAATTGTACATCGTTATAATCTAGTAAGCATATCATGTTTTCAGTTTTTAATAAATACATTATGCCTTTGTATATAAATTACTTATATCTAATTATAATATCTTCAACTAATGTTATTGTAGAAAGAAGAACACCTAAACATAAAGATTGATGAAGAAACTACTTATATGGACCACTAGAAAGATAAAATGGCTCAAGAATGTTTTGAGTAAGAAACTTGAAGGAGTTGTATAAGTATTTGCTTTAGTTTTTTCTTGTATATATGTTTTCATTTGTTTAGTGTATTGTATAACCCAATATTTTTTGAATTGAAGAAAGTGTTTGATGAATATGAAAATATTCGTTGTGAATCAAATTTATCACTTATTGTTACTTCTTTTAAGAAAGCAATGTAATGTATTTTTCGTAAGCATCATGGAGGGTATGAAAGAGGTTTATATAATGACACACCCACAAGAACATATAGTACTAGTTTGAGGAGCAGTGTGGATCATCAATATATTCATAGTCATACTAGATTTGATAATATACAAAATCGAGTAAGCTTTTATATTTATCGACTTTTGCTAGTCGTCATATTATTATAACATTTAATTTAAAGTGTGATTGTTATAGATGTCAAGATTGAAGAATTGCATTGAGGATTTAGTTGAGCTTATAACGTAGGCATTTGGTTTGGCATCACAACAAACACATGTATTAAAAATATGTTTTATTGGATCTAATCTAATTAGGTCTTGACTTTAGCTTTGTTTGTCTCAAAATTCGGTTGGACCCTACTTGAGGTTTAGATTGAGTCATGTTTGATCTTGACTCCCGCTTTGAATAAAACCTTGATTTAAATTGCCTTCAATTTTGTTGGGATGTGGTTTGGCCTTGGTCGAATCTTGCTTGATTGGGTTTGACCTGGCCATGCATTGCCTCCATGCCATTTTGGTTCCATCCATATCTTCTCCTGAAAATTACGCCTTCTACTGATTCAGGTTCTCTCCAGCTTTGAATAAATCAACTTCCTTTTTTGTAAATATCTTGGATATCAGGTTTTAAAATTGCTTTACAAATCCAGGGGTTGGGATTTTTGAAATTCCAAAATATTTTCTCCTTTGCAAAAGGATGTTCAACATTTATTACAATTCTGAGAAGATTTTCAAATCATGGATTTTCAAATGTACGATGATTTATTAAAAAAATTTTTTAGGGTGTTTACAATTTCCTTCCAATTAAAATATGAAGCCATATGAGGGGTATTAGCACCCAAGTTTTACATGCATTGATCAGAGTATGTAAATCACTTTTGTGGTGGATTAACGATCCATAAGATTGTTTAAGGGCAGGCATTGGGCTATGATCACATATATCATTGAAGAGAGCTTTTCTTCTCGAGAGAGATCGCTTCAGAAATTTATATGTAGATGAGTTCCTCCCTAAACGAACAAAGTCATCAATATAAATTTCTTTAGTTGATCATTAACCTATTAAAGATCAAACCTGATGCATTCATTAGCTTTCCAAACAAAAAACTCTATTTTTAGAATTCTGTATCTATCTAATCCTCAAATTTTAAAGCCCTTGTTTGTGAGAGAAAAATTGTAAAAGTTGGTTCTAACCATGTATATTTCCTATCTGATATCAAGTAAAATTTTGAAGAATTTTAGACATGGGTAAGACTAAAAATAAAATTGTAGAAAGCCAAACTCGATTTGAGATAGAACTTGTCTGCACTGCACATGCAGCGATAGAGCCTGGGTAAAACTCATTTAACTCTGTCTGTAGGAATCCAAAAATCATGAAAATGGTTTTTTTGGAAAGCTGATATCTATAAATTTCTAGCTTGACCAATTTTATAAAATATAAAGTCTATGTACAAAGATACATATATTTTTCTAATCCTTTGTATTTCTATTACAAAGTCTATCCTGGGTTCCAAGGTTAGAAATCTCTCAGATTTAATTCTTCTCATCCTTGGAATAACGAATCAAAACATAAATAACCCAATAAACTCCATACCTCAGCCTAGATTAAGGAAATACTTCGGGTTTTTTGAATCCCCACAAAATACCAAAAAAATTTTAATAATCTTCTGCTGGAAGTAGAACTAGTTCTATTTTTCAGAACTGAAATTGATTTTGCCAAGGGAATGATAAAATGATTTTGGAAAATTCGTTTTAAGTGAAAACTTGTTTAAAAAATATACCGGATCACAATCACTTTTCTATGCATTTAGGTTGACTCTTGAGCGTCAGTTCAAGAAGGTCTACGACGACAAGAATCTTCGTGTCCACAATCACCAAATAAGTTAGAAAATCATCTTTGTAAGTTTGAGTAAAGTTGCTAGTACGCTCATGCTTTGTTTTTGTAAATGGGATTTTAAATCGATCCATGACCAAAAATTTTTATTTACATTAACAGGACGAGACAAATGAATATGCATTTCAAACTAATCAACCTTTTAACTTTAAATGCATTAGTAAAATGGAGTAGTAGTTATTAATTTTAGCAGGTCTAGAAATGGCGTGCTCGTCTATATGCATACACACATATATTGTATATGTGCATGGATATGTGTGCACAAATAATATTAAAGAAGTTAAGTGCACATTCTTTTAAGTGTTCATGAAGGTTTAAATCATGCAGGAACTAGGAATTGAGTTGCTATTATATGTATGGTTGTGCATTAGCGACTCCTAAACCCCTTTTCTTTCTTTGGGCCCAGAAACCCATATGCATGACTCAAGTATCAAACTCATGACCTTTAGCTTGTAAGTTGACCCCTAGTCAAGTGAGCTATTATTCATTACGCAGCTCCTAAACACTTTCTCTTGCATATAAACCAAAATTAACAACTCCCAAATAGTTTGTCTTGAACCTCTATAAACACCCAAAATCAAAATTTTTCTAAAATCCCAATTTCGAAAATTCAAATAATTTAAAACCTTGTTGTTTTAAATAAAAAGTTCAAATCTTTTAAAAATGCTTCAAATTAAAGGTTTTAAATTCAAAGTTAAAAAGCCTAAATGATTCGAGCAAATCGGGTGACCAGGTGGGACCTAACTCAATCCAAGATCGAGCTCAAGCCCGAAAGCAAAGGGATGGACTAGGTCAAAGGCATATCTTCCTCAAACAAATCAAATTACATGGGCCATCATGCAAGGCATCCCGAGTTGGTTATGCAAATCAAGAAGTCGTTCAGATCAAATGTAATCTTGGGATAAGGATGAGCTAGTTCATTTCAAATTTGAAATAGATGAACGTTTGGGGTTGATTCCAAAGATATTAAAATCGTATTTAGCCTATATATCAAGTCAAAAGTAAACAAAGTCAAGACAAGCCATACCGAAGATTGATAAAGACATTTACTCAAGCCTCGTCGGGTGCATTTGGGTTCAATCGGCTAGGTCTAGGTATGCTTGATATTGACTAAAGGGAGACCACATGAAGACCAAACCTTAGGGCTGGACTTGGGCCATGGAAAGCCCGCCCAAAGGAAGGGCCTAGAAGAGGCTCCCCCTTGGCCTATAAATAGGGCCAAGGGGATCCGTGGGCTGCTAGGGAAGAGTGAAGATATGGGAAAAGAGGGTAGAACTTAGGCCAATTGCTACAAATATTGGTGAGTTGTGAGTGAGAAACAAAGAGAGAATCAAAGGGGAGAGTGAGGGCCGAGATTCATCCTTTGGAGCCGATTCTTGGGGAAATGTTTGTAAGTATTTCTCATCCTTGGTTCTTCCATATCTCTTCTTCATATTCAATTTAAAAGGGGTTGTATTAATGGATCTTTGTCTCTCCCATGATGTAATCAGAAGTAGATATGCTGTGAATTTTTTATTCTTACTTACGCACTTTATGTGTTTGATTTCATGATTCTACCCCAATATATTCAAGCCATTTTCAAAGAGTCATTCCCAAATCATGCAAGCACGAGTGGGAAGGACAAAGTGGTATGTCTTCATTCAAACCAAGTTTGTGAGATTGAACATGTATTAAATACGGTTCACATTACTTGTAACACACCACTCTCTCTCGTAATAAAAAAAGACAAGCAAGTAGTGATCTGAAGAGCGCTTACAGTCCCACACCCAGTTAGAGTCTTTGTAGGTGCTTCAAGGTATTAAATTAAAGTCAAGTTATGTTCAAGACCTAAGAAGAGTGTAGGGGAAGTGACTACATTCGGAAGGATCTATCAACCCCACACTTAGCTAAGCAAGCTAGCAAGGGGGTAGTCATTTTACCCGGCTCCCCAAAAGCATGCATCCCTAATTCATCTAATGGCAAGGCAAAAGGTAAAAGTATTGTCTTAACCCAATATGGTTTAGAACTATATCTTTCAAAACTTTTTATAAACATGTCTATCTTAGAGTTGATACAAATCTCACCTAAGCATATACAAGTCCTACAGAGAATCTTAGAAAAAATCAAAGTTAATACCACCATTACTCCTGAATCCCTATCATTCTTGGTCTCTCCCATCTTTGCCAAAGCTCCAATTGTGTTTACGAGTACGAATTAGAAAGACCGGATATAACCGACAACCAAACTTTGCACATAGAGCTGGTATTGAATCACTACACTCTCAACAAGTGTTTGGTTGATGGGGGAGGTCTAAATATTCTTCCTCTCCATATGACATTCCAAATAGGAGTACCCATATCCAGGCTTGAACCGAGTCCAATTGTCATCACAGGATATGATAGCAACTCATCCCACCCCTTAGGCTCCATAGAGTTACCCATGAAAGTCGATCAAATACTACATGTAGGGTTGTTTCATGTATTAGATATGAACCGCCACTACAACTTTTTATTAGGGAGGCCTTGGATACATTTCCTCCGAGCCATCCCTTCAACCTTCCACAAGTTCCTTAAAATCCTATGGGATAACCAAGTCGTGATAGTCTTTGGAGAAGATAATCCACATCTCTAAGGGAATACAAAACTTTTCTTGTCTATCAAGTGAACCATTTGGTGGTGTGGAAAGGGCCACAAAGACGCCCAATTCACCCAAGTCGTCCACCTCCAATCCCCCCAAGATCATTCACCTCTTAGGAGAAACAAAATCATCCCATCCCAAACTGTCTAGGGTCACATGTATCCTAGGGAAACCCATGTCACGTCCTTCCAAGGTCGTCCATCTCTTAAGAGCGCCCAAGTCTTCCACTCCTATGGTCGTGTACATCCTAGGGGAGTCAAACCCTTCTATCTGTAAATCCATACACCTCCTAAGCACACCCAACAAAACTCAAGTGTATAACCATGCCATGGATGATACATTATTCCAAGGTCATCCTCTTTATCAAAAAATTTCAAAACTTAAAAAGCCTTTGAATATGTTATTGAACAAGGGGTATACACCATACTAAGGTCTAGGAGCTAAGAACTAAGGTAAACTAAAACTCATCTTACCCCTACGTAACCTGGGTTGGCATGGCTTAGAATACAACCCATCCATACCCCTAAGCCACCACCTAAGACCAATTGGGTCAAGGGTGTCCTAGAGCCAGCTAAAACCAAAACCTATGGCCTATACCTCTTGTTTGGAGTCTAATTCATTGTGTTTTCTTTGTAGGCCTGATGGAAGACCCATTTCTTGAAAAAAAATCCCAAAAATATATATATTTCGAAAAACCAAAAACATTTGAAAATCTGAAAATTCCAAAAAGAAAGTCATTTTTATTCTTCATTCTAGCATTTGTTTGGAAAAATCCAAAAAAATTAAAAAAGTTGAAAATCCTAAAAATTTTGGTTTTCAAAACTGGGTACAAACTCAAAATTGGTTTTAACAAACCGTATTTATCTTCTCAAACCCAAATTGTCTCATGCCATTATGAATAATCCTCTTATGCATAACCCTTCTCTTGTGTATGATACTTCCCTAGAAATCAAAGCACTTGAGAGTAATCAAAAGAATGAGGAAGATCCCCTCATTCATGAGGATGATCAAGCCTTCGAGCTTTCTGAATTTCATAAAATACTTGACTTGAAAAAACCTTCAAATTATGTAGGAGGAGATATTCTATAGGTCAATTTAGGGAGCGAGTCTAATCCAAAGTATGTCAAAATAGGTACTTGTTTGCATGAGCATGAAAAGACATCATTCATTGTATTTTTGAAATCGTATGTAGAAGTGTTTGCTCGGACCTTTTTCGAGCTTCACTACCTTCTCATGGTGAGAAAAAACTTTCATGTAACCATGTTGAAGCGGCTCGAGCTCATGCATCGCTTCCAGCTCCCGTTGCTTTTCTAGGTCTAGAATTTCATCCTTCAAGCCTATACTTGTGCAACACTCATTCTCCTCTATGTTTTCTTAAGGAGAAAAAACCTCCGAAGTGTGTGAAGTGGTGCTCATGGGAATGTAACCCATTGGAGCACATGTTTTTGGAAATTTTGGAGTGACTTGAGTGAAGAAAACCTCATGCCCCTCTTCACATGTGTGTCTAGGAATGTAGACTTCTTTTTCTTTGTTTGAATTTTCACTTTCACAATCACTTGTAATTTTTTATTTTCAAATTTTTTTTTTAGATTTTCGAGATTTTTTTGGTTTTTGCAAACTTGTATAAATGTTTTCATCATTTTTTACATCAATATAAAGATTTGAAGTAAAGTATCATTATACTTTTATACTTTATATTTAATACGTTAAATACAAATTAATTAAAATTTTCACCATAAATCACAAAGATTGAATATTAAAAATGTTTATGTAAAATTATATACCACAAAAGATTATGCATTTAGGACGATGTCTCTCTCTATATATAGATAATTTACCTTGTGGGGTCACATTGGGGTAGGGTCAGGGTCCACATATTGTTTGCCGAAATATAAACGAACCGCCGTTTTTGCCACCCCTAAAATGACTGGGAATCAGTAGTGTTTGGCGAGGGCTCACCAAATCAAGTCTAAGCTACGAAGAGCTGGGTCACCAAACCCCACGCGCGCCCCTAATCATCTCCCTCTACCTCAAGAGTCAAACTCCTAAAGTAGATCGGGTGATCCAACATGTTGCATTTATTATGACTATCCAATGTAATCATTAAGTATTATAATGCAAGACATGTGGTTTGATTTTATGACCTTAAGGACATAGTATCATTGTTTACGTGGATAGTCAAGGTCCCAAATCTCTCTCTCTCTCTCTCTCTCTCTCTCTCTCTCTCACACACACACACACACACACACACATTTGCCACCAGTATTGGATCTGACATTTTCCCATCTTGATTTAAACCGGCAATCCTGGTTTTTACAGTGTAAGGTATGATAGTCGCATGAGAGAACTTGTTATTCATGTGTTCTCATTGTTTTGCAAAGCCCTGATTGTGAAAATGCACATTGAATGTCTGAAACGGCATTAATACGGATAGGTTCTGGTTACTGTTCTTTTTAATCTCGTTGTCTTGGTTTGAATGCACGCAGTGTTTGTAAGTTGCTTTGAGAAGTTCAATATAGCATGTATGGCTTTATGAACCAACTTAACAACTGTCTTGTGGAAGAGTAGGCTATGAATTCTTTAATTCCTTCTTGTGAATCTGGATTCATCTTGGCAAAGGTCTAGTTGTTCTCCTCGAATCATCTTACTAGAGATCTTGTGAAAGATCATGATTCCGGAATCATTAGATCTTTCCTCACTATAGAAGGTGGACAACACAAAGAAGGGACATTATTGATAGGGTTGAACCTATAAATCACAAGATAAAACGAGTATTGACCCCTCCCCCTCTCAAATACTTCAATTCGACAATAACAACGTTAAAATGTCAGATATAAAATAATTAGGAAAAGAATTGAAGCACTAGAGTTAACTTAGAAAACCCTTGAAAAAAGAGGAAAAACTATAAGACAACAATACGCTACATAAAATAGAGTAACTGCAAGCAAACGGTCAACAAGAGAGCCTCGATAATAATGATAAAGAAATATCAAGAATCCGAACATTGTAATACCACCAGAACAACTCAAGATAGAGTTGAAATCTCACTCAATATGGATTAAAAAATCAATTGAAATAGAAAAAACTGAAAGACAAACAACCCACGATTGAGAAGTTCGGATTTTGAAGGTGATGCTTGCAATTCACTTCGATCTCTCACAAGGAGCTATATGCAATTTTTGAGTATCAACATGAAGTATCAACCTCCCTAGCCAAATGCTAGGGTTTCTACTTGTTCACTAAAGCACATGACCCAAATCGGGTTTAGCTTTTTCGTCCCACATGCATCATAGTGATGCATCAATTAGTGGGACCTTTGGTTGGACTTAAATAGGCAATAATACCCATCAAACTCCCCCTCCATTCAAAGGTGGCCATAATCTTTATTAACTAGATTAATAGGCAAACTTCATGCCCACCTACTTACTGGAAAGCTCATGATTCTTAATAGTAACAACCTTTATCAACATGTTTGAGGGATTGTAATCTGTGTGTATCTCAACTTCTAGCATATTCTCTTTTACAATCAATCTGACCCAATGATATCTTATATTGATGTGCTTCGTCTTTGAGTGAAAAATGAATATTTCATAAAACAAATAGCACTTTGATTATCATAATATAAAGCATACCTTGATTGCATAAAGTGAATCTCTTGCACGAACTCTTTCATTCAAAGTAATCCCTTTGTACCTTCATTAATAGCTATATATTCGACTTCAATGGTTGATAATACACTTCTAACGCCTAGACTAGTAAGACATTACATCCTCTCGAAAGATAAAAAAGTAGCCAGAGATAGACACGTAATTACGAGGATCATCTCCCAAATTTGAATGTATAAGTATAACTACCGAGTTTTGGCTTCTCATGCCCAAAGCATAATTCCAAACCAACAATACCCATTAAATACCTCAACGTCTACTTTAATACATTTCATTGTCCTTTTAGGATTAGACAAGAACCTATTAACCATACCAACATGTGCTACATCTAACCTAGTGCAAACCAAGGCATATATGAGGATGTCCACTGCAAAAGAGTAAGGAACCATAGCCATCTCCTTCTCTTCGTCTATAGAAAGGCATTGATGCACACTTAATTTAAAATATGTTGTAAGAGGAATGCTAACTACCTTACTATTCACCATGATAAACCTATCAAATAGAGCTCCTTTTTCTCTCTATTCCTATGCATTTGAATGCTCAAAATCTTGACAGGGAGCTCCAAGTCTTTTAATGGCAAAAGAATTCCTTAATTGCTTCTTAAGGTTAACAATTCTTCATAAATTCTTACCTATAATCAACATTTCATCCGCATATAGTAAAAGGATGATAAAGTCATCATGTGAGAATCTCTACACAAATACACAATGATTTGAAGAAGTTTTGGTGTAGCTTTCTTTTTCTATAATGTACTAAAACTTCAAGTATCACTGCCTTTGAGCTTAGTTCATATCATTGCTTCAACTTATAAGCATACTCCTCTTTTTCTTTTATTGTAAATCTATATGGTTATTTCATGTACATGTCTTCTTCCAAGTCACCATGTGCTTCACTTCCAAATCTTAGCTTGCAACTAAGCCCTAAACAACATGAACAAAAAACACTTTAATCATAAGAAAAATATCTCCTCAAAATCAATACCTTTGTTCTAATTGAAGCCTTTCACCACTAGTCTTGCCTTGAAGTATGCTTATCTTACTTCAACCTGAAAATCCATCTATTTTTAAAAGTTTTCTTGCCTTCAAGTAACTTCACCAACTCATAAGTGATATTATCATGAAGAAACTTCATCTCTTCTTCTATTGCATCAACTAGGGCTGACTATCGGTTGGTATCGAATTAACGGAATACGGTAATTAGTTTGGTTTGGTTAGGTTATTCGGTTTTGTTTTTCAATGGTCCAATTATTTGATGGGTTTTCAAGGACAAAAGAAGCAAAATAATACTGACAATAACATGATCTTCTATTGCTCTATTCTATGATGTTTCATGGCTATGTAAAATCTCACGTAAAGCAAATTGACATCACAGGTCTCCCAAAGGTAAAAACTATACACAATTCTGCTAGACATGGTGAAGCCTACTATTGATAATCAAGTTTCATGTTATCCCAGTTGATAAGCCCAATTGAATAGAACCGAATACTCCACGAAATGAGAAGAGACAATCAACATGTTAGCATTTCCAAAATTGGAAGCCAACAATCCACTGCAAAACTTGAAGCAGATCCAACATATTATACTTCAGCATAATATAAGCATAACCTAGAGGAAAACAGTGATAATTCTACTACATCTGAAGGTGTCATAAGATATGACATTCAGCTTGTAAATATTGTATTGATTTCTGCATATACGCATGAAAATGTCTCTTGTCTTGGCTGGATTTTCCTTTCTCATTTCCATAAGTAAATTGGTGAACCAAAGGCATTAACATCTCAAAAACACATATTGAATCCTCTCCTCCCAAGCTAATGCAACTCGAGAAAAATAAATAAAGGTATTTGTTTGATCGTTCAACATACTAAATCTACAACCTGAATCTCATTAAAACCTCTCCTAAGCATCACGTTAAGATAGGATAACTCAATAATATAAAGAATCAGTACAAGATCCAGTTAATCTAAATGAGAAGTTGTTCATCTCCGATCAAAACATGCATGCTTCATTGAGAATCTAACTCGAATGTCATCTCATGCAACTCAAGATCCGATTAAGTGAGAACCAGTATAGGATCCCACTTTGCAATTATTTTTCCAAGAAGAGTCACAAATTTTACCTCAAAACTATTCCCAAAAACACTACTTTGATATGTTGGGGAGCACAACTGGTTGTAGACAAAGGGTTGTAGCCGCTTGATGGAAAGAACACCGGTGATGGGGAAGGCACAACATAGTGTAGATGAGGGCCTGAGAGAGATTGGGAGAAATGTGATCCATTCTAGGGCATCATCCGAATGCACATTAAAAACAAAATTTTGTTTATTCAGTTCATTCGTTTCTGGATTTTCCAGAACCGAATACCGATTAGCTTGTATTTCCTAAACCGAAACCGAACCATATCTCCGAGTTACCCAACCGAACCATGAATTATGGTTCAGTATTTCGGTTTTAACCAAACTTTGCTCACCCCTAGCATTAACCCATTGGGCTTTTACAATCACACAACATGGCTTTCTCATAATGCTTTGACTCTTCACTATCTGTCAGCAAAATATATTCTTTAGGAGAATACCTTCTAGAGACATGTCAACCTATAAAAGATCTCTTGAGTTGCATCTATTGTTTGTACTTCTAGTACATTGTCTCTGTATGCTCTATTTTGGACTAAGAAGAAGCTATTGTAGGAATGTAATCTCCCACGAATAGATCATTCTGGTGATTTTGTTTCATGATATCTTATATCTTCTAATTCTCTATAAAGATTATATCTTTGCTCCTAATAATTTTGTTGTGAACTTGATTATAGCACCTATAATCCAATTCATCATCTTTACTGATGCAAATAACTTGGTGCAGTTTCAAGACTCTAAAGATGAAAGTGATAAGATGCTCAATGATAGTAACTTGTCACACTCCAATGAGTTGTTGGAATGATAAGAGTGCACTCGCCACTCTTAAGGAAACCCTGGAGTGATAAGAGTTAATGAATTCTATGCAATTCGGATGAGAAAAAATAAGAGCAAAAATCAGCAGCTAATTTCTTTAAATAGAGTCATATTTATGTCAAGACAACCCCTTGAGCTAGGTTACTACACCAAACAAATATTAAGTAGTTATCATGCAAAATAAATAACATGGGGAATCAAAGCATCAAGTTGGGTGTCACCCAAGGCTGAGTAGTGAGGTTAGGCGCCTTCTAAGGATGATTGCTGAAGAGATTAATGCCTAATTAAGTTGGGAGTTGACAAAATGACAAGTATTAATTTAACGTTGGTGGTTGATTAGTTGGAGCTAGGAGGCATCAACTAAAGTTTCCAAATAAACTTAGATGCTTCCAGCTGGTGGGTCCTCAAGTTGGCTTGGGCCAACCCTACTAGTGTTGGCAACTTTTTGTCATAGATCTAGTGATCCGTCATATGATTGGAGGATCCTGATACTTGATGTCCGCATCATTTATAGCCTTATCTTGACATCAAGTCAATGCCTTTCATCCTTATACACATGAACAAACACCTTTCATCCAAACACTCGCAAGTAATTGTAGTCAACTTCCTTACTAAATCATACTTCATTAGGTGATAGGAATCCAAGAGCATGCAGAGACAAGTTGCATGAAGACAATGAGGATGTGTAGTCAATCCATAGGACATGGATTTATTGGGCACCAACTAGTCCAACTCAATACTTTGGATCAATCCGTTTATCCCAACTCGTAACCAACTCAAACATCCAAGAATAGGATTCCAGGAGATCTAAGCATCAATTATTATTAATCAAAACAACAAGAGCTAATTTCTTGCCTTTTCAAGAAGCATTAGATTCACTAGGAGTTTAATGCTCTTTTCTTTTTTCAGGTAGTCAGTAAGTGTTTTAGACAGCTCTTACACAATAATAGTTAGTTAGCAGTTTTAAATTAATTAGGACATAATTTTTAATGTTTTGAAAATTACAGCATTTAGTTTTAGTGTTCAGCTTAGAGGGTTGTTCTAAGCTATATAAACCCATCCATATGAATGAAAACAGGTGGTGATTTCCTACAGAGTTTATGTATTTCAAATCCCTCTATTATCCTTAATCAGTGGTGAGTGTGTGTATTGGTGAGTCACATCCAACAATTGTGTGTGTTCGTGAGTCCACTCAAAACGTGTTCAACTACTTCTACGTGTGAGCGTGTGATGTATTGGTGAGCCCAAATTCAAGAGTGTGT
The DNA here is from genome assembly GCA_036023115.1 of Brasenia schreberi. NCBI lineage: Eukaryota > Viridiplantae > Streptophyta > Magnoliopsida > Nymphaeales > Cabombaceae > Brasenia > Brasenia schreberi. The sequence continues at coordinate 7,480,442 of JAYKKT010000080.1, read as the reverse complement.
ACATATTGGAGCATCATTTGATGCTTTTCAGTTAATCAGGATCCTCTCGACTCACGATTCACATCATTTGATGCTTTCATTAAGATTGAGAGGATGGTAGGACAAGATTTAGATTTCCCTCCAGTACCACGAGGCATGATTCTCAAGCAAGCTCAAATCATGACACTACAACATGGATAGGAGGTACTCATAGCCCAGATGGCACAACTTACCAAAGCCTTGAGGAATTATTGCGACAATGAGCTCCTTCTCCTAATCGTTGCAACACCAGTCTCGATAATGTGGACCCAAACTCCCTTGAGTTAGGCTCAACAATCTGAATGCACCAAAAGGCAAGAACAGATCGAAGAGACGTGAAACACCAAGTTCGAATCAAAATTTCCTCTTTTGCCATATCAAACTCACCTGAAAAGGGTTCACTCTCATCAAGAATCTTGAACAATGAGGTTGCAATAACTGACCTTGAGTTGGATCATAATCCACCTATGGATTGGGATTTGAACTCGTTGAGAATGAAAGATTAACATTTGTGTCAAGCCGCCTTAAAGATACTCACAAGTCCATGTCATTCCTTCTGTTGGCAAGTCTATTAAATAAGAGACTCAATTTTAGACCCTCTTTACCTTGATTTGATTCAACTTCTTGTGGATCCACTTGGCTCCTTCTATGATCTTTTCCTTAATTGGGTTAATGGGTGACAACATAAAGTAGTGGTAGATTTGGTTGAAGTAGGCCTACTAAGTCCAATCAAGTATGAACCCAAACTAGTGCATATGAATACAGGAGAAGTTCCTTACTTCTATGCAGACATGGCATATTTAACTATTTTTCTTGCAGGTCTGATGAATTCATCCAGAACAAACACGTAGAAGTTTTATCATCGTAATGGAGATTGAAACTCCAAGAGAAATCTCACCATTTTCTGTATATAGTACCTAGATTTTTACTTCTCGAGTCATAGTTTCCTCCAATTTTGTCATAATAAGTATTTACTTATGTTGTTTCTTTTGATAGTTAAGTATACTAGGTCTTGAGTCATGTAAGTGTCTTAGTAAGAAAACTTTGTAACAAACAGTGGCGAGAAAACTTTACAAGCAACTAATGGGAGATCACCTTGGCTTGAAAACTAAAGATCACCAACTACTGGATTTGAAGACAAATCCTTACCAACCCCAGGAGTATGATAGGAATCCAAGAGCAAGCATAGAAAAATTGGGCAAAGTCAATGAGGATGTGCAGTCAATCCATTGGACATGGATTTATTGGGCACCAACTAGTCCAACTCAATACTTTGGATCGATCTATTTACCCCAACTCGAAACCATCTCAAGTAGCGAAGCATAGGATTCCAGGAGATCTAAGCATCAGTTATTATTAGCCAACCTGTTAAATTAAAACAAGAGTTAATTCCCCGCCTTTCCAAGAAGCATTAGATTCCTTAGGAGTTAAATGCTCTTTTTATTTTCTAAGTAGTCATTAAGTGCTTTAGGCAGCTCCTAGGCAACAATAGTTAGTTAGCAATTTTAAATTAATTAGGATACAATTTTCAACAACAACAACTAAGCCTTTTCCCATATTAGACGGGGTCAGCTACATGGATTCTTTGTTTCCGCATAGCCCTATCATGTGTCATGTCAGCAGTTAACTCACAATAAGCTAGATCATTCTTTATTGTTTCTTTCCAACACTTTTGTGGTCGTCCTCTACCCCTTTTAATACTTTCAAAATCTAGTTTTTCATACCTTCTTAAAGGTTTTTCTTTTGATCTTCTTTCTATATGTTCAAACCATCTTAAACGACATTCTCTCATTTTATCCTCTATTGGTGCCACTTCTAATTTGTTTCTAATAACCTCATTATGTATACGGTCTTTTCTTGTATGACCACTCATCCATCTCAACATCTTCATTTCTATCACAAACATCTTTTGTACATGTTGATGATTAACTGCCCAACACTCAGAACCATAAAACATGGTAGGTCTAATTGTTGCTATATAATATTTACCTTTTAACTTTAATGATATCTTCTTATCACAAAGAATACCTGATGCTCCTCTCCATTTTAACCAACTAGCATTAATTCTATGCGTAACATCCCCATCAATTCTTCCATCACTATGAAAAATTGTCCCTAAGTATTTAAAACTTTCCTTTTGGGGATGCAATATGTGCAATTTTAATTTTTATGTCCTCTCAAGTAACCAAATGATCAAACTTACATTCAATATATTTTGTCTTTGTTCTACTAAGTCGGAGGCCTTTGCTTTCTAATGTTTCTCTCCATAGTTTCAATTTTCTATTAATTGTTTCTTTATACTCCCCCACTAATACAATGTCATCTGCAAATAGCATACACCAAGGTACTTCATCTTGAATATGTTTTGTTACTCACCATTATAAATAAGTATGGACTTAAAGTTGATCATTGATGTAACCAAATATTAACTTCAAAAAAGTCAGTCATTTCTTCATGAGCCCTCACACATGTTTTTGCACCATTGTACATGTCTCTTATAAGATTAATGTATGTTAATGGGATACCTCTTTTTTCCATGGTTCTCTAAAGAACCTCCCTCCATACCCTATCATAAGCTTTTTCTAGATCAAGAAATATCATGTAAAGGCCTTTCTTTTTTGCTCTAAAATATTCCGTAAGACATCTCAAAAGGTGAATCACTTCAACAGTAAATCTACCTAGCATGAATCCAAATTGGTTCTCTGTTGTACTTAATACTTGTCTTAACCTATGTTCGATAATTCTTTCCAACAATTTCATAGTATGGCTCATTACTTGATATCTCAATAATTCGCACAATTCTGAATGTCTCTCTTGTTCTTATATATGGGTACAAGTGTACTGACTCTTCATTCTTTGGGCATCTTTTGATTTCTTTATATTTCATAAAATAGTCTTGTGAGCCAAGTGATTCCTATTTCTCCTAGGATTTTCGAAACTTCTATAGAAATATTGTCTGGTCCTACCGATTTACCACCCTTTGTATGTTTAAGAGCCTTTTTTACTTCATTCTTTTGAATACGTCGATAGAAATTGTGGTTTATATACTTTTCTGAGTTGTCTAACTCTCTTAAGCTAATACTAACATCTTTATTTTCATTAAAAAGCTTATAAAAATAAATTTTCCATCTATTTCTTATATCATTATTTGCCACTAGAATTTTTTCATCTTCAACTTTGATGCATCTAACATAATTAAGATCTTTAGTTTTCTTAACTCTATCCCTAGCTATCATAAAAATATCTCTTTCACCCTCTTTTGAGTTGCATTTTTTATATAAATCTTCCCAAATTTTAGCTTTTGCTTCATTGACGACCTTTTTCTATTCCTTCTTTGCTTTCTTATAAGCCTCTAATGTTTCACTAGTTTTCTTAGCATAATGTAATTTGTAACATGCCCTCTTTGCCTTGATTTTATTTTGCACTACTTCACTCCACCACAAAGCTTCTTTTTGTGCCGGTACACCTCCCTTAGATACACTTTTTGAAAACTATAGCATTTTGTTTTAGTGCTCAGGTTAGAGGGTTGTTCTAAGCTATATAAATCCATCCATATGAATGAAAATGGATGGTGATTTCCTATAGGGTTTCTATATTTCAAATCTCTCTTATCCTTAATCGGTGATGAGTGAGTCGGTCTTTATCACCTTGGTGAGTTATATCTATTGTGTGGCAGACCATGTGTGGGTGGGTGAGAGTTGGTGAGTCATATCCAACTCGAGGGTGAGAGTGTTGTTGGTGAGTCACATCCAATAATTGTGTGTGTGCGTAAGCTCACTCAAAATGTACTACTTCAATGTGCAAACATGTGATGCATTGGTGAAACCAAATTCAAGAGTGTGTGCATATTGGAGCATCATTTGATGTTTTTCGCTTAACTAGGATCCTCTCGACTCATGATTCACATCATTAAGAGCCTTAAACTGCAGGAGAACATATAATAAGAGATTTAAAATATGAACTATAGTGCTTAAGCCTCACCCTAAAATGACTTTGACAGTTTGGCGTGAGAAAGTGATGCTCTAACTCTTTCCATCAATGTATGATTCATTGTTTATGCTAGACAATTCAGCTAGGGTGTCTTGAGAGAAGTCTTCTCATACCTTATGCCATACTCTATAGTAAGAATCAAATGTCCTAGAATATTCACCTCCTATCTCATCTTATGCATTTCAATTTTTCCTATTTACCTCTTAACCATAACAATAAACTTTTTGAAGTCATCCAACACTTGATTCTTTGAATTCAATGTATAAACTCGTAACTTTTTAAAATGGTCATTAATAGATATTACAAAGTAAAGAAAGTCACCAAGTGCCTGAGTATGCATAGAAAGACACACATCTCAATGAACGAAATCTAGAATATTTAGTTTTTTAAGAGGATAAAAATAAAAGAGATTTTGTTTTCTTACCTATCATGTAATCTTCACAATCTCTTTGATGCATTTCATTTACACAAGAAATTAAATTCTTCTTAACAAGAAAAGTCATACCTTTTTTACCTATAGGACCAAGTCTCTTATGCCACAATCTCGCATCATTAGAGGCTTAAATTGCAATACTCAAACACTTGAAAATACTTATGTGTATCTGTAGACACAGAAAATTTTCAACTCCGGGTTCTTAGGCCTGAAGTGAACCTTTTCGTAATCTACGTCGCTTTTTAGGACATACCAGCTAGCTTACTCAAACTAGCAAAGTATGTTTTGAAATATCTAACTTTTAAAAGGCAATTGTGGGCAAGCGGGATCTTTTCGTCGCAAACCTTCTTTAACCGATGCTCAAGGGTCAGTTTGTACGCTTAGAGACTTTGTTTGAAACAAGTTAACCTCAAAATCGATTTTGAATGAATCAGTGTTTGGAAATCTTTGGAAAATCATGCACTTTGGCGAGTTTTGATTTACGAGGGTTGGGCGACCCTAAGTCTTTCAATTTTATATACTTAGGCACGATGTGTGTGCATCAAATGGCCTAAGCCTTGGCGTGTTTGCACGATTTGTTCGGGGTTTATTTGATGTAGGTATGCACTCTAGCTCGAGTATGGTGAGTATGCAATGCAACTCACACAACTTAAATGTAAAACCCAAAATTTAAAGACTTAGCTGAAGGGAAAACCCAAATTGAATGCAACTCACACGACTTGAATGTAATTTGCAGAAATTTAAATATATCTATATCTTAAGAGTGGAAAGGCTCAATGTGTGCATAGGTGTTGTGTATAAATTGAAATACAACTCATGCAGCTGAACCGTAAAATGCAACAGAAGGGAGATATAGATATATGAGTGGAAAGGCTCAATGTGGCGTGTGTGTTTGTTTATAAATTGAAAGACAACACACAAGACTAAATTTAACAACCCGGAATTGAAATGTGTATACAGCTGAACCGGGAAAACTCACGCAGCCGAAAATATATAAATACGACTACTTAGTGGCTTCTGAGGCCAAAATGTGCGTGAGGTGCTTGAGCAAGCGCTCGAGTGTTCTTTGGGTGCGAGTGTATAATTGAAAGACAAACTCACACGACTTAATGTAACAACCCAGCTGAATTGAAATACATATATATAATAAGAGTGAAGGCTCAATGCACGCATGTGTAGAGTGTGTAAAATTAAAGACAACTCACGCAGCTCGTACTAGAGTCTTGGGAGTAAGAGCGAAGGCTCAATCATGCATGTGTGTGCTTCGTATATCAAGCAACGTTATTACATTTCGGGGGGAGACAATGCTCTGTTATGACAACCCCGTATCACTAATTGAATTGAATGGAAATGAGACTTGATATATATCAATAAGACTTACACTTTTCCAGGTTTTTGATTTGGGATTGTGCAAGAAGTGAATCCACCTTCTTCTTATGGAGTCTGGGGCACATGGGAGCGAAGCCGGAGAGCTTGGAAGCTTGGAAGCACTTGGAGATTTTGGAGCAGCAAGGGTTTTTGGATTTGGGGGCCACTTGGGGCTGGTTTGGCTAAGGTAGGACTCGAGCCAAGGTGGCTCGAGTAGGGCTTGGTCTTGAAGGTTCGGCCAACACTTGGCCTTTTGTTTGGTCTTGTGAGACTCGAACCAAAGGTGGCTCGAGTGAGAGGGGTTTTGCTTTAGGGTTCGGCCAACACTTGGCCTTAGGTTTTGCTTGTGTGACTCGAGCCAAAGGTGGCTCGAGTGAACTTGGTTTAGGATAGAGTTGGGGTTGGGTCCTAGGTGGGAGCCAAGGTGAATATGGTTTAAGGTTTTGAGGCTCGGCCAAGGTGGCTGTCTTAGGTTAGGTGCTGGCTAACTAAGGCTGGCCAAGGCGAGTATGGGACTGGTACACGGCCAAGATGGTCGTGTGTTTAGGGCTAAAAGGAGACACGGCCTGCCTTGTGGCAGGCCGGGGATTTAGGGTTTAAGGATGTACATGGCCTGCACCAGCAGGCCGTGGCGTCTTAGAGTGAATGACCTGCCGAATGGCAAGTCTTGTTTGGGGTTTGGTAAAGGGGGAGTTCGGCCAGGTCTTGGCCGTGTGTTTAGGTAAATGGCTTGCCAAAAAGGCAGGCCAGGTTTTAGGTGAGTGGGGGGAGGAAAAACATGGCCTGATTAGGCCGTGGGTTTTTTAGCTAGGTGGCCTGCCGAATGGTAGGCCAGGTTGTGGCGAAGGAAGGGAACACACGGCCACCTTTGGCCGTGTGTTCAGTGTTAGGTGGCCTGCCTCAAGGCAGGCCAGGTTTTTGGTAGGAAAGAGGGGACACGGCCTGCCTTGCAGGCCGTGGGTCTTAGGGATGGCTCGACCAACTTTGGCCGAGCTATGGGTGGTCAAGGGGGAGTTCGGCCAAAGGCTAGCCGAACTTGGCTTGGTGATGGGGTGAGCTCGACCAACACCTGGCCGAACTTGGTAACTTTTAATGGAGTTTAGGGGCTGGTTTAGATGGTCTTAGGCTGGGTGGTCTAGAGAGGTTAGGGAAGAAGATGGCTTAGGTTAGGGTCTAGGTACTAACCTTGACTTGCCGCTCCACTCCAAGCCGCCTCCATGCCGCCAAGCTCCACCACATGCAGCTCCACTCCTAGCTTGAAGAAGACGTCGTTCCATTTGGTGCAGCTCGGGCCTCAATGGGCCAATCCCAACACTCAAGGCCAAGCCTTGGCCAATAGGGCCCTCTCTCTCCTCCCCTTCTTGAAGTTCACGTGAAAGGCCTCCCTTTGGATTTCACGTCGCTGGATTTTTGAGACCCCTCACCTCTATTTATAGTGTTTTGAAATGGGTCTTGGATTTGGGTTTGGGTATCCGGATCCAATCCAAACACTATTTGGATCTAGATCACGGATCTCAGATATTTTGAGATCCAGATCCAGTCCAAATATTTATTTGGGTTTGGATCTTGGATCTCGGATATTTTGAGATCTAGATCTTATCCAAACACTATTTGGATCTGGATCCGAATATTTTTTGGTCTAGATCCAACCCAAATTTTTCTTCTACTCCTTGGTTTTGAGTCCTTTTCTGGTGCTTTTCACCATCGGTTTTGAGCGGGCTTCGATTCATCGGAGGCCCAACTTTGGCCTGGGTCTTCCCCAAGTCCTTCTTCCAACTGGTGCTCTGCTTTTCAAGACTTTTTCGGCGTCTGTTTCGGTCTGCCGTTTTGGTTTCTGGCCGGTTCCTGGTGATATCGATCTCAGATTGTCGCACGGATTCCGTTATTCATTCTGACGGGACGTGTCTCGAACTTTTGTCGACTTCATCAGGTTCTTGGCTTCTTTCTACATTTTGGAGCTGCTTTTGGATTTTCTTTGACCCAAATTATGCTTTTGCCCTTCTATCGGGCTTTTCTCCTAACGGGCTCTACTTTCTCTTGGTTTTGGGCAGGGGACGGCTTCTGAAGTTCCGGGCTTGAATTCCTCTTCTTGCCTGGGCTCTCCTTTTGCCTTTTGTACCTGTTTTTGTATTTTAAAACAGATTATCGTTTTGGCTCAAACGAGCTTTTTGTGTTTTTGAGAGTTTTTGAATTTTAGAAAATTCGGGGTGTTTACAGTATCATATAAAGAGAAGTGGTCTTATTACCTCTACCCACAACAAGATTTCCTTCTATAAACTTCCACTAGTCATTCATAAAGTAATTGTTAAAATCATCATCATCAAACTTTCTCAGTGTAAATAAATTCATATACAAATTAGAAATACACCTTACATCTTGAAGATGAAGAATAGTACAATTATTTATCTTTAACTGAATAGCTCTCATGCCAAGAGCTTTAACTGAACCCGAGTTTTCTATATTGACATTACCAAAATTACATGGAGTATAATTGCTAATAGAAATATATCTATATCATCAAAATGATATGAAATGAAGTTCCACTATCTACAACCCATGCGGTGTCATCACACACAAAGCTTACTACATGTCATTTACAATATGAAAATCTTCTCTTGCTCCGTCTCATTGTTTTCCTTATTTTCTTCTTTACTTGTATTCTCTCTTTTCAACTTATAGCAAAACTTCTTGATATGACCTCTCTTACCATAGTAATCCCATTTTATGCTTCTATATTTGCCTATTGACTTGTTTCTCATTTTATCTTTATCATTGCTATTGCTTATTTGCTTATCTCTGCCTCTATCGTCTATCAACAATACATTTGATTCTAAAAATAATTATTGTGCCTTGCACCTTAAATTTTTACTTAAAATGGCTTGTTTAACTGATTGAATAGTAAGAGAACCCTTAAGAGTATAATTAGAAAGAGTAGCTCTAAAGGTTTTCTAAAAGTAGGATAAAATAACTAATAATCAAAGATCCACAAGGTCATTACTCATCTTAATACATGTAATGGTTATCTGATCTACAAGAGTTTGGAATTTATTTAGGTGTTTTGCTAAAGAACTCCTATCTTTATAGAATGACTCTAACTTCTTCCAAAGGGTCCGAACAATCTTGTCATAGGTTACATGCATATAAACATTTTGATCTACAAAAATGTTGAATAAAGCCACACATTTCCTCATTCATAAACTCTCATTTTTTATTTGTTTTACCTTTTGATTTTTTGTTTCAAATATTAGAAATATATAGACTTTACAACTAATAAATCCCTCATTTAAGAACTTAAGAATGATAGTTAAAATTATTTCAAATATTCATACAACTCATATGCCCTTTCATCTTAGTATTTGATATTATAAATAAAAAGAATCATTATTTGATACCAGTAATAGGTCAAACCTATATATCCAACAATAAACGATTGCCAACCCCAGATACTTATCAAATTGCATATTCAACCAGTCTTCATATTAACCATAAGATTGGTTCAGAACGACTAAGACCAAGAATAGAGAATTTGGATGGAACATGAACTATTTAACGCAATTCATTAATTATATTACACGCTTCAACTTCCAATTACGAATTAAACTATGACATTACTAATGAATCATTGTTTTTGACAGAAAAACAACCTAAAACCTTTTGAATGGAATCCCAACAATACACGAAAGAAAAATTGGAGATTTGCTACAATATCCTGAATTAAACCATCATTGAATAGCCACAGAACACATTTCAATCGAGTGCTTCTATCCTCGTCATTTCTTTCAAACATTCAGTTTTTTGTTCTCATGATAGTTCAATTTGTTTTGCCACGACGTTATAGAGTTCAAGACAGCCCTCCAGCATTTGCAACTACAAGGCCTGAAGAATACAATCTTGTAACTGCTTAAATAATATTACATTTGCAACACTGCAAGATAAATTGTTAGCTTATATAAGCAACTAAACATCCATAGTGAAGAAAAAGCACTTGACCATAGTTTAGAATGGTATTTTCTCATGTGGGTCAAGCATCGAGCATCAATTTTGTAAGAGATTCAGCATGGGGAAAGGATTTGAGAAGAACGCTTTCACGGATATCGAACCAGCGGAAGTGGTAACCCCAAATTAAATTTTAATCTAAACCAGTAAATAAAGGAAGCAAACACTAACTCAACTAAGGAATACAAAATCAAGCATCCCAAAATATCTGCTTTTTGTAACATCAAGCAAAACTCTTTTGATTCTCTCCAAAATCCCAGAAAATATCTCGTTGAAATGGCACCGAGAAGAGTTGAATAAAAAAGTAGTCCATGGTTCCTATGATTGTTTGGGGATGACGATGCTGGTAAAGGATAAAAAACAAGGACGTGAGTGTCAAGAGAGAGAGCGAGAGAGAGAGAATGAATGCAGAATACCCTTGATGAAACTCCAAATGCAAGAGCATCTGTCTTTTACATCAAATGTTGGCTTCTGAATCTTTTCAATTGAATTTTTATCTGGCATTGACCTGAGTCTTGATAAATCCAAACAGCCCTTGAAAGCATTAACCTAGTTTTCTCCAAATGCTTTGCCTCGAACATTTATAACTAACTTCAACTTTTGTGTAATACCAAGTTTACTAAGCCTTCAACTATCTTGCCTCTTTTATTACCTCAACTGCTGCCATATACTTTGACTCTAATCAGCTAAAGTCAAACAACCAAACCGCACTGAATAGAAGTTCTCAATTCGGATCAGTGCTTTTGGTTTCCGGTTAGTATTCAATTTCGAAATTCAAGAAAAATTGTTTGTTTTGGACCCAAAACCCGAAAATAAATTTAACCTAACCGAATTACCTTACCCACCTAGTGACCCTTGTAGTGTTCTTGCTCCTGGCGTGTAGTTCAACTCACAGCGTTGCACACGTGTGTGTGTTTAAGGCTTAGGCCTCTGTCTGTAATTGGAAAAAAAAAAGCAGAATCAACCCAAATAGTACCTCTAGAAATGCATAGAATTCATATATTATACATGCTCTTGCTATGTGATGAGGTCATTAGATATCCATATGGTCATGCAGTCGCAACCATGTGTATCATCAAAGTTAGCTCAAAGGACTTCAACATCAAGTATTTCACATGGGATGTATATGAAGGTATATCACTCGGGCACTCGGAGTCAGCATTTGCTTACCTGGTAGGGCGCTCAACTCACAGGATGTAAGTTGTGAATTCAATTCCTTGAGTTTGCGTACCTTGCTTCAGCCTTCTTGTTGTTACCAAAAAATATATAGTTGTTATCTACTATATTTGTTTAATAATTGATGACACGTAATTGAACATTGACTTAGTTTATTTAATTGGTATTTGAACTTTAATAACTTACAGTTTATGGTGTCATGTGTTTTCTTAGGTAAGAATAGGCATGGCCGGTTCCAGTTTTCGTGGAACCAGTAATTGAAACCAAGATTGGGCCAGTTTTAATTCTAGTTTAAAACTGTCGATTTCAGTTTTGGTTTGAGTCTCAAACCGTCTCGAATAAAAAAACTGATTAAAATTTTGAAACTTAGAAAAAATACAAAACCAGCGAGTTGAACCACCAGTTCCGGTTCCAGTTCCGGTTCCCTTTTCTTTACGGTGAACCCTAACATAGTTTTTTCCTACGATAAAAAGAGATACTAAATTCTTAGATGCACGCAGCTTAAACAATAGTGGATCTGCGAACAGTCCTACTCAACATTAGACTCTCCAAAATACAATATAAAAGTTTTATTAACTAACAAATTAACAAATTGATCATTGAAATAACTTGTCTTCTTCAGTAATGGTCACCATGGCTAGGAATGGCAGTCCCACCTGCCTCGTTGATACCCAACCGGGAACAACCATGCACGGGGCGAGATTTTAGAGTGGAAAAAAACCCATCCCACTGTAAAGCAGGTGGGCATACCTACACACACACTAATATGCTATAGCAAAATAGTGTATATTAATATAACATATATCATAAGGTATATTATGTATATTATATATTATACATATCATATATAATATGCGATATTAAATGAAATTTTACATATAATACGCACTATTAAATGAAAAAATATATAAAAATGTTCTTTTGAATCTGGGGTTGGTGTGGGTTGAGAACCGCAATACCCACGAGGCGGAGCAGGGCAGGGTCCTTGGGAAAATGGTTTAAAAGTAGGGGGTATGGTGGGGTGAAAACCTGGCCCACCTGCCTCGTTTTCATCCCTAAAGTTTATCGTCACCATCAGCTGCCTCACGACCATCTCGCACCGTGACCACCACTATCCACCACCCTAAGCCACCAACAACGCTCTTGTCCAAGCACCCCTTCACCGTCCACCACCAGCAACAGCGGAAACCGGACGATAAACTAAACACTCGTAGATCCATTGTCTAAACGTATAAGCATCTCATACACCCTCATACAATTGAATCGCTGCTGTTGTGAACTTGGTGGACTCAGTTTCAACTTGGGTTTAGTTTTGTGGCGGCCAGATGGAACAATTCCGGATCCAAAACCTTACTCAAATGTGATCCAGATCTAATCTGAACTGGGTCGTGACCCGTATCCTGAGACCCGTTTTGAATCCCACTTTGATCTTCACTCACCATGACAGTGGTGGAACTCTGCTGAATTCTAGCCGTTACGCTCCCGTGGCCCCCATTCACCATCCATTCAAACTTTTCATTTTCTTTTTTTATTTGTAAATAAACAAATTTATTGGGTATGACTGTTCTTTTATTTTTAAACCTTTTGGTTTCGTCCTTCCCTCGTCGTCGTATCGTCGTGGTGTTCACGAAAACCTCACTTCGAAATTCCGTCTTTTGCTGAAGATGGGTATGGCTGTTCTCGCAGAGTCAGACCACCAGATGGTAAAAGAAAGCCTCTCAATTGAGAATCTTTCGAGATTTTAGGGTTTCTGGTTTCTCAAATGTGTAGTTTTTGACTCATTAGGGTTTGCCTTTCTCTTTTTCAAGGTCTCGCCCTTGCCGCAGGAATCAGAGAAGAAGGAGAAAAGGTGGACCCTTAGTGACTTCGATATCGGGAAACCTCTCGGACGGGGAAAGTTCGGAAACGTTTACTTGGCTCGGGAGAAGAAGGTGGGAAAGAGGGTTTCTTTTGGGACCATTATCGCTCTTAACCGATCTTTTCAATTCGAACAGAATTGTGTTTCCTATCTTTCACTCGTTATTGTTTTCCGTGGCGCCATTAACTTTTTCAAACGGCATCAACATTCAACGGATTAGCTTCTATTGTGTCATACACGATCAAGAATTTTCAGATGCTTGAATACAATACATAATGTTGCATTTGCCGTTCATTTTTATAAGTTGGAATGCCCCCATTAACTATTTTTATCCGACCATTCACCAGGTTGTATCCTTCTCTTAATCCGGTTGTATCTTTCTTTTGCAGAGCAAATATATAGTAGCTCTGAAAGTACTGTTCAAAAGCCAACTTAAGCAATCCCAGGTTGAACACCAGCTGCGTAGAGAAGTTGAAATCCAGAGTCATCTGCGACATCGTAACATCCTTCGTCTGTATGGTTATTTCTATGACCAGGTTTGAGGTGTTATATATATTATTTTCGTTTATCATGTGCTTTAGAAAATAGTATGCTAAATAACAAGCTTTCTGAACCTAATTAATATTTTTATGTCAGACACGAGTTTATTTGATATTGGAGTATGCAGCAAAAGGGGAACTCTATAAGGAGTTGCAAAGGTGCAAATATTTCACAGAAAAGAGAGCTGCCACTGTAAGTTTCTTAGTTTTCTGATTTCATAAAGTGTAAACAGGAAGTTCATAGTGAGATCCACATGCTTTTGACGAAATGCTAGTGATTGTATTGTGGTAATACATTTTTTGAATAAGTTAACCATTTTTCTTATGGATTTAAAATCTATAATAATCTTCTTTTGCATACCTCTTGATCTTTTATATGTTATACATGGAAATCTAGTCCATTACTTTCTAATGGTTCAATTAGGTGTGAACTTTTCACATTACTCAATGCTTCTTGTCTCTAGGTTCTTCGCCAAGTTTTCCTCAGTACAATCTTTCATTAATTTCTTGACATAGAAGTATATTTGATAAGTTTTAGATAGATTCTAATCTTCTTGCCTTGGCGTGCAGTATATTGCTTCATTGGCTCAGGCATTGATCTATTGCCATGGAAAGCATGTCATACACAGGGATATTAAACCTGAAAACCTGCTCATTGGGGTTCAGGTACTATTCTGCAGATACTCTTTCTTGCTTACTGTAAGACCTGTCACTTAGCATGCTTAGTCTATTCCTTTTTGCAGGGTGAACTGAAGATTGCTGATTTTGGATGGTCTGTCCACACATTTGATAGAAGGCGTACCATGTGTGGGACTTTGGACTATCTTCCACCTGAAATGGGTAAGCTGAAAGTTTCTAGGCCAATCATGTGCCCTCATTTCTATGACCTTGTAAGATACTGATGCATTTATTTGGAGCCATGTCACATGGATGGGTGTGTGAATGTGGTATGCGTGTGAGCTTATGGAGGCATGGCAGCTTTCAGTATTTCTACGTACTACCACAAGGTTATGTATATATTCATATGTGGATATATACATACAACACAATTGGACTTTTATGAATGTCAATTAGAAAATAGTTCAGTACTTCACTTTTGAAAGTATAGCACTATAAACTCTACATTGAACTAGTAGTAGGTTGCTAGTGTTGTTTGAAAGATGTTACATGTGTAATGGGAAGTTGGGCATGGCTAGTGCCAGTTTCGGTATGTCCCTTAGTCCAACATGGGTACACCACAGTCTATTAAAAGAGGATCTGTTTGACATAATTGTATGGAGATGTAGCTCACCTGGTTGGTGTCTGTGAATGGCCTGGTTTGAAGTCTGAAATTCCTAATCTATTTATCTTAAACATTCATGCTTTACATATTTGCTTATTTAAGTTGCACTTTAGTGCAGAAATTAAGTTTGTGTTTCCTGCGCGCTTGACCATCAAAACTACCTCATTTTCCGTGCAGTTGAAAGCCGAGAACATGATGCCAGTGTTGATATATGGAGTTTGGGAGTTTTATGCTATGAATTTCTCTATGGTGTGCCTCCATTCGAGGAAAAGGAACACTCGGACACATATAGAAGGTACTATTGTACTTGTCTCTTTCTGCTAATGTTGCACTTGTGGTAAAATTCACGAGGATCATGTGCATCTGATGTGGTTTTCTTAGGAACATTAGCAGTCAACCTCCTTTCTTTGGCCCGCTAGACTTGCAGCTCTTTAGTTTCTACTTCTACTCTTGTTTCCACTATGGGTATGAAGAGCTCAGCAACGGTCTCCACAAGAATAACTTGCACCTCTTAAGTTTCTACTTCTACTCTTGTTTCCACTATGGGTATGAAGAGCTCAGTAACGGTCTCCACAATAATAACTTACACTGTTTGCACCCAAAAAGAAAAAGGAGTAACTACATTTATGTCTACATTGGTTGATAACACTTTGTTTTGTTTATTACCACTAAAATTTAGATTTTTCCCGTAGCTCCATCTCCTGCACTGTTCGAAAATTCACATTTATCCAATTTTTATGTCTTCTGTTTTCACTGTCTTGGAAATGTGTGGTTAGTTTAGCAGCGGAGAGGGCCTTTCTTTGGCCCGCTAGACTTGCAGCTCTTAAGTTTCTTCTACTCTTGTTTCCACTATAGGTGTGAAGAGCTTAGCAACGGTCTCCACAAGAATAACTTGCACTGTTTATACCCAGAAAGAAAAAGGAATAACTACATTTATGTCTACTTTGGTTGATAACACTTCATTTTGTTTAACTAGCATTGATAATGATTGTTTACCAAGTTAATAATTTGTGGCTGATTAATGTAGGATCGTGAAAGTGGATTTGAAGTTTCCGCCGAAACCAATAGTTTCTGCAGCTGCCAAGGATCTAATCAGTCAAGTTAGTGTCTAACTTCCTTTTTGATTCTTTTCAATTTGCAACTATTGTTATCAAATATTGTAATTTGTCATGCATGTGTTGCTCTGCAGCTGCTCGTAAAAGATTCTTCCCAGCGTCTCCCTCTTCATAAGCTCCTTGAACATCCATGGATCATCCAAAATGCTGATCCATCAGGGATGTGTTGATTTTCATTTCCTATTGGTGAATGATGTATAGGAAATTAAACAAGCAGAGTAGCTTGTCTGTACTCTTCTCCTTCTATATCCCAAAAAGTTGGCCGATAAAAATGAGCGGTCATCAAGATTCAGCGATGGCACCAAAGTATATGGGCAAAGACTTGAAGATGGTTATGCAATTTATTGATTATTGGTTGGTGTAATTTAGCAGTTAGCCTCTGAGTAAAAAGTGGTAAACCCAGATACTACATGCCATTTACATTCCAACTGAAGTTGTTTGATTTATTTCTTGATTTTAAGAAAGTAACTGTTGCCGACTTCTCTCGCTCGAGTGGGTTCCAATTCTGAAACAATTCGACGAAAATGGCCAAAGAAAGAACCTCTATCATCAATAATGCATCTTCGAAGAAAGAATGACTCCACTTGAAAGCCTTTGATATCCACGGGAATCAACTCATCTTTCTTCACTTAATCACTTCTGAAAAATGCCAGTTCACCCAATCCCTTGTCTTGACAGGAACGCCATGCAACACAATATCTGTACTTTGAGAGACCTCTAATCATATCTGGTAGAACTCCAAATTGTTGGCCAAACCTGCGCAACATTTTCTTGACAAATTGTTGTGATGCTGACCCTCTAATCATATCTGTTTGAAGTCCAAATTGTTGGCCAAACCTGTGCAGCATCTTCTTGACAAATTGTTGTGATGATGAAAGGCATGAATAATTTTAAAGAATATTGTTGGTGCCGATTCCAGAGATCACCAATGACCCCGGTTTCAAAATTTCCAATTTGTAGCATCTCGATAAGGTTATGCAATCACCTTTAGGCTTATTTTCGGCTCCATTAACAAGTTTCCATATTAAGAAAGCACAATGAGAAATGTAATACCCAATCAAAACTACTTGGTCAGTATTGTGCAAGCGCAAACAAGTAGAAAAGATCAATAGTCAACACAATAATAGTCTTCTATTAGTATTAGCAATACTCATCCTTTTGGAACTTGAGCTATTTGTTGGGGTGTGTTTGATTTGTGGTATCATGTTCCTGGTACAAGAGAACCGTAGGCTTAGACTTACATGAACTTGTAACCATAGCTTCAAGGAATTATAGTTCTGTGATTGATTTGTGAATGGTATTAATGATTGTCTTTTCCTGTAAGACGGGTAGCAATAACAGAGAGGCGATTGGGGTTTTCATGCAAAATTCTTGAGTCCAGTGGCTCACCTCTTCCCTGGCACCAAAGTTTATGGCTCAAATTTGTTCTATGAAACTACAACTCTATGTCAGCAAGGGTAACTAATGAAACTCGAAACTGTGAGCACTAAAAATTAAGGAACCACCTAACAAACTCAGGACATTAGCAGTACCCATCCAAGACCTTTACACAACTTTTTGATATTCATGGCATACTTGAAAAAGACGTGATCTTTTTTGTTATACATATCTTTCTGAGAAATGTAACTCCTCAATGCACAGTATTATTTATGCAAACCTTGCATGTCCGTAAGGATTACCAACTTGCAAATTTTGATTAAGGTGGAGCGCAAGGTTGATTTCTTTGGATCTAGCTTCAAATTCTGGATCTCTATGAATCTGCAGGATCCGAAGAAGGATGCTAACAATGTTTTCAACGGAGGGTAGACTTCTTGATTACCTGCTAATTGCTTTGGAGATGATGGAATGAAATAGTTTTTAATCGAATAGTTGGTTGACTGCACAACCCTCAACATGTGTAATTCATGACATTGGGAAAACAATTCTGAGTGCAGCATTAAAACCTATGTAGGGGTCACTAATAAGCAGCCGTTCTGTGATGTTAGGTGGATCTAGACATGGCCGGTTCGGAATCAGTCCGACAGTTCAAACTGAACCGATCACGAAACTACTGGTAATCGGAATGGGAATCGAGAACCCTTAGTTTGGTTACGGTTCTTGATTTTTGAAAACTGACTCATAACTGAAACCGATGGTTTCAAACCATAGCTTATTAGAGTTTATATATATTTTTTATGTTCATAATCATAAGTGACTCGGTGGCTACTGTTGAGGAGTTCGATTCTCAAGGGGCCGAAAATTTGTTTAAAATAAAAAAAAAACTTTTTCAACCAGTTTCTAGTTTCTGGATGGTTCTGAAAATGGAACCGGAATTGGCCCTCAGCTGGTTCACTTACTGTTCCAAACTTCGAACAAACTGGAACCGAATATGTCTAGGTGTATCCCACCTGACTTTGATCGGATCAAACTAAATTGTGATGGTGCTCTTCAGGGGGGTTCGTGTATGACAGGCCCTAGCCCTTTCTTGTAAAAAAAATCAAAATTTCTATACATGAAGGTGGTTTTGTTAAAACAATTGAATCGGCATTGGTTTTATACTCAGCTCCCCCCATGGCTTCTTCCAACCCATTGTTTTTTCCATGGAAAATTGCTTCTTTTGTGATGCTTGCATGAAATTATTAGATTTAGGCATTTGGGTTTCTTTTATTTTGCTTGTTCCAGTGACATTTTGGAATTGTTTCTGCAAAAGATTTATCTCGTTACGAATCTGCATAATTTTGGCCATTATCCTTACTTTTGTTTCATCTAACTCATCTCTTCACTGCCTAATGTTGTTTTTAAATAGGTAACGTCCTTGTTCCTCTTTTCATCGGTGAGATTTTTCAGTTTGGTTTAGTTGAGTTATCTATTGTTACAGAACGCTAACCTCCACGTGTGAGTACGCATGCAATCTCCGTGGCACATGGATTCAAACATCGAGGCACTATATTTGAATCGGATTTGATTTGGTTTAGAATCGTGTGAATCTGATTCATATCCGTTTAAAGTCGTTTTAAAAGGAACAGCTAAAGAGGTTTTCGTGCGGAGAGCGTTTACGACACCTTTGTTTAATGAACCGAACTGACCGATGCGCACCCGTCGAGCGGCCTTACGAATCTTACGGGCCGCGTCGTATCTTATTGCATAGGCCACTAACATAATTTAGAAGAAAACAACCGAATCGTGCCTTCTTCTTCATGTCCATGTGATAAGACATCTTCCCGCGACAAGGGGCGGTGCTGTTCCTTTTTCCCTCTCCTTTCAAACTCCTTCCCCATCTGCCTCGCCTTCTCTCTCACTACGCCCCCTTTTCTGGATGCAGCAATCCGTCCCTCGGCCGTCGCTCTTCCCTGGGATGCACTCTCTTCGTCGTTTTCTCCACCTACGACCCGTCTTCCGGCGTGGTAGCCCCTCCGTTGGCCGGTTTACCTGGTGGCCCTCCGACAGCAAGAGCCCTAGGGTCGATCCTTCTTCGTGCCGGTTGTTCGGCTCCCGAGCACGCGAGGACGTTTCAAGCAGCAGCGGGGATGAGGGTTCGAGGGGGCGGTTTTCGCCGGAGACACGGTTGCGCCGGAAGCCGGCGAAGGCGCGGATCTCGTGGGTGTGCGAGAAGTGCGGCGATTCGTTCGGGCAGTGGTGGGGGACCTGCCAGTCCTGCAAGAACGTTGGAACGCTCCGTCAGTTCTCCGAGGCGTCCGACTCTGCCTTTCCGGCAGACCGGAAGCGTGGGTTCGAAGTGGCCGAGGGCGTTACGAGATCTTGGCTCCAGCAGGGATCTGCTGACTCGCGGCCGCTGAGCCTCATTGATGTCAACAAGCGTATCAATCTCGCTGATTGGCGGATTCCTCTGTAAGATCTCCTTCTCTCTCTTCCGTATTCTGAGTTTGCGAATTTTATTTTTCGGCGCTCTTTGTTGTGTTCGGGATTGTTAAGAGATGATGCTAATAATTGAGAAAATGAGATTGAGTGCACTCAAATTATTGTTCTTGCTCATACTAATTTCATTCGATTAGGACTCATTTGTATTGTAGTTTATCTTTTGGTAAATGGAAGAAGTTGTTCCATGGATCAAGGTCCTATGCAGACTCTTCCAGCTATATTACACGGGTGCGGTTCTGACTAGGGAGACGGATGAACGTGCAGGACACGATAATTATTGAAAATCACGGGTGCAGGGACATGTCTGTACAATAAAAAATAATATATATAATATTATAATTGATATTTTTGTAAAACTTAAAAAAAACATTATTTTCACAAGTTAATTGGCCAAATCCATGAAAGGTTTTAGTTATATATATAGAACTAAAAATAGTTAAAATTGACAGTGCTAAGTTGGGCACTGGAGAATTACGGCTTTCGAGTGTCAGAGTGTCCTATAGGGGCGCAAAACTAGCTTGGAGGCTTTATGAGACAGTGAAAGCGAAGAAAATTTATGAGTTCAATTGCTGATAATTGGATGTTTGTAAATTAGCTTCTGTTTTTCTTTTGGCTATAACTCAATCTGTTCATTGCATTCAAAAGAAACGACTTCTTTGAACTTGGACGCCCTTATGTTGTATAATGGGGTTCTTTTAGGACATTCATTATTGTTCCACAACAAGAAGACAACTTAAAATAGAAATACTAAAAAGATCTATTTTGCTTATAAACTGGTTTTTACCTGTTAAGTTGGGAAGGTTTTCCATGGCAAGTGAAAGAAAAAAGCTATGTCACATGGGTGCGGGTGCGGGATACAGCAAATTTCAAAAATTTTGGGTGCAGCGACACGACTAGGGTATATAATATATAATATTATATATAATATTCAAGCTACATAAATCAATCATAATACAACTAGTATTTGCTAATTTTGGGTGCACATATGTATCAATTAGCAAGTTCCCTCATAATGATCTGAAATGTAGAATGATTTTACGAGGAGCAAAATATCCAAGTTATGGATTCAAAGAGTTTCAAGATCTTTTGTAGGATATAGCATATACTAGTATTTGTGCTAGGATCCACTAGTGATGTCATACTCTTCTATTCTATTGATTTGGCAATGTTCCTGGCCTTCAAATGTGTTTGGTGACATAGATTATTCTCTGCAAAGGTATACAATATGGAGTCAAGAATCCAAGAATCCAATTAGATTGAGTAATAAGAAACCAATTGTCTGCACCCAAAATCATTCAAGCTAATATTGTATCCAGCTACAATAGCAAGTACACAACTTTATCAACAACAACAACAACTAAGCCTTTTCCCATACTAGACGGGGTCGGCTACATGGATTCTTTGTTTCCACAGATCTCTATCGTGTGCCATGTTAGCAGTTAACTCCCAATAAGCTAGATCATTCTTTATTGTTTCTTTCCAACACTTTTGTGGTCGTCCTCTACCTCTTTTAATACTTTCCAAATTTAGTTTTTCTAACCTTCTTACAGGTTCTTCTTTTGATCTTCTTTCTATACGTCCAAACCATCTTAAACGATGTTCTCTCATTTTATCCTCTATTGGTGCCACTCCTAATTTGTTTCTAATAACCTCATTATGTATACGGTCTTTTCTTGTATGACCACTCATCCATCTCAACATCTTCATTTCTGTCACAGACATCTTTTGTACATGTTGATGATTAACTGCCCAACACTCAGAACCATAAAACATGGCAGGCCTAACTGCTGCTCTATAATATTTACCTTTTAATTTTAATGGTATCTTCTTATCACAAAGAATACCTGATGCTCCTCTCCATTTTAACCAACCAACATTAATTCTATGTGTAACATCTCCATCAATTCTTCCATCACTTTGAAAAATTGACCTTAGGTATTTAAAACTTTCCTTTTGGGGAATGCAATGTGTGCCAATTTTAATTTCTATGTCCTCTGAAGTAGCCAAATGATTAAACTTACATTCCATATATTCTGTCTTTGTTCTACTAAGTCGGAGGCCTTTGTTTTCTAATGTTTCTCTCCATAGTTCCAATTTTCTATTAACTTTTTCCTTAGACTCCTCCACTAATACAATGTCATCTGCAAATAACATACACCAAGGTACTTCATCTTGAATATGTTTTGTTAACTCATCCATCACCATTATAAATAAGTATGGACTTAAAGTTGATCCTTGATGTAACCCAATATTAACTTCAAAGAAGTCTGTCGTTCCTTCATGATTCTTCACACATGTTTTTGCACCATCATACATGTCTCTTATAAGGTTAATATATATTAATGGGATACCTCTTTTTTCCAAAGTTCTCCAAAGAACCTCCCTCGGTACCCTATCATAAGCTTTTTCTAGATCAATAAATATCATGTGAAGGTCTTTCTTTTTTGCTCTAAAATGTTCCATAAGACGTCTCAAAAGGTGAATCGCTTTAATAGTAGATCTACCTGGCATAAATCCAAATTGGTTCTCTGTTGTACTTGATACTTGTCTTAACCTACGTTCGATAATTCTTTCCCATAATTTCATAGTATGACTCATTAACTTGATACCTCGATAATTCGCACAATTTTGAATGTCTCCCTTGTTCTTATATACGGGTATAAGTGTACTTGCTCTCCATTCCTCGGACATCTTTTGGTTTTTCCATATTTCATTAAATAGTCTTGTGAGCCAAGTGATTCCTATTTCTCCTAGTATTTTCCAAACTTCTATAGGAATATTATCTGGTCCTACCGATTTACCACTCTTCATATGTTTAAGAGCCTCTTTGACTTCATTCTTTTGAATACGTCGGTAGAAATTGTGGTTTATATACTTTTCTGACTTGGCTAAATCTCCTAAACTAATACTAACATCTTTATTTTCATTAAAAAGATTATAAAAATAGTTTTTCCATCTATTTCTTATATCATCATTTGCCACTAGAATTTTTTCATCCTCGTCTTTTATGCATCTAACATAATTAAGATCTTTAGTTTTCTTATCTCTAGCCCTAGCTATCCTAAAAATCTCTTTCACCCTCTTTTGAGTTGAGTTTTTATATAAGTCCTCCCAAATCTTAGCTTTTGCTTCACTAATGGCCTTTTTTGCTTCCTTCTTTGCTTTCTTATAAGCTTCTAAAGTTTCACTAGTTTTCTTAGCATAATGTAATTTGTAACATGCCCTCTTTGCCTTGATTTTATTTTGTACTACTTCACTCCACCACCAAGCTTCTTTTTGTGCCGGTACACTTCCCTTAGATACCCCTAACACATCTTTCACCACTTTCCTAATATGTATAGCCATATTTTTCCACATATCAGAGGGTGTGCCAACATAATTCCAAACATCTCCTTGAAGGACTTTCTGTTTAAATATATCTTCTTTCTCGCTTTTGAGGTTCCACCATTTAGTCCGAATAGCTCGATGCACTCTTTTCTTCTTTGTCCATTTTTTTATTTGTAAATCCATAACTAAAAGTCGATGTTGGGTGGTTAAGTTTTCTCCTGGAATTACCTTACAATCTTTACAACACGCTCTATCTTCTTTTCTACAAATAAAGTAATCAATTTGTGTTTGTGATAAGCCACTCTTATAAGTAATTAAATGTTCATCTCGTTTTTTGAAGATTGTATTGACTATAAAGAGATCAAATGACATAGCAAAATTTAAAATCTTCCTACCTTCCTCGTTTATATCCCCATAACCAAAGTTTCCATGAATCCCTTGATATCCTAATGCCTCTTTACCGACATGTTCATTTAAATCTCCTCCTAAACAAATCATCTCCCTTTGTGGAATCTTTTGAAACACCTTATCTAACTCTTCCCAAAAAACTGTCTTTATACTATCTTCTAGTCCTACTTGGGGTGTGTAAGAACAAACTATATTCAAAACCTCTACTCCTAACACTAATTTCAATGTCATGATTCGGTCACCATATCGTTGTATGTCTACTACACTCTCCTTTAAATCTTTATTTATGATAATACCAACTCCGTTTCAGGCCTTTTCTTTACCTGAGTACCATAATTTAAAACCTGTATCCAATATCTCCTTTGCTTTTTCTCAACCTATTTTGTCTCTTGTAAACATAGAATATGAATCTTTCTCCGAATCATAATATCTACCACCTCACCCGATAATGTTCCGATATTCCAAGAACCAATTCGAATCTTATTATCTAGGACTAGCTTCCTTACCCCCCGCATCCGTTCATAATCAAAATGCGGAGACCCTCTCTAAAAATTTTTCACTACATTCGGGCGGCAATGTAGCGGGACTAACTTCTTTACCCACACCCATCCATGATGTGGAAACCCTCTTTGCAATTGATTCACTACATTCGGGTGAAAATGTAGTGGCCCTTGCTTACTTCTTACTGCATTCGGGCTCTGCAACACGTCGCTAGGCGGGGACACCCCAAAGCAATGCTCATAATTTTTGTAATCCATGTTGTAGAAATCCGACGAAGTTTTACGCTGGCTGTCGGAAGCCTAACACAACCCTCCTCCTTTATCCGGGCTTGGGACCGGCAATGCAAGGGTGATCCCTTACATGGGCGGAGTTAAGTACACAACTTTATGTTAAAGCAAAACACCTAAATGGTAAACAACTACTAATTTCATCATAATACACAAATCATTCTTCATTATCCGGACCCATTTATGCGTGAGTTACAAATTTTTTTTTTGGCCATGCCGCACCAACACGGTGTCGGTGTCGCACCAGTGTCGAGGTCGACACTCCACCCCTTAGAAGTGTCTGTGTGACTTAGGAAAAGAGAAACATATTTTTCTTTCTCTCTATCGTCACTGACAACGGGATTTCCCTTTTCTTGCCCTTCTTATTCTTCAATCCAATCAACAAAAATATCAACATTTTCATAGCTAAGTAAGTCATATGGTACTTTCATTGCCCTTTCCTTACCCTTCTTGCATCTCTTTGCATTTGTTTATAAAGAAAACAAAAGGAAGAATAAATATACTTAGAAGTTAGAAAATCATTACTTACGAGTATAAGTAACGAACATTCTTTAACTTGTTCTCAAGAAGCATCTCGAGACATATTCCAACCACCTGTTTCTGCTCTCTCTTCATCTTAATCTCTTAATTTCTTTTGTGAGCTCTAGAACTTGTTGAATTTTATACTTTACACTTTTAGTCATCCTTAACCGACCCCGTCTAGTATGGGAAAAGGCTTAGTTGTTGTTGTTGTTATTCTACACTTTTAGTCATCCAATGACAAACATTTGCATCCTTTTTGGTTCCTCCAAGATGGTATTTCATACGAAAAATACTTTCATGCTTTATCTCGTTATAAAACATACACTTATTCACAAGCTTAATGCATTCATACATCAGTGTAGAATGATTCTACACTTGATCGTCTCGTTCTGATGCCATCAAATATAGTAAAGATAAACCACAAGTAAAAGGCTTTACGAAGGTAGGGCCGAACAAAAACCTTTATTTTTGTAGGTTTTTGTATTTTTTTTGGAGCTCTCCATGCTTTCTTCCCATGGTTCTCTTCCTCCTTGTGGTTCAAGGGTCCAAAAACGTGCTCTACGGTGTTCGTGCAAGCCTCCTAACTCGGATTGTGCTATATTTTGAGTATTTTTCTTTATTTTTTCCTTTGTATTTGTTGTTTTTTATGTGTTATTTATATTTTTTTTGAATGACAAAATATTAAGTTATTAAGTGTGTGGATATGATTTTTATTGCATTCATGAAGTGAGAGACACTCTATTTGAGTGTTATCTGAAGATTGGGGATTTATAAAGTGCTTTTATTTTCAAGTTTTTGATTGAATTAAAGTGTTTAATTGAGATGGCAGGAAGGGGTGTTAGAGACTCCCATTCTCGGTTTGATGATCTGGTATGGCAGTGGGGTATACCAGTTGAGAGTTCAAGATTAAAGATCATATGTATGTTTTGTAAGATCATATGTATGTTTTGTGAGAAGGTGGTTAGTGGTTGAGGAAGATGATGATGCTATTGGATTCACTGATAGTATTCATTCAGATACCAGAACATAGATTGGTAGTAGCAGTTCTCGACCATCAAACAGGAGAAAGAGAGTTGTTGAAGATTTTGTAAGTGGTAAAAGAGGAAGCTCAGAAAGGAGTAGAGGAAGGGTTGCTTCTAGCATACATTCATTTTTTCCTCCTAGCACTACACCTGGTGCTTAAAATGGAATTTGTGCTGCTATGGCTTCAGAACAATTGCACGATCAGGCAGACCTTGCAGTGGGCAGATTGGTTTTATGATGCATGCATTCCATTTAATATAGTAAATAGTTTTCATTTTAAGGCAATGGCAGATGCAATTGCTAATATTGGTCCAGGATACAAGATGCTCTCTTATCAGAAATTGAGAATAAAGATCTTAGATAAGACCGTCATTGAAGTGCACGAATATTGTTCGACTTTAAGAGAGTCATGAAAGGAGACATGATGTACACTATCATGGCAGACAGATGGACAGATAGGTGAGGAAGGACCTTGCTAAACTTTCTTGTCTACTGTCCTAAAGGACTTATGTTTTTGAGATCTCTAGACATTTCAGAGGACAGGCACACTGCAGAGGTACTATGACAAGAGTTTGAAAAGGTGATATGCGAGGTTGGGCTACAGAATGTAGTTCAATTGATTACAGATAATACAACTAACTATAAAGCAGTTGGGAAGGAGTTAGCAGATACTTATGAGACTTTCTATTGAACACCATATGCAACCCATTGTTTAGATCTATTGTTTAGATGTCATCCTTGAAGATATTGGTGAGATGGATGAGATAAAGGCAGCAACTGAGTGTTGCCAAGATATCACTAAATTTATCTATAACTATGCCTTTGTATTTTGTATGATGAGAACATATACAGATAGTGCAGAGCTTCTTTGTACAACTGTAACTCGGTTTGCAACTAATTTCTTATCTGTACAATGTATTGTTAGATAGAAACAAGCCTTGAAGAGAATGTTCTCCTCAGATGTAGAGTTGCCTTAAAATAGAAGAAACAGAAAATTGAATGAGATTTCAGAGACAGTCTTCAGGAGTACATTTTGGAATGTATGTGTTAGACTCTTGATGATTACATGTCCTTTAGTAATGGTTTTGAGATTGACTGATAGCGGGGAGAAACCATGTATGGGCTACCTTTATGAAGCTATGGATAGGGCAAAAGAAACTATTAGAAATAATTTTAATGAAAAAAAGAGAGATTATGTGCCCGTGTGAAAAATTATAGATAATAGATGAAATAAACAATTGCATAAGCCTATTCATGCATCTTAATATTATTTAAACCTAACATTCAAGTACTCAGCAAGCTTCAAAAGGGATGGTGAGGTTAATCGAGGCATCATTAGTTATATAGATAGATTAGTCCCTGATGAGAGTAGGGCATATGCGATACATTGAGAGATGGAGATTTATGGTAATGCTCTTCACTTAATGGGTTTGCCAGTAGCAATTCGCAACTGAACTAATATGCACCAAGGTAAATTATTTATCTTTGTATTTAAGTTTCTTAAATCTTATATTATTGTGGATTAAGTCTCTAATGTTTGCCTTTTTCTACATATGTTTGGTGGAATAGGTTTGGAAGTGATTGCCCAAACCTTAGAGATTTTGCAGTAAGAGTTTTGAGTCAAACCATTAGTGCAACGGGTTGTGAAATGAATTGAAGTCTTTAAATACATCCATACAAAAAAGCGCAACAAGTTGGAACATAAGCGGCTGAATGACTTAGTTTTTATCCGTTGTAACATGCAGTCTCGCGAAAGGTAATCTTGTATTAGTTAGTACTTAAAGATTCAATTCAGTAAATTGTTTGACTTCAATTGTTAATGTTATTTACTAATTACTTATCTTTCTTTCTTGTAGGCAATTGAAAAAGGTAAATAGAGAAGAAAGCCAATTTGATCCAATAAGTTTGGACAATTTTGATATATCAGAAGACTTGGATTATAGAAGATAGCAAAAAAAATACCCTCCTAACTGAAGAAGACATTGCATGGATTAATTTGGAAGAAGCGCAATAACATTATCAAGGAGATAAAGATTTTGATTTAGAAGCTGTGGTGATGAGGATCTTCAGCAATGAGAAGATGAAGATTATTTAGTTGATGATCCTGATTACAATATGTAAATGTAAATATATTTCATTTTTTGCTTCAAAATATGTAAATTTTGTTCAATTGTTCAATGATGAATCATTATCAAATCATCAATATGTACTCAACTTTGCATTATATGAATTCTTTGCAACTACCATATTTAAAAAAAAAATTGTAACTAAATGAGGACCCATCTATAAGAGTATAAATATAGATATAGACTAATATTCAATTTGAAAAATAAAATAGTTAGTTTTTCATCTTTCTCAACTTTAATCCAATGAAATATTATAATTAGTGAAGAATTTGGTAAGATTTTACCTTTTTTGTTTTTAAATAAGTGAAGGCACAGGTGGCTTTTACCATATAACAAAAATGGCCTAGAATAAGACATCTATCTTGGAACTTGTTAAGATACTAATATAGCTGCATCTGATCTATGAAGCACAATCTACTATTAAACAGCACATGCATTTGTATATTATCAATTGTTGCCACATCATCGTCCAAGTGTTGGGGTGGTATCTTCTTAAAATAAACAGTGAACTTTACATTATGGCTTATAAAACCATCGTAGTTGTATTCTTATATGCATAAATCTTCAGCATTTCCTCCCGTCATGTCATACCTACTTTCTAAATTTCTTACTTTAAAAATATGGTATTTTACATTCTTTTTAAGAGTATTCACACTTATTATTTACATTTATTTTCAGGGATGTATGCGATTAAATAAAAATAATAATAATAAAATAAATATAATAAATAATATTAAAAAAATATAAAAAAATTACGACGTATTATTCATGTATAAAAAAAAATTTGTTCAAAGGTAATCTTTACATGATGTTGATATGGATGTCTTCTAATGCAATAATATGTCAATACCGTATTAGTGCCCGTATCGCACTGGTTAACGATACGATTGTATTGTACCATATCGTATGGTACGGTAGGATATGCTGTTAATTGTTTTTGTTTATTAAAAAATAAAAATAAAAATAATAATACAAAAATTAAAATTAATGAACAAAACATATATAACACAATGAAGAAGCATCCATACTATTACAAAAACATCTCCTAATGAAGTTATGAATAAGACTACAAGCATCCATATTTCATATCATTAACCATTAAGTAACGTGAATAATACTTAATAGCGAATACAGAAGGGGTTTAACTTAATAAACAACAAAGTTATAAGTACAACTTACAAATTTCAAAGATGAGAACGTTATAATCATCCACAACGTGAATCATAATCAACAAAAGCATTATAATCAACATAGTTAGGATCACCACCATCACCATAATCATCATCATCATCATCATCATCATCATCATCATCTCTTCCTTCCTCCACCATAATTGGATCTGCCCATCCAACACCATCATTTTCATCATCATCTCCAACTCTAAGTTTCGCTTCGACTTAGAATGTCCTCCAATTTTTATCCTAGGATGTTCCTCCTCTTTGACCTAATCATTAAAAATATCAATATTTTCGTAACTCAACGGGTCATATGATACCTTTGTTGTGCTTCTTGCATCCTTTTGCATTTGTATGTAAAGAAAGAATATTAAAATTATAAAGAATATCAAATGCAATATAGCCACATTAATCATTTATTATTAATAAGATTAATAAATAACTAGGCAACAACAAACAATATATATTTTAGAATTATTACCTTTGGCTTAACTTCATATTGTAGGCAACATATATCAAATCATTTAGTTGAGTATGCTTCAGTCTGTTTTGCTTTTTCGTGTGAATGCATCCGAAAAATATCAAATTCCTCTCGCACCCACTCAAACTACATGTTTGACTCAATATACGTTAAGCAAACCTTGCCAAGTTCGGTGCATCTACACCAAAACGAGCCCATCATTCATATGAAATAAAACATGATAATGACTAATAAGAAATATTCAAAGTCAATCAATTAATAACTTAAATGAATATCAATAAAAATACAATACCTGGTCGCATTTGGGAGCGGAGTTGGATTGCAATTGGCCTTCCAAAAACTCCTACACTGTGTATATACTTAACTGTAAATGGATATTACAACGAGTAGATGAATCTTCAATAAGGTTACAACAACAACAACTAAGCCTTTTCCCATACTAGACGGGGTCGGCTACATGGATTCTTTGTTTCCACAGAGCTCTATGATGTGCCATGTTAGTAGTTAACTCACAATAAGCTTGATCATTATTTATTGTTTCTTTCCAACACTTTTGTGGTCGTCCCCTACCTCTTTTAATACTTTCAAAATCTAGTTTTCCATACCTTCTTACTGGTTATTCTTTTAATCTTCTTTCCATATGTCCAAACCATCTTAAACGATATTCTCTAATTTTATCCTCTATTGGTGCCACTCCTAATTTGTTTCTAATAACCTCATTATGTATACGATCTTTTCTACTCATCCATCTCAACATCTTCATTTATGTTACAGACATCTTTTGTATATGTTGATGATTAACTGCCCAACACTCAGAACCATAAAACATGGCAGGCCTAACTGCTGCTCTATAATATTTACCTTTTAATTTTAATGGTATCTTCTTATCACAAAGAATACCTGATGCTCCTCTCCATTTTAACCAACCAACATTAATTCTACGTGTAACATCTCCATCAATTCTTCCATCACTTTGAAAAATTGACCCTAGGTATTTAAAACTTTCCTTTTGGGGAATGCAATGTGTGCCAATTTTAATTTCTATGTCCTCTGAAGTAGCCAAATGTTCAAACTTACATTCCATATATTTTGTCTTTGTTTTACTAAGTCGAAGGCCTTTGCTTTATAATGTTTCTCTCCATAGTTCCAATTTTCTATTAACTTTTTCCTTAGACTCCTCCACTAACACAATGTCATATGCAAATAACATAAACCAAGGTACATCATCTTGAATATGTTTTAAACTCATCAATCAACATTATAAGTAAGTATGGACTTAAAGTTTATCCTTGATGTAACCCAATATAAACTTCAAAGAAGTCTGTCATTCCTTCATGAGTTCTCACACATGTTTTTGCACCATCGTACATATCTCTTATAAGGTTAATGTATGTCAATGGGATACCTCTTTTCTCCAAGGTTTCCCAAAGAACCTCCCTAGGTATCCTATCAGAAGCTTTTTCTAGATCAATAAATATCATGTGAAGGTCTTCTTTTTTTGCTCTAAAATGTTCTATAAGACGTCTCAAAAGGTGAATCGTTTCAATAGTAGATATGCCTGGCATGAATCCAAATTGGTTCTCTGTTGTACTTGATACTTGTCTTAACCTACGTTCGATAATTCTTTCCCATAATTTCATAGTATGACTCATTAACTTGATACCTCGATAATTCGCACAATTTTGAATGTCTCCCTTGTTCTTATATATGGGTATAAGTGTACTTGCTCTCCATTCCTCGGGCATCTTTTGGTTTTTCCATATTTCATTAAATAGTCTTGTGAGCCAAGTGATTCCTATTTCTCCTAGTATTTTCCAAACTTCTATAGGAATATTGTTTGGTCCTACCAATTTACCACCCTTCATCCTCTTTGACTTCATTCTTTTGAATACGTCGATAGAAATTGTGGTTTATATACTTTTCTGAGTCGGCTAACTCTTCTAAGCTAATACTAACATCTTTATTTTCATTAAAAAGCTTATAAAAATAAATTTTCCATCTATTTCTTATATCATCATTTGACACTGAATTTTTTCATCCTCATCTTTGATGCATCTAACATAATTAAGATCTTTAGTTTTCTTATCTCTAACCCTAGCTATCCTAAAAATATCTCTTCACCTTCTTTTGAGTTGAGTTTTTTTATATAAATCCTCTCAAACTTTAGCTTTTGCTTCACTTACGACTTTTTTCGCTTCCTTCTTTGCTTTCTTATAAGCTTCTAAAGTTTCACTAGTTTTTTTAACATAATGCAATTTGTAACATTGTCCATAAGATATGGGGTGTATCATACGAAACGGTGCGATACACTCTCGTATCGTACGATACGGTATGATAAATCACAATAAGTGATACGTGCCCCTGTATTCATATCGTACGATACAATATAATTTTTATAACATTGCTCTTAACACACTACTTTCTCCTCTCTCTTTTTTCATTTCGAATCATAAACATTATCATGTTTTTTTAATTAAATTCAGTGTTGTGCGACGCATATCGTATCGTATCATAGTATATCATAATTTAATACTAAAAAATTAGTAAAAATACAAAAAATAGGAAAAAAATTGATACAACAGCAACAACTAAGCCTTTTCCCATATTAGACGGGGTCGGCTACATGGATTCTTTGTTTCCACCGAGCCCTATCATGTGTCGTGTTAGCAGTTAACTCACAATAAGCTAGATCATTCTTTATTGTTTCTTTCGAACATTTTTGTGGTTGTCCTCTACCTCTTTTAATACGTTTCAAATTTAGTTTTTCATACCTTCTTACAGGTTCTTTTTTTGATCTTGTTTCTATATGTCCAAACCATTTTAAACGATATTATAAAAATCCAACAAAGTTTACACTGGCTATCGAAAGCCTAACACAACCCTCCTCCTTTATCCGGGCTTGGGACCGACAATGCAAGGGTGATCTCTTACATGGGCGGAGTTTAGTACATATTAGTAGTAACTAATACAAGATTACCTTTATCAAAGCCGCATGTTAAAACAGACGAAAACTAAGTCATTGAGTCACTTATGTTCCAACATGTTACTCTTTTTGTGTAGATGTGTTCAAAGACACTCCAATTCCTTTCATAATCCGTTGCACTACAAGTTTGACTCAGAATTCTTACTGCAAAATCTCTAAGGTTTGGACAATTACTTTCAAACCTATTCCACCAAACATCTCTAAAAAAAGACAAACATCAGAAACTTAATTCACAATAAATATAAGATTTAAGAAACTTAAATATAAAGATAAACAGTTTACCTAGCGTATATTAGTGCAGTTGCGGGTTGCTATAGGCAAAGCCGTCAAGTGAAGAACATTATCATAAATCTCCGTCTCTCGATGTATAGCATCTGCGCTACTCTCATTAGGGACTAATTTGTCTATACAATCAACGAGGGGGAGATCCGGTGGAAGATGCCTTAGGGAGAAGTGAAGAGAGGCGAACAGAGGCAAAAAACCCGCAAAAAAAATTACAATTTTTTGTGGCTGTTTCTTGCGATACGTGCCATATCGCACGATATGGCACGATAAGTTGGTATATGTGATACATAACCATGTATCGTATCGTGGTGTCCTACGATACGATATAGTGCGATACAGATAACATTGATTAAATCTACTATGAGATCGAGCCTTATAGATATTAAGGATTTTCACGGGTTTGAGAGTAAAAATGTGTATTTTCTTCATGAAATCGAGTAAATGGAAGATAGAAACACCATTTGGGGGCAAAGGCAAGAAGGGTTTAGGACTAAGCAGAACACGAGAAAAAAAATTGAGTTTCTCATATTTTATATTTTGCAACCTAACATTGACTTTTATGATATGGGCAATATCGTATTACCCATACCATATCGTGTTACCCATACCATATCGTGTTGGTCTATGATATACGATAAACTTATACCGTATCTTATGATACGTTACAAGTTTTACAACATTGGTCTATAGTTAAGGTGATACGAATAAGTGAGAAATGCATGAGGCATAACCAAAGAAGTAAATTACTTAAAATATGTGAAGAATGAAATATGAAATATAAAAATTGTACTTATAATTTGAATTAATGTTCAATCGATTAATGTTTACCCAAATTTTGATTTATAAGAATTATTGATCTTTTATTTTTAAAATATTTTTAAAAATTTATGATACGTTACGATATACTTGTCGAAAAATGATACACATTATGATACGATACTGACAACATTGGACGTGAGTGCCTCAACCTATTAGAAGTGTCCATGGAACGTAGACTTTTACCCTTGTCTATAGTTCACTATCTGCCACTTCCCGCTACATGGGTGGTGGTTGCGCATCCATGTGCCTCTATGCTGCCAATTATTGATTATTGAAGCCTCTTCAATGATCATTTGGTTTTTCTGTTAATCATCTATTACAGTTTACTTGCTGTGCTTGGAGTGTTCTTCACTGCATATTTGAGTCTTTCAGCAAATTTGTTTTCGAAGTACTTTGTAATTGCATAGATAAATGTTCATGACACTGTTGTCTGAGTACCAGATCTGGAGTCTTTGGAATGGAGGTTTCAAGAGTGCTGGGTGGAGGGGTTGTCCCAGGTATCAAAAAAATTTGATTGCATGTTCGTTATTGCCTAAGAATTTCATTTATGGTGCTACCTCATCCTCTGGGTGGGTTGTGATTGTTTCTTTATAAGCGATTTTCCTGATTTTCAAAAGTGACTGGAGGGTCATATGCATATGACTGAAATAATGGTTTTATGATAAATGATTTTGTGATTAGATGAGTTCACATCTACATAGTATCCACGAAAGCATATTATTTACTCACTGTAGCCTTGCCACAGTGTCAACTGTCAAGTTCTTTGAAGACATGCGTAGGATGTAACTACTATGCAACATTGTATATATCTCACGTCATTCACACATACTTAGTTTGGAAAGACATCAGAATACATATACAAGAAGCAGTGCATTTGTCTCACCACACGTAGTTCACTAATTTGAAAAGCATCAGAATACATATACAAGAAGCAGTGCATTTGTAAGACATCCATCTTAAGTCAGTTTATTCTGGAATAGGATGTTGCTATCTTTAATGGACTTGTAATACTTGTAAATCTTTGTTCATACTTGAACATTTTAGCTGTTTTCTTGTAGGGTCCTTAGTTTTAATTGGAGGTGACCCTGGTGTGGGGAAGAGTACGTTCTTGTTGCAGGTAACACCCTGCTGTCAAATCTTTGATTTTTTCCTTAGACAGGCCTATATTTACTTGATTATTGCAAGATTTCATGTCGTACATTGTGACCTGCCTGATATTCATCATGTTTCCATTTTCATGATGGGTCTAGGGCCCATAGGGGGAGTTGTTGAAATTGATGGTAAAATAATTGTATCGCTACATGCTAGGAATGCAGCTACTCAATGTGAACATTAACCTTTCCCCTTCATGACTAATGTAGAGGAGTTGTATTTGGCAACTTCTTGGACATTTGCGAAGTTGTTCTCTTCTATTCGCTTTCCCCCTTTACTAGATATGTGCTTATTCCACACCGAGAAAATTTTGATGTGTTATTCTTCATCTATTGCTGTAGATTGCTGCAATCCTAGCTGAAGGATGTGGTTCTAGTGGCCCAGCTCCTGTTGTTTATGTCTCTGGTGAGGAGGTGAGAATTCTGCATCCTTTTTTATCCATTATAGCTTCTTAATATATCATGCATCAAATGTTGTGACTGGCAACCACTATTTGTTTACACTTTCTTCCGCAACACAGTGACCCAGCGTAGAGTAAAGAGTCATTGCCAGGAACTAGTTCTGTGAACCTATTTTCATACTATGCGTAGCATGGCTGTCTTGTTTTTCTGAATATTAATCCCATAATCTGGTGAGTTGGCCATGTATGGATGTGAGATGACTCAGGCAAAATAAACAAATAAAGTTTCAGAATTGCAGTAAGCAAGCACTCAGAGCGTTAGCTCACCTGGCACGGCTCATGTGATGAAGGTCATGAGTCAACTCCCATGGCATGCATACCTGGCAGTGCAACCAAAAAAGGAAAAAGAGAAACTGTGGTAGGCACATCTGGTTTAACTTGGCTTGAGAGGTTTTCTTTTCCCACCCTCACCCTCTTCTCTCTCTCTCTCACGTTGGGCATCTATTGGTTTGTGATGACTGTTTTCAAACAAAAATCAGTGATGACCATAATTGCTACAGTGAAACTTACAACTGGTAAACAGCCTCATTGAGTGTTCAGCAGTGTGAACATTGTTGTAGGTTACGCTAAACAACTGTTTTGTAAAGTCATGCTGACTATCGGTGCAGTGAAAGCTGGAACTGGTATACAATGTGTCTTAAGGTATAGTATTTATTATTGAGAGGCCAAAATGAAACTTTATTACAGTTAGTGAAATTTTGCATAATTTGTGAATCTAAACATACTTCCAGATTCTTACATGGTCATCCTCAGTTTTTGGTTATTAGAGAAAGTGATTTGGTTATTGTTGTTTCTAGCTGATGGTTTAACTTTTTTATTGAGCTTGTTTATTAATATGTTCTCTCATTTCAGAGCATTGAACAGATTGGCAGTCGAGCTGATCGCATGAAAATTAGGACCGGGTATCTTTATCTGTACTCAAGTACAGATGTTGAGGTATGCTTTTATAGAGAAGACGTTTCAGGCTAGGTACAGATTTCTTCTGTGCTTAGTTCCTTGTCTGTTGATTAGCTAGAAAAGTTCCACAATTCTCAAGATTTTCCTTGTGAATAAGTACCTCTACCGCAAAACCTTTGCACAAATATTTATCCTTTTGGTAGTGCATATAATACTGATTTTTATTGTCACATTGTGCATTATGTAGTCATGAATCGAGTAATTGTTTGTATGCCAAGTTCAGTTCCCTAATAATGCGAAAAAGCTAGAAATTGTAGTTGAACATTACTAGTCATTGAATTTTCCATGGCTTCCAATCTAACCAAATTGGTAATTGGTTTCCATTAATCTGGTATTATTTTTTGCTCATAAACAGTATCCTTCTGGTTGCAGACCAAGAAAAAATACTCCACAAATGAGCTGCTCTCATCAGTACAAACAAAGGTGCTATCGAGGGACTAATGTATTTTGTGTTGCATTCTCATACCTTTGAAGATGGCGTCTGCAGATAATGAAGTCTATTATAGACAAGCAATGTCTTCTTGATCATTTTTAGATGTTAGAGTTCTAGTCAATTCATTTCCATAAGGTCTTGAGAAGACCCTCCGTGGGATATGACCTGCAATGACACAATGGAGACAGATCAGAGAATGCACATGAAAAGGGAGAAATGACTGCATGAGATCCTCTTTCTGTCTGTCTGTCTGTTGAATGTAACAAATGTGTTTATATCCTTACCATGATGAACAGAAAATACGTACATATTCCACCAGATATCACCATGACAATTTTCTGGCTTTGCTTGATAATGGGGAAACAAGTTCTTCATTCCGGTATTTGGTAAATGGATTCAGAGGTAGACTCTAATGGGGCCCTTCATTAATAAGGCTGCAGGGCAATGAACGTGACTGCTCTCACTACTCTCAAAATAAAAGAGACAGTAGTTTTCCTCATTTACCCTTATCCAATTGCATATCAAGCTTCGTAGTCGGCAATGGTGGAAGCAGAAGCTGATCACATACACGAGATCGAGCCTGGTGAAGGAACTAGTAGTTGATGATTAATAAGCAGCCAACATGTTTTAAAATGTACACCTCCACCATTTCCGGGATAAAACCATAAAGATCTACCACCATAAAACGTACACATGTTTGATACATAAGATGTTTGAACAGCTATATGAAATGCATTCCTTTGCTGATGATCTTAAGAGGTGTTGGGCTAAATTCAATGTTCTGAAGATGACCACTACTACTGTGGGTTTATTTGAACAACTTGAATTGGCTATTTGCATTTGTGTGACTAGACATAGATCCTTCCTTGTTCTTGCTTGTTGTGATTCTATTGCTTGAATTTTGAAACCATCAATATGTTTTCACATACCTTTCTGTATTCTCTATATGACGTGTGAGGCCACTGTTTGACCTTGTGAAACGGCTCCACAATTTGGATTCTCTGGGTACTCTCTGCTGATCCCCATATTGTGCTGAAATTGACCTATCTCAATGTATCGCTATTTCTAGTTCAAATAAAAGCCAAGCTATTACTAGAACTTCTTTTCCAAAGAAAAGGGATAATTTGATGTAAAGTCATTTTGAACTATACAGTGGGGTAATGGCGGTGGTGGGGATGGTGGTTATGGTACCATGTATGTGGCTATCGTGATTGTGGTGCTAGTGCACATTGGTGGTTGATGCTGGCAGCAGCAGCAACTGTGGCAATAACTCTACCTCTTTATCATTACAAATCTTTGTTTTGAGTACACAAAATAGTGCATCACCAAAGTACAATTGCATAGAAGTACTGTGTTTATGACGTCATCTAAATGGTGTAGTGGCAGATGCATGAAGTAGTTTAAGCCACTAAACTTTCTTGAACATGCAGTATGAAAATCGTCCAGCTTGTGAGTCTGTTCTGATCAGCGCAATTTTAGTTAATGGATTTTATCTTTCCAAAATAAAAGGTTCTGTGGTAAATATATTGTTGATGCAAAATCTATTTCATCTTCTGATAGTTCATTAGCTGTTTCACATTCACTACTGCTGCACTTATTATCAAAAGTTTCAGTTTTCTCACTACCTTTGGTGCAATTGATCAATGTTGTAAATATCGTATCGGATCATGTATCACACGGGGTACTGATACACCCATATCGTATGATATGGTATGGTACGATACAACTGTTTTCTTAATTATTTTTCTAAAAAATCATTAAAATCTTTTAAAAAATTGTGAAAAAAATTCTGCAACTTGCATCATGCCGAGAGACAATGATTTCAATGTCAAAACAAACTAAATCACATGCATACATTGCTCTCGGGCCTCATTTTGAAATATAGGATAAATGATTATTAATGAATGTAGAATAAATATGTGATTTTTAGATAGAAAAGAGTTGGTCTGTAAGGGAGGAAGAGATAGACATGCAAAAGGAGCAAAAGAAGCCCTCTTAGAGGGGTTTAAACACACTCAACTTTTATTTTGAAAAAAATATTTTCTGAAACTTGGAGTGTATCGTACGATACAATACTTGTATCATATGATATGGGTGCGATACATGTACTTGAATCGTATCAGTTCAGCCGTTGAAGTACCGATACACCTGTATTGCATGTCGTATCATACGATACGATACAATATTTATAAAATTGCAATTGATGTTGAGGTCACATATTGTGTTCCTTTATGATGCCATTGGTTGCTTTATGATGCAAAATTCATGTGGCTTTGTGTTGGCGGGATGTGAGGGCTTCTTAG
Organism: Brasenia schreberi; assembly: GCA_036023115.1. Lineage (NCBI taxonomy): Eukaryota > Viridiplantae > Streptophyta > Magnoliopsida > Nymphaeales > Cabombaceae > Brasenia > Brasenia schreberi. The sequence goes on along the minus strand of JAYKKT010000080.1, from coordinate 7,441,567 downwards.
CATGAGTGGAAGTGGTTGAAGGGTCTTACTAAGAATAGTTACTTAACTTTAGACCTATATGGCAAGGATAGTTTTTGTAGGTAAAAAGGCCTTCTAAAGCATTCACTTGGTTATGTATCAACGTCCAACACTATGCTGTAGTGGTTGTGGCACCATGTATGGTGGTGATCATGAGTGATGCTAGTACATGGTGGTGGTTGATGCTAGCAGCAGCAGCAACTGTGGTTTGGCGTTGTGGAGGGTACTGATGATAGAGGACGGTGATGGTAGTGGTCTTGGGTGATATGGATTTGGTGGTGAACGTTTTTTCTGGTAGTTTAAAGCTTTTCTGCAGTAAGTAGGGGAAAAACAACAGCTCTCCTCTATTTCTAAAATCAATAACTATACCTATTTGTAGGCATAAATCTTTGTTTTAAGTACATAAAACAATGCATCTTTAAAGTAAAATTGTACAGAAGTACTGTTTTTATTAAATCATCTAAATGGAAAAACGACATGCATGAAGCAGTTTGAGCCATTACTTTTTGTTGAACATGCAGTACGATCGCATCTGGTTTGCAAGTTTGTTGTGATCAACGCCATTTTAGTTAATGGATTTATTTTTCCAAAATAAAAGGTTCTGTGGTAAATATACTGTTGATGCATAATCTATTTAATCTTGGATGGCCTACTTTTTTGATACTTCATTACCAATTCCATATTCACTGCTACTGCACTTATTGTCTACCGTTTCAGTTTTCTTTATGATGCCATTGGTTGCTTTATAATTTAAGATTCATGTGGTTCAGTATTGGTCTATTGTGAAGGCTTCTTAGCACGACTGAAAGTGGTTGAAGGGTCTTAAAGAGTAATTAGTCAAATTTAAACCTATATGGAAAGGATAGTTTTCTTGGGTAAGAAGACCCTCTTAAAGATTGTTTTCTCAGGTAACAAGGCCTTCTAAAGCATTCCCTTAGTTATGTATCAACGTCCAAGATTGCCTTTACTATTAGCAGTCAGGAAACGATAAAAAATCAGACACTAACAGAGAACCTGTTTGTGATGAGATGAAAAAGGATCAAAGCTTTCTTCTTAGGAAGGGACAGGATCCAAACATGCAATATGCAGCTCATGAGCCTTACTAGTAAACCAATTCCTAGACCTGCTTGTTCTCAGTGGTGGATCTACATTGAGGCGAGGTGGGGTGGCCACCCCACCTGAAATTCGGAAAAACAAAGAAAAAGTTATGGGGGATGATTGAATCCATGACCACTATACATAGTTTGCCCCCAGCTGAAATGGTCAAATAAGCAGTTTGTCCCACCCCACAGAAAATTCTAGATCTGCCACTGCTTGTTCTCCCTCTCTTTTATTATAATACTTCAGGAACCCGTTTGGACTTAGAAGAAATGGGGTTCGGCCCTAACCATTTTCTTGGCCATGGAGCAAAGAATCACCATGTAAAACTGCACTTTTTTAATTGGAGCTCCACTGTTCCCATGGGAGCTCTTCGTGCATGAACAAGGCCAGGTGATTTATCTTGTCCATGTTCGTAGCACACCATCCACTCGACCTATGTTTGTATTAAGACTCCAAAGTCAAACATATTATAAATGTCCAACATGAAATTGGACATATCATAAATTTCCAACATTGAAAAAAAGACATTTTTCACGTGATCTGAATCCAACCCCATTTGTTTCAGCAGAGGTAAAATGCCTATGACTTGCCAAAAGCATGAATTTTTGACTTACTGCTCTATCTTTCAGGATATCATGGAAAAAATTCAATCACTTTCTCCTCGAGCTATAATAGTCGATTCGATTCAGACCGTATATTTGAGAGGTTTGCCTGGAAGTGCAGGAAGTGTTACACAGGTTTGCTTCTATGATTGCTTACAAATTTGTGTTGCTTCAATCTGTGTATTGTCTTAAAGTGCACCGTGTCATGCTAACACATTGTTACATTATTATTCTTATTTTCCATTAATATCTTCTATTGTTTATTATCCGTTGTGTTTCTCGATAATTACAACATGGTATCAGAGCCAAAACCTTAAAAGAAAGCCTAAAATGCAAAAGGAAAAGTAAAATCAGATTGGTATGTTCACAGTGAAGACGCAATTCAGTTTTTTTGTTAAGGTGTGTATGTTCTTTTTTGGGGCAGCATATTCATTTATGCGCAGTCTAGTGACAGACTGCATATTCATGTGTTTTAAGAGTGTCTGTGCCCTTGAAGAAGACGTGATTCAGATCGTGCATCATATTCACTTTTAAAGATACGTTTGGTTCTTTGAAAAACGTGGTTCATATTAAGAAAAACTGAACTTTATTGACTTGAATTAGAATAAAACTTACAGATTATGATCGATTGGAGGCATCCCTCCAATCAACCCTATCAAGAGGTGGCAACCGACTGCTCCACAAATCTTTCTTAACCTACACGATTTGACCTAATCTCTTATTTATAAGGATTATAACTTAATGACTAAAATGACCTTAGTTAATCTTATCTACACCGAAATGGACTTGGACCCATAACATACTCATTACATGACCCGTGGACCCATTACAAAAAAACACGTGAACTTGTTTAACACTTCCCCTCAAGTTTGGTGAAAGATATTGAGTACACCCAACTTGGATAACATATCTTTGAGTTGTCTGCTAGCAATAGCTTTAGTAAAAAAATCAGCTCTCTGATCTGCTGATTTAACATACTCCAATTTGAATTCTTGAAGAGCAATCTTCTCTCTGATAAAATGACAGTCAATTTCAATATGTTTGGTCCTTTTATGATATACAAGATTAGAAGTCATCTAAATTGCTGCACTGCTGTTACAATATAGTGGTATAGGATGTATAGTATCAAATCCCAGTTCACAGATTAGAGAAGCTAACCATTTGCCTTCACACATTGCTTGAGCTATGGCTCTGTATTCGGCTTCAGCTGTAGATCTGGCAACTACAGTATGCTTTTTACTTCTCCATGATATAATATTTCCACCAAGTAAGGTTATATATCCCGTAGTTGATTTTTGATCATCTTGAGATCCAACCCGATCTGCATCTAAATAAATCTCAATAATAAGCTGTTGATTTGGTGATTTGGAATAAAGTAGGCCCATACCAGATGTTGATTTAAAATATCGTAGAATTCTGTACACTGCATTTATATGTCTCTTGGTAGGAGAATGCATATATTTGCTAACAATGCCAACTGCATATGTGATATCTGGACGAGTAATGGTTAAATATATAAGTTTGCCAATCAACTTCTGATATTTATGAATATCTTTAAACTCCTCACTATCACCACTGACCAACTTACTCAATTTACATTTTAGCATATTTGTTTCTACAAGAAGATCCAACAAATATTTCCGCTGAGTCAAAAGATACCTCTGTTGGAATAGAGTACTTCTATATCCAAAAATAGTGAAGTCTGCCCAGATCTTTAAGATCAAATAGTCTGTGAAGATTCATTTTCAGTTTCGATATTTCTTTAAAATCATCTCCAGTGACAATGATGTCATCCACATAGACCGCCAGAATGGATATTTTGGTTCCTTTCTTGAAGAAGATAGTATGATCATTAAGGTTTCTGCTGTATCCCAGACTAAGCATTGCATTACTGAATTTCTCAAACCAAGCTCTTGGAGATTGCTTCAATCCATAAATAGTTTTATTTAATTTACATACTTTATTTCCAAACATTCTCATATTCATTCCAGGTGGTAGTTCTATGTAAACTTCTTCATTTAAGTCTCCCTGTAAGAAGACATTTTTAACATCAAGCTGCCAAAGATCCCACCCCAAATTTGCTGTCATACTAAGGAGAATTCGTATTGATGTAAGCTTAGCCACTCGTGCAAAAGTTTTTGTATAGTCGATGCCATAGCCTTTAGCCACTAATTTGTCTTTATATCTTTCAATGGTACCATCTGCCTTATACTTAATAGTAAACACCCATTTGCATCCTACAATATTTCTGTCTGAAGGTAGCTGTGTGATGGTCCATGTGTTATTTTTCACAAGGGCATTCAACTCTTCTTCAATTGCCCATTTTCATAAGGGGCACTTGATTGCTTCTTCAAATTTAGGAGGAATCTTCTGTTTATCAGAATTCATAACAAAGTTTTGATAATTCTGAAAAGTATTTGCATATGAAACATAATCAGAAATCGGATAACGGGCACATGTACGTTTACCTTTGCGAATGGCAATAGGAATGTCTAGATCTTCTTCTTCTTGAAGATCTGAATCAGGGGAAATCTCTTTGGTGATTTGATGTTGTACTGTTCTTTCTTGGGGATAAACAATATTCCTTGATCCTCTCTTATACATTAAAATTCCATTTGATTGATATGATTCTTCTTAATTATCACCAGTAATACTTTCTGCTTCACTAGGAATTAGAGGAATAACATACGGAGAATGATGTTGAGATAGATTTGACTGCCCCTTGGAAGCATAATATGGAGTAGATTCACTGAAGGTGACATCCATGGATACATACATTTTTTTTAAGAATCGGATCATAGCATTTATATAATAACTCCGCCCATGTAAGGGATCACCCTTGCATTGCCGGTCCCAAGCCCGGATAAAGGAGGAGGGTTGCGTTAGGCTTTCGACAGCCAGCGTAAAACTTCGTCGGATTTTTATAACATGGATTACAAAAATTATGAGCATTGCTTTGGGGCGTCCCCGCCTAACGATGTGCTGCAGAGCTCGAATGCAGTAAGAAGTAAGCAAGGGCCACTACAGTTTCGCCCGAATGTAGTGAATCAATTGCAGAGAGGGTTCCCACATCATGGACGGGTGTGGGTAAAGAAGTTAGTCCAGCTACATTGCCGCCCGAATGTAGTGAAAAATTTTCAGAGAGGGTCTCCGCATTTTGATTATGGACGGATGCGGGAGGTAAGGAAGCTAGTCCTAGATAATAAGATTCGTATTGGTTCTTGGAATATTGGAACATTATCCGGTAAGCTAATGGAGGTGGTAGATACTATGATTTGGAGAAAGAGACAAAATGGGTTGGAGAAAAAGCAAAGGAGATAGAGGATATAGGTTTTAAATTATGGTACTGAGGTAAAGAAAAGGCTCGAAACGGAGTTGGTATTATCATAAATAAAGATTTAAAAGAGAGTGTAGTAGACATACAACGATATGGTGACCGAATCATGACGTTGAAATTAGTGTTAGGAACAGAGGTTTTGAATATAGTTTGTGCTTACGCACCCCAAGTAGGACGAGAAGATAGTATAAAGACAGTTTTTTGGGAAGAGTTAGATAAGTTGTTTCAAAAGATTCCACAAATGGAGATGATTTGTTTTGGAGGAGATTTAAATGGACATGTCGGTAAAGAGGCATTAGGATATCAAGATATTCATGAAAACTTTGGTTTTGGGGATATAAACGAGGAAGGTAGGGAGATTTTAAATTTTGCTATGGCATTTCATCTCTTTATAGTCAATATAATCTTCAAAAAACGAGATGAACATTTAATTACTTATAAGAATGGCTTATCACAAACACAAATTGATTGCTTTATTTGTAGAAAAAAAGATAGAGCGTGTTGTAAAGATTGTAAGGTAATTCTAGGAGAAAGCTTAACCACCCAACATCGACTTTTAGTTATGGATTTACAAATAAAAAAAATGGACAAAGAAGAAAAGAGTGCATCGAGCTATTCGGACTAAATAGTGGAACCTCAAAAGCGAGAAAGAAGATATTTAAACAGAAAGTCCTGCAAGGAGATGTTTGGAATTATGTTGGCACACCCTGTGATATGTGGAACAATATGGCTATACATATTAGGAAAGTGGCGAAAGATGTGTTAGGGGTATCTAAGGGAGGTGTACCGGCACAAAAAGAAGCTTGGTGGTGGAGTGAAGTAGTGCAAAATAAAATCAAGGCAAAGAGGGCATGTTACAAATTACATTATGCCAAGAAAACTAGTGAAACTTTAGAAGCTTATAAGAAAGCAAAGAAGGAAGCGAAAAAGGCCGTTAGTGAAGCAAAAGCTAAGATTTGGGAGGACTTATATAAAAAACTCAACTCAAAGGAGGGTGAAAGAGATATTTTTAGGATAGCTAAGGCTAGAGATAAGAAAACTAAAGATCTTAATTATGTTAAATGCATAAAAGACGAGGATGAAAAAATTCTAGTGGCAAATGATGATATAAGAAATAGATGGAAAAACTATTTTTATAATCTTTTTAATGAAAATAAAGATGTTAGTATTAGTTATGGAGATTTAGCCAAGTTGGAAAAGTATATAAACCACAATTTCTACCGACGTATTCAAAAGAATGAAGTCAAAGAGGCTCTTAAACATATGAAGGGTGGTAAATCGGTAGGACCAGATAATATTCCTATAGAAGTTTGGAAAATACTAGGAGAAATAGGAATCACTTGGCTCACAAGACTATTTAATGAAATATGGAAAAACCAAAAGATGCACGTGGAATGGAGAGCGAATACACTTATACCCATATATAAGAACAAGGGAGACATTCAAAATTGTGCGAATTATCGAGGTATCAAGTTAATGAGTCATACTATGAAATTATGGGAAAGAATTATCGAACGTAGGTTAAGACAAGTATCAAGTACAACAGAGAACCAATTTGGATTCATGCCAGGCAGATCTACTCTTGAAGCGATTCACCTTTTGAGACGTCTTATAGAACATTTCAGAGCAAAAAAGAAAGACCTTCACATGATATTTATTGATCTAGAAAAAGCTTATGATAGGGTACCGAGGGAGGTTCTTTGGAGAACTTTGGAAAAAAGAGGTATCCCATTAACATATATTAACCTATGTCACATGGGTGCGGGTGCGGGATACGGCAAATTTCAAAAATTTTGGGTGTGGCAACACGGCTAGGGTATATAATATTATATATTATATATAATATTCAACCTAAATAAATCAATTATAATACAACTAGTATTTGCTAATTTTGGGTGCACATAGGTATCAATTAGCAAGTTCTCACATAATGATCTGAAACTTACAATGATTTTATGAGCTACAAAATATCGAAGTTATGGATTCAAAGAGTTTTGAGATCTTTAGTAGGATATAACATATACTAGTATTTGTGCTAGGATCCACTAGTGATGTCATACTCTTGTGTTCTATTGATCAGGTAATGTTCCTGGTCTTTAAATGTGTTTGGTGACAAAGATTATTCTGTGCAAAGGCATACAGTATGGAGTCAAGAATCCAATCAGATTGAGTAATAAGAAACCAATTGTTCGCACCCAAAATCATTAAAGCTAATATGATATACAACTCCAATAGCAAGTACACAACTTTATAAGTTTATATTAAAGCAAAACATATAAATGGTAAACAACTACTAATTTCATCATAATACACAAATCAATCTTCATTATCTGGACCCATTTAACCGTGAGTTAAAAAAAAAAAAATTGCAAAATTTTTTTTTTTGCCATGCCGCACCCGACACGGTGTCGGTGTCGGTGTCGCACCAGTGTCGAGGTCGACACTCCACCCCTTAGAAGTGTCTGTGTGACTTAGATATTAACCTTATAAGAGACATGTATGATGATGCAAAAACATGTGTGAGGACTCATGAAGGAACGACAAACTTCTTTAAAGTTAATATTGGGTTACATCAAGGATCAACTTTAAGTCCATACTTATTTATAATGGTGATGGATGAGTTAACAAATCATATTCAAGATGAAGTACCTTGGTGTATGTTATTTGCAGATGACATTATATTAGTGGAGGAGTCTAAGGAAAAAGTTATTAGAAAATTGGAACTATGGAGAGAAACATTAGAAAGCAAAGGCCTCCGACTTAGTAGAACAAAGACAGAATATATGGAATGTAAGTTTGATCATTTGGTTAATTCAGAGGACATGAAAATTAAAATTGGCACACATTGCATTCCCCAAAAGGATAGTTTTAAATACCTAGGGTCAATTTTTCAGAGTGATGGAAGAATTGATGGAGATGTTACATATAGAATTAATGCTGGTTGGTTAAAATGGAGAGGAGCTTCAGGTATTCTTTGTGATAAGAAGATACCATTAAAGTTAAAAGGTAAATATTATAGAGCAGCAAGTAGGCCTTCCATGTTTTATGGTTCTGAGTGTTGGGCAGTTAATCATCAACATGTACAAAAGATGTCTGTGACAGAAATGAAGATGTTGAGATGGATGAGTGGTCATACAAGAAAAGACCGTATACATAATGAGGTTATTAGAAACAAATTAGGAGTGACACCAATAGAGGATAAAATGAGAGAACATCGTTTAAGATGGTTTGGACATATAGAAAGAAGAACAAAAGAAGAACCTGTAAGAAGGTTAGAAAAACTAAATTTGGAAAGTATTAAAAGAGGTAGAGGACGACCACAAAAGTGTTGGAAAGAAACAATAAAGAATGATCTAGCTTATTGGGAGTTAACTGCTAATATGGCACACGATAGGGATCTGTGGAAACGAAGAATCCATGTAGCTGACCCCGTCTAGTATGGGAAAAGGCTTAGTTGTTGTTGTTGTTGTTGGATCATAGCATTTATAGCCCTTTTTAGAATTTGAATAACCAAGAAATATACACTTGACAGATCTAGGATCCAGTTTATCACGGTTAGGTAAATGAATATGTACAAAGCATGAGCAACCAAAGATTCTAGGAACTAAAAGTTTTGAATTTTGATCGAGGTATTTCATTGGATTTTCACCTTTGAAAACATTACTAGGCGTCCTATTGATCAAGTGAACAACAGTAAGAACTGCTTCTCCCCAATAACATTTAGGAACATTACTTTGGAGTAATAGAGTCCTGGCTACTTCCAGAATATGGCGATTCTTTCTTTCAGCAACACCATTCTGTTGAGGAGTATAAGAACATGAAGTTTGATGAATAATGCCATGTGTGTGTAAATATGTTTGTAACTGTCTGTCAATATACTCCCCCCATTATCAGAACGTAAAATTTTCATAGAGGTATGAAACTGAGTAATAATAAATTTATGCATAATTGGGAAAATAGTAGAAACTTCAAGACTTTGATTTTATTAAATAAACAATAGTAAGACGAGTACAATCATCAATAAAGGAAACAAAATATTTATGACCAAAAAGTGAAGTAACTGGACTGGGACCCCATATATCAGAATGAAGGAATTCAAATGGTTGAGATCTCCTAGTCACTTAACGAATAAGAGGCTTTTTGATGTTTTCCAAGCTGACATACGTCACATTCAAAATGTGGTTTATTTGACTCAAATCTAAGATGAGGAATAACATAATGAAGTTTTGATACAGGAAAATGACCCAGACGACAATGCCACAGACGAAGTTCTGCATGCTGAACTGCTGTATCTGAAGTGTTATAAGTTTATGCTGTAAATTATCCTCCAAGATGTATAATCCCCTTTGTAGTCTACCATCACCAAAGATTTTTCCTTCTCCAAATCTTGAAATACACAACCAGTAGAATCAAATATTACTTTACAGTTCATAGTACGAGTTAATGCATTGACTGAAAGTAAGTTTATGGGAAAACTGGGATGGGAAAGTAGTTATGGAAACTTCCTTTTTCTGATTGGATGAGAAAGTAAACCATTAAGTCTTATCCCCGGCCGGCCTGATTTTGTGAGAAAGTAGTTATGGTAACTTCCTTTTTCTGATTAGATGAGAAAGTAAACCATTAAGTCTTATCCCCACATTTTTTTTGAAAAAGAAGAATGGTAACTGCTATCCATTATCCACATGAGCTGCGATGAACAGGTGACAGATAAGGAGGTAATGAAGACGATCTCAGGAAATCTCTTGGTTATGTTAATAATGCAGAAGAAATGAACATGGATGAGACTTCTCAACTTTATCAAGAAGTTCTAGAGTCTGTACGCAAGGTTCAAATAATTTATGACCTTTTCAAGTCTTGGTACTACTCTGGATGAAACAAGGCATAAAAAAAAATCAGGAAAGAGAAGGAAAACAGAGAAAGGCATCGGTTCTGTTGAAGAATCACAAGTCTTCGCCGTTGAAAATGGATTAGTACAAACAGAGAAAGTAGTAGGGAATAAGACTGTCAACTCAGTGAAAATTGAGACTGGAGAAGCTGGTTCTGAGAGTTATGGATAAGGAATAATGCAGCATAGTAGTTCCTCTAATGGAGATCCTTCGAAACTAAAAGATGGTCTGTCTTCATGTTAAAAGATGTGGTACTGAACCTGCTATTGACATTCGAAAGTTGTTAATTGGCAAGGCAAGCATAGAAATCCAAAAGCGCTTAGAAGCAATGGAACTTGAGGCAGCGTCACAGTCGACTGAGGTAAAGGCAAAAGAAACAACTTGCCTTCAATTCAAGGTTGTTGAATTCGTACATTTTTGTATAGACCAAGTACTAGAAAGTGATGATTCAGAGGTAACTTTTGGAGACGAGCCTCATCTGTTAAAGGTTCCTGATCCAGATTTTCATGATTTTGATAAGAATCGGAAATTTTGATAAGAATCGGTCTGATAATTGTTTTCGGCCAAATCAAGTGTGGGCATTGTATGATAGTGATGATGGGATGCGACGAATCTATGCCGCAATTCATAAAGTTGAAACTATAAGCCCATTCAAAGTAGAAATTTGCTATCTGAGTGCCATAATAAATGACGAGATTGAACCGACTGCACGTGTTGACCATGGACTTGCCAAAGCATGTGGCAGTTTTAAGATAAGACGTAAGTCAGAGATGATCGACAGAGTCAATGCATTCTCTCACATTGTTCAATATGGCGGCATCAATAAGAGAAAAACGGTACAAATATTTCCCAAGAAGGGTGATACTGGGGCTATCTATAAAAATTGGTCCTCTGATTGGAGTTCATCAACACCTGCTGATGTAAGACACAAATATGAGATGGTGGAAGTTCTTGAAGACTACACAGAAACGGAAGGAGCTTGTGTGACTCCTCTCATAAAAATCACTGGTTTCAGGACCATATATGAAAGAGATATGGACCCAATAGCTGTTCGGTGGATACGGAGAAATGAAATGTTACGATTTTTGCACCAGGTTCCATCATGGAAACTCACTGGAGAAGCTAAAAATTTACCCAATGGTTGTCGTGATTGGAGTAACTCCGCCCATGTAAGGGATCACCCTTGCATTGCCGGTCCCAAGCCCGGATAAAGGAGGAGGGTTGTGTTAGGCTTCCGACAGCCAGCGTAAAACTTCGTCGGATTTCTACAACATGGATTACAAAAATTATGAGCATTGCTTTGGGGCGTTCCCGCCTAGCGACGTGCTGCAGAGCCCGAATGCAGTAAGAAGTAAGCAAGGGCCACTACATTTTCGCCCGAATGTAGTGAATCAATTGCAGAGAGGGTTCCCACATCATGGACGGGTGTGGGTAAAGAAGTTAGTCCCGCTATATTGCCGCCCGAATGTAGTGAAAAATTTTCAGAGAGGGTCTCCGCATTTTGATTATGGACGGATGCGGGGGGTAAGGAAGCTAGTCCTAGATAATAAGATTCGTATTGGTTCTTGGAATATCGGAACATTATCGGGTAAGCTAATGGAGGTGGTAGATACTATGATTCGGAGAAAGATTCATATTCTATGTTTACAAGAGACAAAATGGGTTGGAGAAAAAGCAAAGGAGATAGATGATACAGGTTTTAAATTATGGTACTCAGGTAAAGAAAAGGCCCGAAACGGAGTTGGTATTATCATAAATAAAGATTTAAAGGAGAGTGTAGTAGACATACAACGATATGGTGACCGAATCATGACATTGAAATTAGTGTTAGGAGTAGAGGTTTTGAATATAGTTTGTGCTTACGCACCCCAAGTAGGACTAGAAGATAGTATAAAGACAGTTTTTTGGGAAGAGTTAGATAAGGTGTTTCAACAGATTCCACAAAGGGAGATGATTTGTTTAGGAGGAGATTTAAATGGACATGTCGGTAAAGAGGCATTAGGATATCAAGGGATTCATGGAAACTTTGGTTATGGGGATATAAACGAGGAATGTAGGGAGATTTTAAATTTTGCTATGTCATTTGATCTCTTTATAGTCAATACAATCTTCAAAAAACGAGATGAACATTTAATTACTTATAAGAGTGGCTTATCACAAACACAAATTGATTACTTTATTTGTAGAAAAAAAGATAGAGCGTGTTGTAAAGATTGTAAGGTAATTCCAGGAGAAAGCTTAACCACCCAACATCGACTTTTAGTTATGGATTTACAAATAAAAAAATGGACAAAGAAGAAAAGAGTGCATCGAGCTATTCGGACTAAATGGTGGAACCTCAAAAGTGAGAAAGAAGATATATTTAAACAAAAAGTCCTTCAAGGAGATGTTTGGAATTATGTTGGCACACCCTCTGATATGTGGAACAATATGGCTATACATATTAGGAAAGTGGCCAAAGATGTGTTAGGGGTATCTAAGGGAGGTGTACCGGCACAAAAAGAAGCTTGGTGGTGGAGTGAAGTAGTACAAAACAAAATCAAGGCAAAGAGGGCATGTTACAAATTACATTATGCTAAGAAAACTAGTGAAACTTTAGAAGCTTATAAGAAAGCAAAGAAGGAAGCAAAAAAAGGCCGTTAGTGAAGCAAAAGCTAAGATTTGGGAGGACTTATATAAAAAACTCAACTCAAAAGAGGGTGAAAGAGACATTTTTAGGATAGCTAGGGCTAGAGATAAGAAAACTAAAGATCTTAATTATGTTAGATGCATAAAAGACGAGGATGAAAAAATTCTAATGGCAAATGATGATATAAAAAATAGATGGAAAAACTATTTTTATAATCTTTTTAATGAAAATAAAGATGTTAGTATTAGTTTAGGAGATTTAGCCAAGTCAGAAAAGTATATAAACCACAATTTCTACCGACGTATTCAAAAGAATGAAGTCAAAGAGGCTCTTAAACATATGAAGAGTGGTAAATCGGTAGGACCAGATAATATTCCTATAGAAGTTTGGAAAATACTAGGAGAAATAGGAATCACTTGGCTCACAAGACTATTTAATGAAATATGGAAAAACTAAAAGATGCCCGAGGAATGGAGAGCAAGTACACTTATACCCATATATAAAAACAAGGGAGACATTCAAAATTGTGCGAATTATCGAGGTATCAAGTTAATGAGTCATACTATGAAATTATGGGAAAGAATTATTGAACGTAGGTTAAGACAAGTATCAAGTACAACAGAGAACCAATTTGGATTTATGCCTGGTAGATCTACTATTGAAGCGATTCACCTTTTGAGACGTCTTATGGAACATTTTAGAGCAAAAAAGAAAGACCTCCACATGATATTTATTGATCTAGAAAAAGCTTATGATAGGGTACCGAGGGAGGTTCTTTGGAGAACTTTGGAAAAAAGAGGTATCACATTGACATATATTAACCTTATAAGAGACATGTATGATGGTGCAAAAACATGTGTGAGGACTCATGAAGGAACGACAGACTTCTTTGAAGTTAATATTGGGTTACATCAAGGATCAACTTTAAGTCCATACTTATTTATAATGGTGATGGATGAGTTAACAAAACATATTCAAGATGAAGTACCTTGGTGTATGTTATTTGCAGATGACATTGTATTAGTGGAGGAGTCTAAGGAAAAAGTTAATAGAAAATTGGAACTATGGAGAGAAACATTAGAAAACAAAGGCCTTCGACTTAGTAGAACAAAGACAGAATATATGGAATGTAAGTTTGATCATTTGGCTACTTTAGAGGACATAGAAATTAAAATTGGCACACATTGCATTCCCCAAAAGGAATGTTTTAAATACCTAAGGTCAATTTTTCAAAGTGATGGAAGAATTGATGGAGATGTTACACATAGAATTAATGCTGGTTGGTTAAAATGGAGAGGAGCATCAAGTATTCTTTGTGACAAGAAGATACCATTAAAATTAAAAGGTAAATATTATAGAGCAGCAGTTAGGCCTGCCATGTTTTATGGTTCTGAGTGTTGGGCAGTTAATCATCAACATGTACAAAAGATGTTTGTGACAGAAATGAAGATGTTGAGATGGATGAGTGGTCATACAAGAAAAGACCGTATACATAATGAGGTTATTAGAAACAAATTAGGAGTGGCACCAATAGAGGATAAAATGAGAGAACATCGTTTAAGATGGTTTGGACATATAGAAAGAAGATCAAAAGAAGAACCTGTAAGAAGGTTAGAAAACCTAAATTTGGAAAGTATTAAAAGAGGTAGAGGACGACCACAAAAGTGTTGGAAAGAAACAATAAAGAATGATCTAGCTTATTGGGAGTTAACTGCTAACATGGCACACGATAGAGATCTGTGGAAACAAAGAATCCATGTAGCCGACCCCGTCTAGTATGGGAAAAGGCTTAGTTGTTGTTGTTGTTGTTGTTGTTGGTTGTCGTGATTGGAGTGTGTAATCCCATAATGACTGCCACTAAAGTTTACTTGCACGTCAAGTCCATTGGCAGTTTCATATTCAATCAGATAATTCGACAAACCATCAACTTTCGTAATCTACAAGTGATGCACATCATGAAATGTTTCACAGAAACTTCAACTCTGCAAGACAAGTGTTCGATGAAATGTCCAAGAGAAATATTCACCTGCACATAGTGTTCGATGAAATATCTATTAGAGATGTTTACCTACATAGCAAGTGCCCTCTCAAATGCTTAAGAGGGCTGAAAATTAAGAGAGGAAAATTTGAAAAAGGCTGAGTTGATGTTGCAACCATAGATGTTGCTTGAGATGATCAGCTAGGAAGGTTGAGTTGATGTTGCAGCCATAGATGCTGCTTGAGATGATCAGCCAGGAAGTCTGAGTTGATGTTATAACCATAGATGCTGCATGAGATGATCAGCCAGGAAGGCTGAGTTGATGTTGCAGCCAGAGATGCTGCTTAAGATCAGTGTTATCTGTATCGCACCGTATCATGGTTACGATATGATACACCACCCCTTATTGTAAAACGGTGAATATCACACCGTATCGTGTGATAAGGGCCTGTATCGCCCGTATCATACTATATGGGCGATACGCTAAAAAAAAATATAACTTAAAAAAAAAAAAATTTCAAATTTGTTTTTCAATTTTTTTTTGAAGGTTTCTGGCCTCTCTTCACTTCTCTCTAAGGCATCTTTCGATATGCTTGTTTGAGATTGCAAAATATGTATTCAACATGTAAATTTTGTTAGAGAGAAGCTTAACTAACCAAATTGCCAAATACACGATATGCCCGTATATGAAGAAATATTCATCATATAATGCATGTACCAACCAAATTTATGTATCAAATATGAATAATCGCCTATTTGTTGATAGTATTCAAACTGTTGCCAAATAGGTTTGCTGGAAAAAGCATAACTAACCAAATACAAATTCTTCAATCTCAGTCCACATTCATCATGACCTGAATCGAGCTCGCTGTTGCATTAGAAGGCTGAACCCAAGCAGCTCATATATATATAAAGATCATTTCTGATATTTTGGCTTATTTTCAATTATTGTTTCTTGAATAGTATACGTGTAATTTTAAAATTTGTAAATTTTTTTGAAAGATAATATTATTATATTAATGTCTACACTATAAACTCTTAAGAATTCATGAAGATGTTTCACTAGATTTTTAAAGCAGTCGAAGGATGCCTTAGAGAGAAGTGAAGAGAGGCAAAGAGAGGCTAGAAACCTTAAAAAAAAAATTTGAATTTTTTTTTTGAAACGATACGCTCGTATCATGGAGCCCAGCGATACTCGATACGATACGCGTCAGACAACATTGCTTGAGATGATCAGCCAGGAAGGTTGAGTTGATATTGTAGCGAGAAATGTTGCTTGACATGATCAGCCAAGAAGGCTGAGTTGATGTTGCAGTCATAAATGCTGCTTGAGATGATTAGCTAAGAAGGCTAAGTTTATATTGCAGCCAGAGATGCTGCTTGATATGATCAGCTAGAAAGGCTGAGTTGAAGATGTTGCAGTCAAAGAAGCTGTTGAAGATTAGACCAGTAATAGAAGACAGATGAAGAATGTTGCAGTCTTGCAGACAGATGAAGATTTTTTGGCAAGTTTGGAGTTCAAAGTATCTCACTCCCAACTTGAGGGGGGTGTTGAAGAATATGAGTTTTAGAGTCAGTTTTAGTAAGGTTGATGCCTTAGGATAGTAAATATGATGTTTAGAATATTATTGTAATTGTTCGAAGTTGTAAGGGCATTTTGGTAATTTTCTATACTAGGGGTATTTTGGTTATTTTATATTTTACAGCTCCTTATATAAGGGTTGATAGGCTGTATTAGGGTTTAAGTTGTTGTGATTAAGAGAGAGAGAGAAAGAGGGGGAGGGGGGGTGGCCTCCATTGGAGGTTCACCCCCTCCTCCGATCTCCATTATTATTCATTTTTTTCATCAATATCTTTTATTGTTTATTATCTGCTGTGTTTCTTGATAATTACAACAAAGGTCGTATGGGCCTATACATGTATGCATGTGTTACATAGACATGGCTGGTTTGGAATCAAACAAACTGTCCAACCAAAGTAGAACTGGGTTGGGAACCAGTCAGAACTAGAACCAGCTAAATCAGACTTGGAACTGGAACCAAGCCAGGGACCCTCCCTCGGGTCTGGTTCTCCCATCCATTGAACGGAAACCAGGCCAATACCAGAACCGGTGGCCCCAAACTGCTGGCTCAAATAAATTTTATTATTTTTTCCAATTTTTATATTATTTAACAGTTTTTCACGATATAGAGGTTGAACTGAAGCTAGAACCGGAGCCAGAACCGTCAAGTCTAAACTAGAACCAGAATAGCCTGGTTTTGATTTGCCTGTAACAAACCACATGTGTATGAACGTACATCTGCCTAGCTGTTTTGAGCTGACTTTAGCACAAGCTATTGCTTTTCCTGTATATATACATGTGTGTGTATATATGTATACTAATTTATCTATTTATATGTAGGATTGCTTTATTTTAGGAGGGATCCAAGCTTGAGTGGCAAAATACCTGCTTGAGCTTGGGTTGGATATAACCAAATTCACAGACCCTGTATGAGCAACATGTTTAAGGTATTAGATGGGGTTGGATTTAATCTTCTTACACTTTTAGTTGTGCCAATATGAGTGAGTTATTGGTATCATATTAAAAATGAAAATTATAGATTGTAAAAGACTATATTTGTTGCCTTTCTGTTAACAATCTCAAAGTTCTGGTCTTTGGTTTTCTCTTTTTTTATGCTCCAAATTTCATGAGTTGAAGAGATTCCAGTACGATATTAAACAAGCTGATAGATGAGCTTACACTCAGCTTCTTAATAGTTGTCAAACATCTAGTGACATTTGACCAACATGTGTTTGTACCAATGTTATGCCAATCATCCCTGATCGTACGATATGTGCAATGCACCCTTATTACTTATTACCTATTAGAGTCCTCAGCACGAATTTATTAATTGTTAGAATTCCAATGGCAAGAGTCATTACTTGTTAGAGCCTCAAGCACATATTTATTGATGGTAGCATCTCAAGTCTTAGTTAATATGATTTTGATTCATAATAATCATTTAGAATTTTTTTAATCTATTTTTCTTGATTTTTTAAACTATTTTTAATTAAAAATTTGCTCAGTTAATATAATTTTTATTCATAATAATTATATGATACACTTGTCTCATGAAAAAAAAGATACACGATACGATACGGTACAAACAACACTGGTTTGTACATACCACACAAACAAACACAAGCCGGCTTTTAATGTAAACAAGGTGAACATGAGTTGGGAAAATAACTTGGCGAACCAAGTAAGAATGACCTTTTGGTCTGTTCAGATTCTTTACCAGCCCCAAGAAAAGCTAAAGACAAGTGCCACATTATTCTGACAGAATAGTCAAAGTTAACAAGAAACAGTACGAAGGCTAACTCTCTTGAATCCCTATGTAAGGCTTTACAACTAACAAATGCAGGGATCTTACAAAGATCATGTTAGCAATAGTAAGTACTGCCCATGGGGAGATCCTTTTTTTCTATGACAGAAGGGAAATCACATGCAACATTAATATGAAACAAAGTGAAAAGTAACGAAGGAAAGGGGCTATCAGGTTCATTTTAAGAACCAATGGCTATCAGCCACCTATAGGAAAGTAAACACAAAGTTCAAATCTGTCCTTGTCAATATTGGTGAGAGATTGAGCTTCTCGAAACATGTAAATGAATTCTTTTGCTACTAGGTTCTAATAAGATAGCTTTAGAATGCTTCATGTGATGTTCTGGGTCATATCAATCTTACATTCATCTAACGGTGGTGGTGACTTCAAAAATATGAATATAGAAAGAGCAAGCAAATGAGATACATTTTCTTTCCCTTTTTAATTATTGCAGAAGACAGTATTCAAAGTGAAAGACGTGCATTAGTATAAAGGAGAAGTGCATACAAAGTATCGGGTAGTGGATGGCTGACATGTGTTAAAGATGAATGTGGCAAGAGCAAAAATATTGGTGGATCTGTGATCACAAGGAAAGACTGGCAATAATGAGACTATTGAATCAAATGAGAGAGGCATTTAAAGAGGTGACGTTTGGAGAGGCCATGAAATTCACCTCTTCTACAAAGATTAAGAACTTAGAGTTTATTCACAAGCAAAAAGCAGCTGCAGAAGGCCTGAAAATTGGAATTGAGAGAATATATATTATCTAGTTTTGGAAAAGTTTTTGTTTTCTGTTGGTTGTTGAGATTGTATGGAAACCAAAAGTGGATAAACAAGAAACTTGATTGTTGCGCAAGCAAGATGTGCCACTTTCTGTAGCTTTTACTTGCGTGGTTTGTTATCTCAGTCAGGAGTAGATTTTGTATGATGAAAGAGTCTAGGTTTTGTCTATTTATGGTGACTTCCAAGCTGGGGAATAATTTCCACGATCCTGACAACTTTGATCTATTTGCAGGTGAAAGAATGCACTTCAGCACTCCTACGTTTTGCTAAACAAACAAATGTCCCAGTCTTTTTGGTATGCTTCTGTTCTGTTTGATCTGTTCGTGTTGTTGGTTTATGTCTCTCTCTTTCTCTCATATAGTGGTAGTGACTTGGCTGGCAAAGATCGTATCTTCAAAAGAGCAAAATCACTTTTTTATTCATAGATTAAAGCATAAAAGATGTTTAACAGAATTCACGCTCTCTATAAGTAAAATGTAGTCAAGGTCTTCAAAAGCAGGAGGAGGCTATTTTGATAAAAAATTGCATGAGGTGTAAATCTGAATACTTTTGAGATTTTAAGGTCAACATATTAAAAATCTATACCTACTAAAGTCAGTTAACAAAAAGGGTGAATCAGATAACAATGGCGATAATAAACAAACATATCTACATCACAAATCACAGTGAAATGAAAGTGTATAAACATCCATTTGGACATGTCATATTTGTCTATAATTCATCAATTTTGGGGTAATTCACTAAATTAACTGAAGGACTTTATAATGAACTAATGTGAATTGCTTTGTTGGCCACAGACAATGATCACGGTTCGAATTTAAATTGTTTGCAAAGAGAACTGAAAATAAAAAGAGCAATATATCTTATTGGATTTTCAAGTTGTTACTTAGATTTATCTTGCAATAATATCTTGATATTTTTGAGAAATGTTTTCTTGTGTTAAGCTTCCGACAACCAGCGTAAAACTTCATCGAATTTTTATAACATGGATTACAAAAATTATGAGCATTGCTTTGGGGCGTCCCCGCCTAGCGATGCGCTGCAGAGCCCAAATGCATTGATAAGTAAGCAAGGGCCACGTAACATTTTCGCCAGAATGTAGTGAATCAATTGCATAGGGGGTTCCCACATCATGGATGGGTGTGAGTAAAAAAGTTAGTTCCGCTACATTGTCGCCCGAATGTAGTGAATAATTTGTAGAGAGGGTATCGGCATTTTGATTATGGACTGATGCGGGGGTAAGGAAGCTAGTCCTAGATAATAAGATTCGTATTGGTTCTTGGAATATTAGAACATTATCCGGTAAGCTAATGGAGGTGGTAGATACTATGATTCAGAGAAAGATTCATATTCTATGTTTACAAGAGACAAAATGGGTTGGAGAAAAAGCAAAGGAGATAGAGGATACATGTTTTAAATTATGGTACTCATGTAAAGAAAAGGCTCGAAACGGAGTTGGTATTATCATAAATAAAGATTTAAAGGATAGTGTAGTAGACATACAACGATATGATGACCGAATCATGATGTTGAAATTAGTGTTAGGAGCAGAGGTTTTGAATATAGTTTGTGCTTACGCACCCCAAGTAGGACTAGAAGATAGTATAAAGGCAACCTTTTGGGAAGAGTTAGATAAGATGATTCAAAAGATTCCACAAAGGGAGATGATTTGTTTATGAGGAGACTTAAATGGACATGTCGGTAAAGAGGCATTAGGATATCAAGGTATTCATGGAAACTTTGGTTTTGAGGATATAAACGAGGAAGGTAGGGAGATTTTAAATTTTGCTATGGCATTTGATCTCTTTATAGTCAATATAATCTTCAAAAAACGAGATGAACATTTAATTACTTATAAGAGTGGCTTATCACAAACACAAATTGATTACTTTATTTGTAGAAAAAAAGATAGAGCGTGTTGTAAAGATTGCAAGGTAATTCGTTGGAGAAAGCTTAACCACCCAACATCGACTTTTAGTTATGGATTTAGAAATAAAAAATGGACAAAGAAGAAAAGAGTGCATCAAGCTATTCGGACTAAATGGTGAACCTCAAAAGCGAGAAAGAAGATATATTTAAACAGAAAGTCCTTCAAGGAGATGTTTGGAATTATGTTGGTACACCCTGTGATATGTGGAACAATATGGCTATACATATTAGGAAAGTGGCGAAAGATGTGTTAGGTGTATCTAAGGGAGGTGTACCGGCACAAAAAGAATCTTGATGGTAGAGTGAAGTAGTGCAAAATAAAATCAAGGCAAAGAGGCCATGCTACAAATTACATTATGTTAAGAAAACTAGTGAAACTTTAGAGGCTTATAAGAAAGCAAAGAAGGAAGCAAAAAAGGCCGTGAGTGAAGCAAAAGCTAAAATTTGGGAGGATTTATATAAAAAAATCAACTCAAAAGAGGGTGAAATAGATATTTTTAGGATAGCTAAGGCTAGAGATAAGAAAACTAAAGATCTTAATTATGTTAGATGCATGAAGGACGAGGATGAAAAAATTCTAGTGGCAAATGATGATATAAGAAATAGATGAAAAAACTATTTTTATAATCTTTTTAATGAAAATAAAGATATTAGTATTAGCTTAGGAGAGTTAGCCAAATCAGAAAAGTATATAAACCATAATTTCTATCGACGTATTCAAAAGAATGAAGTCAAAGAGGCTCTTAAACATATGAAGGGTGGTAAATCGATAGGACCAGACAATATTCCTATAGAAGTTTGGAAAATACTAGGAGAAATAGGAATCACTTGGCTGACAAGACTATTTAATGAAATATGGAAAAACCAAAAGATGCCTGAAGAATGGAGAGCGAATACACTTATACCCATATATAAGAACAAGGGAGACCTTCAGAATTGTGTGAGGACCTTCACATGTGTGAGACGTCTTATAGAACATTTTAGAGTAAAAAAGAAAGACCTTCACATGATATTTATTGATCTTGGAAAAGCTTATGATAGGGTACCTAGGGAGGTTCTTTGGGAAACCTTGGAAAAAAGAGGTATCCCATTGACATACATTAACCTTATAAGAGACATGTACGATGGTGCAAAAACATGTGTGAGAACTCGTGAAGGAATGACAAACTTCTTTGAAGTTTATATTGGGTTACATCAAGGATAAACTTTAAGTCCATACTTATTTATAATGTTGATTGATGAGTTTAAAACATATTCAAGATGATATACCTTGGTTTATGTTATTTGCATATGACATTGTGTTAGTGGAGGAGTCTAAGGAAAAAGTTAATAGAAAATTGGAACTATGGAGAGAAACATTAGAAAGCAAAGGCCTCCGACTTAGTAAAACAAAGACAAAATATATGGAATGTAAGTTTGATCATTTGGTTACTTTAGAGGACATAGAAATTAAAATTGGCGCACATTGCATCCCCTGAAAGGAAAGTTTTAAATACCTATGGTCAATTTTTCAGAGTGATTGAAAAAATTGATAGAGATGTTACACATAGAATTAATGCTAGTTGGTTAAAATGGAGAGGAGCATCATGTATTCTTTGTGATAAGAAGATACCATTAAAGTTAAAAGGTAAATATTATAGAGCAGTAATTAGACCTGCCATGTTTTATGGTTCTGAGTGTTGGGCAGTTAATCATCAACATGTACAAAAGATGTCTGTAAGAGAAATGAAGATTGAGATGGATGAGTAGAAAAGACCTTAATACATAATGAGGTTATTAGAAACAAATTAGGAGTGGCACCAATAGAGGATAAAATGAGAGAATATCGTTTAAGATGGTTTGGACATATAGAAAGAAGATAAAAAAAGAACCTATAAGAAGTTATGAAAAACTAAATTTGGAAAGTATTAAAAGAGGTAGAGGATGACCACAAAAGTGTTGGAAAGAAACAATAAAGAATGATCTAGCTTATTGTTAGTTAACTACTGACATGGCACACGATAGGGATCTTTGGAAACAAAGAATCCATGTAGCCGACCCCATCTAGTATGGGAAAAGGCTTAGTTGATGTTGTTGTTTTCTTGTTCCGATATCATTCATGCTAAACTTTTTTGAAAACATTGCAACACCACATCAGAGAGAAGATTACATGAGAGGGAGAAGTGGAAAGGAGAGAACGACGGAGAATGGAGGGTTGCCCTCCTTCTCTCTCTCTCTCTCTTTTGTTATGTAAAAGTTTCTTAACCTAAAACAAGTTGGACCAGTCCTTATATAGTGGATTGTTCAATATGAAAAGACCAAAATGCCCTTAGTACTATGGGAAATTACAATAATACCAAAATATCAAAAATTACATAACTAACACTAAAACAACTGATAAATTCTGATTCTTCAACACCCCCTCAAGTTGGGAGGGAGATACTTCAAACTCAAAATTTATCGAAAACTCGTTCTTACTTCACCACACTTATGGATAACTATGATGATAAAATCACCAACCAAACATTTGATAAAAGATGGAATTGGGTAAGCTTACGGTTCTTGTTGTAGTCGCCCCTCTTTTTCTTCTTTGAATTATAAGGTCTGGTCTCCAAACATATAGAAGATGGAATTTGGCCACCTCTCTCTCACTTTCTTCTTTTCAATAAAAAAACCTAAAAATAAAAGCACTTCGTAAATCCCCAATCGTCAAATAACACTCAAATAGAGTGTCTCCCACTTCATGAATGCAATAAAAATCACATCCACACACTTAATAACTTCATATTTTATCATTCAAAAAAAGAAAAATACAAATAAACAAAGAAAACAACAAATAAAAAGGAAAAAATGAACAAAAACACTAAAAATATATCTAAATCCTAGATAGGAGGCTTGCACGGACACCGTAGAGCACGTTTTTGGAGCCTTGAACACCAATGAGGCGAAGAACGGTTCTTAGGGAGCTTGGGGAGGTCTGAAGAGAGAGAGAAAACCTGCAAAAACGCGGGTTTCGGTTCGGCCACGGACCCTTTATAAGGGTCCTTGGGTGTATCGCACGATACAATGCGATAACCTTTAAATCACGATACACTTAGGTATAACGATACGAATAACACTGGTCCCACACGTAGATTTTTCTCAGTCATTCCATCGAACACTTGGTAAGCATTAGTTAATTGCACCACATCTCGTGTATATTCTCATGATATCCTGCTTCTTTGAGGCATTCAATCAAACAAATGGCGTGGAGAGTTAACACTTCTATGAGGCATTTCATTAAACACTTGACATGCAGAGTTAACATCCCTCTTGGGGATTTCATCAAACACTTGGCTTGCCTAGACATGCCCTCTAATTCCTGCAACCTCCTCTTGATCATTTTCACCTCATCATGATCTTCGTTGTTGATTAATACCTCCATCTCCTTTCTTGCCGCTATATTCATTGGTCTTAAAGATGCAAACTTCTTTTCTTGTAACATATGCTTCACTATAGCAGTAGAGTACACAAAATTGTTGATCTTCTCCGTGGCTTTACATTTTTGCACTACTTCATCTTTGGTTGGAATGTGACCACCATTGTGCTCAATTTCATGTAGCAGCTTCGATAACTCCTCAAGTGGAGGTGAGTCTGAGACTCAAGCCCTCTGCCATCTAGTAGTTGTAGCTTCATTGCCCCATACACAATTTAAATACTTGTGCGTGGTCTTATTCTCAAACTTGTACTGTCTGTCAGGATCTGAGGCGTCCACACTCACCGCACCAAACAAAGCCTATATATGTTGCCACCTTACTTAGACATTCCAATTCCCACACATACATAGCATCCAACAATCACATCTTCAAAGAAAGGTTCCATGAACCATTTAAGAAGCCGGGAACAACGAATTGTGATGTCTTTAATGTCCTTAAAAGCTGCACATTTTTTGCCAGATACAGATTCATCTTCATCGTCACTTTCATCCAGGTTTCTGCTGCCACTTGAGGAATCATTAGCACTTGCTTTCATCGTTGCTGCCTTCATTGTTACCTTGCCATGGTGCACCTTTCTTCTTCTTTAAAATATCATCCCAGGACTCTACTCTGTCTGCTAGATCATCTCCGTGTTCTGATACCATGTTGAAAACATTGCAGTACAACACGAGGGAGAAGATTACATGAGAGGGAGAAGAGAAAAGGAGAGAACGACGGAGAATGAAAGGCAACCCTCCAATGGAGGGCCGCCCTCTCTCTCTCTCTCTCTCTCTCTCTCTCTTCTATTACGTAAAAGTTTCTTAACCTAAAACAAGTTGGACCAGTCCTTATATAGTGGACTGGTCAATATGAAAAAGATCAAAATATCCTTAGTACTATAGGCAATTACAATAATACCAAAATATAAAAAATTACGTAACTAACACTAAAACAACAGATACATTCAGATTCTTCGACAAACTTCCCTTTTAATTCTTTTTTACATTGTTGATTTTCTAAACCTAAATGATATGATATACTTTTCATAACAAAAAGGGAATGTCATTAACAAAAGTTTCATCATCTACATCAAAATTTATATAACAGTGCCACAGAAAGCATATCTCAACCTGTATGAGTCACACAAACCAGCAAAGCCATCAGTTCTCTTTTTTTTAAGGGAAGCAAAGTTTTGGGGTCAGCAATTTCTCATTGAAGCATTTGCTGCTAGGAGAGATTCAGAAATTTATATTTCTCAAGAAACATGGAAAAATCCAGGATACCTGAAAAAATTAAATATAAAACGACATCAATCATATAAGAAAAGAATGTTTTATGTGAGAATTTTTTCAGGTATCTTGGAATTTTCCATGTTTCTTGAGAAATATAAATTTCTGAATCTCTCCTAGCAGCAAATGCTTCAATGAGAAATTGCTGACCCCAAAAATTAATAAAAAATTAAAAAAACGAATGTCATTAACAAAAGTTTCAATATCTACATCAAAATTTATATAACAGTGCCACAGAAAGCATATCTCAACCTGTATGAGTCACACAAATCAGCAAAGCCATCAGTTCTCTTTTTTTTAAGGGAAGCAAAGTTTTTTACTATATTGTATCATCGTTCAAAGTAACAAATTGTTGTTCATCATAGAACAAATGAACAAAGAAAGAGTATTGTCTTGTGAGTGAACTCAATGGGAGCCTGTGTAGATCAGAATAGTTAAAGTGGCAAGGCCCACTGAAAGCCTAACAGTGTCTCTGAAGGAGCAATGGTAACATTTGTGTTGGCATTGATGCTCAGGACATAATGGCGTATGCCTCTTACAGAGGCTTAAGTCTCTAACGCACAGTCCATGCAAAAGCATTAAAGTGGTAAGCTTCTAACACCCTTGAAAAACATTTCCAGAGACCCTTTAGGATTTAGGTTGCCATTGAAGGTAAAGTAGCTAAAGCTGTTTGGAACTCCCTCTCTCTACACACATGCACACACACATAAACAATATGATGTAGGTGTGGGCATGGAATTTGACAAGACACGACAAATATGTAAAAGTTTATATTATTCTTTTAGATCATTGATAATATCTCATAAAAAGAAAACTCTTTCTTTCCAAAAGTTATCATTTGCTAATAAATTATATAAGATAATTGCTATTCATACACCCCATTTTACTAAGCATATATCCCTTTTTACAAAAAATTCCCAAATTGCCTATGTTGCACATTCTCTCTCCTCCCCAAAATGATGCTCTCCATGTTGTCAGCTTCTCTCTTTCTTCCAACGACCTTTCTCGATCTCCCTCCTTTGGACAATCTGTCTTGATCTCACTCTTGATTTCGTCCTCTTCAACTCTTCTTTTTTGAACCTCTTGAGAACTATTGCTCGGTGTCATTGTCGATCTCTCTACATTTTTCTCGACTTCTTTTTCTGCCACTCTCAACTCTATCTTGATCTTCTACATTTTTTTCTTGACTTCTTTTTTCTTCCACTCTCAACCTCTATCTCGATCTCAATATGAATGCCATGGAAAATCGACTGAACAGGTGAGTAGGGAAGACGTAGCTCACAATTAAACATGCCACTATTTGAAGAGCGGTACAGTGACTGTGTCTTTGCCCAGATGATGGCGCGACCAAACCATGTCTCCCTTTATGGCTGAAGATAGGATAATAACAACAGTATTTGAAGAGTGGTGCACAACATGCATGTCTTTTTCAAGAAGATGGAGTGCAGAGGGAGAGAATGGGAGAGCAAAACGTGAACATGAGGGTGTAGAGGGTAGTTTTGGAAAGAAAAGGAGGGGGGTGTACCTTTAGTAAAAAGGTGTGTATGAATAGTAATCCTCTTATGTAATTGATCAATATTCTATGAAGTGTCTGTGTGATATAGCACTATGCCACTATCTCTAAGTTACAAATTTTGGTTAAAAGTATTAAAAAATAATAGGTATCTGCCCACTTAGTGCGGTAAAGGGCTTGGTTTGGTTTTTCTTGGTGCCTAGTTGGACTGTGGGATAGTAGCAGAGTGAGGTTTCGGAGCATCCGATATCGCTACAGTACCTTATTAGAAGTACCTCTCTCTCTCTCTTCTTTTCTCTGCAGTCATGATCTTTGTGGCTTTCAGTATTGCTAGATTAACAAACTTTGAAGTGGCATATTTTATACACTGCATGTTCTATGGATTGCTGTGGGAGTTTTGCATGGATCTATTCTTCACATGCTTGTCAAATATCTGTTTTGTATTTTGAGCAAATATCTTAACATCCCTTACTAATCCTTTTTGTATTTAAGGCAAAAGCAGCATAACTTTTGGAAATTAAATTTGAGTATGCATTTTCAGATTGGTCACGTGACAAAGACTGGAGATATTGCAGGGCCACGTGTGCTGGAGCATATTGTTGACGCTGTTTTATATATGGAAGTTGGTATTTAATGTTCCTTAAGTGTGTTATTTGACTGCATTCATCCACAGAGTTTTGGGTTACAAGAGATTGTATTGTATTAGAGGTGTCTAATGAGGGCCGTGTTCCTTGGGCTCTTGTTCTTTTGTGTAACAATACATGGTTGCATGATACTTCTATGCTGTGGTGACATGTTTTTCTCCTTCATGAATATGATTGGTTATTTGTTTTGGTGCAAATCAGTGTTATTATGTATCAAGCATATTGTGAGATACATACCGTATCAATGAGGCTTTCAATATGGCATATATGCATATAACAGATGGCGTCCATATCATAAGATAAGGATGCATATCATATCCCTGCCGCAGGTGCATTGCTCTCCAAGGTAAGATATGGTGGTATCATACCCCTATTGTAGCTGTATATTTTTTTTCAATTTTCTGTCCAGAATAGATTATAGTACATATCGAAAGGTATTGATACATAGAAGTTACAACTTCAGTTAAATAATCCAATACCTCTGGAGATCATTTTAATCCCTTTGATCTAAAATAAGGTGTTCATGTGATTGATTGGGATGAAAGGTTGTCAAAGAACTGTGGTTTTTATAACTTGGTTTGTAGTGCTATACTAGTATGATATGCTCCACTTTATTTGTAAAAACACATGATTGGCTGTTGAAGCTCATTCGTATAGCAAAATGTTCAGCTCAAGGTGTAGAAGCTTATGCTGGAGTTTGTCTTGGCCAAGGAGTAAATCCCCAACAATTTCTTGAGGATCTTTTACCATTGGCTTGGAGAAAAAAGAAAAGTACTGGGGCTAGAATTTTGTGATCTCATTCTGTTACAAACTTTAGCAGCCTATCATTGAGACGAGTAGGCTTTTCTGTTCTCAGTCTGAACACTATCTGTATACTTCTTTATTTCTTGGCTTTCTAGCCTTTCCTATGCTTCCTAAGCACATGCCAGAGTTATGTTTTCTTGTGATACTGTGTTGAGGTTCTGATAATCAGGCGTGAGTGGCACTCAATTCTCAGCTGCTGCTGCATACAGTCTGCATGCTGTGATATTCTTTTCTACTGTAGAAATACTGGGTTTACTGCATTACAATAGAGACTGTATTGTCAGATCTTCAAGAATTGTCTATAAACTTGCCCGGAAGCTTGTCCTTCAATTGATGTGTCCAACATCCTCTTTCATTTGATTTCATTTATAGAAACAAATTATGATAAAAATGTTCTCTTAGGTAAATAAAGAAAACGTTTACATCTTGGTGCAAGACTGTTCGACTGTTGATATTTGTGCAAAATTTGTATGCTCTGTGTGTGTGTGTTGAAGAAAGCAGATGAAACTCCATTTTATCTATGTTGTTTCCCTAGCAACTGTTGCCCTACTGTAAGGTTGGTGATTAGTGCTTTGCTTGACGTTGTAATGCTTTTTTTTTTCTTCTGGCATATGTATTCAAAAGCAGAACAAGATTGTTGTGTGTTGCTTTTAGTTTCTATTTACTGATGAACATAGTTATGATCTCCTTTTGTGAGACAATTGTATGTGTTTAAGCTTATCTTGGTTCTTTTCTTCAGTTGTAATTTCCGATATGTTAAAAATGTAGCACTTCCTTCATTTGTCCAGGGGGAGAGGTACATGTCTCATCGTCTGCTACGGTCTGTGAAGAATCGTTTTGGATCCAATGATGAGGTTTGTATACCACATTCAGCATGCAAAGTTTTGCATCACAGTAACTTTCTCAATTGATTTCGAGTGATTCAGAAAGAAGTAGCGCTACATTGAGCTTTTTCTATGATTTAAATTCCAATGTACATCTTTAAGCTAACTTTTCCCTTGGGAAAATATTAAATCGGCAACATGTCAAATGAAGAAAAAAAACCGACATGCTACATGCCGTACCTTTCCAGCCTACACCTTGTAAATGATATGGCTCCTTACTTTCAGAAGCTGTACTTCATCTCCTTACTTTCCATTTCTCTTAAGGAATGATGCTTTATTTGAATATTTGTATCTTGCGGAATTCTGAAGCCTGTATGTCTTTTTTGAGATTATAATTTAGTATTGTATGTTATGTTTTGCTAAGATGCTACCTTTTCCTCCATTGCTCTAGCGGGATAATAAAATGGACCTTCTATTAGAGTGTTCTGATAAACAAGAGAAGATAAAGTGTGAACCATTGAATGTTCAATCTGCTCAATGCTATTTTTCTAGTGCAACACCTTGTCTCATGTTTTCTTTTATGTGGTGTTGCTCTCTTAACTATCCCATGCATTTTCTCTTTTAATTCTGCATACAACAACAACAACAACAACAACAACTAAGCCTTTTCCCATACTAGACGGGGTCGGCTACATGGATTCTTTGTTTTCACAGATCCCTATCGTGTGCCATGTTAGCAGTTAACTCCCAATAAGCTAGATCATTCTTTATTGTTTCTTTCCAACACTTTTGTGGTCGTCCTCTACCTCTTTTAATACTTTCCAAATTTAGTTTTTCTAACCTTCTTACAGGTTCTTCTTTTGATCTTCTTTCTATATGTCCAAACCATCTTAAACGATGTTCTCTCATTTTATCCTCTATTGGTGCCACTCCTAATTTGTTTCTAATAACCTCATTATGTATACGGTCTTTTCTTGTATGACCACTCATCCATCTCAACATCTTCATTTCTGTCACAGACATCTTTTGTACATGTTGATGATTAACTGCCCAACACTCAGAACCATAGAACATGGTAGGCCTAATTGCTGCTCTATAATATTTACCTTTTAACTTTAATGGTATCTTCTTATCACAAAGAATACCTGATGCTCCTCTCCATTTTAACCAACCAGCATTAATTCTATGTGTAACATCTCCATCAATTCTTCCATCACTCTGAAAAATTGACCCTAGGTATTTAAAACTTTCCTTTTGGGGAATGCAATGTGTGCCAATTTTAATTTCCATGTCCTCTGAATTAACCAAATGTTCAAACTTACATTCCATATATTATGTCTTTGTTCTACTAAGTTGGAGGCCTTTGCTTTCTAATGTTTCTCTCCATAGTTCCAATTTTCTATTAACTTTTTCCTTAGACTCCTCCTCTAATACAATGTCATCTGCAAATAAAATACACCAAGGTACTTCATCTTGAATATGTTTTGTTAACTCATCCATCACCATTATAAATAAGTATGGACTTAAAGTTGATCCTTGATGTAACCCAATATTAACTTCAAAGAAGTCTGTCGTTCCTTCATGAGTCCTCACACATGTTTTTGCACCATCATACATGTCTCTTATAAGGTTAATATATGTCAATGGGATACCTCTTTTTTCCAAAGTTCTCCAAAGAACCTCCCTCGGTACCCTATCATAAACTTTTTCTAGATCAATAAATATCATGTGAAGGTCTTTCTTTTTTGCTCTAAAATGTTCTATAAGACGTCTCAAAAGGTGAATCGCTTCAATAGTAGATCTGCCTGGCATGTATCCAAATTGGTTCTCTATTGTACTTGATACTTGTCTTAACCTACGTTCGATAATTCTTTCCCATAATTTCATAGTATGACTCATTAACTTGATACCTTATAATTCGCACAATTTTGAATGTCTCCCTTGTTCTTATATATGGGTATTAGTGTACTTGCTCTCCATTCCTCGGGCATCTTTTGGTTTTTCCATATTTCATTAAATAGTCTTGTGAGCCAAGTGATTCCTATTTCTCCTAGTATTTTCCAAACTTCTATATGAATATTATCTGGTCCTACCGATTTACCACCCTTCATATGTTTAAGAGCCTCTTTGACTTCATTCTTTTGAATACGTCGGTAGAAATTGTGGTTTATATACTTTTCTGATTTGGCTAACTCTCCTAAGCTAATACTAATATCTTTATTTTCATTAAAAAGATTATAAAAATAGTTTTTCCATCTATTTCTTATATCATCATTTGCCACTAGAATTTTTTCATCCTCGTCCTTGATGCATCTAACATAATTAAGATCTTTAGTTTTCTTATCTCTAGCCCTAGCTATCCTAAAAATATCTCTTTCACCCTCTTTTGAGTTGAGTTTTTTTATATAAATCCTCCCAAATTTTAGCTTTTGCTTCACTCACGGCCTTTTTTGCTTCCTTCTTTGCTTTCTTATAAGCCTCTAAAGTTTCACTAGTTTTCTTAGCATAATGTAATTTGTAGCATGGCCTCTTTGCCTTGATTTTATTTTGCACTACTTCAATCTACCACCAAGATTCTTTTTGTGCCGGTACACCTCCCTTAGATGCACCTAACACATCTTTCGCCACTTTCCTAATATGTATAGCCATATTGTTCCACATATCACAGGGTGTACCAACATAATTCCAAACATCTCCTTGAAGGACTTTCTGTTTAAATATATCTTCTTTCTCGCTTTTGAGGTTCCACCATTTAGTCCGAATAGCCCGATGCACTCTTTTCTTCTTTGTCCATTTTTTTTATTTGTTATAATATAACTAAAGGTCGATGTTGGGTGGTTAAGCTTTCTCCTGGAATTACCTTACAATCTTTACAATACGCTCTATCTTTTTTTCTACAAATAAAGTAATCAATTTGTGTTTGTGATAAGCCGCTCTTATAAGTAATTAAATGTTCATCTCGTTTTTTGAAGATTGTATTGATTATAAAGAGATCAAATGCCATAGCAAAATTTAAAATCTCCCTACCTTCCTCGTTTATATCCCCAAAACCAAAGTTTCCATGAATCCCCTGATATCCTAATGCCTCTTTACCGACATGTCCATTTAAGTCTCCTCGTAAACAAATCATCTCCCTTTGTGGAATCTTTTGAAACACCTTATCTAACTCTTCCCAAAAAATTGTCTTTATACTATCTTCTAGTCCTACTTGGGGTGCATAAGCACAAACTATATTCAAAACCTCTGCTCCTAACACTAATTTCAACGTCATGATTCGGTCACCATATCGTTGTATGTCTACTACACTGTCCTTTAAATCTTTATTTATGATAATACCAACTCCGTTTCGACCCTTTTCTTTACCTGAGTACCATAATTTAAAACTTGTATCCTCTATCTCCTTTGCTTTTTCTCCAACCCATTTTGTCTCTTGTAAACATAGAATATGAATCTTTCTCCGAATCATAGTATCTACCACCTCCATTAGCTTACCGGATAATGTTCCGATATTCCAAGAACCAATACGAATCTTATTATCTAGGACTAGCTTCCTTACCCCTCGCATCCGTTCATAATCAAAATGCGGAGACCCTCTCTGAAAATTTTTCACTACATTCGGGCGGCAATGTAGCGGCACTAACTTCTTTACCCACACCCGTCCATGATGTGGAAACCCTCTTTGCAATTGATTCACTACATTCGGGCGAAAATGTAGTGGCCCTTGCTTACTTCTTACTGCATTCGGGCTCTGCAGCACGTCGTTAGGCGGGGACGCCCCAAAGCAATGCTCATAATTTTTGTAATCCATGTTGTAGAAATCCGACGAAGTTTTACGCTGGCTGTCGGAAGCCTAACACAACCCTCCTCCTTTATCCGGGCTTGGGACCGGCAATGCAAGGGTGATCTCTTACATGGGCAGAGTTTCTTTTAATTCTGCATCACATTAAAAAAATATTGTGCTTATACAAGAGTGTGTAAGGTGTTGTGGGTTGTTGAATTATATTCTTGATCTGATGAAAACTGTATTGAGATGTAAATTTCCATTAATTGCTGTTGTCTCTTGCTATTTCTCGTAATTTTGTTCCTCTTGTTGTTCTTGCTTCATGATAATATTTGCTTTTCACAACTTCAGTATAGATGAAATTGTAACATTTAGATTCATTTCCATCAGATACTGTGAACTTCTTTTCACGATCCTATCAGAATAAATCACCATGCCTAAAGCTCCTTTGCCTTGAGAACCTAGGTTATGTCAAGGCGCCAACTCCTAGTCCATGAAATATGCTTCTTACAAAATGTGGATCGCAAGGAAGTGGATGCTATATTGTAGACATGCTACTCTACAATGTTTATGATATGCATTTTTCTGTTTAATGGAGGCTCCACCAAATCATACCTATCAAATCATCCTTTCAGGATTTTGGCTCATACCTGCTCCTTATGTTTATGCATGACATGTGCTTCTGCATGCTTACTGAAACCTATGTGGTTCTCTATATATGGCTCTTTGGAGTACTCTGTACAAGAAGATAGTCGTTTCACCATAATGAGCAGGCAATGACACTATGAACCATGCCATTTTTCTGTTTAGATGATTCATCATAAGCTAGTCTGAACTTGTAAATGCTTCACAATATCAGGCACCTGACTATTTTCGATCGGTTATGGATATGATTAAGTTGTCATAAGAGTTTTATCTTGTGGTGATTATTGCTCTTGAAAATCATATTAATGAACTGCAAACTTTTTCAGCTTGGAGTATTTGAGATGTCTCAATGTGGTCTACAAACTGTTTCAAATCCAAGCCAGATATTCTTAAGTGAGAATGACTGCAGTTCAGAAATTTTGGCTGGTCTAGCTATCTCTGTTATTATTGATGGCTCGCGGATATTTTTGCTGGAGGTTCAGGTACTTGAAACATCATTTCATGTACATTTCTTTCTTTCTTCTTATATACATTCATGTTATGAAAGTCTCATGGTAAGCCTCTTTTTCAACTTGAGCTTTAGAAAATTTCTATTGTCTCTATGTTTTGTTCATGTTCTTTTGTTATTGAACCATTTGATCACTATAGCCGTTTTTAGGATATCTAAAGCTAGAGATAGGATCTTACTTATGTTAAATGTATCAAATCCAAAATGCAATTCTTAGAAATTCTTCTTGTGAGATGATTCTAGCGACAAGCAATGATATAAATAATAGATGAAAAAATCATTTTCATAAGCTTTTAATGAAAATATAGGTAATAATATTAGCTTCGGAGAGCTAACCAACTCATAAGAGTATATAAATCATAAGTTTTACTAGCATATTCAAAGGAATGAGGCCAAATAGGCTCGTAAACTTATAAAGGTTGGTAAATCTATAGGACCAGGTAACATTCTTATAGAAGTATAAAAAATCCTAGGAGAGACGTGTATCGTTTGGCTTACAAGATTATTTAATGAAATATGGAGTAAATAAAAGATGTTTGAAGAATGAAGGAACAATATATATATATATATATATATATATATATATATATATATATATATATATATATATATATAAGAACAAGGGAGACATTCTTATTGTATGAATTATCGGGATATCAACTATCAAGTTGATGAGTCATACTATGAAATGATAGAAGAAAAGAATTATTGAATGTAAGTTGAGACAAGTATCGAGTATAATAGAGAACTAATTTAGATTCATATAAGGAAGATTTATTATTGAGGCTATTCATCTTTTGAGATGTCTTATGGAACATCTTAGAAAAAAAAGAACCTTTATATTGTATTTATTGATTTAAAACAAGCTTATGATAAGGTGCTAAGAGATATTCTTTGAAAAACCTTGAAAAATAAGTTATCTCATTTACGTACGTCAATCTTATAAGCAACATTATCATGGTGCACAAACATGTGTGAGGACTTCTTAAGGAATGATAGATTCCTTTAAAGTTAATATTTGACTATATTATGGATTAGCTGTAAGACTTAAACTCCATATTTGCGAGTTAACAAAGCATATTCAGGATGAAGTACCTCAATATATGTTATTTGAAAATGGCATTGTATTAGTGGATGAGTCCAAAGAAAAGGTTGATAGAAAAGTGG
The DNA here is from genome assembly GCA_036023115.1 of Brasenia schreberi. Taxonomy (NCBI): domain Eukaryota; kingdom Viridiplantae; phylum Streptophyta; class Magnoliopsida; order Nymphaeales; family Cabombaceae; genus Brasenia; species Brasenia schreberi. Next base: position 7,406,330 of record JAYKKT010000080.1, on the reverse strand, counting down.
AACTATAGAGAAAGTTTAGAAAATAAAGGTTTTCGACTTAGGACAAAGGCATAATATATTAAATATGGGTTTGATCATTTGGTTACTTCAAATGACATAGAAATTAAGATTGACATACGTTATATCTCTTTTGAGGAGATTTTTAAGTATTTAGGATATTTTTTTAAGGGATGAAAAAATTGATGGAGATGTAAAAGATTAATGCAGATTGGTTAAGATGAAGAGTTGTATCAAGTATTTTATGTAATAAGAAGATACCATTAAAGTTCAAAGCTCAATATTATTAGAGTAGCATTAGACCTATTATGTTATATGGTTTTGAGTATTAGGCAGTTAATCATTAACATATACAAAAGATGTTTGTGGCATAAATGAAGATGTTGAGATGAATGTATGGTCCCACAAGGAAGGACCATATATGTAATAAGGTTATTAGGAACAAGCTAAGAGTAAGAGGAATAGATGATAAAATAAGGAAAAATAATTTAAGATGGTTTGGATATGTGGAAACGCGACCAAAGGAAGATCAATAAGGTGGTGTCAAAAACTAGATGGTGAGAGAAAGACCACAAAATTGTCGCAAGGAAAGAACAAAGGATAATCTAGTTTTTATTGAGTCAGTAAACTATTATCATATCGTAGGATCGAGCTCAATGAAAACAAATAATCCATGTAGGTGACCCCATCTAGTATGGGAAAAGGCTTATTTGTTGTTGTTGTCTCTTAGAAGTTAGACCATGCAGCTATGGGACAAATACCACAAAAGTATGGTTTCATTTATATAGGTTATTTCTATTTCACCATGTTTCTTGGTGCTGCTTAATGATTCAGTTGCCAAGTTCGGGGATCTGCTGGTTTTGTCCACAGTTTCTGTCTTGTCTTAAATGATGCTGCTCAGACGTAATAAGCAAGATTGTTTTCAGTATCATTTCAGCAAGTCACTGAATAGTTCTCTAGGTGCTTTGACTGTTCGAAGCCTAATTCTGGAAAAGGTGGAAGCTTGGCACTTATGAAATTGGTTACTTTACTAATAAGTATATGTGAAAGAGTATCAGGATTTTACATGGCAAATGCTGTTATGCTTAATTTCATGTGTGATTAACTTCTTAGTATTATTCTAGTAATTGGTAGCCATGATGTTTCCATGTATGACTATAAGCACGCTCTACTAGATACCTTTAAGAAATACTTAGCTAGAAGGCATGCTCGATTGAGCTCTGGTCCAAGGCTCAAACTCCACCTTTATTGAGCATCTCAAGGTCATCTCATTAGGCTCATCTCTTCTTTGAGCTTGAGCTCGGCTTTCCATGGTCAAATGCTATCTGTTGAGCTATGTGGACACTTTTCTTCATATTATATAGAAAGGAGTAAGGGGCACTCCCTGTTGGTCGTTGATATTTGACTGAAATTTTGCCAAGTACCAACACAAGCTGTTGAAATTGAAACACATTTCACTTTGACACACCACTAGATTGTAATAAAACAGGTAAGTTTCCTGGATCTCCTTTATTGAATGAACAAATATACAAAGCTTGATTGTTTATTGAGTACATGAAGATTATTTATAGAGAGAAGAGTGAAAGCCAGCAGAACAATTGTCGGTTGTTGAAGATAAACGACTATTTTACTAATTGTTAGCCCAAGTGGCTCTAGTATCCGGGTGGCCTGGGTCCGTTGGGACATGATTTCAAATACAAACTTATGGGGCTTATTGGCCCAACTCTATTACATTTTAACACCCCTTCAAACTTACGATGTGTAACATTTTTCCACAACCAAACTATCAATTTGTTTATCATCCTCTATGAAGACCAATGAAGTATCAATACATAAATTCACTCAATTTCTAAAACCAACAAAACAATTTATGATATCTAATCCAAAAGACAAACAGAAAACGAGTCAAATAAGTTCATGAAGTTGATTTGCTCTAATATAAAGAAAGTCATTTGATAGAAAACATTGTTATCATCCAAATAGGATTGTCTATTATAATAAATAGGTTCATAAATCACTACAAACTTGTGATATTGTAAGGGGACCTTGGTATATCAAATATGTTGTTTAAGGCAAAGCTCAAGCCATCAAATCAAACAAGCTTTTTAAGGTTAAGATCAAAACCCGTCAAGTCAAACAAGAGCTCAAACTCGAGTTTTAAGGACAAACTCAAACCCAAACAAGTTTTTTAAGGCAGAGCTCAAAACCTTCATACATATAATTCTCAAGGCCGTTAAATATCATTTAAACTCAAAAGTGATTCTATAGTTTAAAAAATAAGACAATCCATTAAGATGATCAAACCAAGTCAAAGGGATCAACTTCATGTTTTTCAAAAAAAAATCTCACAACTTAAAGCAATTTTATCAAATACGCGTTAATCAAGATAACTATAAGTGTTTTTTCAATATTGATTACTCTTTAATCAAAATGCCAACAACATGGAGCATCTTAATCACAAAGATCTCTAACAAAAGACCAACAAACAGATATCATAATCTCATGAAAAAGCAACCTTAAAGTTATCAAGATCACAAAACTTCAAATAAAAAGAAGTGCATCTTCAAATATCAATTAATTTCAAACAAAAGGCCACCAACAAGAAGCACCTTAATTACGAAGGTCTTCAACAAAAGGCCAACAACATGGATCTTAGTCATACAAGCAGATGAAACTTATTATCAACAAACATTTTTCCAATTCATTTAACAACAAATTTTTATTTCTCAAATAACAATAAGTGCATCTTTAGACATTAATTAATTTCTAACAAAAGGCCAACAACATGAAACACCTTAATCACAAAGGTATTCAACAAAAGTCTAACAACATGAATCTCAATTATACAAGAAGATGCAACTTATTGTTGTCCAATAAATACATTTTTTTATCCAATCAATAGTCAAGTTTGAAATCATCCTAATGTGGCAAAACATTTTTCCTCTAAACATGCAAATAAACAATTTTTTCTTCTAAACGAGATAATAAGCAATTGATCTAGCAAATGTTAAAAATAGAAAAGTTGGAAATATCACACCTGGATGGACTCGTATCTAAATATCAAGCAAGATAAAATCGGATCAAATGACCAGATTTGGATTTAGATCCAACAAGAATTTCATATGTAATACAAAACAAGTTTGGATTGAGGATCATATCCAGGACCTAATTGCATATAAGTATAAACGCCCGTTTACAAAACGCAAAACGTTGCAAGCCTATCATTCTCTCTCTCCTACATCACTGCCTCCCCATCTCCCTCTGGATTATCATAAAGAGAGTCCACCCTCCCATTCCCAAAACCTTTTCTTCCAAATGACCCATCATTCCGCTCAAGCCATGGAGCAGTCGTGGCATCAACATCCTTGATCTTTGTCGACTCAAGCTTCTCCTCGATCTTCTTGCAGTCCTACCCCTTCTTGGCCAACACCTCCTCCCTTGGCCTTGCCTCCTTGAACAGGTTCGCACCCTTGGGCCTCTGTGTGGTCCGAGAAACACTCTAAGCTTATTGTTGATCAACCTTCCTATTCAACGGTAACGCCCTGGGCTGCAACACAAGATGAGGTCATGCTATCGGCCTTGAACCATTGCTATCTTCCGCCTTCCTTCCCCACGAGTCCACCGCAACCCCTCCGTTGAACATTTCAAATTGCGGATGACCTCCTTCCCGCTCTCTGTGCCCACCAAAACCGCTTGAGGATGTCGCATATCTGCTCTTATTTGAACTCCAATTATTCGATTCGTTCACCTTTAATTTGATTCGAAGAAGCCCTTTTTGCCTTGTTGGTACCGCTCCCAAACCCTTCATTATTACGGTCATGTCCTTAGGATCAAAAACCGCCACCAAGCCTTCCATGCTTGAGTTCCTTAGGGGAGTGTTTCGGCAAGGGACATACAGGTCATAGAAGGGTGGGAGTTTGTATCTCTTGGGCTTGTATGTCTCAACATCGGGGAAGTCACTGGGAGTCCCAATTCGGCGAGCCGCGCCAGCCACCAAAAGGCAACTACCGAAGATATGAGTGTCTTCGCTACCGAGAACTTCTTTATGGTTAAGGCATCTTCTGCTCAACTACCATTACTCTCCCGCATCGCCTCGCTGTTGTCCACCCATAACTGATAACACGTCCGCTTGAGCCGCACAACTATATCTATCAACTAAGGAGACAAAGTTGTACCACAGTCGTCGTCGTTCAACTCATGGATGACCCTCATCGCATCATCACCCAATTGCTCACTGCCACCCAAACCACAGAAACCTTATCACCCAGCTGCTCGCCGCCACCCAAAGGATAGAAGCCTTTGATTAGACTCTGATACCGTGTAATAAAATAGGTAAGTTTATTGTATCTCCTTTATTGAATGAACAAATATACAAAGAAGCCACAAAGGGTGTAATTGTTTATTGAGTACATAAAGAGTATTTATAGGGGAAGAGTGAAAGCCAGTCGTTGTGCTACTCGTTGCTGAAGGCCTAACGGCTATTTTACTAGCCGTTGGCCCCCTGATGGCCCAATTGCTCTGGTGTCTGATGGTTCTGACCCAAGTGGCTTGGGTCTGTTGGGAACTGATTTCATATACAAACTTATACATTTTAACATAGATACCTTAGGCCCACTCGGTTGATGTTCATATCTTCATAGAGAAATTGTCCCTTGTCGCATGTGAAAGAATTATGTTTGTCCATGCTTTTTCTTTGTGCTGCTTTGAACTTGTTCTTTTTCACTGCACGCTCAGAGATTGTGGAATTCGCTTGGACCTTTTTCTTTTCTTTTACTTAATTCTTAATTTGGGAATATTAACTCTTCATTTTATGTATAAATTGTATGAAGCTTGATTAGGCTTGCAAGCAGCTTGAGATGAATACTGATGAGCTCAAGGCAGTTTTTTGACATGTCAAACTTGGCTTGAGAACGACAAACACTGACTGGAGTTCTACTTATTGTTGAGCTGATCTTGAGTAGCTCAGCTCGCTTGGGCCCTAATTAAAGCCAGGATTACCAATCTAGTAACTGAGGCTTACCACACTAACCTCTTGTGGCTTACAACGAAAACAGTCGGAAACCATGTCATAAAAGAAATGGTATCTTTGGTTTCACAAGTATGAATTTTGCTACACTAAGAAGCAGGAGAAATGTGTAATAAGGGTTACAGAAAAGCCACAAAATAAGCAAAACCAGAAGTATAAAAAGATCCAAGCTGAAATTGAAAGAGAATTTAATGTAAAGTGAACTGAGAATCCAATAAAGAAAGAAAGATAAAAACAGTATAACACCTAATCATATGGAAAAGTAGTATATTTTCTAACTAATACAATATAAACTATTTTAGTATTGCTTTTTCACTTGTAGATGAAAAACTTTTGGATATTGTTTTTAAGCTCTCTTGTTTAGTGCATTAGTAAAAAAGCATACAGTAAGTACCTGAAATGCGCATGAAGTGTATCAAAAACCAATGGAGAGTAGGTGCGAAGAATGCAAGCAGTGTAAAATAAGAATGACAAAGCAAGATCCGCATATTGTTTCACAAAATGAGGATTGTGAAGCTTTTGGAGAAAAAATTGTAGATGTGGTTCCACTTGTACGCTAGGCACATTTGGCAACCTTGACTTAGTATCTACGATTGCTGGTGGTGCATTTGTAAAGCTTCTTAGTTCATTTCTACATGTTTGTAATTAATTTCTTACTTGGGTACTTGGGTCTTTATCTATAGCAAGCTTTGAATGGTCTGGATGAAGGAGCCTATGCCTAATGTTGGAATATAATGAGCTGCGGTTGAGTAGTTTGGTGGTCCTTCACTCTCTATTGCATTCTATCTCATCGTATGACATTTTGTTCTGCGATAGGTTTCTGGGGGGTGATAATGGAAAGGTTGACAGAACAGTCGGCCTTAGTGTCAAACTATGGAACATCCTTGTACTTGTTTCTCAAGCTAAGCATGATCCTTTTTGCTTTTGTTTATCATTCTTCCATCCATTGCATTTGAACATTGATATCTCATCATGACACTACAGGCTGGTATTGGAGCTTATGGCATCAGTTGACAGTGAAAATAGGCCCTACCAACAGAGCATCTTTTTCCTTTGTTTTTTTTAAAGGTCTTCCAATATGTATTTTCTGTCACTTGTTTTTCAGAGAAAATGTTTCTTTGCTTGTCTTTTTCATTATTTTTCAAAAGAAAAACCAATTCTCCTTTATCTATCTTTATAAATCCCCCTGGATGAAGAATAAAATGATTTGGTTCAAATTTCTTTGTTTGTTTTTGCTCATTATTTTGTGAAAGAACAAAAGATTCTCCTTCATCTATCCTGTAAATCCCTGGGTGAAGAATAAAATGATTTTTGTTCAAATTTCCTAGAAGAGAGGCAAAATCATATACGAGAGGGAGGGCATGATGGGTTCCTCATGGTCAAATTTTCAAATCTTTTGCCTCCAATAAAGTTATTAATTGGAAATTTTTGTTGCCGTGTTGCCCAACTACGTCCGATAGTAGTAAACAAGAGTAAAAGTTTCCTAATAGTCCAATGTTCAAATCCATTAGAATAACCCACAACAGGGATTTCAATTCACTTATTATGAGTACCTTTCTCATAGAATGGGTGAAAAGATGCATCACAGGTCCACAAAATGACGAAATATTCACTGTTTTAAGTTGTGTTACAAGTCCTGTTATCATTCTTGACCCTCGATACAATATGCATGTGACATGTATTATAGGCACAGTAAGGATTGTTTTTGAAAAAATTCCAAAATGTTATAGTCACATGCTTCAGAAAAAAGAAAAGAAAAGCAGTACTGCCCATTATATAACAGTAAAACATGAATGTCTAATGATAATTATGTTAATAATACAATATGCGTGTGATGCCCGTCAGGATGAGTGATACACCCATATCTCATTTATGCACAATATAAATATGATACATAAGGCATTTGCATAGAATGTTGTATGGCTTATCAAATGGCTGCCTTGTGTTATGTAGTGTTACATATCACACTGACTGCACAGAATGATACGTACAAACACTGATCGTCTTTGGACCTAAAGACCTTGACTTACATGGTGCCATAATTGCTGCCATTTTGGCTGTCAGGTTGTAAGTATCTTGTCCATTGGTCTGTCACTGCCACCATTGTCAAGCAAACTGGTGTCCAGTTTTTGCTCAATGCTGTTTCTCTAGATTTGTTTGTGATACTGCACTGAACTCGACATTTTCTCCCAGAAGGCATACTAAACTCAATATAAAATATGTAGTGTTATACTGTACTGTCTGATGAAAGATAATTAATAAAAGTATACCTGCATGTGTTATGTTTTATGCGGTCCCCATGGTTTAGCAATTGTCTGTTGATTATGTATTGGTATTGACACTGTGACACAAAACTTTTGACCCTTTCTCCAATCATTGGCATTTATAATTATTTTCTGAATTGCAATGTAGGCACTGTGTATATCTGGTGTATCTGTTGCAAGGCATGTAAATGGAGTGAAAGAAGGCAGAGCTGACATGATAATATCAGTGAGTGTTTATATACTTGCTACTTTTTCTGTAGTGTGTTGCAATAGTAGATCTTCACCAAATCATTACTTGGTCACAAATAGAAAATTGGGTGATGTAAATAGAGACCAACAAAATCCTTGACAGTGACATTTAGGTATCTGAAACTTGTAGGAGGAGATAAGCTAAAATTTCATTACTGATGAATGTATTATATGCAAGTGTTAACAAATTATATGATTAAAGTGATGTCGTGTATTTTACTCCTAAAGTTCAGTTTATGTATACTTTTGCTAGTTTTCTGCTCCTATGATCTATTATGTATCATAGTTATGTGTAACTTTATACCTGTGTTGTGTTTGCAAAGCACTTTGTTTTGTTTCTCATTAATGTTTTTTTGTTTCACAACTTGTATTTTTTATTTATGAAATATGCTGCATATATGTATCTGGTGAATCTTTTAGTTAGTTATATTTAATGATAGTGTATCACTAAATCCACTATAACTCCAATATATCCATGCTATCTCTATATTAGGGCCGAGAACTGATTGCCTGCCATCTGTTATTTATCACATAGCTTCATGTAAACCACTGTTACTACTTTTATATGTTTGACATGCAGTGGGCACTCATTTACTCTGTGATTCTCCTAATAAAATCACTTTGACCTGTATCATGTACATTGTCTAAATCAACAAACATAATCTGTATTACTTCCTCTTAACCTCGGATCTATTCCATTAAGTCCTTGATAAATTTATGCCCCTTATAGTAAACAGTGGATCTAGTCTGTGGCTCCGCATGATATGTTTTAAGTCCTTGATAAGTTTATGCCCCCTATAGATATGGTTTGGCATGGGAACTGGTCTCTTAGGACCTTCTAAGGTGGCCGTCTGCTAAGGGGTACATCGAAAAAACATACAAGTAACTTACTGATGCTTAGTGTGTTCAATATTAGGGGTTTGATTTGTGAATGCTTGCATGCATGTATATGTATGTCCGTGCTAATGATTTTCTATAGCTGTTGTATGCTTATTGGAGACTATTAATTAGTTGCTGTTGCTGAATGTGTGGTTGACTGCGTCTCTTGCACTATCTAAACATATTATTTCATCTGTCACGTAGGTTCTTCTAAAGCAAGCAGGTTTGAAACTTCAGGACAATGTAAGTTCTCACATAAATGTGGTTTTCTGTTTTCTTTAATCTTTAACCCGTAGATGCCTTGTCTGTGACTACAATCATAATGCAGATGACTACTCTATGCCACTGTCTGTTCTACTGCTTCACTACTCAAGTTCCGAAGCCATGAGATCTCCACTGATTCTTGATTCTGGCATTTGAAGTCATAAAAAATAATAAAATGCAAAAAATTGGGATTGGCTCTTTTATGTTATAATGTGTATTCCACAATTGTCTCCAAAATAAGCTTAATATGTAAGTCCTCAACACGTGAAATCGTCACAAAACAAATGTCACTTCAAGAAATAAATCTACTTCTATTAAGGAATCTGGTACAATTCTTGGAAAGTCAAAAATATGCAACAGGAGTAGAAAACTTTACCAGACAGGAAACTTCTCAATCATGACTGTATGTTAACTTTCAAGTGTAATGATTGAACTTTTGCTTTTAATGAACCATATCTTGTTTAATTTGTTTGTGAGTTGTTTTCAGTCATTTTGCTGGAATCTCTTTCTTTATGAGATATCATACAAGTCAAGAAGACAAACTAATAGTAGTGCATTTATGACGCCTTTTAAATCAAGAAAAAGAAACTAATCTTAGTGCCCCTTGTAGAGATGACTTCTGCCTTAGGTCTTTGTGATAGAATTCTAAGCAAATGAAGGCTGCACATAAGAACTGTATATCTCTTGTTCTTGACGTGCATCATGCAACAATCAAAATTAAGAGTTTGTTGTTTTTGATGCATCATTTCTTTAGAAATAACAATAAACACCACTGTCTTGTGCAATGCATATGAGGTTCACTTCAATTATGCTTTTAGTTGGCCAAGGGACTCGATTTGGCTGGTCCGCCTACATACATGTTTCTTTTTATAACTAAGCCTTTTCTCATACAGTCGACTAAATGGATTCTTTGCTTCCATAAGGTTGGATTTTATGCCATGTTAGCAGTTAACTTGAGAAGCTAGATCATTCTTTATTGTTTCCTTCCAATACTTTTGTGGTCTTACTCTCCCTCTTTTAACATAATCACTATCTAGTTTCTCACACCTTCTTACTAAAGCTTCCTTTGATCGCCTTTACATGTTGAAACATTGTTAAACAGTTTTTCTTGATTTTATCACCTACTAATGCGACTCCCAATTTGTCTCTAATAACCTCATTAAAAATATTGCCTTCTCTTATGAGTAAGCATATTTATTTATGCCATAGACATCTTTCGCACATGTTGATAAACTGCCCAATACTCAACACCATATAATATAGCAAGTCTAATCGCTACTCTAAAATATTTACGTTTTGACTTTAGTGGATATCTTCATCAATTTTTTTCATACCTCTGAAAAATTGACTAAGTATTTAAAACTTTCTTTTTTGAGGAATACAATGTGTATAAATCTTAATTTCCTACCCAAATGGTCAAGCATGCATTCCACCTACTCTATCTTTGTTCTTCCAAGTCAAAAGCCTTTCTTTTCTAATGTTTCTTATAGTTTCAATTTCTTGTAATTGTTTTCTTAGATTCATCTAGCCGACCCCGTCTAGTATGGGAAAAGGCTTAGTTGTTGTTGTAGGCTTAGTTGTTGTTTTCTTAGATTCATCGGAAAACACAATGTGAGTCATGAATAATATATGCCGAAGTACTTCATCTTGAATATGCTTTATTAACTCGTCGATAACCAAGATAAATAGATATGAACTTAAAGTTGATCCTTGAAGTAATCCAATATTAACTTCAAAGAAATCCATCATTCACTCATGAGTCCTTACGCATGATTGTGCACCATGATGCATCTTTTTTAAGATCGATTATGTTAATGGGATACCTTTCTTTCTAAGATTCTTGAAGAAAATATGTCTTGGTAATTGGAAGTTTTTTTAGTTAATAAATACAATATAAAGGTTCTTCTTTTTTGCTCTAAAATGTTCTAGGAGGCATCTCAGGACAAATAGCCTCGAGTAAATCTCCCTGGTTGGTTGTTCGTTGTGCTTGAAACTTGTCTTAACCTTTATTTAATAATTCTTTCCTATAATTCTTTTGTATGACTAATCAATTTGATACTTTGATAATTTGGACTCATTTTGTCCTAAAGTTTTACCAACCTTTATAAGTCTGAGAGCCTCTTTGACCCTTTTGAATACAATTATAGAAATTACGTTCATATACTCTTCTAACTTCAACTCTCCTAAACTAATACTAGTACTTATATTTTGGTTGAAAAGATTGTGAAAACTATTTTTGATATCATCGTTTGTTACTGGATTCTTCTTATTCTTATTCTTGATGCATTTTACAAAAGTAAGGTCGTTAGTTTTCCTCTCTCTAGTCTTAATTATCTTACAAATATCTCTTTCACATCTTTTGAGTTGTTTTTAATGTAATTCCTCTCAAAATTTAGCTTTTGTTCCACTAATGACATTTTTTCTTGTTTCTCTACATTCTTATAAGCCTTCTACATTTCATAGGTCTTGTTGGTATAGTGCAATTTTTAATATATCCTTTTTCCTTAATTTTATCTTTTATTGCCTCACTCCACCATTAAGCCTCTTTTTAGCTCGGACACCTCCCTTGGATTTACCTAACACATCCTTTACCACTTTCCTAATATACATTGTTCATGCCATTGGTTATACTTACATAATTCCAAGCATCTTCTTGAAGAACTTTTTTAAATATATCTTCTTTCACTTGTAAATATATTTTTTTCTCGTTTTTGAGGTTCTACCATTTAGTCGAGTTCAAGTTGTAATGAAGATGGGGCTTCAAGGAAGTGACAGAAGTTTCATGAATACATATCACCACAAAGTAGCAATCTCAAAGCCTTAGAAAAGGCTACAACCAAGTACAATGAAGGCATACTGAAAGAGTAATGAACATAAAGCCTTAGAAAAGACTATGGCCATGTGCAACGAAGGCACATCGAAAGATTAATGTATACAAAGCCTTCGAAAAGGCTATAGCATACAACAAATAAATAAAAATACTCTTATTGATTAGCCACTAAGAACCTTATGAAATATGTACATGAAGAAACTTTATATAGGAGAAGGAGAGATAAAAAAAGTAAAGGAGGCCAACCAGCCCCCAACGGCTTGCTGGACTAGCCGTTAGGGCTTGTCACCAATGGCCATTCTGCCAGAGCTTCTGGACAAGACTCGAATGTCTTGGTGCCTCGGTCATGTCATAATTTAAATAATAAATAAAATTATATTTTAAAGAAAAATAAAAATAAATAAAAATGGAAAAGTACATTTCTTAACACCCCTCTATCAAACTTATGGTACCATGACCGAAAGTTTGCCAACTAGAAAGTAAACACCGTAAGTTTGTCCAGTTATTGGAGAAGTAACTCGATCAACAAAATATATAATCAACCAATAGCCATACTTCTTTCTTTACATCAAATGAAAATATTTTGAACAATATTGACTAACTAACCTCCAACCAATAGCCAACAACACGAAGCACCTTAATCACAAAGGTCTTCAACAAAAGGCCAATAATATGGAGGCATTAATCAAATGAAAATATTACTTTAAAGATCATAAGTTATCAACAATAAGTGCATCTTCAAACAATGATTAAGTTTTGTCTAAAGGCCAACAATATAAAGCTCCTTAATCACAAAGGTCTTTAACAAACGACTAACAACATGAATCTTAATAAAGTCAAGAGATGCAACTTATTGTTTAAAACACACTTTTGATCCAATAACCAAGTTTGGAAAGCATCTAAAAAATTTAATACATTTTTCTTTATAAACAATTGATACAGTTAAAGTTGCATATAAATAAGTTGGAAATAACACACCTAAACAGTGTTATCCGTATCGTATCGGTACGTATGTACAGTGTTGTTCGACAAGTATCATATCATGTATCATTTTGGTCCACAATACGGGCATATCGTAGCGTAATGTATCGTGCTTTAATATTAAAAAAATAGTAAAAATCCAAAAAAGTAAAAAAAGCAGAAAAAATTGATAATTGCAAAGAATTCATATAATGCAAAGTTTAGTACATATTGATCATTCACCATTGAATAATTAAAAAATAAAATAAAATATTTTGAAGCAAAAAATGAAATACATTTACATTTACATATTGTAATCAGGATCATCAACTAAATAATCTTCATTTTCTCCTTGCTGAAGATCCTCACCACCTTCTGCTTCAAAATCAAAATCTTAACCTCCTTTATAATGTTGAGATTAACGAGAAACAAACACTTTATAAATAATAAAAACAACTTACATCACGAGCTCATCCATGGAGTGGTCAGCCACATATTTTCAGCTGCCTCCTTCCAATCACGATTTCTCACTTAAGACTCTAACCCTAATGACTCACTAATTTATACTAACAATCTAACTTGAAAGACAAAACTACCCCTAGTAAGTGGCTGGTAGGATACGGGTCCTAATGGATCCAAGAAGATCCATTAGGACCCATATTACATTTATTTACATAACTTACTAGGTCTATTACGCTTACTTACATAATTAACTAAATTTACATATAAACTAAATTCTACATCTAGACAATCAAGATTCAAGTTGATCTCCAACGCGCCCCCTCAAGTTGAATCTTGGAGATTTGTAATTTTCAACTGTAGAAGAGTTTTCTGGAGTCCTCCTGCTAATGATGGTTTTGTGAGAATATCTGCTAATTGCCGTTTTGAACATACATGAATGAGATAAAAAATGCCTTATGAAATCTTCTCTCTGATGAAATGACAATCTATCTCAATATGTTTGGTCCGTTCATGGAAAACTGGATTGAGTGCCATTTGAAGGGCTGCTTTGCTATCTGTGTAAAAGGGAACTGGAGTAATTATTTTTAGACCAAGTTCTGTCAGCAGAGATAATACCCATAATCCTTCGCATATACCCAATGCAATTGCACGATATTCAGCTTCTGCACTAGATCTAGATACCACATATTGTTTCTTACTTTTCCAAGATACAATATTGCCCTCTAAACAGACCACATAACCAGAAGTTGATTTTCTGTCTGTCTTTGAACCTGCCCAATCAGCATCAGAGTATATCTTCAGGTCTAGTGATGAATTGGAGGTATATAATAAGCCATATGTTATTATAGACTTCAAATATCGGATGATATGAAAGAAAGTATTCATGTGATATTTGGAAGGGTTATGCATCCACCTGCTAACATAACCAACTGATATATTTTCTTTGACATAGGAATAAGGCATTTCTCCTATAAACAACTTCTATACCTAGAAAATAATTCAGTCTTCCCAGATCCTTTAAGTCGAATAGAGTGTTGAGTTTCTTCTTTAAATCAATAATGCCTGCAGTATCATCTCCTGTAATAACATATACCAGTAATATTATAATTTTTTGACCTTGTTCGATGAAGAGAGTATGATCACTAATGCATTATGTAAAACCAAGGGTTCGAACCCCATCGCTAAATTTTTCAAACCATACTCGTGGAGACTGTTTCAATCCATAGATTGATTTCTTTAATTTGCATACCTTCTCTTGTTCCTGTCCACAACCATATCCAGGGGGTAAGTCCATATAAATATCTTCTGTGAGATCACCTTGGAGAAAAGCATTCTTCACGTCCAATTGTCATAGTTCCCATTCTTTGTTGATTGCCAGACTTAATAGGATTCTGATAGTATTCATCTTGGCTACAGGAGCAAATGTTTCTGTATAATCAATCCCATACGACTGACTATATCCCTTAGCTACTAACCTCGCTTTATATCTTTCTATATTCCCATCAGCCTTATACTTGACAGAAAATACCCACTTTCATCCCACAGTTTTCCTTCCTGATGGTAGATGAGTTAAATTCCAAGTTTGGTTGCGCACAAGGGCTGAAATTTTCTCTTCCATAGCAGCTTTCCATTTTGGAAGTTGCTTGGCTTTTCGTATGTTCTTGGAACAAATGTATTCTCTGCATTCATTACAAACAGTTGATATTCTCTTGGGAAATCAGAATAAGATACCATTTTTTCCAAGGCATACTTCCCGACTGCACGTTTACCTTTCCTGATAACAATAGGTAGATTATCCGATTCACTGTCTGGAGTACCTGGAGTAACTGGAGGAAGAGATAAATCTGATTCTTGATGTAAATTTCTATCACCTATCGGATCTGGAAAAAATATGTTTTGGTTACCTCTATTATACACTTGTCACTCCTTCTCTTCATTAATGGATGGAATTTCAGCAGGAGGAAGTGGAAACACCTGAGTGAACTGCATATCTGATGAGGAATCTTCTTGTATTTTATAAAATGGTGTGTCTTCGTGAAAGGTCACATCCATTATAACATAAAATTTCCTCCTTAATGGATCATAACACTTATATCCCTTCTGAGTAGTCGAGTATCCCAAGAAAATACACTTGACTGATCTTGCATCTAATTTGTCTCGAGCCCCTTGATAAATATGAATAAAGCAAGTACAACAAAAAACTCTCGGGAGTACATGAAACTGTTTCTGAGATGGACATAAAGAGTGGAAGGGACTATTTCCACTAAGAATCCTGCTTGGCATGCGATTTATAAGGAACACAAATGTAAGAACCGCTTCACACTAATAAGATTTTGGTACATTGCTTCCAATTAAGAGTGTGCGCGCCACTTCTAAGATATGTCGATTCTTCCTCTCAGCAACACCATTTTGTTGAGGTGAATGAGAGCATGATGTTTGGTGTAAGATTTCACGCTGTAAAAAATAGGAGTGAAGAGATTGAGACATAAATTCTCCACCATTATCACTGCAAATTTTTTTTTATAGTACTCTGAAATTGATTTTGTATAAACTGACAGTATACTGGGAGGATCTTCTTCACTTCATCTTTAGTCTTCATAAGATAAATCATAGTAAATCTAGTACAATCATCAATAAATGACACAAAGTACTTATATCCCTGCACAGAAGTCGTAGAGCACGGGCCCCAAATATCAGAATGTACAAGATCAAATGGAATAGAAACTCTATCTTCATTTAATGGAAATGAAATACGGTGATGTTTTGCCTTCTAGCAAGTTTCACAATTCAACTTCACATCATTACAAGTACTAAATTCAGGTAATAACGACTTTATTTTTGAAAACGGTAAATGGCCTAATCGCCTATGCCAACGGGGTATATCTTCTATTTGCTTTTCTGTAATGGTAGATGATTGTAGTGCAGATCCCTTAATATCTTCGCAAAAGTAGAGGCCTCTCTTTATGTTACCCTGACCACAGATCTTCCCTGTCTTGATTTCCTGAAATACACATCCAGTAGAACCAAATGTTATTCTACATTTCAGATCCTCAGTTAAAGCAAATACAGATAATAAGTTCACTGATATGTTTGGAACATATAAAACATTGTGTAAAGTTCCAAAGGATGTAATAACACTTCCTCTTCCTACAATCAGAGTAAGAGATCCATCTGCTAGTTTGATATTGATGTTTCCCTATGTCAATTCATACGTATCAAAGAATTCTCTCCTGCTGATCATATAGTCTGTAGCTCCAGAAGAAGTAGATGGCAATTGTGAATCATTCAGGCGTGCCTTTAACAGTTCAATTTCCTTTTTCATATCAGCCAACGAAGTTGAGGTGTTTTCAGTCTTTTGTTTATCAGTCTGATCACTGTTGAAATATACCTTAGATTTATTCTGAAAGTAAGTAGGCTTTCCAACCAGATCCCAGCAAGTTTCCTTGGTGTGTCGAGATTTTCCACAATGGGTGCAAAGTAACTTATCCTTTTCGTTAGAAGTCGGTCCAGATCTACCTCTGCCTCTACCATAGCTTTCTCTTCCACGAGCAAAGGGTGGAACATACGCATTCTTCCCGACAAATGCTGAGGTCTCAGTATTGATTTTGGTTTCATTTTCTAAATGTTTCCGGTCTTCTTCCTGAAGAAGAAGTGAATATACTGTACTCAAGGAGGGAAGTTCTTCTCTGCTGAGAATGTTGTTCTTTACTGCTTCGTATTCTGAAGAGATGCCCCATAGAAGATCAAACACCTTACGTTCTTCAAATTCTTTGTGTCGCTCCTGTGTACACGTCTGACATTTGGTTTTTTAATACAATTGTAATTCTTCTCACAAACCTATGAGTTCTGCATAATATTCACTGACTGATCTACCTCCCTGTCTGCACTTTCTGATCTTTTCAATAATATCGTACTTTTTTGCAATATTCTTCCTCTGCGCATATGCCTCTTGGGCTGCTAGCCAAATGTCCTTTGTTGAATCTAAAAACATAAAAGTGCTGCCAATTGAAGGTATCATAGATTGTATAAGCCAAGCACTAACAAGTGCATTTTTCCTACACCACCGAGAATACAGGGATATGTAGTAGGAGGTTTGGGAATTTCTCCTGTCAGATAGTCTCATCGCCCCCTGGCCATGACAACAAGCTCCATAGATCGGGCCCATTGGAGATAATTTTTTCCATCAAGTTTTAGATTTGTAATTTGGAAGGTTTCTCCTTTAACTGAGAAATTGTCACAGCCTTCGGGAAGTTTATTTCTATCCATTCCCTCTGACTGTCTTTAATGTCACTAGTACAGATTACTTTCTCCACAAAAACTGGTACCCAGTTGGTATCTAATATAATCACTAGATCTTAATCAACAAGATAAACAATCCTTTTTTTTTCTCGTGAACCTATAGCGCGTCTCGTCTTCAAGTTGCCGTGATCTTGATCTAAATCGCAAATATAATATCAAATCTTCAACTTACCTTGAATACTTGTACTAGTCGTCCAAAAAAAAAATTCTGCACATCCACAATTTCTGCAACTTCTCACGGGACTTGCTTGAGGCTGATTTTCAAAGCCTTATGCCAAACTTTTTAAAGAAAAAGCTCTGATACCATGTTGAGATTAACGAGAAACAAACACTTTATAAATAATAAAAATAACTTACATCACAAGCTCCATCCATGGAGTGGTCGGCCACATATTTCCAGCCGCCTCCTTCCAATCACGATTTCTCACTTAAGATTCTAACCCTAATGACTCACTAATTTATACTAACAATCTAACTTGAAAGACAAAACTACCCCTAGTAAGTGGCTGGTAGGATACGGGTCCTAATGGATCCAAGAAGGATCCATTAAGACCCATATTACATTTATTTACATAACTTACTAGGTATATTACGCTTACTTACATAATTAACTAAATTTACATATAAACTAAATTCTGCATCTAGACAATCAAGATTCAAGTTGATCTCTAACACATAATGTTGCTGCGCTCCTTCCAAATTAATCCATGCAATGTCTTCTTTAGTTAAGAGGGCATTTTCTTCGTTATCTTCCATAATTCAGTCTTCTAATATATCAAAATTATTCAAACTTATTGGATCAAATTGGCTTTTTTTTCTATTTATCTTTTTTAATTGCCTAAAAGAAAAAAAGATAAGTAATTAGTAAATAACATTAACAATTGAAGTCAAACAATATATTGAATTGAATCTTTAAGTACTAAACTACTAACTAATAGAAGATTACCTTTCGCAAAGCTGTATATTACAACGGATGAAAACTAAGTCATTCAGTCGTTCCAACCAGTTGCACTTTTTGTACGGATGTGTTCAAAGACACTCAAATTCATTTCACAACCTGTTGCACTGTAGGTTTGACTCAAAACTCTTACTGCAAAATCTCTAAGGTTTGGGCAATCACTTCCAAACCTATTCCACCAAACATCTGTAGAAAAAGGCAAACATTAGAGACTTAATCCACAATAATATAAGATTTAAGAAACTAAAATATGAAGATAAACAATTTACCTCAACACATATTAGTGCGGTTGCGAATTGCTACAGGCAAACCCATTAAGTGAAGAGATAGATCTCTATCTCTCGATGTATAACATATGCTCTACTCTCATAAGGGATTAATCTATTTATACAATCAATAATGCCTTGATTAACCTTACCGTCCCTTTTGAAGCTTGGTGAGTACCTGAATGATGAGTTTAGATAATATGATGTTGCATGAATAGGCTGATACAATTGTTTATTCCATCTATTATCTATAATTTTCCACACACGTACATAATCTCTCTTTTTTCCATTAAAATTATTTCTAATAGCTTCTTTTGCCCTATCAATGGCTTAATAAAAGTAGTTCATAGATGGTTTCTCCTCGCTATCAGCCAATCTCAAAACTTTCATTAAAGGACATCTGATCCTCAACAGTCTAACACATGCATTCCAAAATGTACTTGTGAAGACTGTCTCTGAAATCTCATTCAACTTTTTGTTTCTTCTATTTTAAGGCAACTTTGCAAATTGTTGTCACTCATCTGAGGATAACATTCTCTTCGAAGCTTGCTTCTGTCTCATAATACTCTTATATATAAGAAATTAGTTGCAAATCGAGTTGCAGTTGTACGAAAAAGCTTTGCACTATATGTATATCTCCTCATCATACACAATAAAAAGGCATGGTTGTAGATAAATTTGGTGATATCTTAGCAACACTCAGTTGCTGCCTTTATCTCATCCGTCTCACCAATATCCTCAAGGATGAGATCTAAACAATGGGTTGTGCATGGTGTCTAATAGAAAGTCCCATAAATATCCGCTAACTCTTTTCTAACTGTTTTATAGTTAGCTATTCTCTAGCCCAATCTCACATATCACTTTATTAAACTCTTCCCTTAAGATCTTTACAATATGCCTCTCCTCTAAAATGTCTAGAGATCTCAAAAACATAAGTCCTTTAGGATAGTATACATGAAAGTTTAATGAGGTCCTTCCTCGCCTATTTATCCATATGTCTGCCATGATAGTGCATCCTGCCTCCTATGACTTTCTCAAAGTCGAACAATATTCTTGCACTTTAATGGCGGTCTTTTCTAATGTCTTTCCTCTCAACTTTTGATAAGAGGGCATTTTGTATCCTTGACCAATATTAGCAATTGCATCTGCCATTGCTTTAAAATAAAACTATTTGTTGCATTAAATGGAATGCATACATCATAAAGCCATCTACCCACTGCAAGGTCTACCTGATCATGCAGTTGTTCTGAAGGTATAGCAACACGAATTTCAAGTTGAGCACTAGGTGTAGTAATAGGAGGAAAAAACGAATGCATGCTAGAAGCAACTCTTTCTCTACTCCTTCCTAAGCTTTCTCTTCTACCACTTCCACTTCCAAAATCTTCACCTTCTTTCTCGTATTTGATGGTCAAGAACTACTACTACCAATCACTGTTCTACCATCTGAAGGAATACTATAAGTGAATCCAATAGCATTATATCTTCTTCAAACATCCCTAAAGCATCTTTTTGTTGTCTCCTCTCTTGTATGCTCTCAATCATCTAAGACGTTGCCATTTAATGCCTTCTGGCAAACTTCTAACTCTGCCCGTACAAGGAGCATTCTTTTCTAGTCTCTGCTAGGTGGTATTTCAATCGTGAAATTTCACCACTAACCACCTTCTTACAAAACAAACATCTGTTATTAATATGGAACCCTCAACTACTGTACCCCATTGTCATGCTGGATAATGAGACCGAGATTGGGAGTCTCTAACACCCCTTCCTTCCATCTCAATTGAGCACTTCAATTCAATAAAAAACTTAAAAATAAAAGCACTTTATAAATCTCCATTCTTCACATAACACTTAAATACAATGCCTCCCGTTTCATGAATGCAATAAAAATCATATCCACACACTTAATAACTTCGTATTTTGTCATTCAAAAAAAGAAAAACGCAAATAACACCAAAAACATCAAATACAAAGAAAAAAATTCAAAAACTACTCAAAATATACCACAATCCGAGTTAAAACTTAAGAGTCTTGCACGAACACCGTAGAGCACTTTTTGAGGAGCCTTAAACACCAAGGAGGGGGAGAACAAGTAAAAGATGGCTTGAGCTGCTCTAAAAAACCATAGAAACTTGCAAAAATACGGGTTTTGTTCGGCCAGGAACCCTTTATTTGGGTCCTTGGGCGTATCGTGCGATACGGCTAATATTGCGTACGTACGATACGATAAAACAATTCAATTTTTTTTTGCGAGTTTGTAGCCTCTGTATTGAATCAATTGTAGAGAGGGTTTCTACATCATGGACGGGTGTGGGTAAAAAAGTTAGTTCCGCTACATTGTCGCCCAAATATAGTGAATAATTTGCAGAGAGGGTATCGGCATTTTGATTATGGACGGATGCGGGGGTAAGGAAGCTAGTCCTAGATAATAAGATTCGTATTGGTTCTTGGAATATCGGAACATTATCCGGTAAGCTAATGGAGGTGGTAGATACTATGATTCAGAGAAAGATTCATATTCTATGTTTACAAGAGACAAAATGGGTTGGAGAAAAAGCAAAGGAGATAGAGGATACATGTTTTAAATTATGGTACTCATGTAAAGAAAAGGCTCGAAACGGAGTTGGTATTATCATAAATAAAGATTTAAAGGATAGTGTAGTAGACATACAACGATATGATGACCGAATCATGACGTTGAAATTAGTGTTAGGAGCAGAGGTTTTGAATATAGTTTGTGCTTACGCACCCCAAGTAGGACTAGAAGATAGTATAAAGACAGCTTTTTGGGAAGAGTTAGATAAGGTGATTCAAAAGATTCCACAAAGGGAGATGATTTGTTTAGGAGGAGACTTAAATGGACATGTCGGTTAAGAGGCATTAGGATATCAAGGTATTCATGGAAACTTTGGTTTTGGGGATATAAATGAGGAAGGTAGGGAGATTTTAAATTTTGCTATGGCATTTGATCTCTTTATAGTCAATATAATCTTCAAAAAACGAGATGAACATTTAATTACTTATAAGAGTGGCTTATCACAAACACAAATTGATTACTTTATTTGTAGAAAAAAAGATAGAGCGTGTTGTAAAGATTGCAAGGTAATTCCAGGAGAAAGCTTAACCACCCAACATCGACTTTTAGTTATGAATTTACAAATAAAAAATGGACAAAGAAGAAAAGAGTGCATCAAGCTATTCGGACTAAATGGTGAACCTCAAAAGCGAGAAAGAAGATATATTTAAACAGAAAGTCCTTTAAGGAGATGTTTGGAATTATGTTGGTACACCCTGTGATATGTGGAACAATATGGTTATACATATTAGGAAAGTGGCGAAAGATGTGTTAGGTGTATCTAAGGGAGGTGTACCAGCACAAAAAGAATCTTGGTGGTAGAGTGAAGTAGTGCAAAATAAAATCAAGGCAAAGAGGCCATGCTACAAATTACATTATGCTAAGAAAACTAGTGAAACTTTAGAGGCTTATAAGAAAGCAAAGAAGGAAGCAAAAAAGGCCGTGAGTGAAGCAAAAGCTACAATTTGGGAGGATTTATATAAAAAACTCAACTCAAAAGAGGGTGAAAGAGACATTTTTAGGATAGCTAGGGCTAGAGATAAGAAAACTAAAGATCTTAATTATGTTAGATGCATAAAAGACGAGGATGAAAAAATTCTAGTGGCAAATGATGATATAAGAAATAGATGGAAAAACTATTTTTATAATCTTTTTAATGAAAATAAAGATTTTAGTATTAGTTTAGGAGATTTAGCCAAGTCAGAAAAGTATATAAACCACAATTTCTACCGACGTATTCAAAAGAATGAAGTCAAAGAGGCTCTTAAACATATGAAGGGTGGTAAATCGGTAGGACCAGATAATATTCATATAGAAGTTTGAAAAATACTAGGAGAAATAGGAATCACTTGTCTCACAAGACTATTTAATGAAATATGGAAAAACCAAAAGATGCCCGAGGAATGGAGAGCAAGTACACTTATACCCATATATAAGAACAAGGGAGACATTCAAAATTGTGCGAATTATCGAGGTATCAAGTTAATGAGCCATACTATGAAATTGTGTGAAAGAAGTATCGAATGTAGGTTAACACAAGTATCAAGTACAACAGAAAACCAATTTGGATTCATGCCAGGCAGATCTACGGTTGAAGCGATTCGCCTTTTGAGACGTCTTATGAAATATTTTAGAGCAAAAAAGAAAGACCTTCACATGATATTTATTGATTTAGAAAAAGCTTATGATAGAGTACCGAGAGAGGTTCTTTGGAGAACTTTGGAAAAAAGAGGTATCCCATTGACATATATTAACCTTATAAGAGACATGTATGATGGTGCAAAAACATGTGTGAGAACTCATGAAGGAACGATAAACTTCTTTGAAGTTAATATTGGGTTACATCAAGAATCAACTTTAAGTCCATACTTATTTATAATGGTGATGGATAAACAACAACAACAACAACAACAACTAAGCCTTTTCCCATACTAGACGGGGTCGGCTACATGGATTCTTTGTTTCCACAGATCTCTATCGTGTGCCATGTTAGCAGTTAACTCCCAATAAGCTAGATCATTCTTTATTGTTTCTTTCCAACACTTTTGTGGTCGTCCTCTACCTCTTTTAATACTTTCCAAATTTAGGTTTTCTAACCTTCTTACAGGTTCTTCTTTTGATCTTCTTTCTATATGTCCAAACCATCTTAAACGATGTTCTCTCATTTTATCCTCTATTGGTACCACTCCTAATTTGTTTCTAATAACCTCATTATGTATACGGTCTTTTCTTGTATGACCACTCATCCATCTCAACATCTTCATTTCTATCACAGACATCTTTTGTACATGTTGATGATTAACTGCCCAACACTCAGAACCATAAAACATGGCAGGCCTAACTGCTGCTCTATAATATTTACCTTTTAATTTTAATGGTATCTTCTTGTCACAAAGAATACCTGATGCTCCTCTCCATTTTAACCAACCAGCATTAATTCTATGTGTAACATCTCCATCAATTCTTCCATCACTTTGAAAAATTGACCCTAGGTATTTAAAACTTTCCTTTTGGGGAATGCAATGTGTGCCAATTTTAATTTCTATGTCCTCTGAAGTAGCCAAATGATCAAACTTACATTCCATATATTCTGTCTTTGTTCTACTAAGTCGGAGGCCTTTGTTTTCTAATGTTTCTCTCCATAGTTCCAATTTTCTATTAACTTTTTCCTTAGACTCCTCCACTAATACAATGTCATCTGCAAATAACATACACCAAGGTACTTCATCTTGAATATGTTTTGTTAACTCATCCATCACCAATATAAATAAGTATGGACTTAAAGTTGATCCTTGATGTAACCCAATATTAACTTCAAAGAAGTCTGTCGTTCCTTCGTGAGTCCTCACACATGTTTTTGCACCATCATACATGTCTCTTATAAGGTTAATATATGTCAATGGGATACCTCTTTTTTCCAAAGTTCTCCAAAGAACCTCCCTCGGTACTCTATCATAAGCTTTTTCTAGATCAATAAATATCATGTGAAGGTCTTTCTTTTTTGCTCTAAAATGTTCCATAAGACGTCTCAAAAGGTGAATCGCTTCAATAGTAGATCTACCAGGCATAAATCCAAATTGGTTCTCTGTTGTACTTGATACTTGTCTTAACCTACGTTCAATAATTCTTTCCCATAATTTCATAGTATGACTCATTAACTTGATACCTCGATAATTCGCACAATTTTGAATGTCTCCCTTGTTTTTATATATGGGTATAAGTGTACTTGCTCTCCATTCCTCGGGCATCTTTTGGTTTTTCCATATTTCATTAAATAGTCTTGTGAGCCAAGTGATTCCTATTTCTCCTAGTATTTTCCAAACTTCTATAGGAATATTATCTGGTCCTACCGATTTACCACTCTTCATATGTTTAAGAGCCTCTTTGACTTCATTCTTTTGAATACGTCCGTAGAAATTGTGGTTTATATACTTTTCTGACTTGGCTAAATCTCCTAAACTAATACTAAAATCTTTATTTTCATTAAAAAGATTATAAAAATAGTTTTTCCATCTATTTCTTATATCATCATTTGCCACTAGAATTTTTTCATCCTCGTCTTTTATGCATCTAACATAATTAAGATCTTTAGTTTTCTTATCTCTAGCCCTAGCTATCCTAAAAATGTCTCTTTCACCCTCTTTTGAGTTGAGTTTTTTATATAAGTCCTCCCAAATCTTAGCTTTTGCTTCACTAACGGCCTTTTTTGCTTCCTTCTTTGCTTTCTTATAAGCTTCTAAAGTTTCACTAGTTTTCTTAGCATAATGTAATTTGTAACATGCCCTCTTTGCCTTGATTTTGTTTTGTACTACTTCACTCCACCACCAAGCTTCTTTTTGTGCCGGTACACCTCCCTTAGATACCCCTAACACATCTTTCGCCACTTCCCTAATATGTATAGCCATATTGTTCCACATATCAGAGGGTGTGCCAACATAATTCCAAACATCTCCTTGAAGGACTTTTTGTTTAAATATATCTTCTTTCTCACTTTTGAGGTTCCACCATTTAGTCCGAATAGCTCGATGCACTCTTTTCTTCTTTGTCCATTTTTTTTATTTGTAAATCCATAACTAAAAGTCGATGTTGGGTGGTTAAGCTTTCTCCTGGAATTACCTTACAATCTTTACAACACGCTCTATCTTTTTTTCTACAAATAAAGTAATCAATTTGTGTTTGTGATAAGCCACTCTTATAAGTAATTAAATGTTCATCTCGTTTTTTGAAGATTGTATTGACTATAAAGAGATCAAATGACATAGCAAAATTTAAAATCTCCCTACCTTCCTCGTTTATATCCCCATAACCAAAGTTTCCATGAATCCCTTGATATCCTAATGCCTCTTTACCGACATGTCCATTTATAATGGTGATGGATGAGTTAACAAAATATATTGAAGATGAAGTACCTTGGTGTATGTTATTTGCAGATGACATGTATTAGTGGAGGAGTCTAAGGAAAAAGTTATTAGAAAATTGGAACTATGGAGAGAAACATTAGAAAGCAAAGGCCTTCGACTTAGTAGAACAAAGACAGAATATATGGAATGTAAGTTTGATCATTTGGTTACTTCAGAGGACATGGAAATTAAAATTGGCACACATTGCATTCCCCAAAAGGAAAGTTTTAAATACCTAGGGTCAATTTTTGAGAGTGATGGAAGAATTGATGGAGATGTTACATATAGAATTAATGCTGGTTGGTTAAAATGGAGAGGAGCATCAGGTATTCTTTGTGATAAGAAGATACCATTAAAGTTAAAAGGTAAATATTATAGAGCAGTAATTAGGCCTGCCATGTTTTATGGTTCTGAGTGTTGGGCAGTTAATCATCAACACGTACAAAAGATGTCTGTGGCAGAAATGAAGATGTTGAGATGAATGAGTGGTCATACAAGAAAAGACCGTATACATAATGAGGTTATTAGAAACAAATTAGGAGTAACACCAATAGAGGATAAAATGAGAGAATATCGTTTAAGATGGTTTGGACATATAGAAAGAAGATCAAAAGAAGAACCTGTAAGAAGGTTAGAAAAACTAAATTTGGAAAGTATTAAAAGAGTAGAGGACGACCACAAAAGTGTTGAAAAGAAACAATAAAGAATGATCTAGCTTATTGTGAGTTAACTGCTAACATGGCACACAATAGGGATCTGTGGAAACAAAGAATCCATGTAGCCGACCCTGTCTAGTATGGGAAAAGGTTAGTTGTTGTTGTTGTTGTTGTTGTTTGAGTTTGTAGCCTTGGTCGCCTCTCTTCACTTCTTCCTAAGGTGTCATCCGGTATGCTCATTTGGGATTGCAAGTTGCATGCGTGTAACATGTAAATTTAAGTTAGTTTCTAAGAATTTTATTGAATAAGAATAATTTATGAACAAATAAAATTGTGACAAAATCATTTTTCTTTCTGTTGTTAACTTTTATGTATATTTTTGCTTCCAATTTCTAATTTCATGAAATCGCAAACAATGAAGAATAATTTGGTTGCCTTAGTTAATTGAGTGGGCATTTCACATCTGCATGTTAGTGTTCACCTTACACGACTTCCATTGAGTTAATGATCCTTATTACAATATGTAAATGTAAAAGAATTTCATTTTTTGCTTTAAAATATGTAATTTTTTTTAATTGTTTAATGGTGAATGATCAATATGTACTAAACTTTATATTATATGAATTTTTTACAATTATGATGTTTTTTTGTAATATTTTCTGATTTTTTTGGATATTTTCTGATTTTTTTTAGATTTTTATTAACTTTTTAATATTAAAGTATGATACGATATGATACGCCTATATTGTGGACCAAAATGATACACGATACGACACACGTCAAACAACACAACACATGAATGATCTTGAATAATCTAAAGTAAGTTGGATCAAAATGGTTAGATATGCCTATTTAACAAGACAATGCAAATATTATGCAAACATGAAATAAGCAATGCAAAGAGACACTAGAATCAAAAGT
This sequence comes from Brasenia schreberi, assembly GCA_036023115.1. NCBI lineage: Eukaryota > Viridiplantae > Streptophyta > Magnoliopsida > Nymphaeales > Cabombaceae > Brasenia > Brasenia schreberi. Next base: position 7,379,327 of record JAYKKT010000080.1, on the reverse strand, counting down.
TATTAGAATAATTCTAATACTAGTGAGTATATAACTAAAGTATTGCATGATAAGCTCAAAACAGAGCCCTAAGCACTTCAACAAAGAGGAAATTTTAATATTGTGCCTTAAGCACACATTTCATTTCATGAGATATCTTAAAGAAAAGCATAATGTGAACCGGCTAAACTTTATCCAACACAGAAATCCATATCAAACAATATATATATATAGTACTAATTCTAAAACTCTAAGAAATATTAAAATCAATCTCAAAGAGAACCTTTATTTGTTGAAAAATTTCATATGATTTGTAAAAGATGTAATAAACGATCCTTAAGTTGCTTGAGAAATCCCAATCAATTGTCAATCAAACAAACCGAGAATAGCCACGAAAGCGATTCACCAAAAGCTTAGTGTTTCAATGCTCAAGTCAAATAACGAATCAAATATCAAAACAACCAAGAGTCACAAGTGTCAATATGTTGCAAAACAACATGATTTATAGACGAAGAAAGGCTCTACTTTTAGAGCATTATGTCCTGTTGTGGAAATCAAGTTGACATCTTTATTCTTATGTTATGTTTTTAGTCAAGTTTATGTTTAAAGTTTAAGTTTGTGTCCAGTGTTGTAAATAGGTTTAATCGTATGTAATCTGGATCCTAATGGAATAGATCCATTAGGAATTAAGTTATGTTAGTCACTAACTAGAGGTAATTACGTCTTTTAAGTTAGGTTGGCATTATAAAGTCTGTCTTGTAATTAGGTTTAGTAAGAGATGAAAAACGTGTGAGGCAGAAGGCGGCAACCAAGGGTGCCAACCTGCATCATCTCCCACTTGCTGATGTATGAGCCGATTCTATCAAATAAAATGATGATTTCTATGGCTTAAACTCTTTATGGTATCAGAGTCTATCACGGCTATTTCACACAGAGGTATTCTCTGTTTGGTCGCTATATATATATATATATATATATATATATAGTGCAGAAGAGAGAATTCAGGTGTAGTTTGTTCGTCATTTCCATTTCATACATGTGATTATCGTGTGGGTGAGACTACAGTAAAAGTAGATTCAAGAGAGTCTTCTTAATGTACTCCTTGGATTGAAGCAAATATAGGAAACATTGTGCGTGGAAACAGAAGTGAAGCACGGGTTCCTCTTGTTGGTTGGGTGGAATCTTGCAGTCAGATTGCAGTGGAGAATATGGTGATAATATAGCCATCCTTAGTGATATCAGATTGCATACCGAGATACACCTTGTCCAGGCGTTTTGGTAGTTGATATTCTTTGGCTGAATCGATACTTCTAACATTCTTTTTTTCTGATCTGCGATTTTGATCTCCAAAAGTGAGAAATTGATATCAAGAAACACACGCTTTCCATAAAATGAAAAGAACAAAGATTGTTGATGGAAATGATCACTGTTCTTCAGACAAAGGAGAATTATTTCAAATTACAAATCTAAAGTTAGATGGCAAGAATTATCTCCAGTGGGCACGTTCTATCGAATTGGCAATTATGGTCAGCGGGCGTTGGGATTACTTAACTGGTGATATACCTCAACCCCCGGTTACAGATCCCTTGTATTCTCGATGGCGTAGAGAGAATGCACTTGTGAGTGCATGACTGATTCAATCCATGACACCTCCTATTGGTAGTACTTTCATGTTCTTAGACAATGCAAAGGATATCTAGTTGGCAGTACAGGAAGCATACGCTCAACGGAAGAATATTGCTAAAAAATATGATCTCATAGAAAAGATTAGAAAATGCAGGCTGGGTGGAAGATCATTCAGTGAATACTATGCAGAGCTCAGAGGATTATGGGAAGAGTTATAAATCTATTCTAAAACAAAATGTCAGAGTTAGTACACAAGAGCGCAATGAGGAGTTTGAAGAATGCAAAGTATTTGATTTACTATGGGGTATTTCTTTAGAGTATGAAACAGTTAAAAATAACATTCTCACCAGAGGAGCTTCCATCCCTGGGTATAGTATACTTTCTCCTTCGGGAACAAGACAAAAAATATTTAGAGAAGGAAACCAAGATTAGTATATCAGAAACGTGTGCATTTGTAGGAAAAAGTATGTCTGCTCCTCACTTCTCTAGGGGTAGAGGAGGTTATGGACGTGGCAGAGGAAGACCTAGACTTACTTCTGAAGAAAATGATAAATTAACCTGTTCTCACTGTGGAAAACCACGACATACTAAGAAAACATGTTGGGAATTAGTTGGAAGACCTACTCATTTCCACAATCGATCCAATCAAGCTTATTTCAGTAGTTATCAGAATGAAAAACCAAAGACTTACGATAGTGCTACCTCATTAGCAGATATAAAGAAAAAATTTAGTTCCTTAAAGCCTGTTTGACTGATTCACACTCTCCGTCCACATCCTCCCACCCTGATTCACAAGCAGCTATTGCATATCCCTTTTCATTCTTAACTCAGGGTAATATAATTACTTCTCATTCAATGATATGGGTTATTGATTCGGGTGCCACAGACCACATGGTCAGTCGAAGAGACTTCTTTGATAACTATGAGTTGTCTCATGCCAATATTAGCATTAGACTGGCATATGGTTCTCATACTTCGATAGTTGAAAAAGGGAGTATTACTACATCATTTGACACTTTAAAAAATGTGTTACATGTTTCAACTATATTAGTCAATTTGTTGTTTGTCTTTGCTATGACTCAAGATTTAAAATGTCGTGTAATGTTTGATTCTATTGGACGTGTCTTTTAGGAACTGAGAACGGGGAGGATCTTTGGTCAGGATAGTGTGCGGAGAGGCTTTTATTTTTGCAAGGATCATAAAGGAGCAGCTTTACAATCAACTCTCATCACTAACAAACAGAAGGAAGACATACCTCGTTGGCATCAGAGGCTGGGACATTTACGGTTATCTAAACTGAGGATATTACTTCCTGAATTTAGAGATTGTAATAATTTGAATTTGAATTGTGAAACCTGCCAGAAGGCAAAATATTATCATATTTCTTTTCCTTTAAATGAAGAAAAATCTTTCATTCTATTTGAGATTGTTCACTCAGACATTTGGGGTCCTTGTTCTACTACATCTGTGCATGGATATAAATACTTTGTCTCCTTCATTGATGATTGCACTAAATTTACTATAATATATCTCATGAAAACTAAAGATGAAATGAAGAATATTTTTCCAATATACTGTCAGTTTGTGCATACCCAATTTCAGCGAACTATAAGAATTTTTCGCAATGTCTCAATCCCTTAACTCATATTTTCTATATCATGGAATTTTGCACCAGACCTCATGCGCCTACTCTCCTCAACAAAATGGTGTTTCTGAAAGAAAAAATAGACATATTCTAGAAGTCGCAAGAACTCTTCTGATTGGATGTAACGCTCTGAAATGTTATTAGAGTGAAGCAGTTTTGACAGCAGTTTTCCTTATAAATCGTATGCTAAGCAGAGTTCTCAGTGGAAATACTCCATTTCATTCATTATGTCCTTCCTAGAAACAATTTCATCTTGTTCCGAGAGTGTTTGGATGTACATGCTTTATTCACATTCATCTTGGCTTAAGGGATAAGCTAGATGCAAGATCGATTAAATGTATCTTTCTGAGATACTCCTCCACCCAGAAGGGGTACAAGTGTTATGATTCCATCAGAAAAAAACTATATGTTAAAATGGATGTTACCTTTCATGAAGATACACCATTTTATAATAAACAAGAAGTTGATTTATGAGATATGCAGTCTCCATATGTGATACCACTTCCTCCACTTTAATCTCAACCTGTACACGAAGAAGAAAAAGGAAAGGAGATGATACTTTCTTAAGAGAAGACAATGCAAGTATATACCAGAGGAGACAGAAAGGCCTTTCTCTCACATCAGTCAACTACCCTGGATCATAATCCTCATTGAGAATTAGATCCAACTCCTACTCTGGTAAACTCTCAGCATTCAGATAGTGAATTGGATGATTTGCCGATTGCAATTAGAAAAGGGAAACGTGCCAAAATATTCATTGGGCAATATAGTATCATATTCTAACTATCCTAGATAATATCAGTTGTTTGTGATGAATACAGATACTACTCATATTCCAAGAACATTTGAAGAGGCAAAAGTGCATCCAAAATGGAAAGCATCAATGGAAGAGGAAATTGCAGCCCTAGTACGGAACAAGACTTGGGAACTGATAGATCTACCTTTAGGAAGAAAGATAGTGGGATGTAAGTGGGTATTTTCAGTAAAGTATAAGATTGATGGAAATATAGAAAGGTATAAAGCAAGACTAGTGGTCAAATGTTACATTCAGTCATACGACATTGATTATACAAAAACATTTGCTCCAGTGGCCAAGATAAACACCATCAGGATCATTCTAAGTTTGGCAGTCAATAAAAGATGGGAATTATGGCAGTTAGACGTTAAGAATGCTTTCCTTCAGAAAGATCTTATGAAAGACATCTATATGGACCTACCACCTAGGTATGTTCATGAACAAAAGCAGATCAAGGTACGTAAGTTAAAGAAATCAATTTATGGTTTGAAACAATCCCCACGGGCATGGTTTGAAAAATTCAGTGATGGTGTCATGAATTTGGGGTTTAAGCAGTGTTTTAGTGATCATACACTGTTTATCAAACAAGATCAGAAAATTATTGTGTTATTGGTATATGTTGACGATATTATTATTACTGGTGATGATACTGAAGGCATAATTGACCTAAAGAAAAGACTGAATATATTATTTGACTTGAAGGATTTGGGGCGACTACATTACTTTCTGGGAGTAGAAGTGATTTATAAAGATAACTGTTTATTCTTAAGTCAAAGGAAATATATCCTAGACTTATTAAAGAAAACAAAAATGAAAGATTGTCGGATATGCTCTATTCCTATGGAGATATCTAAGGAAGATAGTTATAAACTTGCAGAACCATCGAGGATGTTGGTAAATACTAGAGATTAGTAGAAAAATTGATATATGTCACTATTACACGGCCATATATCAGTTTTACACTTGGATATGTGAGTAGGTGGATGCACAGTCCATCTAAACATCATATGAGCACAGTATTTCATATCATCAGGTACTTGAAATCCATAATAACTTATGGCTTACTATATACCCCATATGCATCACTCGATATAAGGATCTATTCAGATTAGGCAGGCTCAAGAACTGATAGAAAATCAACATCAGGTTATGTAGTATGTTTGGGAGGCAACGTCATATCCTGAAAAAGTAAGAAGCAATCTGTGGTGGCCAGGTCAAGTACAAAGGCAGAATACCATGCTATTGCTCTAGGCATGTGTGAAGGTCAATGGATTATATCTCTATTAGAAGAAATTGGATTCAAAGAAAATACTTTAATTACTTTCTTTACTAACAGCAAAGCAACGCTTCAAATAGCTCAGAATCCAGTCTTTCATGAAAGAATCAAGCACATTGAAATAAATTGTCATTTTATCAGAGAAAAGATTTCCCAAGGTATCTTCAACCTTGTCTATGTACGCTCACAAGATCAATTGCTCGATATCTTCACTAAACCAGTTTCAGCCAATGGCCTTCAGAAAGCACTTACTCAGTTGAAAATTACAAGTCTTCAAGAGTCAACTTGAGGGGGCATGTTGTGGAAATCAAGTTGACATCTTTATTCTTATGTTATGTTTTTAGTGAAGTTTAAGTTTGTGTCCAGTGTTGTAAATAGGTTTAATCGTATGTAATCCTGATCCTAATGGATCAGGAATTAAGTTATGTTAGTCACTAATTAGGGGTAATTACGTCTTTTAAGTTAGGTTAGCAGTATAAAGTCTGTCTTGTAATTAGGTTTAGTGAGAGATATGTGTGAGGCAGAAGGCGGCAGCCAAGGGTGCCGATTTGCACCATCTCCCACTTGCTGATGTATGAGCCGATTTTATCAAATAAAATGATATTTCTGTGGCTTAAACTCTTCATGTACAACATTTACATTATGGAGAAGAAGGAAAGAGAGATGCCCAACGGCTACTTGAACTAGCCGTTGAGGAGCAACAATTCTAACTGACTATGGCCCTAGTGTCTAGGCCAGTTAGTCCAAGTTCGACGAGCCCTAGTGACCCGTCTCCTATTACATTTAAGCTTTAACACCCTCCCTCAAACTTACGGTATATATACCGAAAGTTTGTCTAACAAAAAATTAAAACGAGTATGGGAAAAGGCTTAGTTATGATTATGAGTTAATATCCCTTGAAGTCTTTCCATCAAACAGTCCAGAAGAAAGCATGACCATGAAATAAAACATCAAGGGATTGGAACAACTTATTTCAGCGAAAGCTATAGTATAGCAAAAAAAAATGAATTCATATTTTGCTTAAGAAAGACAATTAAAAGCTAGGATGTTTAACACAAAGACTTTTCATGGAAAGTATGATGTACTTCTAAACAAAACGTAAAGGTCAAAACTTATAAAAATTCAAAATGTCTAATAAAAAAATATGTCTTAGACATTTTAAGACTATCGCAACAAATCTGAGATACTAAGTGTAAAGAATTAATCATAAAAAAATGGCTTGAAACATAGCAAAAAATGTATATCACCAACAATATACATTAGGAAATCATGTATGCTTGTTTTGAAAAGAATGGTGTTAAAATAAATGATAGCAACTATCAACAACTAACAAAATTAATTGGAATGCTAGGAATTTCAAAAATTTCATGATGCACTAAAAACAACATGATTACTATCAAGAATGTTGAAGTGACAAAAAAAACTTGTCTTACTTGAAAACTTTTTCCTTTAATTTCCAAAACAAACAAACTTTTTGAAGTTACCTCAACTTCAAAATATCAAATGTCAAGAGTCGCAGATTTCTTTTAGCACACTTTATGATGAGCTTGATTTCTTTGAAACGAGGCCCTGAAACCATGTAACGAAGATGGGGCCTTCAACGGAGCAATGAAAGTTTGATGAATCACTACCAAGTAATAATCTCAAAGCCTTAGAAAAGGTTATATCCAAGTGCAACGAAGGCACACTGAATGAACTCAAAACCTTAGAAAAGGCTATATCCAAGTGCAACGAAGGAATACCAAACGAATAACAAACACAAAGCCTTAAAAAAGGCTATAGTCAAGTGTAACGAAGGCACAACAAAGGAATAAAAATACTCTTATTGATTAGCCACTAAGGGCCTTATTAAATATGTACATGAAGAGCCTTTATATAAGGGAAAAAGAGAGAAGAGAGGGGAGTAAAGGAGGCCAGCTAAAACGTCTAGCTGGACTAGCTGTTGGGGACTAGTGTTAGGGGCCATTTGGCAAGAGCTCTTGGACAGGACCCGAATGTCATGGTGCCTCGGATCCTATCATAATTTAAATAGTAAATAAAATTACATTTTTAGAAAAAATAAAAATACATAAAAATGGAAATGTACATTTCTTAACATGAGTAACTGTATTTTTTGCCTCTTTCTCAAGTTGATGCTAGGTAGTTAAGCATTCTCTTAGAATTATTTTGCAAACTTCTACGGAGTTGCTCACTAATATATTAATTACTTGTCTGCTATGCCTTGAATCATCGTGTTTTTCTCAAGTTTAACCAAGGTCTATTTTATTAGAGAGTGGATTTACTAGTTTTGCATTTTTTGATTTGTATTGGATCATTTTATGTATGTATGTGTTTGTGGATTTACTACTAAGGATTCTAGACATTATGAGCCTTTTGTTGAGGCGTCTCCTCTTAGCGACATTCTGTTGGGCTTGACTATAGTGAAGTTTAAGCAAATGATTCTACGTCTTCACCTGAGTGTAGTGAATTAATTACAAAGAGGGTTCCTATACGAACGTGGGTAAAGAAATTTGTCTTATTATATTGCCATTCGGATATAATGAATAAATTGTAAAGAGGGTCTCCACATGATGGATACAAGAGTAACAAATTGTCCTAATAACAAGATTTGGTTGGTATTTAGAATATTGAAACACTAAGTTGCAAGCTAACGATGGTGGTAGATATTATAATTAGGAGAAAGATTAACATTCTGTGATTATAAGAGACAAAGTGACTTGCAAAAAAAGATAAAAGAGATTGAAAATATAGCTTTTAAATTATGGTAATCAAGAAAAGAATTCATGGTATAAAAATCTGACAAAGTTTTACGTTGGTTGTTGGAAGCCTAACGCAACCCTCCTCCTTTATCCAAGCTTGGGACAGGCCATGCAAGGGTGATCCTTTACATGGTCGGAGTTTAGAGGCTCTTATATTATGCTAAGAAAACTAGTGAAACTTTAGACACTTATAAGAAAGCAAAAAAAGGTCGTCAGTGAAGCAAAAGCTAAAATTTGGGAGGATTTATATAAAAAACTCAACTCAAAAGAGGGTGAAAGAGATATTTTTAGGATAGTTAGGGATAAAGATAAGAAAACTAAGGATCTTAATTTTGTTAGATGCATCAAAGACGAGGATGAGAAAATTCTAGTGGCAAATGATATAAGAAATAGATGAAAAAACTATTTTTATAAGTTTTTTAATGAAAATAAAGATGTTAGTGTTATGTTAGGAGAGTTGGCCAAAACAAAAAGTATATAAACTATAATTTCTACTGACGTATTCAAAAGAATGAAGTGAAAGAGGCTCTTAAACAGATGAATGGTGGTAAATTGATAGGACCAGACAATATTCCTATAGAAGTTTAGAAAATCATAGGAGAAACAGGAATCACTTGACTCACAAGACTATTTAATGAAATATAGAGAAACTAAAAGATGCCCGAGGAATGGAGAGTGAGTACACTTATACCCATGTATAAGAATAAGAGAGACATTCAGAATTGTGTGAATTATCGGGGTATCAAGTTAACGAGTCATACTATGAAATTATGGGAAAGAATTATCAAACGTAGGTTAAGACAAGTATCGAGAACAACAGAGAACCAATTTGGATTCATGCCAGGTAGGTTAAGACATTCAGCACGATACGGCACGTATCGCCCGATACGCCCAGGGGACCTATATAAAAGGTCCCTAGCCGAACAGAAACTCATATTTTTTCGAGTTTCTATTATTTTTTTGGAGCTCCCCACGCTTCCTTTCTGTGGTTCTCCTCCTCCTTGGTGCTCAAGAGTCCAAAAACATATTCTACGGTGTCCGTGCAAATCTCCTTACTCGGATTGTGGTATATTTGTAGTGTTTTTCTTTATTTTTTTTTGTATTTGTTTTTTTTGTGTTATTTATATTTTTCTTTTTTTGAATGACAAAATATAAAGTTATTAAGTGTGTGGATATGATTTTTATTGCATTCATAAAGTGGGAGACACTCTATTTGAGTGTTATGTAAAGATTGGGGATTTACGAAGTGCTTTTATTTTCAGGTTTTTTATTGAATTAAAGTGCTGAATTAAGATGGTAGGAAGGGGTGTTAGAGACTCCCATTCTTAGTCCGATGATATGGCATGGCAGTGGGGTATACCAGTTGAGGGTTCAAGATTAAAGATCAGATGTATGTTTTGTGATAAGGTGCTTAGACTCCCATTAAAGTGTTTTTATGATGCATGCATTCCATTTAATGCAACAAATAGTTTTCATTTTCAAGCAATAGCAGATGCAATTGCTAATATTGGTCCAGGATACAATATGCCCTCTTATCAAAAATTGAGAGGAAAGATCTTAGATAAGACCGTCCTTGAAGTGGAAGAATATTGTTCGACTTTGAGAGAGTCATGAAAGTAGACAGGATGCACTATAGCAATTCACTAATGAGAGTACAGTAGATGCTATACATCAAGAGATGGAGATCTATGATAATGCTCTTCACTTGATGGGTTTGCCTGTAGCAATTCACAACCACACTACTATGCCTCCAGATAAATTATTTATCTTCGTATTTAAGTTTCTTGAATCAATAAATCTAATATTATTGTGGATTATGTCCCTAATGTTTGCCTTTTTCTACGTATGTTTGGTGGAATAGGTTTGGAAGTGATTACCCAAACCTTAAGGATTTTGCACTCGAAGTTTTGAGCCAAACCTATAATACAACGGGTTGTGAAAGGAATTATAGTGTCTTTGAACACATCCATACAAAAAAACGCAACAGGTTGGAACATAAACAGCTGAATGACTTAGTTTTTATTCGTTATAACATGCGGCTTCACGAAAGGTAATCTTGTATTAGTTAGTATTAAAGATTCAATTCAATATATTGTTTGACTTCAATTGTTAATATTATTTACTAATTACTTATCTTTCTTTCTTCTAGGCAATTGAAAAAAGTAAATAGAGAAGAAAGCCAATTTGATTCAATAAGTTTGGATAATTTTGATATATTAGAAGACTGGATTATAGAAGATAGTGAAGAAAATGCCCTCATAACTGAAGAAGACATTGCATGGATTAATTTGGAAGGAGCGCAACATCATTATCAAGGAGATGAAGATTTTGATTTTCAAGCAGAAGGTGGTGATGATGATGAGGATCTTTAGCAAGGAGAAGAAGAAGATTATTTAGTTGATGATCCTGATTACAATATGTAAATGTAAATGTATTTCATTTTTTGCTTCAAAATATGTAAATTTGGAATCAATTGTTCAATGTTGAATGCTCAATATGTACTAAACTTTGCATTATATGAATTCAAAGCAATTACCATATTTTTTCTAATTTTCCTTTATTATTATTTTTTTTTTGGATTTTTACTAATTTTTCCTTATTTTTTAAATAATTTTTCTATCTTTTTAATATTAAAGTACGATACGATACGCCTGTATTGTGGAGCTCAACGATACGCCATATGATAACATTGGTTATAAGTGTTGGGCAGTTAGTCATAAACATGTACAAAAGATGTTTCTAACGGAAATGAAGATGTTGAGATGGATTAGTGGTCATACAAGAAAAGATCGTATACATAATGAGGTTATTAGAAACAAATTAGGAGTGACACCAATAGAGGATAAAATGAGAGAATATCGTTTGAGATTGTTTGGACATATAGAAAGAAAATCAAAAGAGGAATCTGTAAGAAGGCATGAAAAACTAGATTTTGAAAGTATTAAAAGAGGTAGAGGACGACCACAAAAGTGTTGGAAAGAAACAATAAAGAATGATCTATATTGTGAGTTAACTGCTAACATAACACATGATAGAGCTTTGTGAAATAAGGAATCCATATAGCCGACCCCATCTAGTATGGGAAAAGGCTTAGTTGTTGTTGTAATCAAGAAAAGAAAAGACTCAAAATGGAGTTAGTATTATTATAAATAAGGATTTAAAGGACAGGGTAGTAGACATACAACCATACGATGATCAAATTATGATGATGAAATTAGTTTGAGAAACATAGGCTTTGAACATAGTTTGTGTTTTATGCATTCCAAGTAGGTCCAAAGAAAGTATAAAGAAGGCATTCTAAGAGGATCTAATTGAACGTGTTTAAAAGATACTAGAATATCAAGGTATTCATGAAAACTGTCTTTAGGAAATTATATGAGAAAGGTAAGGAAATTTTAAATTTTGTTACTATATATTACAAATTTATAGCCAATACAATTTTCAAAACACGAGATGAACGTAAAATTACTTATAAAAGTGGCTTGTCACAAACATAAATTGATTATTTTGCTTGTAGGAAAAGAATAGATAATGTTATGTAGCTATCATATGATGTCTAGCTATTTTTAAATGCAACTTCGGGCATGCCCCTATGTAGGTGAATTTTTCTTTTGCAGCATAGTTTTTTAACCTCTGGAACTTGATAAATGGTCAAGGCTACTGAATAGCTATGCATGCCAATGCACTCTTCCATGTTGTTGAGCCAATTTTATCTACAGCATGCATAAACAGAAAAAGTAGACATTTCTCTGCAGACACCTGGTGTCCCTACTTGTCAGGGGATAAATTGTCAGCCTGCTGAAGCACTATAGATGAATTGCGGTTGTTGCTTTGTGGTTCGTTTCAAGATTTTAACTTGTTCAACTTCAGATATTTTATACATTCTAATGAATCTCATTTAAACATAGGTGGAATAGTATTCCAGAATCCCATTGCAACTGGAATTATATAAGCTAGCTCCTTTCTTCTGATGGATTAATGAAATGCACTTTCCTAAAGGTTGTGATCAATATGTGTAGCGAGAATTTGAACACTAGAAGTTGATCTATGTGGATCTCTCCTTTTTTTTGTGATTACAATCTTTTCCAGGAAATGTTTTGGAACAAACTTGACCCTTTTAAAAATGTGAAGAAAGACCACTGGTGGAATTGCTGAGAACTTAAAAGTGTTCCTTATGAATTACTGTAGCATCCTATTGATTTCCCTTGCCATTGCTATGTAGGTTGACTTCTGGTGTAATTTTATTGGTAGGCCATCTTTATAAATGTTGTTAGTGGTATGAATTTGAAAGAGACCGCTGGTGATCTAGCAGTTGCAGTTGCAATTTGCAGTAGGTATGTTTTCTTGTTAGTCTTTGATGCTGACAGCAGATTGTTTTGATCTGTCATTCTATTTTCTTCGTATTTTCTGTTTTGACAGTTTTTTGGAATTTCCAATACCTAAAAGTGTAGCTTTTATTGGAGAAGTCGGTCTTGGTGGTGAGCTTCGCACGGTATGTACTTAGATGCTAATTTATACTGCTGTACTAGTCACTTCTTAGCTATTCATGGGCATGTTTTATTCGTATACTTGGCGGCAGCTTTCTAACACTACTAGTAGTTTCTGAAATGTAAAATGAACTTTTTTTGGTTCTGACAACTGGTGCTCAAATTAGGATTTCCCATCTTACAGTTGCTTTCACATCGTGAACTAGCTTTGAACACAAATATGCATTCATTATAAAAGATAGGACAAAGACATGCACCAACAAATACCATTTCACGTACTATCTAAAGCTGTAGAAACAATGGAGCATATCAGTGTGAAGGCTGCTGGTCTGCATCTGGTCATGTGCCTTTGACCTCGGACCTTGTCTTGCATCCCTGCAGCTGCCAACTACTGATGGTTAGCCTGCTCTGGGTGAGATGTTTAATCGTACTTTCTTGGAGTTCTATCTAGGGGCGTCCCTATAATGGTCAGGCGTGTCCAGAAGGACCTACCAGTAGAACATTTTTCAGTCCATCCCCTTCATCCCTTGATTTTCCCACAGCAGTGTCTTTTACATTAGTGACTTGTTGCAAAACAAGCTCCAAATTATCTTACAAAACCCACTTAACTATTCTCTTTTATCTAGTGGAGATCTTCTGACAATGACCATAGGACATTGTGGCATCTCTTCTTACATGTTCAATTCCTGACGAACATAAAGTTTCAGTTTATGGAAGCTTCACAAACCTGGATGAGTTTGATATTGGAATTGATGGTCATGAGACTCATTTTTCTTTCTAGGATCTGTGTTCCAGGCACCAGCCTTGACCCATCATGACCTTTCAACCAGTCTTGGTCATAATCTACTTCTCTTATAAAATTATTTTGGTGATTCTGATCTACTTGGCTTATCAATAATATTGGTACTTTTCTGCTGTTTTATGTAGTGAGTGATATTAATGTCCCACACTCTCAAACTTCGATGTCGGAAGAATAGTTAGCAGCTTTTGCTATGTGCCTGAAAATGCAAAATATCTTGCATTTAAAAATAAAAATTATAACTGGCAATAAGAGGAAATTTTTTATTTTCATCATACCAATGCTGATAGTTTGTCAGTGACTGTATTTGCATTAAGGTTAAAGGGTGTCTGTATTTGTGAATATGGTCTAGAGTTTTTAGTCAATTCTATCTGAGTCCTACTACTTTTGGATTTCGTAACGACTTATAAATTGCCGTCCCCATTTGCAGTAGCAATTGTAACAATTTGCTGATCTTTGCTTATCGTCTTGGTGGAATCTTACCTGTCAATCCACATCTTTTGCCTCCACTTTATTAGCTCACGAACCCAATTCATGATGGCTGTTGACACACGGTTTATGAGTTAATTCTTTCTGATTATTTGGTTTTCTGTAACCGCTTGCTAGCTGCTTCAAGTATTCCTAGCAACTTTTAAGTTTGTCTGTCTATCTATTTATTATTCATGCTTTTTGTCATGCTCATAGGCATACTGTAAGAACTAGTCTTTGTAAAGTTTATGTTGTACGCCTTAGTATAATGGGCTTGAAAGGCTTGCGTTCTTTAGGATGCATACTAGCTAGTCTTTGTTTGGAACTTGAGACATTTGTGCTATTTGGTTGATACAAATACTCTCTGAACTTAGGTGCCGAGAATGGACAAGAGGCTCAACGAACTCATCAAATTGGGGTTTGAAAAATGTGTGATTCCAAAGGCAGCAGAGAAGTCCTTTAAAGATGGTGACTTCAAAGGGATAACTATTGTGAGCTGTCGCAATCTCAAAGACGTCATCAACAAAGTCTTCACTACCAGCTAGGAACTTTGCTTCTCTCGTACAATTTTGCGTTTGTGTCCGTGGTGCTCATCTGTAAGTAAATCCTTCTCTGCATCACTGACTGGTTCCCTAACATTTTATTTGATTCAATTGGCTTCAGTCCAAGTGAAAATACCATCACTGGCTTATCTTGCAAAGGGGCAAGGTGTCTTACCAGTACGGGCCGTTTGGCTGCCACTCAAAATGACATTCTGACAACCACTTTGTCAGAAAACTTCATTTGAAGTGTTACGCGACAATTTTATTGGAAAAACCGAGACCGTTTCTCCAAAACTAATTTTTTCACATAAGCTCACCATCTTCCCCTATGAACCACCACCAAAGCCACTAGCCACTAGCCACTAGCCACATTGCCAATCTTGGTTGCCCGTCATAAACACCAATGTCTATTTTAGTGTTCTAAGTAGGGTATGGTAGTTTTTTCTATTGTTCGAGCTCTAAGATACAGTTTAGCATATCGAGAGTATCTTTTTTCTAATCTCAAATTTTCCAGAAAAATAAGGATACCTGTTACATACTAGCATCTGTAAAAGCTTACATTAATTAGTGTATCACATCTACTCACCCACACATTTTAGAGAAACATAACAGTAGTTGTAAACTTGTAATACTCGATAATTACAACATTACACAAGCTTCTAGAAGCTTAGCGAACTTTTATATTTGAAACAGGTCTTCAGTCTGTTGAGACTGAATCATAGATCTAGCACCATACGCATGACACAGTACGATATTGTGATACAATCATACAAAATTTGATACTGTTAGGATTTACTAATATGCACTTGAAGCGAACCATACATCCCAATAGCTGTGCATGTACCAGCCTGTATGCCTGTATTAGTCTACATGCCCCAATACTTGCAACAATTCTAGAAGCCACTGTTAGCATGCCATTTATGCCCTTCTCATCATCTTTGCATCTTAGACTTTTCGTCCCGTGCAACAGATCTTCACCATTCTTCTTCATCACCATTCTTTGGAGATGAATTTTGGAGCCCTATAGTTAGAACAGTAGGTGACAAGGAAAATACCAACTGGTTATCATAAGCACTCGTGTTTTTTGTACCATAGGGCTCTAGACTCCACACTGCAGTGGCGTGTTTGGTTTCCAGGGTGTATGCGTGCATGGGTGTGTGCCTCCCTTTGTGACACAAAAAAATCTGTTTCCTATTCCTGAATCAATATTTTGAAACATTACCATCTTTCTTTAGGATCTGCTGGGTCCCAAGCGAGAAGCATCACGTGCTGTATCTAATTTTGGCAGCAAATATCTCTTATTCTCAAATATGAACTTTGGGCTGTGGATCAGTACGGAATTCCCCGGAGCTCCAAGTTCAAGGCTGAAGATTGAATTATGGAATGTTTGTGATGCACATGATTTTTCAGCTCACGGAAAAAAATGGAAATTACTATGTAACATGGAAGCCATACTAACCAAGCACGCACGCACACACAGATATATATATATATATATATATATATATATAGTTGCGAGAAAGTCCATATGTTTGTTCATGTCATTGTATTTGTCTGTAATAGGTTTGTAGATCTTTATTGTAACTTGTTTATTGATTTATGCAATTTTTATTAAGGGTAACAGTTACAGGCACGACACGGGCAACCAACATGGACACTGTAAAAGCTGCGTTTGCGTAAGTCTACTTTCTTGTCTGCATGAAGAAACGTACCAAAAAACGAGACAAAAGTACATGAAGAGAAAACAAATTCTTTGAACAAAAAACTGTCTGTAATTTCGAAAATTTAAAATATCCTTTGTATCTTTTAAAAAATTGTAAAAATACAAACGACAATGGGAAAAAGGCTTAGTTGTTGTTGACAAACGACACTTGTGCCTGTGCATTAAGTGTACTTTTCGCCTTCTCTCGCCCTCTTCCTCCGATGTCAATGTGTTTTCGGTTGTGTCAATCTGTGTTACGCCAGAGTTCTGAATATTCTGTCAATCATTACGTTCCACACAAATCAGGAAAGGTCGTATTCGTGTTATATTGACTGACATGAAAAGAGGGGATAATGATTGGGTTGATCTGTTTTGAACAAGGACACATCACAAACAACACAGAACATGAAATTGCGGCCCCTACTTTCTACTAAAATAATTGTCCCCAAAACCACTTCTATCGTCTGCATGCACAAGATGCTATTTAGTTTCCTGAGTAACCAAGCAAATCATACGCATTATTGAAATGCAGTGTTCATCTTGTGATTTCTAGAAGGCTGGAGATCTCATACGCGATACTCAGTCATTCCATTTTTGTATATTTAGGTCGCATATGTCGCATTTATTTCATCGTGTTCGACGATAAATTGCATGCAACGGATGTTAGTTAAGAGTGTTAACTCAATGGCTGGGTTCTCTGACGCTGTTATTGCTGGTGGGGAGTTTGACTCCTACGGGGTACATGCGTGTGCATGTTTTCAGCTTTGGCCTCCCCTTCTAACTAAAAAAAATCCACTGAATCAACAGAATTATCGTCTGCATCCCACGCGTGGGCAATGCGTGTTCTTTTTGTTACAAAGGGAGGCTGAAGCCTAACATGCCTACACACTGAAGTTCCTGTGCCCCCAGGAAATTGAACTCGTCACTGCAGCATGGAAGCTGAAAGTGCTACTGTTGAGCTAATGCTCTGGGTTAATGTGCAAATGAGTTTTGTAGATTTAGGTTCTATACTGGTAATGTTTGCAATTGATTTACCGTTACTTGGGGAAGATTTAGCAATAACTGGAGTTGGTTTGACATGGCCAGGTGCTGGAAGGGACTTGGGGCTGCGGGAGGTTTTCCTTGTTAAAAGTTCCAAATTGACATAGCGAGGGCTGGGCTAACCCCTTTCCTAAAACTGCGATTTTTGTACCTTGGCCCTTCAAAGCAATGAGACATGCATAGGCCATTAGGTGGTTGAAAATTTGATGCTGAAAATGCCTGAAAACTTGGAAGGCAGGGTTCTTTCTTACAGGAGGATGCCGGCTTGGTCTGTGTTACTCGGTGGCAGATGCATGTGAGGTCTGGAAGCTCCATAAGTAGCTCGAAGTTGAATCACAATTCACTACTCTATAACCATAGAAACTTTAAAGATGCTTAGCACGCTCGTAGCAATTTTGCCATAATTGTTCCCCATTTGCAGTTTAAACAGTTTAGATGAGCTACCACAATCATTGAGCCAAGCTCCCAACTACTGCAACTCTGTTTTATGAAGGCGGTTTTCATAATAGCTTAATGATGCTCGACCGAACCGTAAACGGAAATAAGGCAGGCCTTGTACTCATTGAAGAGAAACCTTGGTGATGAAATTGAAGTGAAGAGTGCCATTTTTTGGTATTACACAAGGGACAATATATCCATCATCTATGGTGCATATAGCATTCAACCATCGTATGTCCCCGACAGGCATATGTAGTGAAGGGAAACTGCACGAGTCAAACTTTTCTTTCGGCAGCTTATACTGACGGTGTTGGTCCGCAATGCAGTCCAACACTACACTTTCGATGACTTCCAAGCATCACAAGGTTAGAACCATGAGCATATGTCTCTCTCTCTCTCTCTCTCTCTCTCTCTCTCTCTCTCTCAGTACATGCTATAGGTAACACTACCTTTTCCCCAGAATTTGCTAGACTGATTTTTTTTAATTCCATTCTGACGATTCCCTTGCATGGCCGGTCCCAAGCCCAAATAAATGAGGAGGGTTGTGTTAGGCTTCCAACAGTTAGCGTAAAACTTTGTCCGATTTTTATATCATGGATTACATAAATTATGAGCATTACCTTGGGGCGTCCCCGCCTAGCGACGCGATACAGAGCCTAAATAGTGAAAAATAAGTAAGGTCACTACATTTTCTCTCAGATATAGCGAATCAATTGCAGAGAGGGTTCCCACATCATGGACGGGTGTGGGTAAATAAGTTAGTCCCACTACATTGTCGCCCGAATGTAGTAAATAAATTACAAAGAGGGTCTGTATTTTCAATATGGACGAATGCGGGGGTAAAGAAGGTAGTCTTAAATAATAAGATTTATATTGGTTCTTGGAATATCAAAACATTATCCGGTAAGCTAATAGAGGTAGTAGATATTATGATTCGGAGAAAGATTCATATTCTATGTTTACAAGAGACAGTGGGTTGGAGAAAAAGCAAAGGAGATTGAGGATACAGGCTTTAAATTATGATACTCAAGTAAGGAAAAGGCTCGAAACAAAGTTGATATTATTATAAATAAAGATTTAAAGGATAGTATAGTAGACTTACAATGATATGGTGACTGAATCATGATGTTGAGATTAGTGTTAGGAGTAGAGGTTTTGAATATAGTTTGTGCGTACGCACCGCAAGTAGGACTAGAAGATAGTATAAAGATGGCTTTTGGAGAAGAGCTAGATAAGGTGATTCAAAGAATTCCACAAAGGGAGATGATTTATTTAGGAGGAGACTTAAATGAACATATTGGTAAAGAGGCATTAGGATATCAAGGTATTCATGAAAACTTTGGTTTTGGAGATATAAATGAGGAAGGTTGGAAGATTTTAAATTTTGCTATGGCATTTGACCTCTTTATAGTCAATGCAATCTTCAAAAAACGATATGAAGGTTTAATTACTTATAAGAGTGGCTTATCACAAACACAAATTGATTACTTTATTTGTACAAAAAAAGATAGAGTGTGTTGTAAAGATTGCAAGGTAATTCCAAGAGAAAGCTTAACTACCCAACATTGACTTTTAGTTATAGATTTACAAATAAAAAAATGGACAAAGAAGAAAAGAGTGCATCGAGTTATTCAGACTAAATGGTGGAACCTAAAAAGTGAAAAAGAAGATATATTTCAAGGAGATGCTTGGAATTATGTTGGTACACCTTGTGATATGTGGAGCAATATGGCTATACATATTAGGAAAGTGGCGAAAGATGTGTTAGGTGAATATAAGGGAGGTGTACCGGCACAAAAAGAAGCTTGGTGGTGGAGTGAAGTAGTGCAAAATAAAATCAAGGCAAAGAGGGCATGTTACAGATTATATTATGGTAAGAAATCTAGTGAAACTTTAGAAGCTTATAAGAAAGCAAAGAAGGAAGCGAGGCCGTCAGTGAAGCAAAAACTAAAATTTGAGAGGATTTATATAAAAAAAACTCAACTCAAAAGAGGGTGAAAGTGATATTTTTAGGATAGTTAGGGCTAGAGATAAGAAAACTAAATATCTTAATTATGTTAGATGCATCAAGGACGAGGATGAAAAATTTTAGTGGCAAATGATGATATAAGAAATAAATGGAAAAACTATTTTTATAATCTTTTTAATGAAAATAAAGATATTAGTATTAGCTTAGGAGAGTTAGCCAAATCAAAAAAGTATATAAACCATAATTTCTATCGACGTATTCAAAAGAATGAAGTCAAAGAGGCTCTTAAACTTATGAAGGGTGGTAAATCGATAGGACCTCATAATATTCCTATAGAAGTTTGGAAAATACTAGGAGAAATAGGAATCACTTGGCTCACAAGACTATTTAATGAAATATGGAGAAACCAAAAGATACCAGAGGAATGGAGATCGAGTACACTTATACCCATATATAAGAACAAGGGAGACCTTCAGAATTATGCGAATTATCGAGGTATCAAGTTAATGAGCCATACTATGAAATTGTGGGAAAGAATTATCGAACGTAGGTTAAGACAAGTATCGAGTACAACAGAGAACCAATTTGGATTAATGCTAGGGAGATCTATTATTGAAGCGATTCACCTTTTGAGACGTCTTATGAAACATTTTAGAGCAAAAAAGGAAAACCTTCACATGTTATTTATTTATCTAGAAAAAGCTTACGATAGGGTACCGAGGGAGGTTCTTTAGAGAACCTTATAAAAAAGAGGTATCCTATTGACATACATAAACCTTATAAGAGACATGTACGATGGTGCAAAAACATGTGTGAGGACTCATGAAGTAATGACAGACTTTGTTGAAGTTAATATTGGGTTAGGGTCAACTTTAATCCATACTTATTTATAATGGTGATTGATGAGTTAACAAAACATATTCATGATGAAGTACCTTGGTGTATGTTATTTGCATATGACATTGTGTTAATGGAGGAGTCCAAGGAAAAAATCAATAGAAAATTTAAACTATGGAGAGAAAATATTAGAAAGTAAAGGCTTCTTACTTAGTAGAACAAAGAGAGAATATATGGAATGTAAGTTTGATCATTTGGTTACTTGAGAGGACATAAATTAAAATTGACACACATTGCATTATCTAAAAGAAAATTTTAAATACCTAAGGTCAATTTTTCAAAGTGATAGAAGAATTGATGGAGATGTTACGCATAGAATTAATGTTGGTTGGTTAAAATGGAGAGCAACATCAAGTAAAATGGAGATGTTACGCATAGAATTAAGATGATGCCCGTAAAGTTAAAAGGTAAATATTATAGAGCAACAATTAGACCTATCATGTTTTATGGTTCTGAGTGTTGGGCAATTAATCATCAACATGTACAAAAGATGTCTATGGCAGAAATGAAGATGTTGAGATGAATGAGTGGTCATACAAGAAAAGACTGTATACATAATGAGGTTATTAGAAATAAATTATGTGTGGCACCAATAGAAGATAAAATGAGAGAATATCGTTTAAGGTGGTTTGAAAATATAGAAAGTTATCAAAAGAAGAATCTCTAAGAAGATATGAAAAACTAGATTTTGAAAGTATTAAAAGAAGTAGAGGATGACCACAAAAGTGTTGGAAAGAAACAATAAAGAATGATATAGCTTATTGTTAGTTAACATATAACATGGGACATGATAGGACTATGTGGAAACAAAGAATCCATGTAGTCGACCCCGTCTAATATAGGAAAAGGTTTAGTTGTTGTATTGTGGCGATTCCCAAAATCTTGTGAGAAATGATTCGTTGTAAAATCAGAAAAGCTGGTTTTAGCAGTGACCAACAAGGAAATTTTTAAGCCAACCTGCATAAGTTGCAGCGCTTGCCAAGGGTTTTGTGTTGAGAAGAGCTGTTGCAAGCTATGCAAGGCTACCAAAAGCTTGCGTGTCATATGGAAGAACAGGATATGCGGATTTTCGCTATAAATTATCCGTGAAGAGCTTTGGAAGTTGTTTTTCAACGCATAGTATATCTACGCTATATTTGCTTAACCATGGTTTTTAAACTACATTAAGGTGAAGGAACCATCCGTTCCATGGAAAATTTGAAGATCTAAACGAAATATAGCCGAAAGTAGAAACTGTGGGGTTCCCCACCCTAAATTTGGAAATAAAAGAAAAAAACTTGTACAAAGATGAGTCCGTGACACCGACAACGTTAGCTCAACTGGCAGGGGGATCTGACACCATTCATGCGCCCTGTGTTTTATCTCGCTCTGCTTCAAGTCTCACATTTATCTTCTCTCGTTTTCGTGACCGAAAAACCCCGAGGAAATATGGAGATACAGATGACGACGTTATCTTTTGCCTCTGTTCAGTTACAATGATCCCACTCGATACTACAGGGATAGGTGCTCGGAAAATACAGATGATGCCGTCTGATTATTTTACGGCTTCCGCCCAGCCTTTCTTTGGATTACAATGATCACACTTCCTGCCCAAAGCGCCATTCAATCTCACTAGGACGAAAACAATTTTAATTGTCCTGAACTGCAATCTAACTATGGGCCATTCTTTTCTCCCTTCCACCATGAGCCAAAGAAATTCAACCAAAAGGGTTGAGCTTCCCTTACCCAATGAGAAATGTGAAATAGGCAATCCTCCGCCCTTCAACTACCTAATGGGATACTCTATACCTCAAAACCAGGAAGGCAAGAAAAAGAAAACGAAATGATTGTACTATTCTAGGACTCTCATTTCACACAGGTTGAAAACTCGCAGTTATATTATCAGACCTTCTCCCATCTAGTGTGATATCGTCGTTGGGGCAAAATCATCTTCATTTAATGGATTCCCTCCCTCCAAGTACGCCTGTAGATCCTGAGTGCTTGATTCTCGCTTCCTCTTGGCTTCCTCAATGTCCTCCGCACTCAAGAAGCTAGGTTGATTCGTCGATGAGGGCAACCTAGCTCACATTTGATCCGTAATGCAAACTTGATTTTGTTTCTCTGTCACTCGCTGCAATGAAAGGGAAGCCATATATTAGATGCAAGATGTAAATACCATCCTAAACATGTAAACTATGAGATAGTGGTGGTCTGTGCTCAATCTCCATCCATCCTTACAACAACTAAGCCTTGTTCATACTAGATGGGATCGGCTACAAGTCTTTATTTGCACAACCTTTATCATAATTTATAAATTTATGATAAATAAATCCAATAAAGTTTTACGCCGATTGTCAGAAACCTAACTCAACCTTACTCCTTTATTTTGAGACCGGGCCATGTAAGGGTGATCCCTACATGTGAAAACCTCAAATTGTTTCCACAGAGCCCTACCATAATCTCCATATATGGAGTTTTGAATTCAGAAAACAATTTGGGAACAACGGTACATATTTTTAGATTCAAATTTCCCTTTTTTAATTCAATTTTCCAGCCATTCAATTGAGTATATACCACGACCCTTAGAACTATAACACGCTGTTGGAATGTAATATTCCGATATTCAAGTTATAAATTGCACTTCTCAGCAATTGTTTCAAGTCAACAGTTAAATGAGATTATGCATTTCAAATATGGAAGCTATTAATTAACAAATATGCGTGCCACTTTTGGAGATAAAACATGGTGAAAGCTAAAATACAGAGACTTACGTAGTTCGGTATGTAAGCATGTCTCCCATTAACAAGCCCCACAGTGAAGCCTGTGTACCCGGCCATGGCACCATGGATAGCACTATGGGCAAGGAGAGTGCAATAGACGTTGTCCGACGCATTGCTCGGAATAGCACGGATCATATACGTCGGATCTGCAAAAGCAAAGCAACTCACTTAAGTTAAGGCAGACTTCAGCTACATTGACCTCAAATTGCAATAGAGATGGTTCGCTGTGCATAGTACCTATATATTTGAGGTTCAACACAATTTTTCTTTTCGCGAAGTGTTACTGAAAATCAAACAGAAGTGAGCTCTCTATCTGCTGCATCCGTCAAGAAGGCCTTTTGAAGGTTGGGAATATGCTTTATGTCCTATGGGAACGTACCTTGATCTTATGAGATAGCCAGAGCCCAACATCAAAAAGAAGCTTGTTTCCTGAAGCATCCTTTTGTTCCATTTTGAGCAAGCTCTCTGCAATGAGGTTCTGCCCAACACCTTCCGCTATGACAATGACCATGTGGCCGTTCTCTCTGAGACGGTGCTCCATGAACTCATAGAGTCCGCCCTCCCCTTCCAAATGGAAAGGGGATTCAGGAATAAGACAACAATCCTGAGAATCACAAAAAGAGCTAGTAAATCAATAAAATAGAGCTGGTATTCAAATAAAGCTCCACTACAACAACAACTAACCCTTTTCCCATACTAGACGGGGTCGGCTACATGGATTCTTTGTTTCCACAAATCCCTATTGTGTGCCATGTTAGCAGTTAACTCCTAATAAGTTAGATCATTCTTTATTGTTTCTTTCCAACACTTTTGTGGTCGTCCTCTACCTCTTTTAATACTTTCAAAATCTAGTTTTTCTAACCATCTTATAGGTTCTTCTTTTGATCTTCTTTCTATATGTCCAAACCATCTTAAACGATGTTCTCTCATTTTATCCTCTATTGGTGTCACTCCTAATTTGTTTCTAATAACCTCATTATGTATACGGTCTTTTCTTGTATGACCACTCATCTATCTCAACATCTTCATTTCTGTCATAGACATCTTTTGTACATGTTGATGATTAACTGCCCACCACTCAGAACCATAAAACATGACAGGCCCTCTATAATATTTACCTTTTAATTTTAATGGTATATTCTGATCACAAAGAATACCGGATGCTCCTCTCCATTTTAACCAACCAGCATTAATTCTATGTGTAACATCTCCATCACTCTGAAAAATTGACCCTAGATATTTAAAATTTTCCTTTTGGGGAATGCAATGTGTGCCAATTTTAATTTTTATGTCCTCTGAAGTAACCAAATGATCAAACTTACATTCCATATATTCTGTCTTTGTTCTACTGAGTCGGAGGCCTTTGCTTTCTAATGTTTCTCTCCATAGTTTCAATTTTCTATTAACTTTTTCCTTAGACTCCTCCACTAATACAATGTCATCTCCAAATAACATACACTAAGGTACTTCATCTTGAATATGTTTTGTTAACTCATCCATCACCATTATAAATAAGTATGGACTTAAAGTTGATCCTTGATGTAACCCAATATTAACTTCAAAGAAGTATGTTGTTCCTTCATGAGTTCTCACACATGTTTTTGCACAATCATACATATCTCTTATAAGGTTAATATATGTGAATGGGATACCTTTTTTTTCCAAAGTTCTCCAAAGAACCTCCCTCGGTACCCTATCATAAGCTTTTTCTAGATCAATAAATATCATGTGAAAGTCTTTCTTTTTTGCTCTAAAATGTTCCATAAGACGTCTCAAAAGGTGTATCGCTTCAATAGTAGATATGTCTGACATGAATCCAAATTGGTTCTCTGTTGTACTTGATACTTGTCTTAACCTACGTTCGATAATTCTTTCCCATAATTTCATAATATGACTCATTAACTTGATACCTCGATAATTCGCACAATTTTGAATGTCTCCCTTGTTCTTATATATGGGTATAACTGTACTTGCTCTCCATTCCTCGAGCATCTTTTGGTTTTTCCATATTTCATTAAATAGTCTTGTGAGCCAAGTGATTCCTATTTCTCTTAGTATTTTCCAAACTTCTATAGGAATATTATCTGGTCCTACCGATTTACCACCCTTCATATGTTTAAGAGCCTCTTTGACTTCATTCTTTTGAATACGTCGATAGAAATTGTGGTTTATATACCTTTTTTGACTTGGCTAAATCTCATAAACTAATACTAACATCTTTATTTTCATTAAAAAGATTATAAAAATAGTTTTTTCATCTATTTCTTATATCATCATTTGCCACTAGAATTTTTTTATCCTCGTCGTTTATGCATCTAACATAATTAAGATCTTTAGTTTTCTTATCTCTAGCCCTAGCTATCATAAAAATATCTCTTTCACCCTCTTTTGAGTTGAGTTTTTTATGTAAGTCCTCCCAAATCTTAGCTTTTGCTTCACTAACGGCCTTTTTCTCTTCCTTCTTTGCTTTCTTATAAGCTTCTAAAGTTTCACTAGTTTTCTTTGCATAATGTAATCTGTAACATGCCCTCTTTGCCTTGATTTTATTTTGTACTACTTCACTCCACCACCAAGCTTCTTTTTGTGCCGGTACACCTCCCTTAGATACCCCTAACACATCTTTCGCCACTTTCCTAATATGTATAGCCATATTGTTCCACATATCACAGGGTGTGCCAACATAATTCCAAACATCTCCTTGAAGGACTTTCTGTTTAAATATATCTTCTTTCTCGCTTTTGAGGTTCCACCATTTACTGAATAGCTCGATGCACTCTTTTCTTCTTTGTCCATTTTTTCATTTGTAAATCCATAACTAAAAGTCGATGTTGGGTGGTTAAGCTTTCTCCTGGAATTACCTTACAATCTTTACAATACGCTCTATTTTTTTCCTACAAATAAAGTAATCAATTTGTGTTTGTGATAAACCACTCCTATAAGTAATTAAATGTTCAATCTCGTTTTTTGAAGATTGTATTGACTATAAAGAGATCAAATGCCATAGCAAAATTTAAAATATCCCTACCTTCCTCATTTATATCCCCAAAACCAAAGTTTCCATGAATACCTTGATATCCTAATGCCTCTTTACCGATCCATTTAAGTCTTCTTCTAAACAAATCATCTCCCATTATGGAATTCTTTAATCACCTTATCTAACTCCTCCCAAACAGGCCCGCCCTAACAGTTATATGTGCAAATTATGAACTAATAAAGTCACGCCACTTTAGACCATATCAAAACAAAAGGACGTCCCATTGGATGATCAAGAATGAAAAGGAAAAAAACAGAGAACTACCGACATAATCCAACATGTTGGGCCATGCTGCTGCAGATGGGCAAGTCAGTACAACTGGGTTGCATGAAGACAAGGAATTGTAGAATTCAAAAGATAAATGATTTGTAGAGTGGACGAATTGGTACAACACAAAAAGTCAAAACCCTCAGATGTTTCAGGAAACGTTAATGATGCAGATATGGTCTGAATATGAGGCACATTCACATCAAATTTGCTTCCTAGAAATGATCATAAAACCATCTAATATGTGGTCTTATGTTTGTGAGTCCCGAACTTCTGAATTGAATTTAATGTGGAAAGGGCATGCATTCATCAAAATGCTTTAGCCCCTACATCGACACATCCTCTGAAACTACAAACAGCCATCTCAACTTTGTGCATATTACTCACCTCATAAATGGTAGCAGCTCCTTTCTGGGTACCATCTCCTCCAATTATATAAACCTGAAGCAAGAACACCCAATTACAACAGGCTATTACAAAACATGCGATACAAGCAAAATCAAATAATTAGAAAGGATTTTACGAGTCTTTCAGTTCAGGTACCTGATTGATTCTACGGTCCTGAATGCTGTCAACTATTTTCATGGTGACTTGTCCACCACGAGAGGTGCCAAGTATGGTTCCACCGCGCTTGTGGATATCATTTACTACCTTGGGTGTCAACGGAATGGTGTTTCGGGCATAGAATCCCTTGTATCCTCCCTATGATTTAAAAAGAAAATACATTTTCAAGCAGCATGCATCTAAAAAATGAATACAACTTGAATTTTCAAGTACTTACCTCGATTCCAAGAACTTTGGTAACCCCATACATGTGATAGAGGCCACACACTAATTCCCTGATCACTGTGTTAAGACCTGGGCAGAGTCCACCGCATGTGACAATACAAGCGCTAACCTCATCCGGCTCGAAATAAGCCTAAACTATCAAAAAAGAATCATCAGCCACCCGAAATTGTTCTAGTAAAAGAAGATAATAGGAAATAAGATACATCTTTGCACTGCCACGAGATAGTGTACCTTTTCTCTAGGCCCTGCACGTCTAAAATGTGTTCCCCTGGGGCCACTTTTTCGGACAACAACCTGTTGTTATTCAGGAGCGCAAGGAATTTCAGTTGTGCTTACCACTTGATCTACATCGCATAGACGACTATGCAAAGTTGAACACCATAATTGCAACAAGAAAGAAAAGGCAAACAACTAAACACGATAGACACCTTCTGCGCAACGCTATCATCAGGGTTAACGAAATATTGCCTGCAGAATCAAATGAAGCATGTATTTTTACAACGTAGGACAAGAAATTTTCTCAAGTACTCGGAATGAAATCGGATGGTAAATAAAATTTCAGAAATGATTATCTTACTTGACAACGGAATATGATGGATTGAACTGCAAAGGGTTCGTATACGTCTGCCAATACAAAGACACAAAGTGAGGAGTCAGTAAACAAAATAAATCTGAAGAAGCAATGACCTCTGAAGGACTTAGGAGGGAGAGATCAAATGAAAGTATAGCGTTTAAATAAAGAAGTAAAAATTTCATAGATCAACATTAAAAACTAGTTAATCTTTAACTTAGAATGAAGAGAAAAGTAAGTTAGAACAGAAAAAATCTTTGCACAAATTGGTTTACAACAGAAGCGGCACGAAAAAGCATTGAAAAGACAAATAGTTAAGAAGGAAAGAAATTGCCTCACGAAAATGAAATGACCACCGGGACAAAACAAATGCTGCGCCAAAACCGACACTCGTTTAGACAGAAATTTTTTAAGACCTCACGAGAGAGAGTCTCCGGAAAGCAAAGAAGGAAAAGAATAAAGCAAAAACTGCACAGCACACCAGAAAAACACAAGATTTCCAAAGAATGAGCAAAATAAGCCGCCGAGAAGGAGAAAATTCCCGAAGAAACTCGGTCCTTCCGAGTCATCAAAAGAAATCAACAAAAGTACTTCTTTTCCACGAGGATAACAAACTGAAGAAGTGATAGCAAGAACAAAAGCAGAAGAAACTTAAAAACTAAGGCTATCACGACAATGAAAGGCAAAACTCGTTATAAAACTCACAGGAAGATCGTGAATGTAGTCGGTTAGGTGAGGAACGTCCTCAAGAACGTAATCACCCTCTCCGACGAACACCTTGGGCCTTGATCTGCCCATCGGCTTCTCTTCCTTCTTCGTTCTGAAATCCGACTCCGATCCAACCTTGACGATGAAGCCTCGGTTCTCTTCCTTCACGCTCGCCAAGTTGCTGGTGGCCTCGATGAGACTAAGCGTATGAGACGAAGAAGTTGACACAGTGTCCATTCCGCAAAGACGACCAGGAGAGACCGTTGCTTGCTGTATAAGGCGCCGATGATGACGATACAGGGACTCGAGCGGACAAATTTATACTTACTCGAGACGGAAACCGTCATCGCCCAGAGAGCGGCGTCCAAAACGGGGAGCGGAACCCGCGAAAGAGACGGGGGAAGGGGGGGGGGTTATTCTTTTGGGTTTACAAAGAGAGTTGTATTTCGTTTCGAGTGGAACGGACCCGAAGGCCGAAAGGGGGAAAAGGGAATTGAGGAATTTATGTGGGCTTTACTCTTTGGGCGCGATGGATTAAGAAGTTACTAATTATGCCACTGAATCGGTTACGACACGAGCTGGTCACAAGGACGCGAAAACTGGGATTCGTTAAACTTTTCTAGATGAGGAGTATTCGTTTTGTTTGCTTGGGAGTCAAATCTAGAGACAAAGATGGTAGCTTTTATAGAACCAGCACTGTGCCAGAACCAAAACCAACGGTTCAAACATGTGGTTCTACATTCTTTTTAATTTTTTTTTCAAATTTTAAATATTTTTTTATTTTTTTATTTTAAATGATTTACCATAAAAAAATCACAACCGGAACCAAACACTGAGGTCTATCTAACCTTTCAATGGCTATGTGCAGCTGTGTACCTATTTATTAATTGCTTATAAGGCCCTCGGTTTTCTGTAGCCTTTCGAGTCCGAAGCGGCCTTTTAGTTTCCTTTGCTTTTCTCAGGGAGGAAGACATCTAGCACCGACCTTTCTTACACATATTCAAAATCTTGATGGATCAATCTAGAGCATTAAATAATAAATTATTTTGAAAATTTGTTTATGTATCAAAAAATCCGAAAGCAAAATATTCATTTTATTGATATTTGATTGTGTGTTCCACTTGTACCTTTTTTGTGGACGAAGTTCTTATCGTTTGCTTAAAATATTTAAGAATATAAAATAAATTAATTTTAGTATATTAGTGATGATGATTCAACTCCGCCCATGTAAGGGATCACCCTTGCATTGCCGGTCCCAAGCCTGGATAAAGGAGGAGGGTTGTGTTAGGCTTCCGACAGCCAGCATAAAACTTCGTCGGATTTTTATAACATGGATTATAAAAATTATGAGCATTGCTTTGGGGCGTCCCTGCTTAGTGACGTGTTGCAGAGCTCGAATGCAGTAATAAGTAAGCAAGGGCCACTACATTTTTGCCCGAATGTAGTTAATCAATTGCAGAGAGGGTTCCCACATCATGGACGGGTGTGGGTAAAGAAGTTAGTCCCGCTACATTGTCGCCCGAATGTAGTGAATAATTTTCAGAGAGGGTCTCCGCATTTTGATTATGGACAGATACGGGAGGTAAGGAAGCTAGTTCTAGATAATAAGATTCGTATTGGTTCTTGGAATATCGTAACATTATCTGGTAAGCTAATGGAGGTGGTAGATACTATGATTCGGAGAAAGATTCATATTCTATGTTTACAAGAGACAAAATGGGTTGGAGAAAAAGCAAAGGAGATAGAGGACACAAGTTTTAAATTATGATACTCAGGTAAAGAAAAGGCTCGAAACGGAGTTGGTATTATCATAAATAAAGATTTAAAGGATAGTGTAATAGACATATAACGATATAGTGACCGAATCATGACGTTGAAATTAGTGTTAGGAGCAGAGGTTTTGAATATAGTTTGTGCTTACGCACCCCAAGTAGGACTAGAAGATAGTATAAAGACAACCTTTTGGGAAGAGTTAGATAAGGTGATTTAAAAGATTCCACAAAGGGAGATAATTTGTTTAGGAGGAGACTTAAATGGACATGTCGGTAAAGAGGCATTAGGATATCAAGGGATTCATGAAAACTTTGGTTTTGGGGATATAAATGAGGAAGGTAGTGAGATTTTAAATTTTGCTATGGCATTTGATCTCTTTATAGTCAATACAATCTTCAAAAAACAAGATTGAACATTTAATTACTTATAAGTGTGGCTTATCACAAACACAAATTGATTACTTTATTTGTAGAAAAAAAGATAGAGCGTGTTGTAAAGATTGTAAGATAATTCCAAGAGAAAGCTTAACCACCCAGCATCAACTTTTAGTTATGGATTTACAAATAAAAAAATGGACAAAGAAGAAAAAAGTGCATCGAGCTATTCAGACTAAATGGTGGAACCTCAAAAGCGAGAAAGAAGATATATTTAAACAGAAAGTCCTTCAAGGAGATGTTTAGAATTATGTTGGAACACCCTATGATATGTGGAACAATATGGCTATACATATTAGGAAAGTGGCAAAAGATGTGTTAGGTATATCTAAAGGAGGTGTACCGGCACAAAAAGAAGCTTGGTGTTGGAGTGAAGTAGTGCAAAATAAAATCAAGGCAAAGAGAGCATGCTACAAATTACATTATGCTAAGAAAACTAGTGAAACTTTAGAGGCTTATAAGAAAGCAAAAAAGGAAGCAAAAAAGGCTATGAGTGAAGCAAAAGCTAAAATTTGGGATGATTTAAATAAAAAACTCAACTCAAAAGAGGGTGAAAGAGATATTTTTAGGATAGCTAGGGCTAAAGATAAGAAAACTAAAGATCTTAATTATATTAAATGCATCAAAGACGAGGATGAAAAAATTCTAGTGGTAAATGATAATATAAGAAATAGATGGAAAAACTATTTTTATAAGCTTTTTAATGAAAATAAAGATGTTAGTTAACTTAGGAGAGTTAACCAAATTAGAAAAGTATATAAACCACAATTTCTACCGACGTATTCAAAAGAATGAAGTCAAAGAGGCTCTTAAACATATGAAGGGTGGTAAATCGGTACGACCAGATAATATTCCTATAAAAGTTTGGAAAATACTAGGAGACATAGGAATCACTTGACTCACAAGACTATTTAATGAAATATTGAAAAACCAAAAGATGCTCGAGGAATGGAGAGCAAGTACAGTTATACCCATATATAAGAACAAGGGAGACATTCAAAATTGTGCGAATTATCAATGTATCAAGTTAATGAGCCATACTATAAAATTATGGGAAAGAATTATCGAATGTAGGTTAAGACAAGTATCAAGTACAACAGAGAACCAATTTGGATTCATGTCATGTAGATTTACTATTGAAGCGATTTACCTTTTGAGACATCTTATGGAACATTTTAGAACAAAAAAGAAAAACCTTCATATGATATTTATTGATCTAGAAAAAGCTTATGATAGGGTACCAAGGGAGGTTCTTTGGAGAACTTTGGAAAAAGAGGTTTCCCATTGACATACATTAACCTTATAAGAGACATGTATGATGGTGCAAAAACATGTGTGAGGACTCATGAAAGAATGACAGACTTCTTTGAAGTTAATATTGGGTTACATCAAGGATCAACTTTAAGTCTATACTTATTTATAATAGTGATGGATGAGTTAACAAAACATATTCAAGATGAAGATGACATTGTATTAGTGGAGGAGTCTAAGGAAAAAGTTAATAGAAATTTGGAACTATGGAGAGAAGAAACATTAGAAAGCAAAGGCCTCCGACTTCGTAGAACAAAGATAGAATATATTGAATGTAAGTTTGATCATTTGGTTACTTCAGAGGACATAGAAATTAAAATTGGCACAAATTGCATCTCCCAAAAGGAAAGTTTTAAATACCTAGGGTCAATTTTTCAGAGTGATGGAAGAATTGATGGAGATGTTATGCATAGAATTAATGCTGTTTGGTTAAAATGGAGAGGAGCATAAGGCATTCTTTGTGATAAGAATATACCATTAAAGTTAAAAGGTAAATATTATAGAGCAGCAATTAGGCCTGCCATGTTTTATGGTTCTGAGTGTTGGGTAGTTAATCATCAACATGTACAAAAGATGTCTGTGACAAAAATGAAGATGTTGAGATGGATATACATAATGAGGTTATTAGAAGCAAATTAGGAGTGACACCAATAGAGGATAAAATGAGAGAATATCGTTTAAGATGGTTTGGACATATAGAAAGAAGATAAAAAAAAAGAACCTGTAAGAAGGTTAGAAAAACTAAATTTGGAAAGTATTAAAAGAGGTAGAGGACGACCACAAAAGTGTTGGAAAGAAACAATAAAAAATGATCTAGCTTATTGCAAGTTATCTGCTAACATGACACACGATAGGGATTTGTGAAAACAAAGAATCCATGTAGCCGACCCGTCTAGTATGGGAAAAGGCTTAGTTGTTGTTGTTGTTGTTGTAGTGAGGATGATTCACTTAAGCGACTAAGGTTCAAATCATTCATGCCAATCAAAAGAGATACGTGGTTACATAAAAAAATTAAAAAATAAATTTTACTTATTAACAAGGGAGCTTAAGAGCTTAGTCCTCTCTTTCTCTCATATTATACAAGTACGTATATATATATATATATATATATATACAGAAAGTATATTAATCAAATGATAAGAATATAAAAATATATACTCTTGAATAATTCTATCATTCTAATATTTATATACATCAGGAAAGTGGTCCATCCTTTTCACTAGAGATCATATCCGATGATGGACGCACGATCCGTTATCGACGAAAAATAAATAAGCCTCAGCCCACCGATTCCAAGTCCTCTGATTTTCCTGAC
Source organism: Brasenia schreberi (assembly GCA_036023115.1). NCBI lineage: Eukaryota > Viridiplantae > Streptophyta > Magnoliopsida > Nymphaeales > Cabombaceae > Brasenia > Brasenia schreberi. The sequence goes on along the minus strand of JAYKKT010000080.1, from coordinate 7,345,942 downwards.
AGAGTGGCGTTTCTGTAGTTTCTAAGACTTTTTGGCCTAATCATCACTGTTCCGTATGATCCAAATGGTAGACGTAGGTTGGAAAGACGGCAAGAGAAAATTACAAAATTGCCTTAAAACAAGTAAGACAAAGACGTCGAGCGGGGAGCTGCGTGGCGAAGCGTTTTCGGAACTTGGACAGCGACCGCTTGTACGAAGCTTCTGGACACTTTCGGAGTCCCCAAGAGGGGTATTTTCGTCCATATAGACCATGACTAGCCAAAAGTATCTACATGGAGCACAACTCACGGTTAGCGGCGTAACTCACGAACTGGAGGTCACAGGTTCAAACACCTGAATGTGCCCCAGCTTGCGCGCCTAGCGGAGAAGATCATACCCGCTGCAAAACTGCTCGACACGAACTTCTTTTAATCCTTCTGGAGCAGGCTCTTGATGCGATCAACTCAATAATCCAACTTCATGGGGCCAACCCGCTTCTCTTTTCTACCGAATCCGAAACATAATAAGGAGTTCATGATCGCACGAATGCAATAGTGGTTGCACTCGAATCGGCCTAAACCCCGAAAAACCATCTACATTTGTCATAAACCCACTACAAGAAGCAACATTTAGTATGCAACAAATTAGAGCCGTCTACATACAATTGAGTTAAAACTACAGTATATTTACGACAGGATTTGAGTAATTGGATTATGTTCACTATTGACGTTGTTCATACGGTTATTTTTTTATAACAAAAGTATAATAAAACCGTTTTTCATTATTTTTTAAGTACTTTTTATAATTTTTAAAATTATAACTCATGTTATTGAAAAACAATTATCCAACATGGGTAAGTGAAATCAATAATGGGTAGAATCTGATTTTCTCGAATATCTTATTACATATACGTTTAACTAAAATGAGTAACAAAATAAGCTTAACAAGCTTAAGGTTTTAGACTAGAAACCAATTAGCAGCTTTCGTTAAATAAACATTTTAAGAGAATGAGGATGGTTAAACTTGTCCAGCTGTAAAGAGCAGAACACATGGGTGGGCCCTATGTAAGTCAAAGTTTGAGTTGCATGTGAACCCAGGAACCTAACAAATGATGAGCCCATGGGTTTAGGGTGGGTGAGTCCCTAGAAATGTGGCGAACATGCAGGACCGAATATTATTCGGTGTATGTCCACCACCTTTCCGCTTATGGCATGGAATGGAAGCCGACCTCCCTCTTATATTCTTTAACGGGCAAAGATCATTTTGGGGAAAACGGTGCACACATTCCCGTGTGCACACCGTTCTTGCATGGACCTGGTTCTTAACATAAAAGATGATCTTGTCAGCATAAAGAACCTGGATAGGACTCAACTCACAAGTTGGACGTGGCGAGTTCTGTACCCGGAACGTTCATGTGCCTTGGGCGTCTTAGGGATGGTGTCACAGCACCTGCTGGGCAACCGTCAGCTGTCTGGTGATGGCTCGGAACCCTGTCCGGATCAGCTTGCAATTTGTAGGGCGGCCATGGATTCGTCCACCCACTCTGCCTGGTTTTCTCCTCCCCGCTGGTGCATCTTTGCTTGGTTGCTTTTGCACTCACACGCATGCACACACTCGAGGTTAGATATGAAGAGGAAGAGGACCACGTGAGAGAGAGCCTCCCCCTCTCTCTCTCAGCACAATACCTTTACAATCATATTGGGAACCAATGATGTTAGGTCCTCGTGGCCCGTTTATTAGATGGACTCAATCCAAGCACTAGACCCAAACTAAAACCTTAATAATGTTAGGTCTCATTAACCCCCTTATTGTTAGAAAAAGTCATAGGATTATATGTATAAAAAGTAAATATGCAATAATCGGTAAACATGTTCAAATCAAGAACAGCCACAGATCCAAAAAATATCATAAATAATTCGTTTATATCTTTTGACTTTTTATTAAATTTTATTTTTTATATTTTCTTCTAGTTTTTGCAGTTTATGACTCATTAGAATCAAAACCAGAACCGACAGTTTCAAGCTGGACTAGAAGATATTCTTTTATTAAGTTTCACTTTAATAATTTATTCTTGTTCCGAGGAATTCAACTAGAATCAAAACTAGAACTGACACAGTCTTGGTTCTTCTCCAATAGGATAAAAGAACCGGCTCTACCCCTTATGTAGGCATGATTGTTTATACGAAAACATGTGCATCAAATGGCATAAAGCTAGATCAGTGGCCAATTAATTAACAATGGAATATTAGAGTGAAGTTCCAAATTATTATTTTTCTCTCAAGGGGTCCAGAAAGATCTTTCTCAATGAAGAAAGGCACCACAAACCATGTTCACCTTGGTTTCAAAACCATGGTCCTCCTAATCCCTTTTTAATATACCCCGTGCTTGACTAAACTCTCAAATGAATACTGTATATCATGCGGCGCATGCGCATTATTTAGTTGCTTATATTTTGTTGTTGTGTACGTGATAATGACCTATACTTATACTAAGCAACCCAGTAGTAATTCACCTTTCAATGATTTGCAGGTCGGGTTGTCAGGTCAGGTCCAAAATTACAATTCCTTATGATTAGGAATGGTTAAGGTGGGGGCAACACGGAATCGTGGTCCACTTTCTGTGTTGCTTTTAGTGAACGATGGGCGGCAGGGATGTTGATTTCGTGTTTCAGGTTGTGTCATTTATTTATTTATTTTTTATAGGCAAGATGGGGTTAGACAGAACCATACCTGATGTGCTCGCGTGTATTGTAACTCCTGACCTTTTGCAAGAGAGTGCAACCCCCTAGCTAATCCGTGTGTTCCTTTGGGACTGAGTCGTGTCATTTAATGCAAGTATAGAGAACAAGTCAACCTGGAAATGACTTGTTTCTTTCTTGTTACTTAAGATAGACACCAGAACACAATTTAATCGTGTTTGATTTTAATGTTAGGCATTATATTACTAATACTTTCGAGTTTAGGGTCGTGCTCATGTTGCAAAACGGGTAAACTCAAACACGGGGAAAGAAGACCAAAGAAAGCTCTAACCATGTTTGATTTTAATGTCAGGCATTATATTATTAATACTTTGGAGTTTAGGGTCGTGCTCATGTTGCAAAATGGGTAAACTCAAACAAGTGGAGAAAAGACCAAAGAAATCTCTAATAAGAATGTATGAGAAACTATATTGTGAAAATGTTAAAGGAAGAAAAGAAAGATCATAAAAATGTTGGAAGGAAACCAGCTTGTGTTAAGTTAATTGTCATCATAGTACAAGATCGAGTTCCATGAAAACAAAGAATCTATGTAGCGGACAATATCTAGTATGAGTAAATACTTCGTTGTTATTGTTATTGTTATATCTTAATGTTCTTGAACTTTGTTTTATGGCATCAAAATAGGTATTTAAATGGAGCAGATATATCCAGGTCTGAACCCAGTTAGTCAGATTTAATCCAAAATGAATTTCCAATGAATAATTAGATGAGTTGAGGTTCGGCGTTTGCCCAAAATTCTGAAAATAAAAGAACCCATATGGTACCATATGGTTGAATGCATGGGCTCATATTGTTCACCCTACAGCAAAAGTTCCACGTACTATTTCACCTCACCTGAAAAATTAGCTAGATCTGCCATTGCTGACAAAATACAACACGATCGGGTCGTCGGTATCTGCCACCAATATTGAATTCCTTTTGGTACAACACATACTGAATTTTGATAGAACCATATAGAGTCCATTGAAGTTTTCCAAAATCATATCCAAATATTCGGGTCGGATGTTAATGGACCCATTTTAGGGTGAGGTGCAACACATCCTTAATAAATTATACTAGTAATAATAAGTGGCTATTGCAAATATGTCGCATTATAGAGCAATTAACCAGATTACACTTGAAAGCCCCCCACATTAATGCCATTATTGCTGAAATACATATACGTGGAAGTACCATCAAATTTGGAGGGCAGCTTATGGGACACCAACCCTTTGTAATGACTTTCGATGCTCGCAAGACAAAGTTCATAAACTTTAATTGACATGTGATCATCTTGATAGAACGATTGGCCCAAGAATTCATCTATTGGCATCCACTGCATGCGACGTTATAATGAACAAGTTAATCTGCTTGTTGACAACATAACAAATTGTACTAATTGTCTATGTCACACTAGTGTCGGTGCAAGACATGATAATTTTCAAAAATCATGCATGTGAGGATATAATTACTATATAACTACATGTACATAAAAAATATAAGGATTTTCAAACATGGACGATGATAATGTTATTAGAGTCATCCTGCTGAAAAGCAATGGTTGGATATATATAACTATATATATATAACTATATATATATATATATATATATATATATATATATATATATATATATAGAGAGAGAGAGAGAGAGAGAGAGAGAGAGAGAGAGAGAGAGAAAATTGGTATATGCTACCACTCTTAGGTACTAGCAAATTCAAACAAATCTCAATTATACATCTTCAGTGATTAATGATTGATATTTGAAATTTGAAAAGCAAAAGTACCTACATGAATAAAGTGTACCTACAAAAGATATGCATGTATTTTTTAGATTTGGTAGTATCTAAGAGGATCGGCATATACTAGTTTCTCTCTCTCTCTCTATGTATATATATATATAAAAATATTTGCTAGTGGCTTTCTAAATCAAATCATCTCATTACCTTGGCTGCTTGAATTTCCACTCCATCAACTGTGATTTGAGAGGATAAGGGCCGTAGCATGCAAATGAAATATAGATCCGATTTCTCGAAGGCAACATTGTGGGCATGCCTATATCGAACATGAAGAACACATCTATCATATTTCTTGTTGCAATCAAGTAAGATCAAGTACAGAATTTTTGAGATTGTTGGGTGGATGAACACAAACATTAAAATGTTTGTGTGTATACATATATATACACAAAGAGGAAAATAAGATCTTGCTCGTCACTGTCTATCGATCCATTGCTTTTTTTAAAAAGAAATATTTATCAGTTCCAAAAAAGACAACAGTCGAGTATGATTCATATGGTTCTCTATGGGGGATTTTCTTACCTAAAAGCAATCACTTCTACAAATTCAGTGTCAATCTGAAGAGGGAAAAGAAAAGGAATTGATTAGCAACACAAATAGACACGCACACACATGCTCACGCACAAATACCCAAGGAAAAGGAAGATGCTTATGTGCTTACACCAGTTTCCTCCTTCACCTCTCGTATGGCTCCAGAAAATATTTCTTCAGACTGAAAATAAACCCTTAAAAACTGTTAATTTACTTCTTTAATTAAAAATAAGAAGAATTATGGTAATTATGCCTACTTTCCAATTACCGAGTGCATGCATTTCGTCTATTTATATCATCGCCAAATTTAATTAACAAGCTTCATATTAACTGTTGATGTTGGTTTAGCAATAATTGCACCAGAGAATATTTCCTTCATTTTTCCTTCTGATGAATAATTAAGTGAGTATCTTTTCTGTTAAGGTGGCTTGAATTTGTGATGACACGAACTTTGACCCGATCTGAAACGCATATAGTGCGACCCGCATTGGACACAAAATGCAGAGGTGACCTTGCGTTTTCCGCAAACCAATATGATTGTGTAAATGCGTCCAAAATGAATTTGAGAAACAATTTCCTTTTCAATGAAATGACAAAATCTCCCGAATCTTAAAATATGTCCCGAAACATGATACCTTATGAATAACGCCCGTTGGTATCTTCCATACGCCTGAACACGCTAAATTGCATAGTCTTTCTTGCACCACCAGAATCTGCAAGGCAAAGTTATGGGTATGCGCGCGTGCACACACACACACACACACACACACACACATATATATATATATATATATACTGGATCATGTCCACTAAGTTAACATTGCTTTTGGTAGCATGAGTATAATCAAAATATTTTTCGCACTTCCACACCTTCTTAAAATTTTGAATTTATACTCATACTACTCAAAAGTAATAGATGGGTGTGTCTTGAATATTGTTTTCCTATATATATATATATATATATATATATAAAGAGAGAGAGAGAGAGTTTAACATGCTTGTCATATTCAACCATCCGAATTAAAGAGGTTGATAGTTAAAATTGAAAAACTGTGTATTTTTACATGTTTGCTTTATTGAGAAAGCAATTTATTGCTTTTTGATATCACAATCAAAATGGTTGAAATTTTTGAGAATGTAAAAGCATATTCTCTCTCTAAGTAATTAAATTCTATCTACCTCGAACACTGCTCACTCATTCTTGACTATTGTTTTTCTAAAACATTAGTATAACAATATTATCCTTCATCTTTTTCGAAGATTCTTAAAACATTTTAAATTATTCTCATGCCACCACAAAAATATGAGGAAGGTCAGAAGTGGGCAAGATCTGGTTTTCCTATATATACACATACACAAATTCATATTCACCTCTCTGTTGTTGTTCATAACAAATCCTCCTACTCCAACTTGATGCGAGGCATTCGCAGGAAGGAGACAGGGTTCATCCGGAACCCAATACGTTAACATTACATATCCTGGTTCGGCATGATGATACTTGAAGCCCTCCTGCACGCCATCCAGGCATATCATACTAACACTTGCAATAATCTTTTTGTAAAGCTGAAGTTATAAGAAAGGAGAATTTCTTAATAACGAAACTATCGGATGTATGTAGAGATGTCAACTAGAGAACTTTAGTTTTGAATACAACATGATTGAATATGCCTTTGTTTGAGAGTGATGCCAATTGTTCAAATAATTAAAACTTTTTATAATACACAATGGCTGATTCACAGTGAGGACAAACCAAGCATAAAAAATTGTACTCCTTACTCGAACCAATGTGCTATATAAGGTATAATTGGAGGCTATAGTATAAAACCCACACTAAAAAAATTTATTCCGTTGTAAAAAAAAAATCACCAAAACTGTAAATATTTAAAAAGTTTAGCCCCTTAGCTTAAGGGAATTACTATTTGCACACCCAAAATTACAATACACATACGTTTTTCTATCATTTCAAAAAATACCTCCACTAATTTTTTAAAATTCTCATACTGCCCCTGCTCTCTCCATTGTTGTAAGTTTTTCTTCTTCTTCTTTTTTCTCTTATTCATGTCGATCTTTCATTTTTATGGTTAGGCACCTTGTTCTACAATTAGACGAGGCATAAGTGAACCCCATCGGAGTTTCATCATCTTCTCTTGCAGAAGGATAAGAAGAAGAAGGGAAAAAAGAAAAAGAAAAGAAAAGTAAATTTTTTCATGTTTGAGTCAATGAGGTATTTTGTATTTTTTATAGATATGTTAATCAATTCAATCGTATTTTATTTTTTTGTATTTGATATCATCGATCCGGTAATAATGAAGTCACCGTGAGTTGGGTAGGCTCAACCACATCTCACTACTTAGAGAGATGCGGTTGAGCCACATCTTTGTCCTCGAGTATGATGATCGAATGGAAAAAGATGAGAAAAAATAAAATTCAATGAAAGACTTGTAATACTCATTTTTTGTTATGTATAATCAACAACTCAACTTCAAATAGAATGGATTTTATTCTCTTTTTCTTCACCGATTTAACGAGAACACTATTGATTACTTTAAGGGTTCGTTAGTTTGTTGGTTGCTCGATTTTTTCTTTTTTGAACATCACATATAAATTTGTAATACCTAAAATGTATGAAAAGAAGACTTTGAATGATTGTTGGAAGCTTCAAGAAGTTATCTGAAGATATAAGAATGACACTAGAATCATATCATTTGCACGAGAGAAAGGATTTGCAAGAGAGAGAAAGGATAGAAATTATGTCGGGAGTATTTTGGGGATTTTTGGAAAAAGAGTGTGTGAATAGTAAAAAGAGGTGTGTGCGCATCAATTATTAGTATAAGGAGAGCCCATGGAACAACTGTCCGCTGGCATATCACATTGTCATGAAATGGGTTGACTTTCTGCCTAAAATTTGAAAAATCACTAAAAAAAACTAGAAAATAGGACTAAATTCATGACTATTATACATAGTTCACCTCACCTTAAATAGTTGAATAGACTATTTGCTCCACCATACCAAAAAATTTAGATCCGTAAAAACAATATAGTTGATGCATGATACTACCATGGGTCACTAGCGTTGCTTAAGAAAATTTGATAGATCCAACTGGATATACATACATCCATAGAGGTTCATGGCTCCTAGGGATGTTCACGGTTCGGTTCTAGCCCAACCTCGAACAAAACCACTACTTATGGTTCATCATATTTGTGAATCAAACCAGTTAGAACTGAAGCGACAATTTTGATTCTGGTTTGGTTCTGAACCACAATTCTACTTATTTAGGGTTTGGCTAAAGATTGAGTATTATGCCATTTTATTATTTGGATCTATGGCCCAAATTTAATATGTAAATGAGGTTATAAAACTCATACCAATAAACTTCTAAACTTATATATAAGCACATAAACTTTGTATATAATATATATATATATAATGCTTCGGTTCCATCACTGAAATTGTGAACCGAACTGCCAATTATTTTTTCCATTAGAACCAAACCATTCGACATATAGAACCAAAGCATACCGGTTCCTTGAACACTCTTAATGGCTCCCATGGTTTATATATCAAAACAGAGAGGGTGGTAAATGTTGCCGAAATTTTTTGTGAAAACCTAGTTTAAACTTATATGAATATTATGCTTTAATCAGATTATAAATGGCCTACGGATATCATGAGAAACAAATAATGAAAATAAAATGAAATTTAACCTTTACAGCAACTGGAACAAGATCAGATTGGTCTGCTAATATTTTGAGCCAGATGCCCCTCTTACCCTGCATCACCCATGAAACCAACATTCAGTGGCATAATTTTCTGTCAAGCTCTTCCCGTGAATCCTAAACATATATCCTTCCAGCTACTAGTTACTCCTTGAGGACCATCAACACGGTGTCAAAAAAAGGTGCTGTCCTTATTACATGATAAAAACGGGGCCGTTCTCTATTATTCATGAAAGACAATCAAATCACGTCCGATAATATATACTTTTGGAGTATTCTATCATTCGTACTTTATATAATGTGAACTGTGGTAAGAAACCTTAGCAATTAAAGGAAGAAATATATGTACCTTTTCTTTCCAATATGAAAGTGATGATCGAAGAAGGCATGCAAACGCATCGGGAGAGGAGGGCAAGCATTTTGGATCAACGATTGCTCCATCATATTCATCATCATACGCTTCCAGCAATCCTGCCTGCTCCTTAGTTAATGCATTCCATGAAATCCCATTGTCCCCATGTCCCGTTTTGAAAGAATTCGAGATGAGAATTCTCCTTGCACATGCAAATGACAATTGGCTCGGGTTGAATGTGAAACCCGGATGAACCCATTTTGATCCCCTCAGCCCTGTCAGAAAGGATTAGATCAGATTTCATCTTAATACTGTATCATTTTGGATATTGGATTCATGGTAGACCCAAATCCTTTCAGATCCATTTGGAGAAATCCAGATTCAGTCAGCATAAATCTCAACATGGTCCTCCAATTTCAAACTAAATAATAATATCAATAGGATCATTTAATCAAAGGCTCTTCTCATTTGTTTGTTACCTTAATCATCGATGAACACTCAACAGAAGAGAACTGTGGAAGAAAAAGGAGGAACCTTATGTGCCACTATAAATTATTTAATTTCATTTTTTAAACAAAATTATGAATATTTAACAGTCAACCTTTATCTCACTTGAAAAACTATGAACATTATTTAATTACCTATTATTTTGGAAGTGTATTTCGAACATAAGATCATACATAAGTATGGTAGAATGTTATTTTATGTTGCTTGATTTTTCTTATTTTCTAGTTTTTTGGGTTAATATTGAGAATTCATCTTCTTTCGATACATCATGATACACTATATACTATCTTAAATTGACCTTGCATGTACTTAAGGATAGATACACTATACAGGTTCTAGTACGAAACTAGCCAAAATTTCATCATTGCCTGAAAATTGGAAGAGAAAAATACAGTTTCTATGTGTACATAAGTTTAAAAGGATATCAATTCAAAGGAAAGCATCGCCAAAAGGGAGAGATAAAGAAAACCATTTTGAAAGGAGACCATATGGCCTGAGCTGTAACTTCTACTCTGATAGTCCCTTCGCTCAAAGGATCCTTTCTGGAGGCATGGAGAGAATGTGTTGCTCCTCATCACAATTGCCATCTTAGCTGCAGACAGTATGAACTTGTTTCAATGGTAAATACTTGATTTGAACCCATATATATACATATTGGTTCTTAAAATGCTCCTCAGAGTCGAACACATGCCATCCTTCCACTGAAATTTTCAAGAAGCTGCATTTGAACAAGATATTCCTTCCTCTTATACAAGTTGCAGCTTCACCAATCAGCGCTAGCTCAAATTTATTTGATCCAGCGACCCACGCCTTTAATCTACTGATAAGCTGGAATCAAGAAATTAAGCTGATTTAATTGCATTATCGAACAGTATAAATCACAAATACCATGAACCTTATGTACCGATCAGTACTTATCACTGCATATAAGAGTGGACTTGGCCTGCCAAAAGCAAACAAAATTGGCCTTTCATATGGCATATTCCGAATGCAATGATGTTGGAGTAGCAGCATTGATATGCTCTACCCATATTCGATCCCTTACTTTTACGTAAGAAATATAATATAAAGCAGTAGAATGTTGGATTTTGGATAGGGAATCTTCATCTTGCGACCACTCAGTAAAAATCTTAATAAAAAAGACTGAATTAGTTAGATTTGTGGATTATCTAATTCCATTTTCGAGAATTCAGTTTGATTATCTAGTTATTTTATTTGCATCACTTAAGAATAATTAGAAAACTAAGAATATGAGACACGAAAAGGATGAGAATCAGATTCATCAATTTGATCATGTTGAGGACGCATTAAATAACAAAAGCCACCACACACACACACACACATGTTTGTCAAGCAGTTGTAAAAAAAATTTAACTAGGCTGCATTTCTTGGCATAACAAAATAAGAAGTGAGAAGACATCTATTAGAATCTGCGAATCACTTATATCATCGCGTACGTGGAGTATATATATAGAACAATGGAACCGGATGAATAATATCAAGTTTGAAGTTGTTCAACTTGGTAAGAGAACTAGAATCATTACAGATATATGCTCTCCCAAAGTGAAGAATTTGTATAAACAATATTATAATGACTCAAGAAGTTGCGTCACGCCTTCACGAAACAAAAAGACGGTCTTTCTCTTAGTTAATTTGCCTGTCATGCAGATAATTCAGTGTTTGTTGTTAACTCTCAGAAACTACTACCCTTTCAGGGATGAAAAAAATCCAGTAATACTCCACGGCTAAGACCCTCGGAGGCCTGTGCTGGGCACGACCTTCTTTGCGCAGCGGGCTGCAGGGAGAATAATTTCTGCCATTGTATGAATACCCTTGGTGTGTATCCGATAGGGTTTTGATAAACAAGAAAAGACTTTGAAAGCATTGGGGCCAATGTAAATTAATGAAGCTACTAGACAATCTTAAGAGCCAAATGATGTTTCTAGACTTTTCGTACACACACACGCGCACACACACACACACACAGAGAGAGAGAGAAAGAAAGAGAGAGAGAGAGCATAACTCCTCTTAATGCAGCCAAGACCATATATGCAATTGAAGATCTTGCAAATTATTCAACAGAAAAGAGAAACATGTCATGCGAGTGGGACAGGAAATTTGAACAAAAATTGCCAAGGACATGCACAGCACGTCAACTTCGTCAGGAAATCTTTGATTGCAGTCCTTTGAATTTGGAGCTTTAGGGAAGATGTCATAACAGTCTTTGATGGCTATGAAAAGTTTAGATGTGTATGGTTCCTAAGAGAGAATTTCTGTCGATGTACTTGTCTTACTTCAATGGGGTTTCTTGGTTCTGAAATGAAAAGCTGAAGGGATCAAATGGGATCCATATATGGCATCGTCACATCCAACCAATTAGATACTATATAGTAGAAGAGCTTCCAAACCAGATTGAAAGACCAGCATCTAATATGTGACTTGGTATGTGATGCAAATACTTAAACATGGAGAAACCAAATCCAGATCCGGTTAGATACTTTTTGGCCATACCAAACCCAATTATTTGGATTTGGATCAGATCAAACATCAGAGACATCCTATCCATAGACATCCTAACATACAGGGTATTCTCAGTGTATAGTAGCCCTCTATTTTATACATTCACACAATCTTCCCCAAATGCCAAGGGGTTCACAAACACACAGTACAGATACTCAACGTACATGTGTACAGGTGAATACCATTGCTTCTCTCTCTCTCTCTCTCTCTCTCTCTCTCTCTCTCTCTCTCTCTCCTTACGATTCTGTCGCTCTCTTTCTCTGCCTTCTCCGCCACCCTCTCTCTTTGTCACTCACTAGGCCTTGTACCAGAGATCATTCTATCACCATCGCCCCTGCCACAAGGTAGGTGCTCCCCCATTTCCCCTCCCCTTCTCCCTTTACAGTTTATACCAAAGTAGCACAAGGAGCTACGACTCTCCTGGTTAGGGTCTGCATATTTGGTTGGGGTCTGCATGCTTGGCCTCCTTCTTGCTTATCAAAGAGCAGAAGTTTATACAACGAGTTGCTGTTGATTTAGCTTTGTACTGGAAGTGAGTTCAAACAGCCAGTTTCAGTCCTTATAGTTCTTTTGGGAATCTGTTACTTTTTTTTTTTGGTTTAAACTAGAATCCCAACCAGAACATGCAGTAACTGGTGAAACCCGGTTTGGTTATGATTCATGGTTCGGGGAGAACCGCAACCATCCATGTCTAATTATGGGTATTAATGACCTAGGAGACGGGCTATGCATGTTCATAACTTTTGATTTCTAAAGAAGGTTCGACCTAAGGTGGGCTGCACATCCGCAACTGGTCTGTCTTAAACCCATGTCTTATAAAAACAAAGCTACACAAGGGATTTATGGATTACTTCCCAAATTGCTAAATCTTTTGTATTAACTACTACATTTTACTTTCATGTAAAACGTCAAAGGGACGAAGTATAATGTGCTACTGTTTAATTTAAGTTGGATGCTAATACGACACGAGATCGAGATCACCGACAACTAGGAGTCTAACAGCTGACTCCACTTAGTGCTTGCTAATGCTTGGTTTTGGTTGGTAGCTACATGTGCAATACAACCACAACAACTAAGCCTTTTCCCATAATCAGCTACATGGATTCTTCGTTTCCACATAGCCCTATCATGTGCCATGTTAGCATTTAACTCACAATAAGCTAGATCATTCTTTATTGTTTCTTTCCAACGCTTTTGTGGTTGTCCCCTACCTCTTTTAATACTTTCCAAATTTAGTTTTTCATACATTCTTACTGGTTCTTCTTTTGATCTTCTTTCTATATGTCCAAACCATCTTAAACGATATTCTCTCATTTTATCATCTATTGGTGCCACTCCTAATTTGTTTCTAATAATCTCATTATGTATATAGTCTTTTTTTGTATGACCGAGTCATCCATCTCAACATTTTCATTTCTGTCACTGACAAATTTTGTACATGTTGATGTTGATGATTAACTGTCAACACTCAAAACCATAAAATATGGCAGGCCTAATTGTTCCTCTATAATATTTACCTTTTAACTTTAATGGTATCTTCTTATAAGAAAGAATACCTGATGCTCCTCTCCATTTTAACCAACCAACATTAATTCTGTGTAACATCTCCATCAATTCTTTCATCACTCTGAAAAATTGACCCTAGGTTTTTAAAACTTTTCTTTTGAGGGATGCAATGTGTGCCAATTTTAATTTCTATGTCCTCTGAAGTAACCAAATGATCAAACTTACATTCCATATATTATGTCTTTATTCTACTAAGTCAGAGGCCTTTGCTTTCTAATGTTTCTCTCCATAGTTGTAATTTTCTATTAACTTTTTCCTTAGACTCCTCCACTAATACAATGTCATTTGCAAATAACATACACCAAAGTACTTCATCGTGAATATGTAATAACATACACCAAGGTACTTCATCATGAATATGTTTTGTTAACTCATCAATCACCATTATAAATAAGTATGGACTTAAAGTTGATCCTTGATGTAACCCAATATTAACTTCAAAGAAGTCCGTCATTACTTCACGAGTCCTTACACATGTTTTTGCACCATCGTACATGTCTCTTATAAGGTTAATATATGTTAATGGGATACCTCTTTTTTCCAAAGTTCTCCAAAGAATCTCCCTCGGTATCCTATCATAAACTTTTTCTAGATCAATAAATATCATGTGAAGGTCTTTCCTTTCTGCTCTAAAATGTTCTATAAGACGTCTCAAAAGGTGAATTGCTTCAATAGTAGATATGCCTGACATGAATCCAAATTGGTTCTCTGTTGTACTTGATACTTGTCTTAACCTATGCTTGATAATTCTTTCACACAATTTTATAGTATGGCTCATTAACTTGATACCTCGATAATTCACACAATTCTGAATGTCTCCTTTATTCTTATATATGGGTATAAGTCTACTCGCTCTCGAATCATCGGGCATCTTTTGGTTTCTCCATATGTCATTAAATAGTCTTTTAAGCCAAGTGATTCCTATTTCTCCTAGTATTTTCCAAACTTCTTTAGGAATATTGTCTGGTCCTACCGATTTACCACCCTTCATATGTTTAAGAGCCTCTTTGACTTCATTCTTTTGAATACGTCGGTAGAAATTGTGGTTTATATACTTTTCTGATTTGACTAACTCTCCTAAGTTAATACTAACATCTTTATTTTCATTAAAAAACTTATAAAAATAGTTTTTTCATATATTTCTTATATCATCATTTGCCACTAAAATTTTTTCATCCTCGTCTTTGATGCATCTAACATAATTAAGATCTTTAGTTTTCTTATCTCTAGCCCTAGCTATCCCAAAAATATCTCTTTCATCCTCTTTTGATTTGTGTTTTTTATATAAGTCTTCTCAAATTTTAGCTTTTGCTTCACTCACGACCTTTTTCGCTTTCTTTTTTGCTTTCTTATAAGCCTTTAAAGTTTAAGTAGTTTTCTTAGTATAATGTAATTTGTAACATGCCCTCTTTGGCTTGATTTTATTTTGCACTATTTCACTCCACCACCAAGCTTCTTTTTGTGCCGATACACCTCCCTTAGATACACCTAACACATCTTTCGCCACTTTCCTAATATGTATAGCCATATTGTTCCACATATCACACAGGGTGTAAAAACATAATTTCAAACATCTTCTTGAAGGACTTTTTGTTTAAATATATCTTCTTTCTCGCTTTTGAGGTTCCAACATTTAGTCCGAATAACTCGATGCACTCTTTTCTTCTTTGTCCATTTTTTTTATTTGTAAATCCATAACTAAAAGTCGATGTTGGGTGGTTAAGCTTTCTCCTAGAATTACCTTGCAATATTTACAACACGCTCTATCTTTTTTTCTATAAATAAATTAATCAATTTGTGTTTGTGATAAGCCACTCTTATAAGTATTTAAATGTTCATCTCATTTTTTGAAGATTGTATTGACTATAAAGAGATCAAATGCCATAGCGAAATTTAAAATCTCCCTACCTTCCTCATTTATATCCCCAAAACCAAAGTTTTCATGAATACCTTGATATCCTAATACCTCTTTACCGACATGTTCATTTAAGTCTCCTCCTAAACAAAATCTCCATTTGTAGAATCTTTTGAATCACCTTATCTAACTCTTCCCAAAAAGTTATCTTTATACTATCTTCTAGTCCTACTTGGGGTGCGTAAGCACAAACTATATTCAAAACCTCTGCTCCTAACACTAATTTCAACGTCATGATTCGATCACCATATCATTGTATGTCTACTATACTATCCTTTAAATTTTTATTTATGATAATACCAACTCCGTTTCGAGCCTTTTCTTTACCTTAGTACCATAATTTAAAACCTGTATCCTCTATCTCCTTTGCTTTTTCTCTAACCCATTTTATCTCTTGTAAACATAGAATATGAATCTTTCTCTGAATCATAGTATCTACCACCTCCATTAGCTTACAGGATAATATTCCGATATTCCAGGAACCAATACAAATCTTATTATCTAGGACTAGCTTCCTTACCTCCGCATCCGTCCATATTCAAAATGCGGAGACCCTCTCTGAAAATTATTCACTACATTCAGGCTACAATATAGCGGGACTAACTTCTTTACCCACACCCGTCCATGACGTGGGAACTCTCTTTGCAATTGATTTACTACATTTGGGCAAAAATGTAGTGACCCTTGCTTACTTATCATTGCATTCGGACTCTGCAACACGTCACTAGGCAGGGACACCCCAAAGCAATGCTCATAATTTTTGTAATCTATGTTATAAAAATTTGATGAAATTTTACGCTGGCTGTCAGAAACCTAACACAACCCTCTCCTTTATTCGGGCTTGGGACCGACAATGCAACGGTGATCATGGGCGGAGTTCTATGTGCGCAATACCTTGAAAAATGTACTGGTACTACAAAACTTCAGCAACCAATATGGTGATTCATAAATTTAGAGTTAGTCAATTATACAACAAGAAATGATAAGAATAAGAACATACAACAAGAAATTAGATGCAAATTTTTTGTACTTTATTTTTCATTTATACACTTACAACTGCTAAATGAGCCGAACAAACTGGATGCAGGCTGGCCGGGCTTCCCATAGATCCTGCTCACCACCACCACTGACCCTTGCATGAATATCTGGTATGCATATAGTAGTTACTGTGACTCCCAAAGGACCCAGATAACTCGATTTCCACCAATGGATTAGTCGTGTTAATGTATTTATGAACAATTCGTTTTTGAACGTTCGCGAGCTGTTTGTTTGATTCATAGCAAGCCGAATTTGAATAGAACAACCCAAGTTTTAACTTATTTCTGCTCATCCGTGTGCTCGTTTCAGCTCATATTTGTGCTTGTTATTTTTGGGGGGAGTGGGGAGGAAGGCCGACGCCAACCCGCATGCACCCTCTCCGAGTCGAACTCCCCATAGCAGCAATGGTGCTAGAGCGTGCTGCCGTTGAGCTAACTCTTTGGGCACATTGTGTTTGTTTTAGTTCACTTTGAAAACCGTATCCTCATAATATTTAGACAAATATGTATATTAAGCTTGGAAATTATCTATGAAAACCATTACAATCATTCATAAACCAAGCAATATAAATTTTTTTTATGCAGGTTTAGGTTGGGTATCTATTTAGAACATGATCCCGCAGCAGATGGGACGAGAATTCAGAATTTTTGTTACTGTTAATGGAGGGATTAATCACTTGCAAAAAATTTTTGAATCGATGCTGTTCGTGTTTAGCTTGGTTCAGATCATGAACCGCACATGAGCAAGAAAGAAACAACCCGAACTGAATTCATTTACGAGCAGCTCGATTCATTTTAGAGCCCTGTACACACTTTTCCTTTTCTTCTTTTTATGATGGAGAGGCCGAATCCGTCCCTCCTATCAAACTCATGACCTTCAAACTTGTGAGTGGACCACCTAGCCAAGAGAGTTCTTGCTCTGTGTGCTCTCCTTTTTCTCTGAATACACCTGTGCACACTCTTGCTCTGCTGTCTGATCACTTATGCATACGGTTCTGTTCCTTATTGTAATTATTTTTGTTTGTTTTGGGATTCGACCATTTTTAGTAAGAATCTGTGGGTCATGGTTTTTCTGTCTCCTTTTATTTTCTAAATGACGGGACTCTGTTTCTTTTTCTAGCAATCTTAGTAGTTTAGCCATGATGGAATAAAATAAACTGTAGAGATTGATGTCTCCTGTAAATTGGTTTTTGAGGCAAGGGGTGCAAATATGACATTATCTGGATGATCATGATGTAACTAATAGAATTTGTAACGAGCAGTAAGGTGTTCCAACTTCCAAGTGATGAATTCGCATCCACATTACCTTTGTTAATGTGAATTCTTGGAAGAAGTGTTACCGTCCACATTATCTTTGTTAGTGTCACGTGGAAGGTACCACGTTTTAAGTTCGATTTGCTGAAGTTTCTTGATTGCATGTTTTCCTTGGACGGTTGTATCTGTGGAGGCTCGTTTAAAATGAGAAATTGCTGAAGATCTATGGCAAGATGCAATGAAGCGTCTAGACTATCATTTCTTGCTTTCGTTGTTTATCTTGTTGACCTCCTCTCCTTGATCTTTTATTAGATTCTGTTTTTTTGTCTTACGAAACTTAATTCTGCGTATTATCACACAAGAAGCCCCGTTGGGTGCGTTTGTCTACTAGTTTTTCTTAATCAAAATTGGCAAAGGCTGTAGGAACTTTATTCATAAATTTTCCATCTTTAAATATATAAAATGTTTCATTTTAGATATTTTCCATCTTTAAAATAAACATAAGTGAATTATGTTGAAACTATTTAGTCTTGCATAAATAAAGCATTAATCAATTAGTTGATATATCTATTTGGACCTCTGTCAGATAGTTCTACATGCATGCTGGATTTTCATTATGTCCTTTTCTTAGCATGGTTTGAATCAAGTTGTCTGGTCTCAGCGCAATAACATTGATCCACAAATCGACTCCTGCTTAGACCCAGGTCTACATAATTTAATCATCGGTCAACTAGTTTCTGCGATCAAATTATTGTTTATCAGACACATTTCTATGCATGTTGATGTTTATTCTATCTTTTTCTCAGGCTTGAATCAACTCTCTGATTCTTTAGACAAATTCTCAGCACAATAACATCCACTCACAAATCAATTCCTGCTTAAACCCAAGTCTCCATAACTAAGTGATAACTCGACTAGTTTCTGCAGTCGTTGTTTCTGTGGTAGTTCAATATAAAGAATATTTTGGCCGAGTGGTTTTGATTCATGTTATGATGCTAGAAGTCATCCCTATATATTCTTTTATCTAATTCCTGTTAACTAACGTTGTTATTTCCTTGGCCAACACAATCATGTATCAATTGTATTTTCTTTCTCTGTGTACCCATCCCACACATGCAGCTTCTTCTTTCCATCTAGTATATCCTTCTCTCCATGCTTGCTGATCATATTTGACAAAAGTGGCATTTTGATTCATTCCATCCTTTATTGTTCTTGTTCATTTCTCTATTAGCCTCTAGGTTGGAGATAATTTAAAAATTATATATTTTTTGACAACATCTTGATTGCATTACTAAGGTACTAATATTAGCTTGGGAAAGTTAACCAACTCATAAAAGTATATAGACCATAATTTCTACCAAAGTATTCAAAGGAATGAAGTTAAAGATACTCTTAAACTTAGAAGGATGGTAAATACGTAGGACCTGATAATATTCCTATAAAAGTAGGAAAAGTCATAGAAGGGACAAGTATCACTTGGTTTATAAGATTATTTAATAAAATGCAAATAAACCAAAAGATGTCTAAAGAAGAATGGAGGAAGAGTACTTGTCTTCTGAATTAGTGACTTAGGTCTTTGAGTCTTATTTTGATCATTGTCCTGGAGACTCTATTTTACATAACTTATGGTTTGGTTTATGCTTTGCTTTTGTTTGGTTGAGAATATGCATCATGCATGTGCTTGAGAACCACCTTCTCTATACCCAGCCAAGTAAAGTTGAACACAATGGATCTGAAGCTTGAAGCTCGAAATTCTTAGTTCACTCCATATGTTGATATATTTGCTCTCTTTTGAGGATGTCTCATCTACACAAACAACTTGTTGCAAAGCACCAGGGATTTCTGAATTTCAAGAATTATCAGGTGATGTACTAGCAGTGTATCAAATAGGCAGTCCTTGATTCATTTGTGAAGCCACAGTTTCCATGGGCAAGCATATTGTTGTTAATGTAATGATGAGAACAGCTCTTTTGCTATGCTACTACGGTCTGCTCTGCTATTCTGCCTAGGCCTGGTTGAAGAAGAGATACAAGGAGTAAAACATACGCTGATCTGAACCAGGCATGCTTTATATAGAAATTCTCATAAATATTAAGGCAAATCCATTTCAACTAAGGACCTCTACCTTAGTTTTCTGTCTGCTATCCCGCTTAGGACTTCCCTATCACAACAGTAATTCAATGTAGGTCCACAGATTCGTATAGTACACAAGGTTAACATAGGTAGGTCGCTAATTGCTATATTCAGTGCCTGGAGTTAGATACTCATGCACCATGTACCACCCATGGATATGCATCTTCACTTAGCATCATGTATCTTGGGCTAACAAGTGAAACCAGACAAAACAACCACTAAATCCTGGCAATTAACTTTATAGGTAAATTATGCTTCGTGAGTAGTTGCATTTTTCTTCCCATAGCTCTTCACTCTGTTTCATAAGTTTCCACATTTGAAACGGTTCATTGCTCCCGAAGTTTCAACTGATGTTGAATGATTTATCCCTAGTGAATGTTTACGTTTTCTGGTCATGGACACATTTGGCTAACTCTTAGTCATGTCATGTGATTTCTCATGTACCCTGTTCTGGATATTCATGTTAAAATGCAATGTTTGGAAAACTTAGTTTCCTGTAGACACGCCTTCTTTTTGTATGTTCTCTTTTTATTCCTAAAAGAGTTTGTGAACTATTCTGCTTTATCTAGCTGCCAAGTATCTTCAAGCTTCAAAACGAGTGCTAGCAGGGTATTGCTTTGTCAACTGATGGGAGTTTTTTCTGGACTTATCTTGATTTTTGAACAGCTTGTGGATGGGAATATGGATTTGGTGCCCATGATTATCCAACAAGCGGAGTTTTTCAGGTAGAACCTAAGCGCTGCCCTGGTTTTATGTATAAACGCACTGTTCCTTTGGGAACTATGGACTTGACTCCTTCAGAGGTCCGGATTTTCACGGAACGCATGGCTTCAGATAACCATGGTGATACCTGTCACCTCATGTCTAAGAATTGCAACCATTTCACAGATGATGTTTGCATGAGGCTCACTGGAAAGTCAATTCCTGGTTGGGTGAACCGCCTGGCAAGATTGGGTATGGATAAATTTTTGCCTTTAAAATTTTCTGTGGTAAAAATTTTCCCGACTTCTCTGTGTGATTGAACTTGAGACTAACTTCATTTTCAGGTGCATTTTGCAACTGCCTACTGCCTGAAAGCCTTCAAGTAACCACTGTTAGACATACTCCAGAATATCATGGATGTTCAGGTGAGCCTGTGGGTGTGCATTTGTGAGTGATGCCCTTATATCATCTGTCATATAGGCAAACTATTGATAAGCCACCATATTAGCAAATATATGCATAGCCGCACAACTGGTTTATTTTTCTCTCTCTAATACAACCTAGTTGGAGACCGAAGTGTTTAGGGCCGTCTTCTTCCTATGGCTTTTGTATGCTAAATTCATTAGCCAAAAATGTTGGATGCTTTTCTTCTTCTTTTGGGATCTTTGTTCTCTTTAGGCTTGCACCGGAGCTCACATTTGGATTCTCAAGTTAGAGTTCTGGATTTCAATGTTGTCCTGAAGACCTGAGATTTCAATGTTGGCTTGAAGACCTGAGTTAAATCACTAGCATTACTCGAGCTACCTGGTTAAGTTCAAACTTCAAACTGCCATTGTAACTTCAACAAAATGTCTTTCTCAATCTGCATATTCAAAGGGGAAATCTTTGCTTTTTCGATCATGCTGAAAATTTTACCTTCTAGATGAGAATGAAGAATAGTCTAGCCCTAAGTAGAATGGATAATGGACCTGTTTAACGAGCAAACCAAGTCAAGTTTGAGTTCCACTGTTTATACTTGGGACGTTTTAGTCATTGAACTAGTTTGAGGCTAAGAAGAGTTCAAGTAGGTGGTTTTGTTGTGCATCCTGCAAAGTGGACTTGACAATGAATTAGAACCTATGTTGTACATGTCTGCTGTACCCGTGCCTTCTCCAACTCTGAAGCACCTGTGCTTCTACCGTGTCAAGTCAGCAGTCGGAACTATATGTTTAAAATATGTTTTAGTACTATGTCACTAAGTCATTTGATGAATATTGACCGATAATTATTTTATTAGTGAATTATGAAACTCTTGACACCTATACTTATCCCTTGCCTAGATCGGTACTATATATTTTAAATGTATTTTAATACCATATCACTAAGACATTTGATGAATATTCACTGATAATTATTTTATTAGTGAATTAACTTACAAAAAGGTACTTCTCTTAGCCTCATGAGATATTGTCAATTATATATAATAACATGTACAAATTACACTTATATATACCATTCCTTCATTCATAGTCTAGCACACATCATAAAACTCACTCATAGAATATGCTATTTCAAAAGGGGCTCTAACGAGCAAAGTACCTGAAAGGATCTTGACGGGCTCCTGGGGGATTGTTGTATTTCAAACAACAACAACTAAGCCTTTCCCCATACTAGACGGGGTCGGCTACATGGATTCTTTGTTTCCACAGATCACTATCGTGTGCCATGTTAGCAGTTAACTCACAATAAGCTAGATCATTCTTTATTGTTTCTTTTCAACACTTTTGTGGTCGTCCTCTACCTCCTTTAATACTTTCCAAATTTAGTTTTTCTAACCTTAAAGGTTCTTTTGATCTTCTTTCTATATGTCCAATCCATCTTAAACCATATTCTCTCATTTTATCATCTATTGGTGCCACTCCTAATTTGTTTCTAATAACCTCATTTATGTATACGGTCTTTTCTTGTATGACCACTCATCCATCTCAACATCTTCATTTCTGTCACAGACATCTTTTATACATGTTGATGATTAACTGCCCAACACTCATAACCATAAAACATGGCAGGCCTAATTGTTGCTCTATAATATTTACCTTTTAACTTTAATGGTATCTTCTTATCACAAAGAATTCCTGATGCTCCTCTCTATTTTAACCAACTAGCATTAATTCTATGCGTAACATCTCCATAATTTCTATGTCCTCTGAAGTAACCAAATGATCAAACTTACATTCCATATATTCTGTCTTTATTCTACTAAGTCAGAGGCCTTTCTTTCTATTGTTTCTCTTTGGACACGTCCGTTTAATGTGTTCGTCCTTGCTGTTCACATGGATAGAAACAATGAAACAGTTGATCACTGTTCTCGTAGAGCATGTCAAGTTGTAAACTTGCTTCCTAAATAGAAAGGCAAACAAAAGAAGGGGGAAAAAGGGATAAAGTACCGACAACTCCGGTCTTTGGAGCTGTTTTGAAGTATGACCAGATCATGACCCTTTTACATGTCAGAAAGTACGTATACAGGAATATTGAATCTAACCATTTTGGCATACAACATTAATTTTGTAACCATATTCTTATCTAAACCATGACAATACTCAGACAACATTGAATCTCCCTGAAATGTATGCCAATATTGTGCTGCCCATAATGAATCGCAAATCAAAGTCATTGGAAAGGTTGAATTCCTAGTGTCCTACAATGGGCAGATACCTTATCAGCAACCTTAAAAATTTCTTTCATTCTCTCATCAACAAGCTGCTTCAGCTGCTCTTCCTGCCCTTCTTTACAAGCAACATCAATATTCAATGTGCTCACTATGCTGGCGCCTTTTCCATGAAACATGACAAAAGTCATCTCATCCCCATACTTGTTAGGGATGTCAATTAGGCGCTTACCTTCAGTATCTGAGTCCTTCCCAAAAACTTCTGAACTCAAGCGGTTGGTGAGACGTGTTCTGAAGTTCTCCATGCTGCAGGAATGATCGTGATTGAGACCCAGGTAAACTAGAATATCCCAGCACCGGCAGAACTGCTTTTTGTTGATTTTCAGCTCTTTTCTTACTTCTTCAATAGTGCTTTTAGATGGACAGAGGTGCACGCTTTGCGCTTTCTTTGCCAAGCTTCCATGTTTCAGCTTTGAGGAAACAGAAGTAATGGCTGGCTTGATCCTTTCTAATGATAGAAGGTGCACAGTGTCAATGTAGTCGTGCAAGTTTTGCAAGTATTCAGATGGCTCCTCTATTGTCACATCATAAATGTCTTGTGAAGAGACTGCAATGGAATTTACAGTCTCCAGAAGCTGATGGCCATGACCTTTTCCTTGGTAAGGAGGCAAAACTAAAATCTGCATAAGTTTGAGAACAGAAGTGAAAAGATAAAGATGTCAATGGCCCATGGATGGAGAGCAATATCTATTAATTTTAGATAATTTTGACCATCAATCCGTATGTGGACAGCAAAATTTTCCATGAGGAGAATGTAGCACGAATAGCAATTACTCTCAAGCCTTTGTGGGTCAAAATCGCATTCCATATGCAAATGATAAAATATTCTTCCAATAGCTTTGGAACCACTAAAATATTCCAATTACAAGCACAAGATATAAACCTGGCCAATCCGCAACCTAGAACTGTCTGGATAATGATAAAAGTGGTAAACTACCACAAATCCATGCAGCATACAATGAACATCTCCTGATTGGTCTATTTTCTTTCTCACAGCAAGATAGATCTCCCATCTCGGATCAGTTATTTCTACAGGGCTGCTCCCTGAAACATAATCCCATGTTTCAAAATGATGCAATCCCAATGGAGGCCGACACTTCAACAGTAACTCAACTATAACGAGCTAATTTTGTCACATTACCCTCAACTAAGAGAAGCAGAAGAGGCACAAGACGGTTGTATAGTTGGCCAACCACTGGATTGCTCAGCTGTAGGCATACAATCTGATCCTGCAAGGTGCATGATCGACAATCACAAAGAATAGAAGCAGCAAGTCAAAAAATTTAAAAAAGCATGCAGTATAAAGAGGAAACTGATTCTTCAAGGCAGGTATTTTTTACAGAAGGTGCTGGTTCTCATGGACATCTCACAACCGCAGGAACTTGCAATCAGCATTGCTAAATATAAATATGAGAAGTTGGCAGTATATATGTATGTGTGTATGTGCACGCGTGTGTGTCTGTGTTGTAGTCTTGGCCTACGACTTAATCCTTGTGCCACTGCATCCAACCAATCAGAGCAGCCCAACTCGGCCACTGTTTTTCTTCCATTTGCACCACCACCATCAAAGGCAAGCTGTTGGTCTGCATCTACCTGTTAACAGTAATAGGGTCACGGGCCACCAGGGCCTCCTCTTGGCCTCTTCTTTTTCCTCTCTTTCTTCTATCATTTGTTGTAGTATATGCTCTATAAATAGAGCCCTAATGCATATCAATAAATAAGTTGTCTTGCACAGCCTTTTGATTTGTGATTCGTCCCCTTGACTCTTGACTCTTGTTGCTTGACTTGGGACATCCATATTTGGATGCTTTGATATTTTGACGATCTCACCGACATATTGACGATTTATGACGGGACCGCCTCAACATTCATACATCAACAAATATTTACATTACCCACTCTACTTGAGCCCCATTCTAATTGACATAGTCATCCCCATTGCACTTAACACCGGGGGATGGTGAAAGTAACAGCAAAGGTACCTTTAAACAAGCATTGTTGCGACTTCAGCTTGGTTCAGCTACTGAATGTTATGAAATAACTGGTGTTCCGAATACCAGAAAACTTCCTCATGCGTACTTAATATCGGTTCTGTAAACCTCCTCATATCCCCTAATGTTGGTTATGTTGCTAAACAGGATTGGTGATTTTCCTCTATATTCTTTTGCATGTTCTGATCCTAACAGAGTCAGAAACAACTTTCAGTCTTAATAGATATAGCCTATGTCACACAGGTGTGGGTGCGGGTGCGGACATGGGTGCGAGTGCGAGATATGGTAAATTTCAAAAATTTTGGGTGCAGCGACACGGCTAGGGTATATAATATTATATATTATATATAATATTCAAGCTACAACAAGTGAGACATCAATTAACATAAGTATATGACAATAGCAAGTACACAACTTTATATTAAAGCAAAACACATAAACTGTAAACAACTATTAATTTCATCTAATACACAAATCAATATTCACTATCCGGACCCATTTATCCAAAAAGACCCGAATTTCAAAATCGATACCAGATTTTGAAGCGTGGAATATCCACACAAAAGGAAGCAAAGAAGGTCCACGTTGAGATATTTTTCTACATTCATCGGCGGAGTTTCATGGGAGATGATGAAAGACAAGCTGAAGGAGCATTTTGGAAACTATGGTGAGGTAACTCAGGTGGTCATCATGGGAGATAAGGTCACGAGTCGACTAAGAGGCTTCGGTTTCATCATCTTCACGGATTACTCCCTCTTTGATCGGGTCCTCCAGGATAAATACACCATAAACGGCAGAACCGTGAATTACAAAAAAAAAATTTGTCATGCCGCACCGACACGGTGTCGGTGTCGCACCCGTGTCGAGGTCGACACTCCACCTCTTAGAAGTGTCTGTGTGACTTAGGATGTAGCTAATGAGGCTGACTGCAAGCCAGTAACTTATGTGAAGCTTTATGATGTCCATTTGAAATGGTGTATCTTCTTCTGAGGCATTCACTTTATAATGTTTTTGTCTGTTTGGGTTAGAGGGTAGCTTCTAGTGAATACGTCAAAAAATTATCCAAACACTGGAACTGCAAGTCAAGAGCCATTGCTTGCTCGTAATAGACTTGAGGATGTGAAAATGGGGTTTTCATCTCTTACGTGCTTTTGAAATTAAGCAGCCATCTGTTATTACATATCCATGTTAAAAAGCAATGGTAACTATACTTTATATCCATATGGTGCATGTTCTGAGTTATGAAGCCTAACTCATCCTCAAAGTGCTGGTAAAGAGAAGAATACAAGTTATTGAAAATGCAGTGTATGAGTAAAGGGAACAAAATAATACCTCAGCAGATGCCGCTGCACCAGGATGGCCATTATTTACACTACAGACCTCAGGTGAATAGCTCTTTACAACTATTCCATTGGTGATAATGTCTCTGCAAGAAATAAAATAAGGGAAAACTACATTGCTGTGTATCTGAAAATCGAAATTGAATTCTATCAACGATGAAAATTGAAACAGGTGCCAAATAGGTAGGAAACAGACCAAATACCTGACATAGTGGGATGCGCTAGAGAAAGTTTGAGCAAAACCATCCCTTCCCAAAATCAGTGAAGCACCAAATATATTCTGCAATGAAAATAAAATTGTAAAACAGAGATAATATATGAAATGGATTTGACCAAAGTATTAAACGACCATTACCCGCAGAACTTGGTCAATATCTGTGATCCCTTTGCTGCCCTTTAACATCAATTAAATGAATCAACAAAAAGGAACAAGTCATTAAAAAAAAAACTACTGTCAGGAAGATGTGGTTTTGTAGCCATAAAAAGAATACAAGCCGACAGTATAACCACTCCACTGGAAGGGAAAGAGCGAGAAACCAAAACAAGCCCCAGTAGCTGAGAATAATAACAGCATCATAGGCATACTATGGGCACCAGTAAAAGTATTTAAAATCTGCTTTCATTTTTTTTACCGAAAATAAGCTAGACTTTAAGGCAGATTCATTAACCATGTTACAGTTCACTATGGATTCAATATATTATATAGGATGGAACAAAAGATAATACCTAAATGTTCATACTCACATCAAATTTGCATTCAAAAGAGATTACTGGATAAGAGTGATATGATATGATGCTCAACCATATGTCAATCTGCACTTTATACCAAAGAGAGAAAAATTGAGATACTATTAGCTACTTCACAATAACAAAGACTATTCCAGAAAAAAACATCAATAGTAAATGTCAGAATACCTCACATTAATCTAAACAATTAAGAACCAGAAATAAATGCAAGCTTTTATGTAGTAAGAACAAGAACAAGATAATCAGTAAATTTAGGGCAATACAAACAAAGTAGCTCAATTGCAATAGCTAATAACAAAACATTTTCAACGTCTTGCAAGTTCAAAAAAGTACTTTACCTTTAAGCCATTATAACCATAAATTTTTCCATCTTCCCCAAAAAATTGATTCATGTTAACTTGAATAGAAGAACCCTCACTTCTGTCTATCTCCTCATGGCTACTCACTGTACGACAAACAGAAAGCTTAAAATGTCATGTTCAATGGACACATCACGACAATTATGATAAATTAGAGATGTAAACAATCAGAGTCAAATAATCAACTAAAGGACAACCGTAGCTCAGAACTTATCCTTCACATGAAGAAAATAATACATACACAAACAGCAAAAGATCATAATCAAGAAAAATTCTCAGAAAAACATATAAAAGCTAGGGAGAATAAATAGGTAGGGTAGGTGCTGCAAAAAAGTGAATATAGCTAGTCCAAAAGCTAACATCAATGTATATGAAGTAAAAGGAGGCTTCAGCAACTGTTTCTTACAATCCAACCAAATCACCATGAATTATCTGCTATTACGATATTCAATCAATATATGACAACGAACACTTTTTCTGTGTAATTTAACATATTATTTGGAACTCAACTCTCAGCTTCGAAGAAGTAAATATAAGAAAAAGTAAAGGACAATGCCAAAATATGCATGATCTGATTTGTAAACAATTCATGAAGCTCACAGAACAGGAACCTGACAGGAAGAAAAATGATTGAAACTTAATTTGCACACTACGGCTTTCTGTAGCCTTTTTGTAATCCATGTTGTAAAAATCCAACGAAGTTTTACGCTGGCTGTTGGAAGCCTAACACAACCCTCCTCCTTTATCCGGGCTTGGGACCGGCAATACAATATGGCTATACATATTAGAAAAGTGGCGAAAGATGTGTTAGGATATCTAAGGGAGGTGTACCGGCACAAAAAGAAGCTTGGTGGTGGAGTGAAGTAGTACAAAATAAAATCAAGGTAAAGAGGGCATGTTACAAATTACATTATGCTAAGAAAACTAGTGAAACTTTAGAAGCTTATAAGAAAGCAAAGAAGGAAGCGAAAAAGGCCATTAGTGACGCAAAAGCTAAGATTTGGGAGGACTTATATAAAAAACTCAACTTAAAAGAGGGTGAAAGAGATATTTTTAGGATAGCTAGGGCTAGAGATAAGAAAACTAAAGATCTTAATTATGTTAGATGCATAAAAGACGAGGATGAAAAAATTCTAGTGGCAAATGATGATATAAGAAATAGATGGAAAAACTATTTTTATAATCTTTTTAATGAAAATAAAGATGTTAGTATTAGTTTAGGAGATTTAGCCAAGTCAGAAAAGTATATAAACCACAATTTCTACCGACGTATTCAAAAGAATGAAGTCAAAGAGACTCTTAAATATATGAAGAGTGGTAAATCGGTAGGACCAGATAATATTCTTATAGAAGTTTGGAAAATACTAGGAGAAATAGGAATCACTTGGCTCACAAGACTATTTAATGAAATATGAAAAAACCAAAAGATGCCCGAGGAATGGAGAGCAAGTATGCTTATACCCATATATAAGAACAAGGGAGACATTCAAAATTATGCGAATTATCGAGGTATCAAGTTAATGAGTCGTACTATGAAATTATGGGAAAGAATTATCGAATGTAGGTTAAGACAAGTATCAAGTACAATAGAGAACCAATTTGGATTTATGCCAGGCAGATCTACTATTGAAGCGATTCACCTTTTGAGACGTCTTATGGAATATTTTAGAGCAAAAAGGAAAGACCTTCACATGATATTTATTGATCTAGAAAAAGCTTTTGATAGGGTACCGAGGGAGGTTCTTTGGAGAACTTTGGAAAAGAAAAGTATCCCATTGACATATATTAACCTTATAAGAGACATGTATGATGGTGCAAAAACATGTGTGAGGACTCATGAAGGAACGACAGACTTCTTTGAAGTTAATATTGGGTTACAACAAGGATCATCTTTAAGTCCATACTTATTTATAATGGTGATGGATGAGTTAACAAAACATATTCAAGATGAAGTACCTTGGTGTATGTTATTTGCATATGACATTGTATTAGTGGAGGAGTCTAAGGAAAAAGTTAATAGAAAATTGGAACTATGGAAGGAAACATTAGAAAGCAAAGGCCTCCGACTTAGTAGAACAAAGACAGAATATATGAAATGTAAGTTTGATCATTTGGCTACTTCAGAGGACATAGAAATTAAAATTGGCACACATTGCATTCCCCAAAAGGAAAGTTTTAAATACCTAGGGTCAATTTTTCAAAGTGATGGAAGAATTGATGGAGATGTTACACATAGAATTAATGTTGGTTGGTTAAAATGGAGAGGAGCATTAGGTATTCTTTGTGATAAGAAGATACCATTAAAATTAAAAGGTAAATATTATAGAGCAACAATTAGGCCTGCCATGTTTTATGGTTCTGAGTGTTGGGCAGTTAATCATCAACATGTACAAAAGATGTCTGTGACAGAAATGAAGATGTTGAAATGGATGAGTGGTCATACAAGAAAAGACCGTATACATAAATGAGGTTATTAGAAACAAATTAGGAGTGACACCAATAGAGGATAAAATGAGAGAACATCGTTTAAGATGGTTTGGACATATAGAAAGAAGATCAAAAGAAGAACCTGTAAGAAGGTTAGAAAAACTAAATTTGGAAAGTATTAAAAGAGGTAGAGGACGACCACAAAAGTGTTGGAAAGAAACAAAAAAGAATGATCTAGCTTATTGGGAGTTAACCGCTAACATGGCACACGATAGGCTATGTCACATGGGTGCGGGTGCGGGTGCGGGATACGGCAAGTTTCAAAAATTTTGGGTGCGGCGACACAGCTAGGGAATATAATATTATATATTATATACAATATTCAAGCTACATAAATCAATCATAATACAACCAGTATTTGCTAATTTTGGGTGCACGTAGGTATCAATTAGCAAGTTCTCTCATAATGATCTGAAACTTACAATGATTTTACGAGCTGCAAAATATCCAAGTTATGGATTCAAAGAGTTTCGAGATCTTTTGTAGGATATAACATATACTAGTATTTGTACTAGGATCCACTAGTGATGTCATACTCTTCTGTTCTATTGATTTGGCAATGTTCCTGGTCTTTAAATGTGTTTGGTGACAGAGATTATTATGTGCAAAGGCATACAGTATGGAGTCAAGAATCCAATCAGATTGAGTAATAAGAAACCAATTGTTCGCACTCCAAAGGCATGTGTTTGCAAAATTTTTTTTTTGGACATGCCACACCGACACAGTGTCGGTGTCGGTGTCGGTGTCGCACCAGTGTCGGGGTCGACACTCCACCCCTTAGAAGTGTCTGTGTGACTTAGACGATAGGGATCTGTGGAAACAAAGAATCCATGTAGCCGACCCCATCTAGTATGGGAAAAGGCTTAGTTGTTGTTGTTGTACTGCTTTCTGTAGCCTACAATTAAAGGCGGATAAAAATCAATTTGAAAGGAATATAATGGTTATAAGTTAATATTCGGCCAAGAATCAACGTGAACATGCGTTCACAAGTCAAGAAAGGCTGCATCAAGCTGGATCAGGACAGGACAAGAATAACTAGAGAATATATGCATACATACATACACACACATACATACATACATATATATAGGCACAAGATCGAGCTCTATGGAAACAAAAAATCCATGTAGCCAACCACATCTAGTATGGGACAAGGTCACAAGGCTTAGTTGTTGTTTGTTCTATCTATCTACCTATCTTTATACACACGCACACACATATATATACATGTATATTTGTGTGTGTATACATGATTCACAAGCTAAGAAAAATATGTACCAAGTTGAAGACAAAACTAGATGCTAGTAGTGAACTTTATTCAAGTCAATGATTTGTTAAGTCAGTAACTTGATTTATCAGATGAATCTACTTCTCGATTTTTATTTTGCTTAAAGAAACGAGTATGTGACGTTCTTGTGCAGTTGACACTAGTGTCCACCAGGAAACACGCTAAGCAAGTACCAAGGATTAGTTGGCAGATACGGGAACATAAGTACTTAAAAGATACTTCAGGGGTGATATCTTGATATTTTCTCCTCTTATATCCACAACACAATTCTTGTGAATCCTTTCACTTGAGAAATGGATGAATTAGAAGTATTACACTCTCTCGTCATGATCTTTGTATATCTTTGTGTCTTCTTGCATGCATATGAAACTGTGGGCTTGAAAATTTTGTCAATTAGATATATGCTTATGTATTAGTCAATTCCTCGGCATAGAAATACCATGAAAGAACTACTACGCATAACATGTCCCAGCCTCAATTCTTTTCCAGTCCGGTGGTCTGCTGCTTGATGTTCACTTGTTCTAAACAATCCAGCAGTCGTGAGCTAGTAGCAACATGCTTCTAGAAAATATAATAAAAGCACCAGTTATCAAAGTTATCACTTTTTTAGAGCTCCTTTCTAACTTTTGTGATCATAAAGTATTTTATATTGGTTTTTCATCAATGATTACACCATTCACAGGTGAACTGTTGGTTCCTGAAGCACTACATATTAAGTCCTTTATCCTGGTCTCACGGTGACCAGAGGTATTGTGATATTCAGACCGGATATTGGGTCTGCGTTTTGACTCAGAGTGGCACCACAATCTGTTGAAATAAGTTGTTTGGTGGACCCCACTACACATTGATATACGAAAAATGTTTAGATTTTAGTTACTTAGAATTTTATCATTTAGTAGCTTGAAATGGTGTTGACTTAGACTTTTCTTCACCTCATTCTTCGGATTTTGAGCCACATCTGGGCATTGCCTATAGCCCGAGGCAAGTGGCCAACTAGCCTAATATGCCATTCACGGAAACTAGGTGCTGCAAGTATCAAGTATCAACAGGATACTTGTATCATAAACACCCATTAGTACTAGATTCCCGCTCATGTTAGACTCTTCTTCACAATCTCGACTGTTCATGTCTTTGATCGAACAGACCAGATTCAAAAAGGAAAAAAGTAAATGTAGCTTTCCAAAGCACAAAATACACTTTGTACTTTTTTTCTTTTTGAAAAATTACTTTCCCTTTTTCCTTTTTGAATCTAAACTGTCTGATCAAAGATATGGATGGTCCAAATCATCAAGAATTAGCATGGCATTCTCTATATGCACACACACGCATATATATAATCAATTTGCTATAATAAGGGTACAACATGCCCCTTATCTCATGGTATGCCCCCATATCTTAGAAGATAGAGGCCATATGCAAGACGGTAAAATACCATATAGCAAATGAAGTGAGAATGATATGTGCCAATATGTATAGTTTGTTAAGCAAAATTTACTTTACAACTGTGATAATACCTAAATTCCTTACTCTTATCAAATTGCTCTAGTTGACTTAATTGCATTCTTTTACTTTTAACATATTTTTAAATTAAATAGCCTCTATTCTTCTAACTACTTTCTTTAATTTAACAAAAAACAAAGCCCTCTATCCTGATTTGCACACTTTACCAACCCTCACTAAAAAATAAAGTTTTTTGTTTGTTACATTTGTCAACCATTTAAGACTGAAACAGTTTCAAGATATGTCACCGAGTACTTTCAAACAACCACTCATGCAAAAAAAAGGAATCAACAATTAAAAATAGGAAGTACCAAAGTAAACCATACCAAGAAAGACTTTTATGCAGTCATTTGCATCAACTCCAACATCTGCCGACAATGACCGAAATTGAGATAAGAAAAAGGGAAAACAAATAGCAGATTGAGAATAATTCTGCAAAGGAATAATCCAATATCTAGTATAAGAGTTGTAATGACAATAGATCCACATAGTGAAAATGCGTAAACAATATCAGGTCATATAGTTAGACAAATGAGAAGCAAACTAACAGGGACGTGGTACAGACTACAAACAGACCTACAAGCACAAATGCCACAACGGCACAAAGAGGTGAAAGCAATATTAGTCAGTAGATATGCAAGGAAGCAACATCACATGACGTTATTGTCAACAAAATAATTTAACAGGCAGTAGAAATGGATGCTTCTCTAGCAAACAAACAGGTGAGTATTGGTATGTATGGGATACAACAAAACAAACAAATGAAACAATTATAGCTATGATACAACTAAGGGGAAAGAGAAAATGAAAAAACAAAGTTACTGCACAAAGTGTACCTATTGCACTGCTACTACAAAGCGAGTAACTTTATAGTTTCTTTGAGAACATAAGGTAACGTGATTAGATTCATAACTTGGTATATGGTGGTGTTGGAGAACAAAGATTGGTTGGAAAATGAAAGAAAATAAGCATAAAGCCTTATTAGCAGAATTGGCAATTTAGTTAGTCCAAATCCCTACTATATAGTGCCTCAAGCTATCTGTTGTCAAAATAACTCCACTAGTTTAAGAATTCATACTTTGAAGCTCATCAAAAGACTTCAAGCTTAAAGAATTTGTCCAAATTATCTGCCTCCAAGCCCATGGATATTTGGAAAAGGAAGAACTCAATGAATGGGAAACGGTACTCTCTTCTGCGTATTGATTAGGTACGTAATTTATAGTCAGCATATCAAGCAGCTAAGATGTCATTTTAGCTCTCAATATGAGCTTATTTTCCAGAAGCACCATTGAAAGAAGCAAGGTCAGCTCAGTGGCCATCAATTACTTGATTGCAGCCTATTCACTTTATGAGCATCACCATGATGACAAAATACAATTAGAAACCTACCAATTCAAACAGTAGAAAAAAACTCGATTAATTGAGCAAACAATAAGTTGCAATCTGACAACAAAAATAAAGCTCTGTTTTAGGAGCCAGATTTGAGAGGAAGTCAGAAATACAACCAAAAAATTTGTTGACTACATCAGTTGATTGAGACCAACACAGTAACAAATACCTAGATCTGTAAGTAGATTTGGCAGCCTCAGCTCCCCTATCTATTATAAACATTCAATAACTAAGAAAGAATAACGAAACTAACAAATATTGGCACATTGAAGGCATTCCTTCCAATCTGCCCGGATATGACTCTCGGCCTCTCACACGGTTGCCTCTCTTCCTTCTTGCTTAACAATAAACTTAACCCTAATCACACTATTTATAAGTACAATCTAATTTTAATGACTAGTATACCCTTAATATTAATTAAGTACAACTAAATAGACACAAAACATCGAGTCCACTTTGGGACCCGATACAATCTCTAACACTCTCCCTCAAGTTGGGTGAAAGATATAAGAACACCCAACTTAACAAAGTATCCTTGAGTTGTCTGCTTACGATAGGAAATCAGTCATCTATTTTTCTGATTTGACATACTCCTGTTTGAATTTCTTATTTGATATCTTCTCTCTTATGAAGTGAGAATCAATCTCAATGTGTGTTCTTTCATGATATACTGGATTGGAAGCCATTTGTATAGTTGCACTACCGTCATAATATAACGGTACAGGCTATATAGAACTAAATCC
The DNA here is from genome assembly GCA_036023115.1 of Brasenia schreberi. NCBI lineage: Eukaryota > Viridiplantae > Streptophyta > Magnoliopsida > Nymphaeales > Cabombaceae > Brasenia > Brasenia schreberi. Next base: position 7,310,638 of record JAYKKT010000080.1, on the reverse strand, counting down.
CAACTCATATATCAAAGAAGATACCCATTTTCCTTTACACATAGCATGAGCTACCGCTCTGTATTATGCTTTTGTTGTATATTTGGCAACAACAAATTGTTTTTTACTCTTCCAAGATATAATATTACCACCAAGTAGCATCACATAGTCTGTAGTAGATTTTCGGTAGTCTTTCGATCCAACCCAGTATGCGTCAGAATAATTAAGAATTTATAGGATTTTGAATAAAGAAGACCCATTACAGGTATTGATTTAAGATATCTGAGAATTCTATACACATCTTCCATATGATTCTTGGTCGGCGAATGCATAAATCTACTCACAATGCCCATAACATAAGTGATATATGGACGAGTAATAGTCAAGTATATAAGCTTGCCAACCAATTTTTGGTATTTGCGAACATCCTGAAATCTTCACTATCTCTAATAAACAATTTTTTATTCACTTCCATAGGAGTATCACTCTGTTTACAATCAAGCATATTTGTTTCTTATAGTAAATCCATAATATATTTTCTCCGAGTTAGGAAGATACCTTGGTTGGAATATAAAACCTTGATTTTCAAGAAATAGTTAAGTCGAACCAAGTCATTTAGGTTAAATAATTTGTGAAGATTCCTTTTCAATTTTGATATTTCTTCAACATCATCACCTATTATAATTATATAATCTATATAAACCACAAGAATTAATTTTGTACCTTTCTTGAAAAACAAAGTATGGTCATTTATACTTCTTTGATATCTAAAGCTGCATACTTCCTCACAGAATTTTTCAAACCAAGCTCTTGATGATTGTTTCAGCCCATAGATAGCTTTATTTAGTTTGCATATTGTATCATCATGTGCCTTAATATTCAATAACAACTAAGCCTTTTCCCATACTAGACGAGGTCGGCTATTTGTGCCTTAATATTCATTCCAAGAAAAAGTTTCATAAATACTTCTTCATTAAAATCTCCTTGTAGGAAAGCATTTTTCACATCCAGCTGCCATAGACCCCATCCCAAATGTATTGTTATACTAAGAAGTATTCTTATGAAAGTAAGTTTTGCTACACGTGAGAAGGTTTCATTGTAGTCAATCCCATATGATTGACTGTAGCCCTTGGCAACAAGTCTTGCCTTATACCTTTCAATGGTGCTATCTGCCTTATATTTGATAGTGAAAACCCACTTGTGGCCCACTATATTTTTGTTCGGAGGAAGTCTCATGATGGTCCAAATATTATTTTTCGCAAGAGCATTCAACTCCTCTTCTATTACAACTCTCCATAAAGAACACCTATTCCCTTCTTCAAAACTTATAGGAATCTTGTGTTTCTCGACATTTATAACAAAAGTTTGATAATTTTCGGAGGTATTAGCATAAGAAACACAATTAAAAATAGGGTACCATGCACAAGAACGTTTACCTTTGCGAATGGCAATGGGAATTTCCAAGTCTTCTTCCACTAGGGATTCCGGATCTGAATTAAGGAAAAGATCTTTGGTTATTGGAGTCTATTCGGGTTCCTCTTGAGAGCAAATAATCTTCTTTGGTCCTCTCTTATACACCACGGTTTGCTTTGGTTCAATTGTCTTCTCTCCATTGTCACCTGCGATATCCTCTGTCTCACTAGGAATTAAGGAAAGCACGTAACGAGATATATTTTTAGTGGTGATTGACTCCCTCTGAGAAGAATAATAGGGAGTAGATTTAGAGAAGGTGACATCCATGGATACATACAGTTTCCTATGGATTGGATCATAGCATTTATAACCTTTCTAAGAATTTGAGTAGCTAAGAAAAATACACTTTATAGCTCTAGGATCAAGTTTATCGCGATCAGGTAGGTGGGCATAAACAAAACAGGTACAACCAAAGATACAAGGAATTATATGAAAGAGTTTTAATTCCTTATAAGGCATTGAGTACACTACTAGGCATCTTATTTATTAGATAGACAGCAGTAAGGACAACTTCTTCCAACAAAATTTTGGTAAATTATGTTGAAGGAGTGTTATGGCTACCTCAAGCATATGATGATTTTTCCTCTTAGCTATGTCATTTTGCTTAGGTGTATATGAACAAGAAGTTTGATGAAGTATACCATTTGTATGTAGGTATTCCTACAACTGTCTACTAATGCATTCACCCCCATTATCTAAATAAATAACTTTCAGAGAAGTATTAAATTAAGTGAGAATAAATTTATAAACGATTGAAAAGATAGCAAAGAGCCTGAGAGCTCAAATTTTGATTTTATTAAGTAAACAATTGTAAGACGCGTACAATCATCAATAAATGAGACAAAATATTTCTAACCAAACAAAGATGTAACTGCACTGGGACCCCATATATCAGAATGAAGAAGCTCTAAAGGTTGGGGTCTCCTATACTCACTTTGAGGGATAAGGTGCTCGTTGGTGTTTCCCAAGTTGGCACACCTCACATTCAAAATAGGATTTATTTAATTCAATTCTAAGATGAGGTAAAACATAGTGGAGCTTGGACACATGCAATTGACCAAGACGATAATGCCAAAGTTGGATCTCCGTGCCTTGAGCAATTGCAGCAGAAGTACTATAAGAAGCATTATGTTGAAAATTATCTTCTAGGATATATAAACTCCTTTGTACTCTACCATGACAAAAGATTTTTCCCGTCTTGAGATCCTGAAATACACAACCAGTAGGATTGAATGTCACACTACAATTCAGTGTATGTGTCAAGGAACTGACTGAAATGAGCATTATAGGAAAACTAGGAACATGATAGACTAATTTTAAATGTGTAAAACATGTGAGTACACTTCTTTGTCCAATTATATAGAGTGTGAGCCATCGACCAACTTGATTCGTTCTTTATTTGAAGAATATGATATTCTGAAAAATATAATGTCTCTCCTACCATGTGATCTGTAGCACCAGAATTAATAATCTAAGTTTTTTAATGAAATGAAGAAAATTTGTTACCCTTCATGTGTCGCATGTGCTAGTGTAGCCTGAGAAGTGGAGGGATGAGAATTTTCAGATAATTTTGTTTCTAAACCATCCTCTTAATAAGTTCTTGAATATCATCCGTACTAGGCATTGAACTTTCAGCAACATGAATAGAGTTGTTCCGAGCAGTGTTATCTATATCGCACCGTATTGCCCACGATACGATACGGGGGGTGTATCGCAATGGACAGAGTATCGCACCGTATCGCATGATACGGTGCGTATCACCCGTATCGTACAATACGGGCGATACGCCCTGGGACTTTCAATAAAGGGTCCCCGGCAGACCGAAACCCACGATTTTTCGCGGGTTTCCTCTCTCTTCTTGGGTTCCTCAAACTCCCTAAGAGCCGGTTTTCGCCTCCTTAGTGTTCAAAGCTCCAAAATCGTGCCCTACGGTGTCCGTGCAAGCCTCCAAACTCGGATTTTGGTATATTTTCAATGTTTTTTTCATTTTTTTCCTTTATATGTGTTGTTTTTTTATGTTATTTTATTTTTTTTAATGACAAAATATGAAGTTATTAAGTGTGTGTATACGATTTTATTGCATTCATGAAGTGGGAGACACTCGATTTGAGTGTTATTTGAAGATTGGGGGATTTACGAAGTGCTTTTATTTTCAGGTTTTTGTTTGAATTAAAGTACTCTATTGAGATGGCAGAAAGGGGTGGTAGAGACTCTCAATCAAGGTCTGATGATCCGGCATGGCAGTGGGGTATACCAGTTGAGGGTTCAAGGTTAAAAATCAGATGCTTATTTTGTGAAAAGGTGGTTAGTGGTAGAATTTCAATGTTAAAACACCACCTAGCAGGAACCAGGAAAGAAGTTGCTCCATGCACAGGCAGAGATAGAAGTTTGCAAGAAGGTATTAAATGGCAATGCCTGCAGATGATTGAGAACATACAAAAACGGAGACAACAAAAGGATGATTTTCAGATATATGAAGAAGTTGATGATGCTACTACCACTCGATTTAGATTCACTGATAGTTTGCCTTCAGATGCTAGAACAAAGATTGGTAATAGCAGTTCACGAGCACCTACTAGAGGAAAGAGGGTTGCAGCTGAAGAGTTTGGAGGTGGCATAAGAGGAAGTTCAGGAAGGAGTAGAGGAAGAGCTTCTTCTTCTAGCATACATTCGTTTTTTCCTCCTTCCACTACACTTGGTGCTCAACCAGGAATTCGTGCTGCTATGGCTTCAGAACAACTGCATGATCAGGTAAACCTTGCAGTAGAAAGATGGTTTTATGATGCATGCATTCCATTTAATGCAGCAAACGATTTTCATTTTCAAGCAATAGTAGATGCAATTGCAAACATTGGTCCAGGATATAAGATGCCCTCTTATCAGAAGTTGAGAGGGAAGATATTAGATCAGACCGTAATTGAAGTGCAGCAATACTGTTCGACTTTGAGACAGTCATGGAAGGAAACATGATGCACTATTATGGCAGATGGATGGACCGACAGGTGAGGAAGAACATTGCTAAACTTTCTTGTATATTGTCTTAAAGGACTCATGTTTTTGAGATCTCTAGACATGTCAGAGGAGAGGCACACTGCAGAGATCCTACGAGAAGAATTTGATAAGATTATACAGGAGGTTGGGCTATAGAATGTGGTCCAATTGATTACAAATAATGCAGCTAACTACAAAGCAGCTGGGAAGGAGTTAGCTGATATTTATGGGACTTTCTAGTGGACACCATGTGCAGCCCATTGTTTAGATCTCATCCTCGAGGACATTGGTGAGATATGAAATAAAGGCAGCAACTGAGTGTTGCCAAGATATTACAAAATTCATTTCCAACCATACATTTGTTTTGTGTATGATGAGGAGATATACAGAAGGTGCAGAGCTTCTTCACACAGTTGTAACTCGGTTCGCAACAAACTTCTTATCTGTACAAAGTATTGTGAGACAAAAGCAAGCTTTGAAGAGAATGTTCTCAAATGAGTGGCAACAATTTGCAGAGTTACCTCCAAACAAAAGAAATAGAAAGTTGAATGAGATTGCAGAAACAGTTTTTAGAAATTCATTTTGGAATGCATGTGTCAGATTATTGAAAATTACTTGTCCTTTAGTGAAAGTTTTGAGATTGGCTGATAGCGAGGAAAAACTATCTATGGGCTACCTTTATGAAGCCATGGACAGGGCAAAAGAAACCATCAAAAATAATTTTAATGGAAAAAAGAGAGATTATGTGCCCGTGTGGAAAATAATTGATAGTAGATGGAATAAACAATTGCATCAGCCTATTCATGCAACAACATATTATCTAAACCCATCATTCAGGTACTCAGGAACCTTCAAAAGGGACGGTGAGGTTAATCGAGGAATCATTGATTGTATCGACAGATTAGTCCCGAATAAGAGCATAGCAGATGCGATACATCGAGAGATGGAGATATATGATAATGCTCTTCACTTGATGGGTTTGCCTGTTGTAATTCCAGATAAATTGTTTATTTTCATATTTAAGTTGCATCTTACATTACTGGGGATTATTATGTCTCTAATGTTTATATTTTTTTCCAGATGTTTTGTGGAACAGGTTTGGAAGTGATTGTCCAAACCTTAGAGATTTTGCAATCAGAGTCTTAAGCCAAACCTGTAGTGCAACAGGTTGTGAAAGAAATTGGAGTGTTTTTTAACATATTCATACAAAAAAGCGCAACAGGTTGGAACACAAAAGGCTTAATGATTTGGTTTATATTCGTTGTAACATGCGCCTTCGTGAAAGGTAATGTTGTATTACTATTACTTTCAAATTTTAAATTCAATATTGTTTAACTTCAGTTTTCAATTGTTAATATTACTTACTAATTGTTTATCTTTGTTTGTATCATAGGCAATTAAAAAAAGTAAATAGAGAAGAAAGTCAGTTTGATCCAATAAGTTTGGATAATTTTGATATATTAGAAGATTGTGTTATAGAAGACACTAAAGAAAATGCCCTCCTAACAGAAGAAGACGTTGCCTGGATTAATTTGGAAGAAGCGCAACAACATTATGGAGATGAAGAATTTGATTTTGAAGAAGAAGGTGTGGGCATGGCTGATGATGATGATCAGGATCTGCAACAAGGAGAAGATGAAGATTATTTAGTTGATGATCCTGATTACAATTTGTAAAATGTAACATTGTATGTAACTGTAGTGTAAACTGTGTCTGTATTTTATTTTTTGGATTCAAAATATGTAAATTTGGATGCAATTGTTCAATGTTGAATGCTCAATCTGTACTAAACTTACATTATATGAATTTAAAGCAATTATCAGATTTTTTCTGATTTTTTTCGAATTTTTACTACTTTTTATTGATTTTTAATTAATTTTTATATTATTTTAATATTAAAATATGATACGATACGATACGCCCATATCGTGGAGCCCAGCGATACACGATATGATACGCATCAGACAACACTGGTTTCGAGGTCTAGAAAAGTCTGATCGACCATGTAATTCTCAACAATTTTCTCTTAAATATCTTGAGTTTTCACAGTGAAAACACATAATTTTATCCTTCTCATCAAAATAGAAACGACCACGCCCACGCCCACGATTTTGTTGTCCACCTTGTCTACGATAATGTGAGTTTTCTCTCCTAGTTTGAAGTGCATGTTATTCAGTAGTAGTAGTGTTGTCCTTCTCAAGATTTCTGCGATCTTTTTCTCAAATCAATAAAGAATATACAGTGCCAAGTGAAGGAAGTTTTTCTCAATCTAAAATATTGATATTTATAGATTCAAATTCTGGATTTACACCCCACAACAAGTTAAAGACTTTCTTCTTCTCATTTTCAGCATTTCTTTCAGTGTAACACGATGAACACTTAATATTTGTGTAGAAGAGGAGTTCATCCCATAAACCATGAAGATCCGCATAATACTCACTAATAAAACGAGTTCCTTGTTTGTATTTTCTAATCTTTTTTAATATATCATATTCCTTTGCTACATTCTTTTTTCTGTAATATGCTTCAAAGATTGCACACCAAATTTCATGGGTAGACTAAAGAAACATAAATATTTTTACTATAAATGGGATCATAGACTGAAGTAACTAGGATGATATCAAGGCGTCATCCCTTTTCCAACTAGAGTATTGTGCATCATGTGTGGCTAGCTGTACTCAGAATTTGACCTATTAGGTGAGCCCATCTCCCCCTTGCTATAAGAGTCAACTTCACGTACCTTGACCATTCCAAATAATTTTTTCCATCTAACTTTGTTGTTGTATTATGAAAGTTTTCCACTTTTTTATTTATGAAATGTTCAGATATCTCGAAAGGGCTTTCAATCCCTTTACCAGCCATTTAACAATAATCCAACTAGACTTACTAATCACAATCAGTTTTATACCAAACATGGGATGTTCTCAATGTTCTTCAAGCGTAGAGTCTGGATTAATGTCACATTCAGGCAACCACTTTCAATGTCATGCAAACTGCCACCTAATCACGATCTGTTTCACACCAAATCGTGAGATGTTCACAAGATTTTTCACACTCAGAATCTGTATCAGCTTCACATGCAAAACCTGTGTTTGCTTCACATGTAGACTGCCACTTTCAATGCTTATTACTTTGACTAAAAAAATCAATCTTCTCTCTCTAAAAAAACGTGATCTGAATGACTTCTAGGCCCTGATACTATGTTATAAACATTCAATAACTATGACAGAATAACGAAACTTACAAATATTGGCATATTGGAGGCATTCCTTCCAATTTGCCCAAAGATGACTCTCGGCGCCTCTCGCATGATTGCCACCTCTCTCTCTTCCTTATTGCTTAACAATAAACTTAACCCTAATCATACTATTTATAAGTACAATCTAACTTGAATGACTAGTTTACCCCTAATATTAATTAAGTACAACTAAATAGACACAGAACAAGAATATGGATTATAACAAGTCCACTTTGGGACCTGATACAATCTCTAACAGGATAGTCCTAAGAAGGACTAGATTCCCAATTCCATGCCCATCTCTAGCTTTGTGTTAACTACTGTGATTTTGTTGCCATTGATACCGTGCATGTAAGGATTTTGTGTGGGTTACAATACAAACAACTGAATGTGTTTGACAAATCCTCCATTCACGAAACCCTTAATTTAGTTTTGAGTATGCATCTCGAGCTCTCAAGGAGAGCATAAATGTAATGGCATCTCCGATTCTCTACCAACAATTTAATAAAACTCAATCTCGAGATTCTAGGCTATGATGGGTTTAGAGTAAATGTTGATCCATACTCAAACCAAAACTGCACATGTTCAATAAGGTTTTGTATGCATCTACAAGTCACCAAAAACAGGTATCATGGAGCAAACAACCAAAGATAGCAACATATTGCGGCGTCTACTTTTTACATTCTTGCAAATACTATGTAATCTAACTGGGTGACTCCAAATTGTTACAAAATGTACTTTTACTATTTTTTGTAAATTTTATTTTTTTGTAGTTAAACCATGTAAGGTAGGACCCAAGGCACTAGGCCATTCGGGCCCTACCCTTAGGGCCTAGCCCATTGGGCCACTGGCGCCAAGGCCAAAAGCAGGCCCCAACGGCTAGCTAGTTGTTGGAGCCCCAATGGTCACCAGGCCCCCAACGGCTAGTTCCTCACTATCAAGCCGTTGGGGGCTGGTTCCCCCTTGGTTGGTTTCTCACTACACTCCTTCTTCCTCTGTTCTCTTCCTCTTATTCTCTCCTATAAATGTCTTTCATGTTCATACTTTTAAAATACCTTTTGTAGCTAAATAATATCAATTTCTTTTTTATTATGCCTTTGTTGCATATGCTTTATAACATTTTTCTAAGGCTTTGTGATTGACATTTTGAGGTGATATTCACCGATCTTCCGTTGCTACATTGAAACATCGATTTCATTACATCGTATCATAGCCTCATTTCGAAGGAATTGAATACATCAAGAAGTGTGCCAATTTGGGAAAGTTCACAACTCTTGACATTTTATATTTCGAAGTCAATGTAACTTCGAAAAAATTGTTCATTTTAGAAATTGAAGGAAAAGAATGAAGTTTTCAAGTGAGACAAGTTTTTTTTTAATATTGTTGATGGTAATCATGTTGTCTTCAGTTCATCATGAAATTTTTTAAAATCCTTGCATACCAATTAATTTTGGTTGTTGTTAATAGTTATCATTTATTTTAGCAACACCATCCTTTTCAAAATAAGCATGCATGATTGCTTAGTATATGTCCTTAGTGACATACAATTTTAGCTATGTTTCAAGCCGTTCTTTTTGCTTAATTCTTGGTACTTAGTATCTCCGATTTGTTATAGTCGTAAAATGTCTAAGTAAAACATGTTTTCCTTATTAGACATTTTGAATTTTTAAGGTGTGTTTTAAGATTTTATCTTAAAGCTTCAAAACTTAAAGTTTTGTATAGAAGTACATTATACTTTTCTTGAAAAACCTTCATGTTAGACATTCCTAGCTTTTGATGTGGTTTGATGTTTATAAATTGTATTGAGTTTCTAAACCAATTTGCACTCTTAGAAGGATGATCTTCTATAAATCATGTGATTCTCTTCAACCATAAGAGTACTTTTCAGAGATTATTTTCACTATTTAATGACATAAATGTTTTCTTTGTTCCAAAGGCTTTTTTCATATATCTTAAGACTTATATTGGCGTTTCTATTCATGTTATGAATTTAAGACCTAATATATCTTATGAATTTTCATATATAAAATTCTAAAATCCATTTATCTCTTCTAAAATTTCTTCTGGAATTAGTATTATATGATTTTCCATAAATTAGAGTATATGTTAGTATCTATCTGACTAGTTCATATTATTTTGTGATAATCCGCATTGATTAATGGCTTATTGGTATTTTGATTATAATATTTAAATCATTCTACAAAATATTATAAGTGTATAGCCATTTGTATGTATGATTACCTGATAATTGCATCTGTGATAAGGTCTCCCACCTTTTAAATCTTTATGACTTATGACTAATTGTTTTCTTATGAAATTAATTCCAAGCGGACATTATCATGTAAGTCGCATAGAGTTTTCTTGTATCAATAAAATATCTTTTTGTTCAAAAGAAATTGTGATATATATAAATTATGTGAAACTTCATGTTTATTAATGTGCTTGGGGCTCTATTTTGAGCTCATCATGCAATATTTTAAGTTATATACAAACCAGTATTAGTACTATTAATTTTTTATTCCAAGCATAGATTATGTTTGCATAGTAAGTGTATTGCTCAGATAATAAACATATCTTGTTTATTATTATGTACAACAACAACTAAGCTTTTTCCCATACTAAACGGAGTCGGCCACATGGATTCTTTATTTCCATAGATCCCTATCGTGTGCCATGTTAGCAGTTAACTCACAATAAGCTAGATCATTCTTTATTGTTTCTTTCCAATACTTTTGTGGTCCTCCTATACCTCTTTTAATACTTTCCAAATTTAGTTTTTCATACCTTCTTACAGGTTCTTCTTTTGATCTTCTTTTTATATGTCCAAACCATCTTAAACGATATTCTCTCATTTTATCCTATATTGGTGCCACTCCTAATTTGTTTCTAATAACCTCATTATGTATATGATTTTTTCTTGTATGACTACTCATCCATTTGAACATCTTCATTTCTGTCATTGACATCTTTTGTACATGTTGATGATTAACTACCCAACACTCATAACCATAAAACATGGCAAGCCTAATTGCTGCTCTACAATATTTACCTTTTAACTTTAATGGTATCTTCTTATCACAAAAAATACCTGATGCTCCTCTCCATTTTAACCAACCAGCATTAATTCAATGTGTAACATCTCCATCAATTCTTCCTCACTCTGAAAAATTGACCCTAGGTATTTAAAACTTTCTTTTTGGGGGATGCAATGTGTGCCAATTTTAATTTCTATTTCCTCTGAGATAACCAAATGATCAAACTTACATTCCATATATTTTGTCTTTGTTCTAATAAGTCGGAGGCCTTTGCTTTCTAATGTTTCTCTCCATAGTTCCAATTTTCTATTAACTTTTTCCTTAGACTCCTCCACTAATACAATGTCATCTGCAAATAACATACACCAAGGTACTTCATCTTGAATATGTTTTATTAACTCATCAATCACCATTATAAAATAAGTATGGACTTAAAGTTGATCCTGGATGTAACCCAATATTAACTTCAAAGAAGTCTGTCATTCCTTCACGAGTCCTCACACATGTTTTTGCACCATCATACATGTCTCTTATAAGGTTAATGTATGTCAATGGGATACCTTTTTTTTCTAAAGTTCTCCAAAGAACCTCCCTCGGTACTCTATCATAAGCTTTTTCTAGATCAATAAATATCATGTGGTCTTTCTTTTTTGCTCTAAAATGTTCCATAAGATGCCTCAAACGGTGAATCGCTTCAATAGTAGATCTGCCTGGCATGAATCCAAATTGGTTCTTTGCTGTATTTGATACTTGTCTTAACCTACGTTCGATAATTCTTTCCCACAATTTCATAGTATGGCTCACTAACTTAATACCTCAATAATTCGCACAATTTTGAATGTCTCCCTTGTTCTTATATATGGGTATAAGTGTACTTGCTCTCCATTCCTCGGGCTCTTTTGATTTTTCCATATTTCATTAAATAGTTTTGTGAGCCAAGTGATTCTTATTTCTCCTAGTATTTTCCAAACTTCTATAGAAATATTATCTGGTCCTACCGATTTACCACCCTTTATATGTTTAAGAGCCTCTTTGACTTCATTCTTTTGAATACGTCGATAGAAATTGTGGTTTATATACTTTTCTTATTTGGCTAACTCTCCTAAGCTAATACTTACATCTTTATTTTCATTAAAAAACTTATAAAATAGTTTTTCTATCTATTTCTTATATCATCATTTGCCACTAAAATTTTTTCATACTCGTCCTTGATGCATCTAACATAATTAAGATCTTTAGTTTTCTTATCTCTAGCCCTAGCTATCATAAAAATATCTCTTTCACCCTCTTTTGAGTTGAGTTTTTTATATAAATCCTCCTAAAATTTAGCTTTTGCTTCACTCACGGCCTTTTTCGCTTCTTTCTTTGCTTTCTTATAAGCCTCTAAAGTTTCACTCGTTTTCTTAGCATAATTTAATTTATAATATACCCTCTTTGCCTTAATTTTATTTTGCACTACTTCACTCCACCACCAAGCTTCTTTGTGTGCCGGTACACCTCCCTTAGATACACCTAACACATCTTTCGCCACTTTCCTAATATGTATAGCCATCTTGTTCCACATATCATAGGGTGTACCAACATAATTCCAAACATCTTCTTGAAGGACTTTCTGTTTAATATATTCTTTCTCGCTTTTGAGGTTCTACCATTTAGTCCGAATAGCTCGATGCACTCTTTTCTTCTTTGTCCATTTTTTTATTTGTTATAATATAACTAAAAGTCGATGTTGGGTGGTTAAGCTTTCTCCTGGAATTACCTTGCAATCTTTACAACATGCTCTATCTTTTTTTCTACAAATAAAGTAATCAATTTGTGTTTGTGATAATCCACTCTTATAAGTAATTAAATGTTTATATCATTTTTTGAAGATTGTATTAACTATAAAGAGATCAAATAACAACAACAACAACTAAGCCTTTTCCCATACTAGAGGGATCGGCACTATCCAACTCGGCCACCAATATTTAGAAAATTTTGAAATAGTAAACACCATAATAAGTATAGTGGACGATGTGAAATATAAAGTTGGTATGAATTTGAGACACCAAATATCACTAGATTAAACAATTGCAACTAACTTCAATGCAATAGATGCACACAGAGAACTGATGTTCAGAAAATGACCGTTTGCTAACAATCATGTTTACCATGCAACAAGTTCATCGTATAATCTGAGAATAAGAGAAAACTGTCAATTCAAACAACAAATGTCATTACCTGATTAGCCAAGCCGTGAAGTGGCCCAACTAAACCGTTAAGGCAGCTGCAAATGCAAGGTATGGATCTGAAAGGGCGCTGGCTACCAGATGTGCAGTGTGAGCTCTAACATTTCCACCTTCATGATCACTGTGAAGAGTGACGTAGCAAAATTAAAAATCTCCCTACCTTCCTCATTTATATCCCCAAAACCAAAGTTTTCATGAATACCTTGATATCCTAATGCCTCTTTACCAACATGTCCATTTAAGTCTCCTCCCAAACAAATCATCTCCCTTTGTGGAATCTTTTGAATCACCTTATCTAACTCTTCCCAAAAAGTTGTCTTTATACTATCTTCTAGTCCTACTTAGGGTGCATAAGCACAAACTATATTCAAAACCTCTGCTCCTAACACTAATTTCAACGTCATGATTCGGTTACCATATCGTTGTATATCTACTACACTATCATTTAAATCTTTATTTATGATAATACCAACTCCGTTACGAGCCTTTTCTTTACCTGAGTACCATAATTTAAAACCTGTATCCTCTATCTCCTTTGCTTTTTCTCCAACCCATTTTGTCTCTTGTAAACATAGAATATGAATCTTTCTCCGAATCATAGTATCTACCACCTCCATTAGCTTATCGGATAATGTTCTGATATTCCAAGAACCAATACGAATCTTATTATCTAGGACTAGCTTCCTTACTTTACCCACACCCATCTATGATGTGGGAATCCTCTCTACAATTGATTGGGCGGAAATGTAGTGGCCCTTGCTTACTTATTACTGCATTTGGGCTTTACAGCACATCGCTAGGCGGGGACATCCCAAAGCAATGCTCATAATTTTTATAATCCATGTTATAAAATCCGACAAAGTTTTACGCTGGCTGTCGGAAGCCTAACACAACCCTCCTCATTTATCCAGACTTGGGACCGGCAATGCAAGGGTGATCCCTTACATGGACGGAGTTAATTGTTTATTATTATGTTATAAAGAAAAATGCTTTTGACAATAAGTTGCAACATTTAAATGATCTTTCAATCGGTTCATTGATAAGAAAAATGTATTGAAATTTTTGAATGCTTTTCAAACTTGTTTATTGGATCAAAACTGTGTTTTAAACAATAAGTTGCATCTCTTGGCATGATTAAGATTCATGTTGTTGGTCATTTGTTGAAGACCTTTGTTATTAAGATACTTCATGTTGTAGGCCTTTTGACGGAACTTAATTATTATTTGAAGATGCACTTATTGTTGTTTGATAACTTATGATCTTTAAAGTTACATTTTCATGTGATTAATGCATCCATATTGTTGGCCTTTTGTTAAAGACCTTTGTGATTAAGGTGCTTCATGTTCTTGGTTATTGGTTGGAGGTTAGTCAATGTTTAAAATGCAATTGTTACTATCTTGAATCCTTGATAAATGTGTTTTAAAGTATTACAAGAATTCTTGCTTTATGTGGAAAAGATTCTTTAAGAATGATATTTTAAAACTTGTTTTTGATCATCTAGAAAGATTGTCTTATTCTTGGAATCATGGAATCACGTTTGAAATTATGAATTATCGGCCTTTGGTCTTGTTTGATTTGGTTGGGTTCGAGTTTCGTCCTTAAAACTCGGGTTAATGCTTAGCCTTAAAGCTTGTGTGGTATATCAAAGTCTTTAGTAACATTGTTAAAGATTGTTATTTATTTGAAAAAAAAGGCTTTGCTTCATTAAAGATTTGTTTTGCATTAAAAGAATGAAATTGCCATAATGTGGAACTAATGCTTGGTTTTATGCTTTCAGAAAAGATGTAAAGCATGCCTATTAGTAGAAGAAAATATATAAAAAAAGAAACATAAGCATGTCCTCATGGTTATAAATGATATTACAAACTCATAAAGATGTTACTTTCCATGATTGATCATAAACTTTGTCCTCCCAATTACTTCTACAACAAATAAATGGTGGTACTCTTAGTTAACAAACTTTCAATCACGTTACCGTCACTTTGAGGAGGTGTTAGAAAATGTAAACAACAACAACAACTAAGCCTTTTCCCATACTGTTAGAAAATGTACTTTTATTATTTTTTGTAAATTTTATTTTCTTATATTTAAACCATTTAAGGTAAGATTCGAGGTACTAGGTCATTCGGGTCTACCCTCAAGGCCTGTCCCATTGGGCCACTCGTGCTAGGGCCAGCGCTAGGCTCCAACGGCGAGCTAGCCATTGGTGGCCCAACGGTCACCAGGCCCCCCAACGGCTAGTTCCTCAGCGGTTGGGAGCTGGCTATAACCAGCTCCCTTAGCTGGTTCCTCACAACACTCCCTCTTCCTCTTGTTCTCTCCTATTAATTACGTCTCCCATGTACATACTTCTTTCACCATCAATTAAGCTTTTTATATAAATTCTTCCAAATTTTGATTTTTCCTTTTAAATAATTCTAAAATAAGCATAAAGCCGATAAAACTACGGTACATTCAACAGATATATTTCAACTACGAAACAGAAACCAAGAAAATAGGATTTTCGTTCAGCAAATACTCGGATGGGGAGGGCATAGAAAAGAGTTACCGATCGTTGAGAAATTAACCCTTCGCTTCTTCTTCTCCGAGCTACCATCGTCGTTCCTCTTCTTCATCTCTCTCTCTCTTCTTCCAGAGGGTTTTCTATTTCGACGGAGGCGGGAAACGAGAGGAGGGAGCCGTGCGATTGGAAATATGGACTTGTAACGAATTCAGTTTTAACGAAAATGCCCTCCTGTGTTTATGGGATCGCTAAAAAGACCGAGCCAAATCAAGCTTAGCCCGTTCATGGCTCGGCTGGTTTCATTTGTGGCTGTTCTTGTCTCGGCTTGCAAGACGTTTATATATAATTCTTGGCTCGGCTCGGCTCGGCTGGATTCAGTTTCGGTTTCACCTTCCTTAGAACCATAATAGAGCTGGAACTGAAACGAGTGATTTCAGTATCTTTCTTAATTTTTTAATATAAAAAATTTGAATGACATTTTCCAGTTTCAGTTAGTTTAGGACTCAAACCATAAATGGAACTAATCTCGTCTTGATTGTGTTTTGGTTTCTGGTTCCAAGAAAACCGAAACGAGCGGTGTAGAACGGCTGGTTCCAGTGTGGCCCACAAGGACCCAAGTAATCTAGTTTGTCAGGTCAACCCACTTTGAGGGTAAAGCTCATCTTGATTTGCTTAATCAAGATTAGTTGTTTATGTTAGCCATTTGCTTAGGCAAGTTACTAGACGGCATGTTGGTCGAACCTGCCGAGAGTATGTGTATATACCTATAAATGTGGCTATATATACAAATCCATTTCTAAACATGTATTAAAGCGTAAATGACAATAAATTCCAAATGATTTTCGTGTCATCATCTTTGCCAAGAATTATCCTGGAAGGCAAGTGGATTTGGTTCTGATTTTCGCGTCATTGGGTCGCGTTTGATACAAATCCTTGTAACAGATCTGCTTTTTAGAACAGAAATCCAAATTCGACCTCATCTCTGTCCAAGTTCTACAAAACTTCCTATTTAAACCAGGTATCATTTGTCTCATAAGATACCATGTATTGTTTTGGGCTTTCTCGTGGTACTGGAAAGAACCTAGATCTAGGTCTGGTGGGTACAGGGTACAAGCATCTTACAGTGAAAGAACCTATATATACATATGCATATACCTATATCTATACATACATATATATATATATATATATATAGAGAGAGAGAGAGAGAGAGAAATTGTTTCCTGTGCGCACCATCCTACTCTGCCTCCTTCACGCATCAGGGATCGCTCACAACAAGTTGAGGCCCAAAGCCAAACTTTTAAATTTTGTTCTAGAATATGGAAACTTGGGGCCTGTAAAATTGGATATTATAAGTGTGGAACAAAGATTGAAGACCTAAGGTTGTCACCTTAGTGACCTTACTCACGAGCCACGTCTGCCACCCATCAAACCGCCAGCTGCCTCAGCCACCTTCCTCTACTTCCCAATGCTCTCTCTCTCTCTCTCTCTCTCTCTCTCTCTCTCTCTCTCTCTCTCTCTCTCTCTCTCTCTCTATATATATATATATATATATATATATATATATATATATATATATATATATATATATATAAAGGGTGAAAGAGAGAGGAGGCAGAAACAGGTTCGAGGTGGTGGTAGCAGCTGCAAATGGGGCCACAGGTGGGTCAAAGAAGAGCAGGGGAGGGTGGTTGAAGGCAGCAGGTGGTGGTTCAACAGTGGAGACTAAGACAGGTTGCACCCAGTGCCATTTCTCTCTCTCTCTCTCTCTCTCTCTCTCTCTCTCTATATATATATATATATATATATATATATATATATATATATGCGCAAACACACACAATGTGTGTATTGGACAGAGATGTCATTCTTATTTGGATTTGGATCTTGTGCGATTGGTCCTGAATTCAAATCTGTTTGATGTTGGACCTAATCAAACATAGCATGTTCCGATCTGGAATTGGTTTTCGGGTTCATATGACAAAGAACCGAACCTAGTCAGTCTTGAGTTCGATACTCTGTAATCTCATAACTGGTATTTAGTGGCGGATCTATATTGAGCTGAGGTCCGAACTTTTGAAAATCAACTTAAAGTCTATAGTGGCATTCATGGGCTGTACCCACTAGAAACCATTCAAGAGACTATTCGCACCCTCCCAAAAGAGTTTCTAGATCCGCCACTGCTAGTAACCTCTCCCCGATACGAGCTTACGTATTGATAAAGTATGATTAGAACAGTTAGAGCTAGCTCTGAGTCTCATATCCTCCTCTGAATGTAAATGAAGGATTGCATGTCAAATTGAGAAGTAATGCACAATGCTAACTATCTTACATGCTTGAAGCAAACCCCCTTTATAACAACATTTAAGGAAAGATAGTATGCTACTTAATTGGATTTCCTTTACAATTCTCCCATGCAAGGAAAACCACCTCTACAACTTGCTTAGAGGATTTCGATTCAGTTTGATTTAGTTTTTCTCAGTTTTGGATCCTAGAAACCGAACCCAACTAATATCATGGATTTATTAACCGAAACTGATACAAATTTCTCAAAAACGAACTGGGTTGTCAATTTTGGGTTGGTTCGGTTCAGTTATTTGTTTTTAACTAAATAATTCTCACCCCTATGCGAGGATTAACAGTGTTCAAAGATCCGTTGAAACCATCAAACCGGTGGTTTGATTCCGTTCAGTTCTGTTCTAACAAGAAAACTAATTAGTGGGTTGGTTCATGGTTCTAGTGATGGAACCAAACCATGAGAACCAATCCGAACCATTTAACCAAATGCTTTAGTCCCATATTGAGCAGGAAATGGAATGATGTATCGAACACTATAAAAACCATCAAAGGACACCCAATAAGACATACTTTTCTTGGGGTGCAGTATTTGTTCTTATAAATACTCATAATATCTGCAAGTTGGTCATTAACCACATGATATTAACGTTTTTTTTAGAGGTTAACGTCCATGCTAGCTTGCTACCTGGCCCTTTGGTTGAGAATATAATTGAATTCGGTTCAATTCTAATCATTCCATAGTTTGGTTTGGTTTTCAAAATACTAGAATCGGACCGTGAACACCCCTCCACTAAATGTAGATCCGCGACTACCAGCGGATTCCGGCCGACTTCGTTTGGTTAAAAAAAACATAAGTTGTGCTTGGGCCCTTGACTAGGTGGGTTGGGGCACTACGTAGTTAGGAATTGGTGAGAACAAAGAGAAGAGTTCGTTGGGGTTGATCACTGACCATTATAGCGATGCTGTCATATTCGTATCGTGTCATTTCATGATCCTAATAGAAAAGAGTCAACCCGAATCAAACTCGATATTTTTTTTGTGTCAGTTTGAACTTTCCGGCTTCTATACTTTGCCGAGTTTATCATCTTATATTGCAAGCAACTTTATATTTTATGTTAATTCGTATAATGTCTGCATCGAAAGAGTTCAAACCATACGCTCTTCTTGTGTAAATTTTGGTGGACAATAGTGCGCACACTTCGGGTTATGTACATCTAGGGTTTAAGTACGTATCCTACCTGGAACCCGATTGTGCAGTGGACCCATTAAGTGGAACTTTTGGATTTGACCTGATTTGAATCCATTAATATAAATGGCCATCTTCTGAACTATGATGACACCCAACTCTGTATACAACATATTGTGTTCTTTAGATATTTTACTTTTATTATAATTTACATTTTGTTACAAAACGAGCTCATTTTTATGATTGGTTGAAGTCGACAGGTCATAATTCGGGTTTGAGCTTTTTGTTTGGGTCGGTTCAGGTATGACTTTTCACAAAACCATTAAAAAATTGTATCTTAACAGTTTTGGTCTATGGATTATAAATATAATTTACGAATATAACAGTGGTCAAGAGTTCGATATTAAAGATGTTGAACATCTGCATGGATCTCCCTGACCCCAGCTTGCAAATTGTAAGGGCACGATGGAGCCCAGTCGAGCTCAAGTACAAGCAAGCTTGTGTAGACTCGATTCTTTAAGAAAACGCCCTGCGTAAGTTTGAGCTTGAACAAGCTTCGATCTTCAGGCTCAATATCGAGTTATGTTTAAACAACTTGGGCTTGTCTTGCTAGGCTCATTTAAGCTCGGTTCAACCAAGATTGACTCGGTTAAGCTAGGTTCGAGATCAAGCTCAACTGAGCTTGTGAATCAGCTCAAATAAACGTTGATTGACCCAAATACATGAAAAATGTAAAATATAAAGCAAATTTGCATATATATCATTAAATCTAAGCAGCTAAATGCAAAATTTTCAAATAATAATAATTATTATTATTATAACGACTGAGGATGCTAAAGCCGGTAGGTTGTGTGATGAAAAGGATGGAGTGTCAACATCAATATGAGTGACGGATGTCAACTTGTACCTACATTATATGTGTTTGTTAAATCAAGGGAACAGATGGAAAATATGCATATTTGACAGTGTAGTGGCAAACTTACTTATATTCCAAAACACTTAATATGGCAAATTGGAATCACTGATTATGTTTTGTCAATGATTTTGTGGTGTATAAATATGACATGTAAAGAGAGACACTCTTGAGGAAGTTATTAGAAAAAAGTTGAATAGCAACGACAAAAAATAAAATGAGACAAACACAATGATTTTTTTTTGTTACAACAAGAGGATGAGGCCTATCACACACCCACACATGCACCCTCTTAGAGTCGAACTCTCCACCAACAACGCCGCGCTAGAGTACCTTACTGTTGAGCTAACTCTCTGAGTGCAAAAACACAATGATTTGAATATATAAAGATGAGACCAAATGAAACTCCTCATAAGAAAAAGCAAAATTAGTTATGGTGTGAGAGACTGGACGATGAACACTTAAAAGAAGAAGAGAAAGATTGTGGAAGAGTTGGATGGAGACAATAAAACATGATGCAGTTTTTTTGAAATTATATCGTATTACCGAAAGTCAAGATCGATACAACCGGTATGACTTAGTGTGAGAAAAGGCTTGGTTGTTCATTGTTGCTATTTCACAAATAGGATAGAAGTACCACCATGTTGTCACGTAGATTAATTATATTTAAAATTAATGATAAAGAATGATTTAAATAGATTTTTAAGTGAGGTAGCTTCAATCCAAATCCAAAAATCAAAGGCAAAGAAACATGTATTTTTATATGAGAAGGATTAACTTACATCCAAATCCATATGGACGGATTTGATGCATGGTCCAGATGATCCATTTCTCCTACCTGATGTATTTCTTTTCTTTTTTCTTCTTTATGATATGGAGACGGGGTTAAACTCATGACCTTCCTTCAGCTGTGAGGAGCGGATCTAGAATTTTATATGGGGTGGGGAGTATACTAGCCATGGGTTCGATCTTGCCCTGTAACTTTGTCACTGGCTTTTCGAATTTCAGGTGGGGCGGCCGCCCCACCTCACATCCGCCACTGGTTGTGAGTCGACCCTTAGGCAAGTGAGTTTTTGTACTTTGTGCACTCGATTTCCTCTTCATTGCTGGAATAGGAGTCATGACACGGAAACACGACTTGAATAGGACTCCAAATATAGTCCACCTTCGTGCCCAGCCAAAGTAGAGGTGGCAATTTTGTATTTCGAGTTTTTATATGAGTTCAAAATTACAGTAGGCAGGTCAAAGTTTTTTATATCATATCCAACTATTTCTTAGTTTACCATCTTGCATTTGAATGTGTACGAGTTGTTTTCGTGTCACATTCAGTCAACACGAAAGCCACATAATTTTCTTTGTACCTCTTTATGCCAGCATGAACGCGAGACCATGTCAGGTAGGCCCTAATGCGAACTCAGATTATTTTGGTCAAGTTCGTGTCCGTTTCTCTTGTTGTGCTTAACACAAAGTAACATGAAAAAATATGGTTATCTTCGGTTTGACCTCTTGACTCGAACACGAGATGGTGCAGCGCTTACATGACCCGAAGCAAATTGCCAGGCATGATCCTCTTTTATGTTTTCCAAGAGTACCTGACAATCTACTTGGTCCGGTTCAAAGCCCAAATGATCAGTTGATGAAACCAAATAAGTATTTGCCGACCCATATAGGACTAGACATGGCCAGTTTGAAATGGCCCAGCAGTTCCAACCAAAACCGTAACCGAGCCGGGAACCTCAACTGGTGAAATCGGACTAAAAAATGTGGACCACTCGGTTTGGTTTTGGTTCCACCTTTCATGTAACCGGAACCGACAGTTTTGAACTTTTGGTTCCAAAAACTTTTCAAATATTTTTTAAATTCTATTATTTTTAATCTTTGTTTGCTTGTTCTGGATAGTTCCGAAACCGTAATCAAGATCGTTATAGAACCGGTGGTTTCATAACTGTAACCTGGACCAGCTGCAGGCCGATTCAGTTTTGGTTCCAAGTTTTCAAGTAACTGGAACCAGCCATGTCTATATAGGACCATGGATAATTTATTCATGATCAAAGGACAGCTAATTATAACCATGCTTAGTTGTATCAATTTCGGAAACTACACAAGAACCTGCCACAAACACGACTCGAAGAGTTTTTGCTCATGTCCACCTAAAATGACACGATCAAATATTCAGGTTGACCTGCCCTTTATGACGAATGTGAAATGACACGACACATACACGATCTGAAACATGTGACACGAAAAAGTCAGATATTCCGGTTGACCTACTCTTTATGACAAATGTGAAATGACACGACACAAATACGATTCGAAACATGAAACCCATACCCCTAACCGCAGTCATACCCGTCGTGAAGCCCAGGTCGCCTAGTCAAAAGGCTCGGTCATACCCACTTTATTCGAAACAAAAGGATTGCCTATATATAGCAGTTCCGGGTCGAATACCAAGAGCCAAAGACAAAAGATAGATATATTTAATTAGGTCATGAATAGTGTGACTAATGGAACCAACTTTACCCTGTTTTCTCATATCTGTCGTACCCAACTCTGATCTAAACAGAGGTAGACCGCAACACACTCTTTCTTCCCAGCACAAAAGCCCTACGAAGCATTATTCCTCATATAATAGGAATAATTGTCTTCTTCTTCTTCTTCTTTTGTGACAAGAGGAGGTAAAACCTAACACCTACACCTACACACACATGCATCTTTTGGGAGTCAACTCCCCACTAACAGCAACTGTGCTAGAGTGCCCTGCTGTTGAGCTGACATTCTCGGTGTTAATTATCTTTTTTACTATCTCTTTTTGAGGTTTTTCTTTACTAATTAAGATAGATAATCATCTATAAATTATTCCTCATTAAGTTCACTGTTTTTCATCTGTGAAAAAGAGGCCTAAAATGAGGGGAAAAGGAGTAATTTCTTTTTTATTTTTGAGTCTAAATACTGGTATCTCGAAGTCCACAAAGTCCTTAACTAATCCTATTCGAGTCAGGTCGGCTCACTATGAGGGTAAAAATCTCTCAAAGCTAGAGAAACTTTTCCTTATTTCAAGATTCGAACTCGAGATCATGCTTGGGGAACAAGTGCCGAACCGCTTGAACCAACCAATGTTGGTGAGTAAAATCTCTCAAAGCACATGGTCAAGTCATTATGTAGATGTTAATTATAATTTGAAACATGCATGAATGGGGTTCACACATTCGATTGGGAAACAAAAATTCCAGTGTACATTCTAAGTAAATCCTGCTTTTATTAAGTAAACACTTATCAGTCACACTATGATAAGCCAAAAATAAGGAAAAGAAAAAGGTATATGCTATTCTCTCTCCCCCCTCTCTCTCTACACACACACACACACACACACATATATATATATATATATATATGTAGAGAGAGAGACAAACACAATTTAATTCCTGATTTCCTTTGAAAAGTTTTAGCTGGAAATCCATGTTATAAGGTGCTTCTTGGAAAAGCTTCTGTTCCTTCATTTTTAATGCTATAAAATACGTTTCAACGGGTCCATCGAGTGTACTGCTCACTTGCCTTACATTTCAAGCAACCTTCAAGTTCACCCCCCTTCCTCTGCAAACCCCGTCATGGCACAAGAAATGATGAGATCCACAAGCTGAGCTCCTCAGGAAGAAATTTCAAAGGCCCATGTGAGTGTTTCTCCCTTTCACGTTAATTTTTTTTATTTAATGATTTATTTCCGTTGCCTCATATATATGTTGGTGCTCCCTGGTTCAGTTAATATGAGGGACGGTATTTCTTGTTCATGACTGTAGATTACAGTTTGTTGGTGATCGTTAAAATCTCAAGAGAGCTTCCTGGGAGCAGATTTTCTGTTGTATTATTTAAGAAAAGAGAGTTAATAAATATTAAAATACAATTAGGGTTTCACTGCTTCACAGACTACGTGCATCTCCAGCTTAATTTTGGCATAAAGGTGAATGCTTGCCTCACCTTTTTCTTTTCCGTTTGGCATCAGTTAAAGTAGCAGAGCGCGTTTTCTCCTCTTCCTCGCTCTCCTCTCTCTCTCTCCAAGAACCATACTCAGTGTAGGATTCTAATTCAAATTCCTCATGTTTGTTCCGAATCATTTTCTTGTTTGATTCTCCTCAGGTTCATGGTTGAAATGAGAAATCCATATTTGGATTCTAAATTCATTGACTATTGTTTTTTTCTTTCTACAGTTCAGTTACATCTCAAACAGTAGATGAGGGACAAAGATATCGAGAGGTTTTACTGGAATTTTGATGGTGAGCAACCACTTAGTCGTCAAGGGGAATTCGGAAGCTTTTCACCACAATTGACAGCGAATCGACATAAAGTGGGAGGTCGCTGATTTTTTCCGGCGTGTTGATAGGGAGAGAAATCAATAGAAAGGTAGTATGGTAAGGTGGTTGCAATTAGTTTGATGAATTGTCGAAGTATGGAAAAGAGTCACCTTCCTTCAATCTGTAGTACAGCAGATCTCATCGACGCAAAGCTTGAAGAGCACCAGCTTGGTGGATCCAAGCAATGCCCCGGATGTGGGTACAAACTGCATTGCAAACCAGTATTCTCACTCTCTCTCCTCCTGTGTGTGTGTGTGTGTGTGTGAGATTAGGATATAGGTAATTAGAGAGCATCCACTTTGCAAAATTAATCTTTTCTCCTTGTCATAAATTAATGAGAATTTGCTACAGTTAGTATGGTGTGGGTGTGGGAGAATGAAGAAGATGACTGAGTGGTTTGTATGGGTTTATTTTACAGGATTGGTTTGGACTTCCAGCTGGTGTGAAATTCGACCCGACAGACCAAGAGCTGATAGAACACCTCCACGCAAAAGTGCTTTCGGAGTCGCAGCAGTCAAAGGCAGCTCACCCTTTAATCGATGAATTTATCCCCACAATTGAAGGAGAAGATGGGATTTGTTACACCCACCCGGAAAAACTCCCTGGTCTCTCTCTCTCTCTCTCTTATATATATACACACACAAGCACGCACGCACGTGTACATACATACATGTACTGTATACATGTAAATATGTATTGTATATATATATATATATATTATGTATTTATGTATATAGGCATATGTATGTGTGAAGAGTGCATGAGCCCATGCCCCAGGATGTACTGCACCAACGCCCAAATCGATGGCGCTTCGGCCCAGATTGACGTCCAGCATGAATAACATGCCTATTAGTGTCAGATCATGACCTACCAAATCACTTGATCGGTGGTCCTCTCTCTCTCTCTGTCTCTCTCTCTCTCTTACACAAGCATGCACCAATTTAACACACCAACAGCTAAAATATGAATATGATTACTATATTCTTGGTTGACATTGCATAAAAAGTAAAGTATCATGGGGTTTAATGTTGTTTGAACAAACTGATCATGATCCTGCAGGTGTGACAAGAGATGGCTTAAGTAGGCATTTCTTCCACAGACCGTCAAAGGCATACACAACTGGAACAAGGAAGAGAAGGAAGATCCAAACAGAATGTGATCTACAAGGGGGAGAAACAAGGTGGCACAAGACGGGCAAGACGAGGCCAGTGATGGTGAACGGGAAACAGAAAGGCTGCAAGAAGATCTTGGTTCTCTACACCAACTTCGGCAAGCACCGGAAACCCGAGAAGACCAATTGGGTCATGCATCAATACCATTTAGGCCAACATGAAGAAGAGAAGGAAGGTGAGCTCGTGGTGTGCAAGATCTTCTACCAGACCCAGCCCAGGCAGTGCAATTGGTCCGATCGGGCTGCCACCAGTGTGGACAAGGCTAACTCTCAGTCTAGCACTGAGCAGATAGTGGATCATAGTAGGATTATTGATCAGGGCGGCAGTGGGAGTTCTTCCTGCAGAGAAACAACTCAGAGAGATCATGAACTCTCAAGAGCAAGCTTTGATACATTAGATCTCCAGCAGATAAAAACTACAGATAGTTTCAGCTTTGGACCTTTCAGAAAGAGGCTTGATGAGGTACATACTCAAATTAATTGTCTGCATTTCGTGGAGTCACATGCACCCAATTTCTCTTTTCCAACAATTTGAATGCATGGAAGTTTCTTGGGAGATTTCCAAAGCCCTTTTACTGTGTCACCACTCGGAAAGATGGGATAAACAAATGCAAGTACAAAGCAGAAAGGGGTATTACCAAGTGAAAGGTAACAGTAAAATCTTCAGTCGATTCGTTCATGATAAAGCAGAAAGGAATCCCATACAGGGACGAAGAATCTTCATTGAAACATTTTTCAACATGAACACAGACTGTTATATTTGAAATTAAGAGTCAATAGAAATATTTTATTAAAGATTCAACATAAAGCCTCAACTCCTGCCATGTAGTCTCAAGCCCGGTTAAAAGAGGAAGATAACGTAAAACTTTGTCGGACTTATCTACTATCGATTTTAATACGGTTATGTGGAAACAAAGAATCGATGTAGTCAACCCCATCTAGTATAGAAAAAAGCTTAGTTGTTACTATTGTATTCAACATAAGCCTCAAAGAAGTAACGAGGGAATTTCTACGTACACATGCGCATATATAATATATATATATATATATATATACATAGAGAGAGAGAGTAATTGATAATGCTCTAAGAACATTAGTATAATATCAATATTTAAATACACTAATAACACCGAAAAATATTGAATGCACTCGGTTCCTATATATATACATACATATATATATATATATATATATATATATTTATTTATTTATTTATTTATATCTGTCTATCTATTCATCCGCCCACCTCTCTCTATATAAATATGTGTTGTGGATATTTTTTGGAAAGCCGATGTTGATGGAAATAATTAGAGCTGGTGTTATTTTCTTCGTCGTAGAATGCTGAAATTGCAGAGAGTTCAACACATTGCGCGCGTGAAGAGCATGAAGAGCATGAGAAGAGGGCTCTTTGTATCGCACAAGAGACGCATCAGGTAGTCACAGGAACTTACCATATAAGTAGGCCATCCAATTCTATTTCTACCATATTGAACCCCCTGATGCAACAAGCTTCACTGGTCGTGGATGATTCATTTCATGTGAACAGGTTGTTCCTCCAAAGAGAAAATTTTCAGGTAGCAACAAAATATCACCATTCTCTGATTGAGTTTCTTCAAACAGAACTTCAATATTTGATTAAAGTGTTGAAATGTCACCATTCCTTGTTAGAGTCAATTTTGATACCATTGTATTGATTTTTACGGAATCAGCAGCACCAGCAGCTTAAGTTGGCAGAGACGCCTGGTTCTTCTTATAAACTGCCACTAGAGGAGATGTTCGACTGCACCCACCAGGAGGTTAAGGTAAGTGTGCTTCAACTACTAATATCGTCATTACCCAATTATAAGGGAAAGAAAATCAAATACGTTAATTGTGTATGTCTATATATATATATATATATATAAATGAAGTAGTTGTAAATGCCCGAAACCTGTGTGCTCAACACTTAAACATTTCTATCATTTGATTTTCACGATAAATAATAAAGATTTGAATTAAAAGTATCATTGTACTTTGTACCATGCTTTTTTACTATATCATGTGAATCATTAATCTCAAAAATTGAATGATTAAAATGATAAAATAGATTTTAGTATTAATAAAATTTTAGAATTTACTACATCCTCTCCCCCTCTCTCTCTCTACACACAAATAAGCAATCATTCTAAACAATTCCTATCGTCCCATAGTAGATGGATAATGATTCATAGATGATTGAGATAAAAATGTAAAAAGTTAAAAGCTTTTTTTATTACAAGAGGAAGCCGAAGCCTAACACACACCCACACCCTCTGATAGTCGAACTCACTCCTTACCACCAACAATGGCGCTAGAACGTTCTCAGGTTGAGCTAATGCTTTGGATCTAATACAAAAGCTTACCTGTTTTCTTTACATTTTGATTTTGATGAACCATGTATCTTTTTTATTGGATTGAGGATCACTGAAGATGATTTAGCACGATTTTTCGTATGCATAAGCAACAAACTCTCCCTCACATATATACATATACACATATATATATACATATACATATACATATATATATATATACATATACATATATATATATATGTATATATACCATTTATATATCTTGGCTCTAACAAGGAAATAGAAGAAAGTGAGAATTTTTCTTGTTGAGGGGTTTCGTAGACAAATAGCCCTTTTATATAAAAGGAAACTATGTTTTAGTTTTCCGCAGAAAATATAACTACTCCGGGGGATGCTAACCCTCAAGATGGGAATCTACTTAGACCGTATGGTATCCAATCTATATATAAGTAAATATTTTTGAAATAAACTTTTGAAGCCAAGAGGCTAGAGGACCGACCCTGTGAAGGTCAGGGGTTCGATATCCACATGCTATCTGGTAGGAGTTTTGATCCTGAATGTACGTTTGGTAGGGGATTGCGTAGCCACAGCTTTCTTATAAAATAAAGCCCAAAAAGGATTACATGACTTTAAAACTCCTGAAATCGTCATTATAAACTTACTCAAGTCCATTCCTACTAAGTTATCATCTAGACAATGCTCTCAATGTGGACGGGCGCAGTAGAAGAGAACATGTCCGACTCTGATTCATGTGAGTGATCTTAGAAGAACAAAATCAGTTTCCTGACTGAACAAAATGCCCGGGTGTACGTGCGTGTGTTTATGTGTGTGTGAGAGAGAGGTGTTCTTGCATATCAGTTTACTCCCAAAAGCGGAATGGAGAATTTGTCTCTCCAAAAAAGGCATATTTTCTACACACACAAAGATATATATATATATATATATACGTATGTATGTGTATGTGAGTGTATGCGAAATCTAGGGTCTCAAGGAAAGAGAAACTTGGAACCCTGCATCAAAAGACCAAAGTTTCGTCCATGCAATTTGATAAAACAATACTTTGTGTTCCGCTATTCTCGGACTGGACAGATAAATCAAGCAGTAACTTATAGAATGTGAACATACACACCCTCACGAACACACACACACACACTCCACCGTTTATATTTTAAATTCTTTTTTTTCTTGACACGAATACCTATTCAGTAATTGAAAACAATAACCCTAGCCTTTTTTTCTGTGTGATTGGTTGTAGCAGGAACCAGTAATATCCAATCTCCAAGAAGCAGAATGGCTAAAGTACTGGCAGGAACACCAGCATCTGGATCATCATAGGTAAGGACAACAAAAGAGAGAATTGGAAACAACACAATCATCACTGCAACTCCTTTTCGAAGGAAAGGAGAAAACAAGCTCTGTGTATCTGCCTTGATTTTTGGTCCAGCCAACTGCATCTTTTAAATTCTGCAAGCATGAACAACGATATTCAATCGTTGAACATACCGAAAAGGGCAAAAGCAGATAAAGAGAGAAGAAGAAGAAGGAAGACGAATACCAAGAAGGAGCAAAAAGAAAAGGAGGTAAAAAAGCTGCTACTGGTTTCGCAAGTTTAACACCATCAATCCCGTGATTTATATATTTCCTGTAATAATTGAAATTCAAATCACATTCTTTGGTTCCACGTTCATTGTTGTGTGTTACTGTGGAAAGAGAACCCATCTTTACTGCTTTATTCTAGATGGTGTCCTTTGACAGGGTCAGTGGGCCACAAAGGCAGACATGCAGCTAGAAAATAGAAAATACGGTTGTATCATGTCTCCTGCACGCGCCCATGCACACATATATCTATATATCTATATATCTATATTTATATATATATACATTAAATACATACCATCTTTGTATCGCTCGATTTTTGAAATCAACGATAAAGATTTAAATTGAAAATACTCTTTGGACGTTATACTTTCAATATATATTTAATATACCATCTACATTAAATATAAAGTAATTTAAATCCTTATCATTGATTTCAAAGATCAAACAAGAAAAATGGTTTAGTAAAAATTTAAACATTGTATAGTTACTACTCCTTATATGTATATATTACATACGTACATATATATACATTATATATAAACGTATGCAAGTAATATTGGTGCGACGTTTCTTCATAGGACTCAAATGGCTCTAAATACAGTTCCACACGTCGGACCTTGTGTAGGAGATATAACATATACATCTCTTCTTCAACAAAAGATAATGGGAGAATGTGAGAAAAAACATGCATCGTTTAATTCTTTCAGTGGAATGGACTTTGCCTTTAATTTTCTCCTTTAACTTTTGTTTCTTTTCTTTCTCTGTATTCAAGAAGAAGATAGAACTCGACGTGCATGAAAGGAAGCTAGTGAACGAGTCTCTAGGCAGTTTCCGTGCAGTTGCTTAGGGAATAAAGAGGGAAGAAACAAAAGCTGAACAAGCACTCATTATTTTCTCCATTGGCAAATGGCCCGCTTTATGGTCAATTAATGTGTTGGCAAAACTCTATTCAAGTTGATTTAAGAGATGATAATCTATCTATAAAGGGATGTGGAATCTTATAATTAAATAAATAATCATGAAAAAGTTGGGCTTATAATCCCTTCATCTTTTTGTGGGTGTCGTTGTTCTTTGTTCAAGTAGACTTAGTATGATATCTTTAAGAAAATTTAATATTAGTTGAATGGAATTTTAATTATTTCTTTCTATCAAATGATTAAGGAATCGTATATTCCAAATGACAAGTTAAATAAAGCAATTAAACAAATTAACAATGCATTTTTTCCCCGGTGTGAACAAACCACTTTTTTGATAGATTGTGTTTGAGAATGTAAAAAAAGAAACAACACAAAACAATTCTATGATTCTGGTGAATGAGGACTGGCGGTTCCAAGCGGCTAGTCAGTGGTGGATCTACAAATTTTGGTGGGGTGGGGCAAACTATGTATAGTAGCCATGGATTCAATCATGTCCTGTAAAATTTTCACTGGTTTTTTGAATTTCAGGCGGGCCTTAACGTAGATCTGCCACTGCCGCCAAACCCAGTTTACCATAACCTAGAATCTCTTCGGCTCCATTTACAGTTTGTGGTGGGTGTTGCTATTCTTTGCACCAATAAACATAAAGAATGATCGATGAATTCTATTATTCCAGATGAAAAGTTAGACAAAGAAATTAAACAATCAGCACTTTTTTTTCCCGGTGTAAACAAGCAGCTGATTTTGGTATATATGGAGAGAAATATAGACATTGGTGGTGGTTTGGGCTGTCTGGACCCTGGGTGTGTTATGGGATGGTCCTATCACGGGCCGGTCATGTCTAATAAGCTTTTTTCTTTTCTTTTCTTTTTTATTGTAAGCTGGGTTTGGAGGAGGGCTCCTATAAGATATGTGCAACCATGGATATCAAAGTAATGACCTTTGAACTTGAAGATTCTTTTGAACAGCCACCTAGTTAGGAGAGGAGTGGCTCATCATGCAAAATTGAATCAAGAGTTAAAACTATATTTCGTGTGATTTTGTAAAAAAGAGTTAAGATTGTATTTCGTGTGATTTTGCAAAAAAAGAAGTAATTCATATTCCTTTAGGGTTTCTCCATATACATATGCTTAATATTTTAAAAGTTTTTTTTTGTTAATATGATAAGTTTTTTTTCGATTGAGTTTGAGATACACATAAAAGATTGGGGATTTCACCATGGAGTTCTAATAATCAATATCATGAGAGCATTTATATCTTAGTATTTCATTATAATTATGTTCATTTATATTTTAACAACAATTAGACCGGTTATATTTTATAGTTTTCAATGTTAGTCATATAATCATCAATATATACAAAAGTTGTTAGAAATAAAAATATGAGATGGATAGATAGTCATATAAGAAAAGACCGTACACATAACGAGGTTATTAGAAACATAAGGATAAAATAAAGAAAAATCGTTTATGATAGTTTGAAAATGTAGAAAGATGACCTAAGAAAACTATGATAAGAAGATATGAAAAACTAAAGAAAAGAAAGATAATAATAGTTTTGGAAAACATAATAAAAAATAAAGAATGATTTATGTCATATTGAGTTACCTGCGAGCATGATAAGTGATAGGACTCCCTGAAAACAAAGAATCCAGACCCATCTCATATGAGAAAAGAGGCTGAGTTGTTGTTCTCAAATATGTTTGAGTTGTTTTCTATCAAACCGGATTGATCGATCTGTTCTGTCATTCAGTGCAGGAAGAAAATGCTAGCTGAAAGATGCTGCAAATTCTTCGGAGCAAATGTATGCGTGTATAACATCTTATTCTAAATAGGTCATAAATGTCTTCTTCATTTTCCTTTAGACCTTCAATCTGGATATCTATGGATAATACGTGCGTGCGCTGTACATGCACATCAGGTGCCAAAAGGTTGTGGCACACAGGAAACATTATACACAGACGCACACACACAGACTCTCTCTCTCTCTCTCTCCCACACACACACATATATGTATATATGTATATATATATGTATATATATACATATATACATATATATATATACATATATACATATATATATACATATATACATATATACATACATATATACATATATACATACATATATATATATATATATGTATATATATATATATATGTATGTGTGTGTGTGTGTGTGTGTGTGGCACACAGGAAACACTATACACAGACGCACACACACACTCTCTCTCTCTCTCTCACACACACACATATATATGTATATGTATATATATACATATATACATATATGTTTATCAGATACAGTTTGAATGCAAAGCTTATATATTGTGGTAAGCATAACACAACGAGTGAGTGATAGC
The DNA here is from genome assembly GCA_036023115.1 of Brasenia schreberi. Taxonomy (NCBI): domain Eukaryota; kingdom Viridiplantae; phylum Streptophyta; class Magnoliopsida; order Nymphaeales; family Cabombaceae; genus Brasenia; species Brasenia schreberi. Next base: position 7,278,064 of record JAYKKT010000080.1, on the reverse strand, counting down.
TTATCTGGCTATTGGGATCTTGCAAATAGAACGTTGCGAGTTTGATACCTGTGGCGTGCATCTGGCTCCCCCCCCGCCCGCACACACACAAAGAAAAAAAAAGGAAAAACATAAGCAAAATATTATAATAATAATTTCTTCTATTCTTACTTCGGCTAATACTGTAATGTTTTGTGACATAAGGTTCTAACATTATATATATAGAGAGGGTATTAGTTGCAAGAGTCTTTTGATGCATCTTGTAAAAACATTTTTATTGTTCAATGTTTTTGGTCAACCGTAGACATTTGAATCACTCCGCATTTAATGCACATACTCCGTTTTAAATATAAAGTATGATAATATTTTTAATTTAACTTTTTATCATTGATCTTAAAAATCAAAAGATTATGTAAGATTTACCAAAAGACATTATCAAGTGACTTTTGTCTCTCCTCCTTTCTCTCTCTCTCTCTCTCTCTCTCTCTATATATATATATATATATATATATATATATATATATATATATATATATATATATGCGTACTTAGATGCATATGTGCGTGTGTGGTCGTGTGTGCGTGTGGGGTGGGGTGGGGTGGGGAGATTGATATTGATTTTCACATGTGGTAGCAAGAGAAAGATGACGCATGTCTTATTCACCTCAAAAAGTTGATATTCGTTTTCTTTGGCTCTTGGAATAGATCGGCTGTCTACCAAACCTTGGGTGTGGTGGGGTTGGCCAACCCATATACCAAAACTCAGCTTGTAGGGCCTGCTTTACTTCAGATTATTGGTCCGACCCATGCAGCCATTTAAAAGAGAAAATATGTATATATAGAGAGAGAATAAGAGAACATGGTACCTCTTCCTCTTTATGGATTCTCTGATTAATGGAGTTGCCTTTAATATAGCTAGTAGCTGGCTAGCTAGGTTTGTCCAACTATGACTCTCATGAAAACTAGCTCACCTAGCGGTGCTCGTCTCGTCTCATACTGATCCAACTGGCTCGTTACCTTTATGCGAATTTGTGTCATAAAGACTACATCATGTGCCATGTTAGTAGTTAACTCAACATAAGTTAGATCATTCTTTATTGTTTATTTCCAACACTTTTGTGGTCATCCTCTACATCTTTTAATACTTTCAAAATCTAGTTTTTCGTACCTTCTTAGATGCGCTTCTTTTGATCTTCTTTCTATATGTCCAAAACATCTTAAATGATATTCTCTCATTTTATCCTCTATTGTTGTCACTCTCAATTTGTTTCTAATAATCTCGTTATGTATCTGGGTCTTTCCTTATATGATCACTCATCCATCTCAACATCTTCATTTCTACCATAGACATCTTTTATACATTTGTACCATAAAGACTATTTAAACTAAATGTAAACTCTATGATCATCAAGGGTTTCATTTCTTCACTGAAAAATATATAAGATATTTGAGTTTTTCAAGTATATCAACCAAGCTCATATTCATTTCTTTCGGTTCCTTTGTGTCCACCTTTTTTTTGGTGATTCTTTGCTTTAGGGTATGATCGTTTCAAACCGAAGCCAAATAAAAGAAAGTGAATTTCCATTCCTTCAATTCGTTAAATCGATAATTCTCAGCTTCTTAAATCTTTTAAAAAGTAATTCAAACACTAATTAGATTTAGGGATTTCATTTTATTTTTCCTTGGGGGGCTATACGCGCGCACACTCACATAACAGTATATTAGATTTGGGCTCCTGCCTTGCTTTTTTATAACACGTATGGTGATGATAAAAGAAAAATAAGTGATACCTGATGTAAATAATTATGCACAAACATACATATTGATGAAGGATTAGGATTAGAATTTAAATCATGTACCCGACTAGGCATGATCGGTTCTTAAGTGGTCTGACGGTTCAAACCAGGCCAGGAACTGGCTAAACCCAGAACCAGTGAAACTTTAATCAGAACCGGGCCGGAAACTAGGGACCACCCGATTTGGTTCTAGTTTCATCTTTTATAAAAACAGAACCGTTATTAAACCAGAACTGGAGGTTCCAAACTGCCGGTTCTAATATGGGACGCCTCTGTCTCCCGTTGTACTCTACAAGAATTATGCCTGAACTATTTGTCACAGTAATATATATATATATATTCAAAAAATAATAATTTTTTTTATAGCACGCCCTGCCCGAAACAAATTTCTGTATATATCAAATAAAACAGGAGCATGACATGACTTTTTTTCTGCAGATTTTAAATTTATTTTACTCTAAGACAAAGAAAAATTCGTTATATTAATCAACATCTGCCACAAGAAAGATTTTCCTTTTATTTTGTTGGGAGGTTAATTTTTCCTAAATCATTATCTTGGAGGTAGCAAAGAAGAGATGTATCACGCCATTCTATATCACTTTTTTCCAAACACGTTAACCAAAGTTGCCGTCACAATATGGAAGGCCCCAAGTGGGTGCTTGAGAGCGCGCGGGCCACGCCCAGAACTCCCCAAGCAAGTGAGTACCGCCTCATCAAACGCTCCCCAAGCGGCTCATGGGCCTTTGTGTTTCATCTCGAATTTACCGTGCGGACCCTTGAATTAGTTTACGCAATTTTGCTTTTGGGAACCTTGTTTGCATCGTGACTAGAGATGGCTGGTTTGGAACCGGTTCAGTTTTTCCAATCAAAATCAAACTGGTTTAGCAAACATATGAAGCCGGAACAGGTCAAGCGAGAATTAGAATTGAGGACCACACGGAAGTTTCACCTTCTATAAAACTGGAACCGGATCAAAATATTAAAAAACAGCGGTTCTATATTTTTTTAATGTTTCAATTATGAATTGTTTAGGGTTCGAACTTGAACATGATGAACCTCTAGATCTCCATTCTTAGTTTCGGAAAAACCAGAACCAATGGTTTGAAACTCTCCATTGTAGTTATGCCTATGCATAACACACGAGCGAAAGTTGGCAAAGCCTCAGTTTCCATAATATGCATTGCCTTGATGAGAAAGAAAAGAATTGTACCATACAAAACTTTCTAGTTGAAACAACCTAAAGTTTCATTTTCGTGTCTGGATTAACTTCAGGTTCAGGTTTTGCTTGTTTGAAATCCGGTTTCTTCTGAAAAACAAATGAAATAGAGTTGAGATTCTTAGCACCGGAACCAAAATATGGTTTTGGCTGCCAGTTTCATACGGGGTTTTGCTTCGCTTCCGTTGATATATTATATATACGAAACCGGGAAGAACTATGGGGTCCTCGGTTCTAGTTCCTCTGTTTCTGGTACCACCTAGTTCCTGATACGCACCGGACCACATACATACCGGCCACCTTGACTAGGCTGGATTAGGATGAGAACGGCCAAGAATCGGCTGAACCCGAACCCAGTAAAACCGAAACCGGGAACCATCAAGCTCGGTTCTGGTATTCTTTTAAAATTTCTTATAATTTTTAATTTTTTTAACAAAAATACTGATTCCAGAACCATAACCGAAACCGGACCAAGATGATTTGGTTACGTTTTAGGTTCCAAGCTAACAGGAGCCAGACTACCGGTTCTGGTTTACTCGAAACTACCGTGTTAAAATTGGTGTCCAGATTTTAAGACGTGCAGACCTAGAATGTGATATATATTTAAGTTGAAAATCTGAAATAATTTGTATACGAGAAGATGTAGAATTTGGTACGCTCATCTGGCAGGGCTCTCTGAGTCTCATCTCACTGGTGGTGAGTTCCATGCGTAGAGAGTGCATGTCTTGGCCTTGATTCGGCCTCTTGTTGTAGCCGAAATAAAACTAAGTTCAAATTCTTAATGGCTGCTATACTCATCTTTCATGAACATCTTCATTGTTCTATCTTTCATAGTGTTTCGTTAATATAACGAAGTAATACTTACCTTGAGATGGTTTACTCATCTCATCTCAGCTAAGAGCTGTAACTTTGATGAGCTGCACACGACTGCTTACTGAAATTAACTAAACAAACAAATGTGAGAACACAATCTTGCTCATTGAAGTTCAAAACTAAATTTCAATATGTAATTCTCATAACAAACAATATTACCAAATTATTTGATTCTTACGATAATACTACTCGATTGACAGTTTTCTAACATATGCATAGAAACTAAACGAGCCAACCAACGATTGAACACCATCCAGGAGTTGCTTTGTTTAATTTGGCCGCCATGGATGGTGGCGGTCGGGGTATTTTTACACTGTAAGCATCTTGATTTTAGTTCCTATTAATCAGATCTCAATTCCGGCAAGCTGACTGGTTCAGTTTATCGGAAAATCAACCGGTTTGGATGCATTGAAATTGCTTGGTAATGTGATTCATTGGGTTAATTCTTTAACTCGATCTACTATATACATGAGATTAATTAGAAATATATATTAGGTTCAGTTTATATTACTGCAAATCATAACTTACTTGAACAGGTAGTCCTGTCCGGTTATGACCGGTTCCAGTTGGTTGAACAGGAACTCAACCACCTGCAAAACAGACCCAAACCCGATCCAGAAACAATACCACGAAACCCCTTTTGGTTCTAGTTGATGGAGAACTGAACTGGACCTGCTGTCCGAAGCTGCCAGGTCCAAGTAGTTTTTTATTTTGGTTTCAAATCACCTTATTTTTTCAAACAAAACCGGAATCGGACCTGCTTTGTAACCAAAACCGGAACTGAAGGAATCAAATAGATGCTATATATATGTAGTTCATGGTATCTTGCATGATGATCATCGGAAATGCAACTTTCTTTAATGAAATATGCAGTTCATGGTAAGGTACCACACCAAAATTATATTAAACGAAATCAACCTTATTGTCACACTTAATGAGGATGGCTGTAAGTACTTACAGCTAAATGATGATCAAAACCATGTTTAATAGTTTCGTTCTAACACTTTTGAAGCTTTCTTGTGCCTTCTGTGTATTCATCATCTAACAATTTCAATGTCATTAAACTGCTCGCTAACATGTTTTAATTCAGGTTAAGTTTTCAAGTTTAACCTACCATGTAAATATGATTTTAAGAAAAAAATATTAAATGTTATAAGGTTTGAATTTTTGGGCCCACACAAACTTGTAACTAGCATCATATGCTATCAATAATGATCATTGCGATAGGGTTAGCTCAATGATAGAGCACTCTAGCATCATTGTTGATGATGGAGAGTTAGATTCCGAAAAGGTGCATGTGTGGGTGGGTGTATTAGCCTTCGGCCTCAACGTGCAACAACTACTACAACTACAACTAAGCCTTTTCCTATATTAGATGTGGTCAGCTACAAGGATTCTTTGTTTCCACAAAGCCCTATCATGTGTCATGGTATCTCAACATAAGGTAGATCATTCTTTATTATTTATTTCCAACACTTTTGTGGTCGTCCTCTACCTCTTTTAATACTTTCAAAATCTAGTTTTTCATGCATTCTTACATACGTTTCTTTTTATCTTCTTTCTATATGTCCAAACTATCTTAAAATATATTCTCTCATTTTATCCTCTATTGGTGTCACTCTCAATTTGTTTCTAATAACCTCATTATGTATACAATCTTTTCTTATATAATTACTCATCCATTTCAACATCTTCATTTCTGCCACTGGCATCTTTTCTACATGTTGATGATTAACTACCCAACATTCATAATCATAAAACATGACAGGTCTAATTGCTGCTCTGTAATATTTACCTTTTAACTTTTACGATATCTTCTTGTCACAAAGAATACTTGATGCTTCGCTCAAATTTAACTAATCTGCATTAATTTTATGCATAACATCTCCATCAATTCTTTCATCACTTTAAAAAATTGATCCTACGTATTTAAAACTTTCTTTTGGGGAGATGTAATGTGTGTCAATTTTAATTTCTATGTCCTTTGAAGTAACCAAATGATCAAACTTACATTTCAAATATATTGTATTTGTTCTACTAAGTCGGAAGCCTTTACTTTCTAATGTTTCTCTACATAGTTACAATTTTCTATTAACGTTTTCCTTAGACTCCTCCACTAATACAATGACATCTGTAAATAACATATACCAAGGTGCTTCATCTTAAATATGTTTTGTTAACTCATCAATCACTATTATAAATAAATATGAACTTAAAGTTGATCATTGATGTAACCCAATATTAACTTCAAAGAAGTCTATCATTTCTTCATGAGTCCTCACATATGTTTTTGCGTCATTGTACATATTTCTTATAAGGTTTATATATGTTAAAGAGATACCTCTTTTTTCTAAGGTTCTCCAAAAAACATCTCTTGGTACCTAATCATAAGGTTTTTTTAGATCAATAAATATCATGTGAAGGTTTTTCTTTTTTGCTCTAAAATATTCCATAAGATGTCTCAAAAGGTGAATCAATTCAATAGTAGACCTGCCTGACATAAATCCAAATTGGTTTTCTATTGTCCTCAATACTTGTCTTAACCTACATTCGATAATTCTTTCTCATAATTTCATAGTATGACTCATTAACTTGATACCCTGGTAACTTATACAATTTTGAATGTCTCCCTCGTTCTTGTATATGAGTATACATGTACTCACTCTTCGTTCCTCGGATATCTTTTGGTTTCTCTATATTTCATTAAATAGTTTTGTGAGTCAAGTGATTCATGTATCTCATAAGATTTTCTAAACTTTTATAGTAATATTGTGTGGTCCTACAAATTTACCACCTTTCATATATATTTAAGAGTCTCTTTGACTTCATTTTTTTGAATACATCGGTAAAAATTATCGTTTATATACTTTTTTGATTTGGATAACTCTCTTAAGCTAATATTAACATCTTTATTTTCATTAAAAAGCTTATAAAAATAGTTTTTCTATCAAATTTTCTATTATCATTTGCCACTAAAATTTTCTCATCCTCATCTTTGATGCATCTAACAAAATTAAGATCTTTAGTTTTCTTATCTCTAGCCCTAGCTATCCTAAAATTATCTCTTTCACCCTCTTTTGAGTTGAGTTTTTTAATATAAATCCTCTCAAATTTTAGGTTTTGCTTCACTGACAGCATTGTTCTCTTATTTCTTTGCTTTCTTATAAGTCTCTAAAGTTTTACTAGTCTTATTAACATAATGTAATTTGTAATATGTCATTTTTGCCTTGATTTTATCTTGCACCACTTTATCTACCATCAAGTTTCTTTTTGTGTCGGTACACCTCCCTTAGATTCGCTTAATACATCTTTTGCTACTTTCCTAATATGTATAGCCATATTATTCTACATATCATAAGGTCTACTACCATTATTTCAAGCATCTCCTTGAAGGACTTTATGTTTGAATATACATTTTTTCTTACATTAGAGGTTCCACCATTTAGTTTGAATAGTTTAATGCACTCTTTTTTTCTTTGTCCACTTTTTAGCTTATAAATCCACAACTAAAAGTCAATGTTGGGTGGTCAAGCTTTCTCCTAGAATTACCTTGCAACCTTTACAATACGATCTATCTTTTATCATACAAACAAAATAATCAATTTGTATTTGTGATAAGCTATTCTTATAAGTAATTAAATATTCATATCATTTTTTGAAGATTGTATTGACTATAAAGAGATCAAATGCCAAAGCAAAATTTAAAATCCTTCTGCCTTCCTCATTTATATCTCAAAACCCACATTTTCATGAATACCTTGATATCCTAATGCCTCTTTACGACATGTTCATTTAAGTCTCCTTCTAAATAAATCATCTCTCTTTATGGAATTCTTTGAATTACCTTATCTAACTCTTCCTAAAATGGGGTCTTTATACCGTCTTCTAGCCCTACTTGGGGTGCATGAGCACAAACTATATTCAAAACCTTCCCTCCTAGCATTAATTTCAACATCAAGATTCAATCACCATATTGTTGTATGTCTACTACGCTATCCTTTAAATCTTTACTTATGATAATACCAACTCCGTTTTGAGGCTTTTCCTTTTTTGAGTTTATTGCTAAGAGGGAACACCCCAACGCAATGCTTATAATTTGTATAATGCATGTTATAAAAATCTGACAAAATTTTACGTTGGCCATCGAAAGTCTAGCGCAACCCTCCTCCTTTATCTGGGGTTGGGACTGGCCATGCAAGGGTGATCCCTTACATGGGTAGAGTTCTTCGACCTCCTCATGTAACAAAAACAAAAAAAAAGATAGTCATACATGCGGCTGTCCTTTATGATATTTGCATGTCAATGACAACACTCAGGGCATTAGCACACTTGGCAGCGCTCTCGACTCCACCACTCGCCGCATGCGAGTTCAATTCTTAGGGCATGCATATCTGCTTCGCTCTCTTCATTGTAACAGAAAAAAAAGTAGCCGCGATCAATGCACACATGAGTATGTCATGAGGATTAGAAGAATGAAATTTGCTAATATTTTTTTTCCATCGAGAAAAGGTTTGGGCTCCCGACTTTTCTTATTCTCATCCACATTTTTAAGATATTTAGAAAATCGAACCAAACTTTATTAGAAAAAATACAATGACACTTGATAGATCTTTTACCTTTTGCAAGTAGAGAGACGCAAAATTTGTATTATAGAACTGAAAACCAACTCCATCTTTCACTAATTTGGTAATATTTTTTATGTGTTAGTGGGAAAATTCAAATTTCGTTTTCTCTTCCCCCATCTCCAGGATTTTGATTAACGCAAAACTTGAGTAACTTAGTTCCTGCTAAACAAGACCCAGTTTATTTCGATCATTGTTTTTTGCATGGACACTATGAATTCCTTTAATTTTCAAAAACACACGTAATGAATTGGCAATATTGTTGAAAACCCACTCAAAATGAGCGCATATTGTTAAGAAACCACTTAAAATGATGAAATTCTGAATTCTTAATTCAAATCTATATTAACGCCAGGTGAGATATCTGCCTCAATCCGAATTTCGGGAATTGAAAAGGAGAGACGACGATTAAAGCCATTTAATAATAGTCCACGGATGAAACCGTGGTCTATTTTATGGGGACAACTCCACCTTTCACTAAATTGTTTCCAATAAAAGATGTGACCCTTGGTTTTACTCGACAAGCACCCCCTATGAAAGGCAGATGGGCACAAATTAATTCCTTAGCTTCAAGGTTCGTGCGGATTCTTGGATATTCCCGACTGGATTACGAGATGCGTCATCTTTGAAAAGCTTTATATATATACAGAGAGAGAGAGAGAGAGAGACCATAGTGCACAAAGCACACTCATTCGTATTCAGATTTCCTTAAAGATCTTACCATATAATCATTAAGATCTTTAAAGCATATAAAGTAAAATAGTACCATCTAGTAAAACTACAAAAAATACTGAGATATTTTTTTTTATTTTTAAAATTTAAATTTCAATTGACCCCACTAATTCAACTTTAAAGATATTTAAGATGGACAAGGTATGCACATTTACCAATTCTCTTTCTTTCTCTCTCTCTCTCTCTATATATATATATATATAATAACTTTTCAAATGACAATCGTGCTCCCTAAAAACAAAGAGAATGCATGAGTATGCAAGCATGCATGTGTGAGAGGTACGTAGAATATGATCTCTCTCTATATAGGTAATAATAAATGTATAATATCTTTTGATACATAATCTTATATAAACCTCTCTACCGTTCAATTGGGTGGATATTTGAATTGAAAGTATTGTTATACTTTTATATGTTTCTTTTAATGCATAATGTGAATTATGTTTTTGGTCTTATATCTCAATCTTTTTATCTCAAAGATTGAATCATGAAGTGTATATATATACCAAAAGACATTATGCATTTACCCCTCCCCACCTCTCTCTCTCTCTATATATATATATATATATATATATATATATATATATATATTGGCAAATGATCAAATCTACTTTAGCATTTTAATTGTTTGATCTTTGAGATAGAACTTGAGATGATAAAACAAAAGGCATTGAAATTACAAAATTTAGATCTCTTCCATTCATTATGTCAATCAAATGGTGACAATATTTCACTACATTTGAGTATGGATGAGGTTTGAGCATTATCACTCTCTCACTATATATAAAAGATGCATATAAAATACTTGTTATATCCTTTACAAATCTCAACTATCTTATAAAAGAGATGGATGATTGAGACTAAAAAGGAAAACAAAAAATATATATACCTTTTTTCATAATTGTACTTGATTCATATGTACTTTTAAAATTTTTGTTTTGCCTTTTGATCTTAACATGTATCTCCCTGATTGTACGTAATGTGTAGACTTTTGATATATATATATACACACACACACACACTAGCAGTTTCTATAAAAAAGAAATTCGTATGGACCAAGTTCAGTGGCAGATCTACATGGAACCAAGGTGGGTCATCCGCCCCACCCCAAATTTCAAAAATTAACTTAAAGTCTAGAGTTGAATAAGCTATAATATGTCTGTCACCTCATCCTAAACCATTCAAGGGGCTATTTATCCCACCCTAAAAGAGTTTCTTGATCCGCCACACACACACTAGCAGTTTCTATAAAAAAGAATTTTGTATCGACCAAGTTCAGTGGCAGATCTATATTGAAAATCAACTTAAAGTCTACAACCAGTTGAATAGGCTATGATACGTACATTACCCCACCCTAAACCATTCGAGGGGCTATTTACCCCACCCTAAAAGAGTTTCTTGATCCGCCACCGACCAAGTTCATCGAGTAATGAGTTGGATTGTAATATGTTCTAGTTTCCAACTTGTATAGCCATTGAAGATCATCTGAAATTAGCCAGTCTGTGCATTCAGTATACTGCTTGTATCACTTGTCCCTTCGTGACAAAACCATTGGTACTCCTATCAGTAATACTGTTTTTGCCATCAACTTACAAAAATGTAACGATTCATTTGAACTAGAATTTGCAGTCTAACGATACCCTATCAGTGATGGGAGTGTTGGCACGTCTCACTTGACATTGCAATAAAAAAAGAGCAACAAGAAGAAATTAAAAGTTATTGGTGATGGATCTGTTGGCACGTCTCACTTGACATTGCAATAAAAAAAGAGCAACAAGAAGAAAATAAAAGTTACTGAGAGTCGTGCTCAAAAAAGACAAGATTCATTCTCTACTCCCTCAACACAAGCCTACAAATAGTAATTGTAATGAGTAAGAAATGTTCAATCACAAACTACATTCTTACTTCTTTTTTTTAATTTTTACTTTACCTTGCTTTTTTATGAGTAGAGATAACTTAGTGATTTTGATGCATACTGTGCTCGTACATGTGATTCGAAAGAAACTTGGATACACACATCCAGATTCTTGCGAATTCACTCTCGTTGTATGAAGCCTTATCCACAATCTTCTTAAGAACAAGATTTAGAGTTCTCTTACATGCCTTGCGTTTTCACCCAACGGGTTCTAGTAGCTACAATTTGAATTGTATTATCACTTTTTATGATAATACATACTAATATAACACATGATAGACCACACAAGAACTAAGAATATGTATACTCCTTTCCATCAAGTGTAAGACAATACCAATTTTTAAATAGAAATGCATGTCCATAATACTTGTCTTCTATCATCATTTTATAGCAAATTGTTTCAAAAGCTTAAAAGGCCCTTTTTTCATGGTTATTGATGATAGAATACACACTAGAGAAGTAAAATGCAGGACACGTGTATCGATGCCTGCATTTGATTACGAAACCTAAGGTTATTAGAATTTCAGTTTCATAGACCCATACCTCATAATCGAATACATACTAGAAAGATAGCTTCCAGACCCAGACTGACTTCAAAACCCGATTGAATCTTGATTGGTTCAGGTGATAGCAATGCCCCACCTAGGCTCAATGAGGAGGCTGAAGCAAGGTGTGCATGCCCTAGGGTTCGAACTCCCCTCATACGTTTGGTGGAGTTGAGAGGCCTGTCAGGTGCGCTGCCATTCTGAGTGCAATTTGTTCGCTGTTTTAGTGGCACTCTAAGATCGTGGCTGAAGCCAGGTATGCACGACCCAGGATTCGAACTCAAACCCAACTAGTGGTGGAGTCATGAGCCGCGGGCGTAGGCCAACACTCTTTGAGTTTCAATTGCAACTGTTTTAGTGGCACTCTAAGGTCGGACTTAGATGCGAACCTACTCTAGCTGAATAAGAGGCATATTGCTGACCCATTGCCTTCAATGGCCCACCGTATGGAGCCCATTCTCACTGACATGGGTGCTCCATTTTTTGTTTTGTTTTAGTTTGTGTTCTCGTTAGATCACATGGCCGGTTTTAGGGTTGTATCAAATCACTGGTTTCAGTTTTCTTAGAGCTTTAGAGCTTAAAACCGTAATAAAATCGGTTTAGATTAGTTCTGGTTATGGTTTTGGAACATGAAAAAGTTAGGAAAGCATTTAAAACTTAGTATTTTTTTTTTAGAAAAATATCAAAATCTTCAGTTTGAAACCGTCGTTCTGATTTTAGACCTGTTTCGATTTCATGAAAAGTATAACTAAAACCGAAGGAGATGGTCTTCCATTCTAGTTTCACCTATTTCAAGCCCGGTTCAATTCTGGTTGAAACTACCAACAAGTTTGAAACCGATCATGTCTAATTGCCAGCCATTTAACCAGAAATTTTCCCAAAAATTATGTCCCTTAGCAGGATCCAGCGCACCAAAATTTTAGTATCCTGAATCCGGGTCCAAATCAGTTTTCTTTTTTTCTTTTTTGCCAATCTCTGCATAAAAACAAACAGGAAAAACGCATATAAATTTGCGTCATTCGATTGCAAATAAACGAGCCAGAAACGAACCAATCAAGAAAATGATGGAATAAATAATTGGGAAAGGACAATTATAAGATCCCCCCCTCCGAGGAGGAGCTCTCCTCGCCCATCTCCCCAAGATCCCCTAGGGTTTCCCGTCCATGGCCCCTCTGCCCCTTCTTTTCTTTTTCCTCCTTATCGCCGCCGGAGGAAGCTCCGGCGCGACGATCCGGCAGGTGGTTGAGGCCGATGGTCGAAAGGACTTCAGCGAGGGTAGTTTTTGCCGCAGCTGGCATTTCGCCGTTGAGACGAACGACGTCGGGTACTGGGCGACAATTCCCTTCCGGTGTGTCGAGTACGTCCAGCTGTACATGACCGGGGGACCATACCGATCCGACTCGGCCATGGCGACAAGCGAGTCGTCCAAGTTCGCTAGGAACGTCAAGTTGGCTGGCGACGGGAAGGACGCTTGGGTCTTCGATATCGACGAGACGCTGCTTTCCAACCTCCCTTACTACGCCGCTAACGGCTTCGGGTATCTCTCTCTCTCTCTCTATCGGTTACTAAATGACGAAAATACCCTGGACGAACCATGGAAACCATTTCCACGACTCGGTTTTCCTATGTTTGCTTGCGTGAGAAAAATGCCATCCTGAGGAATACGGTAATAAAATTTCCGTGGATTTCTACCGTTAGTGCATTGCCATGAAGTGCCGTTCAAACTCTTAGCAAACGGCAGAAACGATTTCCTGGGTGTGACAGAAATTATAGGAATGCCCTTAGACTGATACTGTTGTTCGTGATGCCATGCTAACGCGCGTGTTGATAGAAAATTGGCTTTCGCCTGCCGTTCATCTCGTGGATGAACGACAAGGAGTTGATTCTTCACGGCCACGGGATAATCGTGACCGTAGGATTAGCTTCTGGATAAAATCTCATCTGACACGTTACACGGTGTTGGATAATATTTCGTGGACGTTTTATCGACAGTTTGTTCACGTAATCGCCACTCTGTCTAGAGTAAATAGACAAAAGTACCCCTCAACCGGCCTCATCCCTTCCATTCCATGTCGGCAACTGAGATTCCAGTTTACCGAGAAGTTACCGATATATTGACGTAAAATAACGTTAACGTATCACCATCGTGTACGGCACAATGAGTAAGCATAGTATGAGGGGGCACATATCTGGTTGGATCCAGACCCAACTACGAGGGTACACGTTTAACTATGTTGGGGATGGACACATCTGGTTCCAGGTGTCGGTTCGGGTTCACTCGAAAATGAACTAGATTCAGCACGGTTGCAGTTACGGTTCACAACTTCTGATTTTGGTTCAGTTGTTTTTGGAACAAAACCCCGAATTATACCAGAAAAAAATGGAAGTTCTTTTGAATAAATTGAAAAGAACCATATATAAAGGGGACTCAACTAGCGGCATTCTGAACCACTAGTTTCCTTTCGAGCCTATTCATGGAAGGAGGAACCATAACCGAACCCGATACACCCCGGGTAGAATGTTCGAAGAAGATGAACTTGCAAGTCATCAAAAGCCAGTGTCTTTGATGGTTTTACTCGCAATGCTGAGCATAAAAACAGCAGTTAACGCGTTATCAATCTTAATTTGTTTTAATTTATAATTAACTATTCATAAGTACAGCTGGGTTAACCCAAAACAACACGCATCGTGTCTTGTGTTTACTTTCATCAAAGATAGTCGGCTTCTCGTGTTGTGTTAACTTCATCAAAGAAGTATTGGCTCTGCACAATATCGTATTCCACTTTCAGACGTTGAACCATTTTAAATTAAGCACCCAAAGTGGACATCGTGCATTAGCATGTGGTTGACTCTGTTGAGGCAGGTGAGGTGCTCCATAACCGACCTTTAATAAGAAGAAACAATTATGATGAGAATTCCTGGAATATTCTTAATCCGATGAGCATGATGCCGTGTTAGTCATCGTTGACAAATTGAATCGAATCTCCTCAATCGAATTTCTGGGTCGATCTCCAACCTATATTTCTGTCGGATTAAAGAATCATTATCTTTCAGAATTTAAAATAGTTCAATTCTTTTATTTTACATTTTTTTTAACTGAAAACAATTAGATTTGATTTGGGTTGTTCTTCATAATCATTCTGAAAAATCAATTTGATTCAGAAAATGGTTTGAGAGTATTGCGTTTGATAATAGCAGACATGGATTCTCGTCAAACAATTGCTTATGAGAATCAGTATCTTTTCGTTTATCATGATCTATCAAAGTCATGAACTTAGTGCCTGGCTAGGGGGTCGACTCATAAGTTGAAAGTCATGAGCTCGATACCAGGGGTATGCATCTGGCTTCTGCATCTACAGTGTACTGAAAAGAAAAAGTTAGAACTTGGTGCCCAACTTGTCTTTGAAAAGCCTTGGTTAAGGGTGGCTTAAAGAGGTGAATGGTTCAATCCTGATTTGGATGAAATGCAGGTCCTAACCTAAGACAACCTGTATTCTGCAGCAGATGCAAAGCAAAGCCTATATTGGCTAGAGAAGCATGGATGGAAGAAGAGTGGCAGATTTATGGTTGTGATAGTTTGTTCTGTAGGATGATGAAGAACCCGAAAAATATTCTATGCCCCAAGCTGCCTCCAAGTAGGCCATTGTAAACTCGGTCATGGCTTACACTTTTCTAAGTTGATATTATCTCGAGAAAATGAAGCCCTTATGACTAGAAATCACAAATTGTCTGAATTAATCAAGTTGATACAGTATTAAAGCTCATCACTGATATTCAACTCCACAGACATGCTTGTATGGCTCTGTTAAGTCCCTTTTTAAGTGCTAATTGTTTCAAACTTCTAATATGGAATTAATTTAACGTTCATGTCTTTGCTAAATCAAGATCTATGTCATTCAACGAGACGACGTTTGACGAGTGGGTAGATGGAGCTATGGCTCCCGCATTGCCGGAGAGCCTAAAGCTTTACAAGGAACTTCAAAGTTTGGGATTTCAGCTGTTCCTGTTAACAGGACGCAGTGAGCACCAAAGAAATCGTACAGAGGCCAACCTCTTATATGCTGGATATAACTCTTGGAAGAAGCTGATACTCAGGTACTTAACTTACCATATATGACTCTTAAGATGTAAACTCAATAGCATGATTCATAAAGATCACGTCATATTTTAAAGAAATTTAACACATAAATCTAACAAATATATGCAAATTAAGGTGTGAAGGTGCTGATCCTCAGTATTTATCTTACTATGTATGACTTTTAAGATGAAACCTCATTAGCACGATTCATAAAGAAGCGCATTCCATATTTTAAAGAAATTTAACACATGAATATAACAAATGTATGCAAGCTAAGGTGTGAAGGGTCCGGTAAGACCCAAACCCA
Source organism: Brasenia schreberi (assembly GCA_036023115.1). Lineage (NCBI taxonomy): Eukaryota > Viridiplantae > Streptophyta > Magnoliopsida > Nymphaeales > Cabombaceae > Brasenia > Brasenia schreberi. The sequence continues at coordinate 7,262,001 of JAYKKT010000080.1, read as the reverse complement.
ACCCATGCCAGACTCATTAAATCAGGGTTTGGTAACATAGAATGGATCTATTTTGTTCTCTAGTCCATGTCAACAAGATCCAACTGATATTTGTAGATGGGCATGTTTTATAGAAGTTGTCCAAAACTTAGACGAAACATGAATTCTTAGATAGTGCATATGAGCAATGGGTATGGCTCTTCTCATTTTAGACTCAGTAGGACCATATCCTGATCTGCTACTGGCATCCAAAAAATTGAATTGGACCTTGTTTATCAGAACCATGTTCGACCAATCTTTTGATATCCCTGTACATATGCACAAACCCCATTTTTTCTATCATTGGAGAAATAAAAATAAATATCCAGCTTTTTTTGTTCGCTAAACTAGCTTATTATGTTAATTTCAAATTGGTAAACCTGATGATGAAATTGCTTCTCCAGAGGCCAGGAGGATCAAGGAAAACCTGCTATACGTTATAAGTCTGAGAAGAGAGCAGAGATTGAAAAGGCAGGATATCGGATCCACGGGAACTCAGGGGATCAATGGAGCGATCTGCTGGGGTTCGCCCACGCTGCAAGATCATTCAAGCTCCCAAACCCTATGTACTACATAAGTTGATGATTCTTTTGTATAAGTACTTGCCTTATTGCTCCCTGAAAAATGAGTGTTAATCATTGTATTGTGCTGATAAAAAGCATCATCAAGCATCGTTTGGTTTCTGCTTAAATAAGGATGGAGTCTCCTTTCTTTACTGTGTCTTCTTTTATTACCCATACTTTTCATTTGTTTATCTGTTACATTTGAAACTCAAATCCTATTGTTAGTGTATCCAATCTTTTACGGAGTGGAATTTATAATTGACCTCTCATATTTTGCCAAATTTACCTTTGGCCACCAGAACTGCCAAACCCTTCCCATAGACGCCTAAGTTTTGGGATATGCAAGCAACAAATGGCAGCAGTTTTGCGAGAAAATAATGTGTTGAACCATGTATGTCTTTTCTTTTCAATAGAGTCAATCAAAGGCCTGTCAAATAAAGCTTTTCTGACACCGGCAAAAGCTAGGGATCATTAGCAAGACGAACTTTAGGTGGTAAACATAATAATTTTGAAAACAAGTGCAGTTTGGCCCAAACTTCCTAGCGAATTTCTGAAAAGAACACACTTCAAGTGTTCTTGATCAGCATAATCATCGCATCCAGATTTCCTCAGCCTTCTTTTGAGGGTTTCTAGTTCGGACTTTTCTCTAGAGCAATTGTAACAGCACTTGCTACAATTGTATATATCTTGGTTTCGTTTTGCTTGGTGTAAAAGATCACAATGACTCATATGTCCAAGGAACACAACTTACTCCTAGAAATGACTCCTCGGATCCCTTTGCAATTTTTAGCATTAATACATGGTTCTTATAACCCTTAACCAAGACATTTGTATCGAAGATAAAGGTTATATTATTATTACTCGCAAAAAATCGGAATAAGTTTATCATTAGAAACTGAGGTATTTGTATCTCTTTTTTCTCTTCTTCTTTTTAATCGACCAAAAGTGTGTGTTGGTCAATTTTGAATTACTATATGCTGCTATTGGTAACTCAAGAAATAGGTCGCGAGTCAGCCTGATAGGCCGTAGGGTCGGTTTTGAAGTTGGGAAGGTAAGATCTACCAAGTCTTTCCTCACACTAAGGAAATTCCCTGGTTTCGAAGTTGAGTACCGAGTTGGTTCAATCACCAATGCCATTGTTGAGTGGGGAGGTTGAATACTCTGAGCAGATTGCAACATTATCTTGTTGTACTTCATCATCTACGTCATCTTAGGTGTGATAGTCTCACGATGATACATGGTTTTCAATAGGTTGCTCATCCTCATTCCCTTATGAATCGTTATTATCATCATTTGTTCTAGACTCAGACAATAATTGTTAATCAAGATCTACCGGCCAAATTAAGAGCATTGATCCCATGATGCCACACGCTCCATCACATGGATCCAATTTAATACTCTCTACCCATGTTGAGCCAAAAAATAAAACCCTAGAAAACTTGAGCTTTTATATGCTGTTGAGGGGCCATCATATTTTTCATTACTTGTGTTGGGTGAGTGAGGGCAACTAATGCATGTACAAGGGCAAAAACTACAAGTGGGACTAGAGTTCATGCATAAGGCACACGAATAAATACATTGTCTCTTGATCTAAAGAAATCAAGAAGAACATTAATGTAAGGCACACAATGTTAGTTGGATAATGATGAAAGATGAATGATTTAGTGAATTGGAACATTGCTCGTCTTACGTTCTTCAACCAGGCCGCTCGCTATTCCTAGTAATGAGAATGATTTATATATTTTGGTTCCTATATTTGATGAATACTATTAACTTGAGAACTTTGGTATGTCATACAATAAATTAAGTTGTATCAAATTGATATCATTCTTCAATTAAATAGTGAAGCTATTGTTCCTAAAAGCAATGGCGGACCTCGAAATTCTTTTGGAGTGAGGTGTACTTGTATTTCATGTTCATAAATCATTTGTATTTTTCTATATACAATGGTGAACCCAAAAAAATTTAAGATTTCGGGTGCTCACCCTAAAATAGGTCCGTAATTGTATAAAAGGGTTTTTCCCTTCCATTTGTTCCTTCTCTTTCCTCACATACTTCACATAAGGTTTATTCTTTCTCTCTGTGGAGCTTCTCTCCCTCTTGAAGCATCTCTTTTCTTTATGCTGGGTAGTTGTGCTTCCAAAATTGGCTCATACCAACTGCTTCTCTTTTCCATGTTCAGACGCGATGTATAGAATGGCCAGTTCTTGGTAAAATGGAACACGCGGTCCCGAACCAATTCCAAGGGAAAATGGTATTTTCCATCTCAGTTTTTTATTTTTGTTTGAGATTAGCAAAAAACATCCACATCAAGTTGAATTAACTAGCTATATCTAAACCTAGCCGGTTCCAGCTCCATTAAAACCTAGAATGAGAGTGGTGCCGAGCACTTTCTAGGTCAGGGTCCAATTCTGGTCCGGTTCAGGTTTGATGGATTTTAAAACCATAAGAAAAAGACTTGCAACAGTCGGTTTCAAACTGTCGGTTTCCGTTCCAGTTTAGCTCTCAAATAGATCGAACAAGAACTGAATCATGGGGATCCTTGGTTCCCCTTGTTCCGGGATTGGGGGGATTATTCCAGTGTGATTCAACCGGCTCTGCCAGGCCGAAACCAGCCTTCTCTAGCTGGATACAGTTCAACTCCCCTTGCACAACGGAGCAATGTGATGTTATCTCATCAATTTGGTGAGACAGTGAGAAGAGGATCCCTTTGACAGTGCCTCATGGGTCTAAATAATACCTCATCAATGCTTTTGAAAGGGGGTTGGCTGCAAATAGCATGGACTTTGGATTCCTATTAAATGCATCCATTTGAAATACATGCTATGCATAATCAATGGCACACATGCATGTGGAGTTGTCAAGGGCATGCAGTATTATACCTCCCAAGGTACTGTTTTATAAAATATTTATCATAAAAGCATTTAGAGCGTTAACTTAATGGCAGGTTGCTCTAGCGCCTTTGTTGGTGGTGGGGAGTTCAATTCGTAGAGGATGCATGCATGTATGTGTATCTTAGGCTTCGGCCTCCTCTTGCAACCAAAAAATTTTATTTATCTTAAATTTGATTTTGCTGGCCAGATTTGCATGGGGAGAAGGGCAGTGGTGAAGGAAAGGATATGGTCCTCTTACCCGATGATGTTGTCCTTTGTCCAATCAATCTCAGCCGTCTAAGATTCGTATTTTTTATTTAAGGAAAATATTTCAAACATTAGCAGAAGACTGAATCTTTGCTTGGCGATCACTTAAATTATCTTCCACAGAAAGCTTGTAGAGCAATCAGTTAATTTTAATTTGATAGTTGTACCACTTTGTTTATACTGGACTATCTTTTTAATCCATATTTGTAATGTTGGTCTGACCTATAGGGGCCCGACCCAACCCGATCCAAAAGAGGCAGGTATTACCCGGATTGACCTGATACAAGTTGGAGATTTTCCGTATTGTTTTGACTGTATAGTTGACACACATATAGACACACACAAGAAAAATTGTAAATAGGCACATCCATCCATATTCAAATCCATATTATCATTTTAACCTTTCAATCTTTGAGATAAACCGTTGAGTCATACCAAATGCACCATATTAGTACTTTTTACTTTCTTTATTTAAATCTCGTCATTGATCATGTCAATCAACTCATAAAGATAATAAAATAGATTTAACATGAATATAGGTATATGCATGGACAATTCTCTCTCTCTCTCTCTCTATATATATATTACAAGATACTAAATTTTTAACTATTCTATTTGGATCAAAAGATACCGACCTTTAAAGATGCTTTTGGGTTGAAATTGTGGTACGTAGACAACTCCGCAATCATCCCCGCGGTTAATGGGATGAGTACGGGCCAGAAAAATGACATGGAGCTAAGGGCTTCTACTATCACAGCAACATATTTCATTCCCCACTTTTCTGTCAGCGTACATCTTACTTTGAGCTGAAAGAGAAGAACTCCTTCGTTCAACAACCCATGCCTTTGTAATCCTCTCTTACCCACATCAACCTTTAATGGTAAGGAAAGGAAATTCATGCAGTTTTCCCCAATCGTTTCACTTTCATTATGATTATCACAGTAAATAAGGGCCGGTGTAAATCATGGAAGCGTCGATGAGGCTAATAAGCAGGTTGCAGGTGGAACCCAAATCCAACGATCGATAGGACTCATCTCTATGGTGAGGAAAACAATCCCGACGAGGGATTAAATATGACTTCATATCCTACGAATTGTGTGACCGAAGGTTTGAAATGGTCCTTAGTGAGCTCAAGCCGGTACACAACTCTGAGTCGTAAGATGTTGAGCCCTTTGCCTCTATCTACTAGACACCGGAAAACATGAATGTTATTGACGTTCACTCTTGTATACAAAGCATGATTATATGGGAGGATAGGTTTATGTTAATGCTGATTTGTAAAGGTGATGATTGTTTGAGTGAGTATAAGAGATTCAAGAACGACTAAGGCCTTGAGCGAGGTATTGTGTAGGACTTTGACCTATTTCAAGGTATCTTCAAAAGCCTGCTTGTGTTTCATAGACACCTTGATGAAAAACTGTGATGAACATAGAACCTAGATCCGTAAAAGGTGCAACTCTTGGAGCTCTAATTCTCATTGGCTGTTTTTGAGTGCTTTATATATATATATATATAAATTGAGGGTTGTTAGATATCTTTTCATGCTACTCTACTGGAAGATTTGTGTTATCGCACAATAATGACAAAAAATCGATGTCATTTAAAGCACATGGCGGCCCATGATGAATTTCTTGATCATTACCATCTCATTGATTGTACAAATAATGGTGATCGAGAGTATCTAACACCTCTCTCTCTCTATATATATAATATGCGATCATCTTAAGTTTCATTGGAAAAAAATGAGTATGATTCTACTCTCCTACACAGCTGGATTTCTAAAGGGCTGATCCCTGTCAAGTTACTGGAAGAACCTCAACAAGACCACAGTGAAACAAAAATAGTTTGATCCTTTCCTGCATAACCAAGTCCAAATTAACCTTTTTACCGACACTATAAAGAGCACAGTGACCTGTTTAATATGCGAAGACGGCAGGCAGGACTATTGATCCACAAGCAAAGTGAATACAGCAATGGTGGGTGTTTGGTGAATGCGACCCACTTTATCGCATTTATTTCTCTCACTTGATGAGCCTGATATTGTTAAACACGAAAGAAATTACTATCTTTTCACTCATCTTTGTTGCATTCCTCACCATATTGTCTTCTTCCACTTTCACAACCTTTTTTATCTTTTACCCTAGACCCTTTGTTGTTTACTTAAACTACACGTACAACATGCACTAATGCACATCGCATTTAACCTCTCAAATTGCAGAAGAGAGGTCGACAGTTTCAAAGCCCAAGTGCATGGTTAAAATGAACTGGCATCTCTTTTATCAGAATCAAAGCGTCGAGAGATGTAGCATGCAGGATAGCCTTCTCATTCTCCTTGGGCAAGCAAATACTTTTCTGATAACCTGACGACTAGTTTAGGGCTAGGTCAATACGAGAATGAGTGATATTTGGGCTTTACCAGCACCAAAAAACTAGACCAATCTGGTTTATTACTTTAACGATACTTCTGTTGACAGCAAAAACTGTTTTAAATGACACTCTCGGTGAATCCAGCCTTATATATCTAATCATTTGAGATTCACCTTTTGCATGGTATCATTCAAGCTGCTGGATTATGCTCTGCTGATCTCTAGCTAGTTCAAAGAAAACGTGATGATCTGTTCCGCAGCTCAGAGAGGGAGAGACAGAGACAGAGAGTAACAGAATTTTCTTCGGGTTCTTCTCTTTGGTAAGTCACCAATGATAACTAATAAATGATTAGTAATACAAACAGTAAAGAAAGCAATCTCTCCTTTTTGTGGTTTTACCACAGAGACAACTGGTTGGTTGTGCATTCATGGGGAAGGGAAGTTGGGGGGCAGGATATTAGCGCTCACATCAAGTACAGGGCGCTCGATCAATGGCCTGCAAAGAAAGGGCCTCGTTGAAGGGATTCCTAAGCAATTGAAACCTCCCTGAAATCCTGTGCACTCCAGCTGAGGCCTCTGCATCAGTTTCCCAGGCAAACAATTCCCAGAGAGATCAAACCCCACGTTTCTCATCACCAATCTTGAACACCCTTCACTCATCCCACTGAAAAAATTATAAGCCACTGAGAGATTAGCCAAGCTCCTCAAAGTGCACAGAATATCAGGAAGCACGCCAGAGAACTCATTGTGAGCAATATTAAGCACCTCAATTCCTGACAAACAAGTCAAGGAATCAGGCAGTTCTCCCTTCAACGAATTGTAGCTAAAATCCAGAACCACCATACTTGATAAAAACCCAACTCCCTCTGGTATGCATCCAGTCAACTGGTTGTTCATGAAGAGAATCTCTTTGAGCCTAGACCCAATGTAGCCAAAACTGGTTGGTAAACCCCCACTAAACCTGTTATTAGCCAAAGTAATGACAGATGCAGGAGAGTTCCCTAAACTCATTGGGATCTGTCCTTCAAACCCATTATTATTCAAAAAGATCGCATCAAGATTCATAGTGAACAACTCATCAGGAATCTCCCCATAGAAATGATTGTACCTCAAATCCAGAAAGACCAAACTAGGCAAGCGTAAAACTGCCGAGGGAAATGACCCTGAAAGCTGGTTGTTGCTGAGATCGAGCTCGGAAAGATAGACGAGTTCAGACAAAGAGTCTGGAATTGTTCCTGAAAACCTGTTCGTGTTGAGATGAAGGATAGAGAGGTCTGTGAGGTAGGATAGCTCCTTAACTAGTGTGCCCTCAAGGAGTGCATGGTTGAGATCAATGCTGGCTACCACTTGACCAGCAGCAAGCATGCCCAGTGGGTCTGAACAAAAGACTCCTCTATACGAACACACATTGGTGCCTACCCATGATGCCGTGATAACAAATGGGTCTCTTGTTATTGAAGACTTCCATGACTGCAAAGCCAAGTATGCGTTGTACAACCTGACGCTTGAAAACCCAGGGGGTGCCTGAGAGATAAGGCCACCAATGATGTCCCCATTGCACAAGATAAGAAAATGCAGGAAGACGCACAGAAACCAGCCTTTCTTCCTCACCATAGTCCTGCAGCGAGAGAGAGAGAGAGAGAGAGATGCAAGGTGCAGTAATGAGAAGGGATGTGGAGAGAATCTACATAAATGTGTGGCCGCAGTATAGTAATAATGGCTGTGCATGAACTTTTCACACACACACACACACGAATATATGAATAAATGATTTACATAAATGGCAATAAGAATTCTTAAGAACTTGGCATGTATTAGTGTAAGCTCAACAAATAGCAGTAGCAGAGGAACTGTAAAATCTGCAGTGGCAAATAAACTATGCTGCTTTTGGCTCAGGTGAGATCGTGGGGAGCGTTCAGTTCGTGATTTACAGTGCAACCAAATGAAAGAGCAGAGCACATATACTCAGCTAAATTTTGAGGAGTTGGACGCTAACAATGACGAGCAAAGCTCTTAGACTTATAAGCTACATGATTCAAGCATACTTATCAAATTTCCAGCTTGATTCGGCCTAGCTCGTAATAAAAACCATGTTAATTACCTAATTGATTGTTTTGGCGTACATATAATTAAATAATAAATGTTTCAAAATTCCCGATAACATGTACAGATATAAAATTTGACTTAATTTTTAAGATTTTTTTTATAATTGAAAATATACGCTAAAATTTCATTTCTAACTGTGTAACATGAAATTCTTATTCAGCTGGTGTAGCCTGTCTGGTGTTTGGCTCGGCTCAAAGCAGCTAATTAAGCAGGTATACACGCAACGGGATTTTGTTTGCGCTCATCATACGCACAAGGAGCTTTATCTCTCCTGAATAGGTGGGGTCGACTCAAAACTATCAACATGTAGGTCCCGATATCGATGCCGGTATATATATATATGTGTGTGTGTGTGCGCGCATCCATCCATACTCAAACTCACTTAAAAGATCTCTATAGTATTTGGTAAGGATGATCAAGGTAGAGATTTTAATTAAAAATAAAAAATATTTTCATATTAACTATACTTTGCATTTAATGCTTTTTTAATGTATAATTTTGCATGAACATTTTTATCGTTTGATCTTTATAATTAAATGTAAAGATTTGAATTAAAAATAAGTATTTATACAAAGTGATTTAAATCTCTATGTTTAATTTTAAACATAGAATAGTAAAAATGTTTATATATGATTATGTACCAAAAGATATTATGCAGTTAAGAATCTCTTCTTTCTCTCTCTCTCACACACACACATACATACATACATATATATATATATATATATATACATATATATATATATATATATATATATATATATATATACATATACCATGACGTGCGATTACGGCCTTTGGCTTATTCGGTGCTCAAGGGACAAAGCAGCAAACTGACAGTTGTTTTTTAAAAACGTTGCCATCCTTAACTTTTTTAAATCAGGGAAAAAATCCAAACCATTTGATTCTGCGGGCTATTTAAAAGGTTGATTTCCATTAAAGAAACAACTGTGTCGAGATACGACTCTCCTGCCTATGGGATCCACTCAGGAAGGTCTCAACTTGCAGGTCCCCAGTTCGATACCAACGGCTTTTGGACAGTCCGGAGGATTGAACCAGACCTGAATTGCCTTTCAAACCGACCAGAACTGAGTCAAAGAATCAAAAGTAAGCAAGGGCCCTTTAGTTTGGTTCCGGTTTCAAGAGTTGGAACTGGAGCCAAATCAAGGGTCTTCCTGTTCCTGTTCAACCTATCATAGAAATGAACTGTAGTTGGAACCAGAACCAAGCCACGGACCCCCGCAATTCAGTTCGGGTTCTACCCATGTGGAACACAATCAGAATCGGTTGATTCAAACAATACTCTGATCGTATCGGAACAGTTGAAGGATGCATCTAACCATAAGCTAGTAATCAAAAGGATTCGTTACATATTAGCAATGCCACATTAGAATGAAATGAACCGAGCTGCTCATGGTTGGACTCAATTGCATTCGATTTTTTATATGAATGAACTGAAGATGAGCTCGCCCATGACCGGTGTTGACTGTGCATGGGATCATGAAAGACCCCTCGGGAGGAGCAGATGGGTTTGAGGCATACAGTGGTGAAAGGTGATTACAATATGGGTCTGAATGTATATCAGAGGATGATATATTTCTAAAATTAATTATTCTTAATTGGGTGTTTATCAAAAATTATGAGCATTGCTTTGGGGCGTTCCCGCCTAGCGACGTGCTGCAGAGCCCGAATGCAGTAAGAAGTAAGCAAGGGCCACTACATTTTCACCCGAATGTAGTGAATCAATTGCAGAGAGGGTTCCCACATCATGGACGGGTGTGGGTAAAGAAGTTAGTCCTGCTACATTGCCGCCCGAATGTAGTGAAAAATTTTCAGAGAGGGTCTCCGCATTTTGATTATGGACGGATGCGGGGGGTAAGGAAGCTAGTCCTAGATAATAAGATTCGTATTGGTTCTTGGAATATCGGAACATTATCGGGTAAGCTAATGGAGGTGGTAGATACTATGATTCGGAGAAAGATTCATATTCTATGTTTATAAGAGACAAAATGGGTTGGAGAAAAAGCAAAGGAGATAGAGGATATAGGTTTTAAATTATGGTACTCAGGTAAAGAAAAGGCCCGAAACGGAGTTGGTATTATCATAAATAAAGATTTAAAGGAGAGTGTAGTAGAAATACAACGATATGGTGACCGAATCATGACATTGAAATTAGTGTTAGGAGTAGAGGTTTTGAATATAGTTTGTGCTTATGCACCCCAAGTAGGACTAGAAGATAGTATAAAGACAATTTTTTGGGAAGAGTTAGATAAGGTGTTTCAAAAGATTCCACAAAGGGAGATGATTTGTTTAGGAGGAGATTTAAATGGACATGTCGGTAAAGAGGCATTAGGATATCAAGGGATTCATGGAAACTTTGGTTATGGAGATATAAACGAGGAAGGTAGGGAGATTTTAAATTTTGCTATGTCATTTGATCTCTTTATAGTCAATACAATCTTCAAAAAACGAGATGAACATTTAATTACTTATAAGAGTGGCTTATCACAAACACAAATTGATTACTTTATTTGTAGAAAAAAAGATAGAGCGTGTTGTAAAGATTGTAAGGTAATTCCAGGAGAAAGCTTAACCACCCAACATCGACTTTTAGTTATGGATTTACAAATAAAAAAATGGACAAAGAAGAAAAGAGTGCATCGAGTTATTCGGACTAAATGGTGGAACCTCAAAAGTGAGAAAGAAGATATATTTAAACAAAAAGTCCTTCAAGGAGATGTTTGGAATTATGTTGGCACACCCTCTGATATGTGGAACAATATGGCTATACATATTAGGAAAGTGGCGAAGATGTGTTAGGGGTATCTAAGGGAGGTGTACCGGCACAAAAAGAAGCTTGGTGGTGGAGTGAAGTAGTACAAAACAAAATCAAGGCAAAGAGGGCATGTTACAAATTACATTATGCTAAGAAATCTAGTGAAACTTTAGAAGCTTATAAGAAAGCAAAGAAGGAAGCAAAAAAGGCCGTTAGTGAAGCAAAAGCTAAGATTTGGGAGGACTTATATAAAAAACTCAACTCAAAAGAGGGTGAAAGAGACATTTTTAGGATAGCTAGGGCTAGAGATAAGAAAACTAAAGATCTTAATTATGTTAGATGCATAAAAGACGAGGATGAAAAAATTCTAGTGGCAAATGATGATATAAGAAATAGATGGAAAAACTATTTTTATAATCTTTTTAATAAAAATAACGATGTTAGTATTAGTTTAGGAGATTTAGCCAAGTCAGAAAAGTATATAAACCACAATTTGTACCGACGTATTCAAAAGAATGAAGTCAAAGAGGCTCTTAAACATATGAAGAGTGGTAAATCGGTAGGACCAGATAATATTCCTATAGAAGTTTGGAAAATACTAGGAGAAATAGGAATCACTTGGCTCACAAGACTATTTAATGAAATATGGAAAAACCAAAAGATGCCCGAGGAATGGAGAGCAAGTACACTTATACCCATATATAAAAACAAGGGAGACATTCAAAATTGTGCGAATTATCGAGGTATCAAGTTAATGAGTCATACTATGAAATTATGGGAAAGAATTATTGAACGTAGGTTAAGACAAGTATCAAGTACAACAGAGAACCAATTTGGATTTATGCCTGGTAGATCTACTATTGAAGCGATTCACCTTTTGAGACGTCTTATGGAACATTTTATAACAAAAAAGAAAGACCTTCACATGATATTTATTGATCTAGAAAAAGCTTATGATAGGGTACCGAGGGAGGTTCTTTGGAGAACTTTGGAAAAAAGAGGTATCCCATTGACATATATTAACCTTATAAGAGACATGTATGATGGTGCAAAAACATGTGTGAGGACTCATGAAGGAACGACAGACTTCTTTGAAGTTAATATTGGGTTACATCAAGGATCAACTTTAAGTCCATACTTATTTATAATGGTGATGGATGAGTTAACAAAACATATTCAAGATGAAGTACCTTGGTGTATGTTATTTGTAGATGACATTGTATTAGTGGAGGAGTCTAAGGAAAAAGTTAACAGAAAATTGGAACTATGGAGAGAAACATTAGAAAACAAAGGCCTCCGACTTAGTAGAACAAAGACAGAATATATGGAATGTAAGTTTGATCATTTGGCTACTTCAGAGGACATAGAAATTAAAATTGGCACACATTGCATTCCCCAAAAGGAAAGTTTTAAATACCTAGGGTCAATTTTTCAAAGTGATGGAAGAATTGATGGAGATGTTACACATAGAATTAATGCTGGTTGGTTAAAATGGAGAGGAGCATCAGGTATTCTTTGTGACAAGAAGATACCATTAAAATTAAAAGGTAAATATTATAGAGCAGCAGTTAGGCCTGCCATGTTTTATGGTTCTGAGTGTTGGACAGTTAATCATCAACATGTACAAAAGATGTCTGTGACAGAAATGAAGATGTTGAGATGGATGAGTGGTCATACAAGAAAAGACCGTATACATAATGAGGTTATTAGAAACAAATTAGGAGTGGCACCAATAGAGGATAAAATGAGAGAACATCGTTTAAGATGGTTTGGACATATAGAAAGAAGATCAAAAGAAGAACTTGTAAGAAGGTTAGAAAACCTAAATTTGGAAAGTATTAAAAGAGGTAGAGGACGACCACAAAAGTGTTGGAAAGAAACAATAAAGAATGATCTAGCTTATTGGGAGTTAACTGCTAACATGGCACACGATAGAGATATGTGGAAACAAAGAATCCATGTAGCCGACCCCGTCTAGTATGGGAAAAGGCTTAGTTGTTGTTGTTGTTGTTGGGTGTTTATCAAAAAGGAAAAAGAAAACTATTCGCCGTGTATACTCCGTTCGATTAATAGTAGCTTGTTCAGTTGATTATGCAGAGACTTTATTTGAGTATATGCTAGAGAACCATATTAATTACTCAATGAATTGAGATCTATAGTATGATTAAATGATCAGATCTTTCAATTAATGTACCCAAAAGTTTATGAAAATAAAGTTTTACTTCCTTTTTTTAGTCAAGAAATCAAACATTCTACTCAAAATTATCAATATTATGTGAATGTTTCAACTCTAACAAGACGCTCTTGTTCAACTTGGCTCATGTTAGGTTCTTGTTCGACATGGCTCGAACAAGCTACGAGCTGAACATGAGCAGCATCTTGTGACAAATAAGCCATGAGCAGCCCCGCTTCAGTTCAGTTAGAGTAATTTACCAGCCCTAGATGGTATAGCACGAGATCTGATATTTCTCAAAGATACTCATGTTGCAGAAGTGGTAACAATAATTAACATATTTTAATACAGAAAAATCATTTTAGTTAAGTGACAACCTTTTTGGATTCTTAATTAAAATAATATTATAAAATGTGCCAATGCGCATTCATGCGCAATCGTTTGCTGGTGAAACAATTAAAAAATAAAAGTACCAACCATAAAAGACATACTTTTCTTTTGTACGATGGGCAGGTCGAAGCCAGATTCACATCCTGACTATCGAACTCATGACCTTGACAGCGGTGGACCTAAGATTTTATGGGATAAGGTGTACTTGTATTTCACGTTCACGAAGCGCATGCCTAACCTCACCCTAAAGTGGGTTCACCACTGAACCTTGAACAGGCAAGAAGTCGTTATACACATTTGGAATTTATTTGGTAGATTTGTTACTTGTAGCCTGCTAATTTTATCACATAACAAAGGTACGTCTAACAAGTCCTTTATCTAAAAAGAAAGTATCAGCAAGAAATACAAATAAAATTCATTTTAAATAACTTATTATGCCTTTTCCTCATTTGTAATGACTTTCTCATTAATGCCTTGAACTTTAATTCATCTGGGTTTTTGTTCATCAAGACGTTAAAACTTCAATGTTAAATAAAACGGTTTTTAGGGTACCCAAAATAATGAATATAGACTTTTCAGACATTAATTAGCTTGGGACAAGCTATATAGGTTTCTAGTTGTTGATCTCATGCTATATTAGCATTTAATTATAAAAAAAAGTAAAATCATGTTTTATCATCTCCGTCCAACACTTAAAAACCCATCTTTCTCTCTCTCTTAAAGTATTCTCCATCTAATTTGCAGTACGAGCGAGCTTTGTAAAACTGACACCGTGTATCCACAAACCTTCATGTTTCTCTCCAACTTTTTATTGATGTTGTGCCATTTCTTACCTGGAAATCACTGCGGTTCCATCTTTGTTTGCTCACACTTCCATTCAATGTTCGCCATCTACTTCAAAAACAAAATTGGTCACTTTCTTTCATTCATGGAACAACTCATTGCAGTCAAGTACCAAACCTGATTCAATGCAGGATCATGCGGACACCAACTTAAAGAAATTGAATGGCCATTTCTTTGAGTGTTCATGTTATATGTAATCCCCTTCGCACCATGATGGCCAGAGAAGTACTTAACACGTTAGTTCATAGTAGAAGCAACTCACACACACACACACAGTTCAAGACTCCAGTGGATGTCTCAAACAGTTAAATCAGAATACCTTGAGCAAACTTTTACAGAGCGATTAGCTCGCTCCCTGACGTCTTGCAGTGAAACGAATCCACTCTCCCTAGGTGAGGTTAACCGCAGGGAGGAAAAACGAGCTCAAGCACATGGAAGAAAAGCATAAAAAATAAGTTCCAAGGAAAAAATATTAACATTTAATGATACAAAGTTCTACAAGAGAATCAGGTTTCAAATTTATTCCATTCGAAAGGGTTAAAGTGAAGCCTTATGACTATGCATGAAATATCATCTGCGCTCTTCCTTGAAAGAGCTTCTCCTACAAGAAGCTCCGCTGCGTCTTGTGCATCCTCGACGTCTTTTATCACATCAACTGCCTCTTCGTTGGCATCACCTGATGAGATAAATAACACAACCACAATGCACCACCACTCAGTAATGTCCATTCAAAATTCATGCCAGAACTATTCAGATGCTCGGAGAAACAGCACCATTACAACAGATTATGACGTTCTGTGTTTGATATAGATCATATGAACCACAGCACCACCACTATAGAGAAGCAAAACATCTAGGGAAAACATCACCACAGAAAAGCAAAACATTCATCCATAGTCGACCAGGGAAAAACCTGCCATTGATTGTGTGAACACCACTGTTATCTGATCGTATACAAAACTGAACCTACGTAGCCCACTGTTATGTGATCATGCACAAAACTGAACTAAAGTAGCCTCATTCATCGACGTTACGGTTAATCCCATGTGTTGTGGTCATGCTCTATTGTTTTAGTGATATTCCAATATTTGGTGGAAAAGGAATTTATCATGTATAAAATTAACAAAATAAATCAAGTAAATAGAAACAGAGAGTAGGTTTCTTACTGATTTGGTTCATTTGAACTTCAATGGCGAATTCTCCTTGATTCCAAAGATTGTTTTTCTGGATTCAATGTTAATTAAGATTGGGTTAATTAAACCAATGTGCATTAATAACAGTTAATTCATATTTAGTATCCTTAAATATTAAGTTGATGCAACATTGATATATGTGAGTCCTAAAGTGAAAAAAGTCATATGTGGTGGACTTGTGATGTGAAGATGAAGATAAGACAAAGTTTAGTCCCATATTGAATAATGAGACAAACCTACATTTTCTTTTTATATAATTAGTTACTCATGAACTTTAGTTCAAAGAACTTGGGGAGAACACGTTAGACTACACAAGTTTGGGTTTAAAATTGTATTCTGTCTATTTTTTTGCATGGTTTCTTCGGTCTATCTTTTGCACGAAAAATCTTTGGTCTAACGATCAAAAGTGTTTATTCGAGAACAGTTACGGAAAAAAGAGGTGTGTTGATTGGATCGGATTTGACTCTCTAATATATACTTATGCGATTAAACACTCTTTCTCCTCCGAATCTACTCTCAACGTCTCTCTCTAATCGTGGTCTCTCTGCTTGCGGTGATTGCTCCTTCTCATACTTCTCCTCCAACCAAAAATGGTTGAGGTGTGATTGAAATCGACTTGAAGCGAAGTATATAACTTTGGGTTGTATGTATAGTTTATCCTGAAAGGAAAGCACAAGTACCTTACATACTTTATAGCATGTCCACAAGGATGACTTACAAAAAAAGTTTTCTTTTTTAATTATTATTTGCTTGTATTTTTTGTATGGTTTGTTTATTACATACTTTGGATCTATGACTATTATTGATTGGGACATGTTTATAATTATTATATATTAGTTTATTATGCATGTATTTCTACGGTTATATCCAATAATCTTAGAAAAATCATCATTATTCATAGGAAACATATTTTCTAACCTAAGGTCTAATTAACCTTGATGCTGAAAAAGTTTTTCAATCCTATTTCAAACGATGACAATATCGTATGAAAATCTAATTAACTATGTTAGAACTGCATTTGTATATCGAGTTGGATTGTACCCAATCTGATGATATTGACTCTAGAAACTTGGATCAAATCATTGAGTGAAAGGAAAAGGACACTTTGTATCAATGTTATATATTATTGACATCATCGAATATTTTAGACGTTTATAGTTCTTCTTTTATGATAAAAAAGATTTGTGAGTTGCCTTAGATCGAAAATATAATATTTAAGACTTCATTCTTTAAAAGTATATTGTGACCAAATTCTTTAATTATCAAATGATATAGGGGAAATATATAACCGAACATGCCCACGAGTTTCAACTTTTATACCATGGTCGGTGGAAAGTTGAGATGGAGCTTCTTAACAAGTTTATTTTTATATCTATTATTGAGAAATTTTGTAAGTCTTGAAAGAGTTTCGACCTACATCTCAAGCATAATAAGGATAAGATGATCCTTGATGATTTTATGGTCGGTATAAAAATAGAGAAAGAGCATAATAGTTACAAACCCGTTTCGTCGGTGGACAACACCCTTAGGATAAACCTGATAGTCAAAAGGAAATAATTTAATAATCTTAAGGAAAAACAAGCAAAGCATAAACTAAAGGCTAAGATCCAAAAGAAAACCAAGAACAAATCATGATGGCTTTATGGTAAGGTTGGACATTGCGTGCGGAGCAGTCAATCAAAGAAAGTAAAGAAACCTCTGACCACTGAAGGAGTTATATTCAGCATAATAACCACTACGCCTAATAGAGGAAGATTATATAAGTCACAAACTCGTTGTGCAGGTAAACAACACCTTTATAGGATAAACCAGACAGTCGAAAGGAAACAACTTAATAATCTTAAGGAAAAACATGCAAAGTATAAACCAAAGGCTAATATAAAAAAGAAACCCAAAAACAAATCATGTTGATTTTGTAGTAAGGTTAGACATTATGCAATGAACGGTCTCTTAAAGAAAGCTAAGAAACCTTCGACCATTGAATAAGTTATAGTCAACATGGTGACCACTATGCCTACTAGTGATGATTATCTATCTCTTAAAGTCCATCTACTTTCTATTTATTAGTCACAATATTCGATTGTAGACACTAGGACAAATGTTCATGTTTATACAGATCACTCTCTCTTTATGTCTTACCAAGCCGTCTATGGTAGAACTGTTACCATAGGAGATCATTCGACTATTAAAGTTTAAGGCGAAGGGCATGTCTACTTAAAGTTTTTTTTTGGAAAAAGTTCTATCTATTAAGAGAGTTAGGCACATTCCAACAATTCGTTGGAATATCCTCAATGATCTTGTTTTAGTTAAGGAATGATTAATATTAAATTACAAATATAATAAAATCATAATTACTCAACTTAGTAAAGGGTATTTCTTTGAGAAGGGTTATTGTGTGATATAGATAATCTATTTAAAATTTATTTACAATCAATTGTTGTGTCTTATATGAATTTTAATGTTAATAAAGCATATACTTCTGCTCCTCCTTTTGTGTACAATATTAAATTATCTTATTATGACATAGTAAATTGAGTTATATAAACTTTAATTTAATGAAAAGAATGATAAATTTAAACCTTATCTCTAATACTATCATGAATAGAAAATACAAACGTGTTATATGTGTAAAAGTGAAACAACATAGGAAACATTTTCATTCGATTGATAATAAATCCAAAAAGAATGATGAATTTAAACCTTATGCATGATAGTCATCCCTAATACTATCATGAATAGAAAATTTAAACATGTTATATGTGTACAAGTGAAACAACATAGGAAACATTTTTATTCGATTAATAATAAATCCAAAATTTTGGATTTAGTGCACACTGATATTTGTGAAATCAATGAAATAATGAAATAGGGATAACAAAAGATATTTTATTATGTTTATTGATGATTATGATATATATTGTTATATTTACTTCCTTAAAAGTAAAGATGAAAGTTTAAAAAGTCTCAAATATTTATAAATGAAGCACAAAACTAAAACAAGCAAGATACTTAAACGATTAAGGTTTGATAAGAGAGGAGAGTATAACTCAAATTTTTTTCAAGAATATTGTCAAAACAACAATATTATTCATGGGGTTACTGCTCTATAATCTTCTTAGTCCAATAGGATAGCTGAACGGAAAAATACAACTTTATGTAATACGGTTAATATTTTACATCAAAGTTCTAGGTTACCTATTTATATGTGGGTAAAAGCTTTGAATTTGACTTTTCTGAATAGAGTTCGGAAGAAGTATAAGAAAAGTAGTCGCTTTAAGATTTGAAAGGATCGAAAGAACAATCTCAAATATTTGAAAATATAGAGATGTCTTACGAAAGTAGTCATCACTGAAAAATAAAAAGAAATTAGAACCTGAAACAACTGATGTTATATTTCTAGGTTACGTGGAGATGTGTTATGCATACAAATTCTTGATCATTAGATATGTCATTAGATATGATATATCTGGCGTAGATGTCAATACAATAATTGAGCTCCGTAATGTTACATTCTTTAACAATATATTTAATATGAAAATTGGAGTTCTCTAAAATGTATCTTCTAAAGATCTTGACCCTATTACTGGTTTCATTAATGATAAATGTGTGAGGTAATATTTATTGTGTTGTTTGTAGACCATATGACTGAGAAAATAATTGAACTAAGAAGTAAATGACATAGGATATCAAAGGATTTTAGAAGTAATTTTGTTTCTTTTATTATAAAAGATGGTCCTATCACCTTCCAACATGCTATGATCTCACCCGAGGTTAAGTTTTGAAAAAAAAGTCTTTAACGATGAAATCTATCAATTCTCTAAATAATACTTAGGAATTGGTGGATTTGCTTCCTAATTGTTCTATTGCGGGTTACAAGTGAATTTTTAAAAAAAGTTAAGTACAAACGGAATAATCAATAAGTAAAAGGCTAAGTTAGTTTTTAAGAAATACACACAAAAAGAAAGAATTATTACTTCAATATTTATTATATAGTTTCTTGGATGATTACCATTCGCATGCTTATAGCATTATCATCCATAATATAACCTCAAAATCAATCAAATGGATGTGAAGATTGTTTTCTTATATGGTGACCTCCATGAGCAAATTTATATGGAACATCTAAAGAGATTTATAACTCGTGAAAATGAGTTTAAGGTTGTAAGCTTGTTTAATCATTATATGGTTTGAAACAAGCCTTTAAATAATGTCATAAAAAATTTGATTGTGTGATATAATCTTTTAGTTTTGTTTTTAATGATTACGATAAGTGTGTATGTTGTAAGTCAGTGAATAATACATTAATTATTCTTTGCTTTTATTTAAATGATATATTATTGTTTGGTTCTAATATGAGAATAGGAGATGAGACTATGACGTTCTTATGTTGTAAGTTTGAGATGAAATATATGGGTATTGCTGATATAATTTTAGAGCTTAATCACAAGATCTACTAATGGTATAATAATCTCTCGATCTTACTATATTAAGAAAGTTTTAAAGAAATTTTGATATACAAACTATAGACCTATTAAGATTTCATATGAATCATCTAAGACTTTGCAAAAGAATAAAAGTGATATTCATGTGTCCCAATTACGATATTCTCATTGGTAGTTTGATTTATCTAACCAAGTGTACACAAAAAGATATTATTTTTGTTGTGTGTAAGTTGAGTAGATATATCAGTTGTCTAAATAGAACTCATTAGAAAGCTCTAGACAAAGTACTTCATTATGTGATGATAGTTTGATAGCAAAGAACTATGGGAGTAATAGGTTTACTGAAAATGTGTTTCTTGTGAGTGGTGACGTAACCTAGAAATCAAATAAACAAACTATTTTGGCTTGTTATACCTTAGATACAAAATTGTGTGCTGTGAATGAAACCGAATTGAAAGGACTTATATCCAATTTACCCATGATAAAGAAATTGCTTCATGCAGTACATTGTAATAGCATAACTATCATTAATGAGATAAGTAGTTTCAAATAAAACTAAAAGCAACATAGATACATCTAAGTCAGAATAAAGTATGTAATGACTCTTATATATGATAGGATCATGACTGTAGATTTTGTTGGATCTAAAGATAATACAATTGATCATTTAATTAAGGGCCTAACAATATTTTTAGTTAAGAAAACTACGTTGGAGATGGACTAAAACCTACAATTTATTCATAAGCAATGACAACCCAACCTAACTGAGTAAAAATTGAATGAACTAGGTTCAATATGATAGTAATAAGTTGTTGAATGAATAAGATGACACTTTATATTATGAGATACTATCAGTATCTCCATGTTCGTCCCCTTTAAACCTAAGTGTTATGATTACAAGTTTAGTAAGAAATTATTCTTTGAATGGGATCAAATGCAAGTTTAGCAAGAGATTATTTTATGAATAAAATTAAGTTCTAAAACAGAATTCTAGTAGTACAATAGGAGAATTGAGTTGTTCCCTAAAGTCAATTATGATACAAGATATGAATGCACAACTATAAATGCATCACCCCTAAAGATCACGTTATAACATTTTATTATGATGTTACCAATAAACACTTTTACCTCCAAGGTTTCGGTTCAAGACGTATATTCACCTAGTTCCTGTATGAATAATATTGGATAACTCAAGTAACAATTTAAACTAAAATGTATCATTATTGAAAGCATAATATTACTTTACACTTCAAGATTTTATAGAGGATTGTTGGATTTAATGTTAATTAAGCTTACGTGCATTAATAACATTTAATTCATATTTAATATCCTTAAATATTCAATTGAAGTATTATAGATATACGTAAAAGTTTTAAAGTATAAAAAATCACATATGAGGGACTTGTGCATGTAAAAATAGTTTAGTTTCATATTGAAAAATTAGAGAAACCCACATGTCCTTTTATATAATTTATAGCTCATGAACCTTAGTTCAAAGAGCTTGGGAAAGACATGTTAACCCACACGCAGGGGCAAGACTTAACTTGGGGCTTAAGTTTAGAAATTATCTTTGCTCTAGCTTTTTGTATATTTAATCCATCTTTTTGTACGAAAAAGATCTAACAATCAAAAGTGTTTATGCGAGAACGATTATGGAAAGAAGAGGTGTATTGGTTGGATTAGATTTGAGATTCGTGATCAATCACGCAATCTATAAATAAGAAATTAGAACTCCCTAATCCATACTTATGTGATTAAATACTCTCTTCCGTCTCTACTCTCAATATCTCCTACTCTCTTCCGTCTCTACTCTCAACATCTCCTTTTGATCGTGGTGTCTTTCAACCTGTGGTGAGTGTTCCATGTCATCCTTCTTCTTTGACCAAAATTGATTGAAGCATGATCGAAGTCGACTCAAAGCAAGTTACGTACGTGACTTTGAGTTGTATAAGCATTTTAAACCTAGAAAGAAAGCGTTTATACCTTTAAATACTTTATAATGTTATTTTCTTAAGACCAAGGATGACTCACACACATAAATTTTCTTTTCTGGTTACTCTTTACTTATGTTTTTCGTACAATTTGTTTGACTTACTTTAGATATATGACGGTTATTGATTGTGCCATATTTATTATATTAATTTCTCGTGCATCTATTTCTACGTTTTTTTTCAAACACTTTCTGTCTAACTCCATTTTTTTTAAGGATTAACTGTTTTAAGAGACCTCAATTTCTTGAGTCCAATCGGATGTTGCAAACCTAGGCTCAAGGATACTTGTTTATACATGGTAGAGTTAGGTATATCTAGGATGTTGATGCATGCCTTAGGAGTAACCATGTCTATCATATTTTGAACTTTATTTTGATCTTGTTTTTCTTTTTGAAAATTTTTTCTTGGCTCGAGACATTCGACGCACCTTAAAAATCCATATTCTTGGGCACATTTTGTGCGTATGTGGGTGCATGAGTGTAATTCGATGCATCCAATGTATATGAATGACTTATCGATCCTACATTAAGAAGGGGAGGATCGAGTAGGGAGTTTGTGGGGGAATGAGTTTCAGAAATACCTTTTTCAAGCTTGTCTACTTTTTCATGGTGAGAGCAAGCATTCTTGTAGGCATCATGAGGTTACTCTAGCTCATGCACGGCTTCGAGCTCCCATTGCTTTGTGAGGTCTTGGATTTCATCTTCCAAGCCTATGTGTGTGCAACACTCATTCTTCCTTTTGTTTTGTGAAATATGTGAGGTGATGCTCAAGGGATTGGAACCCATCAAAGCAAATGTTTGTGAAACATTTGGAGTGACTTGGGTAAAGTGATCCTCATGCCCCACTCTGTTTATGTGCCTAGAAATGTGGACTTCACCTTCAACTTTTGGAATTTCAATTTTTTTTTTAAATATTTTTTATTTTTGAAGATTTTCCAATTCTTTTTAATCTTTCCAAACGTAAAAAACTTTTTTTGGTTTTTAGATGGAAAAAGGAGTGCTGGGATGATTGACAAGGTTAGATGCTTGAATCTCAACACTTGCTGTATTTGTAACCTCATTTCCTTCATCAGATTTTGGGCCCCATTTGGTTTTTCGAGTACCCAAGATGATTTTTCAAAGGAATGATGTGCCTTGGCCTTTTGGCTTAGGGCAATGATTTTTTTTTTTTCATTTCCTTCATTATTTCTCTTTTAAGTTGCCTTGCTCTTTCTCTAAAAGATGCAAGCTCTTCATCTCAGGTTTTAGAGGATTTCTTTGAGCTTTTGGAAAACCAATTTGGGAAATGTGATGAGGTTTTCCTTGGCTTGTTTTCAAAGGAATCATATGAACTTGACATTGTTTTTGAAGAAAAATTAACCCATACACAAGAGAGGTATTAACACCAAAGTTTTGAAAAATTAGAGTTTGAAAAATCACCTACATTTGAAATCCTAAAAGACTTGAGTCCCATCGGGCGTGCAAATTCTGTAGATGTAAAAATTTTACTCCAAGCCTATGTAGAGACTTGAAAAAAACTTTTCAACACTACTTTGTTGCGCGAGCGTGCCAACTAGTTTCCAAAAACTAGCAAAGTTTTAAATCCAACTTGGCGATTGTAGCTAAGCGGGATCTTTTCGCTTTAGGCTTTCTTGAATCGATGTTCAAAGGTCAGCCTAAGCGTTTTGAGGATTTCAAATGTGTAGGTTAATATTCAAATCCAAGTGAAAAATAAGGTGTTGACAAGAACAAATTCGTGCACTTTGGTTTCAAATTTAAAAATCAGCAAGTTTTGATAAATAGAAACTGGTCTTATTTTCACAGCTTATTTCCCAAATTTTTTTGGGTGACTTAGCTATCTCCAAAATTCATGAAAATTTTAGAGGAAATAGCCTGGAATGTGAAGATTCTAACTTTTTTTTAAAAAAAATTTGGACTGATATGATGCAAAATTAAATCAAGAAAGAGTCACTACTTAGACACCCAAAACTATTTTGTCACAAAAATACAAAGACCCAAAGATAAGTTTGTATCGCAGTTTTCAGAGCTTCGAATTTAATGCACTTAGTCTTGTTGGAAAGCTATGGATATCAGATTTCTAATTAACTAAGTTTTACTAAATTTTGACAACTATAGATAAAGTTATTGGATGATTACCCAGGCTTTATTATAGAAAAATAGTTTTGACAGATTACTTGTGAAATTTTCCTAATCTTACACAACTTTTAATATGTGGTTGCATGACCCTAAAATTCTTGAAAATTTTATTATAAGTTGGATTGTGTGTGTAGATACAATGTGCCAAATTTCAGAATAATTGGAGCAACATTTCAGTAATGAAAAATAAAGAAATGAATATATGCGGGAATACTGAAATTAGATTTTCTAGTTTTTACAATATATGTGATGCAAAACTCACCCAAATTTAAATTGCAACAACAGAACGTTCCAAAGTAAATTACTGAAGGGAAAGGAATGAAAATATATTGATTACCTTAAGGATAGAGGGGTTTAGAAGTTATAAGACTTGTATAACATATAGAGAGGTAGAATCAAGTATACAAACAATTAGAGTGCACAAGCAAGAATATAAAATTTCAACACATCTACTTCTTATTATATCATGGGGAGAGACAAAGCTTCATTAATACAACCCCTTTTGAATTGAATATGAAGAAGAGAGAGATGAACAAAAGAGGAGGAATACTTATACGATTTCTCCAAGGATTGGCCCCCAATGGTAGTGCACGGCTCCCACCTTCTCCTCTTTTTACTCTTTATTGATCTCACTTCCACATTCTAACTTTTGTAGCACTTTGCGTATCTTCTACACTCTCTTCCCCTCTCTAAGACCTTCCCTAGCAACTCATGAGACTCCCAAGGTGCAACACTTCAAGGCTCGAAGCTCTTAAGACTCCAAGATGCAACCACTCTCCAAGATGATTTGGTCACCCCCTAGCTTTTATTTATAGGCTAAGGGGAGCCTCTTCTAGGCCCTTCCTTAGGGCGGGTCCTCCTTGATCCAAACCTAGCCCCAAGGCTTGGTTCTTCACGTGGATGTGTGGTCCCTCTTGGTCAAAGATGGACCAACCCCATGTGGGTTGGTTCTTGGTTCAAACCATATGCACGTAGCTATGGTAGGCTAGGCGCTAGATGCCTCCAAGTACAACCGGCTACCTTCAACTTGGTGTTTGCTCCCTTTGTGGCTCGTCCCATTTGATCAAGTCTAAGTATGGAGTTTCAACTGTTGTTTAGCTAAGGGATGTAGGGTGGAAATGGCTAAGCTAACTCCAACTCGGTCGAGTTTAGTCATTTGATTCGAACTAGGCCATGAGTCATATTTAGCTTAGGTGAATCAAGTCTAGGTATTAGTCACGTTCAACTAGGGTTAGATTGGTGAGGCTATCCACTTGACTTGATCTTTGATGAAGACGCGCCTTGACTCGACATGGTCCACTTCCTTGCTCCACGGTTTGACTTCGCGAACTCGATCCCGGCTTAAAGCGGGCTCCAACCGTTGCCTTGATCTTCGCATGATTTGTTAATATCCTCTAGGCCTTATCCCTTCAGCTTTAACTTGAACCTCTTTATCTTTAAAAATCTTTATTTCAAAGATTTAAAATTCTCATTTTAAAGTAGAGGTTTTAAAACAAGCTGGTTTTCGAAACTGAGAGTGTTTTCAGAAAAAATTATTTAGGTTGTTTACATTTCTACCAAACTATCTTAAACAATATTCTCTTATTTTGTCCACTATTGGTGTCACTCTTAATTTGTTTCTAATAACCTCATTATGTATACGATATTTTCTTGTATGACCACTCATCCATCTCAACATCTTCATTTTTGTTACAAACATCTTTTGTACATGGTAATTAACTGCCCAACTTTAATGGTATCGTCTGAATATGATAATGAAAAAAATAGTATACTCAGTAGCGAAGACCTACCATCCCTGAATACTGTAAATTTTTTGTTGATTAGACAAAAAGATAGAAAAATCTTGAAAATTATATTCATATAATAGTGACAAACAACATTTGCTGGTAGAGGAACTCCAGAAAGTGGAAGAAGTAGAGGATACCCTACCATAAGAGAAAGATGATAAGGTATGTTAAGAAAAGGACAAGCTGAAACACGCTTACTATGGAAAGAGCAGGCATACAATAGAACAATGTTGAGATATTATTGGTATCAATTTAAAAATAAAGCTTATGTTGCAAGTACTTCAGAAAAAAATTGAAGAAGGGGATGAAGGCATAAGCGGGTCGCTCCCATGTGGCGATGCCTTCTTGTCATGAAAATATTGTAAAGAATAGAGAGTTGACTCAATAACATGACAAGCACATCAACTAAGCATCATGAATCAGTTGTTGTGAGAATTTCATGAGAAAGGCACTCCAACTACGAATTCGATAACACATTTTTCCTAAATTTCGTGTATGGATAATTGATTCAGGAGCTTTAGACGATATGGTAGGGAGTAGTCATGGCATTTATGAATATGAAAACTATCTACAAATGAATTAGTTTGACTAGCATATGATTCTTATATTCCAACGGCTAGAAAAGGAAAGTTGAAATTAATGTTTGAAACTATCATATCAGTTTTACATGTACCTAATATTCTAGTGAATCTATTATATGTCAGTTCTTTGGTGAGAAATTTAAGATGCTCAATAACTTTTATGTCTTATGGTTATGTGTTACAGGACTTAAAGATGGAAAAACCTTTGAACGTAGGACATCCAAAACAAAGGTACGATTGGTCGTGGTATTAAGCGTAGTGGAAATCAGACATTTGGACTCGACATCAAAGGTTGTAATGTGTCGCATCAAGCTCTAACAAAGGGAAAGTTATCTAAAATGTCTAATCAAAGAATAAATACTGGTTTTGCATTAGTGTTGGCTAAAATGACATTTCAACATTTGTCGAAGGCATCTTGACAGTGAGGACGACCCAGTGGGAACAGTTGTTGTAGTGCTTTTTGTCAGCCAAACTTCATGGAAGACTGATTAACAAGGGAACTTATGAAGATCCTATTAATGCGTTTAGATGAGTTAGTTCATTTTGATTTATGAAATTAAACGTGTTAATTTGGCATGATTGACACTTGTTTATTTGGAGGCAAAATTTTAGAGGCTAGTAGTTAAGAATTTTTCCAATAAATATCAGTTTATATATCAGCGCTGAAAATCAGAAATCTATGTATCCCCAGACATATTAGAGGATTTGACGAAAGGTAATCGAAGTTTTCAATCATCATTGTCTAATTAAGTTTGCTTAAAAAATTATTTGAAGAGTAAAGGAATTATTCATCAAACCATATGCACAAATTCTCCTTAACAAAATATGATGGCTGAAAGAAAGAACAAACATATTTTAGAAGTTGCAAGAGTCCTAGCCTTGGGTTCTTTCTTATTCACCTAAATACCTATGGGGGAGGCAGTCCTTATAGTAGCTCCATCCACTATCCTAGATAGCAAATCTCTATTATTTGGGTGTGTTTACTATGTGAATATTCATTCTCAAATGAGAGATAAATTAGATTCCATTGTTAAGTGTGTATTGTTGAATACACTCCAATCCAAAAGGGATATTGTTATGATCCATGCAATAAGAAATTCTACACTAATATGGATATATCTTTTCATGAGTCTAGGTTTTACTATGAAATTGAAGGGGAGAATAAAAAGTCGTTGAAGAACCATGACAGGTCATACCAATAAGCCCAGACTGCTATAGTGAAGAAGAATATGAAGATCACATGAAGAAAAGCGAGATGGATAGCAAACCAGAAACAAAGGTAAAGACATACGTGATAGGAGAGAGAAGAATAGTACTACTGATGGAAGAGACTACCACGACTGAATAAGGTACACCCTCCTCAGGAAGAGTATGATTTGAACTTACCTATTAGAAAACATGTACTTATCCAATAAGTATATTTCTCTTGAAAATACATCTATCTAGTTATAAATGTTTTCTTACAAATATGAATTCTATTTAAGTTCCACCTAATTTTGAGGATGCTAATAAATATGTTGAGTGGCAACTAGCTATGAAGTAAGTACTTGATGCATTAAAAAGGAATCATACATGGGATATAGTAGACTTACCAGCAAGAAGAAAGACAATAGATTGTAAATGGGTATACACCATTAAGGTAAAGGCAGATAGAAGCATCGACAGATACAAAGCAAGATTGGTAGTAAAGGGCTATAATCAAGTCTAGGTTTGGACTATACTGAGATTTTTGCACAAATAGCAAAACTTAATATTGTCAGGGTAATCATCACTTATCAATATGACAACTAACAAAAATTGGAAACTATGACAATTTAGACGTGAAAAATGATTTTTTGTAGGGAAGCCTAACATAAGAGATATATATGGAGTTGCCTTCGAGACTAAGAAAGAAGAAGGTAACATCGAAGGTGTCTAAATTAAAGAAAGCTTTATATGGATTGAAATAATCTCCTAGAACCTAATTTGAGAGATTCATTGAAGGGGTTATAAGTCTTCTACTCATAGAGTAAAAATGATCATAAATTATTTGTACAGTATGGTAAAGGTATTTCTATCCTTGTGGTATATGTTGATGATACTATAATCACAAGTGATAATGTTGAAGAAATTGAAGAGCTGAAAAACAACTCCACACATTATTTGAACTGAAAGACTTTTAAAAACTCCACTACTTTCTGAGTATTAAAGTTCTTTATTCAAACAAAAGTACATTTCTAACTAAGAGAAAATATACATTAGATATGTTAAAGGACACTGGAATAACTGATTCTAAGTTGTGTGATGTACCAAAGGAAATGAATAAGAAATTATCTCATAATGAGGACAAAAAGGTATGAAGATGTTGGTAGATATCAAAAATTGGCGGAAAAACTAATATATCTAACTATTACCAAACTGGATATCACTTATGCAATTGGTATTGTGAGTAGATATATGCATACACCATCCATATGTCATATGGAAGTTGTCTATCAAATTCTCATATAATTAAAAAAGACTATCTTCTAGGATATGGAGTAATGTATGCTAATCATAAACATCTAGAGTTAGAAGTATACTCAGATACAGATTGGGTAGGTTTACTAAAGATAGAAAATCTACTATAGGATACCTAACTATGTTTAAAGTTAATATTGTATCATAGAAGAGTAAGAAACAATATGTTATTTCTAGATCTAGTACAAAGAATGAATATAGAGCACTAGCTCATGTTTTTTTATGAAGGATTATGGTTGCAGGCACTTATTAAAGATTTGATAATAAAGATACAATTACCAATCCATGGATATTGTGATAATAAGTCAGTCATATAAATTTCATTTAATCCAGTTTATCACGAGAAGACAAAACACATAGAATTGGATTATCATTTTATTCGAGAGAAGATACTCAACAAACAGTTTCAATTAACTCATGTGAGGTCAGATGATCAAGTGGCGGATATATTGACTAAAGTCATGTCAAAAAAATATTATGGAAGACCATGAATAAGTTGGGTGCATGCAGTGTCTTTAGCCCAACTTGGGGGAGGGGTGTTGAGATGATCGGTTGTTCAATCAAAGTTCATAATCATTTATGGTCGACTATCACTCTGGTTTTGTTTTTAAAGGCACTTATATTTTCATTTCATTAATGGCACATTAGCAATATGTCATGATAAGTGTATATTTAAGTCTCCAAAGTTTCAGCCCTAGAGACTAACATGCATAAGATTAATAAGAGAGAGGTTGTCAAAGAACACCACTAAGTGTTGATCAGTAGTCAGAGAATTTCTTCTCCAATGTTGCGCATGTAATGTTGCTGCTAATCAAACAATGATAAATATGCTTTGGTTATCACAATATTTTCATATGTTCACTCCATAACTTTGTTACAATCATGCATGCATGCCTATGCACACCTACACTGGCATATATACATGCATAGCCAATCGCAACTACATGCATGACAAATACGCACACCAACCACATATGCACGCTTAGGCACTCATGCGTGAAATGAAAGGACACATGAGCCGCTTTACAATACAAGGTGATAAGCTACGTATATAGTGTTGACTTTTCTATACACGATTTGGGCATGGAACTTGCAAAATGCATAAAACAAAATGTCTACTGATCAACTTAATGGAAAAATATTCCAAACAAAAGAACATGATAACAACAACAACAACAACTAAGCCTTTTCCCATACTAGACGGGGTCGGCTAAAACAAAAGAACATGATACAATCAAATAATTCTTCTCTCCATATTTTGCTGTCATTCAACACTGACGCCAACAATTAGCCTTTTACATTCCACTACATGAGATTCTATGCCATTCTATTCTTACCTACTTATACTATTATTACTTTAAGCTGACAATTTCACGTGACTTTGTTAATATGGCATTTGTTTTTAGAATGGTCATCCTTATTAATGTGCTGGTATAACAATTAGTTGTATATGTTTTTCCTTTGCTGAATTGTGGCATACATAGGGGCCAAATGCTAACTTCTCTCACTCTATTATCAATAAGGTGGAGCTAGGATCATATTGTTAAAGTGTAATAGGTAACAGGCTACTAGGGCCTTCTTGTTGTTGTAAACTCCTATTCTTGCTCTATAAATAGAGACACAACCTTCTTGAATATGAATCCAAATTTTGAGGACAACACCTTAGTTATTTGTTTAATTGGTTATTAGTTTGACTTGACTTATGTGTTTGTACACCAAATGTTTGGTGTATTGATTGGTTTGTGATTCCTGAATTGTGATATTATCATTTGGCATAGACTCTTGTAGATGTGAATTTTTATTTCGAAATCTATATGAAGATTTGAAATGAAATTGCCGAACTACGTCCTGTGCATGAGCGTGCTAGCTAGTTTGCTCAAACTAGTAAAGTTGATTTTCTGACTTCGTGTAGTGATTATGGACAAGTGAATTCTTTTCATTGTAGGCCTTCTTTAACCGATGCTCAAGGGTTAGCTTAGATGCTTTGAAAATCGTTGGAGATCCGATAAGTTTTCAAAAACAAAATTACAATTTCAAAAGCTTTACAAAATCGTGATTTTGGTTCTTAACTTAAAAATATTTCAAGTCTTGAAAAACAGAAACTTGTTATGTTTTCAAAGGCTCGTTTCTAATTTTTTGGAATAGTTTTGAATCTCTTAAAATTCTAAAAATTTTACATAAAATAGATTTGATATACAGATTCAAAAAATATTTTTATTTTTATTTTATATATTGTATATTTGTATAATTAATTCTGAAAATATACCCTACTCAAACTCTCAAGACAGACCTATGTTAAAAGTCAGAGATTTAGAAAAACTATTGTATTTTTATAATCAGACCTCCAATTTCTATGAAATTGATCTTATTTAAAAGCTATGGATTTCAAATTTCTAATAAGACTATTTTCAACCAAATTAGTTCACTATGCACAAAGATATTCGGTAATAACCCAACCTCAATTGAAGGAATCTCTGGTTTTTCAGAACTTATTCTGATTTTAATAAAACTTCTTTGATTTTATTGGTGATATTTTACAAGCCTAAAATTCTTGAACATTTTACTAAAAGTGTTTTAATGTGTATAGATTATAATTGCAAAGTTTCAGAACATTCGGAGTGTCTTGAAATAAAATTCGTTCATCGAACGTGTGTAGAGTGCAGAAAAATAGGTTTTCAAATTTGTGCATGTGTTTTCGTTTCAATTAAAATTTAATCTACAACTATTCAAAATAAATAAAATTCTAATTACCACTTGTATAACGTCTATGCGTTACTGCACAGACTCTGCAGTAATGCCCGAGCATTACTGCACAGGCTGTGCAGCTTCTAACCAGCCGGAAAATGCAAAGAATCGGTCGGA
The DNA here is from genome assembly GCA_036023115.1 of Brasenia schreberi. Lineage (NCBI taxonomy): Eukaryota > Viridiplantae > Streptophyta > Magnoliopsida > Nymphaeales > Cabombaceae > Brasenia > Brasenia schreberi. The sequence continues at coordinate 7,230,136 of JAYKKT010000080.1, read as the reverse complement.
ATCCGGTGAGTTCACCTATTTTTCAAATTTTCATTTTTTTTCCGATTCTTGATGAAAAACTTGTTGAAAATCATCGTTTTAGGCTTGGATCGAAGGTTTGAGGTAGAACTAAGTGTTTTAGCAGGTTAAGTAAGTCGATGGTGTTGATTTGATTGAGGAATGGTTCTAATTCGCTGGATTTTTCATTTTCTACAACTTTTTCTTTTCACTTTCATTTTTCGGCGACACAAAATTGACGTCAGAAAATCATGGGAATCGACTCTTTTGGGCGTGTCCATGTCGTGTCGTGTCGTGTTGGACATGACGTGTCATGCCTAAAATGTCATAAACTGACGCTGATTCATGTTGTGTCCACGTATCGCATGTTAATAACCAGTTATGTATCAAAATAGGTTTCGTGTCAGGTTCTGTATCAAAAACGGGTCAAGTTTGTGTCGTGTATTGGAATGGATATCTCGGTTAGAAACATGACCTGTGTCAGTAGTTACAGGTTCTATATTGACACAGTGACACAAGCTACCTATTGTGTCACTCATTTGGATCAGATATGGATCTAGGTATCAATTTGGACCTCAAATAGCTTAAACGAATCTATATTGGGGTTTAAGATCCGATTTGGATATGGTTTGTTGTGTTAGACTAGTAGTTAAATAAATTCTAATATTTTAATTTTTTATAATTGTTTAAAGATTAAAATTAGAGGATTTGGTGGTGATAAGTATGGCCAAACAGCTTGGGGACTAGATCTTAGTACTTCTTCAGATAGGGGGTTATGCATTTATTTACAAAACCATGCTAGAAGTGATTTTACTATTTTAGATAGATTTAAATGTGCATGATTGATAAATGTTTTATTGATGTTTATCAATTATGGGTTATTTGATATGCTTTTCAAATAGAACATGTTTATGACACTGTTTAATAAAGAGCATGTTTTGATATGCATGTGTTGTATAAACATGGTATTTAAATGTTGTGTGGATATGAGTTTGATTTTGGACATTCGTGGATCTAGATATGATTTGTAAATGTGATGAACTGTAATTGGTTTTAGAAATGTAATAATGTGTGAATATACGAGTCGTACTTGTGTGGTTTGTGTGGGGTTTCTAGAGACTTGTAGGTCCCTCGGGCGATCCAGCTTGGGGCAAATATAGGGTATGTTCCCAGGCACTCTGCCGTGAGAGTCGGCGTAGTTACCATCATGGACAGGGTTATCGAGGTCACGTTAGGGAGGGTCGGACGACTCCTGTGGCCTTTGGGGCAGACACAATATGGGTTGTAATTATCGAAACTAATGATGTTTGCGTGTGTGTGAGTGTGTGCGTATGAATTTGAGATCATAATTTGAAGATAACTATGCTTTGCTATGAAATGATTGTAAAACTATGCATGCTTTTAGTATGATTTCTGTTTAAAGGTGTTTAACCTCCCTACTGAGCTATGTATAGGAGCTCACCTTGTTTTACAACTCATCATTAAGCTAGCACTTTGAAGGCACACGGAGCAAAGTAGGAGTTGGATAGAGCTGTAGTTTTATTTTAGATGGTATGATAAGTGTTAAACGATCTATAACATCTTATTTTTTGGGGTTATTGTTAGGTGGGCCCCACACCATTTTGGACGTGTTGTTTAGAACTTCGATATGAATATTTATTTCAGTTAAATATTTTATGGAGTTAAATTAGTATTGTATTTGGTTACTGCTCACCATCACGCCTACGCGAGAAGCGGCTACGTGGCATCAGCTCGGGCCGGGTCATGGTCGCGAGTAGAGCGGGTCTGACAAGTTGGTATCAGAGCCTAAAGTTGTTAAAGTATATTTAATATCGAGTTAATTATCAAAATATAATATTGTATTTATGTGTAGGACTCACGAGGATTGGATATGAATTTAACTCCGAGCGTTATGGGTAATGATAACAAGGAAATGTCATCGTACAAATCTATTGTGGCAGTGGAGGTACTATTTAATATACTTCAAGGACTTATAGAGCTACCACATGTTCCACTTTTACAAGGTGGTCAGGATGCGATAATATTACTGGGCTAGATGATCAACTTATTGCAACACGTTCTGAGAGAATCCACTCTAACCATTTAACACTTGAGAAAGAATAGTTATAAGAAGTTTAAGGGAGTAATTACAGATCCGTTGGAACCCTATGAGTGGATTGATAAACTAGAGAACGCTTTCGACATACTAGCTCCTACCGACGAGGAGAGAAGGGTATAGTTGGCGTCGAGCCTTTTCAAAGGAAATGCAAAATAGTGGTGGAGAGCACAAAAGGGACTCGTAGTAATCCGTGAACTTGGGAGGCATTTAAGAAGGTATTTTTCAGTTATTTTTTTCTCACAATAATCGAATGCGATTACAACTTGAATTTAATCACCTACAACAGGACAATTTGTAGGTGAGAGAATATACCAACCAATTCCTAAGGTTGTCGTAGTTTGACCCGGGTATGATAATTCCTGAGGCACAAGCAAATAAGTATTTTTGGAGACTTTATGATTCGATCCGTAAGACATTGAGAGAAAAGATATATACAAACATTGATGAGTTACAAGTTGCTGCTACTCATGTAGAGACAAATATTTTACATTATAAGGGTAAGAAGAGGCCAACATAATATACTTTTAGCAACTCATATGAAGGCACGAAGAAGAGTAAATAAGCCCAAGCTTATCAGTTTACAAACAGGGGTAGTTAGACTCAAGCGAGAAGTGGGCCTTCATGAGAGCAAAATAGCCAACAAAATCGTGGGATCACATGTTATAATTATAGAGGCCATGAGAGTTGATGGTTGTGGTTGACACTAATTAGGAAATATCATCATATGAATCAATTACTATAGTTGATACAACAAAAGTGATAATTGAAGGAAATATGGTGCCACCAAATATTGTACTTCTATAAGGTGGCGAAGATATTACAATACATTGTTTTATCACCCACTTATATTAGTCATATAGATTTGGAGTTTAAATCGTTGGAAGGATTTTCTATATGTTTCTCTAAATAGTGATGTTATTGTATGACATCGGATTTTACGAAATTGTTATGATTTAAGAGTCGACTTGATTTTGTTGCGGATTTCGAACTATGATGTAGTTTTGGGCATGAATTGGTTATCTAAAAATCATGATATTATTGATTGTAAAAAGGCGAGAGATCACTTAATCTATCCTTGGAAAGACTACTTTCATTTTTCAAGGTCAGCGAAAAGAGAACTCGATATATGTTATATATGCTCTTTTGGCATACAATTATATACGAAATAGATGCGAAGGATAGTTAGCATTTGTTATGCAGTGTGATACTAGGAGAACTTATTGAATGATATTAATATAGTTAATTAATTTCTTGAAGTTTTTTGTGATGATTTACTTGGATGGACTTGATGAATCGTGTCTTTAAGCCATTTTTGGACCACTTTGTGATAGTATTCATTGATGATATCCTAGTGTATTCCAAGAGCAAGGAGGAGCATGAGCAACACTTGCGATAGTGTTACAAACATTGAGAGAGAATAAGCTATATGCAAATTCTCTAAATGTGAGTTTTGGTTGGATAATGTGGCTTTCTTGGGACATGTGGTGTCTAAGGATGGAATTGCTGTAGATCCAAGAAGGTCGAGCGGGTTAATGCATTGGCAGAAGACCCACACGTGGATAGCGAGATCAAGTTTTCTTGGACTAGCTAGGTATTATAGTCGATTTGTCAAGAATTTTCTCCAAACTAGCGGCCCTTTGACTAGGTTGACTAGGAAAAGCAAGCTAAGTTTCGTATGGACGAGCATGTGAGCGAGTTTTCAACACTTAAGAGGATTGTTACTACCTCGGCCCGGTCTTAGCATTACCTTCTAGTGGTAGTGGGTATGTAGTTTATTGTGATGCTTCTAGAGTTGGTCTTGGATGTGTGTTAATGCAACATGGGAGAGTTATTGCTTATGCTTCTAGGCAACTCAAGAAGCATGAGCAGAATTATCCTACACATGACTTAGAAATTAGTCAGTAGTTTTTTCGCTTCTAAAATTTGGAGACATTTATTCACTGATCATAAGAGCTTAAAGTATATCTTTACACAGCTTCATCTCAATATGCGACAAATGTGATGCCTTGAGTTCTTGGAGGATTATTATTGTGAGATTATTTATTACTCTAGAAAAGCTAATGTAGTCGTAGATACCCTTAAAAGGAAAGGAAAATAGTCGGTAGCTCATTGTTCTACTCGGGTTCGAGCAACATCTAAACTTTGGTTGAGAGTACTTGCTGTATAAAGAGACGATCATAAGTTGAGAATTATAGATAAGAATTATAGTGGGAGTTGGCCTAGATATGAGATACGCGAGGATGATAGTTCCTTAAGGTTTGAGTGACACGTATGTGTGCCTAAAGATGAATCACTTCGAAAGGAGATATTGGAATCAGCACATCGTACTCGCTTCAGCATTCACCTTGGTAGTACAAAGATGTATAAGGACTTAAGCCGTAAGTATTATTGGTCTGAAATGAAAAAGTCTATTGATGAATTTATAACTAGATGTATGACTTGTCAGAAGGTAAAGACGGATCACCAGCGACCAGTAGGAACCTTGAGACTATTACCTATTCCTGAGAGAAAATGACAACATATTAACATGGATTTTATTATTGGACTTCCTCTCACCTCACAGAAGCACGATGCTATTTGGGTAATTGTCGACCGACTTACTAAGGTTACATGATTTATACCCATTCGAAAGAATATGTCATTATCGAAATTAGTTTCTCTGTATATCGCTGAGATCGTTAAGTTCTATGGTGTGCTAGAGACTATCACTTCAGATAGAGACCCTCGTTTTACCTCTCATTTTTAACAGAGTTTAGAAGATGCTCTACAAATAATATTGCAGTTTAGCACGGCATTTCACCCACCTATCGATGGGCAAGCTGAATGTACAATTCAAATTCTAGAGGATATGCTTTAAGCATGTGTGTTGGACAGTAGGATAACCAATTACACTTAATTGAGTTTGTATATAATAATAGTTTTCAAGTGAGCATTGGGATGTCACCCTATGAAATGCTTTATGGGGAGAAGTGTAGGACTCCACTATATTGGGATATTCCTAGATTACGACCTGCAATAGGTTCAGAAATACTTCGACAATCGTTAGATAAGATAAACTTGATTCGTCAACATATTAAAGTAGCTCAAGACCGACAGAAGAGCTGTGTAGATAAGAGACGTCGTGATTTAGAGTTTATGGTTGGTGATTATGTATTCTTAAAAGTCTCTCTAGCTCGAGGAGTGACTCGCTTCAGATAGAAGGGTAAGTTGAGTCCTAGGTATATTGGACCTTACCAAATCGTGAAACGAGTTGGAAATGTTGCCTACCAATTGGACTTGCCGTCATCATTGATTGGAGTGTATAATGTATTTCACATATTCATGTTACGAAAGTATGTTCTTGATACCTCACATATCATTGAGGTCGAGTCGCTGCACATACATGAAGATTTATCTTATGAAGAGGTGTTTATAGTCATATTCAATAGAAAAGAACAAGTCTTATGTCGCCGAGTTTTGAGGATAGTAAAAGTACACTAGAGTCATCATTTGCCGAGCGAGGTTACTTGGGAGCTCGAGGATGAAATACGAGAGAAGTATCCACATCTCTTTAGGTACTTTCTAAATTCTGAGGATATTTTTTTTTTAAGGGAGGTAGAATGTAACGTCTAAGCATTACTGCATAGACTATGCAGTAACGCCCGCAGTAACGGCTACATTTGGGATTTGAAAGGCCTTTAAAAGAGGCCTTCATAGTGCATTCTCAAGGTAGAGTTGGGGCAGCTTTGTACCCGCAGTAACGACCGAAATCTGGTGAGTTCACCTATTTTTCAGATTTTCATTTTTTTTCTTATTCTTGATGAAAAACTTGTTGAAATCATCATTTTGGGCTTGGATCGAAAGTTTGAGGTAGAACTAAGTGTTTTAGCAGGTTAGGTAAGTCGATGGTGTAGATTTGACCAAGAAACGGTTCCAATTCGCCGGATTTTTTATTTTCTATAACTTTTTCTTTTCACTTTCATTTTCCGGCAACACGAAATCGATGCCGGAAAATCATGAGAATCGACTCTTTTGGGCGTGTCCCTCATGTCCATGTCGTGTCTTGTTGGACACGACGTGTCATGCCTAAAATGTCATGAACCGACACATATTTGTGTCGTGTCCTCGTGTCACATGTTAATAACTAGTTCTGTGTCAAAACAAGTTTTGTGTTAGGTTCTGTATCGGAAACGGGTCAAGTTTGGGTCGTATCTTGAAATGGGTTTCTAGGTTAGAAACATGACCTGTGTCAGTAGTTATAGGTTATGTGTTGATACAGTGACACAAGCTACCTATTGTGTCACTCATTTGGATCAGATATGGATCTAGGTATAAATTTGGATATGGGATAGCTTAAACGAATTCAGATTATGGTTTAAGATCTGATTCGGATACGGTTTGTTATGTTAGACTCATAGTTAAATAAATTCTAATATTTTAATTATTTATAATTATTTAAAGATTAAAATTAGAGGATTTGGTGGTGATAAGAGTGGCCCAACAGCTTAGAAACTATATCTTAGTGCTCCTTTAGGTAGGGGGTTATGCATTTATTTACAGAACCATGCTAGAAGTGATTTTACTATTTTAGATAGATTTAAATGTGCATGATTGATAAATATTTTATTGATATTTGTGAAATGTTATTCGCAATTATAAGTTATTTGATATGCTTTTCAAATAGAACATGTTTATGATACTGTTTAATAAAGAGCATGTTTTGATATAATGTGTTGTATGAACATGGTATTTAAATGTTGTTTAAATGTTGTGTGGATATGAGTTTGATTTTGGACATTCGTGGATCTAGATATGATTTGTAAATGTGATGAACTGTAATTGGTTTTAGAAATTTAATGATGTGTGAATATACGAGTCGTACTTGTGTGGTTTGTGTGGGGTCTCTAGAGACTTGCAGGTCCTTCGGGCGATCCGGCTTGGGCCGAATATAGGGTGTGTTCCTGGGCACTCTGCCGTGAGAGTCAACGTGATTACCGTCATGGACAGGGTTACCGAGGTCACGTTAGGGAGGGCCGAACGACTCCTGTGGCCTTTGGGGCAAACACAATATGGGTTGTAATTATCGAAACTAATGATGTGTGTGTGTGTATGAATTTGATATCATGATTTGAAGATAACTGTGCTTTGCTATGAAATGATTGTGAAACTATGCATGCTTTTAGTTTGATTTCTGTTTAAAGGTGTTTAACCTCCCTATTGAGCTATGTATAGGAGCTCATATTGTTTTACAACTCATCCTTAAGCTAGCACTTTGAAGGCACACGGAGCAAAGTAGGAGTTGGATAGAGCTGCAATTTTATTTTAGATGGTATGATAAGTGTTAAACGATCTATAAGATCTTGTTTTTTGGGGTTATTGTTAGCTGGGCCCCACACCATTTTGGACGTGTTGTTTAGAACTTCGATATGAATGTTTATTTCAGTTAGATATTTCATGGAGTATGACTTAAATTAGTATTGTATTTGGTTACTACTCATCATCACGCCCGCGCGAGAAGCGGCCACGTGGCATTGGCTCAGGTTGGGTCATGGTCGCGACCCGAGCGGGTGTGACAACGTGAGCGTAGGGGACTAAGAGGTATATAATCTTATATTATGTTATGCAGTAGAAAGAATCGAAATTAAAATATATAATGAATAGCATATGAATGAAAGATAGACGGGCAATATATGAACCTTGATTAATACATCATTATGGAGACATGAGCTCCTTAATTACAACATCATAAAGCTTAATGGAAGAGGAGATATAACTATAAAAAATGAATAAAGAATAGACTTATGGCGAAAGGATTGGAGGACGACCTAGTTAGTGGTGACGCACCTTCTTCTTCTTCTCTCACTCTTTCTCTCTCTCTCTCTCTTTCTCTCTCTCTCTCTTTCTCTCCCTCTTGATGGGTTGTGGAAAGTTGGATGGTTGGATGACTTGCGGATGGGATGATTGAACTCGGATTGATGATTTTCAGTCCCTTTGAGGTCCTTTTTATAGGACAAGAGCTACCTCTTTGCTGTAAATTTTTATATGGCAAGTTGCCTTATTGAATATGGCTGCACTTGGCAACTAAATGCTGGCCCTTCTTGCCAAAAACTGCTCCCTTTGATAAGGTAAATGAAGTGCTGGCCTTTTTTGCCAAAAATTACTCCCTTGGATAAGGTAAGTAAAGTGTTTGCCTTTATTGTCAAAAATCTGCTTCATTTGATATGGTAAGTGCAATTGCTCATTTGATGAACCTTGATAAGGTAAGTTGCTTAATCTTTTGATGCTGAACTCCAAAACTTATAAGTTTCCTCTTAGTGGCTTACTAAATTAAACATTACTATTTGTCAAATCGAGCATCACTTTCTTTTTGCGTGGATGATGCCGACTTTCCTTCCTGCATGCTGACCTTCCATTCTGGGTGCCAACTATTTTTCTTGAATATCAACTTTCCTTTTTTGACGCCGACCTTCATTTCTAATACCTGAAACTAAAAAATGACATGTTACCTTACCAATAGTATCAAAATTGATATGTACTCAATCATTGCCTTTGTGGTTCATGTCACCTCCTCTTTCCAGGGAATTTGCCTCTTTTTGGTCTAATTTTTTATATACGGCAGGTATAATTTCAAACACTTTATAAAAAAATATTTTATATTTGAAAACATCGAAATCTTCAAATATTATTTTGAAAAAGTACTGGGTTTCATTCTCAGTGTATGTTTGCAAGGGTGACCTACTTTTACTCCGTGAGTCGGTGTATAACCACCTTGACCATTTAACCACTTTAAATGGGTGTAAGGTAACAAACCACTTTAATAAACCCAAGCCTATGGCCGTGATTTCCCTAAATCTTCACAAATCCACCAAGGGACCGATCATGGTTTCCCTTGGAATCCATACCTCTACAAATTACAAGGAATCAAGCATGTTTTCCCTTTGCACCCAAATAAACACAAGTCATCCACCCCTAGGAGCACAATGGGTTGCACCTAGGATTAATCCCAAGCTGTCTAGGGTCACATATAACCTAGAGGCACCCAAGTCGAAGCCCAAACCATCTTTAGCCCATATCTCCAAAACCTTAGCCAAACCAAGTCGTGTGTACATCCATGATGTGGACAACACCCTATTCCAAGGTCATCCACTTTACAAAAAATTTTCAAAACTCAAAAAGCCTTGGAATATGATGTTGAACATGGGACATACACCTTACCAAGGTTTAGGAGCTCGAAACCAAGGTAGGTTAGAGCCCATTAAACTTACACCAAACCAAAGTCGATATAGAGTGGGCTATACCCCATCCGTACCCCGTGAGCCACCACCTAAGACCACTTAGATCAAGGGTGCCCTAGAACCCACTAACACCAAAACCTATAGCTTAGACCTCTTGTTTAGAGTCTAATTCATGATGTTTTCTTTGTAGGTTTGATGGAAGATCCCTCTTTATATAAAAATCTAAAAAAATTATATATTTGTAAAAACCAAAAAAATTGGAAAACTTTCAAAAGCCAAAAACATTTGAAAAACCTGAAAATTATAAAAAGAAAGTTGTTTATGTTCATTCTCCTAGTCCTTGTTTGGAAAAAAAGAAAAAAATTGAAAAATCTGAAAGTTTCAAAAAGAAAGTCTTTTATATTCATCCTTCTAGCATTTGCTTTGAAAAAGACAAAAAAATTAAAAATTTTGAAAATTCCAAAAAAATTGGCCATGTACAAAGCCCATTTTCGAGTTCTTCCAAACTTGTATATATTCCCAAACCAAAATCGTCCAAATTCATCATTCACAACCCTACTCTCTTACCAAACACTTCCTTAGAAATTAAAGTGCTTGAGAATGATCAAAGCAAGGAGGAAGATCCCCTTATCCATGAGGAAGATCAAGTCTCCGAGCTTCCCGAATTTCATAGAATACTCGACTTGAAAAAACCTTCAAATTCCGTAGGAGGAGATTTTCTACAGATCAACATAGGGAGTGAGTCTAACCCAAAGTGTGTAAAAATAGGTGCATGTTTGCATGAGCATGAAAAAGTATCATTCATTGCATTTTTAAAATCTTATGTGGATGTATTTGCATAGACCTATGAAGACATGCCGGGTTTAGACCCTAAAATCATGGAACATCATCTACCCTTAGAACCCAATGCAAAACTCGTGAAACAAAAGCTTAGAAAAATCCATCCCGATGTTCACTCCTAAGTGAAAGAGGGTTTAGAAGATGTTTTAAAAGTCAAATTTATAAAACCCATTGCTTATTCAGAATGGCTTTCAAATATTGTTGTGGTTCGAAAATCCAATGGAGAAATTCGAATTTGCATCGATTTTAGAAATTTGAACAAAGCCACTTCAAAAGATAATTTTCCTCTTCCAAACATTGATTTGATAGTGGATAGCACTGCAAATCATGAAATGTTTTCTTTCATGGATCGTTATTTGGGTTACAACCGAATCAAGTTAGCACCAAAAGATCAGGCAAAAACTACTTTTACTACACCTTAGGACACATACTGTTACACGGTTTTACCATTTGGTTTGAAAAATACTGGTGCCACATACCAAAGAGCTATGACTACTATTTTTCATGATCAAATCCATAAGCTCTTGGAAGTATATGTAGATGATCTTTTGGTAAAATCAAAAACCTGATGCACACACATACAATCTTTGTAAAAAGTTTTCGAAAGACTTAGGCTTTATAAAATGAAGTTAAACCCTCAAAAATGTGTTTTTGAAGTGGAATCAGGAAAACTCTTAGGATTCATGATAAGCCAAAGGGGTATAGAAGTCGACCCCTCTAAGTGTCGAGCCATCATAGACATGCCTCCATCCTCCAACTTTACCCAAATCCGAAGCCTCCAAGGTTGACTCCAAGCAATTAGGAGATTCATCTCCAATTTAGCAACAAGATGCAAACCTTTCAATAGGCTTTTTAGAAAAGGGGTTAAAATTGAATGGGATTCCGATTGCCAAAAAGCTCTTGAAAGATTGAATACTTATTTGATAAATCCTTCAATTTTAAAACCTCCAAAGCGGGAAAATCCATTATTGCTTTATATTTCCATTCATGCTAATGCATTGGGTACTTTGCTTGCTCAATATGAGGACGATAGTCTAAGGAGTACGCTATTTACTATATTTCAAAAACTCTATTGGCATATGAAAGAAATTATCAAGCCATGGAGAAAATGTGCTTGGCCTTGGTATGGGCTTGCCAAAAGTTTAGACATTATTTCTTAGATCATGAAATTTGGATAGTGTCTAAGCTTGATCCAATCAAGCACTTGTTTGAAAAACCTATCATAACGGGTAGGCTATGTAAATGGCAGCTCCTCTTAATGGAGTATGATTTAAAGTTTCATCTTTAAAACTCCATTAAAGGACAAGCCCTAGCCGATCATGTGGGTGAATTGCCTCCTGAAGATACATATCCCATACTTGATGAAATGCTCGATAAAAGCATCTTTGCAAATGAATTTCAAAACCATGTTTTAGTAAATTGTTTTAATGAAGATCAAGTATGGAGAATGTACTTTGATGGGGCAAAGAATCAACAAGGGGCAGGTGTGAAAATCATCCTCATATCTCCCGAGAAAGGGGAAATCCCAATTGCAATTTGGTTAGATTTTCCATGCTCAAATAATATGGCTGAATATGAAGCACTCATACAAGGCCTAAAAATTTTGAAAAATCTAGGGGCAGCATGTATTGAAGTCTTTGGAGATTCTATGCTTGTTATAAACCAAGTTTTGAAAATTTGGCAAGTCAAAAATGAAAAACTCATACCCTATATTGAATTGTCCACTCAATTGGTCGATTCCTTCAAGTCATGCACACTCACCCACATAGGTAGAGAGGAGCCCTCTCATCACTAGGGTCATCTCTTAGAGTCGACCCCATTATGAGAACTCGATCCTTAAAAATTTGGCACTGACCCACTCCATCCACCCACGATTTGGAAATTTACCAAAATGACCAAAATCCCATTGAAAAACCTTGGTTTCAAGATATTAAAAACTTTTTAGAAAATAGAGGATTTCTCGAATTTGCTTCTTCTAAGGATAAGGCTTTTATTCAAAAAATTTCAAACCGATATGTGATTTTGGGAGGGATTCTTTACAAAAATAGTTTTACCGGCATCTTATTGAGATGTGTAGACCTTGATGAGGCTAGGACTATAATGCATGAGTTCCACGATGGGGGTTTACACAAAGAAAAAGCAAATTTTGATTCTAGAAGATGCTAACATCTAGTACACTTAATATTTTTCATAGAGGTTTTTGAACAAAATTATATTATCACTATGGCTTCTTTGCTCACTGAAACATGACATATGACAAATAGAAAAAGTAGCTCTGTAAGAATGTAACAATCATAACTCATCATTCTAGAGCGAAAGAACCTTGATGTGTTGCTAGATTTGTCATATGGAAGAATGGCATTTCAAAAACCCTAAGAGTGCATTTTTGTTTCCATTTGATGATACAAACACAAATGGGTTAATTCTTCTCATCTCATTTGGCCAAAGATCTTGCCTAATACCCATTTCTTTGAGACCTTTTCAAAAATTAAAACTACCTTTTGATATTTTAGTCTCATTAAGCAAAGTCTATTGAGCATTGCCACATACAATTTTCTCAATATGCATAATATCTAAATTGTGAAGAAACAACATAGTCCTAGAATAATGAAGTTCAAAACTTTTACTCTTCTTTCTCCATAATTGGCACCCCTTTCATGAAGATTAAGACTCCTCAACAAAAACAACTAATAGTGGTTTTCTCTCAATATCTTGTTGGTCTTGTGTACCTCTTATATTTTAAGGATAAGGCATCATTCTCAATATTTTAAAATTAATTGTTTTAAGATTCTTTTGGTAAAATTTAAATATTTTAAAAAGATAATGGGATGCTTACACATGCCTCTCTTTATCATCAATCAAGAGCATTATGAACTTGAGATGCTCTATATATATCGTAGAAGAAATAAATGTACCATTATATTTTTGCACTTTCATTTAATACACATGAGTGGATTAAGTGTAAAGTGATTCAAATCTCTACTGTCGATGTTAAAAAATTGAATGGTAGAAATATTGGTGCGAGATTATGCACAAAGATGCATTATAAAGTTAAGATGTCCTCTCTCTAGAGAGAAATGGGAGCAGCTGGACTCCCTTTGGTGCCAAACTTTGCCAAACAATTTTTAGTGTCTATAAAATCACACATACAATATAGATAGATTTTGAAAAAAATGAAATAGCGTGATTTTGCTATAGTGCCTTTCTCTCTCAAGTCTTTCACTTCCCTCCTTTTTGCTTCGCGCTCTATACGCAAAGTTTGCTTTCAATGAAGAATTAAGACCTGTGATATGGTATTGAGATGGTTTATTTTTATCTGAAGAGATTTTATGATGCAACTAATACGATGGCGACAAGTTGCATTCAACAATCAAAAGCTTATGAGCTGTATCAAATCTTCATTTCTTCATCATGACACAGTTGAAAATTCCTTAATATTGCCAAATAGTCAAACCACGAATCATGTTCCACATACTTGGACAATGTGAGTACAAACCAGAACCTTTTAGACTGAGGAAATACGCATCAAAACAAAGAGTCATTCAGAAGTTTTGTTAGTGGTATAGTAGACAAAAACAAGAAATGTGTTGCACAGGTTTTCATCAAGGAAATACTGTCAATGATGCATTAGTGAGGAGCAAAGTGCCTTCTCCAGTGGCCTCCGAAGAAGAATGCGATGCCACTATAGTTGCCATCAGATGTAGTCTTTGTACTCGTGGACCGTCATTTTTGCTTCGATTTCTTCAGTTGTTGTGGCCGATTTCATTTTCCAGGTCGGAGGAGCAAGAGGTGCATTCGTTGGGAGAGGAACTGCACTACTTTCTAGCATGACAAGAATCTCAGACATTTTTGGCCTTCTTGATGTGTCCTCTGGAACACATAAGAGCCCAATAAGGATACATCTTAGTATCTCAATGGTATCGCATGCTCCAATTATAGATGGATCTATTATTTTCTCAGTGTTATTCTGTTCCCAAAGCTTCCACGTCTGCACGATAAAAATTATCCTATTTAGATTAGTCAAAGAACCCTCGTTCAGCATATCTATCACCTCCCTATAATTTCCTCGAAACATGGTGTCATAGAAAGTTCCTTTCTTTACTTAAATTCAAAACTTTATTGTAGGAAAATTTTTATGTCGACCATGTAATTATAGATTTAATGTATTTGAAAATATTTTTGATGCATGCAATTACTTACATAAACGAAGTCTAAGATACAAATTAATGAATGTATTACTGTTCATAATTAAGAAGTTCTTCAAGGGAAAAAATAAGACCATGGAACACAAATATTGCAAGTGTAAGTGTTCTTTATTTTTGCAATGAGTGAAGCAGCATACAACATTACACGCATACATGTGGGGGTACAACAAACCAGATGACGACTTAAGATCCTAGAAAGCTATTGATGCTAGGTGATTGTTATACACCTTTGCTTTATCCGATGCTAGGTGATTGTTATACCTCTGCTTTATCCACAAACACGTGTATGTACACACAAACGGTTCAAAAAGACACAACCTTCGTAAAAAGTGAGACATGCTATTACAAACACATGCCTGCACACATTACACAAACACACAGAGAAAATAGATTTTGTAGGAAGAGTATCAGAAGATTCAGAACCTCTACTAGAAGGATCATAAATAAATGTAGATCAAGATTAATATATTTGTATCCAAAGAAAAGGCATCTTTTTTTATATGTCAATTTTCATGTATTGGTGTCATGTTAGGCAATTTTCTTATGAGGTATGAAACTTCATTTTAAATTTTCAGTTAGATCACTATTTTGCATATTGATCCCTCACAGACACACAATGAACCCAATCAATACCAGAAATTGTTGCAGACTGCTTGCAACTTGGCATAGCTGAATAGGAGGAAGACTGAGGTCACCGAAGAACCTAATAGGAACCATATCATTAAGAATGTATTTTGATTCATCAGGAGGAAACAAAGAAAGCATCTTGCTTGCACAGCTGTGGAGTCATATGCCTCTCATAAACGCTCATGCCCCTTATAGAAGCATAAGCTCTATGAAAAAGGAGCTGTGGTCTCATTGCTTTCATGGGAGGCTTAAGCCAGCGATCTAATTGTCTAGGGAACTTAAACTGTACGTTTAACACCTCTGACATTGGCAATCGTGCATTTAACAAGCCCAACACCACCCTCCAGAACATGAAATTAGATATCTGTGGTCATGTAGCTAGTTCACATTTTCTGGTTTGTGCGTCATGAGTGAGGGACATTTTAGTCTTTATTTCTATGAGACTGATAAGAGTTGACCCCTCTTAAGTTTAACCCCAATGAACTCTAATAAGACTTTTACAACTCTGTCATGTCGCTCCATCTATTTAGCAGCAACTGCAATAAAAGAAGCAAGAACCGGCTTACATAATGTTGTTAATATTGGACAAGGAAACATCAACACAGTAGCTATGTAGTTAATAGAGAGCTATAGCGACCACTATAGTGTTTTACAAGACCAAAGTGTGCAAGTCGTAGCGGGCGACCCACCTGGCTGTTATTAGTGGCGTGAACATTGTTATAGTGGTATGCTATAACGGTATAGCAGTTCACTGGGTGGGTCGATCCAATATACATTGAATCGATCTAACCCAAACTTAATATAAGTCACTCTCTAGTGCGTGGCCCTGTTCCTCCTCTCTCTGCCAACGACCACCACCAGCTTTGCCGCCCTATGCCTTCCTCATAAGTTGTTCTCTCTCTTTCTCTCTTCTCCACCGTTATGTGTTAAGTAACGTACTTCCTAGTTATCCACTTGATTTGAAATTCAGACTTGAGTTGGAACTTGAATGCCTATCTGAATCCGGCTTTGATCGATCGGATTTATTGATTTAGTTACTAAATGGGTTCGGGCCAGTAAGATATCCGAGTTCGAACCAATCCAATTGATTCATCCAAGATAGAAGCCCGATGGTTTGCCACTCCTTTCTTTCTCTCTGGCTCGCTTGCTCGGCCGGAGGTCCACCGATTCTCGGTCGAGACACCAGGCGGCTTTTCAATGGCTCGAGTGGCCATCGCGAGAGCTCTCCCTATGGCTGCTAGGTTGCCGAACGCTAGCCTCCGGCTGCTCGATCGCCTGAGCTCCGCCTCATTTGGGGAGTCCTCTTCCCTCTCGCCGGAGTCCGTTCGTTTCCGGACGTTTTTCACCTGCCGGAACTCGCCGCCGTCTTTTCTCAGGATGCTGTCTCCCGGTTGGCCCGTTTCCTCTGTCCGAGGCTTCCGGAAGACACGGAGAAGGCCGCTCGCGAGGAAGAACATGGCCAAAGAGAGGCAGTTGGAGCTCGACGTGAAGATCTGCCTGGAGGAAGAGTTGCCCGACGACCCCGAAGTTCTGGTAATTGAAATCCCATTGTTCTTTTTCCAATGCCACCTTTCATTTCCATTTGCTGATTGGAGTTTGGATTTGGTTAGAATTTTTTTTCTTTTTCTTTGGTTACAAAAGGAGGGCGAAGCCTAATACACTCACACAAACATGCACCCCGGGTAAATCGAACTCCCCACCTGCAGTGAGGGAGTTAGAGATAGTTAGTTTTTAGTTCGTGCCAGTTATGACAAGATAGTTTTTTTTTGTAGAGAATCATTTCCTTTGACAATTGGAGATTAGGTTTGGTTGTAGTTTGAGGTTTCATGCCAGTTAATCTGAGTTTTGTCTTTAATTATGATGCTAGGGTAGGATTGTGTCTATCGTGTTTTGGAAGAATGATGTTGTTTTGAGGGTCGGTTTGGTTACAATTTGAACTTTTATGCCATTTTAAAACGAAAATTTTCCGAGCCGCTGGTTCAAGCACTAGGCCCGGATTCTTTCACAACGTATTGCATGGATGATGCTGTTTGATGCTTGGCTCTGTGTGCATGTCCTTACTACCTATGCTTGTTTTGGAGCGGTTTGGTGTTTTTTATTTAAATCAAGTGAATCATATGTGTACAAGTGCGTATAGAGGTCCCAATGTCGCTGATTGTGTGGCCCAAGTTTCCTCGTTAAAGGGATGCTCGATTCTGGAATAGATTATGTTTGTGTATAATCACGTGAACAAGTTCATGTTTCTTCAATGTTAGTATTCTAATAGTCCAAGATTGGGTAGCATATTCTAGAAATATTGACTTGAAAGTACAAAGTGGTAAAAATACCAAAAACGGAAAAGTAGAATATCATGTTTAAATTCTAAAAGCAAATGCCTAATGAATATGATGAAATCATTGCCATATCATCATGGCATTGTTTAACACACGATAACAATTGTTGAAACTTTTATTTTACATATTTGTTACCAATACTTGGTTACCTTTTGTCTTCCTTGGAGATGAAAGCTTAAGTATCCTCTCAAAAACAAAAAGAGAATGATTGAAAGTGGTGTGATATATTAAGATGTTATTTTCAGCTTGTAAGTACTTACTGCCTTGCCACTTATCTGACGGTGAAACCAGCAACTATGACTAAAATCCGTGAAAGGAACAATCCAAATGTTAAGCATAGGCCTTCAGTGAACATTGACTCAATTAAACTTATATTGGTGGAGACCATGTGCCATGTGGTTGGAAATAGATCATGTTGTGGCTGCATGAAAATGCATCCCTTTTAGTTGATATTTGTCTTTGCTAGGTTTTTGTGTGAAATGGTACAAAATCTCCCAAGGAAAAGTTGCAAATGGCAAGTTGGATGACTTGATAAAATAGCTTATTCTCAGGCTAATAAATTTCAAAAGTTTAAGCATCAGTTTCAAATGGCTTGTAATTGAGCCATTAGTTATTGAGGTTCCACCAATTTACTCTTTTGATGCTTAACATTACATACATGGACTTGAAAAGTAATGTTTATTGGATCAGATTTACAAATCACATGACAAAATATATACAAGACTAGACTTTCCATTCAAAACTTGATTAGGGAATGGAATAAACTCTTTGTTCCCAATTTGTTTGTAGAAAATAAACTACTATCTGTACTTCTGTCAATTGTCAGCAAAAAAAGGGTTCTTCAATTACAATGAATTTGAATTTGGATTCTGTTTCATTCATAAATACTCACTGATTTTGAACTTTTGTTTCTTGGAGTAGAATACTTTTGTTCCCTATTACTTATTGGTGAAGGACTTTTTTTACTGAATTCACATTTCAGAACATAGCAGAAATTCTTCGACTTAATGCTCCTATGGCAATGAAGATAGTGTTTGATGGACTGAAGGATTCAGATTATAAAACAAGGGACAGAGCCGTAGATGATGTTGGCAAGTTTGACAAGGTTGAGTTGTCCGTAATGCTGTGTAATGATGATTTTATTCAGAAACTCAATAAAGATTGGAGAGATGAGGACCATGCCACTGATGTGCTCTCGATGTCACAGCATATTCCTGGAATTGATCTACCTATTGTAAGAACACTTGACACACTTAAAAGTTTTTACTTTGTAATTTTCTGTTGAATGTTGTAATCTAAGAATGGGTAAATTATTGAATGGTGGTAACGCTAATTTCTTAGCTGATATATTTCTGCAGCTTATGTTAGGTGACATTGTGATTTCTGTTGAGACTGCTGCAAGGCAAGCCGAGGAAAGAGGGCATTCACTTCTTGATGAAATACGCATATTACTGGTTGGCCTAGTCTCCTTCCCATTCACTTGATGCATGCACATTTTGGTTTGTGATATATCACCATGAAGCTATATTATGCTTGTGATGTGCTGAATCTTTTGTTACTATATTTTGTTTGTTATGCTTAATGAAATTATAAATATGGCAATGCTGTGAGTGTCTGAGCAAGTGAAAGTCATGAGTTCTCATCTGATTCATGCCAGAAGATGTTCGTTCTGAGGCGCAACAACTGAGCTATTTATAATTTTAATACCTTTTTTATTAGGAACTGCTTTCTAGAGCCTACTTTTATGTCAAAATATCACATCTTCATATGATTATGAATGCTTATAACAGTACAACAATAGATGCTTTTGCCTCTATTTCTTTTGATGATAAAAGGCCAAGGAATGCAGTTAGTCATGAAGTAAGAAAAAGAAAAACATGATCTTTGATCACTTCTTGGAATAGCTGCATGATAGATTCTAGATGCAACCTCTTCTTTCAAGATTAATAATGCATACTGAACTCAGACAAACTTGTTATCACATGAATTTTGTTGAATGACAAATGCAGATACTAAGATTCCAATTAGTATGAAAGAATTGCTGAGAAACCCATGCTGAAAGTCTGGCAATAATCCAAAACAGCTACATATATGAGTTACTTGTTATCAAATAATGTGATCAACGACATTTTCCAAATAGAGAAGATAAACCAGATAAAAGATCAAAACACATACAGAGAAAGGTGAAGTTAGGGTTATGGTGTTGGTCTTCTCAACACAGGATTGGCTGCACCAGTAAGTTGTTTTACTGGGTTTCTGCCATGTCAACATGCAACACAATTATCCATACTTATTTGTTTCCTTATTTACCAACTTATTTGCTATAATTAACATAGTAGGTTTCTGTTAGCATCTAAACGCTAGAACTTGTCTTCAAGGGCAAGCAGTTTAGGCCTTTCTCAACTTTGTCGTGCATGGTCAGAAACTAAACCCTACAGCAATAGGATTAGTGGTACAAGACAGCTGAGCTGCTTGTGAATTACTTTAAATCGACTGGACAATGGCTCGTCTTGACCTTGCTGGATTTTATGTTCTTGATCTTGCATAATTATAACCATCATGGAACATGTGCAGGTCCATGGTTTGCTGCATCTGTTAGGATTTGATCATGAAATAAGTGATGAGGCTGAAGCTGAAATGGAAAAGGAGGAAGAGGTTGTTTTGAAGAGCCTTGGCTGGAAGGGGAAAGGTCTGATTAGTAGTGCTTATAATGCAATAGCAGATGAAAACCGGCCAGTGGATAATTCAGAGAGTATTGCCATTAACTTTTCCTCTATGTCAAATTCAATCTTGACCTTTTGGCATTAAGCAAGATAGACATGTGCAGTTCCAAGTGAATTTGCAGTTTGAGAACCTGTGCAGGTAAAATTGTGAAGGAGGTGAAAAAAGAACGCAGCCTTCGTTTTTACAAGCCCAAGTTCAAGTACATTTTCTGTGACATGGATGGTAAGCTCAGATTGCGTATGCTCATGTATTAGCATTGTTTCAGTGCTGAATTCATATTTTTTGCTTTCTGTAGGAACATTGCTTAATAGCAAAAGTCAAATTACTCAAAGAAATGCTGAGGCTTTGAGGGAGGCAACTTCTAGGGGTGTAAAGGTAGTGATTGCCACTGGAAAGGTTAGTTCTCACAATTTCTTTTTCTTATGTCTCTGGGTTGTTCTATTGGTTGTAATTCTCAATGTTGTCAGCAAATTTGTGGTTCTGTATAACAAACTTCTCATCGTGACAATCATGTGTTGCGAAGTACAACAGCAAATCTTTTACAAGTTCTGTTCACTTTGTTTTGTGATTTCTTGACAGACTCGACCTGCAGTTATAAGTGCTCTCAAAACTGTAGATTTAGCAGGGAAGAATGGAGTTGCTTCTGAATTCTCGCCAGGTGTTTTCTTGCAGGTTCCATTTTCCACTGGCAGTGCTTATTTCTTAGCTTCTTGTGTTACAGTCTCAGAAAGATTCTATAGGTAGAGATAGCCTTGCGAAAGAAGCCTCCTTACCTTAGCTACTCTAAGGTAGAAAGTGGAGCCTTCCGAAACAATCCTCCACTGCTATATTTCTATTAATAGTAGTCACCATGGTGTTGCGAAACAAGCCTCCTTACCTTACGATAAGGCTACCGGTTACCTTCTAGTAGTGGTAGCCTTACTGTAGGGTAGAGGCAACCTTGCGAAACAGGCCTCTTTACCTCTGACCTTCTTCTACCTTATATTTGCATGCTTATGCTTTAAGTATTTAAGAATTCTTTTCAATCACCTTTTGGCCTCTTTTAAATAAACGTGTTTTCAGAGATTCCTTGAACATCATTGCCATACTTCCTGTGCCAATCTTCTTAGGTTTGTTGAAATTTTAAGTTTTGGATATGAATTTGATTCTTATGATTTAGAGGTTGTCTTGTTCTTGTCTATACGGACATTCCAAAAGTGTCCAAGAAGGGTCTTAAGAGTGTTAAAAAAAACTATCAAAAAGCATGCTTAAGTGCTTGCTTAACCAGCCTAGTGCCAGCAGCCGAACCAACATGGAGCATGTAAAGGTGGGCATTTAAGATGTTTTACCACTTCATGTTACGCAAGTAGCCAGCTAAATAACCTAAAAGTGGAATCTTGAGTGTACTATGAATAGTTTTTTACCCATGTGGAGAGTCTTAAGTCTTCATACTGTCTCTTTCTTCATTTTCTCTTATTTTCTTATTTTCCCATGTTACTCTTTTTCTTCTTCCACGTCCTGCTCCTCTCCCTCCTTTCCATTCTTCTTCTCTCACTTTTTCCTTGTGCGCTATGTGTTGCTTCTCAAATTTGACACTTTATATGTTTCTAATGGTGTTGTCATTTATAGTCGTCCCTATAGGCTGACTAACCTCCAGTGATGTGGATGTTGCGATACACTAAAATTATAAACTAAAAAATGCATAGCAATTAACAACTAATTCTGAAAAGCAGTATGTATCAATTCAATGCATTTCATGAATAAAAATCAATTTGAAAGAGAAAATGGTAAACATATGTAACATTCTTATGAAACTTAAGTCATCTTCTAATATAGTAATTCTAAATATTGTATAAAACTTAAATGTATGAACGTATCTTATATTAATTAAATAGAGTGCAGCATTACAAGCTTAAAACTTGTCGCAATATATGAAATTCTAAGAAAGCAGGAAAAGGATATAGAAATAAAAAGAAAAAAGAGTGGATATTGTTAGAGAGAGAGGATGATGAAAAAGACACAGGAAAGGGAAGTGTATAACCTCCCTAGGGCCGCATAACATGGCTATCGGACCCAGCACATATGCCACATTCTATTTATGGAATATATGTCACATTATCTTTTTAACCTTATAACTTACCTAAATAGTCCACTTAGATGTGTTGGGTCTGCTCTCAATACTCAAAGTGATGCAGGTTCATATGTGTATATGCATGCATTTGACAACATAGGTAACTTTTCCTTATCTTTTTCCTCCTCAATTTTCTTTTTCTTTATTCTTCCTTTCCTTTTTCTTTATCTTGATTTCATTCTTCCTCTTTCTTTTGATCCTTTTTTCCTCTTTTTGTATTGCATGTATTTCAGTCATTGCCTTGATTTGTTTATATACAATAAATGTGTATTTTACACATCATTTTTAAAATTTTCTCACTTAATTATCTTTCTTATATATAATTTTAGTGCTATTATACTACATAGACTACATAACCATTGGTTAGCATTTGTTGACACAAAGCTGATCCCACATACGGTGGGGACCTCTTCAGCAGAGTTTAAGCACTTAGGAGGTCAGGTACATAGAGTTTTTTGATAACATAGAGCAAACCCCACTTAGCATGTGAAGGGACTTTGTGTTTTGGTTTTGGATTGCATAATCAAAATTATGATCACACAAGCCAAGCTTGACTTGTTCAAGTTCATTTGTTCACATTATCTCACCCATTAATTGGGATTTCTTCTTGTATGATTCAATGCAATGGAAAAAAATTATGACTATAATGTTGACATCAAGGTAAAATTATTCAAGCGTAAAAAAGATTGACCAATAAGAATTTAACCATTTTAAAGAAGATTCAAGCTTAACTGCTGAAGTTATCTGCCGAATTTGAAAATCTAAACAGTTTTACTAGTTTGAGCCCTAACTTCTAGTTAAAATCTTGGCTTGCTCTGCACCTACACCCTAAAGTTTTGTGTATGACATCTATGCGTAGACGAGTGGCTTGATCTTGTACTGGTTCAATGCATGAGGCATCAACACTTCCATGCAAATGGTAGTTACCTTAATTCACCATTAAGACTGTTCGTATACTGTTCTTCACATTGATTTTATATTTTTCTGAAAGAAGAAAGATATTTCACTTTTTTGTTCTTCATGATAAATGTAGGGTTTGCTAGTTTATGGAATACAAGGTCGTGAAATTTATAGAAGAAATCTGGATCCAGATGTTTGCAGAGAGGTAAAATTGTAGACTAAAATTAATCTTGACTTTTATTTATTTATTTTATTGTAGCTTTTTTATCTAAACCAGGAGAAATAGAAAATATACAATTTATGATAAGAGAAATGGTTTTTGGTGGAATGTGAACCATGTGGATCTTGCTAAATGCTAAATAAAGGAAAAATTTTATGAGACAATTTTATCTGTTTCTTATCAATATTATTTTACGCATAATAAGTGTTCATACTTGAGGTCTTTGAGGCTGTCAGTTGTATCAGATGGTTAACAATGAGTATGCCTTTCTAGGATTCTCAAATTCTATAAAATCCTTGAATATTAATATATGTAGTCATACACGGGCACACTCATCAAAAAAGGGATACGGTGACACATAACAAATTTGTTCTCCCATTGAAACCATTCTGAAATGTTTCAATCACCAATTAGCAGTTGAACTTGTAGTTTCTTACTGGGCAGAAACTGTTCCATATGCTTGTCTGCGTATCACTGTCAGTGTGACAATTCTATTCCTCTGTGGGTTTAGGAGTTATTCCATCTGGGAGCTGAGTTTGAGTGGGAATCACTGCGAAAACCACATTATTGATTCCATCCCCTTTTTGGAAAGGCATATTTGAAAAATTACATGTTTATGCGTGTAGATCTGGGAGCCTGAATCCATGCCTTTAATGGAGGAAAGTTTTCCTATGCAACTCCATTCACTTCTCACCACCAAACTGCATTTTCTGCTATTAATGCAAGGATTCAGCGACGAGTTCCAATAATTACCGAATTTGACAAATCCCTGAATTACAAGTTCCTCAATTCACCAAATGTGGGGTTTAGTCTTTTAGAACTCATCTCTGACTGCAAATCGTTAGTGTTAGGCCAAAGTTTACACATTGCTCCATCTTATGTCCTACATTCCTCATCATCACTTGCTTAGAAATCAATATTGTCCTCCATAGACGATCTCAGAGATCTTAGTTACAGAATGAATTCATGAATATGTGGGCCATATCCTTGATGTTTTGTTCTCAAGAAACTGTACTTCTGTGTCTGATCTTATTTTTTCTGCACAGAAATGTTCTATGCACTTTATTTATATTATCACATGCTAAACCTGTTCTTTAATTTCCACAACTATTTTGCAGGCCTTTTTGTATTCATTGGAGCATAATATACCTCTTATTGGGTTTAGTCAAGATCGATGTGTGACTCTGTTCGATGATCCTCTGATTGAATCACTCCATACTGTGTATTTCGAGCCAAAGGTAATCGGGCCTGTGAATATACCACTTGAGAGTGAGTTACCTTATTTCAGTTTACTGTTTGTTTTTCTTGATGTAAATCTTTTCTTCCTGCAGGCCGAGGTCATGCCCTCAGTGGAGCATCTTTTGGCAGCTGTAGATATTCAGGTAAACAAGCCAAAGCTTAAATCATTTTCATATTCTTGTTTTTTTGTGTTTGTTCTAACACTTAAATAAAACCTATTGCATAATACATCTGTTGTTTTAAATTATAAGCAACTGGAAGAAACACTTGGTGGGCAATGAATCTAGATACAAGTGGTTTCCTCTAAACTCCATCTTTCTGATCTCTTTATGGTATTTCTTGAAGGTGATTCATCTTTCTCAGTCAATCTATGATGAGTTACTTTTCATGTCTGTCTGAGCGTAACATTATTGCAATGGTTGCCGACATGTTTGGTATTTAGCTAGCTGCAAAATTTCTTCTCTTAGAACTCTCAATGAGTTTTCCTTGCAATTAAGACCTGAATCTACCTGTTGTTTACCTTCTCTGAGAACTCTCAGTTGTTAAAGATGGCTATAGTTCTCAATTCTGATTCAGGAATGACGGCAAACTCTCATCACAACCATCAAGATCGATCCAAGATCCATACATCCGACATGTTTACCTTCAACATGATCTCGAGTTCGAAATATATTCAACCTTCTAACTGCCATTCCAAGCACCTGAATGCGTGTATTTGTTCTCACTGGCTAAATAAGATGGCCATAGTTCTCAATAAACATGTGGGATGACCAAAAATCATAAATGGATATTCCTGACATCATGCATGGCTGTTACATGACCGAATGATCTAATGCATCACAAGGCATTTGATTTTTCTGAAAGTAAGTCAAAAGATGAGGAACTGATGCATCCTGGGAAGGTCCACATAAGTAAGATACAGATTTATTTTGGGAGGTTCCTTGAAGCAGAGCCTTCCCATACATGTGCAGGGCTTATGAGACATCAATTCAGATGTAATGTTATCCCTGTTTATTGATTGCAGAAATTGCTTTTCTACGGCACTGCAGAGAGCGTCAGTAGTACATTGCGACCACATTGGTCGGAGGCAGTACAAGAACGGGCTCGTGTTGTTCAGGCACAAGCTGATATGCTGGAAATTGTTCCACCAGGGACCTCAAAGGGTGAGGGAGTAAGCATGCTGCTGAGCCATCTCGGTGCTACAGAAAATGAGGTAAGAGAAATCAAAGAGGTCTATACCCGTCCAGTTTTTGTTTATGCTGTTGAATCTAGTGTACAGAAAACGAGGTAAGATAAATCAAAGAGGTTTATACCCATCTGGTTTTTGTTTATGCTGTTGAATCTACTGTTAAAGATTTTGTTCACCTGGAATGGAGAGAGCAAATATTACCCACTTTTAAAATGTTTTTCTACCCATTTAGAGTTAGAAGCATGCAAATAACTCAATAGATTTCCTGATATCGCACCTTCATCAAAATTTGTGGAATGTCTCCAAGAATGGAGAGAGCAATTAGCAAGCAGAGATTGACTATTGAAATCAGAGAAAAGTATCCTTCTCAGAGTTTTTCATTACAAGAGAAAAACAATGAAATTTTGAGTAAGAAAAAAAAAGGAGAATCGCATGAAAGGCAATTGGCACTTTTGAAGGAAATGGATTAAACATCAAGATGTGTATCAGTATAGGAACAAAAAAGTGAAAACACCTTAAAATATCTGGAACTCATCCTTCAGTTTGACACCTCAAAGCCACATCACTCTTGGCTAGGCACTACTCTTCGTATTGCTGATAAAACTAACATTTTGCAAGCTCTATGCCATAATACCGTACATCTACATCTACATCATCCACTACCATATATATATATATATATATATATATGTAGCTATGAGTTCCATTATGTTTTTCCTTATTTAGATGTATTGGTTTAAACTCTCTCTCCCTCTCTCTCTCTCTCTCACACACACACACACGTTGCTTGGTTGTGTATTACATGCCCTTAAAAGTTCATTCTGTAACCAAAACCTAGGACAAGCCTTCCTACTCTAAGTTGAGTCGGCCATTATTATAATCCAGGTTACCATTTTATTCACTCTTGATGACAGCCGCTTAAATAGAAAAGAGAAAGATCATGTTTCTTTACAATAGATGATCTTTCCCCTCTTTCCTGCCGCCTGCTTTCTGCTTTTAATCACTTCTCACTGCCTTTGTTTATTTATATCCATTCATTGTTCTCTCTTGACCGGTTTTCGTATGTCAAGGTCATGGCCATAGGTGACGGTGAAAATGATATTGAGATGCTGAAACTTGCTTCTCTGGGGGTTGTGCTTGAAAATGGTGTGGAGAAGGCGAAGACAGTTGCAGATGTTACAGCTGCTAGTAACGATGATGACGGAGTGGCAAATGCAATTTACCGATATGCTTTCTGATGTCAGAGTCCAGAGAAAAGCAGACTGCATTGTGGGACTCCCAAGATTCATTGCAAGGTCTACAGCAATCCCCAGGCCGACACTCTTCCTGAATCTAAATTTGTTATTGATTAAATTTCTTAATTTATTTCACAGAAAGAAACAATGCAATAGAAATTTTTTAAATCGAGTGTGCTCATGTGTGTGAGCCATTCAGGTTCTCCGGAAAAGCTGCAAAATCCTCGAAACTCCTTTTTAAGAAATCTGCTAGACACATCTGATTCCAGATCTCCAAATTTTTAAATTGCCATTCACTACTCATAAGATGCAAGATTTGCATTTTTGTTCATGGAAGAGGTGTGAGAGGGAACGTAACTTACCTTCAACGTCAATCTCTTATTTGGATATCATATTTTATGATCGTTACAATTGTCATCCTTTCAAATTCTCTGTTTTGTTCAAAGACTTGTTCAGCTTTCTTAGCACTATAATCATTAAAGCACATATTGTTTGCCCTTAAGCTACTCTCTGCTGGTCTATGGGGATGATGACTTGCATAAGACAAGACCCTTCAAGTTTGAGGAGGCAGCCCATGCGGCCAGTTCGGGCATAGCCGTAGCTTGGGGGTTGAGTCACAGATAAAAGCAAGGCCCTTACGAGAGAACTAGAAAGGAATACAAAATAAATAAGTAGATTGTGAATGTTGAGTATCGTAGTTGCAGTGGTCGGCAGTCTTACACGGAACACAAAAGTGAACAGCTCAAGGAAGATTTGAAGCAATTGGAGATCCACAAAATCTTCTACCTGGGGCATGAAGTCCAGGCTCTAAGTACAAAACTTATAATCATAATTATACAAAAGATCGATTTCAGGCAGATCAGAGACCTTTTAAGTGACGGTTAATAGCTCTTGTGCACGTGGAAGGGTAAATTATGTAGTGAATGACACTTTAAACTGTGCAATACATTTTCTGTTAACTTTCTGAAGTTCGAAGGTGATAGACGCTCCATCTTGGTTCCATGTAGATCAGCCACTGATATTGTGTCGTATCTCATACCTTGGTGGTCATCTGCCTGAGATATAGCTTCCACGCGCGCAAAATAGCATTTTGGATAGATATCAAGCAGGACACTGAAGTACATATTAAGATTCATAATGCCATTATATGTTATACCGATCTTCCATATGATATACATTTTGCCAAGCTTTCACATAACAAATGATATGGCTCTTTCCATCTTCAAGGAAGCAGATTCATATGCATCGCGCACAACTTATACACGCTCGGTTTGCTGCTCGCATTGAACTTGACATCTCATGATATTTGTAGCAAGAAAGATGGTCATAAGCATTCTACTGCACCACAATCTCCAAACCTGCCTCTGAGATACGACCATTTTCCGGGGCACAGCTTTCTGGTCTAAGTTTTGCTGTTAACAGCTTGGTTTCTGCAAGAAGCAGGCAGGAGAGATTAGCAAGCTCAGCTGAAGCCCGAACAATCCGCATGACGCTTCTTGCAGCAGCTACCTGCACCTCGCATGCTGTGCTCAGTGCTTTCCAAGCCTTTGGGGTGCTACCACCTTCAAGATCTTCTGCTGTTATGAGGACGATGGAGTTCTCTTCATGATCATCAGGAGAAGCAGTTTGGAGCGATATTACTAAGGGTGGTCTCAGTCTCCGCCTCCAGTATTCTTGAATGGCCTGGAAGCACATTCATCACGTGAATTGTTAGTAATCAAATATTAACTGATGTTTTAATTAAAACATATTTTTAGAGGAAAAGCAATGATGAGCCCAAAACCCGTTGGCTGCTGAATTGCTGGAAGCTCTGCACGGGTTCCGACATCAAAAGCCAGTCCCAGTTTCATGACCATGTTGATTACATTTGCAAAGTCAGCTTTCAAACAAAAAGATAATATAAAAGAGCTTGTATTCATTTGGACATGAACCTATCACAACAACTTAGCTCATATATATCAATCTTCAGAATAATTAACGCCGTATGGAAAGGAAGAAGCTTGCTAGTGAATTTCACGTCCTTACTGGTGTATGTGTGACAGAGAGAGAGGGGGGGAGAGAGAGAGAAAGAGAGAGTTGCCAGAAACATAGTTCTGTACTTCGGTTACTGCTTTCGCTCTGAGTAAAGCATTTATTTACCTGCCACTGAGGTCGAGCTAATAGAACTCGTGGTCTAGTTGAACGCACGTATGCAAGCGCAATATCAGGTGTCATATGCTTATAGTTCATTTGTTACAGTATCACTCGGGTTAGTTGTTTGCTTTGCTTTGGCAGGATAAAGGGGAATGGACAATTTGTACACCCGACTAATGAAATGACCGTACCAGATAGCAAAGAACAATAGTCGTGCTCCTTCCTCGCCCAGCTTCACTGTACATATGTGGTCATTCCGCGTGATGCATTACCTTTAAGTAAGAGACAGGAAACTTGATCAGCCAACTCTAGAAGAGAGAACCTCATTGAAGAAGAAACAAAACATTGGCTCTGTGTGTATACGTGTGCATGGTCATCTCTCTTATATCAGACAAGGGGAGCGTTCATGACCAGATACTTTGACCTCATGTGTATACTCCATTTGTGCAACGAGGTGGTCCACAGGCCAGCCTATCTCATTTTTCTACGGATACAACTTTAAATTCCAAATAAGAACCAAGGTCTTCACAGGCTTGATTTGCACTCAGTGGCCGCTTTTTAATGTGAGACAACTTTAGACTCCATGTAATCTCAAGGACAGTGGAAGGTGCGGTGTCATGTTCCCCACTGTCCCTCCATTCAAATGCACTAAAAGGTAGGTGCTTAGCACCACCATGTTGTTGCTTAGAGCAGTAGCAACACTATGTTATCCTATTCCTAAGTCAATGTAACATCATGCCTAAAAGGGAGCTGGTCATGGTGACTCTTAGCTTGGGAAGCATTCGCATTGAACCTCTCCTGATTTAGCGTCTTCTCATGTAAAAGAAGGAAAGCATGCCCATGTGCTCGGTACTTGATCGGTTTAGCATTACAAGGGCCAACCAGACAGCTGTCGTTCTATACACTCGTAGCCACAACAGCCATCGGTTATTTTTTAGGGGGACAATCTTAATGGATAAGATTCTTGTTGGTAAACTCCAAAACCATGGAATTTTCAACCTTGCATATCTGTAAAAGCTTTTGCAGCTTTTGATCGGCAGGCCCTCCCGAAGAATGCTTGAAGTATGGAAAAATGAAGCAAATGGAGAAAGAAGGGAAAAAGAAATTTTTCTTGCAGTCATTTGTGAGAATTCACATTTCTCAGAATGGCATCTTCCACAGAACCGAGCACAAAATCCACCAAAAATAGGCCCCAATCCAACACCAGGCACCATCACCACCATGGAGCCACAACTCAAAATGCTCCATCCTTGGCCGGGAGGTTTTGAGTAACCTAAAGGAATAACTTTCTATGCACTTCTTGGCTCAGGTCGAGTGCATAAAAGAATAAAAGAAACTAACTTACTATGAATGAATGAATACAGCCCGACAAATATGATGGAGCAAACAGAATCTCTTGTTGGGATCTCGAGATGATTGATACCATGGTCCTGAAAAGCGACCGTCTCAGTACAAACAGTATCAGCAAAATCATAGCTGAATACTTACAGTGAGGCTACTAAAGACCACACGGGATGACATTGGATACAAACAAATGAAACCGGGAAGTGAGAGAACATAGAAAAGTCTATGAGAGGTAAACGACTTGCTTCAATGAAACTAGGAATGGTAATGCAACGGCATTCAATTTCAAGTTTTACATGTTAAGTGGCGTAGAACCTGCATGTAATAATTCTTAGTTTCCCAATTTATATGAGAAAAGGAAACTTGAGCAACTACAGCTATAACAGAGCAAATTACTAACGTTGCAGGAGCTCATAACTAAACTATGCACAAAGGAAAACTTGAAATTCCAACTGGTTCCCTTCCAAGGTTTCACATTTGACTGTCAGGTTGGACTCAAGGGATGGACAACTTTTCTGAGGTTCCAGATAATGCTTTATAAGCCAAGAACCAGATCTTCTTTTTCTCATTGAGTATCAAGATGATAAGTTGGAAAAGAAATGATAGTGCTTGAGCAAAGTGCTGAAAACTGCGCCAACATCTTCAAGTGAAAATTATGGATGGATGCATTAGAAAATACCGAGTACCGGGAAAGAGATTGGACAAGGCAAAGTAAACTTGCTGGGGAAAACATTGCATGAACAAGTTGTATCAGAAGATAGAAGTGCATAGAATTATTGGGAAATCATGGTACCCTTCATGAAGAACTAAAAAGGAAACTTTGACATACAGAAATTGCCAATTCAATCTTTTCCAAAAGCTAAAATGGTAATCCTCATTTGACAAACAAAATTCAATATACAGCAGGAGTGATGATCTCTTGGGCAAATGCCATAAATCAGTGAATGTAAGAAGAAGACACCATACCATCAATGCAGTTAACTTGCCTAACTGAAGGACCTCAATCAAGAACTAATAACCAAAACATAGCCACAACAGGGTGTCGGTGCTCTGGCAGTTCTGAGAAGTGAAATAAAGCTGATTGTGATTTTATGGAAGACAATGCATATAGATGAAACTTTTCTAGCATACGACAAGCAAGTTCGGAAGTGCACTCCACATAGAACATCGTGGCCCCCCTCTCGCGCCCCCCCCCCCCCCCGCACCCCCACCACACACACACACAAAAAAAACACACATACACACAGCCCACATAAGAAGAGCAGTAAAAGACAACACCTGGAATACGAAACCAACAATCCTTTTTCCACGAACCAAAATAAAGCAACTGCTTCATTAAGATAGCAAAATCTTTTAATATAAAAAACAATGGTCAGTGTAAAACATGAAATACATGCTGAATAAAAGGGAAAATCTAGGCAGAACATATTACAGTGCACGTGAAGTATCCCTTCAAGAAAAGGCATAATTAGCTGGCAATGTATGAAACTTATCACTCATTAAGACTAGCAGAACTAGTTCACATAGGACGAATATACATCATTCATCGATGCTCTTGAGATAGTGAAGATAGTGTTTCCCTACTTCCATCTTTCTATTTTCACTCATTTGCATTTACTCCTGATGAACCATCAATATACTTCTAACCTAACAACAGACGTCTTACTATTATTTTTTCACTAATAATAAAGAGAAGTCGGCGTCAAGCATCAAGGTCACGCTCTGATATTTTAAAAAAGATGCCAGTTAATGATCATAAAACTCAAGTTGGCGCTAGCATCAAGCTATGCTAGACACATACAGGCTATGTCGCACGGGTGCGAGTGCGGGATACGGCAAATTTCAAAAATTTTTGGTGTGGCAACACAATTAGGGTATATTATATTATATTATATATTCAAGCTACATAAATCAATCATAATACAACACATATTTGCTAATTTTGGGTGCACGTAGGTATCAATTAGCAAGTTCTCTCATAATAATATGAAACTTAGAATGATTTTACAAGCTGCAAAATATAGTTATGGATTCAAAGAGTTTCGAGATCTTTTGTAGGATATAGCATATACTAGTATTTGTGTTAGGATCCACTAGTGATGTCATACTCTTCTGTTCTATTGATCTAGCAACGTTCATAGTCTTTAAATGCGTTTGGTGACAGAGATTATTCTCTGCAAAGGCATACAGTATGGAGTCAACAATCCAATCAGATTGAGTAATAGGAAACCAATTGTCCACACCCAAAATCATTCAAGCTAATATTGTATATAGCTATAATAGCAAGTACACAACTTTATATTAAGGCAAAACATATAAATGGTAAACAACTACTAATTTCAGCATAATACACAAATTAATCTTCATTATCTGTGAGTTATAATTTTTTTTTTATCATGCCGCACCGACACGGTATCAGTGTCGCACCAGTGTGAAGGTCGACACTCCACCCCTTAGAAGTGTCTGTGTGACATAGCAGACAGGGACCGTCTCAACGGCCGAAGACTTCTTGGTTACCAAAGTTCATTCTTAGTATCAAGAAGATCAACACAATTTCTCAATAACATTCATGGAATTCGTATATATATCAACGCTTAATATGACTGAAGTTACTTAAAACAGTTTAAATGAGTTAATTACATTTTTTTAAAATTATAATTAAACCATTGATCTTATCGTTGAGATTTTGTAAGGATGTTTGGAGACAAATAGGTACTTCCACGTTCTCACAATAAAAACCAGTAATATCAGGTCACTAACTTCCTCTGTCTGGTTGCTCCCAGCAGATGTGACTTGTTTCTTCAAATGATTACACAAGTCGCCATACGGCCGCCGACACGAAACCGCGGTGCTGGGGCCGCTGGGACTCAAATCCGGTTTTCCAGGGAAGATGACACCTGCGAATGAGTCAGGAACCAAGCACTCCGCCAACAACACGACGTCTATGATGAATTAAGCAGCTGCTCTCTCTTCAATTGATTACATGAATTCCGTTTGCTTCTTGAGAGCCATTTTAGGGGGAAGTGCCTTCTTTTTCTGTCTAGTTATTAATTCTGCTGCAAACAAGATGAAGGTACGATTTCCATTGTTATTGTACATCAAGTGGTTGTGTAACTTGGTGACCTTCAATTTTCTCAAACTACGGGATGTGGTTGGACTTGAAGAGGATGAAGAGGAGCGGCAGGGAACCAGGAGTAAATAAAGGGGAAGAGGATGAAGAGGAGAGGCAGGAATCAGGAGTAAATAAAGGGAAATAGGATGAAGAGGAGAGGCAGGACTCAGGAGAAAATAAAGGGGAAGAGGATGAAGAGGAGAAGCAGGAATCAGGAGTAAATAATGGGGAAGATGATGAAGAGGAGCAGCAGGAATCAGATGTGAATAAAAGGAAAGAGGATGAAGAGGATGAAGAGGAAAGGTCGCAATCAGGCAGGAAGTTGACCTACGGCTTTCATTTGATGAAAGGGAAAAGGAAGCATCCGATGGAGGATTACGTTGTGGCGGAATTCAGGCATGTCAACGGTTCCAAAGTGGGTCTGTTTGCAATATATGATGGTCACTCACGCCGTGATGTGCCACACTACTTGCAAGAAACTTATTTGACGACATCCTCAATGAGGTACGGTTGCCATGTTTATACCACATTTTTGTGCTCGTTTCAGAAATCGAGCGTCAGTATCTCGTCGAAGGTAGCCCTTCTAATCTCTTATAAAAATGTCATGCTTTTATCATGACAGAATATATATATATATATGTATGTATATGTATATATATATCTATATATGTATATATATATATACATATATATATATATATATATACATATACATATATATATATATATACATATATATATATATACATATATATATATACATATATAGTGACTTTCAGGGGAAGTGGCGTACAACATGGGATATGAATTCGTGGGAATTAATACTATTTAAAATTCTCATCTTTCAAGTGAAATCCCGAGAACTTATCAAAATCGCAATCTATGTATTCGTCAATGTCAACTGTAATATGCCAGGTGTTGAATATCTTCCGGCTAACTGTTATTTCTTTTACCTGGATTATACAATACACACTGTTGATACATTTTGACGTCTTTGGCCTCTTAGCTCAAATTTTGGGAACGCATAGAGGAAGCAATAAAGCAAGCATATGTGACAACCGATGAAGAGATAGTGGAGAATACTGATGAGTTGCGCAGAGGCGGTTCTACAGCAGTCACTGCTATACTCGTCAATGGTGACAAACTGGTAGTTGCAAACGTCGGCGACTCGAGAGCAGTTGTCTGCAGCGATGGTGTTGCCAAACAGCTTTCTGTTGATCATGAACCTGACAAAGAGAAGAGAACCATTGAGGAGAAGGTTTTATCACGGATATGCCAGGTATAGCAAAGTACAAGGTTCATCATTAAGCATATTTGTGATGATTTAAAGAAGTGTTTTACGAAATGTTGAAATCCTTGTATTGATCGTATAATGGGAGTCCTTTGAATGGTCGAGTTAAACACACAGATACACACATTTTTCTACTCTGCCTTTTGTTTCTGGATCTGTCTCGTGTACTCCTTTCTGTGATGCTGAAAATGACTTGTCATTTAAATTGATTGCAGGCGATGTCCCCCGCGTCAATGGTCAACTGGCAATGGCGCGAGCTTTTGGTGACAGGAAAATTAAATCACATCTAAGCTCAAAACCACATGTTACTGTTGAGATAATTGATGAAGATACAGAATTCATCATACTCGCTAGTGATGGTGTTTGGAAGGTGAAGTTCTTATATGGAAGCGATGATTTGTTTAGTATATGGAACAGATTCCCGATTAATTCCCTGGGGCTTTTTACAAGCGACATCCCAATTCTGCATCTTTTATTGTTGTGGAAACCATCCTTCAAGGGGCTCTCCTGCGTAGGGAGTTGCATTGAAAGAAACTTCAAGTTAAGGTGGTGAGATATGTCCTGGGTGTGCATGTGGTGCAGGGATCGACCTATCCCCAGCTTGACCAAGCGTATGGTCATGATTTTCCTAAACCTTCATAAACCAATCAAGGGAAACCAACCAAGGGACCGACCAGGCTTTCCCTTGGAATCCTTTTTTCTCATTTATGCAAGGGATCAAACATGGTCTCCCTTAGCACCCATATAAACCATCCACCCTTAGGGGCACACTTAGTTGCACCTAGGATTCATCCTCCTATCATCCACCTACTTGGAGAAACCGAGCCACACCCGACCAAGGTGGTCAATTTCCTAGAAGAACCCAAGTCAAAGCCCAAGCCATCCAAACCAAGGGTCGTGTATCCCCTAGAGAAGTCCAATTCTTCCACCATCACAAACCTACATTTCTTGGACAAACTTAAAATAAATTGAGTATATAACCATGATATTGATGACACTCGATTCCAAGGCTATCCACTTTATAAAAAAATTTCAAAACTCAAAAAACCTTGGAATATGATGTTGAACATGATATATACACTATATAAAGGTCTAGGAGCCAAGAACCAAGGTAGGTTAGAGCCCATCCTGCCTCTACCTAACCTAAATTGACATGGATTGGGATACACCCCATCCATACCCGTGAGCCACCACCTAAGACTACTTAGGTCAAGGGTGCCCTAGAATCCACTGACACCGAAACCTATGGCATAGACCTCTTGTTTAGAGTCTAATTTATGGTATTTTATTTGTAGGTTTGATGGAAGATCACTCTTTAAAAAAAATCCAAAAAATATATATATTTGGAAAAACCAAAAAAATTTAGAAAACTTTCAAAAGCCAAAAACATTTGAAAAACCTGAAAATTCCAAAAAGAAAATTGTTTGTGTTCATTATCCTAGTTTTTATTTGAAAAAAGCCAAAGAAATTGAAAAATCTGAAAATTTCAAAAAGAAAGTATTGTATATTCATCCTTCTAGTTTGTGTTTTGAAAAATACAAAAAAATTGAAAATTTTGAAAATACCAAAAATATTAGCCATATACAAATCACAATTTCGAGTTCTTCAAAATTCATGTATATATCAAAACCAAAATCGGCTAAGCCCATTATGCACAACCCTACTCTCTTGCACGACACTTCCCTAGAAATTAAGGTACTTTAGAGTAATCAAAGCAAGGAGGAAGATCTCCTCATCCATGAGAAAGATCAAGACTACGAGCTTCCCGAATTTCATAGAATCCTTGACTTAGAAAAACCTTCAAATTCTGTAGGAGGGGATTTTCTAGAAGTGAACCTAACCCAAAATACATCAAAGGCTAGGATCATATCATGCAATGCTAAGAATTAAGATCGTGCATGTAAGAGTCCTTCATGCATCACATTGAAAATCATTCATCACATGCCACAATAGGGGTCGGCCATAGTGTATGAATGCTCATGTCATCTTCACCAAATTAGGGGATTGTAGAATGCATTCCCTAAATACCTTTCATGGAGACTTAACACATTCATCATTTCATAAAACATATATCTCTAAACACCTAAAAATTTTTAAATATTTTTTTTTACCTTTTAGAAAATTGGTTATTTTTTATAGATTTGGGTTTTTAAATAAAAATACATCAAATGAGCTTGTTTTGGTATCAAAAATTTGTAGTAGCCTCAAAATGATGGAATATTGCATCCCTTTTAGAAAAATTCAAATTTGGACAAAATTTTATAAAAATGACGATTTTGCCTTTTTAAGTTCATGAATTGCTACTCCTAAGCGTCTAGGACAACCTTTGAGTGTCGGTTCAAAAGGGTCTATGATTATAAGAATAGACTTATCTGCAATCGCCTAAAAGTGAGAAAATCACTTTGCAAGTTTGAGTAAACTTGTTGATACGCTCGCGTATAGTTTTTGCAAATAAAATTTTAAGTCGATCCATAGACAAAAATTTTTATTTACAAATCTCACCAAGTACATTATTTAAGAAATTCATATTTTTCAAAGCAAACAATTTTGGTTACACAGAAGATCGAACCTCGCTCAATGAAATAGGAAGACCTTTGGTACACAATGTGCATTCGAAGGTATTCTCCTTTTGAGCATTACTTCATAATTTTCCCTTGTTTCCTTTTAAGAGGTTCATGTTGCAAGTCAAAGTTCTTTCGGATTGACAATTTGTGTACATGTAATCACCTTCATCACCTTTTACTATTCATCCATTAACTAAAACTACCCTCCATCATTCAAAACCATAGCCAGCACCACCACTAAAAATACCTAAATACTTATATATAGGTGATTTTGATTTATTAGGTGGTGGTGATGAAATTTTTGGTAGGTAGAGAGAGGTTTTGGCTAGTGGGGGGTCATGGAAGGTGGTGGAGGATGACTACTCATAGTTGAAGCGACAAAATTATGTGAAATAGAGATTGAACATGATAATCAATTGACCATGACCTAAGACCTCTCTCTATATATACATATATATATATATATATATATATATATATACATGTACTTGGTCATCATCTTATGATACGAACCCACACTATGCATAAAAATGGAGATTCTAAAGACAAAAACCATTATCCTATCACATTTGTTAAACTCAATCATGTAGGCAGCACCATACTATGTTAGGCTATACCATTTACTACCTTCTCAATAATTTAATTTTAAAAATAACAATTGTGATAATTGCCTGCTTTTTCCATCTAAAGAAAGGTATAAAAAAAGATACAAGAGGGCTCTATTTAGCAATGTAGAATCAAAGAACAATATAATCGAAGAGGATCTTTCAAAGTGAAAAATATAAAATGTTATATTGATACAAAGAAAAGTATAGATGTGGAAATTTTATTTTAAAGTCTATGTAGAGACTTAAAATAAGTTTTTAATCTACATCGTTTGTGCAAGCGTGCCAGTTAGTGTTCTTAAACTAGCAAAGATTGATTTTTCTGACTCCGTGTAGTGATTATAGGGAAGCGAGATCTTTTCATCTTAGGCTTTCTTGAACCGACGCTCAATGGTCAGCCTACACGCTTTGAGGATTGATTTGAACAAGACGTGTGTTTCAAAATTCACTTTTGAATAAACTTGAATCAACAAAAAACGTGCACTTCCTATGAAAGAAAAATTTTCAAAGTCTTGAAAAACAGAAACTGATTTTGCTTTCAGAACTTGTTTTCAGAATTTTCTGAACAATTTTGGAATCTCCAAAATTCATGAAAATTTTATAGTAAGTAAATACGAATGTACAGATTTTGAAATTATTTTTATTCTATTTTTGTGTTCTATGATTATGTAGAATTAAATCAAGAAAATCAAGAATGTGCCCTTGCTCAAGCACTTGGAACTGATCTATTATAAAAATAAAGAGGTTTAAAGAAACATGTATATCTCGGTACATAGAGCTCTGATCTTTATGAACTTGGTCTTGTTGGAAAGCTATATCACTTTAATCCTTTTGATGGATGTAGGGTCTCAAACCACTTTAGTCCTTAGGTATAGGGTCCCAGAGCAAGATTATCCTCGATTGGGCGAGTTTTTGAGGTATGGTTTTGTTTTTGTTTTGCTTTAAATTTCAAAGATTTTGGAATTTTGTAAATTTGATATTTTGCAAACATTTTTTAGGTTTGATCCCCAATATCTTATTTTCATTTGTTTCATTGAAAAACATGTTTGAAATCATTCTTTCTTTGAAGGCAATCATTTGAAAGAGTAAAATCCTATCAATGTGGCCTTGAGGGTAAAATAGTCACTTTTTTGAGCTTTTGTCAAAATTAGATTTTTTTAGAGGGATGCAATGTACCTTATTTTAAGGTTGTTATAAAATTTTGGTGCAAAATAAGTTTGTTTAAGGTTTCTTTATTTGAAAACTCTTAAAAGAACCAAAACTATAATTTTTCTTGAAAAGACAAAATTTCTAAAAAAACAAATCTTTTGAGAAAATTTTTGAATGTTTACACACTCAAAGTAGGACTAGAAGATAGTATAAAGATGACTTTTTGGAGGAGTTAGATAAGGTGATTCAAAGAATTGCACAAAGGGAGATGATTTGGTTAGGATAAGACTTAAATGGATGTCATTAAAGAGGTATTATGATATCAAATGTATTCATGAAAGCTTTGGTTTTGGGGATATATGAGGATAGTAGGGAGATTTTAAATCTTGCTATAGCATTTGATCTCTTTATAGTCAATATAATCTTAAAAAAATGAGATGAACATTTAATCATTTATAATAGTAACTTATCACAAACACAAATTGATTATTTTGTTTGTAAAAAAAAGATAGATCATGTTGTAAAGATTGCAAGGTAATTCCAGAAGAAAGTTTAACCATACAACATCGACTTTTAGCTATGGATTTAGAGGTGAAAAAGTAGATAAAGAAGAAAAGAGTGAATAGTGAATCCTCAAAAGTGAGAAAAAAGTATATTTAAACAAAAAGTCCTTCAAGGAGATACTTGTAATTATATTGGTACACCTTGTGATATGTGGAATAATATGATTTATATTAGTAAAGTAATGAAAGATGTGTTAAGTGAATTTAAGAGAGGTTTACCGACATAAAAAGAATCTTAGTGGTGGAGTGAAGTAGTGCACAATAAAATCAAAGCAAAAAGGGCATGTTATAAATTATATTATGCTAAGAAGACTAGTGAAACTTTAGAGGTTTATAAAAACAAAAAATAAACAAAAAAGGATTGTCAGTGAAGCAAAAGCTAAAATTTAGGAGTATTTATATAAAAAACTCAACTCAAAAGAAGGTGAAAGAGATATTTTATGATATTTAGGACTAGAGATAAGAAAACTAAGGATCTTAATCTTATTAGATATGTCAAAGACAATGATTAGAAAATTCTAGTGGCAAATGATGATATAAAAAATAGATGAAAAATGATTTTTATAAGCTTTTTAATGAAAATAAAGATGTTAGTATTATTAGCTTAGGAGATTTAGCCAAACCACAATTTCTACTGATGTATTCAAAATAATGAAGTCAAAGAGGCTTTTAAACATATAAAGGGTGATAGATTTGTACGACCATACAATATTTCTATAAAAGTTTGAAAAATCCTAAGAGATACAGGAATCATTTGATTCACAAAACTATTTAATAAAATATGAAGAAACCAAAAGATGCATGAGGAATGGAGAGTAAGTACACTTTTACCCATATATAAGAAGAAGGGACACATTTAAAATTGTGTGAATTATCAGGGTATTAAGTCAATGAGTTATATTGTAAAATTATGAGAAAGAATTATCAAATGTGAGAACCAATTTGGATTCATGTCAAGCAGATCTATTGGTGTAGTAGACATACAATGATACGGTGAACGAATCATGACATTAAAATTAGTACTAGCAACAAACATTTTGAATATTGTTTGTGCTTACGCACCCCAAATAGGACTAGAAGATAGTATAAAGATGACTTTTGGGAGGAGTTAGATAAGGTGATTTAAAGAATTCCACAAAAGAAGATGATTTGTTTAGGACTCTTAAATGAGTATGTCGGTAAAGAGGACTTAGAATATCAAGGTATTCATAAAAACTATAGTTTTGGAGATATAAATGATGAAGGTAGGGAGATTTCAAATTTTGCTATGACATTTGATCTCTTTATAGTCAATACAATCTTCAAAAAATGAGATGAACATTTAATTACTTATAAGAGCAGTTTATCACAAACATAAACTGATTTTTTTGTTTGTAGAAAAAAAGATAGATCATGTTATAAATATTACAAGGTAATTAAAGGAGAAAACTTAACCACCCAACATCGACTATTAGTTATAGATTTACAAGTAAAAAAGTGGACAAAGAATGAAAGAGTGCATCGAGGTATTCGAACTAACTTGTGGAACCTCAAAAACGAGAAAGAAGGTATATTTAAACAAAAAATACTTCAAAGAGATGCTTTGAATTATATTGGTACACCTTATGATATGTGAAACAATATGACTATATATATTAAGATGTGGCGAAAGATATGTTACGTGAATCTAAGGGAGGTGTAACGGTACAGAAAGAAGCTTGATGGTGGAGTAAAGTGATGAAAGATTACATCAATGTAAAGAGGGCATGCTACAAATTACATTATACTAAGAATACTAGTGAATTAGAGGCTTATAAGAAAGCAAAGATAGAAGTAAAAAATACCCTCAATGAAGCAAAAATCAAAATTTGAGAGGATTTATATAAAAAGCTCAACTCAAAAAAAGGTGAAAGGGATATTTTTAGGACAGTTAGGGCTAGAGATAAGAAAACTAAATATCTTAATTTTGTTAGAAGCATCAAAGGCGAGAATAAAAAAATTCTAGTAGTAAATGATGATATAAAATAGATAAAAAATTTATTTTTATAAGCTTTTTAATGAAAATAAAGATGTTAGTATTAGCTTAGGAGAGCTGGCCAAATTAGAAAAGTATATAAGCTACAATTTCTATCAACGTACTTAAAGGATGAAGTCAAAGAAACTCTTAAATATATGAAGGTTGATAAATTTGTATTTTTATAGAAGTTTAGAAAATCATAGGAGAGACAGGAACCACTTGGCTCAGTGGACTATTTAGTGAAATATAGAGAAACCAAAAAATATATGAGGAATGGAGAGCGAATACACTTATACAAATATCAAGGAATAAGGGATACATTTTGAATTATATGAATTATTGAGATATCAAGTTAATGAGCCATACTATGACATTTTGAGAAAAAATTATCGAATATAGATTAAGACAAGTATCGAGTACAATAGAGAACCAATTTGAATTCATGCTAGACAAATCTACTATTAAAGTGATTCACCTTTTCAAATGTCTTATGGAATATTGTAGAGAAAAAATAAAGACCTTTACATGATATGTATTGATTTAGAAAAAACTTATGAGAGGTTACCAAGGGATATTCTTTAGAAAACCTTGAAAAAAAAAGGTATTCCATTGACATACATAAATTTTATAAGATACATGTACGATGATGCAAAACATGTGTGAGAACTCATGAAGGAATGACAAACTTTTTTGAAGCTAATATTGGGTTACATCGAGGATCAATTTTAAATTTATACTTATTTATAATAGTGATTGATGAGTTAACAAAACATATTCAAGATGAAGTACCTTGGTGTATGTTATTTATTGATGACAATGTTAGTAGAGGAGTCTAAGGAAAGAACTAATAGAAAATTGAAACTATGGAGCGAAACATTAGAAAGTAAAGGTTTCCAACTTAGTAGAGAATAAAAAGAATATAAGTTTGATAATTTGGTTACTTAGAAGACATAAAAATTAAAATTGGCATACATTGCATCCCCAAAAGAAAAATTTTAAATAACTATGGTAAATTTTTCAAAGTGATGAAAGAATTGATGGAAATGTTATGCATAAAATTAATGTAGGTTGGTTAAAATGGAGAGGAGCATAAAATATTCTTTATGACAAGAAGATATCATTTAAGTTAAAAGGTAAATATTA
Organism: Brasenia schreberi; assembly: GCA_036023115.1. NCBI lineage: Eukaryota > Viridiplantae > Streptophyta > Magnoliopsida > Nymphaeales > Cabombaceae > Brasenia > Brasenia schreberi. The sequence goes on along the minus strand of JAYKKT010000080.1, from coordinate 7,187,284 downwards.
TAGAGCATCAATTAGACCTGTCATGTTTTATTATTCTGAGTGTTGGACAGTTAATCATCAACATCTACAAAAGATGTCTGTGGTAGAAATGAAGATGTTGAGGTTGATGAGTGGTCATATAAAGAAAGACCGTATACATAATGAGGTTATTAGAAACAATTTGGGAGTGACACCAATGGAGGATAAAATAAGATAATATAGTTTAAGATGGTATGGACATATAGAAAAAAGATAAAATGAAGCGCATGTAAGAATGTATGAAAAACTAGATTTTGACAGTATTAAAAAAGGTAGAGGACAACTACAAAAGTATTGGAAAAACAAATGATCTATCTTATGTTGAGTTAACTGCTAACATGACACATGATAGAGCTATGTGGAAACAAAGAATCCATATAACCGACCCCCTCTTGTATGGGAAAAGGCTTAGTTATTGTTGTATTATAACTTTGTCATTTAACTGTCAATGGCATCTTCGAGTGAAAAAACCCTAGTGGTTTATTCTTCATCACATATAACGAATAAATAAATATTTATTTTTAAATGGAAACTGCTATCCATCCTGCATCAAGTCACAAACGAGCTTGGAGTTGACCAATTGAGAGCTGGGCTCAATATCAAATATCACAATTATTCTATTTTTAAAATTTATTTGTGATGATTAGTGGATATGTTTTGTGCCTAATCAGATCGCATTAGTTGAGAGATTTGGACTAAGATTTCGTCTTGAAAGCAAAACTAGAATCCAAATCTGGATATAGTTGGATCCTCATCTCATAACGAAATCTACTTAATTGATCCTACTCACTGTGTTTGCCAAAAAACTGGGTATAACTGCTGTTGAAACCATTTCCAAATCCAAATAATTGGATGCTATGCAAAACCATATCCGTGTGCTACTTGGATCCAGATATAGATTTGACTTCTTCAGATATATAATGAATATAATAAATATCTTATAAATATAAGATGTTTTGGTCCGTATGCTGCAGTCGGAGCGCCACAACTCATCTAGGGACTTGACTCCCAAGTTGCAACGGGTGAGTTCGATACCCGGAGCGTGCATACCTGGCTTCGACCTCCTCATTGTGAGAAAGAAAAAATCCATATACTGTTCATAGTTTCGAATCTAGTTACTATCGTTTGATACCAGTGTCAAATCCCAGACCCAAACCGATTGTTCAACTATCGGAATCGTTGGATTTGGTAAAGTAATGTGGAACCGAATCCGAATCGTTTACTTCTCTCGGATTCTCTTCGAGTTTCCGACAGAGACAATGCTTTTGCCATGTCATCACATACATGTGTCCACGTCACCAAAGGGACCTACGCTAGAAATGGCGAAACAGATTACGGGCCCACCGACGTGGGTCCTACTAGCGTCAGTCCCCTCCCGTTCTCTTCTCCTATAGAAGAAAACCGTCACGAGACCCCAACTCGACAGTCGACCGGGGACGAAGATACACGAAATTCCGGCGACCGGAAAGCTAGCAGAAAGAAGGGAAAAAGCAAAGGAGGAGGAGGCCAGAGCCACCGGAGGATCTAAATGGACCCCTTCCGGTTCGTCCGGATCACCATCTCTGGCCTCGCATTGAAGATCCCGCCCACATTGCCGCCGTCTCGCTCCGTCATTCACCCGTCGGCTTCAGCTCCTGTTCCGGGGTGTTTTTGCGAGATTCGTCTCCGAGGATTCCCCACGCAATCGATATCAGTACCGATCGTCTTGGCGGACGTTCTTCCTCCTGACGCAGCCTCTCCATCTGTCAAATTCCACCTCGATGAGGCCGACGTCCGGCGACACGCCGGTCGCTGGTGGTTGAGATCGTCCGGATCGGCTTGGCTCCGTGTCTCGGTTTATTCGGGTCGGAGCTACGGGACGTGCAGCGGGGCGGGTCCCGCAAAACTCGTGGGCACGCATGGGTGGAGATGGATCTGGAGGGCGTGGAGGAACGGGCGAAGGTGTTCCGGAGCGGTTGGATCAAGATCGGGAAGGGAGGATCGACGGAGGAAGAAGAAACAACCCGGCTTCACCTGGTGGTTCGGGCCGACCCGGACCCAAGGTTTGTTTTCCAATTCGGGGGCGAACCCGAGTGCAGCCCTGTCGTGTTCCAGTTCCAAGGAAACATCCGGCAGCCGGTGTTCAGCTGCAAGTTCAGCAACGACCGGTACTCGAAATCCCGGTGAGATCCCGTTCATGATCTCTCTTGATATCTCTCCTGATTTTTTCTTTTCTTTCTCGTTTCCTTTTGAGATCTTTGTGCTCTTTTCGTACTTCCGGCGTATCGTCTTTCTTCGCTTTCCCCTTTTATGTTTTTCAGACGGTTGACGGAATGGCATTTTCCTCATTCTGCCACCGTTCCGGTGGCTTCACGTCGAAGTCTGCCGGGTGGTCTTTCTGTGATTTCGTTCGTGCTTGGAACGTGCAGATCATGACGTGAACCGTGTTTGCTATTTCTGAGCATCGGCACCAAACTTGCCCTCACATTTGGTAGATCCCATTTTCCACATTCAACATATATTAATTGTCTGACCTGTTATGGCGTGACCTAAACCCATGAGAATGGTAAACTTGTTGGGCTCGGTTCAAGAGCTGAGCTTGTCTGGACTCGTCTCGGTTCGGTAATTTCGGGTCGCTATGTGCTCATTCATGTTTGATCACGCACATGTTGATGGTTGACTAAGTTTTACATATTCAAAGACTGCGTTCGATGAGACAAACTTTCATCTTTTCCTTTTATAGTTACAACAGGAGACTGAAGCCTAACACAGACCCATGCACGCACGCCCCCCGAAATTGAACTCACCGCATTGCTCTGTGGGAGTCGGAGGGTCGTGCCAGCTGAGCTAACGTTCTATGCACGTTTCTTTCATACGCACACTGACCCTACAATAGCTTCACAATTAACCGAGTTTCTTCATGTGTTGGGTCTAATGGGTGGATTGGTTTATATGTCACTACCATATGCTAACTGTGATTTGATGTAACTATAGCTGTTTAAAATTAATGCTATTACCAGATAGATACTAAAATGGTAGTCATCCAGATGCGTTCAATTGGACAAATAGGATCTGGCCTGGGCTTGTCAGCTGTTGGGACTGCGTGTTCCCACCGTCCATAGCAACTCAATTATTTATGTCGAGCAGCACCATACTCGAACCCCCCCTGTGTAATTGCGTTTTTCACCATAACAAACCATTCATCCCAATATTTCTTGACTTAGTATCATCTTGAAAATTATTGAGATGAACGGCTATGTTGCTTTGAGATGCATAATTTGCCTGTCACATGGAGAAAACTAGCACTACAAGAGCTTTAATCCCACAGTGGGCTAACACAGCTCAAACGTGGTTGGTTAGTTGGGGCCCGGGGTCCTTTGAGCTTCCAGATATCGGGGTAACTTTTTTTTTCTTCTTTTTGGTAAAGATACCGGTGGTGTACTTGAACCGAAAAGAGAGAGTTTCCGTTAAATGAGGATCTTCAAGCATCTTGTGTTAAGAAAAAGATCGATGATCAATACCTTACATTTAGATTGTTATTTATTTATTTATATTTGTTTGTTTTTATATTTCTTTTGCCTGCTGAGTTTTAGAAGCTGGAGTTGTTAGTCAAGAGGTCCACCGACCCGATGTTGCACTTTTGAATTCCATTATTACGGTGACTGTGGTGTCTGGAATTGTTTTGATCGTGTGATGGTTGGGACTTGGAATTGTGTTGGAGGGAGACATTAAGTAGGGACACATTTACTAACTTCACATGTTTAGTAACATAATGCGTTGCAAATTGCAACCCAATAATGCGCATCCTGCGAGTTATTAATTTTATGTGGTTTTAAGTTTTAATCGTCTTTTGGCAAGATTACAATTTTTATAGATACAAGACTTCCCATATTGCAAACACACACAAACACACAAAATTGGTGTTAGCAAATTGATTCAAATAGCGGCTGACCATTTTTAGTAACATGATGTGTTGTCATGCAATTATGCGCATCCTACGAGTTTTGAATTTTGATATTAAGCTTTAATGATCTTGTGGGCAAGATTACAAATTTTATAGATACATGATCCTTCCATATTGCAAATGTAGTTGCACACACAGTTGGTGCATGCAAATTGATGCAAATAGCGCCTGACCGTGTTTAGTAACGTGTGTTGCAATGCAATTATGCGCATCCTGCAAGTTTTAATTTTGTGTTATTGAGTTTTAATGATCTTTGTGGGCAATATTATAACTTTATTAGATACATGACCGCATATTGCAAATGTGTGTAACGCAGTTGGTATATGCAAATTGATGCAAATAGCGCTTGAATATTCCATAAAAGCAGATGAATGGTTCAAATTAAAACAATGTGCTGTTTTAATCATAACCATTCATCTATTTATTTTGGACGGTTAGTAACTGTTTACATCGGTCTTCACACAGACCGGTTCGTTCACCAGCCTCTCTCTCTCTCTAATACACACACACACACACACAAAGCCAGAAACTTTATGACGGCCCAAAGAACATTAATTAAGCTCTGCAAACCAAGCTCAAAACTCACTTGGACAGACAATCTAGTCAAATGAGCGCTTGGTTGTTAGTCATGTTAGCTGGTGGTCGCGATAGGTATACCTATACCTTGCTCCATACCCAAACCTCAATTTCTTTCCATTACCTGCTCCATTGCCCGGCAGAATGGGTACAGTGGTACAGAGTTATTTTCTTCCCGTGGATAATGAGGGTTGTAAGTGGCGCATCATATACCATCACATTCCTGATAAGATTATTAAATTAAATGCATTTTGGATTAAATTCAAATCATTTATATAATCTCAAATAATTGAATTTTTTTAATGTAAGTGATTGAGATTCAACATATAAAATTCTTGGGTTCGGTAGAATGCCCTCCTTGAACCTCATCCCGAATACAGTCAAACCGGGTAATATCTGTCCTGTTGATCGGTTGGATCAAGTCCCCACAGGTTGGACCAATATTGCCAATGCCGACAGAGTTATTATGCCAGATGAGTCTCACGCAGAGCTTGGCCGTGCAAATAGCGGCTCCGTCATCGTCAGCCCTTCATTCATCTCAATGGAAACATAAGATTTTGAGAGCTCCCATACAACCATTCATTACATACCAGCAAGACTGTGCGTGCTATAAGAAACAAACTTCATGGTTTTGCAAATTATTCTGAAGAGATTAGCAGATTTATGTTCAGTTGCTGTTATAGTTTAGATACATTTAAAATGCTCTAATGAACCTGTAATATTAGCTCTCTGCGTGCAGAAACCCCAATTAGCAGCGGCAACAGCTGGTCAAGTTTAAGATCATTCGGAAGTGACAGAGAAAGGCCGAAAGAGAGGAAAGGGTGGATGATTGTCATACATGACCTCTCTGGATCACCTGCTGCAGCTGCATCCATGGTTACGCCGTTTGTGGCATCTCCGGGTTCAGACCGAGTCAGCCGATTAAACCCAGGTGCATGGCTCATTCTTAAACCCAATGGTTATGCAGGGGAAGGTTGGAAGCCGTGGGGTCGGCTCGAAGCATGGAGGGAACGTGGAAACAGCGAGGCACTTGGCTACAGGTTTGAGCTCACCGATGGTCCGGTAATTGCAGAGTCAAGCATTAGCACAAAGAAAGGTGGCAGGTTTGTGATTGATACTACCACAATTGGAGTTGATCGATTCATCAATTCTCCGATGAATAGTCCACGAAACAGCAGAGAGCTTGTGCCTTACAGAGGCTTTGTTATTTTTTCGACTGTAGAGGGAGAAGGGAAATGCAGCAAACCTCACGTACAAATTGGGTTGAAGCATGTTAAGTGCATGGCAGATGCCGCAGTCTTCATCGCCTTGTCGGCTGCCATCGACCTCAGCATGGATGCTTGCCGACTCTTCTCGCAGAAGTTGAGGAAGGAGCTTCGCCATGGGCAGCAAGACAGCAATTGTTAGTTGATCATACATCTCCATCGTCCTTGAGTTGAGAGCACATAACTATCAATTGGCCAGTATGGTCTGTATAATCAAAACAGTTTTGTTGTTCACTTGGATCTTTTTGTTCTTTGGGATTCGATTTTGGATTTGAGTGAGTCCAGTGTTGTATTTGGGTTGTTTGGCTCGGCCAAGGAAGTTTAAAATGCTATGTAACAAATATACAAGTTTACGTAGAAATGTAAATCCATTTTGTGTGTATTCTCAAACATGATTGTTCACCAAATGAGAAAAAAATCATTTAATATAGTTTAAACAGAAAGTTTCTCAAGAGAAAGATCACAAAAGTATTGGAAAGAAACAAAAAAAAGAAATTTATGTTGAACACACGATCGAGCTCTATCGAAGAATTCATGTAGCCAACCCGTATGAGAAAGGCTTAGTTGTTGTTGCCGCTGTCTCAGTGAAGGCTAAAATGCAATGTAACAAATCTACAAGTTTATGTACCGATGCAAATCCATTTTGTGTGTATTCAAAGGGGATTCAAATGACTAAAACAGATTCAGAAATGACAACCTTTCTACCTTCTACATGACCCAAAAGCCCGATTCTATGTTCTGAATACGATCAGGTTGTGGTGTATATTGAAACGTTATCATGCAAGTCAAAGCTCACCAAGAAATACATTTTGTATGCATTGGGGTGTTTTGCTAGGTAAGTGATTTCAGTTAATTTCATGAAAGAAACTCAACTTAATTTAAGGAAGTTCAATAGCTGAAGTATTGGTTTCTATTGAAGAACTGAACACATAAAATTCAATATGCTGTCCATCCATTTCCATAAATAAGATGAAAGTACTATTTACATATCTGACGTTGCTTCAACAATGAAAGCTAAATGAATACCCATAGATAAAAGTACTGGCAAATATTACTTATGTGAATTCGCCGCTTAGAACAAGTGATGCTTGTGTGATGGCTCTGGCAGCTCTCCAGATCTCATGCTGAACAACCTTCCATGATTCCATGGACGTTGAACTCTTGGCTTCTTGAATAGCATCTACTATCCCAGGGAAGGAATTCGATCCATAATCATTATCCCTCAATGGTGCGTAGATCTGTATAGTTTTTCAATCAACAATTGGGAAAATCAATAACTGCCAAGCATCTAACATACCTCGAAAATTAATCCATTTAACAATTAATTATCGATATAAAAAAGCCTCAAAAACTTAAGGATCTACGAAGTTCAGTTCTCTGAACAGAAAGGAGACCTACCAGATGTTTGTACCAAGGTCTTCCAAACAGCCCATGTGGATCTGTGAAAGCTCGTTCTGCCATCATCAATCTATCATTCAGATCTCTTACTAGTAGCGTATGCTTCCTAGTCCACTTTGAAAACCATCCATCTCTTCCTAACTCCTGCAATTTCCATAATGAATTGAAGCATTGGAAAGCAATACATCGACCTTGACTTGCAACAGTTAAATGAAGCTGTGAAATGTACCTCTTTCTGCTTGTTAACTTTGACGGCTGACTTCCTAAGCTTCTGAATGGATTTGTGTAATGGAATGAAGCTCACAAATCTACCAATCTCCCCTGCTTCAAGTTCCTCTGCTCTTACCTTTCCTCGTTCAATGCATGTTAGCCATGTCAATAATTTAGTGGATGAACACAACCATGTATGCAATGCATGTACATGTAAACGTTTGTCTGCAAGAAGACCACATAGAATCGTTGCAAGGCAGAACCATCTTGACTCAAATGCCTTCGGATGGAAAATGATGTTTTATGCAAGAGTATATCTCTGGTGATTGTATTGCTTGCTGGTATACCATTTATCTCAGGAGACATGACACGAATGATGTCAATGCAGTGTTCCAACCATAACCACAAGTACTTAGTAAATATCGGTCATGTAAAACCTTCCTAACTTCCTCTGCCATCGTTTGGTGGATACAAACCTGCTGCGTCCAGATGAATATATAGAACTAAAGACACATAGACATAATTAAACTCAAAACATTATTTTGGGTGTTAATTATAGTGTGAAGAACTTAAGTTTGTAAAAATTATCCTCTTTGTGAAAGCATTTTTTCGTTTCAGAATAATGTACATTAAAGAATCACGCAGAAATTACAAAATTATCGGCAAGTGCAACCATCCTTGAGTTTGGCATATTCACTTCAAAATTAAGTATGATTTCCAAAGGCTGGTTTTCCTTATAACAGCAAACTTGTTGATCAAATGCAATCCTATATATAGAGATACATACATACATATACAATATATGTATATATATATATATAATGCTCATTCTTATCTGTAACAGTCCTTTTCTCGTTTTTTTAAAATTAATACGCCATGTCCTGCTCTAATATCTATGTAGCAGAAGTGGACGCAAAGATACAGTTCAGACATCAACATATGCACCACAAAGATACATAGTTTGCATGAAGGCTTATCCATTCTTAACCGCCATATTGTTATACGGTATTAGATGGGATCCACCCCTTCTTTTTAAGTGCTTCAATCGAAATAAATTAAACGCAAGGTATTTTATTATCTGAAACCAGTGATACTGAAATACTTCATGCATGACTTCATGATCAGATGCTTATTCCCGTTCATCAGATATCTACGCACACCCAATTCCAATAAAAACCAAAAATGTAGTTCCTCTACGAAAGAATAATGTAACACTAATCCACAGACGACCAAAATAAAGATAAAAGACTAATTTGCAACCATGCAGCCAAAAGTGCCAATATGACAAAGCTCAAGTGTCCGACGTTAGGGTCCATCTGCAAAACGATCAGCCACATGATTAAAGACAAGGGCCATGAGCCTGCATGGTCCCTTATTTAGGCTGGCTTTACATCTTATTCATGTATAGGAAAATGATTAGGACGTGGTGTTTTATATGCGTTGAATAGATAGAGATACCAGATATATTGAAATAAACCTCCTCCGTTTCCTACAAGTGATGAATACAAGATATAAGGTTACTTAGAATGGAAACTTCTTTTGCACCAAAACTAAAGAGTGCTGAACCCAGAATACAACAATGCCATCTCTCTCTCTCTCAATATATATATATATATATATATATATATATATATATATATATATATATATATATATATATATATATATATGGAGTTCGCCCATTCATAGCTGATCTGATCCAAAACCCAGAAAAAGGAGCGCTCAGCCAACTAAAATCTTATTCGATCTTTTAACAGGGTTTGATCTTTCCAGCCTAATGCACCTAATGCCATCAGAAATCTAAAGTTACGTTCTTGGGAGAGAATAGTACAGAGATCAAGCCTCCAACGTAAGAGCCCATATGCAAAACAATTGGCAGCATGAATAAGGTCGTCGCTCAAAAGCATGGATGGTGTCCCCTTCTTATTTAGGATGTCTATAGATTAACGACAGCTTATTCATGTATAGGAAAAGTGATCAGGACTCGTGTTTTATATACCTTATAGATACCTGATATATTGCAATAACCACCACTCTGTTCCTATATGTTATGACAAACAAGATGCAGGGTTTCTTAGAACATAATTTTGTTAAGCACAAGTATGAGAAAATCAGGTGCAATGGATCAAGAATTTCAATTTTACCTGGAGTTCAGTTGCATAAGATAGATAGTCGAAAGGTATTATCTTGTAGTCTGCAAGTCTTAATGCAACCGATCCCCATATGTTGGCAGCTTAAAAGAAGAATAAAAACCAAATATAAGTGATTTAAAATGAAAAATCTATATAATGGCTTTCACTTTTCTATATGTGAATGCTGGGAAAGCACACAACCAGATGGACATCTGGGTACTGAACCCCTGACGTGTCATCAGAGAATCAACCCTCGAGAGTGTTGTGCCCTCTTTGGATAAAGCAAGAATGGTGTTTGAATGGACACCAAGAAAAATCTTGATATGAATTATCTCTACGAGGTAATAAACCATGTCTTAGTGCCACGGTTGAATGCAAAACCATCTATGTCACTTCAAGTTATAGGAATTGGTGAAGACAAAAAGGAGAAAGAAAAGTGTTTGAACAGAAAGTGTTTTCCTTAATGAATTTGAAGCGCATGTTGAATTATTCATAAAATTTAATATTATCTTTTCACTTGACTGAACTTTATCGTAACAGTATACATTATTTTGAAATGTGAAGCACAAAGTATAGTGTAATAGTAACTTTGAACCGAAAAACCAATTTCCATAAAAATACAGAAATCTAATGAAAAGAAAATACTGATTAGAATGTAGAGACAGTCCACTTATACTACTAAAACATCCAAGAGAATGTATCTCCCAAATTTAACAATGTTTGTGATCTTAAGAAATATATTCCACAATAAAATTGTACATAGATCTTTTTACAATATATAGACTTCGTGACTTTCTAACATACTACACTTGTATGGCAACTAATGAGTAACGTATGGCAACTAATGATAATAATTTACAATAATTGAAAAATAAAGACAACATAAAGGAGACGGTTACAAAAGGAGATGGTTACAACAACTCACTTGAGCTGCAGTAAATGAATATCTATCGTTCAGGAACTGTCAGTAAGATCTTGAAACCTTTCCAGTGGTTAACTTGGCCTTTAGTCGACACGCCCAATCTACCGGTTTAGAGGGAACATATCTTTGTGGTTATCAACCTTATCTATCAAAAGTCTATCTAACTTCTCCTTGATAAAGTCTTAGGTCCTATCTCAATATGCTTTGTTACGTGTCATCTTGACGAGCCAGGTTTGTGAGTAATGTTAATGGCGGACTTATTGTCGCGAGCAATTTCATAGGGGTCTCATACTTTATCTTGAGATCATCAGATATAATTTTCATCATAGCTCTTGCTTCACAAATTATCCTTGTGCTGTAGCCAGAAATTCAACTTACGCACTTGAGCAGAGGCTACCACGTTTTATGCCTTTACTTTTCCAGTTACTAAGTTTCCCTCTAAAAACGTCCTGATAACTAGGAGTTGACCCATACCTATCCAACGTGGCCAGATCCTCCATAATTAGCATCTGTATATCACTTCCGTAGATAAATTTCCACGCTTTCTTGAATAGTAACCTCTTAGGGTGTAGTTTTTAGAATCTTGTAGAATTTTGTCCACGGCTGTAAGTGTCTTACCCTTGGGTCATGCATAAGCGGCTAACAACTACGGCCGACATATGCCAAATCTAGTAGTGTGTGCTAAGTATATGAGCTTCCACACTCTTAACACGATGCTCGAGCTTTATCCGCACTTGGGACTTTCTTCATTGTTCCATTGCGTGATTACGCTCAATGGGAACACGATGTAGACTTGCAACCAGGCTTACCGGTTTCTTTGAGAAGATCAGAACATATTTTCTTTGGGAAATAAAGATGCCTTGTTTGGAGTAAATGCAACTTCAATCCCAAGGAAATACTTTTAGTCTCCCAGATCTTTTATCTCGAGCTTCGGTTGCTATTTTTCTTTAGCAAGCGCATTAAACTCAACAAATTAGATCCCAGGAGATAATAATGTCATCCACATTTACAAATGATTAGAATAGTGAGTTTACCTTCTTGTGAATGTTTAAAGAGAGGGTATGATTACCTTGACTTTGCTGTATCTGAGGACACCATTGCCTTTGTAAACCTTCAAACCATGCTCGGGAAATTTGCTTTAACTGCTTGCGTACAAAGCCTTTTTTAACACAATACCTTATTTCTTCCATTGGTGGGGTGTAATAACACTTAAGGTTGTAATCTTCATATAAACTTCTTCCTCCAAGTCTCCATGAGAATGCATTTTTAACATCAAGCGATGTAATTCTCGACCAAGGAGTCTGCGAGAAAGGTAGGATTCTTACGGTATTCATTTTTGCTACTGGAGCAAATGTCTCTGCTAGTCCGGTGCAATAAGTACGAGTGTATCATTTTGCGACTAACCTTGCCTTATATCGATCCCTAGTGTACCACCCAGGACCGGAAGATATTTCAAGGTATAGATTCAACGGCACCCCAGTGGTCTTTTGTTACTAGGTCTTTCCAGCAATCCTCCATGTTCCCGTTTCTTCTCCAGAGCACTCATATCTCCATCGTTCATGGCTTGAGACCCGAGTTCTTATCCAATGCTTCTTGTATGCGATGTTGGAATTTGAACGGGATCAGGGATGAAATAAAACTCTTGTGTTGCAAGGAAAGATTTTTGGAGGAAACAAATTGAGAAATAGGGTGCTCCGAGTACACGACCTTTTCCCTTTTCTCAGAGCGATGGAAGTAAGTCATCTGGGTCGAGGATCACAATTATCAAAGGAATATTGAAAGTATTGGGGTATTGAGGAAATATGGGAAACTATACCTTCGGTACTTACCGTAGGTTCGGACAAACGGGAGTTCTTTGTTGAGCTAGATCGGGTTCATGTCTCTCTTATACACCAATTTCGATGTACCACGACCTTGATTTTGACCTTAAGCTGTTCGGGTGGGGTATCGAAGAGGATGCTAACTCCTGTGGACTAGGAGAGATAGGGTCTAGGACCCAGATTTGGACCCGAGCGACAAAGGAGCAGAAAAGGCTGCTGGAAAAAGACTCGAAGGGCTCGGCTTCTAGAAAGCTCTCTCTTGAAGGCGGGGAGAAAAATAAGACTCGACTTCATGAAAAGTGACATCCATGGAGACAAAAGCGATGACTCGAAGGATGATAGCATTTATATCTTTTTTTGTCGAGCGAAGGCGTAACCTTGGAAGACACGCTTGATAGCCACGAGGATCAAGTTTCTTTGCCCGATCTTCTTGAGATGGACATATGCGAAGTCCACCTGACCAAAACACGAAATTTGGAAACTCTACGCGTAATAGGAACGAGAAGGAAAAAAAGGATGTCATGTAGGTTGAGCAAGACTTTCATTACCAAGGCACGAGATGGTAATCGATTTATCGAGATAAGGCGTGGTTAAAGCAGCTTCCCACATTATGAATGTGGAACGGACATTTGGAAAAGTTAACCTGCAGTTATTTCAAGTAAGTGGCGATTTTTCTCTCGGCAATCTGTATTTTCTTTGAGGAGTATCAACACATGTCAGCTTTCATGAACAATCCACCATGCTCTTTAAGAAAGTTAGAAAGTATTTGGTTGACATACTCCTGCCATTATCGAGCCTGTGATCATTTTATGGATTTTCCAAATTAGGTCACTAAACCATACGTGCAGATGGCGAACGAATAATTTTGACACTTAGTTGTGAAAACATGGCAGGAAAAGGCAAGTTGTACTGAGTGCAATCATCGATAAATGAAACAAATCATTTGGCCCAGAAATATTAGAAAACGGATCTCGGGTCCACTAAACTATCGGAATGGATAAGAGTAAAAGGCTCGACACTTTTCTTAATGCTAGGAGGAAAAGATACACGATGATGTTTATGAAAGCTCACGGATATCCGCAATGAAAAGACTCCTCAACTTGACTCTTTTAAAAATAAAGATGGAAACATAGACTTAAGTAGAGAGAAAGGAAGATGTCCACAGGCGCTGTGTTGGAGCCAAATTCCGGAGGCAAGACTAATGACATGAAAGTAGCAACCTACGATTGGAGCCACGGATCATTGAGGAGACGATACAACCACTCCCTCGTTCCTCGAGCCAACTTCGATCATCCTCCCATTGGCAAGATCTGAAAGACACAATGAGAAGGAAAAATGTTCTTTGCCACCAATTTAAATCCTTGGTAAGTTTATGAAACAGGATATAAGATTAGTGGATAATTTAGGAACATGAAGAACATTGGTTAAGTGGATGGAAGAGGTGAGGTTAATATTACCGTAGCCGGCGGCGAGGTGTGTGAGCCATCGTACGGCAATGGTAGGGATACCAAAAAGTGGTTTATAAGACAATAAATATGAGGAAGAGAAAAACCATCGATCGGTAGTACCGAGTCAACAACCCGCTGATTCTTGACGCGTACTAAAAGCATTAAAGGATTGAAAACATAAATTCTTACCGGTCATGGCTAGAGAACAAGTAGAGAAGGCTCTTGAGAGAGTCAATAAGAGGCGAAGTAAGTGCTCTGGAGTTCATCCGACGGCGAGAGTAGGAGGCGCATCAAATCACATGTGAGACTTCGTTTGAGGGAGCCATCGAGTTAGGCCGCCCACGATGAATACCTTTGAATCACGTATACGCCGAAAGAACCTAGTGCTCCCATGGAGATTAAAACGGGTTTCCTTGGTGTGACCAAATTTCTTACGGTGAGTGCTGGCCCTTTGTCTTTGTTAGGTCTAGAAGAGAGGATGAGGAAGAGGCTAGGGTTTAAGAGGCACTGCACATGATCAAAGGCGACCCGTTAGAGGGTTTATCATCGAAGCATAATAGCCGGAGTCTGCTGCCATGCTCCGTGAACAGGTGTGAAAACCTCGGAGAAAGAGAGGGAAGCTTTTCCTTACACTTAGAATACGCGAACTCTAATAGGGTCGTATTACGAGTTCAAACCAAGAGGAACTCAGATGCGGTCTCGTTCCAACGCCCAGCGGCCAAAGTGGAAACATCGTTACTACACTCCATTGTCGAGTCGATATTGATCGACTCGAATCCATAACCCATTGAGGATCTCATAGTACGTCACCGTGGCCCAGTAAAGCCCCTGCTTAGTGGAAAAAATCTTGGTTTTCAACTCATAGCATGTAAAACATGTCTTGCTTCATAGAATATGTCGACGAAGGTTGTCCCAAAATGTCGAGAGCGGTAGGCAAGGGCATATACTGATTTCTACTAACCTCACGGTGTCATAGAATTCCATAATCATGTCATAATGAGAGAATCCTCATTATCCCGTTCTTCAAATGTTGGGTCGGTCTTACTAAGTGTTTGTACCTTCGATGTGACTTAACTTTCGGCTAGACCTTTGAGGGTGGTGCGAACAACTTGAGCCCACTTGTAAATAGTTCTTGCACGTTGTTAGACAATGGGTAGGATGGAAGAAACGGGTAGGTCATTGGGATTAGAGGTGTGGTGATGGGACGGGTAGGTTTTTGGGATTAAGAGGTGTGGTGATGCGAGGGAGTGGTTTTCGGGTGGTGGTGGAGGTGATGGTGGTCTCGGTGTAATCGACATGCTGGTGATCTAGGGTCCTTGTTTGGGCGATAGGATGAGGAAGAGGATCTTTGTTTGGCTTATAACGAAGTAACGGGTTCTTTGTTTGGGCAAGGTGGTGTGAGAATCTAGAGGGAAAGATGAGGCGAGTCGAGAGGAGACAAACCACGTCGGGAGCCGAAGGCCGGGACGCGCCGCCACGCATGCACTGGCTAGGCGCGGCGCGTGGGGTTCCACGGCGCGGAGAGGGAAGGCTGTGCACATGAGAGCGCGTGGGAGAGACTTGGTGGTGGGCTTTTGGTGGTTGGCCGGAATAGGGACGATGATCCGTCCCGGTGAGTCCTTAGGAGTGAATAGTGGCGATGTGTGTGACGGCGGATGGTGGTGGCAGTGGCGTTGATGGCGTGATTAGGCGCAAAAGCGAGCCAAGGGAAACGGCCATGACCGATGAAGGCGGAGGCAGAGCTGCGATGAAGGCAAGCTAGCCTAAGATTGAATGCGGGCGAAGTCTCTACTAGATCGGGAGCTCGATCGGAACTCGATACCAACTTGAGAGGATAAAAAAGCGTATATACGTATATATTCCACAATAAAATCAATAGTCAACTTACAAGAAAACGCAATCTGCTCCAGCAGCTCCTCTAGGGTAGCCATCCAGCAACACCTCACTCTCGCTTAATAAAATTAACCCTAATGACCTACTTATACCCTATCTAACTTAACTTCCTAATCTACCCCTAATAAGTATTAGCTATAACTAAAGTGACATAAGACTCAAAGTTACATGCACGACTCTTTAACATCCTTAACATGTGAAACCGCATAATTCACTCAAGTGGGAAAGACATCAGTTCACTACAAATGAGGTTTGACTGGGTTGAACCATAATTGAATCAGTAATAATTAAATATATACACATAATTAATAATTTTATTATGTGTACTACATATTAAAAATATTATATTATAACATAAAATAACCAATATAATGTCAAATTTGTTGAAGACTATTGAAGTGCATGACATCGTTGTAATCAATTTTTTTATTAGAAACACTTTTATTTTACTCTAATAGTTAGAGTTTATTAAGTTAATATTGGGTTACATCAAGTATCAACTTTAAGTCCATACTTATTTATAATGGTGATTGATGAGTTAACAAAACATATTCAAGATGAAGTACCTTGGTATATGTTATTTGAAGATGACATTGTGTTAGTGGAGGAGTCTAAGGAAAAAGTTAATAAAAAATTGGAACTATGGAGAGAAACATTAGAAACCAAAGGCCTCCGACTTAGTAGAACAAAGACATATATAGAATGTAAGTTTGATCGTTTGGTTACTTCACAGGATGTAGAAATTAAAATTCGCACACATTGCATCTCCCAAAAGGAAAGTTTTAAATACATAGGGTCAATTTTTAAGAGTGATAGAAGAATTGATAGAGAAGACCGTATACATAATGAGGTTATTAGAAACAAATTAGGAGTGGCACCAATAGAGGATAAAATGAGAGAATATCGTTTAAGATGGTTTGGACATATAGAAAGAAGATCAAAAGAAGAACCTATAAGAAGGTATGAAAAACTAAATTTGGAAAGTATTAAAAGAGCTAGAGGACAACCACAAAAGTGTTGGAAAGAAACAACAAAGAATGATCTAGCTTATTGTGAGTTAACTGCTAACATGGCACACGATAGGGATCTATGGAAACAAAAAATCTATGTAGCCGACCCCGTCTAGTATGGGAAAAGGCTTAGTTGTTGTTGTTGTTGGTTAAAATGGAGAGTAGCATCATTTATTCTTTGTGATAAGAAGATACCGTTAAAGTTAAAAGGTAAATATTATAGAGCATCAATTAGGTCTGCCATGTTTTATGGTTCTAAGTGTTGGGCATCAACATGTACAAAAGATGTCTCTCATAGAAATGAAGATGTTGAGATGGATGAATGGTCATACAAGAAAAGTCCCTATACATAATAAGGTTATTAGAAACAAATTAGGAGTGACACCAATAGAGGATAAAATGAGAGAATATCGTTTAAGATGGTTTGGACATATAGAAACAAGATCAAAAGAAGAACCTCTAAGAATGTATGAAAAACTAAATTTTGAAAGTATTAAAAGAGGTAGAGGATGACCACAAAAGTGTTGGAAAGAAACAATAAAGAATGATCTAGCTTATTGTGAGTTAACTGCTAACATGGCACATGATAGGGATTTGTGTAAACAAAGAATCCATGTAACCGACCCCATCTAGTATGGGAAAAGGCTTAGTTGTTGTTGTTGGTTAAAATGGAGAGGAGCATCAGGTATTCTTTGTGATAAATAGATACCATTAAAGTTAAAAGGTAAATATTATAGAGCATCAATTAGGTCTG
The DNA here is from genome assembly GCA_036023115.1 of Brasenia schreberi. NCBI lineage: Eukaryota > Viridiplantae > Streptophyta > Magnoliopsida > Nymphaeales > Cabombaceae > Brasenia > Brasenia schreberi. Next base: position 7,169,895 of record JAYKKT010000080.1, on the reverse strand, counting down.
TCATGTTTTATGGTTCTGAGTGTTGGGCATCAACATGTACAAAAGATGTCTCTGATAGAAATAAAGATGTTGAGATGGATGAATGGTCATACAAGAAAAGACCGTATACATAATGAGGTTATTAGAAACAAATTAGGAGTGACACCAATAGAGGATAAAATGAGAGAATATCATTTAAGATGGTTTGGACATATAGAAAGAAGATCAAAATAAGAACCTGTAAGAATGTATGAAAAACTAAATTTTGAAAGTATTAAAAGAGGTAGAGGATGACCACAAAAGTGTTGGAAAGAAACAATAAAGAATGATCTAGCTTATTGTGAGTTAACTGCTAACATGGCACACGATAGGAATTATGTGGAAAGAAAGAATCCATGTAACTGACCCCATCTAGTATGGGAAAAGGCTTAGTTGTTGTTGGTGGTGGTTAAAATGGAGAGGAGCATCAGGTATTCTTTGTAATAAGAAGATACCATTAAAGTTAAAAGGTAAATATTATAGAGCATCAATTAGGTCTGTCATGTTTTATGGTTCTGAGTGTTGGGCATCAACATGTACAAAAGATGTCTCTGACAGAAATGAAGATGTTGAGATGGATGAATGATCATACAAGAAAAGACCGTATACATAATGAGGTTATTAGAAACAAATTAGGAGTGACTCTAATAGAGGATAAAATGAGAGAATATCGTTTAAGATAGTTTGGACATATAGAAAGAAGATCAAAAGAAGAACCTTTAAGGATATATAAAAAACTAAATTTGGAAAGTATTAAAAGAGGTAGAGGATGACCACAAAAAGTGTTGAAAAGAAACAATAAAAATGATCTAGCTTATTGTGAGTTAACTGCTAACATGACACACGATAGGGATCTGTTGAAACAAGGAATCCATGTAACCGACCCCATCTAGTATGGGAAAAGGCTTAGTTGTTGTTGTTGGTTAAAATGGAGAGGAGCATCAGGTATTCTTTGTGATAAGAAGATACCATTAAAGTTAAAAGGTAAATATTATAGAGCAACAATTAGGCTTGCCATGTTTTATGGTTCTGAGTGTTGGGCATAACATGTACAAAAGATGTCTCTCATAGAAATGAAGATATTGAGATGGATGAATGGTCATAAAAGAAAAGACCGTATACATAATGAGGTTATTAGAAACAAATTAGGAGTGACACCAATAGAGGATAAAATGAGAGAATATCGTTTAAGATGGTTTGGACATATAGAAACAAGATCAAAAGAAGAACCTATAAGAATGAAAAACTAAATTTGGAAAGTATTAAAAGAGGTAGAGGATGACCACAAAAAGTGTTGAAAAGAAACAATAAAAATGATCTAGCTTATTGTGAGTTAACTGCTAACATGACACACGATAGGGATCTGTTGAAACAAGGAATCCATGTAACCGACCCCATCTAGTATGGGAAAAGGCTTAGTTGTTGTTGTTGGTTAAAATGGAGAGGAACATCAGGTATTCTTTGTGATAAGAAGATACCATTAAAGTTAAAAGGTAAATATTATAGAGCAACAATTAGGCTTGCCATGTTTTATGGTTCTGAGTGTTGGGCATCAATATGTACAAAAGATGTCTCTCATAGAAATGAAGATGTTGAGATGGATGAATGGTCATAAAAGAAAAGACCGTATACATAATGAGGTTATTAGAAACAAATTAGGAGTGACACTAATAGAGGATAAAATGAGAGAATATCGTTTAAGATGGTTTGGATATATAGAAATAAGATCAAAAGAAGAACCTATAAGAATGTATGAAAAACTAAATTTGAAAAGTACTAAAAAAGGTAGAGGATGACCACAAAAAGTGTTGAAAAGAAACAATAAAAATGATCTAGCTTATTGTGAGTTAACTGCTAACATGACACACGATAGGGATCTATTGAAACAAGGAATCCATGTAACCGACCCCATCTAGTATGGGAAAAGGCTTAGTTGTTGTTGCTGGTTAAAATGGAGAGGAACATCTGGTATTCTTTGTGATAAGAAGATACCATTAAAGTTAAAAGGTAAATATTATAGAGCAACAATTAGGCTTTCCATGTTTTATGGTTATGAGTGTTGGGCATCAACATGTACAAAAGATGTCTCTCATAGAAATGAAGATGTTGAGATGGATGAATGGTCATAAAAGAAAAGACCGTATACATAATGAGGTTATTAGAAACAAATTAGGAGTGACACCAATAGAGGATAAAATGAGAGAATATCGTTTAAGATGGTTTGGACATATAGAAAGAAGATCAAAAGAAGAACCTATAAGAATGTATGAAAAACTAAATTTAGAAAGTATTAAAAGAGGTAGAGGATGACCACAAAAGTGTTGGAAAGAAACAATAAAGAATAACATGGCACACGATAGGGATCTGTGGAAACAAAGAATCCATGTAGCCAACCACGTCTAATATGAGAAAATGCCTACCACGTCTAATATGAGAAAATGCTTAGTTGTTGTTGTTCTAGTTAGAGTTTATGAAATAGAAAGAGGGAGAATAAGGGCGGCCCTCCGTTCTCTATTGCCCTCTTGCGTTTCTCCTTTATCTAATAGTGCATTTTTCAAAATGATATTAGAGCCATTAACCACCAAAACCGGCTGTTACTATGTGCAGATAGACAACGGGATGCTGCAGTTTATGCAATTTGAGATTGACTGGTATGTACTCCGGCATCTCAAAGAAATGGCACTCTGCCACATCTAACCAGGTTCTACGAATGACCCACTCGGCTCCTTGCGATCCGTCACGTATGGACCCTCTCCACCATGGAAGCGGAGGAGGAGGAGAAGCTTACCTTCTCACAAGCATGTGGACGCGACGGATGCACAGACGAGTGGAGTGCCGTCCATGCCAGGGTTGTCAAGAGTCACTTCACCTCGATCTTCCTGCTCAACCATTTGATGAACATGTACGCCAAATGTGGCCGTGTGGACGATGCCTGGAAAATGCTCGTCGAAATGCCTGAACGGAAAGCCGTCTCTTGGTTCACCATGATTGCCGGCTGCTTGCAGTACGACGACCCTGACCCAGCACTCGAGCTCTTCCTAAGGATGAAGAGGGAAGGTGTCGTGCCCGACCACTTCACACTTATCAGCGTACTGAATGATTGCTGCCTATGCTCAATGCGGGATGGTGGATATGGCTAGAAGAACTTTTAAGAGGCAGATAAGCGATCAACTGCTAAGTGATTGTTTTGTCAGCGTGTGCAAAATTAGGTGCGTTGGACATGGGAAAGCTGGTCCATTCTTACGCAAACAACAAGGGTTTGACGGAAAATTTGTATGTTGGGAATGGTTTAGTAGACATGTATGCAAAGTGTGGAAGCATAGAAACTGTTATTCGTTTGTTTGAAGGAAGGCAGAAGAGGGATGTAATCACATGAAATGCCACGATCGAGAGCTATAACAATCTTCATGTCACTGCGAATGAAGCTCTAGATTTTATTCATCAAATGTTGTACTCCAGTGTAGATAATGAGTTCATAAAAGTAGGCTACTTGTGCATGATCAGGTCTTGTAGTAAAGCCACGACATTGAGACTAGGGCAGGGAATTCATGCTCGCCTGATCAAACTTGGTGGTAATCCTTGCAATCAAACAACCAATCAGCTGATTGAAGTTTATGCGAAATGCAGCAAGTTGAAGGCTGCCATTTTTCTATTCACCATGCTGCACAAGAAACCTGCTCAATTCTAGAGGATGTTGAGGGTGAGGATGGAGTTGAGATAGGAGAAGTCGATGAAACGTCTCATTTTCAATTTACTTGCATTTTAGGACCTGGAAGTTCCTGCAGAAGCAATGGTCGGAATGTTTCTTCGTCAGAGATGATTTCACTAAGGCAACTTGGGGATTTTTCAACAGTGTGGTGCAAGAGCCATTGACTCCAACATGGTTATTTCCCATGATTCTCTCATATACTGCACGATCTCTGTTTCTTGAAAATGAAATAAATTTCCTGCCAACTGTCATCTTCTCTACTGTTTGGAGATCAAAATCTCACCAACATAAAAAAATCAACAATCTCATCAACGGGAATTGTCTAAGTTTGAAGTTGTTACTGCAGAATTATGGATGACTATCTTGATCATTTACCATCCTCCCAATGGGTGGACACAAATTCAACTGGGAGATCATCCTGGATTGGCAACCTTTCCGACCAAGTAAATGGCTCCGAAATTCGTTGTTGCTGAAGATTGAAATTAGGCTACAAAAGGAAAAACATTGAAGCTAATTGTTCCTTTCTAGTCATAAGTGGCTGATAATTCCTGCCTTTCCTGTTCGTGAGATGCTGCTGAAGAAACTTGCCCTTTGCAATGTTGAAACCAGATTGGAAGGTTGAGCTATCCTCCCTTCCTCAATTGATTTACGTTGATGATGATTCCTACCTTATTCCTTGTCACTGGATAAGGCGTTTATAGAAGAATGGAAACCTTGTTGTGGTTTGGAACTTGCTAGTTTCAATGAGAACTTCAAAGGCAAGCTATGTGTTATGGAACCTTATCTTCCTGAACCGAGACCAAAGATTGGATTCATTATTGGTTCTTAGCATAAATGGGAAAAGAAGCCCCTAGAGTGTGAAGGGACTGTTGCTGCAAGGAGAGGCCCTCAATAGAGGTTGCCTGGACCGAGTTGCTACAGAATGTGAACAAGCTACAATTGTAGTAAGAAAGGCTGCAGATTGTATGCAACAAGGAGCGTTGTTGAATGTGTATAGCTAACAAAGCTGCTGAAAACGTGTAAAGCCAAGAAGACTGATGCAACCATTTAGTCTGGTGAAAATGTATGTAACCATAAAGGCTGAAAAATGTACAGCCAAGAATAAATGTGTACAATCATGAAGGCTTAAAAAGAGTGCACCAAGGAAGGTTGAAAAAGTGTGCAACCAATAAGGCTGTTGAAAAATGTTTACAGCCAATACCAGAAAGGCTTATGAATGTGAGAACTTTACTTTGGCAGTATTGCCAGAAGGGGCTAGTAGTATTGTTGCCCAATCAAACATGAAGACCAGAAACCAGTACTCAAGAGAGTCAGCCATTGGGAGTGTGGAGAAGCAGAATCGATTGTTGGAAGTAACTTGTTTTTTTTATATTCACAACCAGAGTTGGAGTATGTACTCTTAGAAGACCAAACAACTTATATGGGGTGTTGAAGACAGCATTAGGTAGGAGTTGCTGAATTACTAAGTACATGCAAGACATGTAACCGGTTTTCTTATTAGGAGCACTTTTGTCTTTTAAGATGTAAAGTCCATTATATAAGGACTTAATCTGTCCTAATAGTTTTTTAGGGATTATGAAATAGAAAGAGAGAGGAGGGCGGCCCTCCGTTCTTTATTGTTCTCCCCTCCTGCGTTTCTCTTTTATCTAATCGTGTATTTTTGAACAAAATTAAATAAGAAATGAAAATCAACAATTTAAAAACAAAAATATAAATATAAGAAATATAAAGAGACATGAAAATAAGTAGATAATAACCATAATTCCAAAAGAAACATAAAAAATAATAGTTTTCAAATTAACCAGGTTTGATGTTCAACCAGCTGGCTCATGATTCTTGACCGTTTTTTTGTGACCTGGACTATAATGTGGATTGAACCAGACCCATGGCAGGTCCCAGTTTCAACCAGAACCACTGGGCAGAAGTCAAGTTTCACAAATCATGGAATTTAATTGCATCTAGGTCAACTTGCTTAAATGTCTTTCCAGCTGCTGCTCTTGCTACATGTAAAATTCACACTAGCATTCGTGAAAAAAAGATTCCACAAGTCTGTCAAGAACTCGTCAAATAAATAGGCCAACATACCTGCAACATGTCTGAAGAACATAGGATCCCCAAATTTCTCCATCCATAGGTAGTCATCATAGATGGAGTGATAGACAGAATAGTCTGAAAAAAGAAAGTATGAATTTCTCCTTGGATGAACCTAACAAACACTATTTGTGACAACGTTGTAAAGGAAGAAAATGCTAAGACACAGAGGAAATTGTATCTTTAGAAGCACCGGATTTCATGAACTTGGTGGTGTTGGATACTATCTCAAGCCACTGCAAACCAACTGTTGTACTTTAAACTATTATTATTCCATGAAATCATAAACATATTAAAGGAAAGAAGCTTTGGAGAAAACAGATGTTTTATGACGATTAATATGGTCTTTTAATCAAACACCCATGAGAAGAACCTGGATATGATTTTTCCAGCAGTTTTAGCATGCAGGCACTGGGCAGATCTAACCTGGATGCACTCCCTGGTATCAAACATGTTACATTCTTCAGCCTAATGCTTCGAAACTACCCTAAGCAAGGTCAGTAACACCTTTTGGTGTGTCCAACTCCAACCCACGTTGGTACAAGTCTTAATTTATAAGTTCTTAAATGTGCCCAATATATTAAACTACAGAAACTTCTTCCTTGATAGACAAGCTATGGAAACACTTTTGACTGATAAAACAGGCAACATATCTTACATGTTTTCTGCTGTTTCAAAAAATTCACAAAGAACATAAGAAACCTTGAACTTGCCTCCCGAAAAATTTACCAATCATTTTGCATGTTGTAATGTAATCTAACATGAAGCCAACTTTGATAGTAGGTTCATCCATTTGATTTCAATGATCAAGTTCATATATGTATATATAAACACACACACACACACACACACACACACACACACACACACACACACACACACACATATATATATATATATATATATATATATATATATATATATATATATATATATATATATCTTAAGAAGGACTAAGGCCGCAAGGGCCATAACCTGGCCCAACGACTAGATTTTCTAGTTGTTGGGCCAGTCAATTGATAGTAACCAGCATCCTATTATAATAAATAACAACTTTATTTATTCAAATATCAAAGAAACTTACAAATCATAGTAGGTTGGAGGCATTCCTCCAATCTACCCTAATCCACGATGACAGTCGGCTGCTTCTCTGCTGCCGCCTCTTGTTTTCTTGACTAACCCTAATCACCTATTAATACTCTTCCTAACTTGATTTCCTAATCTACCCTTAATAAGTATTAACTATTTCTAAGTTACCACAGGACTCTAACTGACATGAATAAGTATTTGTACGACTCAACTAGGATTACACGACTTCCTTAATACAACTTAACTATGATTACACGACTCAACTAGGATTACACGACTTCCTTAACACTCCCCCTCAAGTTGGGTGAAAGATGTTGATGACACCCAACTTGGATAATGTCTCCTTTAATTGTCGGCTCGAAGTAGCTTTAGTTAAGAAATCAGCTCTCTGTTTGATAGATTAAACATACTCTAGCTTGAATTCTTGATTAGATATCTTTTCTCTGATGAAGTGGCAATCAATTTCTATATGCTTGGTTCTTTCATGATATACTGGATTAGATGCCATCTAAATTGCTGCACTGCTATCACAATATAGTGCCATGGAATTATTAAGTGAATAACCCAATTCACTAAGCAATGAAGATATCCATTTTCCTTCACACATAGCTTATGTTATAGCTTTATATTCAGCTTCTGTTGTAGATCTTGCAACCACTGTCTGTTTTTTACCCTTCCAAGATACAATATTACCACCGAGTAAAGTAACATAGCCTGTAGTTGATTTCCTGTCATCATATGAACCAGCCCAGTCAGCATCAGAATAAAGTTCAATGTCCAAATTGGATGATTTTGAATAAATGTTTGGTTGGTGAGTGCATATATCTGCTTACAATCCCAACTGCATAAGTAATATCCGATTGAGTAATAGTCAAATATATGAGTTTACCAACTAGCTTCTGATATTTGTGAATATCTTTGAGCTCTTCACTGTCACTGTTAAACAATTTATGGTTTTACTTCCATAGGGATCTCACTAAGTTTACAATCAAGCATTTGTGTTTCCTCAAGAAGATCCATTAGGTATTTCTGCTGAGTTAAGAAAATACCTTTGTTAGAATAGAGAACTTCTATGCCCAAGAAATAGAGGAGCTTACCCAGATCCTTAATATCAAATAATTTACGTAGACTCATTTTCAACTTGGATATTTCTTCAAGGTCATCTCCTGTAACAATAATGTCATCAACATAAACAGCAAGGATAGATATTTTTGTTCCTTTCTTAAAGAATATCGTATGATCGTTGAGGCTTCTGTTGTATCCCAGACTGCACACGGTCTTGCTGAATTTATCAAACCAAGCTCTTGGAGATTGTTTCAACCCATATATTGCTTTATTGAGTTTACACACTATGTTAGAAGATGACACATTTCTGGTCATTTCTGGAGGTAATTCCATGTACACTTCTTCATTTAAGTCTCCCTGTAAGAAAGCATTTTTTACATCCAACTGCCATAAATCCTATCTCAAGTTTGCTGCCATACTGAGAAGTATTCTAATTGATGTAAGTTTAGCCACAGGTGCAAATGTTTCTGTATAATCAATATCGTATGACTCACTGTATTCTTTAGCAACCAATCTGGCTTTATATCTCTCCACTGTTTCATCTACCTTATATTTAATAGTAAACACCCACTTTCATCCTACAACATTCCGATCTGAAGGCAACTGTGTGATGGTCCATGTATTGTTTTTTACGAGTGCATTCAAGTCTTCTTCAATTGCAACTTTCCATAAGGGGCACTTGATTGCTTCTTCAAACTTCGAAGGGATCTTATGTTTTTCAGCATTCATAATGAAGTTTTGATACCTTTGAGAAGTTTTAGCATATGAAACATAATTAGAAATTGGATATCGTGCACATGTACGCTTACCTTTGCGAACAGCAATAGGAATCTCAAGATCATTGTTCGCTAGCACTTGAGGATCTAATTCAGGAGAAATCTCTTTAGCACATGGTTCTTCTCGAGAGTATACAATCTTCCGTTGGCCTTTCTTGTACGTCTCAATCTCTGTTGGTTGTTGTGTTTTCTCCCTCTGATTATCAACTGTCTCATTATACTCCCCCTCACTAGGAACTAGTGGAAGGACAAAGGATGGAGTTGGAGTAGACCGTGTTGATTTCAAGCATCAAATCATGATTAATATGGTTGCATAGGAAACAAACACAGGAAACAAAATAGAAAATCTGAAAATGGGGCAGCAGTCGGCCACCCCTTGGCTGCCGTCCCTCTCCACCTTTTTATTCATTCCATCGTGTATTACAAAGTAACCCTAATTACACTTTATACTAATCCCTGTTATAACTTAAAAGACTATAATGACCCTACTTAAAGTAAATGGTTCCTTATGGATCCTAATGAATCTGATCCGATTCATTAGGATCCAAGTACATAACATGACTCAAACCACCTAACTAGAATTACACAGACTGAAGACACTAAAACTATAAAGCGAAACTTGATCTCCAACACACCCCCTCAAGTTGAGCCTTGAAGAGTAGTAATTCCTATCCTTGTAAGAATTTTCTTAAAGACATTCACAGGTACTGCTTTAGTAAGGATATCAGCTAGTTGATCTTCTGAGTGTACATGAACAATGTTGAATATGCCTTAAGAAATTTTCTCTCTAATAAAGTGGCAATCAATCTCTATGTGTTTCGTCCTCTCATGAAATGCAGGATTCAAAGCTATTTGGAGAGCTGCTTTACTATCTGTAAAAAAATTAATTGGCATGTTGTCTTTGAACCCAATCTCCTTCAGAAGTGATATAATCTATAGGCCTTCACACATTCCTAGAGAGATTACACGATACTCTGCCTCAACACTCGATCTGGCCACCACTGATTGCTTTTTACTCTTCCATGAGACTATATTGCCGCCTAGACATACCATATACCCTGAAGTAGATTTCCTATCAGTCTTCGAACCTACCCAATCAGCATCTGAGTAAATTTCTAAATTCATAGATGAATGAGGAGCATATAGTAACCCATGAGTAATATATGATTTTAAGTATCTGATTATATGGAATACAGTGTTCATGTGATGTCTGGACGGGCAATGCAACCACCTACTGACATATCCCACGACAAAGTTGATATCAAGTCGAGTTATAGTTATATATATAAATTTTCCTACCAACCTTTGATACTTGCCAACATCTTCATATTGTTCTGTAGATTGAGTATCCTCTTCTTTCGGAGTGTCCATAGGAATAGAACATGATGTCATCCACATACACTAACACATTGTCACCCCCCCGAAGTGGAGTGTTTAATGAACAATGTATGATCCCTTGACTCGTTTATATCCTGTGGTCCTGCATAACTTTAGTGAACCTTCCAAACCATGCTCGTGGTGATTGTTTCAACCCGTATAATGCCTTTCTTAACCTCGCAAACAAGTATTGACCGGAGCACTTTTACCATATCCTCGGTGGCACATCCATGTAAATCTCCTCCTCAAGATCCCCATGTAAGAAAGCATTCTTTACATCAAATTGTTGTAATTCCTGTACCATAATTGGCCGCAAAGATAATATTACCCGGACCGTATTCATCTTTGCAACCGAGCAAAGGTCTCTCGAGTAATCAATCCCATAAGTTTGTGTAAAACCTTCGGCAACCAACCTTGCTTTGTATCTCTCTATTGACCCATCGACCCTTTATACTTTACCGTGTCACCTCTAGAATATACCTGCCAGTCTTTCTTCTGAGTGAGTATTCTCTCTTCGTTTTCCTTCTCAGGTTGTAGCTGATCTTCCGTTGGAGGGATAGGCATCACATGTGAGAAAGTTATTTCAGATAAAGAATTATCCTGGATCTCATAAAATGGTGTATCTTCATGAAATGTAACATCTAAAGTAACATACACTTTTCTACTAATAGGATCATAGCACTTATATCCTTTTTTAGTAGAAGAATACCCCACAAATATGCATTTGAGTGATCTACCATCTAGTTTATCTTTTAAACCATGATGTAGATGAATGAAGCAAGTGTACCCAAAAACTCTTGGAATTAAATGAAATTGCTTCTACTGAGGACATAATGAGTGAAATGGTGTATTACCATTTAGGATTCTACTAGGCATGCGGTTTATAAGATACACTGCTGTTAACACTACTTCACCTCAATAGTATTTAGGGGCATTACACCCAATCAGTAAGGTTCTGGCAACTTCCATAATATGTCTGTTCTTCCTTTCAGACACCCCATTTTGTTGGGGAGAATATGCACATGACGTCTGATGTAACATTTCGTTTTCGACAAAGTATGATTGAAGGAATTGTGAAATGAATTCTCCACCATTATCACTGCGAAGGATCTTAATAGTGCCCTGAAATTGAGTACATATAAATTTACAATAGATGGGAAAAATATTCCTTACTTCATCTCTAGTTTTTATAAGATATATCATTGTAAACCTGGTGCAATCAAAAGTTATAAAGTACTTAAAACCATGCAAAGAGGTAGTATTAGAAGGACTCCAAACATCAGAATGCACAATTTCAAAAGGAGTAGATGATTTTTCTTCACTTAAGGGAAATGAAGTACGATGATGTTTTGGTCTCACAGTTCAAATTTAAATTATTACATAAACTGAATTTAGGAAGTAAAATTCTAAGTTTAGACAAAGGTAAATGTCCCAATCTTTGATGCCAGCGAGGTATATCCTTTTGTTTTTCTGTAATACTGGTAGACTGCATCACCACTTTATTCTTATCTTCGCAGAAGTAGAGACCTTTCCTTACATTACCCTGACCATAGATCTTCTTCGTCCTCATTTTCTGAAATATACATCCAGTAGAATAAAAAATTATACGTCATTTCAGATCTTGAGTTAAAGCAAATACGGATAGTAAATTAACTGATAAGCTAGGAACATGTAAAACATTTTTCAGTACACCAAAAGAAGTAATAATGTTCCCTTTTCCCAATATAGGAGTATGTGAACCATCTGCCAAATGGATGTGAATAGGTTCTTGAGTCTGCTCATAACTATCAAACCATTCCTTTCTACTGACCATATGATCAGTTGCTCCTGAATCAATAACCCATATCTGTGAGTTAGGAGTGTTCATATTACCCTTAGCTAAGAATGAGAATGGATACGCCATGGTTGCCTGAGCTTCATTACTGGAGGAAGTAGATGGAGCATGTGAATCAACCAAACGAGTCTTAAGCAATTCAATCTCCTTTTTCATATCTGCTAGTGAGCTGGCACTGTTCTCAATGTTCTGATTGTCATTCTGTTCACTGGTCAAATAAGCACTGTTAGATTTATTTTGAAATTGAGTGGGTCTTCCGATCAATTCCCAACACATTTCCTTTATGTGTCATGTTTTCCCACAGTGAGAACATGTTAATTTGGATTTCTCATCAAAATGAGGTATAAACCTACCTCTACGATGACCATAATTACCTCTACCACGAGGAAATGAAGAGCTCTGTGTATTTCTCCCTACGAACGCAGTAGTTTCTGTATTAACTTTTGCTTCCTTTTCCAAGTGTTTTCTATCTTTCTCTCGCAGTAAGAGTGAATATATTGTGCTTAACATCGGTAGTTCTTCTCTGCTCAGGATGTTGTTTTTCACTGCTTCATAATCTGAAGAGATACCACATAAAAGATCAAATACTTTCCTTTCTTCAAACTCTTCATTCATCTCTTGTATGCAATTCTGACATTTTATCTTAGAATAAAACTGTAATTCTTCCCAGAGGCCTCGAAGTTCTGCATAATATTCACTAACTGACCTGTTTCCTTGTCTGCATCTTCTAATCTTCTCAATAATATCATACTTCTTGGCTATGTTTTTCCTCTGAGTATAAGCATCATGAACTGCCAACCAAATGTCTTTAGCTATTTCCAGAAACATAAACATACTGACAATTGATGGAGACATTGACTGTAGAAGCCAGGCACTGACAAGTGCATTTTCCCTACGCCATTTTGAGTATAGAGGATCGTTAATTTGAGGCTGAATTATATCGCCAGTCAAATAATCCCAACACCCCCTTGCCATTACTGCCAGTTCTATCGATCGGGCCCACTGAAGAAAATTTTTTCCATCCAGTTTCAGATTTGTTATTTGAAATCCTTCAATCTTATCCACTAAACAATTTTCATATATATCATTCATCTTCGTACTTTCCATATTTGGTTAAATCCCACTAGACAATTGCATGCAATCAACAAATATGATTTCTATATTTCTGCTGATTTCACTAGTGACTGATCACTGCAAATAGATTGTGACAATCTTCAAATCTCCTTCACGTTTTTACCAAATGATAGATATTAGGGTTCTTGCTGACCGAACTAATTAAAATCAAATGCTTCAAATTGAATCCGTGATTTTTCTTCAATACACAAATTCAGCAACCAACATTCACCTTTAACGATGAATTTGCTGTCATTTCAGACTGAAATAATACACCGAATACTAGATAAAACTCACTGTTTTTGAATGGGGCTTCTTAATCTCCCGATTAGCTTTTCACGATGGCTGAAAAACCCAGATTAGGCTATGATACCATGTTGATTCCAAGCATCAAATCATGATTAATATGGCTGCATAAGAAACAAAATAGAAAATCTGAAAATGGGGCAGCAGTCGGCCACCCCTTGGCTGCCGTCCCTCTCCACCTTTTTATTCATTCCATCGTGTATTACAAAGTAACCCTAATTACACTTTATACTAATCCCTGTTATAACTTAAAAGACTATAATGACCCTACTTAAAGTAAATGGTTCCTGATGGATCCTAATGAATCTGATCCGATTCATTAGGATCCAAGTACATAACATGACTCAAACCACCTAACTAGACTTACAAAGACTAAAGACACTAAAACTATAAAGCGAAACTTGATCTCCAACAGACTGCATGGAAGGAGAGTAATAGGGAGTAAGTTCAAAGAAGGTAACATCCCTGGAAACATAGAGCTTTTTAAGTAGTGGGTCATAGCATTTGTATCCCTTTTGAGAAGTCGAGTAGCCAAGAAAGATACATTTATTGGACTTGGCATCGAGTTTATCACGATTGGGAAGATGGATATGAACAAAGTAGGTACATCCAAAGATACGATGAATTAGATGAAATGGTTTCAATGCTTTATCAAGGATATAAATAGGACTCTCCCCCTGAAGAGTATTACTGGGCATTCTATTTATAAGATAGACAGCAGTAAGAACAACATCTCCCCAATAGAATTTTGGAACATTATTGTTGTTGTTGACTTTGAAGAAGAAGTTCTGGCAACTTCCAGAATATGACGATTCTTTCGTTGAGCAATTCCATTTTGCTGAGGTGTATAAGGACATGTAGTCTGATGAATAATTCCCTGTGCTTGTAAATAATTTTCTAACTGAGTCCCAATATATTCACCCCCATTGTTGGACCGAAGTATTTTAATAGAAGCATTGAATTAAGTACAAATAAATTTATGTACAATGGGAAAAATAGAGGAAACCTCAGACTTTGTTTTCATTAAATAAACGATTGTAAGACGAGTACAATCATCAATAAAGGAGACAAAATACTTATGACCAAATAAAGAGGTGACTGGACTTGGACCCCATACATCAGAGTGAATAAGTTCAAAAGGACATCTTCGAGAATCACTTAAAGGGTAAGATGCCCTTTGGTGTTTTCCAAGTTGACAGACTTCACATTCAAACTGAGATTTATTAGATTGGACTGTAGAGTGAGGAATAACATATGTAATTTTTGACACTGAGAGGTGACCAAGACGATAATGCCAAAGATGAAGATCTGCATCTTGAACTGGTGCTGCTGAAATGTTATAAGAGGTTGAAGATGGAGAATAGTCTTCAAGAATGTATAAGCATTTCTGTAGTTTACCATGTCCAAATATTTTCCCCGTCTTCAAATCCTGAAATACACAACCAGTAGGATGAAAAATTATACAACAATCGAAGGCACGAGTTAAAGAGCTGACTGATAGAAGATTTATCGGAAAACTTAGAACATGATATACAGATGATAAATCTGAGATACAGGTCGGAACACTTCCCTGTCTAATCATATAAGTGAAAGACCCATCTGCCAATTTAATTGGTTCCTGATCTTTAAGAGTCTTGTAAGCTGAAAAGTATGATAATTCGCCTACCATATGATTTGTAGCGCCAGAATCAATTATCCAAGTTTTAGAATGAGGAGAAGAGAAGTGATTACCCTTCACTGTATGTGTAGCCTCAGCCATTGTAGTTTGGGTAGAGGAAGCAGAAGTAGATGGTTTTTCAGAGAATCTCTGTTGAAGACCTTCTATTCTTTTTATAATTTCTTGAATTCCATCAGTGCTGGGAGTGGAACTTTCAGCGGAATGAACTGAGGTATTACGATTTCTATAGTAATCGGGCTTACCATGTAATTCCCAATAATGATCTCTAGTATGGCGAGATTTACCACAATGGGAGCAAACAAGTTTGTCTTTGTCGTCTGAGTTAAGTCGACCATGGCCACGGCCACGATTCTGGTGTCCCCCTCTGCCACAAAAATGAGAATTGTCTCCTCTTACTTGAAGTGCATGCTGATCAGAACTAATAACATGACCCTTCTCAAGATTCCAACGATCTTCTTCTCGAATTAATAAGGAATAAACAGTGTCCAAGGAAGGAAGTTCTTCTCTGCCTAGGATATTCAGTTTTACCGATTCGAATTCTGGATTTACACCCCACAATAAATCAAATACTTTCTTCTTTTCAATCTCAGCGTTTCTTTCGTTATAACAAGTAGAACACTTAATATTCGTATAGTAGAGTAATTCATCCCAAAGACCTCGAAGATCTGCATAATAGTCATTGATAGACCGAGTGGCTTGTTTACATTTTCTGATTCTTTCCAGTATCTCATATTCTTTGGCAACATTCTTCTTTCTGGAATAAGCCTTTGCTACTACACACCAGATCTCATTGGCAGATTCTAAAAACATGAAAGTTTTGGCAATTGATGGAATCATTGACTGTAGCAACAAAGAGGATATTAATGCATCTTCTCGTTTCCAGGTAGGGTAGAGAGTATCTTGAGGCTCTGGTATTGGAGTATGACCCATTAGATGTCCCCATCTCCTCCTTGCTACAACTGCAAGTTCCACAGATCTTGCCCATTCCAAGTAATTTCTACCATCCAATTTAGTCGTTGTAATCTGAAAAAATTTTGTTTTTCTGACAAATAAGATTGCTCCCCTGTATGAAAAGAACTTTCAATGCCTTTGCCCTTGCCTGCCATTGATCAGAAAGTCTGAAATAAACAGAATGAAGTCTGAATCTTGTAGGTTGACAGCTTAGTAGAATAGATCTTTTTCTGTGGATGAAATACAATCTGAAAAATGATAGTCTTAGATTGAAGATACACGATATCAATGACTCGATCACAGTGTGCACAATCAGAAATTTTGTAATACAGATGTGATGATGATCAGCGCAGGTCCAATCGATACAATTAGTAGTAGTTCCAATAACACATTCTGAATAAGTCATCCACTTAATAACAATCAACAATCAGAAACATATCCCGCCTAAACACGTTCAGATTTTCTTTATTGGACTTTAGTAGATGCATGAACTAAGTCTTCCACGCCAACTGAAGAACCCACAGCTGTCACCAAGGATCTTACTGCTGTCCCGAATTCAAGCAGCGAATTTCAAAGAGATAGATTAAATATCAAATCGTGATTCTGCAGACAGTCCATAGAAATTCTGAAAAAACTGAATCAGTAATGATTCACGTCTTCATTGATACCAGTAGAGATGATTGAACAATCTTTATATGCCTCCAATCTCATCCTCTTCCACAACACACATAAATACAGCGTGTTTCAACAAATCGTTTTATCCAAAAACATTAAAATAATCGCCATATAGGCTCTCATACCATATTATAATAAATAACAACTTTATTTATTCAAATATCAAAGAAACTTACAAATCATAGTAGGTTGGAGGCATTCCTCCAATCTACCCTAATCCACGATGACAGTCGGCTGCTTCTCTGCTGTCGCCTCTTATTTTCTTGACTAACCCTAATCACCTATTAATACTCTTCCTAACTTGATTTCCTAATCTACCCTTAATAAGTATTAACTATTTCTAAGTTACCACAGGACTCTAACTGACATGAATAAGTATTTGTACGACTCAACTAGGATTACACGACTTCCTTAATACAACTTAACTATGATTACACGACTCAACTAGGATTACACGACTTCCTTAACACATCCAATGACTACTATTTTAGCCATTGGAAGTTGGCCAATGTCTCTTTACTCCCAATATAAGCACCTTAAGTGCTTATTGTAATGTAAGCCTGTGTGGTTAGGCTTGTATGATTTGTCTTGAGTTATTCAATAAAGATTTTGTTCTTTGCTGAGTTGCTTGAATCACTTGTGTGGCTGATTGTTTGCCGATAAGAGATTGTTGTTAGACCTCAAGGAAGCACTTGAAGGTTCTGTATTGTTGTTGAAGAACCTCGATATTCTTACATGGTATCAGAGTTGAATCGCTCTTGAGACTGCATTAGGAAGCAGGCCACATAAGAGAAAGAACTCACAAGAAGAGGAAGTCACTCGGCTTTTGCTGGAAATTGCTATTTTAGGTACTTTTCATTAAGTTTCAAGTATTATTAAAGAATCTCAATGGAAGGAAAAGGATTTAACTTCTTTTGACTAGTCCAAACTATAAGACATGGGCCTAAAATATGGGAAATTATATATATTTTAAAAAGTTATTGGACTATGTTAGTGGTACCAAAGTAGAACCATCAATTAATTTCACTTTGGAACAAAAGGAAGAATATGAAGGAGGACACACAACAATCTTATAGATATAACAACAACAACAACTAAGCCTTTTCCCATACTAGGCGGGGTTGGCTATATGAATTCTTTGTTTCCATAGAGCCCTATCATGTGTCATTTTAGCAGTTAACTCACAATAAGCTAGATCATTCTTTATTATTTCTTTTTAACACTTTTGTGGTTGTCCTCTACCTCTTAATACTTTTAAAATCTATTTTTTCATACTTTTTTAAAGGTTCTTCTATTGATCTTCTTTCTATATGTTCAAACCAGTGTTATCCGTATCGATACGGTGCGATATGTATCGTATCGTGGGCCACCACGTACCACCACGATACGATACGATACACTTAGGTGTATCGATATTAAAAGCTTATCGCACCGTATCGTGCGATACGGTGTGTATCGCCCGTATCGTATGCCTTGGGACCCTTATAAAGGGTCCTGGGCCGACCGAAACCCGTGATTTTTTGCAGGTTTCCTCTCTCTTTTTGGGTTCCTCAAGCTCCCTAAGAGCCGGTTTTCGCCTCCTTGGTGTTCAAAACTTTAAAATCATGCTCTACGGTATCCGTGCAAGCCTTTAAACTCAGATTTAGGTATATTTTTAATATTTTTTCTATTTTTTTCTTTTATATTTGTTGTTTTTTTTGTTATTTTGTTTTTTTTAATGACAAAATATGAAGTTATTAAGTGTGTATATATGATTTTTATTGCATTCATGAAGTGGGAGATACTTCATTTGAGTGTTATTTGAAGATTGGGGGATTTACGAAGTGCTTTTATTTTCAGGTTTTTGTTTGAATTAAAGTACTCCATTGAGATGGCAGGAAGGGGTGGTAGAGAGTAGAGACTCTCATTATCGGTCTGATGATCCGGCATGGCAGTGGGGTATACCAGTTGAGGGTTCCAGGTTAAAGATTAGATGCTTATTTTGTGAAAAGGTGGTTAGTGGTGAAATTTCAAGGTTGAAACACTACCTAGTAGGAACAAGGAAAGAAGTTGCTCCATTCACAGGCAGAGTTAGAAGTGTGCCATAAGGTATTAAATGGCAATGTCTGCAAATAATTGAGAGCATATAGGAAAGGAGACAACAAAATGATGATTTCCAGATGTGTGAAGAAGTTGATGATGCTATTGCTACTAGAGTTGGATTCACCGATAATTTGCCTTCAGATGCTACAACAGAGATTGGTAGTAGCAGTTCACGAGCACCTAGCAGGAAAAAGAGGGTTGCAGCTGAAGACTTTGGAAGTGACAGAAGAGGAAGTTTAGGAAGGAGTAGAGGAAGAGCTTCTTCTACCATACATTCGTTCTTTCTCCTTCCACTACACCTGGTGCTCAACCTAGAATTCGTACTGCTATGGCTTCAGAACAACTGCATGATTAAGGAGACCTTATAGTGGGAAGATAGTTTTATTATGCATGCATTCCATTTAATGCAGCAAACCGTTTTCATTTTTAAGCAATGGCAGATGCAATTGCTAACATTGGTCCAGGATACAGGATGCCCTCTTATCAAAAGTTGAGAGGGAAGATATTAGATCAGACCGTCATTCAAGTGCAGTAATATTGTTCGACTTTGAGACAGTCGTGGAAGGAAACGGGATGCACTATCATGGCAGATGGATGGACCGATAGGCGAGGAAGGACATTGCTAAACTTTCTTGTATATTATCCTAAATGACTCATGTTTTTGAGATCTCTAGATATGTCAGAGGAGAGACACACTGCAGAGATCCTATGACAAGAATTTGATAAGGTTATACAAGAGGTTGGGCTAGAGAATGTAGTGCAATTGATTACAGATAATGTAGCTAACTACAAAGCAGTTGGGAGGGAGTTAGCTGATATTTATGGGACTTTCTACTGGTCACCATGTGTAGCCCATTGTTTAGATCTCATCCTCGAAGACATTGGTGAGATGGATGAAATAAAGGCAGCAACTGAGTGTTGCCAAGATATTACACAATTCATTTACAACCATGCATTTGTTTTGTGTATGATGAGGAGTTATACAAAAGGTGCAGAGATTCTTCGCACAGCTGCAACTCGGTTCGCAACAAACTTCTTATTTGTACAGAGTATTGTGAGACAGAAGCAAGCTTTGAAGACAATGTTCTCCTCAGATGAGTGGCAACAATTTGCAGAGGTGCCTCAAAACAGAAGAAATAGAAAGTTGAATGAGATTACAGAAACAATTTTTAGAAGTTCATTTTGGAATGCATGTGTCATATTATTGAAAATTACTTGTCCCTTAGTGAAAGTTTTGAGATTGGCTGACAGCGAGGAGAAACCATCTATGGGCTACCTTTATGAAGCCATGGATAGGGCAAAAGAAGCCATCAGAAATAACTTTAATGGAAAAAAGAGAGATTATGTGCCCGTGTAGAAAATAATTTATAGTAGATAGAATAAACAATTGCATCAGTTTATTCATGTAGCAACCTACTATCTAAACCCATCATTCAGGTACTCAGTAACCTTCAAAAGGGACGGTGAGGTTAATCGAGAAATCATTGAATGTATCGACAGATTAGTCCCTGATGAGAGCATAGCAAATGCGATACATCGAGAGATAGAGATATATGATAATGCTCTTCACTTGATGGGTTTGCCTGTTGCAATTCGCAACCGCACTACGATGCGTCCAGGTAAATTGTTTATTTTCATATTTAAGTTTCATCTTACATTACTGTGGATTATGTCTCTAATGTTTATCTTTTTCTATAGATGTTTGGTGAAAAAAGTTTGGAACTGATTGTCCAAACCTTAGAGATTTTGCAGTGAGTCTTAAGCCAAACCTGTAGTGTAACAGGTTGTGAAAGAAATTGGAGTGTTTTTTAACACATCCATACAAAGAAGCGCAACAGGTTGAAACATAAAAGACTAAATGATTTAGTTTATATTCGTTGTAACATGCGCCTTTATGAAAGGTAATGTTGTATTACTTTCAAATTTTCAATTCAATATTGTTTAACTTCAGTTTTTAATTGTTTATTATTTACTAATTATTTATCTTTGTTTGTCGTAGGCAATTAAAAAAAGTAAATAGAGAAGAAAGTCAGTTCAATCCAACAAGTTTGGATAATTTTGATATATTAGAAGATTGGGTTATGGAAGACACTGAAGAAAATGCCCTCCTAACTGAAGAAGATATTGCTTGGACTAATTTGGAAGGAACGCAACAACAACATCAAGGAGATAAAGAATTTGATTTCCAAGAAGAAGGTGTCGCTGATGATGATGATGATGATGATCTGCAATAAGGAGAAGATTAAGATTATTTAGTTGATGATCCTGATTACAATTTGTAAAATGTAACTCTGTCTGTGATCTGTATTTCATTTTTTGGATTACAAATATGTAAATTTGGATGCAATTGTTCAATGTTGAATGCTCAATCTGTACTAAACTTATAATATCTGAATTTAAAGCAATTACCAGATTTTTCCTGAATCTTTTTTATTTTTTTCAGACTTTTACTAATTTTTATTGATTTTTAATTAATTTTTGCATTATTTTAATATTAAAGTACGATACGATACGCCCATATCGTGGAGCCCAGCGATACATGATATGATACGCGTCAGACAACATTGGTCCAAACCATCTTAAATGATATTCTCTCATTTTATCCTCTATTGGTGTTACTCCTAATTTGTTTATAATAACCTCATTATGTATACGGTCTTTTCTTTTATAACCACTCATCCATCTCAACATCTTCATTTCTCTCACACATCTTTTATACATGTTGATGATTAACTGCCCAACACTCGGAACCATAATACATGACAGGTCTAATTGTTGCTCTATAATATTTACCTTTTAACTTTAATGGTATCTTCTTATCACAAAGAATACCTAGTGCTCCTCTCCATTTTAACCAATAAGCATTAATTCTTCCATCACTTTGAAAAATTGACCCTAGGTATTTAAAACTTTCTTTTAGGGGATGTAATGTGTGCCAATTTTAATTTTTATGTCCTTTTAAGTAACCAAATGATCAAACTTACATTCTATATATTATGTCTTTGTTCTACTAAGTCGGAAGCCTTTACTTTCTAATGTTTCTCTCCATAGTTCCAATTTTCTATTAACTTTTTCCTTAGACTTCTCCACTAACACAATGCTATCTGCAAATAACATACACCAAGGTACTTCATCTTTAATATGTTTTGTTAACTCATCAATCACCATTATAAATAAGTATGGACTTAAAGTTGATCCTTGATGTAACCCAATATTAACTTCAAAGAAGTCTGCCATTCCTTCATGAGTCCTCATACATGTTTTTTCATATCGTACATGTCTCTTATAAGGTTTATGTATGTCAATGGGATACCTTTTTTTCGAAGGTTCTCCAAAGAACCTCCCTCGGTACCCTATCGTAAGTTTTTTTTAGATCAATAAATATCATGTGAATGTCCTTATTTGCTCTAAAATGTTCCATAAAATATCTCAAAAGGTGAATCGCTTCAACAATAGATCTGCCTGGCATGAATCAAAATTGGTTCTCCGTTGTACTCGATACTTGTCTTAACTTACGTTCGATAATTCTTTTCCATAATTTTATAGTATGACTCATTTACTTGATACCCTATTAATTCACACAATTTTGAATGTCTCCCTTGTTCTTATATATGGGTATAAGTGTACTCACTCTCCATTCCTCGGGTATATTTTGGTTTATCCATATTTCATTAAATAGTCTTTGGAGCCAAGTGATTCCTATTTCTCCTAGGATTTTCCAAACTTCTATAGGAATATTGTCTGGTCCTACCGATTTACCACCCTTCATATGTTTAAGAGCCTCTTTGACTTCATTCTTTTGAATACGTCGGTAGAAATTGTGGTTTATATTCTTTTCTAATTTGGCTAACTCTCTTAAGTTAATACTAACATCTTCATTTTCATTAAAAAACTTGTAAAAATATTTTTTTCATCTATTTCTTATATCATCATTTGCCACGATAATTTTCTCATCCTCGTCTTTCATGTATCTAACAGAATTAAGATCCTTAGTTTTCTTATCTCTAGCCATAACTATCCTAAAAATATCTCTTTCACCCTCTTTTGAATTGAGTTTTTTATATAAATTCTCCCAAATTTTAGCTTTTGCTTTACTCACGACCTTTTTTGCTTCCTTCTTTGCTTTCTTATAAGTCTCTAAAGTTTTACCAGTTTTCTTAGCATAATGTAATTTGTAACATACCTTCTTTGCCTTGATTTTATTTTGCACTACTTCACTCCACTACCAAGCTTGTTTTTGTGCTCGTATATCTCCCTTAGATTCACCTAACACATCTTTCGCCACTTTCCTAATATGTATATCTATATTGTTCCACATATCATAAGGTGTAACAACATAATTTCAAGCATCTCCTTGAAGAACTTTATGTTTAAATATACCTTCTTTCTCGCTTTTGAGGTTCCTCCATTTAGTCTGAATAACTCGATGCACTCTTTTCTTCTTTGTCCATTTTATGTATACTTATGAATAATGTGAGTGATCATGTGCATGACACTATCTTTTTTTACAAATGATAAGGAAGCGTGAGAATATCTAAAACGAGCTCATGTACAAAATGATGTAGCACAAAGAATGGTTTTACGGGATCAACTTCAATCACTTCGACAAGGAGAAAGGGAATGAATGAATATTATAGTGAATTCTCTAACATATGGAACTAGTTTCGATGTTATGAAAAGAGATACACAATGCCTGGAGGCAAGAGAGTGCGAACTAAATGAAGACTTTATCTATCAATTCCTTAGAAGTCTAAGAGAAGAATTTGAAGGAGTTAGAATTGCTCTAATACATCAAAAGCCGTTTCTAACAAAGGAAGAAGCCCTTACAAATCTTCTTATGGCTGAGACAAGGATAAAAGAAGCAAAAATACAAAGAGACTCATGCTTGTTGCTTCCAGACTAGGAGCAAACATACGACCCTATCGTCCTCTACACTTCAAACCATATAGACAAAATACTATAAAAAAGGAGATAATTTGTTTTTATTGTAAAGAATCAGGACATGTTATGAAATATTGCCTTAAAGCAAATAAAAGAGTTATTGTGGTTGATGAGAAAGGATAGCAAAACTTCTCTCTTCATGAACTTCAAGACAAAATAAAACAACTTGAAGAACAAATTAAAGAAAAGACATCCATCGGTGCTATGTGTTCTACATGACATGTGAAGAGAACCTTTTAAACACATGCACAAGGAAAAAGTTTGATTCATATATTGTTAATGGAGACGGGACCAAATTGAAAGCTGATAAAATTGGGAATCTTTAAAATGAAATTTTTTCATTTTCAAAAATAAGTGTGGTTCTAAAATTAAACTTAAACTTATTTTTAGTATCACAAATTTATGATAATGGATGTGTGGTCACCTTCTTATCAAATGGTTGCATTATACAATATCGCCTATCGAAGAAGGTGATTGAATGTGGAGGACTAAATGCGATGGACTACCTATATAGTCAAAATATTGGACATTATAATGTTTTATCAAAAGATGTACTTTTCTGGTACAAGAGACTTGGTCACTTGAATATACAAAAAATGTATGAATGTCCTTTAGTTGGAATTAAAAATGTTGAAGACTTTCTTTTGCAAAGATTGTTCTTTTGGAAAAATGAAATGTCTTCGGTTTTCACAAAAAACATTGATCACAAGTAAACCTTTTGAAATTATTCATTTCGATGTTTGGGGACCTGCACGTGTTATGCCTAAAGGAGGAGTCTCTTATTATATAATTTTTGTTGACAATTTTGTAAGATATACATGGGCATATCTGTGGAAAGCCAAATCTGAGGTATGTAAAAACTTTGTAATTTTTCATGACATGGCTAAAAACCAATTTGACTCTAACGCCAAAATATTTAGGTCTGATTCTGGTATTGAGTTTACTTTCAAAGAATTTGAAAACTATTTTGAAAGGAATGAAATTTTTCATCAAACACCATGTACTAGAACCCCTCAATAAAATGGAATTGCAGAACATAAGCATAGACATATAGTTGAGATTGCTAGAACCTTATTAATAACTAGTAATATCCCTAAAAATCTATGGGTTGAAGCCATTATCACAATTATATATCTTATAAATAGAATGCCTTCGTCTTGTTACATAATACTTCACCCATTGAAAAACTATTAAAATTTGCCTCTAACTACTCCTATCTAAGAGTTTTTAGATATAAATGTTTTGTCTTCAACAACAAAAATAATAAATTCTCTCCTCGTGCTTTTGAATGTGTTTTCTTAGGATATGGTATAAATAAGAAGGAATATGGGTGTTATGATCCCAAAAATGAAAAACTTTATATATCTAGAAATGTTCAATTTCTTGAAAAAGAATCTTACTATAGCAATAATACTACTGAATTTGTTGATAACTCTAGATATTCTTTTATGATTGATATATTAGATAGCGAGGAACAGGAAAGGGATGGAGAGATTCAAAATGATGAACTTCAATATTCTAGAAACATGACTGCACCATTTGAAAGGTATTACACTTGACGAACCTTAGAAACTCCTCCAAGAAGATCAACTAGAGAATCAAGACCTCTCAAAAGATTTGTCTCATATGACACTTTTTCACAAGCACATAGAGCTCTAATGACTACCTTGTTCGTCCTTAAAGAACCTAAAACCTTTAAGGAAGCCCAAACCTCTCACCACTAGATTGATACTATGAATGAAAATTTATGTTCCTTGAGTAAAGCACAAACTTGGGAATTAGTTGACCGACCGAAAGAAGAAAAGCCTATAGGATGTAGATGGGTATATAAAATTAAAACAAAAAGTTATGGCACATTAGAAAGATATAAAGCTTGATTAGTTGCAAAAGGGTATGGATAAGAATATGGAATAGATTACGAAGAAACATTTACTCCTTTAGCAAGAATCACTATAATAAGAACCCTTATTGCTATTAGTACTGTAAAAAAATAGAACATATTTCAAATGGATGTTTTAGTGTATTAAACAAAATCTAAATAAAGAGTTTGATACGAATGATCTTGATCTGTTGCATTATTTTCTTGGTATTGAGGTAACCAGAAATAACAAAGGAGTGTTTTTTGTTGAAGGAATTGGGACCCATTGGTAGATCCGATATCCACAGAAATATGACCAGAATAACCCTACTTAAGTTGTAATGTATATATTACTAAATAAGGATAAATTTGTCTTTCAAGTTATAAAAGAATATATAAGTGTAATCCTGATTATTAAGTCACTTAGAGATTAAAGAAAATAAGAAGCAACCGCTGCCTTCATTGAAGGAACGTGTAGCCGTTCTATCTTTCAGTGTTTTTACTTTTTTCTCTTAATGTTTTGGCACTCTAATTCAATAAATATGGTATCAGAGCGAGCATATTGATGAAAGGGGAGAAACAACCAGCCATGACTCACAAGAGTCTTAAGGAAGGCCTCCCATTTAGCCGATCTACCTTCTGGACAGTTTATTCCAAGTTTAATCACAAATCACGTCTGACCTAACTTGTTTTTCTTAAGAAAAGTGAGAATATGATAGATCATTTAGGTATGGCTGATAGAAGTGATTCATTTGTCATCACGAACATAAATTTAGATGAAAAAAACTATAAGGAGTGGTCACGATCTGTTTTGCTAAGAGTGAAAGCAAAAGGGAAAACGAAATACTTACTAGGTGGAAATGAAAAGCCCGACTTAGGAAATCCTGAGTACCCAAGATGGGAAAGGGAATATGCTCTAGTGACAACATGGCTAATCAACTCCATGATGCCCAATGTTGGAAGATCGTTTCAAAAGAAAAACATAGCAAAGGAGTATGAGCTCCTTGAGAAAATTCAGAAGTGCAGGTAGGGATCAAGACTTGTTTATGAATATTACATTGAGCTAAAAAGTCTTTGAAATGAGTTATCCTATTTTACGATGATTCAATGTAAGGAGTGTGCAAAGGAAATATCAAATGAATTTGAGAAACGTAAAGTATTTGATCTTTCAAGAAGAGTTTTATCTAAATATGAAAATGTAAAGAATACTATCGTAGCGAGAGAGAAAATACCCACATTAGGCATTGTCTACTCCTTACTGATTAGAGAAGAAGATCGGAGGAATTTGAAAAAATCTCAAAATCCAAACCCCGAAAAAACAATATTCTTTGAAAGAGGCTACAATCATTCATTGTGAGGGAGAGGCAGTTTCAGGGGCAGAGGACATGGGGACAACCCTATAGATAGCAGAGAGGTTGTGAAGTGCACACATTGGGGAAAACCATGGCATAGTAAGGAACAATGCTGAAAATGAATTGGTCGTCCTGAAAAATGAAGCTATGCTTGCAGGAAATCAGGAAATTGAGACAAAAAATACAATTGAAACAATAAAAATGATCTTAAAAAGACTAGAAGGATTTGAAGGATGACTTACAGAGACTACAATTGGTGCACCATCTTCATCGGACAACATTCATGCGACTATGACTACTATAAAGAGTAATATAGCATGGCCCAGTGGTAATGTATTTGATTTAAAATCTCTATAATACATTTGTTGAGTTATTGATTCAGGTGCTTCAGAATATATGGTAAACTTCAAAGAGGGGATCTTTGACTATCACGAACTCTATGATAAAGTAAAAATTACTCATAATTCCTTTATCTCGATACAGGAAAGAGAAAAGTTGTGGACAACACTTGGAGTATTAGATCTTGTCCTTTATGTTCCAGACATTTACATGAATCTATTGTCAATTAGTGCATTAACTTAAAGGTTGAATTATACTGTACCCCTTTTTGAATTCTCTTGTGTATTTTAGGAACAAAGGATTAAAAAGATCGTTGGATTTGGTAGAAAAAGTGGATGATTGTATGTTTATAGAGGGAAACATAAAGGTATAGTAGCTAATAGAGGGAAACATAAAGGTATAGTAGCCTCTATAGAGAGTGAGATGGAGTTAACTCTATGGCATTGATAACTTATACATCCACCAATTCAAACAATTCAAGCCATGATACCAAAGCAAATAGAATTCATGAATACAAATCTTAAGTGTGAGGCATGTCAATTAGGAAAACATGTTAGAATGATCTTTCCTAAAAGTGTATCAAAAACTGAGAATCCTTTTAATCTAGTACACTATGGTGTAAATATCTGCTATTACTGGATATTTCAATTGTTTCATAGGTTTGTTGAGAAACAATTTTAATCAGAAATCATAACTGTTTGATTCAATAATGGGGTGAATTCACATTAATTATGCTGAAAAATTACTTGGTAACACATGAGATTATACATTAGACATCATGCGCTTATTCACCACAATAGAATGGGGTAGTAGAAAGAAAGAACAGACACATCTTAGAGGTTGCTCGAACATTAATGATTGTAGCATCCACTCCAAAATATCTATGGGGAGAAGAAATTCTTACTGTTTAAGACTATTTACTTTTATTGTTAATTATCTAGTTTGGGTCGTATGGCTCCTATTGAATCAAATTTTGATCCAATAGGAGTCGTATGTCATCTCTTTTACATAATAGGGATCGATTAGTCTTTCAAGTTATAAAACATTATATATACTAACATTAATTGCATGAAATAAAGAGAGAGAGAGTGGATGACTGCACATGTGGAGGTGCCGACCCTCGTTTCACTTCAATGATGAAGATTTATATGATTTGTGATGTGGTTATGTTTTGGGTTGTTTACCAACATGGTATCAAAGCCTAATCCCTGTTATTAGGACACTTTTAATGATTCTATCACAGTTCCCAAAGAGAAAAGGTGTGTAAGGCAACGTGAATCAGTTGTAGTATGTAGAAATTTGAATGAGGTCAGTTTTATCTTTAAGAATAGTCGTTACGAAAAAGAATTTCTCGAAAGAAGGTGAAATTTTTCCAGCCCTAAAAAAAAGAGGTTTTCTTTGTCTGACAAAGATAAAATGATAGACTGTGGAGAAAATATTATTTCACAAAAAGGAAAATGATTTCAAATTACAAACATCAAATTAGATGGAACAAATTACCTAGAATAGGACAGATCTGTTATGGCAAGAGGGCGATGGGATTATTTGACTGAAGACATTCTCACTCCCCACTTAACTGATCCTTCCTACTCTAAATGGCATGGAAAAAATGCCCTAATAAGTGCATGGCTCATCGAGTCCATGATACCATCCATTGCAAGTAACTTTATGTTTCTAGAATCAACCAATGACATTTGGGCGGCTGTTCATGATGCTTATGGTCAGAGGAAGAATATTTTAAAGAAGTATGAGATTATAGAAAGAATCCGTAAATGCAAACAAGAAGAAAGATCAGTAAGTGACTACTATGCAGAACTTCATGGCTTATGGCAAGAATTACAATACTACTGAAAGACCAAATGTCACAGTTGTATGAAGAAACAAACAAGTGGGATTGAAGAACGTAAAGTATTTAATCTTTTGTGAGGCATCTCTTCTGAATACGAGGCAGTTAGAAATAATATCCTAAGTAGAGACGAACTTCCTTCGTTGAGTACAGTATACTCCTTAGTCCTCACTACTATGAGAACAGGATAGAAGACGTTTAGAGAAATAAGGAAAAATAAGCGAAGAAACGACTGCATTTGTGGGCAAAAATGTACCTAATCATTTAGGATTCCGTGATAAAGGAGGTTATGGAGGCCGTGGTAGAGGTCAGTTTCAATCTACTACAGATGAAAAGGATAAGTTTTATTATTCACATTATGGGAAAACACGATATACAAAAGAAACTTGCTAGGAACTAGTGGACAGACCCAACTATAATCAGAACAGACTGAATAAAGCATATTTCAGTGATGAAGTTGAAAGACAAAATCTGAAAACTGGATTGAGTTTATTGGCTAATATGAATAAGGAAATCGAAAAACTTAAAGTGATACTAGTTGAATCATAAACTACATCTACATCTTCTACTGTTGATTCTCAAGCTACCATGGCATATCCTTTTTTGTTCATGGCTTCTGGTAATTCGCTTGTTCCTAATTAAGGAATATGGATAGTTGACTCAAGCGCAATAGATCATATGGTTGGCCGTCGAGAATATTTCTATGACTATCAGTTGATTTAGAATGGTGTTGGTATTAAGCTGGCAAATGGGTCTAATACTCCTATTATAGGAAAAGAAAGTATAATCACTGCTTTGGGGTCTCTTAAAAATATTCTACATGTTCCCAATATTTCAATCAATCTCTTATCAATTTATGCTCTAACACAGGACTTGGATTGTGTGATAACCTTTAATTCTATGTGTTGCACTTTTCAGGAACTGAGGACGGGGAGGATCTTTGATCAGGATAGCTTGAGGAGAGGACTTTATTTTTATGAGGAAATGAACATGACAGAGTCTACTCTAACTACAAAAGGGGAGAAGGAAGAGCTGATATTATGGCATCGACGATTGGACTATTTACCTATTTCTAAGATTAGGATTTCATTACCTAAATTTTTGAGATGTAGTGATTTGTTTTTACAATGTAACACTTGCCAAAAGGCTTTGTAGTTACATCATTGCATGATTGGGGCCCATCGTGCATAATTTCCTTTGAATGAAACTAGAGCTTCAAAACCATTTGAAATTGTCCATTCTGATGTTTGGAGCCCATGTTCTATTAGTTCATTGCATGATCATAAATACTTTATTTCTTTTATTGATGACTACACTAAATTTACTATGATTTACCTTATCAAGACTAAAGATGAGGTAAAGAATATTTTGCCTATATACTGCAAATTTATCCATACCCAATTTAAGGTGCCAATTCAAGTTATTCATAGTGATAATGGAGAGTAGTATATGTCTTAATCACTACATTCCTTTTTCTTAAGTCAAGGGATTCAACATCAAACATCTTATTCTTATTCCCCACAACAAAATGGAGTCTCTGAAAGAAAAAATAGACATATTTTATAAGTTGCTAGAACATTGCTTATTGGGTACAATGTTCTTAAATTTTATTGGGAAAAGTTGTCCTAACCGTAGTATTTCTTATAAGTCGCATGCCCACTTGGGTCCTTAATGGTAATTCACCTTTCCATGCTTTATGTCCTAAACAAAGGCAATTCCAAGTACCTCTTAAAGTATTTGGATGCACCTATTTTGTGCACATTCACAGCAATTCTAGAGATAAATTAGATGCTAGAGCTATTAAGCGTATTTTCTTAGGTTACTCTTCCGCTTAGAAAGGGTACAAATGTTATGATCCTGAAAAAAGGAAATTATATGTTATGATGGATGTTACTTTTCATAAAGACTCGTTGTTTTATGGTGCTAATGTAAATCAATCATCAGATCAGCCTGCTTCGATTGTACTACTCATTCCACCATTGGAAGAGCCTCGAAAGGTTGAAAAGGAAGAAGAGACTGCTCAAGAAAGAAGATGACAAACGTATTCAAGACGCGAGAGAAAGATATTCCTCCCAAATCATAATGCTACCCTAGATCAGAATTCTCGCCCCGAATCAGCTCCTATTTCAACTCAAGTAACTACTTCAATCTTGTCTAATGATTATGATAATTTACCTATTGCTCTTCGGAAGGGTAAATGTGAAGATGTTAGATATCCTATATATAAGATGGTTTCATATACTAATTATCCAAAAGAGTATAAGTTGTTTATGATGAATGCAGATAATATTTATATTCCCAAAACATTTGAAAAGAAAAAACAAAATTCAGATTAGAGAACAATTATGAAAGAAGAAATCGCAACATTAGAAAAGAATCAAACTTAGGAACTTACAGATCTACCACCAGAAAGCAAGACTAGGCTGGAAGTGGGTGTATATAGTAAAGTTTAAGATTGATGGACAAATAGAAAGATAAAAGGCGAGGTTAGTAGCTAAGAGCTATAGTCAATCATATGGAATTAACTATATAAAGACATTTGCTCCTGTTACAAAAATGAGTACCATCAGAATCCTCTTAAGTGTAGCCATTAACCAAGGGTGGGAACTATAACAACTCAACAACAACAACAACAACTAAGCCTTTTCCCATACTAGACGGGGTCGGCTAAGAAATATGACAACTCGATGTGAGAAATACATTTCTCTAGGGAGATCTTACTGAGGACATGTACATGGACTTACCTCTGGGATATTATCAAGGGAAGATGTCATCAAAGGTATACAAACTAAAAAAATCTATTTATGGTTTGAAGCAATCACCTAGAACTTGGTTTGAAAAGTTTAGTAATGGTATTCTTGGTTTGGGTTTCACATGATATGTTAGTGATCACACTTTATTTATTAAGAGGGACAAGAAAACTATTCTTTTGATTGTGTATGACATTATTATTACTGGTGATGATGTGGAAGAAATTACTTATTTAAAAAAATAGCTACATTCTTTATTTGATTTGAAAGACCTAGGAAGATTATACTATTTTTTGGGGATTGAGATTGTTCGAAGCAAGGGTTGTTTGTTCTGAAGTTAAAGAAAGTATATTTTCAATTTATTAAAGGAGACAAAAATGGAAGATTGTCAGGTATGCTCTATTCCCATTGAGATTCAAAAGGAAACTGCTGGAAATTCTAATGAACCCTATGAAGATGTGGGAAAATATCAAAGATTAGTGAGAAAATTTATTTATCTCACAATTACCAGACCCGATATAAGTTTTGCGGTCTGCTGTGTTAGTAGATAGATGCATTCACCATCAAGACACCATATGAATATTGTATTTCATGTTATCAGATATCTGAAATCATTTATTACCCATGATTTATTATACTCCCCACATAAATTACTTGATCTTGAGATTTTCTCATATGCTAATTGGGTAGGTTCCACAAATGCAGAAGATCTACTTGAGGGCATATAGTATGTCTGGGAGGTAATGTTGTTTCATGGAAGAGAAAGAAACAATCTATTGTGAGCAGGGACAGAATATCGTGTTTTCGCTCTTGGTATGTGCGAGGGTTTTATGGGTAATGCCACTAATAGAGAAAATTGGTTTTGGAAGAAACTCTCTAATTAATTTCTTTACTTACAGTAGGGAAACTCTTCAAATAGCCTCCAATCCAATCCTTCATGAAAGAACCAAGCACACTGAAGTAGATTGCCACTTGATTCGAGAGAAGGCGGACCATAAAATATTCAATCTCATCCATGTCCATTCATAGAATCAGTTGGCAGATATTCTTACTGTTGGAAAACATGGTTGCGCAGCAGAGATTGAAAATAACAAACATAAAGAAACATTGACGAGGAAATATGGAGATCAGAGGAGTGGGTGGACCTCCAATGGAGCCCCCCTCTTTCTCTCTCTTTCTTAATCTCAACCTCTTAAACCCTAATACAACCTATCATCCTTATATAAGGAGCTATAAAACATAAAATGACCAAAATACCCTTAGTACATAAAATTACCAAAATGCCCTCAGTACTCCGAACAATTACAATAATACCTAAAACACCAAATTTACTATCCTAAAACATCAAATTTACTAAAACAGACTCTAAACTCATTCTTCAACACCCCCCCTCAAGTTGGGAGTGAGATACTTCGAACTCCAAACTTGCCAAAAAACTGGTTCTTTCTTCACCACACGAGCACGAGCGAACTCTTCAAGGCCTCTGTAAAACAACTTGAACAATCATGAACACATGGGTAGCACACGACCCTTCTATGGGTGTCGGTTGCTCCCTCTCTCTTTCTTCTCCATAAAGTGATTCGACAGCTACACTTCAAAACTCGTGTTTCTTTCTACTATTGAGAAAGTTGATCTTTTGTGATAGGAGATACTACTCCACCATACACACTTCATATGGCTTTTCTTGCTCTCCTTCACATGGTGGTTGCAGCCGGTGTGTTTGGGTGCCCTCTCTCTACCACTCAAATAGCAGAATACAGACATCTGCTTATATTAGTCGGTTTGCGCCCCTTCACATGGTGACTGTAACCGCTTTTCCAGCCCTCCTGGCTGTTTACTTCAGCAACTCAAGGTTTTAACTTTCATGCTTCTTGATGATACTGCCATATTTCATACCAATCAATTACTCTAGCCTCTTCAATGATTTGATTTTTTATGCATATGTAGTGAAAAAGACTTATTTTCTGCATTCTATCTTTTCTTCTATTTGCATTTAGTTGCTTTTTCAATAAAGACAATCATCATGTACTACTTTATATCTTTTACAATCTTTTTTTGAATCTGCAACCCTTTTAAACATTTTCTCAAACACTTGATGTGCATGTTTAATAATCCCTTCTTGAACATTTCAGCGAACACTTGATGTGCAGGTAAACCTCTCTTTTGAGCATTTCATCGAACACTTGTCCTGCAGAGTTGAAGTTTCTGTGAAACATTTCATCATTTCTATAAAACGCAACAGTGATGCCCACACACTTCTCTTAGAACATCCAAACAGCATGTTACCCAAGAAAAAGGTGGATCTGGGACCTCATTACTGCAGCCTGCTCAGCAGCTTCATCCAGTGCTCCTGCAGATTCAATACCATGACCAACATTACCTGTTGAAGAGATGTCGTGAGCCATCATAGCCTTCTTCTTTCTACTCAGTATCTCCTCCCTTTTCAGAGTTATCGAATCTTTGACATCGCTATTCCTCTGCTCTTCCAGCTTTTCCCACATCTCGGTAGCACCTTTCATCTTCTCCTCTACACTATAAAAAAAGCTTCAGCATCTCACTGGAATCCTAGGACATAAATTGACCATGCTAGCCAATGTATAAGACCATTGTAGCTTTGCCATCTCAAAAAATGCTGCTGACCCAAATCCAGCAATCCCTCATAAAAGGTGGGTTTAATTTGTAAGGCTTCATCATACTTCTGCCCCACTAGTAAATACCTCTCCTGAACCCAATTGTATGCAGCAAGCTTTGCCAAGGTTCTCTCGTGAGCCTCATCTAGAATTATGACGCGGTAACGCTCGAGAAGTGGATCTTGGATCAGCCATACATGACTGAAATAGAAGCGTTACAGTCACCATCGTGAACAACATCTTCGCATCATTTGAACTTGAACTCTTTTACGGATAGGAGGAGCAAGCCAGGCTTCCGCTCTCCCTCGTCCTTTTTTTCCACGCCGACAGAAACTGCTCGTTGCTCCCGCTTTGATACCATGTTGGAAAACATGGTTGTGTAGCGGAGATTGAAAATCACAAACATAAAGAAACATTGACGAGAAAAATGGAGGTCGCCCCTCCTTTCTCTCTCTTTCTTAATCTCAACCTCTTAAACCCTAATACAACCTATCAGCCCTTATATAAGGAGCTATAAAATGTAAAATGTAAAATGACCAAAATACCCTTAGTACAAAAAATTACCAAAATGCCCTCAGTACTCCGGACAATTACATTAATACCTAAAACACCAAATTTACTATCCTAAAATATCAAATTTACTCAAACTGACTCTAAACTCATATTCTTCAACACTTACTAAACGAGTGGCTTCAAATGGACTAAAAAAGTCTCTTTGCAAGTTGGGGATCTCTATTATTCAAGACCCAACTTGAGGGGGCATGTTGAAGACTATTTACTTTTATTGTTAATTATCTATTTTGGGTCGTTTGGCTCTTATATCCAATAGGAGTTGTATGTTATCTCTTTTACTTACTAGGGGTAGATTAATTAGTCTTTCAAGTTATAAACCATTATATATACTAACCCTAATTGTAGTGAGTCTTTAAGTAAAATAAAGAGAGAGGGTGGACGGCTGCACATGTGGAGGCGTCGTCCCTCGTTTCACTTCAATAATGAAGATTTGTATGATTTGTGATGTGTTTATGTTTTGGGTTGTTTACCAACACTTATAATGGTATACCTTATAAACAGGTCACCTTCAACTGTTCTTGACAAAAAGATACCCTTCCAGGTATTGTTCCCTAATGAGAAGTTCTTCAATTTACCATCTAGAGTCTTTGGGTGTGTCTCCTATGTACATGTGCATTATCACAATAGAGACAAACTAGACCCTAGAGCATTGAGGTGTGTTTATCGGATACTCTCCATTTCATAAAGGATACATGTGTTTCGACCCAATTTCAAAGAAGTTTTTTTGTATCTAAAGATGTGACATTTCATGAACTTAAGAGCTATTATAACCGTGAGAGAGAGAACAAAGAAGAATCAAAGTCAAAAGAGCCATTATTGCCAATGTTCACAGAAGAGGATGATGAAGTGATGAGTGGAAAAGACCAAACCATGACTCGTGATGAAGGAAATCAGCAAGAAGCATGGTCTCGAGTGTACACTAGAGGAAGACGGAACATATTTCAAGTCTTAAAGAAGTCACTGAAATAAAACCGACAATCCAATCTCTAGAGTTGCCAATTGCTCTAAGAAAAGAAAGAAGGAAATGTACCTCCCCAATCTAATAACTATGCTTATTATCGAAGACAACCAGAGAATTATAAGACGTTTGTGGCCAGATCAGATACTGAGAGTGTCCTAAGAACATGGGAAGAAGCTTGTGCATTTAAAGTGTGGCAACAGGCTATGCAATTTGAAATAAATTCCCTAGAGAAGAATAACACTTTGAAAATTGTGCCTCTATCCAAGGAAAGAGATGTGGTAGGTTGTAAATAGGTTTATACAATCAAATATAAACTATGAGGGAAGTTGATAGATATAAAGCAAGACTTGTGGCTAAAGGATATAGTCAAGCTTATGGGCTTGACTATAATGAGACATCTGCTCCAACGGCGAAGAGAACATCAATTCGAGTACTTATAAGCTTAGCAGCTAATAAAGGCTGGAATTTATGACAAATAGATGTTAAAAATGCCTTTTTTCAGGGAGATCTCAATGAAGAGGTATACATGGAGATTGCACAAGGATTGAAACATCTCTATGGACCAAATAATGTTTGCTTCCTAAAGAAAGCCTTATATAGATTAAAACAGTCCCCTCGTGCATGGTTTTAAAAATTCAATGAAAAAATTATTGGCCTTGGGTATACGAGAAGTAAAAATGATCATAAATTATTCTTTAAGTTGGGAATAGGTATGTCAATACTAATTGTATATGTTGATGATATTGTAATAACAGGTGATGATGGAGAAGAAATCAACTACTCGAAGGAAAAACTACATCACTTATTTGACCTCAAGGATCTTGGACATCTTCATTATTTTTTGGGCATTGAAGTATTAAGGTCAAAAAGAGATATTTTTCTGACAACGCAAATATACTATGGATTATTGAAGGAAACATGTACCTATGGATCACGACCAAGGTATATCCCCATTTACCTCAATCATAGATTGGGATTAGATATGGGCAAGGAAGTTGCTGATGTTAAGAGGTATCAACAACCGGTTGGAAAGCTAACATACTTGACCGTTACGAGACCTGATATAACCTATGCAGGTGGAATCCTAAGCAGTTTTATGCATGCACCAAAGCAACCACATATGGACACAATGTTTTAAATAGTTATATATCTAAAGAACACCCTTGGGAATGGAATTTTATATTCTAAACACGGACACATCAGTCTAGAGGTGTATAGAGATGGAGATTGGGTAGGATGCATAAATGATAAAAAGTTCACTACATGTTACGTTGCATTACTTGGGGAGAATTTGGTCTCTTAGAAAATCAAGAAATAATCAGTGGTAGCATGCCCAAGTGTAGAGGCAGAATATCATGCAACATCACATGAAACCAGTGAAGGATTATTCCCTAGTAACTAAACTTCATGAAAATAAAGTTATATGAAGTGGACTGCCATTTTATACGAGAAAAGATTGAGAATAAAATGATACAGATAAAGTATGTGAAATCTTAAGACCAGATTGAAGACATTCTCACCAATGGAGTATCAAAACCCATATTGAACAAGTTATGCAGCAAGTTGCAAGTTGGGAGTTCTGAATATTTTTCTCCCAACTTAAGGGGGAGTGTGAAGGAATCGGGACCCATTGGCAGATCTGATATCCACAAAATCCATATTGAACAAGTTATGCAGCAAGTTGGGAGTTCTTAATATTTTTCTCCCAACTTGAGGGGAGTGTTAAAGAAATCACGACCCATTGGCAGATCTGATATCCACATAAATATGACCAGAATAGCCCTACTTAACTTGTAATGTATATATTACTAAGTAAGGATAAATTTGTCTTTCAAGTTATAAAAGAATATATAAGTGTAATCCTGGCCAGTAGGTCAGTTAGAGATTAAAGAAAATAAGAAGCAGTTGCCGCCTCCACTGAAGGAGCGTGTAGCCATTCCATCTCTCACTCTTTCTACTTTTTTCTCTTAATGTTTTGACACTCTAATTTAATCAATATTTTGTCTCAAACAAAGTTTGCATGTGATTATCAGCAGATCGAGACTGCCAGATAACAAACATGTGAAAACTACAAAGGTATTGAGTCAAAAAATGAGACTTGGAGATGGAGAGCTACTACGAGATCCTACTCCATATCGGCAAATGGTTGGAGCCCTGACTTACTTGACTATCACTCGATATGATATTTTGCATGCGGTACACAGAGTAAGTCAATTTCAACATGCACCCCTTATGGTTCACATGAGTGTTGTTATAAGAATAGTTAGATATGTCAAAAATACTACGAAAAAGTGAGTTCTCTTACCTTCTTCATTTTCTTTAAAATTAATTGCTTATACTGACGCTGATAGGGGAGGTGATGTCAATGACAGACATTTCACAACAGGTTTTTTATGGTTTTAAGTGACTCCATCATTTCATGGAAGTGCAAGAAACAACACAAGGTGTCACTCTCATCTATAGAGGCAGAATATAAAGTGATGACTACTACTGCAACATAATTGACATGGCCTGGACAACTCTTAGGCGACCTATATTTAAAATTGGAGTCTACATCTCAGATGTACTGTGATAACAAGAGTGCAATGTACATTCCCCACAATAATAAGTTTCATGAACACATAAAGCATATAGAGATGGATTGTCACTAATTTTCATGAAGCATATATGCAAGGACACTTAAATCTTCAATATGTACAAATCAAGTATCAACTTAGTGATATTTTCACTAAATCCCTTCCTAGTAACCAACATCCAATGGCTACTATTTTAGCCGTTGGATGCTGGTCAACGTCTCTTTACTCCCTATATAAGCACCTTAAGTGATGTATTGTAATGTAAGTGTGTGTGGCTAGGCTTGTATGATTTGTCTCGAGTTATTCAATAAAGATTTTGTTCTTTGCTGAGTTGCTTGGATCACTTGTGTGACTGATTGCTTGCCGATACGATAAGAGATTGTTGTTAGACCTCAAGGAAGCACTTGAAGGTGCTGTATTGCTGTTTAAGAACCTCAATATTCTTATAATATATATATATATATATATATATATATATATATATATATATATAGAGAGAGAGAGAGAGAGAGAGAGAGAGAGAGAGAGAGAGAGAGAGAGAGAGAGAGAGAGACCTCCTCCAAAGAACATATCCACAGCAGGAACTCCAACATGTTGCACAAAGGATGCATAATCTGAACCCCCACCACCCAACCTCCCAATCTAAAGGTGTCCAGAATAAAGAATGTAAGAAGCGATGTTATGGCATGCATATTGGACTCCACATCCACAAGGGAAAAATCACGTATTAATAAAAAGGTTAAAAACAAATGAAATATAAAAGTTTGAGCAATTCAGGAAAAACAGGAAACAATAAAATGCGTATAGAAAAATGTAGAAACAACATCCCTACATTTCCAATTCATTTAAGGAACAATCATTTAAAAATAAAACAATGATATTACAAAAAAAAAACAATACACAAGATACATTATGATAATATTATAACATAGATATGTCATGGACAATTAATTGGAAATGATACATGTATTAGAAGCATGGACTTGTTTACAGATGCATTATACTTTTGTACAGTATGGTATAATATCCACATCATTGTTTAGGAGCATGTATTTGGGAGGATTCCAAAGGAGTTGAAGGAAAACTGATGATTGAATTGAAAAGAAGTGTGTATGAAGGAAAATATAGATCTTTTGTATTGTTTGGTATCAGATGTAATTAATTTATGGATTCAGTATTTAAGCTGCATCTAAAAGTATTTGTTGGAAAACTGAAAGGATGGAACTATAAGAATATAATATAATTTGATAGGGTAAAGGGCATCATTTTTAAGATTCAAGAGTCTCTTGATTACCTGCCTAAATTGTTCGCTTTGTTCCAAACAGTAAACAATGAACTTAGATAAGTCCAATTAGGAAACTGTCTGACACCATCCCAAATCATCCAATGCCCATGGTTCTTAACGTTCTTTGGTTTGCAAGATGAAAATTTTCAGTTTAGATGGACTTCATCCGTATACTTCTTGTACATCAAAGTGAATACAAGCTCAGAACTGCTTCCAAATGCATGCGTCTAAATGAGTCCATGTCTAATTTTAGTTGTATTGCCACACAGCAGTTTTATTTATTCTCTAGTAAAGCTCAAATTTTTTTCTCTTTTAATATTTTTACCATGTATGAACATAAAATGTGTATTACCAATGGACTCTCTGCAGCTTCCTTCCATGCATCATAAACAGTTCTTGACGAGTTGTCTGGATCTTCAACCTACAAAATACCAGAAGAACGGATAAATGATCTCCAACGACTTTTTTTTCTCCCACAGAAAATGATCAGCATTTTTTATTCAAGAAAATAATGATTTTTTAATTTCCATATTTATCTTTTTGTGCTAATGATAAATGATGCTGTTTGTAGCATAGTTTACTATTGGACAATCTTAACCAGGACCAGAAAGCTTGAGCCTTGCCTTTGATGTATGAGAGAGGGATCCTTAATTCCACAACTTCTTAGAATTTTATCTTCTGGAGTCCAGAAAATGGAAATTTAGGCATTTCTCAAAGCCAAATATACAACCACCACCACCAACAACAACAACAAAGCTTTTTCCAATTACTAGATGGGGTCGGCTACATGGATTCTTTGTTTCCACATAGCCCTATCATGTGCCATATTAACAGTTAACTCAACATAAGCTAGATCATACTTTATTGTTTCTTTCCAACACTTTTGTTGTCTTCTTCTACCTCTTTTAATACTTTCAAAATCTAGTTTTTCATACATTCTTATAGGCACTTCTTTTGATATTTTTTTTATATGTCTAAACCATCTTAAATAACATTCCCTAATTTTATCCTCTATTGGTGTCACTCCTAATTTGTTTCTAATAACCTCATTATGTATATGGTCTTTCGTTGTATGACCACTAATCAACACTCAGAATCATAAAACATGATAGGTCTAATTACTGGTCTATAATATTTACCTTTTAACTTTAATAGTATCTTCTTGTCACAAAGAATACCTTATGCTCCTCTCCATTTTAACCAACTTGCATTAATTCAGTGCATAACATCTCCATCAATTCTTCCATCACTTTGAAAAATTGACTCTAGGTATTTAAAACTTTTCTTTTGGGAGATGCAATGTATGCCGATTTTAATTTTTATGTCCTTTTAAGTAACCAAATCATCAAACTTACATTCTATATATTCTGTCTTTGTTCTACTAAGTCAAAAGCCTTTAATTTCTAATGTTTATTTCCATAGTTCCAATTTTCTATTAACTTTTTCTTAGACTCTTCCACTAACATAATGTCATCTGTAAATAAGATACACCAAGGTGCTTCATCTTGAATATGTTTTGTTAACTCATCAATCACCATTATAAATAAGTATGGACTTAAAGTTGATCCTTGATATAACCAATATTAACTTTAAAAAAGTTTGTTATTCTTCATGAATCCTTCCTTACACATGTTTTTGCACCATCGTACATGTCTCTTATAAGGTTTATGTATGTCAATGGGATACTTATTTTTTCCAAGATTCTCGAAAGAACATCCCTTGGTACCCTATCATAAGCTTTTTTTAGATTGATAAATATCATGTGAATGTCTTTCTTTTTTGCTCTAAAATGTTCCATAAGACGTCTCAAAAGGTAAATCACTTCAACACTATATATGCCTGACATGAATCCAAATTGGTTCTCTCATCTTAACCTCCATTCGATAATTTTTTCTCATAATTTCATAGTATGACTCATTAACTTAATACCGCGATAATTCGCACAATTCTGAATGTCTCTCTTGTTCTTATATATGGGTATAAGTGTACTCACTCTACGTTCCTGAGGCATCTTTTGGTTTCTCCATATTTCATTAAATAGTCTTGTGAGCTAAGTGATTCCTGTTTCTCTTAGGATTTTTCAAATTTTTATAGGAATATTGTATGGTCCTACAGATTTACCACCCTTCATATGTTTAAGAGCCGCTTTGACTTCATTCTTTTGAATACATCAGTAGAAATTGTGGTTATATACTTTTCTGATTTAACTAAATTTCCTAAGCTAATACTAACATCTTTATTTTCATTAAAAAGATTATAAAAATAGTTTTTCTATATATTTTTTATATCATCATTTGCCACTAGAATTTTCCCATCCTCGTCTTTGATACGTCTAACAAAATTAAGGTCTTTAATTTTCTTATCTCTAGACCTAGCTATCCTAAAAATATCTCTTTCACCCTCTTTTGGGTTTAGCTTTTTATATAAATCCTCTCAAAATTTAGCTTTTGCTTAACTGACAGCCTTTTTTTCGCTTCTTTCTATAATTTCACTAGTCTTCTTAACATAACTTAATTTGTAACATGTCCTCTTTACCTTGATTTTATTTTCAACCACTTCACTCCACCACCAAGCTTGTTTTTGTGCCAGTATACCTCCCTTAGATTCACCTAACACATCTTTCGCCACTTTCCTAATATATATAACCATATTGTTCCACATATCACAAGGTGTACCAACAATTACAAGCATCTCCTTGAAGGACTTTTTGTTTAAATATACCTTCTTTCTCGCTTTTGAGGTTCCATCATTCGAATAGCTCGATGCACTCTTTTCTTCTTTATCCACTTTTTCACCTCTCAAAAGTCGTCTTTATACTATCTTGTAGTCCTACTTAGAGTGTGTAAGGACAAATTATATTCAAAATCTCTGCTCCTATTACTATTTTCAACGTCATGATTCGGTCACCATATCATTGTATGTCTACTACACTATCTTTTAAATTTTTATTTATGATAATACCAACTCTATTTCAAGCTTTTTCCTTTCCTAAGTATCATACTTTAAAACATGTATCCTCAATCTCCTTTGCTTTTTCTCCAACCCACTTTGTCTCTTGTAAACATATGATATGAATCTTTCTCCAAATCATAGTATCTACCACCACCATTAGCTTACCCGACAATGTTCCGATATTCCAAGAACTAATACGAGTCTTATTATCTACGTTAGTTTCCTTAATCCCTACATCCGTTCGTACTGAAAATGCAGAGACTCTCTTTGCAATTTATTCACTACATTTGGGCGACAATGTAGCGGGACTAACTTCTTTATCCACACCTTTCCATGATGTGGGAAACCTCTATGCAATATACTACCAAAATACAAAATTTCCTTGAGTTTGGAAGGTTGCAGAAGTTCTCCACAACTTATGTATTACAGAACTGACACCACCAATGGGTAAGCCTTTTCCCATACTAGATGGGGTCGGCTACATGGATTCTTTGTTTCCATAAAACTCAATCATGTGCCATGCTAACATTTAACTCAACATAAGTTAAACATTTTTTATTGTTTCCTTACATCACTTTCATGGTCTTTCTCTTCCTCTTTTAACACTTTCACAATCTAGTTTCTCATACTTTCTTACCGAAGCTTCCTTTAGTCGTCTCCATGCTACAAAACTGAGTAGGCACAAAAAGATTGGCCATAAACATCTGGTTTAGCATAGTCCACTTTTACGCGCTGCACTCATTTATCCAAGAAATTGGTTAAGTTGGCAAATTATGTTTTGTTGCATAATAGAAAGTCCAAACTCACATTCTTTTCTTTACAATTTTATTATCATTATTATTTTTTTGGATTGGGAAGATGAGCTTATTCAGACCGCAACTAGATAGTCTACATTACAAAAGAAATATACACAATGTTATTGCGACTTTAGTTCTAGCTACTTCCTTTTGTCTACTTGTTTTAAAAGAAGTGGCAAGTATAGAGCATTGAGAGCTAATTTCACACAATAACAGTCACTTTCCTTGAGAAACTTTTAATGTCTCACCTTTTCTTTGAAACAAAAAAAAGCCCCAAGAAAATATCATGAGAAATTAAGAGTGCTGGTAACTCTTAAGTTTTCTAGGGTTTCTCTCCTCATAACTATTGTAATATTCTTTATTGAAAAGAAGAAGAAATCACTTACAAAAATAGGCAGATTGGAGGCATTCCTCCAATTTGCCCCAAACAACAACTTAGACTCTACTTTTGGCTGCCGTTCAGCCTCACACGTCTTATTCTGAACTAACCCTAATCTACCTATTTATAATCCTTC
The DNA here is from genome assembly GCA_036023115.1 of Brasenia schreberi. NCBI lineage: Eukaryota > Viridiplantae > Streptophyta > Magnoliopsida > Nymphaeales > Cabombaceae > Brasenia > Brasenia schreberi. The sequence continues at coordinate 7,125,756 of JAYKKT010000080.1, read as the reverse complement.
TAACTTGAATTCCTAAACTACCCCTAATAATTCTTAATTATTACTAACAGGACATAACTTACAATAAGACTCATAACGACATCTATTTGACTTATAACAACTAATTTACTCATGACACACAATCTCTAACACTCCCCCTCAAGTTGGGTGAAAGATGTTGAGAACACCCAACTTGGATAAAGTATCTTTAAGTTGTCTGGCTGCCGTAGCTTTAGTAAAAAAAATAGCACTCTGTTTTGCTGATTGGACATACTCCAACTTGAATTCTTGATAAAATATCTTCTCTCTGATGAAGTGACAATCAATTTCTATATGTTTAGTTCTTTCATGATATACGGGATAGGAAGCACTCTTGGTGACTGTTTGAGCCCATAAATAGCTTTATTTAGCTTACACACTTTATTCTCGAATTTTCAGTAAACCAGATGAGTTCCATGTATACTTCTTCATGAAGTCTCCTTGTAAGAATGCATTTTTTACATCTAATTGCCATAGATCCCATTTCAAATTAGCTGTCATACTAAGAAGTATTCGTATGGAAGTAAGTTTAGCCACGTATGCAAATGTTTGAGTATAGTCAATACCATATGACGGACTATATCCTTTAGCAACTAATCTTGTTTTATATCTTTCAATGGTTCCATCTGCCTTGTATTTGATAGTGAATACCCACTTACATCCTACAATATTCCTGTCATAAGGTAGTTTTGTGATAGTCCAAGTATTGTTTTTCACAAGAGCATTCAGTTCCTCCTCTATAGCAGTTTTTCATAAGGGACACTTGTTTGCTTCTTCAAATTTCGTAGGTATCTTGTGTTTCTCAGCATTCATAACAAATTATTGATATTCTTTAGAAGTATTAGCATATGAGACACAATCAGATATAGGATACCGTGCACAAGTACGTTTACCCTTGTGAATGACAATAGGAATTTCCATGTCTTCTTCCACTTGCAAGTGAGGATCTGAGTCAGGGGAAATATCTTTGGTAATTGGTGACTGAGCTGGTTCTTCTTGAGAGTGAATAATCTTCCTCAGTCCTCTCTTATACATTAAAATCTCCTTTGGTTCACTGGCATTTTCTCTGTAATCATCTACATTATCCTCTGCCTCACTAAGAACTAGTGGAAGGACATAAGTAGAATTATTTTGTGATGTCTGTGATATTGACTCCCCCTGAGAAGAATAATAAGGAGTAGATTCTAAGAAGGTGACATCCATCAATACATATAGTCATAGCATTTATAGCCTTTTTAAGAGTTTGAATAGCCAAGAAAGATACACTTTACAGACCTAAGATCAAGTTTATCACGATTAGGTAGATGAATATGCACAAAACATGTACAACCAAAGATATGAGGGACTATATGAAAAGGTTTTGAATCCTTATCAAGACATTTCATTGGACTTTCAGCACTACTGGGCATTCTATTGATTAGATGAACGGGAGTGAGAATAGCTTCTCCCCAATAGAATTTAAGAACGTTATTTTGGAGTGATAGAGTTCTAGCTACCTCTAGAATATATCGATTTTTCCTTTCAACAATACCATTTTGCTGATGAGTATAAGAATAAGAAGTCTGATAAACAATCCCATGAGTGTGTAGATAGTCTTGTAACTGGTTGCTGATGTATTCTCCCCCATTATCAGAACGAAAAATTTTTATTGAAGTATTGAATTGGGTAGAAATGAATTTATGTACAATTGGAAAGATAGAAGAAACTTCAGATTTTGATTTTATTAAATAAATAATTGTAAGGCGCATACAATCATCAATAAAGGAGACAAAATATCTCTAACCAAACAATAAAGTAACTGGACTAGGACCCCATATATCATAATGAAGGAGTTCAAAAGGTTGAGATCGCCTAGAGTCACTTAAAGGATAAGTAACTCTTTGGTGTTTCCCAAGTTGACATACTTCATATTCAAGCTAAAGTTTATTGAACTGGACTCTAAGATGAGGTATAATATAGTGAATTTTCGACACAGGTAAATGACCAAGGCGATAATGCCAAAGACAAATTTTTGCATCTGGAATAGTTGTTGCTGAAGCACTATAAGAAGTGACATGCTGAAAATGGTATTCCAAAATGTATAAGCCCCTCTGTAGTCTACCATGATCAAAGATTTTTCCTATTTTCAGATCCTGAAACACACGACCAGTAAGAGTAAAGGTTACACTACAATTCATAGTGCGAGTTGGTGAATTAATTGAAAGTAGATTTATTGGAAAACTGGGAACATGATAGACTGGTTTTAAGTCTGAAAAATATGTTGGTACACTTTCCTGTCCAACCATATAAGAGTAAGAACCATCTGCTAACTTAATAGGCTCCTGTTTTTTAAGAAGTATGTATTCTTAAAAATATGATGATCTATAGCACCTGAATCAATAATCCAAGACTTTGAATTAGAATAAGAGAAGTTATTACCCTTCATAGTATGAGTCGCTTGAGCTATTGTAACCTAAGAGGAAGATGGTTGAGATTGTTTAAATAGTCTTGTTTCTAGGCCTGCTATCCTCTTAATAATCTCTTGGATTCCATTTGTATTGAGAGTTATATTCTCAGCAGCATGAGCAGAGTAGTTTTGGTTTCTATAATAATCAGGTTTGCCATGTAATTCCTAAAAGTATTCTTTGGAATGCCTCAATTTTCCATAATGAGAACATACAAATTTTTCCTTCTCATTATAATGAAATCTGCCACGTCCACGTCCACGACCTTGTTGTCCTCATCTTCCACGATAGTGTGAATTCTCTTCTCTTGTTTGGAGTGCATGTTGGTCTATAAGAGGAGTGTTGTTCTTCTCAAGGTTTCTGCGATCTTCTTCCATGATTAATAATGAGTACAATGTCCCCAATGAAGTAAGTTCATCTCTTCTCAAAATATTGAGTTTTATTGACTCAAATTCTGAACTTACACCCCATAATAAGATAAATACCTTTTTCTTTTCAATCTCAAACATTTCTTTTAGTATAACATGAAGAACACTTAATATTAGTATAAAAGAAGTTCATCCCAAAGTCTTCTAAGGTCTGCATAGTATTCACTGATAGAACGAGTTCCTTGTTTACAGTTTCTCATCCATTCCAAAATCTCGTACTCTTTTGTCACATTCTTTTTCTAGAATAAGTTTTAGAGACAGCACAACAGATTCAAGAAACATAAAAGTTTTTGCAATTGATGGGATCATAGACTAAAGTAACCAAGATGATATTAATGCATATTCTCTTCTCCAAGAAGGATATTGTATATCATGAGTCTCTGGGCACGGTATCTCACCCATTAGGTGAGTCCATCTCCTCCTAGCTATAACAACCAGTTCCATTGACCTAGACCACTCCAAATAATTTGTGCCATCTAACTTAGTTATTGTATTATGAAAATTCTCTACCTTTTCATTTGAGATATGTTCAGGTATCACTAAAGGATTTTCTACCGCCTTTCCTTTACTTGCCATATTTATCAATCAGTCTTTAACAACAAACCAACTGCTCGTATTCTGAACTAATCGACCAAATTGTTGTTAGGATAAAATTAGATGAGAGTCTAACCTGAAACTGACTCTTAAAAAGAATAAACTGCAGCCCCCTTTTTAAATCACCAGAGTATCAATGTTCAAGCCTCTAGTTCCAAGAGGATTGAGCCATAGAAAGTCATCTACAGAATCTACAGTCACTGTCCACAATGAAGTCGATTGCCTTTAACTTGTCTGAAGGAGTTTAGAGCATGTGATGCAATACTGTGATTCGCTTGGCTGAACGCAATATATAAATCGACCACAAACTGACAATCAGGCTTAATACTTCCAGGCCAAAAACACTTTATACTTGTAGGCTGAAATCATATAAGTCTTAAGATTTAATACTTAGAAACGAACTGCATCAGATGTGGTGCATCTGCCCCTTTGTCGTCACCCAAAGAAGATGATAACACGATGCTTTTTACGCAAAAAAAAACTTTGATTTTTAAGCCTAAGAGGCTCTGATACCATATTGTAATATTCTTTATTGAAAATAAGAAGAATCACTTACAAAAATTGGCAGATTGGAGGCATTCCTCCAATCTGCCCCAAATAGCAACTTAGACTCTACTTTTGGCTGCCGTCCAGCCTCACACGTCTTATTCTTAATTAACCCTAATCTACCTATTTATAATCCTTCTAACTTGAATTCCTAAACTACCCCTAATCATTCTTAATTACTACTAATAGGACATAACTTACAATAAGACTCATAACGACATCTATTTGACTCATAACAACTAATTGACTCATGACACACAATCTGACACACAATCTCTAACAATAACATTATGAGATGTATGTCCAGTCTTCATTAGGATCGCTTTTATCTATGTAAACATCTTCTAAGGCATTCACAAACTCTTTGACATTTTTCAGTAAAGACGTTTCAAGAAAATCTATCTCAAGAACACTGAAAACTGGGCAGTGACTGATTTCCATTGGTTCACTTTAGCAACCAAGACTTTGAAATAGTCGAGACTATTTAGAACCAAATTGATGAACTTCAACACCGAAAAAAGTGCACACTCTCCTGAAAACCAGGCATTCAACCAGGTAGCAGTGCTTGAAACTATTTATGATCCTTGTATGCATAAAGTCCAGACCCAGATCCAAATCCAAATAGCTTTCTGATGCAAGACATAGTGTCAGATCAACACATGGATCTGATCCACTACAAATGATTTCCTACCTGCTGAGTGACTTGCTTGAGAAGGTCATCCAATTGAGGTGTAGCATAGCCATTGAACCCTGGTCCAGAGACTGCAATGTCAACATTTAGATATGCAACAGCCTTTGACCTCAACATCTCTCTGTTCTCTTCAACCCATTCCGTGGATCCTATCTGAAACAGTGTACATGGATAATGTGTAAGGCAAGATTGCAAGCAATAGTAAGTTATCAAGTAATTGCCTACAAACAAAATATCACAATCACTCTTTCATAAAATATTTTAGAAATATCATGATAATTGGGAGACAATCAAAGATGAGATTTTTCATTGTGTTCTTAAAATGTGGCTAGATCTCAGGTTCTATTATACAAGATTGCATTTTTGTTTTTTTCCCTTGAGATTTGCGAGTCTATAAAAGGAAAATAGAATCATTTATCGGAATAACTAACTTTATTCCCTAACATATCTTGTACAACAAGGTTTTAGTTTTATCAGACTGAAACTCAAGGACTATAAACTTTTGACCGTTCTGATAGGATGACCAAGATTTAGGGTGCAAATAAAACAGTTGAAAAGGTTTCCACTGCCTTGTTGCTTGTTGACAAATCTTAAAATTTATGAGAAAAACACAGTTGATGAAGTTAAGGTTCAATGAAGTACCAATTACCAATCCATACTCTTCTGCATCCCAGTTACAGAGGATAATGGTTCTTCTAGGTTTCCAACCTCCCTTCAACAACTTTTCCAGTCTCCTACTAATCTGGCAATAGCAAACTCGCAACCATTTATAAAGATCAATGAGAAAATAAGTGATTCAAGTCAATTAACTTCTGGAAACAAATAGCTATAGATTCATATTCACAACTAAAATGACAAGACCTGCTACAGTAGAACCACAACGAGAAGATATGACCTACGTGCATCTCTATCACCCATGTAGACCAAATGGAATGTTGTCACTGAACCTGCCACGTTGAGTTTCTTGATGACAAAGCTCTTTACTCGCTTTCAGTTACTTCCTTTACTTAAAAGGAAACTCAACCATGAAGCATTCTGGTATGCTTAACATCTAAGACATTTCTTTGATAAAAATAAAACTCTTAATTTTAAGATTCCCAGGAACTTTGGGTCAAACCAATCCTTTTCAGACTGCATAGAGCTATATCAGTATAGCCGAGAAAGGCATAACGTGTAAATCATAATATCTTAACATTGTGAGCAGAGCTTCACCTCAAGCATGGTTGCAGTGCCACTATTGGGATCAACCGCACCATACGTCCATGCATCCCTGTGGTTTCCTAGTAAGACATACCTGCACATGGAACATATGCAAAATATAATTGTCACATATTCCACCCTTATCCCTAAAAGTAATAGACAATACTTGTCATACCATTAGTGAAAAGTACTAGTGAATTCATCTTTTCATAAATTGGAACACAAGTTTATCCATCATGGCATTATAGTTTCGACATATATTGCAAAATACTATTCAGAAACAAGAAGCTGGCATATGTGGATAGAGAATTTTTAGCTCTTTTTCCATGATGTAACCATTACGTTTTAGTTATATGTCAGAAAGGAATTGCATCTTTTCTCATCTTCCAAAAAAAATCAACTGTTGAGAAATTTCAGCACAATGTACTGTTATATGATTAATCAATTACACCGCACTATGTTAACTCCCAAGTCCCAACTGATTTCCTTATTTTATTGTAGTAATATTTCTACTGATTCTAATTTTGCATCTCTTTCTATCATGTAATTTTTTGAAAATGCTGAGAATGAAAAGTTTTAAACTCCACCCATGTAACAGATCACCCTTGCATGACTGGTCCCAAGCTCGGATAAAGGAGGAGAGTTGCGTTAGGCTTCCGACATCGTAGAACTTTGTCAAACTTATTTACCATAGATTCTACAAATTATGATAGGGCTCTGTGGAAACAAAGAATCCATGTAGCCGACCCCATCTAGTATGGGAATAGGCTTAGTTGTTGTTGTTGCTGCTGAGAATGAAAAGTCTAATAATTTGATTCTGTGCCTTTTCTTCGATTGTCCCCATTGATCTAATTTTAGAACTTTGCTCACAGACATCATACTTGACCACTACCTCATTATAATAATGATTGGCATATAACATAAACTTGCCCGTTCCAGATTGGATGAAGCTGAATGTATCATAGCAAATAGGAATTAGACAAAATTGGCTAAATCATTCTGTGTAAGCATCTAACCCACTAATGATACCTGGCCTTTCTTAAGGGACATACAACACCTTTGGGCAGAAAAACAAGCAAGTTCTATTGTTGTAATGTTGCTGCTCTCCTTTATCTGTAACTCTCTGTTTTACCTGATCGCACTCGTTACCTGATACCTTCTACAATTGAATCAGTGATCTTGCTGGTTCCATTTTCAGGTACTTAAATCCATTGACACAAACACACACATAACTCGCATGTGTGTGTGCATGCACACACACAGAACAGAGTATCAGAATACAATTTATTGACACACAGTGAGAAGCTGATCACTGGACCCCTTAACCCTGGTGCACGAGTTGCAGTAAATTGCTTAGGAGAAGACCTATATCAATTTTACTATTTAATCACTGGTTTATATTACGGCCAATGATACAAATGCATGCGTACTCAGCAGCATCATTGTAGATGGAATATGCTTCTATTTTAAGAACAAAAAAAATCTTTCATCAAGATTCAGCATCTAAATGGTCCCAGACCTAGACACCACCTTGTAACAGAAGTTACAAAGAATAACAAATTACAACATGTAGGCATTTTCTTGTCATACAAAACAACGGAACATGGAAGTATTATCACCACTGGAATGTGGTCATCTCATTTTATGCATAAAAAGTATCAGGAATGTCCTTAGTTTTTTCTTGGGGGGGGGAGGTGGGGTGGGCGTGGGCTAAAGATGTCCTTAGTTTTTCTTTTGCTGCGTTTACTCTAATCTGAAAATAAGGAAAATCTTTGAACTACTAAATTGTGCTTGTTCACTATGCAAGTCCATTCTGAAATTGGTGGAGTTCCATGTAGATGAGCTTAATTGAAACCAGTTAAAATATTTGAACTACTAAATTATGCTTGTTCACTGTAAGTCTATTGTGAACTTGGTGGAGTCCCAAGTAGATCAGCTTAATTGAAACCATCAGAAGAAAAGGTCAAAATATTCGAACCTAATGCAGTTTTTGGGCTTATTCCATAAAAAAATTCTAATGCCTTTTTTGACAACCTCCCTTTCTTGCTCGTGGACCATCCTACGAGTCTGGCAGCTTTTAGAACCCCCAGCAATTGAAGATAACAAAAAACTTTATTTCTGGAAGATGGTGGGAATTTCACCACAACCATTAGTTTTATTGCACATCCCTTTCCAAATAATGATGCTGATAGAACCTTTTCTCTATTAGACCAAATTGAAAACTATAGATAAAACTTCATTATGAATCTTTGATCAAATTCTCTACCTTTTTGGCATCTGAAAGTTGCAGCCACATCATTCCTTTGAAAATTATTCCATATCAGACATAATCTTGCATTTTGGGGCAGGTATTTTATACATACAGACACACAGACATGTATGCATATATATATGCACTGTTACGTAAATCATATTTTCAGTAGCTTCTGTTTTTCGGTGGAGATAGCACAAACAGTGCTCGAGTATTTAAGTGTGCATGAACTGAGGATCGTTTAAACCGTTTCTACACATGCTTTCGTTCTCTTCGAAAGGTTGCTTATGAATATTAAACAAAACAACTGATTCAGTTTTGCAGTTTGCATTGTTCCCCATATTATGCGGCTTAAAATTTTACTAGATGCGTACTACAAGGCGTTTTGGAAGCTAAAAATAAGCGATAACTAGAATCCAAACAGAATGAATCTATTAGTACATGAAACACTATTAAAATGTTGTCGTGTCAAAACTCAATGTCTCTTAGTGCTTATGTCCTAATTAATGAAATTGAACACTAATTATTTACTGTAGGAAACTGACATTACGTAAAGTTTAATCTCATTATTCTTTTGTATACTCGAGTCCTTTACCTGTCAGGTTCTTCCGCTCCTTCAATCACTGCAAACACATTCTCGATGGTAGTGATGCTCTCCTTTGCCTATAAGTTCCAAACACTAAGATTAGGAGAAAGCTCAGTTCTATTGATGCACACTGTAATTGCTTAGATAATGGCATATCAGACAATCTAATTTTGAACTTGGTTTCAAGATACATAAAGCTTTAATATAATTAGTCCCTTTGTCCTTATAAACCAAAAATCATCGTCAAAGTCCTCTAATATTACATGTTGATCTAAATGGTCCACCCCCTTGGTGCTTAGTAATGGAACTTGCTCATTTATAAAACAAACACAGTACAATCGTCGCCATCATACACACTGCTACTACATCACGTCATTGTCATCCAGCCCCACCATCATGACAGGCGATCACTATCAACATCATCACACTCGTCATATTTAACTGCTGTGAGCACAATTGACGAAATTCTTTCCTTTGTGCACAAATTACAGTTTCAATAGTCACAAAATGCTATAGGCAAAACAACCATCATGATCCATGAGCCACTGCTATCATCCACATAATGCCCTATCTTCCATGCAATCCAAATAAGGATAACCATGCTTTACCAAAGAAGAAAGAACAAAATGATAACCATGCAGTTACCATGTATCGCAGCTATCATCATCACCGGGTCTTGCCTTTTGCAATTTAGATTATATGTAAACACCGATACAAGGAAAGCAGGCTACATCTTTTTCTCTTCAAATTTTCAGTTTTGCAATGGTCAGACCTGAAGGTGGAATATGTCGTGTACTTTCGTTCGTATCATAAACAGGTCGACCCGTACACAGCTTGGATGGAACTGCACATGAGAAAACATGGATAGCCACACCCTGGCATAGGGGTTGGCGAATCGAACCAATGGGTCACGTGGGGTTGTGGTCAACTCTGAACTGACCCATTTTCTCAATGAGTCAGTTTTTCATTACCGGCAATCTTGGCCCGGCAGCATCCCAACCCAACCCGAATGGAGCACGGAATACTGGTTTTAGTGGGAAGATTGCCTTTTATTATGGCCATTGAGAATCAAACTTGTAGTTGAGGCTTTATTAATGGAGGACCAACTTATTTTAATGGACAACACATCTAGATAGAAAGGTGAGAGTCGTCTCTCCTGAATTTTTTCATAGTTCACTCTTGATTCATGCTTTCACCCTCCTCTCCCCCTCCTCCAACACCATGAAATTCATCCTATTTTCTAGATCCGCTACGGCTCTCTTATATCTCTCTATATATATTCAAACTCCATTCGTACTCAAATCTAATTAAACCCTTAAGATCTCCGGGTATATTGTACTTTTATAATGCTTTTTGCTTTATCATTTTCACCTTTTATCTCAATATCAAACAGTTAAAATGTTAAAATGAATTTGAATTTTAAGCATGGACGAAAATTGAGCATTTACCATTATCTATCTATCTCATAATTATTTGAGTCAGATTTAGGAAGAGGGGAACTTAAATCAAAATACTTTTAATTTTATAAATCTTATTGGGTTCGAAATTGAGATATGCGGTCCCATATGCAGCTGAAATTGAGAATCAAACCTGCAATACCAACCTGTATTGACTTGAAGCCGCCCTTCTCACTTCAACATATGGAAAGTAAAAAATTTTAAACAATTAATACAATATCTTTTGTATAAAACATTCTATTGTATACATGTACAAAAATACTTAATGTATATATATTTTATATATGTCGGGGCCTGGCGGAGCTGGTTTTCCTTGACAACTTGAGTCCTCGCGGATCCCATGTATGTTCTGATCCCCACCCAGATTTGGAACTATTGGGTGAGGTCCGAACTTGCCTCCACCAACATGGACTATTTCATATCCCGTGTTCTGGCTGATGGCAACGTTACGTTTCGGGTTTTGTTGCTATCCAGTACATGCCACAAACACCTCAAAACGAACACGAGCACGCTCTTGATATTACCTTGGATGAACACGAACAAGCAACTGAACACGGAACAGGCGTAGACTTTTCAGGTTGTTTCCGTGCAACGGTTTCCACGGTGTGTCGTGAATGCATGGCGACTTCTACTCTTCGCCTTTATGAGTGTAATACAAAAGACAACTCAACACGACCCTACTTTTTCGAAAGAGACACGACAATAAAACGCGTATGGCCCTAACACAGCACGAACTCCTCACTCGTGTCAGTATCGAGTTAACGTGTCACGTCTTAGACTGTCAGCGAAAAGGAAAAAGAAAATAGATGACCATTTTTGACCTCGACCAGAAAAATTGAAACTTACCCGATAAGTGAGGTTGAGAACCGCCGGTCCGGGACCGATTCGATAAACCGGTACATCTAATCGACCGTGCCACGTCTCGTCCGCGATGGGCCCGCCGATCTCTCTCATGATCACGGCAGCATCCGATGCCGAAATGGGAAGAGAAGGAATTGGAGGCATGGCATCTGCGTCCGGTTCCGCTCTCTCGCATCCGCTGACGCTCGGCCATCCGGGTGTGGTCGGGTCACCCGCGCCACTGTACACCGTGCCGACCTGCACCCCGCTGGGCGGCAACGACCTCGACTCGGGGAACCACGACGACTCGGACCCATAGTTCTCCGTATCGGTGTAGATTACCACCCCGATCGCACCAGCGCGGAAAGCGTTCTGCACGATGTCCCCGCGGAAGATCTTCCCGTACCGGGCGACGACAACCGAACCGGATGCGTTGATTCCGAGACGGGAGAGGTCTGAGAAGTCCTCGACTTGGCCATAGTTCGCATAGACAGCTGGGCCGACGGCGGTGCCGGAAGGCGAGTAGGCGTGGAACGTAGGAGTAACCTCGCCGGAAAACGGTGAGCTATCGCCGGGGGCGGGAATTTGCGTGAGCGGGAGGGCGATAGGTGGGCCGCTACTGCCGGAGAGAATGAGGGAGCGGAAGGAAGGAAGCGTGAGGAGCACGTCGTACCGGGACGTGTGCGTCCGTAACCCAGCGTTAGAGAGGACGGAGCGGACGTAGCTGGCGGCGTGGGCGTCCGCAGACGACCCGGATACGTGCGGGCGGGCGGTTAGGAAGCGGAGATGGTTGGAGACGGTGCCGTTGGAAACAGGAGGGTAGCCGGAGGAGAGGAAAAAGGCGTGGTAGTTTTCCTTGGGAACAGACTGGAGGAACGTTGTAGCGAATGGAAGCAAGACAGCAACGAAGAGGGAGAGGGACCGCCACGAGGGTAGACTCGCCATTTCCGCTCCGTCGTCGATCGTTCTGGTGCTCAGACTACTCGTTTTCGTGGCCGCATTCGGCTATTTCTGAGGAACGAAGGAAGGTGGCGCACATATATAACCAGCAAATGCTAATCTGGTAATTGAGCCAAAAAAAGTAGGTTGGGGCTCGTGTTTCGACGAGCCACGTACCCGTATGGGCTCGCCCTCTAAGTTGCAATATATCGTATTTTTAAAGATATCCAAAGTCGTTAATATTCAGAACCATTGCGTTGTTCAGTATTTTTTGGAATTCCTTGATGGAGTCCGTACAACATGATAATGCCCTGTTGATATTAGATGCTGATTACTCAATATGATTGGGCTCAATGGTGACACAGAATCCATGTAGACGACCTTGCTTAATATGGAAAAAGGCTTGGTTTGATTGGTTGGTAGCCTGCAGATGCATGACATAATGAAAACTGGATCCAATCCATGACATGCCTACTCATACTCATCAATTATTTTTTTGGTGATATAATATAATTTTAAAAAATTTAAGAGTTTTTAAGAAAAGATGAAAGACAATGTTATTACGTTCACGCTCTCGAAAACTGATTGTCAGACATGAGTAAATAGCATTAGTGATGGATATATGTTATCCTAAAAATAATCTTTGCTTTTTATATTCGACGATATTTTACTTCAAATATAAAAGATATCATATTTTATTTGCAGTTATACGCAACCATTTTTCTCAAAAATCATGAATTTAAGATGTCATAAGACTGACTACAGATTAAGGGTTTCATGGATGGAGTTAATCCAAAAGACAAGTGGGTTGGACCCATGATCCAATTGAGTCAATCTCCGTGGTTCGATGGAAAACTTGTGCTTCATTAATATTTGAGCTTAGGTTCAGATATCAGATTCAATAGCCAGGCTCAGTGTTGCACTCAACGAGCAAGTTAATTGTAAAAGTTGTGCTCATGGGTCTTGATTCATTGGTCTGACTTCAAATTCGTTTAGGTCAAGCCCCTGACCCACCGGCCGTCTGGGTTGGTATAAATTAACGTAGAAATATACAAGCAATACCTCATCTCTATCATATACAAAGTAATAACGTAACAATCCTATCAATCAAAGTAAGTACTCTAGTCAAAAAACATAATTAACTATCCCCATTAGGTCGACGAACTCACTTGGCTAGGGGGTCTACTCACAAGTTGAAGGTCATGACACGCATAGGCTTCGTCCTCCCCATTGTACCACCAAAGGGGAAAATAAAAACTGAAGTACACTATCGTATCCGTGGCGCGAATCAAAAAATAAGTGAACCACTTAATATAAGTTGGAGGATATAATTTGTTCAAGTTGATGAGAAAAGATGAAACATGTCATATCGTTTTATCACTTCTTTATTCTAAATCAAGCTTTAATTAGTTCTTATTAAGAACACAAAAAGGCCAAACCAAACAAAGGGCCTTGCTGGTAAGTTGATTATCAATCACTTCATTAATGCATAAATTATCCATTTCGAACTTGGGCTATGAAACTATATTCTCTCTATGCACACACACACACATACATCCAGCACACGCATGCACACACGGATATAAATGTATTTATATCTTAAAAGATGGTAGAACAAAAGCCCTAAACCTGTACACGAGCATTAAACTTTAAGGTTAGTACTTTCAACTTCAAGCTAATTCACAAGCTCGAATGGATTTGAATCATTTGAGCTCTGACCTCTATTAGGAGCCAAGCTTAATTGGGTCAATCTTAGTTGCACCAAGCTCAAATGACCCCAATGAACCGAGCTCAAGTTGCTCGAGCCTAAAGAAAGAAGATAAACCGAGTCGAACCAAGCATTTTTCTTAACAAGTTCAATGGAGCTTGTCTCTCTACTTGAGGCAGACTCAGCTTGATAAATACTCCCCTAGCAGTGAGGAAGTCATTCTAAATTATGCATCAAATCGATCAAATAGAGGCTGCAATAACACAGTGACAACAACAGCAGGGAGACAAGGTAAATATAATAATGTGTTGCATGTTTCCCGTGGTAATTTAAAATATTAAATAAATGTATGTATAACCGTTCTCTTATTAATTAGTAACAGTTTTCACTGATTTAAATAATTCATGGTGTAGAAATGGATGTATTTATTTATATTTTCCCCACGTCCTCGGTAACATCAAAGTGGGGACAGGTGGACGTATTTCCATTGGTCATGAATTGTGTGCACAAGCAAATGCTTTATAATTTATTTTTATTTTATATTCCAAGAGATTGAAACCTAACAGGCACACTTACACATGCACTCTTAGGAATCGAACTCGCCCACCAACAGCACTAGAACGCCCTGCCCTGAGCTAAGTGGCTGGGTGCACTTTATGATGATTTGGTGGCTTATCAATGACTCAAAACTTTCATCAAGCGTGCATGTGACATCAAATGCTAGCAAACAAGCAGCATTAAAAGAAGCCAAACTTCCAAAACCAACCTACTGCAGCTTTATCTTCAAGCAAACGTGCGCACTTGGTATGCACACAAGCTACATATTCATTGGGGGAGGTAAATGGATTGGAGACGGATAATATCTGAAACCATGTCCAATTAGTATTCAGGTTCAAATTTGGGTCTTGGATTTATCCATAAGATACCGAACATCCTAATCCAATTAGGATGCCTATTTGGTTCAACTTCCCTTAAATAAGCACATCTAGATCCGGCTCCAAATCCAACAAGCCAATAGGCCAACCCTTTTACATGTCACACACACACAAAAAGGACACAATCTCAAATATATCAAAATTGTTTTCTAGTTATGACTTAGAAATTGCAATATATTTATTCAACTAATTTTCTTTTCCTCTATAATAATAGTCTTTTAGTTACATTTTCTAATGCTGCAAGAAACAAACTTAAGTTTGCTTTCTAGGGAGGGCATAATTGGTGCAGTTGCGTGCAGTGCTCTCAATTACTTAATTTATAATTCAAACCTCACACAAACACCCACCCTCATGGTCTGTACTGGGCTTTGGCATTAGCACAGATGTGATTCCTTCAAGAATTAAACCATGATTACCCTTATGAAGGTCATAAGCACATACGTTGAAGAATTTAACCCTTAAACAAGATTTTGCCAATATTAGATGTGGTTGGTGATAACATCCTAATTAGACGGTCACCCGTGCTACTACTATTCTCATTCAAGCATACTTAACTTCGGAGTTACGATGGGATTAAGTTTACTATCATTGTTGGTTTTTAGGATGTGATCGGTGATAACGTGCTAATTACATAGAGACTTCTTCATGTGTCACTCGTGCCACTACTGTTCTTGTCCAAGCTTGCTTAATTTCAGAGTTCTGATGAGATTGGGTTCACGGTCATTTTGGTTTTCCGGCGTTGCTTCTCGTAACTCGAAATATTTCCATGGAAAAGAGTCATAATGAATTTCCATTGTTTGTTATCCTGATTATAGAGAATTGCTGCTTGCACCTTGAACTTTTTTTCAAGAGTCAGGTGGGACAAATGATAGTGCCAAAATGGCCTACCTGTTCCAACTGTCTTCCTAAATGGCCAAAGCCTCTCAAAGTTCATGTGCCATCCAATGCATTTAGCACTGAAAAAGCAAAGGTGGGAAACCCTCTTTCTTTGTCCAATTTGATACACATACCAAATATTAGGCTGTGAGTGCTTCCCCCCGCAAAGGGAAGCATTAATGATATATGCTACCAAAGTTAATGTTTGGTAATTAAGCAAGCCAACAGGGTTTGGTTAAGCTTATGACCCGGATCATTAAGGTTCATGTTAGGATAAGACAACAAAACATAATACTGTAAGATTGAAAGAAATCTCGGTAAGCTAAGTTAGGTCTTCTCCTAAAAGAAATAAAATAAAGAAAAGGTACACTAGGAATAAAATGAATTGTAATGTGATTCATTCGATCTCTTACTTGAACATTACAATTACTATTTATAGACCTCCTTTGAGGTGACAGTTGAACCTTTTCTTCTTGGAGACGATTCCCATCTCGGTGTTCCACTTTTTGAGTCCTTCGAATGTTTGCCACGTACCCATCTTGATTTTTCGGTTGTCGATACATACAAATGCTGTTTGTAGAAAAATAACACTGGGCTTGATTTGTGTGTAATAAAAGCCTAGAGCTTCGTTAGTGACTGATGAACATTCTTTTTAAGCTTTGTTTCGCTTGTTTACCAGCCCTGTCCAAGCTTCATGTTAGGTTCGAACTCAAGGTCTATCCGGTCAGATTGAACTTGTTCGAGAAGTCTCTCCGATCCGAGTTACATATTTTGGTAGGACTTGTGGATTTGATGAGCAGGTTAAATGTAGATTGCATGTGTGGCTGCAATGTGCTTGCTAAAAAATGAACAGGCTCCACAGCTCGGGTTTTAGTGGGAAGATTGCCTTTTATTATGGCCATTGAGAATCAAACTTGTAGTTGAGGCTTTATTAACGGGGACCAACTTATTTTAATGCAGGAAGGATTCTTTCTTTTCCTTGCATCGAACATTTGTAGAGAGTCACTTGCGTGAAGATCAGGCTCATCATGCATGAACCAACGACTTTCAGGATTGTTCACCGAAACCTTAAAGTAGTTTAGGTTCTAATCTTAGAAAATCACAACCAATCGATCTTTAAGAAAAACGGTTGAAATCTTAAAAAAAAACTAAATAGTATGGGGTGCATTTAAAGCTCCTGTCAAAAGTAATAAGGTATTTTTTTCTTTTGAAATTTGAATTTTAACCACGGATTTCACCGGTCAAATGGTTGACATCTTCGAGAATGTTTAAGCTTACATAGGTATGGAGATGGACTAAATTTTCTCTCCCTCTCTCTCTCTATATACACACACATAAACACAAACACACACACACTCACATTTAAGCATACATAGTTATGCAGATGGACTAATTTTTCTCCCCCCCTCCCTCTTTATATAAACACACACACTTGATAAATATATATTCTACATACACATAAAAGCACACACACATAATTTGAAAAACACAAAACAGGAATTCATTATTCATAGATATCTGCAAGATCAGCAGTCCCTCCCTCCCTCCCTCCCTCTCTCTCTATATATATAAATATAAATTTTGAAAAACAAGAAACAGGAATTCATTATTCATATATACTCTCAATCTCAATCTAAGTGTATATGTATATATATATATATATACACACAAACATATATCGATTACATATATAGGGAGAATTGGAAGTTGCTAAACAATCTCTCATGCCATTAGACAATCTACATATTACGTTGATCTAAAGATCGATGGTATTTAATATATATGGTGTACATTAAATGTGATGTGGGATGAGTGCCTTCATCGCCATGACAATGGTGATTGCCAAGCAATATCTAGCATCAAATATTGTATAATATCTCATATACATATTCTCTCTCTTTATAGAAGTAATTGGATCCTACAATCTATACCAATACCTAACTTTACCTTCAGAGGGCATAAGTTTAATAATATCATCCTTTTTTTCAAAAACTCTTAAAACTTTTAAATAATAATCATGCTCATCCTTTAGTATCTATCTCCACCTCTCCATCGTTGACAGCTCTCTCTATGTGTCTGTGAATGTGTATATACACCAAATCTAACAATTGCAGCCAGTTATAGAGGGAGTTTTCTCAGATCATAAGGAACTCTTGACAAAAGCATTCACAAGATTTAAAACCATGTCTTTTATATTTTGCCAAAAAAAGCATGTATGTAGGGTAAAAGATATTAGCAACGTGAATAAGGTTTTTGTTTTGTACACCTAAATGAAAATGTCTGTTATGGAATTTTATAAACACATATATAACATAACCCAATGTGAGTGTGCTACTATTGGTGAATCCGATCTGCCTTACAACAACAATATATCAATTAATACGTGAAGAAAATATTACTCTTTTGCACATTTATTTGATTGATTTAGTAATAAAAATAAGTTTTTTTTCCCCACAACTTTTTGAAATATTGAACATTAACTAATTATTAGGAGAAACATTTTGTAACTTTAGGGGTTCATGGGAAAATGAACATTAGTTGGTCCCTTTAGATATTTGCCAACAAGGGCTAAAGAGTTGCAATATATGCACCCTCTTTCGAAACATATAGTGAACAACGGCCATGAGCCTCATGAACCAGTTTTTTGAATGCATTATGAAGTTGCATTCAAGCAGAAGGAAGAGATCTTTCGTCTATTTCATAGTGAGTTTCTGCTATATGGATTTAGATTTATATACAATTTGGCCCAAAGAAATAAAATCAAATCCCAATTAGCAAGTCTAATATATTTTGTACGTGCATTTGCTGTTGATTGCAAAACTCAATGCAAGATCTTGTATCCTGGCATGTAAAAAGAAAAATAAGATCTTGCCATTTGACCATATAGAAAGAGAAACATAACATATCTTCATTTGAGATACTTAGTATCCTTTGGAATTAGTAAAAATATTAAAAAAACTCACAATTGTACAACCTGAATTTGATATATAATGGTGGCATTTTGTTTCTAAATTTAGTAAAAAAGATTTTAATTTACCTATGTTTTTGTTTTGTGCAAATATATATATTCCTGATAGCGTCTACCACTTTGAACAGGGTGCATGTTGAAATTACTGTTGTTGGCAATGGAGGGAGCAAGACTAAGCGTAAGCAAGTCGCATGAAGATATACAAGCAGTGATTTTGAGCCTGGTGATACTTTTAGAAATTTTGACCCTCAATCAAGTGATGTTACCAGGAGAAGGAGGTATGCTTTTTCCAGATGATCCTCAAACTTATCCAGAAAAGCCTCCAAGCAAGGTTATCAAGGTTGGTTTTCATTTTCCTGCCTTTCTTCTAACAACAAAGTTTGATGTTTCTCAATTATTATTTTATATAATAAGTATGCCAACTCCAAATTCTAGCTTGCACTTATATATCATATTTAGCATGCACACATATTTGGACCTCTGTCAACTTTTTTAACATGTATTTATAAAATTTTCTTGATATAATATCCTTTTTCTTTAGGTAATGTGCTTGAATTTTTTCTTTGATATTCTAGAAATATGCCCAAAAGTAAAACCCAACCCCAAACATCCATGCATGGTAGTCTGCCAACCTGATAGGTAGAGCGGGTTTGGTACCTGCGGGTCTACGGGTCGGGTTGAGGCTGTGGTTTCCAATAATTTCATAATACCATTGGGATATGCTTTGAATATGTTTGAACTTTTCTTTGATGTGGATAACCTTTGTTAGTGGTCTGTTTATTTATTAATTTCTGGTACAACAATTAATTAGGCACTCTTATATTATAAAAGTATTATAAATCTTTATGTATGTTTCTTGTTGCAGACTGAAGATGGGAGCATCGTCGACTGTGTAGACTTTTACATCCAACCTGCTTTCAAGGATCGAATACTAAGAGATCGCTATAAAAAGAATAATATGGTACAGTGTAATGTTTCATTAAAAATATTAAGGTGTTAAATTTCTTGCAATCATAATAGCACTTCTCTCTCTCTCTCTTATATGTATATATATAGATAAATAGATAGAGAGAGAGAGAGAGAGAGAGAGAGAGAGAGAGAGAGAGAACACGTGCTAGCAAATCCAAATTTGAATCTCTAAGTATAAAGTACATGTATACTTTTGTAGGTACACTTTATTCACATAGATACTTTTGCTTACAAGATTTTAAATCTAAACCATCCATCAATTTGTTTAGATTTGTTTGCATCTAATGGTGCTAACATATTCCAGTTTCTCTATGTGCATGGTTGAGATTTGAAATTATAAAGTAAAAAGTACATGCATACTTTTGCAGGTACACTTTATTCGCATAAGTACTTTTTTTTTGCTTTTGAAATTTCAAATCTTAATCATCTACAAGATAGAGTTTTGAGATTTGTTTGGATTTATTTGAATTTGCACCTAAGAGTACTAACATATACTAGTTTTTCATATATATATATATATATATATATATATATATATATATATATATATATATATAGAGAGAGAGAGAGAGAGAGAGAGAGAGAAATTAGTTCATGCACATACCCATAAAAAAACCCATAAAAATTTTTGATTATTTCAACCGTTTGATTGATGAGGTTAGTGGTTGAATTCAAATATTAAAAGCAAAATAGTACCTTGATATTTTTACATATGCATTAGATACATCATGTACTATTTTGCTTTTTACTTTAAATATATTTACCATTTTAAAGCTCGCACTGTTGAGATTTTTAAGAAGATTAAAGTACGAATGAGTGTGCCCATGGACTTCTCTCTCTCTATATATAGGTTTCATTGCCCATTGACATGCTTAATGTACCTACCGATGGGATACTATCTTTCGCTGAGTGAGAACAACACAAAATGGTCTTCCTGATCACGATAAGGTTCTCATTGCGTGGAAAAAAGATAGAGGATGTCCATATGGGACCATCCCAATCGAAGGTGTAACGCAAACTTCTCTGCCTCTAAAGGAGCTAAAAATCATTCACCAACAGGGAATCCATCACAATTACAGAATAACTGCACATGCGATGAGTCGGGGTAAAACTAACTACATTGTGAGAGACATGAGAGCCAAATTATAAGCCTTGATACATGTATGCCTTCACTTCTACAATAGGACTCAATTCCTGCTATTGTCGTTGAGAATGTTCCAAAATTCAAAATTCGAATGGTCGAAAATATAATTCGACTATTTTAACAAGCGGAATACTAAAGCCGAATAATAATAGTTGGAATAGAGTTATTTGGAAACCAAAAGTGTTAAATCCGGTCGACGTCAGTCTTGGCCAAATGTGGGTTGCTAGAGATGACAGTGATCGGCACTTGACTTCCATTGAAGACTCTAATTTTCGGGAGGTATCAATTCAACACAACAATTTATGTCTTTACTAACTCAATAAGTTATAAATCATTTTCAGATTTATTTAGAACTTTAAAGTTCAATAATACTAATTAAAAAAATTAAAATAAATGCCACAAAAATAAATGAAAAATGATGTAGTAAATATTGAGAATAGGCAGGCTCTAAACTTGATGTAGTAATTCAAACAATTTTATACAAATTATCTACTTAAGTAATAATTAACGACAATAACTTTGGGAAAAATAAATCCTGTTTAGAATATTAGTAACTCAAATTTCTTTTTTAACTAAACTAGCATGCTTTAAATTGTAACAGCAGTAGTTATTACCAATTAACAACTGGACCAGATCCAACTTGATAAGAAAGCTGGTCTACTGACCCACAAACCCAATCCATTTTCTAGTAGAACCCTGTGACCTGTTTGGGTCTATATAGATATAGAATGACACTTTTCTAAATGGGTCCACTAGAAAGACCTTACCATGTAGATTAGCTTCAATATTTTTCTCAATATGGACCGAGGGGCAGGGATCCACCTGCTCCCAGCTTGCTAATCAAACCGTGTGTGTGCGAGAGAGAGAATAGTTCCAAAGAAGTAGTGCAGGGGTCCTTCTCGCATAAAGATTAAATATATGAAAGCTAAACAAAAGGAAAGGGAAATCATATTAAAGCAATCTCGAACATCATCAAGCGTAAAGATTAAATATATGAAAGTATGAAGTGAGTGAGAAAAATTACCAAATATATAAACTTGGATAAAAAACTCAGGCCATGTAAGGGATCACCCTTGCATGACCGGTCCCAAGCCCGGATAAAGGAGGAGGGTTGCGTTAGACCTCCAACAACCAACATAAAACTTTGTTGGATTTTTATACCATGGATTAAACAAATTATGAGTATTGTATTGGGGTGTCCTCTCTTAGTGGTGTGCTGTAGAGCTCGAATGTAGTGAAAAGAAAGCAAGGGCCACTATATTTTCGCTTAGATATAGTGAATCAATTGCAAAGAGGGTTCCCACATCATAGACGGGTTTGGGTAAAAAAGTTAGTTCCGCTATATTGTTGCCCAAATATAGTGAATAAATTATAGAGAGGGTCTCCACATTTTCAATATGGATGGATGCGGAGGGTAAGAAAGTTAGTCCTAGATAATAAGATTCGTATTAATTCTTCAAATATCAGAACATTGTTCAGTAAGCTAATAGAGGTAGTAGATACTATGATTCGGAGAAAGATTCATATCCTATGTTTACAAGAGACAAAGTTGGTTGGAGAAAAAGCAAAAGAGGTTGAGGATAGAGGTTTTAAATTATGGTACTCAGGTAAGGAAAAGGCTCGAAACAGAGTTGGTATTATCATAAATAAAGATTTAAAGAATAGTGTAGTGGACATACAACGGTATGGTGACCAAATCATAATGTTGAAATTAGTGTTAAGAGCAGATGTTTTGAATATAGTTTGTGCTTACGCATCCCAAGTAGGACTAGAAGATAGTATAAAGACGTTTTTTGGGAAGAGTTACATAAGGTTATTCAAAGAATTCTACAAAGGGAGATGATTTGTTTAGAAAGAGACTTAAATGGATATGTCGGTAAAGAGGCATTAGGATATCAAGATATTCATGGAAACTTTGGTTTTGGGGATATAAATCAGGAAGGTAGAGAGATTTTAAATTTTGCTATGGCATTTAGTATCTTTATAGTTAATAAAATTTTCAAGAAATGAGATGAACATTTAATTACTTATAAAAGTGGCTTATCACAAACACAAATTGATTATTTTATTTGTAGAAAAAAAGATATAGTGTGTTGTAAAGATTGCAAGGTAATTCTAGGAGAAAGCTTAACTACCCAACATCAACTTTTTGTTATGGATTTACACGTACAAAAATGGACAAAGAAGAAAAGAGTGCATCGAGCTATTCAAACTAAATGGTGGAACCTCAAAAGCGAGAAAAAAGGTATATTTAAATAGAAAGTCCTTCAAGAAGATGCTTGGAATTATGTTACCTTGTGATATGTAGAACAATATGACTATACATATTAGGAAAGTGACGAAAGATCTTTTAGGTGAATCTAAGGGAAGTGTAACGGCACAAAAAGAAGCTTGGTGGTAGAGTGAAGTACTGTAAAATAAAATCAAGGCAAAGAGGGCATGTTACAAATTATATTATGCTAAGAAAACTAGTGAAACTTTAGAGGCTTATAAGAAAACAAAGAAAGAAGGGAAAAGGCTGTTAGTGAAGCAAAAACTAAAATTTGGGAGAATTTATATAAAAACTCAACTCAAAAGATGATGAAAGAGATATTTTTAGGATAACTAGGGCTAGAGATAAGAAAAGTAAGGGTCTTAATTTTATTAGATGCATCAAAGATGAGAATGAGAAAATTCTAGTAGCAAATGATGATATCAAAATAGATAGAAAACTATTTTATAAGCTTTTTAATGAAAATAATGATGTTAGTATTAGCTTAGGAGAGTTAGCCAAATCAAAAAAGTATATAAACCACAATTTTTACCGATATATTCAAAAGAATGAAGTCAAAGAGACTCTTAAACATATGAAGGGTGGTAAATCGGTAAGATCATACAATATTGCTATAGAAGTTTGGAAAATATTAGGAGAAACAAGAATCACTTAGCTCACAAGACTATTTAATGAAATATGGAGAAATGAAAAGATGCTTGAGGAATGGAGAGTGAGTATACTTATACCCATATATAAGAACAAGAGAGACATTCAAAATTATGCGAATTGTCGAGGATACTATGAAATTATGAGAAAGAATTATCGAACATAGGTTAAGACAAGTATCAAGTACAACAGAGAACTAATTTGGATTCATTCCAAACAAATCTAGTGTTGAAGTGATTCACCTTTTAAGACGTCTTATGGAATATTTTAGAGTAAAAAAGAAAGACCTTCACATGATATTTATTGATCTAGAAATGCTTACGATAGGATACTGAGGGAGGTTTTTTTAGAGAACATTGAAAAAAAGAGGTTTCCCATTGACATACATAAACATTATAAGAGACATGTACGATAGTGCAAAAATATGTGTGAGGACTAATGAAGGAATGACAGGCTTCTTTGAAGTTAATATTGGGTTACATCAAGGATCAACTTTAAGTTTATACTTATTTATATTGGCGATTCATAAGTTAACAAAACATATTCAAGATGAAGTACCTTGGTGTATGTTATTTGCCGGTGACATTATGTTAGTGGAGGAGTTTAAGGAAAAAGTTAATAGAAAATTGGCACTATGGAGAGAAACATTAGAAAGTAAAGACTTCCGACTTAGTAGAACAAAGACAAAATATATGAAATGTAGGTTTGAACATTTGGTTACTTCATAAAACCTAAAAATTATAATTGTCACACATTGGATCCTCAAAAAGAAAGTTTTAAATACCTAGTATTTTTTTTCAAAATAATGAAAGAATTGATGCAGATGTTACCCATAGAATTAATGTTGGTTGGTTAAAATGGAGAGTAGCATCAGTTATTCTTTGTGATAAGAAGATACCGTTAAAGTTAAAAGGTAAATATTATAGAGCAGTAATTAGATCTCCCATGTTTTATGATTATAAGTGTTGGGTAGTTATTCATCAACATTTACAAAATATGTATGTGGCATAAATGAAGATGTTGAGATGGATGAGTGGTATAAAAGAAAAGACCGATACATAATGAGGTTATTAGAAATAAATTAGGAGCGACACCAATAGAGGATAAAATGAAAGAATATCATTTAAGATGGTTTGGACATATAGAAAGAAGATAAAAAAAAACCTTTAAGAATGTATGAAAAACTAGATTTTGAAAGTATTAAAAGAGGTGGAGGACGAGCACAAAAGTATTGAAAAGAAACAATAAAGAATGATCTAGCTTATTGTGAGTTAACCGCTAATGTGGCACATGATATGGCTAGGTGGAAACAAAGAATCCATGTAGCCGACTCCGTCTAGTATAGGAAAAGGTTTAGTTGTTGTTGTTGTACAAACTTGGATCAAAAGCTTGAACTCGAGAAGAGGTTGCAAAGGACTCTACAAATCCACCCTTCACAAACTATTCGCCTATAACAAATATGGATGGATTTAGTAAGCATAAACATAACTACAGATGGAACAATATATATTTTGAAAGAGAGTTGGTACATGCACAACACACACGGATCTAGAGAGAGAGGTGAAGATCGCCCGTGGCAGTGGCAGATCTACTTTGAGCTAAGGTAGGGCATTGTGCCCCACCCGAATTTCAAAAAATCAACTTAAAGCCTATATAGCCCATGGTGAGATCTATAAGCAATAATAACATAGTTCACCCCACCCTAAACCATTCGAGTGGATAATTCTTCCCACCTTGAAAGAGTTTCTAGATCCACCATTGGACGGTGGTGACTGGTGGTGGTGGAGAGTGGTATCTCATTGCAACAAAGAAGCAAATTGAAATTGGATAATATAGGGTATAAAATAGAAAAAATCTTATTCCAACTGTTCTAAGTAAAATAGTGATTCTAGTTAAAAGATTAAAAGCAAGCTTCCAAATTGTTTGATCTTTACGCAATGTGTGGCAGAACGATAACTACAAGAACGCCAGAGCTGTAAATCTAGAGGGTAATTACATCGTGCAAACAAGCTGGGACATTCAGTTGGGGCAAGTATTAGAGTCATCCACTCCCGCTAAATTCGTTGAACACGAGTTTGAGTTTGAACAGGAACTTTTTTAAAGAGATCTTGAGATTTTCATACATTATATAAATTACATGACTCACATCTCTCACTCTCTCACCGAGGACCCAAACCTTGGACGTGGCTAACATTTGCATGTGTAACACTGAGATGACCTTCTTCTTGTTATTGACTTTTCTCCAAGGAAATCGAAGTTCAGTTGAACGTTTCATCCGAGGGATCCTTATATATACATATATTTATGTATCCGTGCAGATAAATTATTGTGATTTCCAATTCAGTACAAATAATCACATGAACTCATAGACCTTTTTTGAGGATTTATATATATACACACACGAAGCATTCATGACTCCCTTTCAATTTTAAGGGTATTAGTATATAGGGTTAATTCATTATATTTTTTGCAATCACCTCAAAGAGGTGGAGACATGAGTGCTTTGTGTTAGAGGTGTGTTTAAGTCATTGTGGAAAAGTATGAAATGCATTTTTATTGTACTAATGCACCCAGAAGTAATGGTGAATATGAGTCAAATCTCTCTCTAATATATATATGTGTGTGTGTGTTGTGTCATATACTTCACTCACAAAGCATCTTGCGGCACGCTGCACACAAATGATAGCCAACCGATCGTAATTGACGTGATTTGTTGAACCTAATGATCTGATAACACTGTATGTACCCACCATTCACGTTAACATTGACAACTTATTCATTTCAAATTTAAATTAAAGAAATGACTTCTTCGCTCTACAAAAGTAGTAACTATACGAACTCTGAAAGGTACTTGAGACATTCCTTGTTATATATATATATATATATATAGATAGAGAGAGAGAGAGAGAGAGAGAGAGAGAGAGAGAGAGAGAGAGAGAGAGAGAGAGAGAGAGAGAGAGAGAGAGAGAGAGAGAGAGAGAGAGAACAGCAGTTTATAGAATGTGTGCTTTTCTCGTTAAATATAATTTTGAGCAGGAGCCAGATGGAAAAATGGAACAAGTTCGATGGGCAAGTGGTTGGGCATTATCCAGCCCAACATGGGCCACGATTGGCAAGAGGCGCTACTGTAGTGGACTTCGGGGGAGAGGTCGCCGTGCACAATAAGAAGTTTGCAGTTCCGATGGGAAGCGGCCAGATGCCTTTGCCTGGTAATGAAAGTCGAAGCAGAACAGCAGCGTATTTCTGGGACGTGCAGCTCATCGACGACAAGGTGAAACATTTCCAGCGGCCTAACAACCCCACGAAAGGCGATGCCCGCTGTTAGGTGTCAATCATGGTTATCAGTATTACTACGGCAGCCCTGGCAGAGGCCACGGTGCTTGCAAGTAATGAAACTCTTACTGGATGGGAGTAAACCTTATGCCATATGGTAAAATCAATCACGGCTCGATCTCTTCATTTTTCCTAGAACACATACTTGATTTGTCAGTGTACCTCTCCCTTTAACTTCACGGTAGTTGATCAACACACATAGACATGGTCGGTTTGGAACTGGTCCGGCCGTTCGACCCGGAACCGGTCCCTCCCACAAACTGGAATCGTACTTGGACCATGTCTCGGTTTAGTTATGGTGTGTATATTTGAAAAATTGGCTTGAAACTGGAACCAGAATCGCAGTAGAAACCGTGGTTTGAGTTTCGGTTTGAGCCATCATACCGGTTCTGAATCAAACCACCAGTTTTAGGTCCGGTTCCGACCTGGAACTGGAAATATGAGGAGAAAGGCTAGTTGGAGTTGCTTTTATATTCAAAAATTAAATTTTTAAAAATACAAACGGTTCATAAACAGTAATTTTGTTCAATAAATAGCAATTTTCAAAAACAAAAGTCACACAACTCGCATGCTCTTGCTCTTGTTCTTCCCTTTGCTCTTACTCTAGCAGCCCTACTTTTGTCTAACCATTGAACTCGGTTCATTTGAGACTTTGAGTATTTCATCTTTATTTCAACAACTATATTTTGACAATAGATACAAAAATTACATTTAACTTGTTCTTAAATTTCTTTAAGTTTTTCATATCATTGTATTCATATTTATTTATTTCTAATTTATTTAGTTATTTTTAATGGCTTACCGTGGTGATGGTTTTTCTAGTTCTAAAAATAAAGAGAAAAATGTTTTAACAAAAGTCAGAGTTGCCATATTCTTCAAAGACCTGTGATGCCAATATCACTCCGTCAAGAAATCCAAACAAATATATAATATCATTTATACAAGAAACTATTTTGTTATCAGAAGTTCAACAAATACAACCTACACATAGAGGACGTCCTCCAAAAGCTAAGTCGTAGGAATCTGATTTATTTAAAATTCACTTTATAAAATTATATGATGAGCATGGTATTATACATCAGGCAAAATTTTTGTTGTTTCAACCCCAACTGTTGTTGTAGAGCAAATATTTAGTGCAAATGGTAACATATTAGATGAATACCCCTCTAACTTACAACATGATACCTCAGAAATTTAGGTTTGCCTCACTGGTACAAATTTGAGCTTTTGCAACAACTAGTGCAACATTTCCAATAGTTATAACCTTGGAAATATTTTGGAAAACAATTCTAAGGGTTAAATTGTTGGAAATATGATAAAAACTATCAGTATTTATAGATGCATAAATTACCAATGGTCATATTTTTTTTTTACGGTCCTAAAAACCATGAATAATTATTGAAAATCTTTTCTGGTGGTTGCGTACTTCAATTTCAGAGGTTTGAAACCGTCAAAAAAATTTACTTTGCCCTCAAAGCCAAATTGGTAAAATTTTGGGAATTCAAATGATTTCCTTCAAAGAAAGAATGATTTCAAATAGGTTTCTCAAAAGAAACAAATGAAAATGAGACATTGGGAACCAAACCAAAAAATGTTTATAAAATACCAAATTTATAAAATTACAAAAACCTTTGAAATCCAAAACAAATCAAAATGAGACATCAAAAACTCGCCTGATCGAGAGTAGTCCTACTCCCCCTACACCCAAGGATTAAAGAGGTTTGAGACCCTACACCGATCAAAAGGGTTAAAGTGTTCTGGTACCTTATACTCAATAAAGGGTTAAAGTGGTTGAAATAGTAGACCAACTCATGGAGCGAAAACAGGTCACCCATGCAAACAAAAGTTAGGGATGAGACTCAGTTGTTCTCTAAAAGTATTTGAAGATTTTGATAAAACTCAATATTTTCAAATATATCTCACATGAAATGGTTTTAAATAATAAAAAAAGAAATGTTTGAAACCATAAAATGAAATCTTATCTGAATCAAGGGATCAATTCAAATAAAACCCCAAATCAAATCAAAATCAAATTAAAGATGGCTCATAACCAGCCCATACCAAGTCAAATGGGTAACACATGACCAAGCCCACATAAAATCAAATTAGGCTCGAGACCAACTAATATTCTTCCTGATTTAATTCAAAGTCAAGTGCAAGGCAAATCCATATCAAACCCCAAGTAGGGCTTGATTGGAGTGACAAGCCAAGCTCAAGACTCTAACCGAGCTTGAAGGAAAGAATTATTCAAAGCTCCAAATCAAACCTTGGTCTAAGAAGAGGAACGCCCAAGGTCAAATGCATAAAGTTGATTCGATTCAAGACAATGCTAGTCTTAAATTCAGGTCAAATGGTCAAAGCCCAAAGAAGTTTTGAACCAAGTCATGACTAAGGCACATGACTGGGCGAAAATGGTTCAACATCAAGAGGCACCTGGTTTGAGTTCAAGTTAATCCAAGTCCAAATGAAACCAAGCAAGTAGTGGGCTAATCATACTATGATGAGCTACATTCTAGCCAAACCAAGTGACAAGGACACATGCCAAGTCAAAGCAAGGGGGCGGATCAAGCATGAGTTGCACCTAGACTCGAGTTGCATCAAGCCAAGGGAAAGCCACCAAACCACACCTATCCCACATGGTTGCACCTAGTTTCACACTACCCACATGGGCCCATAGGGGACCACTCCTCATGCCCCACACAACCCATGTGCAGCCCCAAAATCTGATAGCATCATGTGGATCATGGTTCAATTTGGGCCTCCTATTGAGAGCCAAAAAACGATCCATGAAAGGGCCTAGAGCCCCCTTGAGATCTATAAAAGAGGGCCTTGGGTGGCTGATTTAAGGCATAAAAAATCAAGCTAAGAGAGAGAAACTCCAGCAGCAAAAGGGAGAAAGAGAGAGAAAGAGGGAGAGAGAGCCGCCCCTTTCCAAGCATCTGGCCATCATCTACTGGCCTCCAAGCCTCTGCCCTTCTTCTCATTTCAGGTCAATCCTTCCCCTCTCCTTCCCATTACTCTCTTATTCCTTTAAATTAAATTCAAGGGGTTGTAATTAAGAAGCAGATGTCTCTATTCTTGATGTAATATGTGAGGGCTTTCTTGTCCGATTTCTTTCATGTTTTTTATGTGTTTGATTTATAGTTCTTCTACCCCAATATATATTATATGATCTTATATCCCCTAATCCCCTTTATGCTTATGATATGTTGATAATTTCTTTTCATTATGCTTTAATTGTTGTTTATTACATTTCAATTTGGTCGGATGCATCCATTTATCTTCTAAAAACTGAAACTCTATTTTCTACATCTGTTTAGTTGCTGATTTTTTCTTTCTTACCCTGCGATCTGAATATATAATAAAATTTGGTACACCCAACCTACACACATAGGCCCACTATCTATAAAATTTGAAAGAATTTTAGGATCATTTAATGACATAAATAAAATTAGGAAATACCGAATAAAAACAAAACAAAATCTTTAAACTCTACATATCCTATAATAGAGGTTGGGTTAAAGTCTTATAACTTTGTGTGCAGTGATCCAATTTGATTCAAAATGGTTTCACTAGAAAGCTGAGATCCATAGCTTTCCAACAAAACCAATTTAATAAAAATCTAAGATAGCAATGCTGAGATAAAGTCATTTCTATAATCCTCTATGTCTCTACCACAAATCTATCCCGAATGCTAGAGTAAGGGATATTTTCAAATTTAATTCCATACATACATAGTACATCAAATCAAAATAGAAATAGTCTAAGAATTTCCACATTGTGATCTATTTCACATAAAATTATAAAGTTTTTTGGAGATTCACAGATTACTAAAAAAATTAGGAACATCTATTGCTAAAAAAAGAATTGTTTATGTTTTTCTGATTTGAACCTGAAATTTTGTCAAGAAAAATATTACACGATTTTGGAAAAATCATTTCAATTGAAAACTTGTTTTGAAAACTTATCAGATCCTAAGACAATTTTTTCAAGCATTTAGGCTGACTCTTGAGCATCAGTTCAATAAGGCCTACGTTGATAAAAACTCACTTTTCTACATTAGTCAAGAAGTAAGAAATTTTTACAAAACTTTGCTAGTTTGAGCAAACTAGCTAGCACGCTTGCGCATTTGTAGTTTGCGAATTGAGTTTCAAGTATCTATATAGACTTCATAACAAAATTCATATCTACGAATAGCTTCAACATTTTCTACAAAACGAGGAAGGGATAAGACTATTTTACACTATTACATGTCTCGAGATGGGGAGGTGTGGATGGTAGAAGTTTTAGACTTCAAATAGTGAGTAATAATGGTTTGAAGTTGGATCATGCTCTTGAATGCTAAAGTAAGATAATTACTTTCCTCTATATGAGATATGATAAGACGACAATGTTGAACAAGTCTTCAACACTATTAGGAGGACATAACGGTAATATTAGTCATTTAATATGATTACATTTATATTTTAAAGGGTTTTATATGTTATTAAATATTATTTATTTTTTTAGAAAAAGTTCACATTTGAGCATTTAGAAAGTCATGAACCTGTTCCAACTCATTTGATGAAGAAAGTTTAAGAAGACATTACAAAAAGTTTTAAACGACTATCGAAATGAAGTAAAGAGGAGTACTTTATTCCTTACTTCAATGCAAATTAGCTTCTTCCTTAACAGAGTCCTATAATTGATGTCTCAACATCTACATGATAGATGTGTTATGAGTTGTGGTTAAGTAAAACAAAGGTAAGGGTGATAAAAAAAATAGAGCAAACCATGCAAAAATGGTAACAAAGTATAGCAAAATATATGAATTTATTGTTAGATATCGATTTATTATAGTATATATGTCTTTGTTTATTATTTTGATAGTATATATCAATTTTTATACTCTTCCATAAGAAACATTCTATCATACAAGGAATCATACGAGAAAGAGATTTGTCAATCACACAAACGCATTCATAGATTACTATAAAGATAAGAAAACTGGATAATTATTTGATGAGATAATTGGTAGAATGTGTCAGTATATATATTATTTCATATATTATTAGTCTAAAAAACCATTTGATGTATTCATGTTCTTCTATCATATTATTTACTATTTATATATATTATAATTAACATGTTATTTCATGTATTATTAGTCTCAAGTACAAGAAGAATATCACATGATTCGTGAGATTGAAGATGGTTCATCTTATATAGTAAATTTTAGAAATGCTATGAATTATGTACTGGAAAGTACCAAGGAGGATATGAGAGGGGAATGGGGTATGGAGCACCCAGTAGGACAAGCTTGGGCATACCTATATGTGACATTTGAGAGAACGATCTATAAAAATAGAGTTATTTATTTTATTCCTTCAAATTTATAATAGTGATTGTTCTTTCTTATAATATTGCTTCACATACCTTTAAAAATTTCTGTTGTATGTTTGATAATAGTGGCCACTAATCATATCTTTAAGTATGTATCATATTTTATTTTATATTGTAGGAATCACATAATACAAGAACTAATAGAAGAGATGATCATAGAAATGTTAGAGGAGATAATCGGTCGTGACCTTCAATACTAGCTTTATAATAAATTATGGATGTTGATCTTGGTTATATTTGACCATTTTTTTTTTGTTTATGTACTCGTTCTAGATGTTTGTAATACTAGATATTGATCTTGGATAGATTCGGTTCATATGATATGTATGTGCTCAATTTAAAGTTTGTAACATTAGACATTGAATTTGGTTTTATTCAGCCCATATGATATTTATGTACTCATTTTAATTGTTTGTAAATTAGACATTGATCTTCGTATTACATATAAATATGTAAGATAATTTATATTTTGATAACATAAAATTGTATATCATGTGTTTGTGATAGGATTCTATTTCAAAATTTATGTGAAAAATTGAATAATTATCCAAAAGCATTTCCAGTATAATATAAGTATATTATTTCTAGTGGTTTCTTATAAGGCATTTTCAGTAATCAAACCATCGATAAAAGGGATTTTAAATGTTTTTTGGGTAGTTTTCTGATATGTTTGTGACGTCAGAGGAAACATCGGAAATTGATCATTTCTAACGGTTTCACTTTTTTTTTTTGTATGAGTACTTTTAGGGTTGTTTAGGCTTTTTCTGATGCATTTTTTTTCAATAGCTTTTTCTGGGGTTTTAGCCTTTTTTTATGTTAAATCATCAGAAAAAAATAGTTTTATGGAGTACGAAAATAACCCATTTTGTACCGGTGCCTAGATAATTGGACAAGAGCAAGGCGTCAAGCACATAAGCGTGAAGAGGTACTGATTGACATATATACCAAAGACTATTCTACTGAAGGAGGAACCAATAGTGTAATATTGGTATTAATTTCACGCAAATATAGAGTGATAATGATGATTAAGTTTAGAGTTTACACTTAGGTAAGGGGTTTCTATCAAAAGGTAAGAGAACTACATGAGCTTTGATTCCTCTCCATCGAAGAAGATACGAAGGAGCATAATTTATAGGTAAGTGAATTATGGTAAAGCTCATTATTTATTTTATTTGTATTATATATTACATCTGGTATGAATTTTATACATATATTGTATTATATTTATATTATTATAACTTAAGTCTAATACCTTATTATTATATATCAATTATAATTAAATACTTCTATTACATAATACATTACCTATATCATACAACAACAACAACAACTAAGCCTTTTCCCATACTAGACGGGGTCGGCTACATGGATTCTTTGTTTCCAGAGATCCCTATCGTGTGCCATGTTGGGAGTTAACTCCCAATAAGCTAGATCATTCTTTATTGTTTCTTTCCAACACTTTTGTGGTCGTCCTCTACCTCTTTTAATACTTTACAAATTTAGTTTTTCTAACCTTCTTACAGGTTCTTCTTTTGATCTTCTTTCTATATGTCCAAACCATCTTAAACGATGTTCTCTCATTTTATCCTCTATTGGTGCCACTCCTAATTTGTTTCTAATAACCTCATTATGTATACGATCTTTTCTTGTATGACCACTCATCTATCTCAACATCTTCATTTCTGTCATAGACATCTTTTGTACATGTTGATGATTAACTGCCCAACACTCAGAACCATAAAACATGGCAGGCCTAATTGCTGCTCTACCTTTTAATTTTAATGGTATCTTCTTATCACAAAGAATACCTGATGCTCCTCTCCATTTTAACCAACCAACATTTATTCTATATGTAACATCTCCATCAATTCTTACATTACCTATATCATGTATGCATAAATTAATGAATATAATAGTTTTAGGTTATAACTTATAAGAATTTATATAATGTAAGTTATGTAACAATACCCTTTTTAATTTAATATATCATGTACATATGTAAATATAGTTACAGTCTTATAGTTATACAACTAATACACTTACATAAACTTATATAGTCTTATATAATTTATAGTTCTTATAAGTTACACAACTATATAGTCTTATATAGTTTTATAATTAAATCGGATCCAGAATCGCCTCGGAACTGAATTTAAAACCATAAAACATTGGATCTGAAACCATAAGGAATCGGATATGAAACCATTCCAAAACCAGATCCGAAACTATCATAAAACCGGATCTTGGTACCAAGTAACCTAGAACTAGACATGTCTACACACATTTTATATATATATATATATATATATATATATATATATATATATATATATATATATATATATATATATATATATATATATATATATATATATATATATATATATATATATATATATATATATATATATATATATATATATTGGGAGAGAGTGATTGTGTTGAATTATGTTCACTTATTGCTTTTTGGTGATAAGAGTGTAATTTGTTTTTTGGTGATATTAGTATAATTTAAATATTTTTAATGAGTTCTCAAAAAATACAAAGGACATTACACTCATGTCATGTCACTGGGCAGATCCAATCTCTCCCCCCCTCTCTGTGTGTATATATATATGTGTGTGTGTGTGTGTGCAGTTGTAAGGCGCTAGTCTAAACAGAAAATTAAAGAGTATGATCCACCACTAGAAGAGTTGTCTATGACCGCATTCAGAAGATTGTGGTAAAGTCTCTCTCTGTCTCTCTCTCCCCGTCTAGGATGTAAATGGGCCGGATTTAGTAGAATTCAGCAATGCATGCATGCCAAGATCCAACTGGAACTCCCTTTTGGTTTTATTCCCTTTCCGGCCAGAAACAATTCATATCATATGCTTATTTTAGATGTCGAAACCATTTGTCACCTTTACATAAGTTATACATGATATGCATTTTCCTGTATTGAACAGATTAAATGCGCGTACATCGGGTTATGTTGTCTAAAACTTTTATAGTTACTTTTAGTTATACTTAATCATTTCATACATTATAACCATGCTTCAAATAAGATGTGAATTGTTATATTCTTCAGATGCACATCTATGTTACATACACAAACACGCACATGCACACGCATCATTAATTTAAGTAATATAATAAGATGAGAAAAAATTATTTAAGGTAGTTTACACCTATAGAAAACTTTGGTAAGAAAGTTTGATAAACTATATTGTGAAAATATTAACCATACAAATATTGGAATGAGGCTATAAATAATTGTAGACACCCAAAATTTTCTTTTAAAAATTCTTACATTTTTTAAGAAAGTGCCCATTTTTGGCAATTTTGGGTTTTCGAATGAAAAAGGCACTAAACGAGTTTGTTTCGGTACCAAAATTTTATGGAAGCTTTAAAATGATGAAAGAATACTTTCCTTTATGAAAATTTCGAATTTTGACTAGATTGGATGAAAATAACGATTTTGCCCCCAGCATGGAAAAAGCAGGATTTCGTTTCCTTAAAAGCTTTATGTAGATGAACTTGTTTGAAATTTTTCACTTGAAAAGAAATAGGCATTTATAGGACAAGTTGACACCTGAAAAGGCAGATGGGCGCCCAAAAAGGAATGCGGGCGTTAAAAAGGGAAAGCGAGCTTCCCAGAAAGAAAAGCTCATATTTGGAAAGAAATCAATTTCCAGAAGGTAAAGTTGGTATTACCAAGAGAAAGGAAAGATTGATGCAAGAACAATGGCTTCCGAAGAAAAAAGTTTGGTATCGAATGCATTTGATAACATATCCATGTTATGTTTGGTTGCTAAAAGAAGGCAATTGGTGTACTCATATGCATCAGCTTTACATTATCACCTGTTGCTGTCATATTACTTTGGTATTGAAAATAAGGTTAATGTTCCAACACTCATGGAGGAAATCCAGCAAGCATGAAAGTTGGTTTTCGAAAACGTAACATGGGCCTTACTTAACAATTTCATAATAGGTAGGCATGAACATAATCACTTTCACAGCAGATGCACAGATAATGGGGGATTGTTTGAATGCTCTTATACATGTAATATTAAGAGATTCAATTGAAATCATCATGTGAAATCATCAGTTCCTTAGAAGTGGTTATTAACAGTGTTTTGCTTATATTATATATTCAGTTTTGTTATGCTGAATTTCCAAATGGCCTTGTTACGTAACAAAAATGTTTTCACCAAAACCAAAACGAATTTCGAAGTGCTACTTCTGTTGGTTCTCTTCCTTCAGTTCCAGTCAAGGTCCCGGCCAGAAGGACCCCAGGCTTGGAGATTAGGCAACGATCTTTGAAGCATTCAAGAATTTCATCTGTCTCTGGTCCATCTCTTGAAATTAACCAGGTCCCTCGATCTTCTGGTATGGTTTTGGATAAAAATTTTATGTCTCAAGAGAAGCAGTGGCTAAATGAACCATCTAAGACAATAGTCTCTTCCACTGGACATACTCATAGCCAAGGTGCACAGCCAAGAAGACCGAATGATTGGGTCTCGATTAGGGTTCCTGGTACAACCCACATTGAAGATCAAATATCAGCATTTTGCCTGGACCAATTAATAGGGAGCATGGAGGAATCGGTTGCTGAATGTAAAAAGTCCGTAGGGGAAGTTTTCTTCTAAATCTTAAGAATGTGAAAACTATGTTCGGTTGGTTGACATGAATACGGTGAAAATACACTAAAGGCTACTGGGACCAAGAGTTGAAAAGAGTCTCTTGGTCAGTTGGAAGGAACCGTTGCATCTGTAGAGTCATCCATTTCAGGAAAGAGTTACCTTCAAAATGACTCGTTTGGTGTGGTAGGGAACATGAAGCCTGGCAGCAATGAAAAAAACAAGGTTCACTAATCCGATCCATGCTCCAGGGCTTATTATTGGTGCATCGTCAAACCTAGGTTATGCTCAAAGTTCTAAATTTAAGTTTGCAAACGAAGGGCCCGTGAGTGTTGTTTCAAGTGAAGAAGCTAAAAAGCAAGAGACCATTAAGATGACATCTTCTTGCTCACCAGATTCAAAGAAGACAATGTCACGCATGGGAGGACATGCCCATGAGCATCTGGCTATTAATTCATCATTTCCTGAGCAAACTAGAGGCGATAATTCAACATCTAAAGCCAAAATATCTGCTGAATGTACAGATAGACGAGTCCGTGATGGTCATTCAAAGCGAAAATCCCCTACTGAGCCTAAAATGCATAATCTATGTGGCAGGAAACATTCAAAAAGTGTTATGAAATATCCAGCGTCCCAACCTATTCCCTCAACAGCCCTCAACGACTTCCAACTGAATGTTGTCAACAACTTCTAACCACAACGATTCATCCATATCTGTAACAGATGGATGAAGGCTATGAAGATCACGTTCAAGGATATCTAAGGCAGATGAAATCAAATACCGATAACGATCAAACAAGAGTTATGCCTATCAAATGCAGATGACGTTCCAACCAATTCAGATAAGATTTTATCAACACAATCAAAACCGAACTTATCCAAATCACAGCCAGAGCCTATAAAAGGGCTCCCCCAGGTGCTGCAGAGGGCATCAACCAGCGAGCATCAACAGAAAACGATCAACCAAGATACAACCACAGTCAGTCCGAAAATACAGAGAAATAGAGAGACAAAGAGAGAGAAAGGAGGAGAAGTAGGAGAAAAAGGAAGTCCGTCCTGGTTTCGACATCCGACGATCATCCGACAAAGTGCTCCTACGTCCCCTCTCACTCACACAAGTTCGAATCCGTGCACAAATTTGTTTTGATTCATGAGAATCTGAAGAAACACAGATTCTGGAAATTTGTATCTGAATCAAGGCCTCAAGCTCATGTTCTTCATTTATATCGATACAAACACACATGATTCCTTCATGAACGAAATTAAAATCCATGTTTAGATGATTCTCATGCATCATTAGGACTGATACAAGTTGAATTTCGTTTTAAAATCACCTAAGGAACATTCTGAAATTTTCTGTAAAACTGGTTTCTGAAACTATCTGTGCACACATGTCTGATCACAGAATTATTGATAAGCCAATTGCTTCAAGATTTTGCATGTATAATCTAGACATATCAGACTTTATCAGATAAAAGTTTGAGGAATTTTTATAAACTATTGCCTAGTCAATTAGCTCCGTGAAGTTTATACAAAATCTAGATTGCGTTTTGGAGAAACAGAATGTTTAGTAACAGACCTCTGTTCTTTTGCTCATATCTCTGCAACCACTGAAAGAAATTGGATGAAATTTGATTCTTTAGAAACCTAACATCCGTATCTTTCTAACACAACAAATTTTATCAAAATTGGGTGACTGAGTACTGAGATATGGCTGTTTTTCTGAGCTTCCGATTCACAGAAACAGGACTGTTCCAAATTTTATAACAGTTTCTGATTCTGTATTTAATTCTCAGAAAATAAAGAACTAAGTTATAAAATAAAAATATATTCTGATTCTACACACATGTGTCTCTATTATACAAAAGTTTTAGGATTTTTGGAGAATCAAAAGTATTTTTAAAAAATTTGGAGAACAAGTCTTTGGAACTGAACAGATTCTGTAACTTTCAGAATCTGAAAATTTTCAGAAATCAAGAACTTAAACACAAATCTGAAACTTTGGAAAATCTGGTTTTTCCTTTCTCGAATTAACGGATTCAAACAAATTTCAAGCGTCTAGGCTGACCCTTGAGCACCGGTTCAAGAAGGCCTAAGTCGAAAAGATCTCACTTGTCCACAATCGTTCTTAGAAGTCAGAAAATCAGAATTTGTTAGTTTTGATAAACTAACTGGCATGCTCGCGCAAACCGACGTAGTTCGAGGGTTTGATTTCGAATCCCACGATTTGAAATAAAATCACGTGTACAGAATTGGCACGCCCGGTGGGACTTGAGTCTTAGAAACTTGTTTGAATCCGTGATACTAACTAAATTTTCAGGTTTGTGATAAGATTCCATTCACAGGTTGATCATGTTTAGCTCAGAAGGATCTTGCGAGGTATCCAGCCGGGTCTCCCTCTCTACCAACCGCTGCTCGAACAAAATTTCAAAAAGCTTTTCAAAAGGAGACAGGTTCGCTGTCCTAAGAGAGGGAATAAAGGTACTAAGAGAAAAAATCGACGCTTTAAGCCAAGAAGCTGAAGCAGTCGAATCCTGCTCTTCCCATGATAGGAAAACCAAAACGAATAGGAAATCAAACCACTGTAGGAAGCCTAGGGTCGTTTCCAAAATTGAAGAAGAACTTGAGCCCGAATCCTTCACCATGAAAGATCGAAAGGCTCTACATCAACTTTTGAAAAACCAAAATCATGAGAAAAAGTCCTATGCCTTATCAGATTTCCTACCTTTCGACTACCAAACCGATAGTGATGATGAGATACCCAGCTTCCACCGTTATGATGGAAATGGAGACCCTAGGTCTCATCTCCAACTTTTCTCCCGAAATGCCTATAAAAAGAAAAAAGACTCCTCTAAGTGGGTCTATTGGTTCCCTCATTCTTTAAAATGAAGTGCTGCAAAATGGTTGACCTCTTATGACTTAAGCCAGTTTACCGATTTTGAAGAATTAGCCAACTGTTTTATGCAAAGATTTTCGCATAATGTTGAAGTTACCCCCACTTTAAATACATTGAGGGACACCAAACAAGGCCCTAAAGAAGACGCCCACGCATTCATCGTTAGATGGAGATCAATCTTGGGGCAAGTCAAAGAACCTATCTCCGAAGGGTGTGTAGTGATGCTCATCCTAGACAATTTCAAAACTGATTTGAAAGTCCTCCTTTCCTTACATGAGATTTCTACTTTCCAAAAATTGATCAAGAAAGCTTCCCTTTTCGAGACTAATTTGAAAAAGGGAACTTATGAAGATTTATGAAAAGGAAAAAGTTTTCCAAAAAAGTTTGAAAAACCTGGGGCATATGGGCCACATGAACCAGAGGGAGGGATAAAAGTACCAAAAGTGGCTAATGTTCGAGTAGAGCAAGGTTTAGCAGGACCCTCAAAACCTTCAGGGCAAAAAGATTTCGAAAAGAACCAAAAAAATAAAAAGAGATTTGAAAGAAGGGAGTACACTAACCTAGGACAACCACTCACGGAGGTCCTAGACATCCTATTGGCACAAGGTCTCACGACACTCCCAGAGATTCCCGAAGGGGCACCACCCCAAGGAAAGTTTTTAAACAAGTTTTGTAAATATCATAGGCTCAAGGGCCATGATACCCAACACTGCTACACCCTGAAGAATAGGATAGAGGATTTGATCGAGCAAGGTAAGCTGCACGTGTTTGAAGAGCCGGAGTCACCCCAGGCCATTTTTAAAGAACCCTTCCCTAACTACGCCAGTACGAGTGGGAAGGAAAAAGAGGTATACTCCCTATCACACTCCAATCATGCAGTGCATATCGTGCATCCCACACCTCACACACCACACTTTCCCGAAATAAAAAATGCCCAAGCAATAGTGATCCGGGGAGCGCTTAGAAACCTGCCCCCGGCTAAAGCCTTGGTAGTAATTCGAGGTGTCCCGAGACACCAAGTTAGAGCCAAAATAGGAACGAGCCCTAGGGATAGTGTAGAGGAAGTGACTAGATCAGGGAGGATCTATCAACCCCCACACTTAGCAAAACAAACAAGCAAGGGAGTGGTCGTTCTACCAGGCCCCCCACAAGCATGCATACCAAACTCATCCCAGGGTGTCGATAAAAAGGGTGTGGTAATAAACCCCTATGACCTAGAAATGCATCTTTCTAAACTCCCCATAAACATGTCTATCTTGGAACTGATAAAAATTTCTCCCAAGCATAGACGAGTCCTAGAGGAGATTTTAGAGAAGACTAGAGTCAACACTACCATATCCCCTAGATCCCTATCTACCTTGGTTTCTCCCGTCTTTGCAAAAACTTCCTTGTATTCACAGAGAAGGATTTGGAAAAGTATAATGTGATCCATAACCAAGCACTCCATATAGAAGTTGTGTTAAACGGCTACCCTATTAGTAAATGCCTAGTCGATGGAGGAGGAGGCCTTAATATCCTCCCCCTCTATGTGGCTTTCCAAATAGGAATCTCTACCTCTATGCTTGAACTGAGTCCCATAACCATTACAGGATATGATGGGAATCCATCCAACCCCTTAGGCTCCATAAAGTTACCCATGAAAGTCGGACAAATACCTCATGAGGGATTATTCCACGTCTTGGATATAAATCCCTATTACAACCTATTATTAGGAAGACCATGGATACACTCTCTTAGAGCCGTCCCATCCATCTTCCACAGATGTCTCAAAATCCCATGGAAAAATCGGGTAGTGGTTGTTTTTGGAGAAGACCATCCCCAATTAAATGGAATACAAACCTTTCCTTGTATATCAGGGGAGCCAAACCAGGAAGTAAAGATCAATCGGGAAACTGCCAAAATAAACCTCCCTGAAATAGCCAAACCTTCCAAAATGAGAGTAGTCCGTATTTTAGGCAAGTCAAAACTTTCCAAATCCCTCCATCTTCCCAAAAGAACCATTAGGATAAGTAAAACTGTCATAGATGATTCATCTTTCCAAAATCATCCTCTATATCAAAAATTTTTAAAATTCAAAAAACCATAGAAGATGTTGCTAAATATGGGATATACTCCTTACCAAGGATTAGGGGTTCAAGGCCAAGGAAAACTAGAGCCAATTATACATATGCCAAATATAGGACTCCATGGTTTAGGATATAGCCTATCCATACCACCCGAGCCACCATCCGAAACCAATTGGGTTAAGGGTGCCTTAGAACCCGCTAAAACCGAGACCTATGGTTTAGACATCTTATTTGGAGTCTAATTCATAGTGTTTTCTTTGCAGGTTTGATGGAAGATCCCTCTTTTGAGAAAAATACAAAAAAAGTATATATTTCCAAAAACCAAAAAAATCTAGAAAAACCCAAAAACCCAAAAAAATGTTTGATTTCCAAAGACTTAGTTGTTTCCCCTTTTGTTATTCATGGTGAAAATTATCAAAAATCCAAAAAAATGTTGGTTTCCCCTTCTGTTTGTTTTCAAAAATCCAAAAAAATAGAAAATTATGAAAACTCAAAAAAAAAATTATTTCCAAAAAACAGAAAAGTTTAGATTAAAAAATGTCTTCTTTTGATATTTTCCTAGAGACAAAGATGCTTGAAAATGATCAAGGCGAAAAGGAGGATCCCCTCATTCATGAGGATGATCTCGCCTCTAGCCTGCCTGAATTCCATAAAGTCGTAGACTTGGATAAACCTTCTAGTGCCGTAGGGGGAGATTTTGTGGAAGTCAACTTAGGGAGTGAGTCAAATCCAAAGAAAGTCAAGATAGGTCTTTGTTTGCATGAGCATGAGAAAGCATCCTTCATTGCATTCTTAAAGGACTATATAGACGTGTTTGCATGGGCTTATGAGGATATGCCTGGTTTAGATCCTCGTGTGGTAGAGCATCAGTTAACATTAGACCCCCAAGTCAAACCC
This sequence comes from Brasenia schreberi, assembly GCA_036023115.1. Classification (NCBI taxonomy): domain Eukaryota; kingdom Viridiplantae; phylum Streptophyta; class Magnoliopsida; order Nymphaeales; family Cabombaceae; genus Brasenia; species Brasenia schreberi. The sequence goes on along the minus strand of JAYKKT010000080.1, from coordinate 7,083,049 downwards.
ATAAAACAAAAACTTAGGAAAATTCATCCTGATATCCACTCCCAAGTAAAAGAAGGGTTAGAAGATTTTTTAAAAGCTGGATTTATAAAACCCATTGCATATTCTGATTGGCTTTCAAATATTGTTATAGTTAGAAATGAATAAAGCCACTCCAAAAGATAACTTTCCGCTTCCAAATATAGATTTGATAGTAGATAGCACTGCAAATCATGAAATGTTTTCTTTTATGGATGGCTATTCGGGTTACAATCAAATTAAACTAGCACCAAAAGACCAAGCCAAAACGGCTTTCACTACTCCTTGGGGTACGTATTGCTATACTGTTATGCCTTTTGGTTTGAAAAATGCAGGGGCCACGTACCAAAGAGCCATGACCATGATTTTCCATGATCAAATTCATGAGCTTTTGGAAGTATACGTAGATGATCTCTTAGTAAAATAAAAAACCCGAAATTTACATTTGGAAACTTTGCAAAAGGTTTTTGAAAGACTTAGGATTTATAAAGTGAAATTGAACCCTCAAAAATGTGTTTTTGGAGTGGAATCAGGGAAACTTCTAGGGTTTATGGTCAGCCAAAGAGGTATAGAGGTCGACCCTTATAAATGTCGAGCCATCATAGACATGCCTCCACCTTCTAATTTGACCCAAATTCGAAGTCTCCAAGGACGACTTCAAGCAATTCGGAGATTTATCTCCAACTTAGCCACGAGATGTGAGCCTTTCAACAAACTCCTAAGGAAAGGGGTTAAGTTTGATTGGGATAGTGATTATCAAAATGCTTTTGAAAGACTAAAATCATATTTGACAAACCCTCCCGTTTTGAAACCTCCAAAACCAGGAAAACTCTTGTTACTTTACATTTCCATTCATGAGAATGCATTGGGAGCTTTGCTGGCTCAATATGAAAATGATAGTCTTAAAGAATATGCTATTTACTATATTTCAAAAACTCTATTGGCATATGAAAGAAAATATCCAGCCATGGAGAAGACGTGTTTAGCTTTGGTATGGGCTTGCCAAAAGTTTAGGCACTATTTCCTAGATCATGAGATCTGGATAGTATCTAAACTAGACCCTATCAAACATCTTTTCGAAAAACCTATCTTAACAGGTAAGCTCGGTAAATGACAACTTCTTTTGATGGAATATGATTTAAAATTCCATCACCAAAGTTCTATCAAGGGGCAGGCCTTGGCCGACCATGTTGCTGACTTACCTTTGAAAGATACGTATTCCATACATGATAAAATGCCCGATGAAGGCATCTTTTCCCACGACTTTCAAAAACATATTTTATCAAATTATTTCAATAATAACCAAGTATGGAAAATGTATTTTGATGGGTCAAGAAATCAATATGGAGCAGGTGTGGGAATCTTGCTCATATCCCCTGAAAAGGCAGAAATCCCAATGGCTTTTCGATTAGATTTCCCATGTACCAATAATGTGGCTGAATATGAAGCACTCATATAAGGCCTAAAAGTTTTGAAAAATCTAGGGGCATCACGAGTGGAAATTTTTGGAGATTCCATGCTTGTTATAAATCAAGTTTCAAAAATTTGGCAGGTTAAGAATGAGAAGTTGACTCCCTACTTTGAATTAGCTATCCAATTGGTTAGCTCTTTCCAAGAATGCACACTCACTCATATAGGCAGGGAGGATAATAGTGTGGCAGACGCCCTATCATCACTAGGATCTTCCATAAAAATAGACCCCTTTACGGGAGCTAGGTTTTTAGAAATCGTCCACCTGCCTAATCCATCCACACACAGTTTTGAAACCTGCCAAAATGACCAAAATAACAATAAAAAACCCTGGTTTTATGATATTAGAAACTTTTTAGAAAATGAAAGTTTTCCTGATTTTGCTTTCCCTAAAGATAAGATTTTTATAAGGAAAGTTTCAACCCGATATGTTATCTTGGGAGGTGTCCTTTATAAGAAAAGTTTCACTGGGATTTTGTTGAGGTGTATAGATGACGAAGAGGCTAAGGTAATCATGCATGAATTCCACGATGGGGAATGTGGAGGTCATGTCAATGCTAATATGATGGCAATGAAAATACTTAGAGCAGGGTATTTCTGGTCCACACTAAAGCAGGATTGTCACCAACATGTTAGGAAGTGTCACCAATGTGAGGTACATGGGAACGCCATCCATATTCCATCATCAGCATTGCATTCAGTCGTGAGTCCATGGCCCTTCACCATGTGGGCATTTGACATCATAGGACCCATCTCACCCATTGCCTCAAACGGGCATAGATTCATTTTAGGAGCAACAGAATATTTTTCTAAATGGGTTGAAGCTACTTCCTTGGCTAATGTCCAAGGGCAACAGGTAGCGACATTCATTAAGAAAAATATACTTACTATATTTGGAATCCCAAGGGATTTGGTTTCAGATAATGGAACTCCCTTTAAGAATGAAAAAGTAGAGAAATTATGTAGAACCTATGGGATTACCTAGCATTTTTCATCACCCTACTATCCCCAAGGTAACGGTCAAGCCGAAGCTACCAATAAGACCCTCATAAGCATAATAGAAAATACTTTAGAGAAGGGTAGGGCATGGCATGAGAAATTAGATGAGGCTCTGTGGGCTTATAGGACACCCATTCGCACACCCACAAACACTACACCATTTGAATTAGTTTATGGTACAAGTGCCATATTACCCATTCATGCCAAACTGCATTCATACCATACTGCTTTAGCATTGAACCTACCTATAGAAACTCTACAAGAAGCCAGGTTGGCCGAGCTTGACCTTATTGATGAAAAAAGATTTCTTGCCATGAATCATGCATATGCATATAGGCAAAGGATAGCTAAGCACTATGAAAAACACATGAAAGCTCGCGATTTCAAGGTAGGAGACCTAGTTCTGAAAATCATCCATCATAGAGGCCCACATCCACTAGGAAAATGGCGACCCAAATGGGATGGCCCTTATGTCATAAGAGGGGCAACTTCTAATAATGCCTATTGGTTGGTTGATGCGGAAGGAAAGAATCTGGCAGATCCCATAAATGCCCAGTATTTGAAAAGGTATTACATCTAAAATCCCCCTTATTTCCATTTGAAAGAAAATGTTTCCAAAAACAAAAAGGGAGGATTGGAGAATCTCCTCTAAATTTCTAGGAAAGTATACAGAAGATGGATCACCCAATCCCAAATTAGGAGGCTGGTGTGATATAAAAGGTAGAGCTTCAAAAAAGAAAAAAATTCCCTGGTGATGTTCCAAAGATCTTTGACTTGCCATACGAAGTCTAGTTTTGAAAGAGCAGGATATTTTCAAATGACAGGTGCTATTAGGAAATAGGATGTTCCTATTCGAGTCAATAATCCAAAAGGATGAGTTGTTTCCCATTCAATATCCCTCAGGAGAGTCAAAAGTCAAAAGTCAAAAAAAAAAAGGAAGGAAACAAAAACCTCCAATATAGAGGTCTTCCTAGGAAAAAAAAAAGAAAGAAAAAAAAAAGAGAAGGAAACAAAAACCTTCAATATAGAGGCCTTCCTAGAAAAAAAAAAAAAGGAAAGAAAAAGCTCAAAAGAGCAACTTCCTTTAAAATTCCATCTATTTGGAACCCCGGGACGCTTCAGAAGGGATCGCGGGTAATGCTTCCTCAAAAATCCCCACAGCTCATCCTAATGGAGAAACGGCTCGTTAGGAAAGTCCTAGAGTAAGAATAGGACCTGCTCAATTTGGATCTCATGCTGTTCCCAAGATTAGGTCTTTGTAAAGTAAGGAGGAGAGCTTTGAAATGCTATCCAAAATTTTCCATAAAACCTCTATCGAGTAGTAAGCATCAACATCTAAATGAAGGAAAAGGTGAGAAATTGGAGGTATCATTTTCTAGAAGCTAACAGGAGTTTCCTTTTTGAAAAGATGATTTCCAAAACTCCAAGCATCAAAAAGGCAATCTTAAGGAGTCATCCTATTTGAAGCAGCTACCATTTATAGGCATGAAACCTCATAACATTTGAAACATGCATACATAAACTGGTAGTCCATAGATCCCATAACATTTGAAACATGCATACACAAACTGGTAGTCCATAGATCCCATAACATTTGGAACATGCATACATAAACTGGTAGTCCATAGATCCCATAACATTTGACACAGGCATACATGTACTGGTCATTCATAGATGCATGAAAGTCAGTTTTGTCTCAGTCCCTCAAAAGAAAATCTCGTTATAACAGTCATTCCAAGAAAAGAGATGTTGTGGAACAAAAGGGGATCACATTTTCTCAAGATGTCTCTAAGGAAGAAAAGCAAATGGGTGTTGTTTTCTTTGCCATCATCCAAATAAATTCGGATGATGCCAAAGAGGGGCATCTGTAGACACCCAAAATTTTCTTTTAAAAATTCTTACATTTTTTAGGAAAGTGCCCATTTTTGGCAATTTTGGGTTTTCGAATGAAAAAGGCACTAAACGAGTTTGTTTCGGTACCAAAATTTTATGGAAGCTTTAAAATGATGAAAGAATACTTTCCTTTATGAAAATTTCGAATTTTGACTAGATTGGATGAAAATGACGATTTTGCCCCCGGCATGGAAAAAGCAGGATTTCGTTTCCTTAAAAGCTTTATGTAGATGAACTTGTTTGAAATTTTTCACTTGAAAAGAAATAGGCATTTATAGGACAAGTTGACACCTGAAAAGGCAGATGGGCGCCCAAAAAGGAATGCGGGCGTTAAAAAGGGAAAGCGAGCTTCCCAGAAAGAAAAGCTCATATTTGGAAAGAAATCAATTTCCAGAAGGTAAAGTTGGTATTACCAAGAGAAAGGAAAGATTGATGCAAGAACAATGGCTTCCGAAGAAAAAAGTTTGGTATCGAATGCATTTGATAACATATCCATGTTATGTTTGGTTGCTAAAAGAAGGCAATTGGTGTACTCATATGCATCAGCTTTACATTATCACCTGTTGCTGTCATATTACTTTGGTATTGAAAATAAGGTTAATGTTCCAACACTCATGGAGGAAATCCAACAAGCATGAAAGTTGGTTTTCGAAAACGTAACATGGGCCTTACTTAACAATTTCATAATAGGTAGGCATGAACATAATCACTTTCACAGCAGATGCACAGATAATGGGGGATTGTTTGAATGCTCTTATACGTGTAATATTAAGAGATTCAATTGAAATCATCATGTGAAATCATCAGTTCCTTAGAAGTGGTTATTAACAGTGTTTTGCTTATATTATATATTCAGTTTTGTTATGCTGAATTTCCAAATGGCCTTGTTACGTAACAAAAATGTTTTCACCAAAACCAAAACGAATTTCGAAGTGCTACTTCTGTTGGTTCTCTTCCTTCAGTTCCAGTCAAGGTCCCGGCCAAAAGGACCCCAGGCTCGGAGATTAGGCAACGATCTTTGAAGCATTCAAGAATTTCATCTGTCTCTGGTCCATCTCTTGAAATTAACCAGGTCCCTGGATCTTCTGGTATGGTTCTGGATAAAATTTTTATGTCTCAAGAGAAGCAGTGGCTAAATGAACCATCCAAGACAGTAGTCTCTTCCACTGGACATACTCATAGCCAAGGTGCAGAGCCAAGAAGACCGAATGATTGGGTCTCGATTAGGGTTCCTGGTACAACCCACATTGAAGATCAAAATATCAGCATTTTGCCTGGACCAATTAATAGGGAGCATGGAGGAATCGGTTGCTGAATGTAAAAAGTCCGTAGGGGAAGTTTTCTTCTAAATCTTAAGAATGTGAAAACTATGTTCGGTTGGTTGACATGAATACGGTGAAAATACACTAAAGGCTACTGGGACCAAGAGTTGAAAAGAGTCTCTTGGTCAGTTGGAAGGAACCGTTGCATCTGTAGAGTCATCCATTTCAGGAAAGAGTTACCTTCAAAATGACTCGTTTGGTGTGGTAGGGAACATGAAGCCTGGCAGCAATGAAAAAAACAAGGTTCACTAATCCGATCCATGCTCCAGGGCTTATTATTGGTGCATCGTCAAACCTAGGTTATGCTCAAAGTTCTAAATTTAAGTTTGCAAACGAAGGGCCCGTGAGTGTTGTTTCAAGTGAAGAAGCTAAAAAGCAAGAGACCATTAAGATGACATCTTCTTGCTCACCAGATTCAAAGAAGACAATGTCACGCATGGGAGGACATGCCCATGAGCATCTGGCTATTAATTCATCATTTCCTGAGCAAACTAGAGGCGATAATTCAACATCTAAAGCCAAAATATCTGCTGAATGTACAGATAGACGAGTCCGTGATGGTCATTCAAAGCGAAAATCCCCTACTGAGCCTAAAATGCATAATCCGTGTGGTAGGAAACATTCAAAAAGTGTTATGAAATATCCAGCGTCCCAACCTATTCCCTCAACAGCCCTCAACGACTTCCAACTGAATGTTGTCAACAACTTCTAACCACAACGATTCATCCATATCTGCAACAGATGGATGAAGGCTATGAAGATCACGTTCAAGGATATCCAAGGCAGATGAAATCAAATACCGATAACGATCAAACAAGAGTTATGCCTATCAAATGCAGATGACGTTCCAACCAATTCAGATAAGATTTTATCAACACAATCAAAACCAAACTTATCCAAATCACAGCCAGAGCCTATAAAAGGGCTCCCCCAGGTGCTGCAGAGGGCATCAACCAGCGAGCATCAACAGAAAACGATCAACCAAGATACAACCACAGTCAGTCCGAAAATACAGAGAAATAGAGAGAGAAAGAGAGAGAAAGGAGGAGAAGTAGGAGAAAAAGGAAGTCCGTCCTAGTTCCGACATCCGACGATCATCCGACAAAGTGCTCCTACATCCCCTCTCACTCACACAAGTTCGAATCCGTGCACAAATTTGTTTTGATTCATGAGAATCTGAAGAAACACAAATTCTGGAAATTTGTATCTGAATCAAGGCCTCGAGCTCATGTTCTTCATTTATATCGATACAAACACACATGATTCCTTCATGAACGAAATTAAAATCCATGTTTAGATGATTCCCATGCATCATTAGGACTGATACAGGTTGAATTTCGTTTTAGAATCACGTTAGGAACATTCTGAAATTTTCTGTAAAACTGGTTTCTGAAACTATCTGTGCACACATGTCTGATCACAGAATTATTGTGGACAAACGGATAAGCCAATTGCTTCGAGATTTTGCATGAATAATCTAGACATATCAGATAAAAGTTTGAGGAATTTTTATAAACTATTGCCTAGTCAATTAGCTCCGTGAAGTTTATACAAAATCCAGATTGCGTTTTGCAGAAACAGAACGTTCAGTAATAGACCTCTGTTCTTTTGCCCATATCTCTGCAACCAATGAATGAAATTGGATGAAATTTGATTCTTTAGAAACCTAACATCTGTATATCAAAATTGGGTGACTGAGTACTGAGATATGACTGTTTTTCTGAGCTTCCGATTCACAGAAACAGGACTATTCTGAATTTTATAACAGTTTCTGATTCTGTATTTAATTCTCAGAAAATAAAGAACTAAGTTAGAAAAAAAAATATATTCTGATTCTACACACATGTGTCTCTATTATATATAGGATTTTTAGAGAATCAGAAATATTTTTAAAAAATTTGGAGAACAGGTCTTTGGAACTGAATAGATTCTATAACTTTCAGAATCTGAAAATTTTTCAGAAATCAAGAACTTAAACACAAATCTGAAACTTTGGAAAATCTGGTTTTTCCTTTCTCGAATTAACGGATTCAAACAAATTTCAAGCGTCTAGGCTGACCCTTGAGCGCCGGTTCAAGAAGGCCTAAGTCGAAAAGATCTCACTTGTCCACAATCGTTCTTAGAAGTCAGAAAATCAGAATTTGTTAGTTTTGATAAACTAACTGGCACGCTCGCGCAAACCGACGTAGTTCGAGGGTTTGATTTCGAATCCCACGATTTGAAATAAAATCACGTCTACAAGAATGATCTAGCTTATGTTGAGTTAACTGTTAGACACATGATCAACTTCTATAGAAACAAAGAATCTATGTAGCTAACATAGATCTAGTATGGAAAAGGCTTAGTTGTTATTGTTATATTATTATTAAATACTTTATAATTTCATATAATATCTGATTTTTTTACATTATCTAGTGATAGAAATACACACTACGGGCACAAAGGCATACATCCATACATCCATATATACCTATATCTATATCTATATCTATATCAATCTATCTATGCATGTTTACACACACACACACATATATACGCACACCACATTTAATCTTATACTTTATGTATTTAATACCATATAGAACGGACGACCTTACTACAGCTACATATCAATTAACATACAATAGGAAAATAATGTATTTATATTTTTACAATGTTTAATTCATATATCAGCAACATGAGTAAAAATGTAATTTATATCCAGCATTGTTAATGCCCAGATAATCCATGAATAGGGTTTTGTATCTTATGTCCTAGTGAGTATGACATATGGTTTAGATTCAATTGGCTGAAAGAAATAAAATTGAACTCTAATTAGTAACTTTAACATTTTGTGTATGCGATCTCCAAGTTCCTATAGAGAGAGAAGCATAAAATCTCTTAATTTAAAACATAATGTCTTCCATAGTATCTTCTAAAATCAGTTAAAGAACTCATGCATTCAAACTTATGAATTGTACAGCTTGGATACGATGTATAATGGTGGCCTTTGTGTGTTGGAGGATGCAACGCTTTATAGGATTACCATTCGTTTTAACATTAGTTGAGAATCTTCATTTCCACAATTAGTAAAAATAGATTTTAAATATACCCACCTTTCTTGGGTGCAAATATTATATATCTATATCTATATCTATATATATTGACTGCCTCTGCCACTTCAAGAAGGTGCATGTTGAAGTCACTCTTATTGACAATGGATGAATCAAGACAAGGCGTCAGAAAGTTGTACGAAGACTAACGACCTATGATTTTGAGAGTGGTGATACTCTTAGAAATTTTGATACAGTCAAGTGTATTATTTGGAAAAGGATGTAAACTGTATCCAGATGATCATGAAACTTATCCAAAAATTCCTCCGGGTAAGACAAACAAGGTCAGTTTTCATTTTTCTAATTTTCAAGAAGACAAGTTTGATGTTTTCTTATTAATTTATTATGCCAACTCCATATTATGCCAACTCCATATCCCACCTTACCTTATACATCTAATTGGACAAGTTTTTTGTTTTTTCTCCAGCAAGAAATTTACAACACCATGATTACTTATGTTGAAATATGGTATGGATGTGCCGAAAATTTTATTTATATGAATATGCTTTATTAATTGGGCAATGTGCTCCAAATTTTCTTTGACATGCCAAAAGGTTGATCGAAACAATGGGGGTGACCCTTCCCTCCATGGACAACTTGGTGGAGTAGGTTGCTGATGCCTTGCAGTAAGGGCGAACACATTACATATATAGAGAGAATAGTCTATGTGCACACTTATTCATACTCTAATATTCTTAAAAATATCAACCATTTGATTTTTAATGCACTTACAAAAGGTACAAAATGATACTTTTGCTTTTGAAATTTGAATTACAAGATTAAATAGTTGTTTTCTAAAAATGTTTAAGAACTGCCATATACAAATTCTATCCAAAGCAATCTCAACCATCAGATTTTAAGAGACACGGATGATATAAATAAAAAGTAAAAAAGTAAAAATATCTATGTAATTTTTGTATGATAATTGTCCTAACCTACTTTTCACTTTTTATTTTTCAATGTCAACTATCAATATCACTGAACTGAATGATTGAGATTGGTTTGTATAGAGTTTATATATGTAAGTGATTTCCATTCTCTACCTTTCATGTATATATATTAGAAAGAGAGAGATGCGAGGCTCCCATACATCATAAGCACTCCATGTCAATTGGAACTGTTTGATGGAAAAGATAAAGGTTTAGATTTAAAAACAAAGTGGAAAAAATAAGTTATTTATAACTTCTTTAAAACAATAACTTAACTTTTTGCTTTTGAATCTAGACTGTATATCTTCTCAAAAGGACAATACCGATTGATGGATGTTTTAGTTTATATGAATGTATCTCTCTGTATTGTATGCATGTGTATAAATTATTCATCGGCATATTGAGGCAGGTGTCCCTATAGCTGACCCGACCAGACTAGAATGGTTGATGAATTAAAACACACCCAACCCTACAATTGCCTCAAATGGGGGAAGCGGGTTTCATACCCACAGCTTGGTCCGGTTGAGATGACCATCACATTTAATGAAGAAATTCATGACCCCGTGTTTTCTTATATTCGATTGTGCTTTGAATGAGATTGAACTCTTTGATGTGGATATGTTTGTTATTTATGTGACTTTGGTACAAATTATAATTTCTGATCCAACAATTAGTTAGGTACTTTTATATTGTAAAACTTTATTATAAGAAATAATCTATCATTTCTTCTCCTTTTATAATTAATTTATATCTATGTAATAATTTCTGATCCAACAATTGCTTAGGTATTTTTAAATTGAAAAGCTTGATTATAAGAAACAAGTATCATTTCTTCTCCTTTTATACTTATATGTGTTTCTTATTGCAGACTCAAGATGAGGATATTATTGACTGCGTAGACTTTTACAGCCAACCTGCTTTCAAGGATCGAACACTAAAGGAACACTATGAAAAAAATAACATGGTAATTGACCGATCACATTCATCATATGCATGAACACAGTTTTTTGATAAAAAAACAAAATTTTAAACGAAAAAGTGGAAATTAAAAACAGAATCTACCTTAAAAATTTCATTGTAATTTATTTGTTTACTATATAAAATGACATTTTCCCTTCAAATCACCATTCAAAAGATTAATTGACCGACCACATTCATCCTGTTGCATATACAGAAGGAATACTACCTTTCACTGAGTGAAAACAAGGGCAACGATAATCTTCCTGATGTTCATAACGTTCTCCTGGCATGGAAGAAAGACCGAGGATGTCCATACGGGTCCATCCCCATCCGAAGGTGTATCACAAACTTCTCCATCACTCTAAATAAGCGGAGAATCTTACACCACAGTGTGTTCCATCATAATTATACAGTAACTGGACGAACGACAAGTCGCGGTAAAAACCACATGGTGAGTACCTCAGATCCAATTTATATGCCTTGCAGTATGCCTTAAGGCCCTTTCCTACACATGTCTTCCGGTTTATCCGGAACCACATTGTTTCGGGACCGGTTCCGGAACCACCAGTTTGGAGTGGTTTTGGTTTTGGAACTGTTGGTGCCAGTTTCAATCTTTTTTTGAAAATACAAGCGTTCTTTGAGAGAGGAAATCTCAACCGGCTGCAATATGGGGGAGCATCCTACCGTTCAGCTAACGATTTGTTTGTGATAAGTGGTTTTGAAAATATATTTAAAACATAGCAATGGTTTAGAACCACCAGTTTCAGTGACCAACTCGACTGGTTCCAGTTACCACCGGTTCCATGAGCGGGTTCGGTTCCGGTTTGAACCGGCCATGTCTACCCTTTGTGTCAACCAATAAAGTCCGAGAAAACTTTATAAAACCATTTTTCAATTTTGTTATACTTTTCAATGAAGTAAGAGCATTCACAATATATCTTTTCAATAACAAAAAGTATTATTGAAGAAAACAGGAAAAAAAAACTTTAATGACGGTGGTACTTTTGACAATACAAGTCACACCATATTATACAAACCATAGCTTAGGCATTAGTTTCTTGTTCTGACATACTGTAGGCATTAATCAAAAGTTTTAAAGCAATAAACATTCAGGGGCATTGATTAATCAAATAATGTGTTTAAATCAACTAATCATTTTCTTGTGGCAGTATGCCACCATACGTAACAAGGGTGAAGGTGTTTCTACCTTTCGTGAGCGAAGGTAAGGATGAGCATTTGGAAACCGAAAGTTGCGAATCTGGCCGACTTCAATCATGGCCAAATGTGGGTCGCTAGAGATGACAGTCTACACTTCGATTTAAGCTGGTTGGGAGGTATAGCTTCAACGTAAGAGTTTATGTGTGCATGGAAGTATATTCAATATATATATATATATATATATATATATATATATATATATATATATATATATATATATATATATATATATATATACCAAACTTTTGATCTTATAATTTTATGTCCATACCATCACATTAGATGATTCAGAATTGTCAATCTTCACTAAATAAGTTATGAATAATTTTCAGACTTATTTATAATTTTAAATTATGGGTAAATGAAGTTAAAGCGCCTCTTAAATATATGAAGGGTGGTAAATCGGGACCAGACAATATTCCTATAGAAGTTTGAAAAATCCTAGGAGACACAAGAATCACTTGGCTCACTAGACTATTTAATAAAATATGAAGAAACCAAAAGATGCGGAAGGAATGGAGAGCGAGTACACATATACCCATATATAAGGGAGACATTCAGAATTGTGCAAATTATCAGGGTATCAAGTTAATGAGCTATACTATGAAATTGTGGGAAAGAATTATCGAACGTAGGTTAAGACAAGTATCGAGTACAATAGAGAACCAATTTGGATTCATGCCAGGCAAATCTACTATTGAAGCGATTCACCTTTTGAGACGTCTTATGGAATATTTTAGAGCAAAAAAGAAAGACATTCACATGATATTTATTGATCTAGAAAAAGCTTACGATAGTATACCGAGAGAGGTTCTTTGGAGAACCTTAAAAAAATAGGTATCCCATTGACATACATAAACCTTATAAGAGACATTTACGATGGTGCAAAAACATGTGTGAGGACTCATGTAGGAAGGACATACTTCTTTGAAGTTAATATTGGGTTACATCAAGGATCAACTTTAAGTCCATACTTATTTATAATGGTGATTGATGAGTTAACAAAACATATTCAAGATGAAGTACCTTGGTGTATGTTATTTGCAGATGACATTGTGTTAGTAGAGGAGTCTAAAGAAAAAGTTAATAGAAAATTGGAACTATGGAGAGAAACATTAGAAAGCAAAGGCCTCCCACTTAGTAGAACAAAGACAAAATATATGGAATGTTAGTTTGATCATTTGGTTACTTCAGAGGACATAAAAATTAAAATCGGCACACATTGCATCCCACAAAAGAAAGTTTTAAATACCTAGGGTCAATTTTTCAGAGTGATGAAAGAATTCATGGAGATATTACGCATAGAATTAATGCTGGTTCGTTAAAATAGAGGGGAGCATCAGGTATTCTTTGTGATAAGAAGATACCATTAAAGTTAAAAGGTAAATATTATAGAGCAACAATTAGACTTGCCATGTTTTATGGTTCTGAGTGTTGGGCAGTTAATCATCAACATGTACAAAAGATGTGTGTGACAAAAATGAAGATGTTGAGATGGATGAGTGGTCATACAAGAAAAGACTGTATACATAATGATATTATTAGAAATAAATTATGTGTGCCACCAATAGAGAATAAAATGAGAGAATATCATTAAGGTGGTTTGGACATATAAAAAGAAGTTCAAAAGAAGAACATGTAAGAAGGTATGAAAAACTAGATTTTGAAAATATTAAAAGAGGTAGAGGACGACCACAAAAGTGTTGGAAAGAAACAATAAAGAATGATCTAGCTTATTGTGAGTTAAGTGCTAACATAGCACATGATATGGCTCTTTGGAAACAAAGAATCCATGTAGTTGACCCATCTAGTATGGGAAAAGGCTTAGTTGTTGTTGTTGTTGTTTGGGTAAATGAATTAGATCCTTTAAACTGATTCAATTCCATTACGACACTGATGGAAATTTGTGACACCTTGATTGTTATGGGTTGGTTTGGCTGTTGTAAAAGACTTTCGATTTTATATCTCGAATATGAGAGAGAGAGAATCAAACAAGTCTTTTCCATATGAAATACTTTAATTTGATAGGGAGCTAACTGGTTATGATATTGCTTTCATTGTCAAGGTTTATCCAGAAAGAGTATGGGGACAAAGAGCCACACTTGTTCATCTAATTTACTAAGCATATATTTCTTCTGTAAAATTTTGCAGATGGGTAATTTTCTTGATTCATAGCTTGTGACTAATTATTAGCGACGTCGTAGTAAAATTAACAGGGAAACTTAGTGAAATTAGCCAATTCTCCGTCAATGAAAAGCCACACGTTACCAAGAACAAAGATGAAGATGTTATGTATTCCAATACAACCTTGTGATGAGCTTTGCTGTCACAACCTGGGTGGCTTGGGGGTTGGTTCATAAGTTGAAGGTCATGAGTTGGATGCCTGGCGCGCGCATCTGACACTCAGATTAGGGTTCCATTCGGTGTAAATCCTACACCAGTTTGGGACTGGTTGGGTTCATTCAAACCCTAAAAGTTGGCAAACCAAGAAAATTTACTTGCTCCATAAAGGTTTAGGGTTAAAGACATCTGCATCAATGGCTTATACCTTCAAGTCGAACTGCTACAAAGGAAGTGTCTAATTACAAAATTCGTCGATAAGATAGGTGATTAAATTCATGGATTATGTAGATATTAATCAATTTTTACATAAAGGTGATTAGGTACGTAAGGGTCTGTCATTCATAACGAAATTAACATAATTAAATGGTTATTTTAATTAAATAAGTGCAAGCTTTCAAATGTTTCCCTTGTGCAATATGTGGCAGAATGATAACTACAGAAATGTCAGAGCTATAAATCTACAGGGTGGCTACTCGGTAAAAACAAGCAGGAATGTCCTATTGGGGCAAGTGCTACAGTCATCACTCCAAATGGCGGAATTGTCGAGCATGAGTTGGCATTTGAACAGGAAAACCCTCTCCCTCTCTCACACACGTAGTTCACAGTTTTCTCTTCTAGCTCTGCAAAGATACAATGTATTTCCCTTCCACTTGTTTTAAAGAGAACTTTGCATTTCCCAGCTTTTATATATTATAAAGCTCACATCTGTCTGTCAATAACTCGTTTCTTGGATTTCTATGTGACAAAACCACCACTCACAAGAAACACATATCTAGTGACCCCATTACTCACAGAGTTCTTTGCTATCCAACTAGCATCACTAAATCCTTCAAGAACTGAAACATGTTTATAGTAATGTAGTGCAAGGAAAATCATTCCCTTCATATAGTGAAACACTTTGTCTAAAGCTTTTCAATGGTTCTATCTTGACAACTGGTATATCTACTCAATTTAAACAAAGCAAATACAATATCTAATCATGTACAATTGGTTAGATACATCAAACTACTGATAATCTAATAATATCATACTTAGACACAGGAATATCACTTTCATTGTTATACAAAGCCTTAGATGAATTATATGAGATCTTAACAAGTCTACAGTTTATATGTCCAAATCTCTCTAAAATATTCTCAATATAATGAGACTGAGAGATTATTATACCATCACTAGACTTTGTAATTTTAAGCATTAAAATCACATCAGCCGCACCCATGTCCTTCATCTCAAACTTACTACATGAGAATAACTTAGTCTCATTTACTATTCTTATATCGGAACCAAATAATAATATATCATGTACGCATAGGCAAAGAATGATGAAAGCTTTATTGGTCGACTTGTAGTAGACACACTTATCGTAATCATTAGAAATAAAGTCAAAAGATTATATCACATAATCAAACTTTTCATGCAATTGTTTAGTGGCTTATTTCAAACCATATAATGATTTAACAAGATTATATACCTTTGACTCATTCTCACGAGTCACAAATACCTCTAACTGATTTATATAAATTTCCTCATTGAGGTCACCATGAAGAAAAATAGTCTTCACATCCATCTCATGGATTGTGAGGTTATATATAGAGGTTAGTGCTATAAGCACTTAAATGGTGGTCATCCAAAAAACTGAAAAATAGGTACCAAAATAATTTATTCATTCCTTTTGTATATATTACTTGGAAACTAACATAGCCTTGTACTTATTGATTATTCCGTCTATATTCAGTTTCTCCTTAAAGATCCACTTGTAACATACAGTAAAATAACCAGTTGTCAAATTCACCAATTTCTAAGTACCATTCAAAAGAATTCACTGAATTTTATCGTTAACGGGTTCCTTCCAAAACTTTACATTTGGTGAGGTCATAGACAGATGAAAAGTGATAGGACCATTCTCAACATTGAAAGTAACAAAGTTACTTCCAAAGTTCCTTGATATCCTAGGCAGTTTACTTCTCCTTGGTTCAGTTATTTCCTCTAAGAGTCATTTGATATGTAAACAAGACAATCAAGGTAATCCCCCATATTTGTCATACTTTCTACATGATCAAGAATGGAACTAATAGTAAGATCAAAATCTCTGAAAAATACATGTTGGGGAACTCTAGACTTCGTGGGAAATATATTCTCAAAGAATATAGCATAAAAGATCTTAACAATTGTGTTGACATACATGTTAGAAACATCAGATATGATGACTAAGACTCTGTATGCATAGCTTATCTCCATGTAACCTAGAAATATAACATCCATTATTTTATATCCAAATTTCTTTCTCTTATGTTTAGGGGTGATACTTTCGTAAGATACCCCAAACTTTGAGTTATTTGATATTAGCTTTCGACCTTTTCAAAGGTCAAAGAGACTACTTTTCAATTGGTTCTACATGAATTTTAAATAGATTCTCTATATCATGCAAATAACCCTTCCCAAAGAAGCACTCTATACTAAGTCGTGTAATGATAACTTTATTACATTTATAATCTAACATTTAATCCCTTCCTAACTAAGTAGGACTACTGAGGATATTCCAACGAATCATTGGAATGTGTCTAACTCACTCAAGAGTTAGAACTTTTCACGAAGAAAACTTCATGCCCTTCACCCTTGACTTCAGCAATCGAATGATCCCATAAGGTCATTATTCACCCACAGATGGCTTGATAAGATACAAATAGAGACTAATCAGTACATACATATACATTAGCCTCATTTTATATAATCTAGTGCTGTGACTCATAAATAAAAAAGAGACAGGGTTTAAGAGATAGATACATATCACTAGCAGGTAGAGTAGTCACCACCATGTTGACCATAGCTCTTTCAGCGACCACATGTTTCTTGACTTTCTTTGAGGGATAATCTCTCGCTGAATATCTAACCTGACCACAAAGTCAACATATTTTGTTCTTTGGTTTTTTTTGGATCTTGACATTTGTTTTATGTTTTGCATATTTTCTCTCACGATCACTAGTTTATTTTCTTCCGACCATCAGGTTAACCTTAGAGGTGTTAACTATATGCATAATGAGTTTCTAACTTCTATGCTCTTCTTCTCTTATTATATCTATCACTAGATCATAGGGGTCATCCTATGCTTGAGGTTTAGGCCGAAACCCTCCCAAGACTTCAGAAATTTCTCAATAATAAACATAATAATAAACTTGTCAAGAAGATCCATCTTGGCTTCTTTCATACCATGACATAAAAATTGAAACTCGTGAGTCTATTCGATCACATATTTCTCCTCTACCATTTAATACTTAAGAAACTTTACCACGAAATAATTTTCAAGACCGAGGTATTCAGTATTGTATTTCTGATCTAAGGCAACCTAAAGATTTTTCACTATTGTGGAAGGTGAAGAACTATATACATCAAATAAAACATTTGACAATACTGATAAAATACAATAGCGGCACAGGGTGTCCTTCCCCTTCTATTCAATGATTCTATCCAAACTTCTACGGTCAGTATCATCGGGCTAGGGACAATCTGACTCAATATACAAATATACACATAACATGGTTAACCAAATTTTCATATGTTGTTGTCAGTGTTTAAAATGGGGACCAACAAACTTTTTTGGCATCAAGATGAAGTCGACCTTGGGTCGGAGGGTAGTAGTCGTAGACATATTCACTACGATAACAAATGATTTCTCTAAGATTATTGAAAAAACTATAGGCATACATGTATAATAAACTAATATACAACAAATGTAAACATGCCTCAATCGACAACAACAACCACAGATCCAAAGTAAGTCATAAACAAATTGTACAGAAAACAAAAGTAGAAGCAAAATCAAAATAGAAACTTATCTGTGTAAGTCACCCTTACGGACTTACTTTACATAAATCAATACCACGCTATGAGTACGTACAGGCACATGCACCTTCTTCTTAGGATAAAAAACGCACACAACTTGAAAGATATATACCTAGCTTTGAGTCGACCTCGACTTGCCTCAGTCGCCAATGGATGAAGAAGAGAGACAGGAGTAGTCACGCTACAGGTAAAGGGGAGCAAAGAAGAGATACAGGATGAGAGAGTAATCGCTGTAATGTATGACTAGGGAGTTCTAATAACATACTTATGCATGGGAGGAGAGAAAGTAATCACTATAGTGTACTGATTAGGGAGCCCTAATCATGTATTTATAAAGTGCGTATTGGATCACGAATCGTGGATCCAATCCAAACAACGTACCTCTCTATACCGTAACTATTCTATCATAAACACTTTTGACTGTAAGATCAAAATATTTTCGTATAAAATGATAGAACAAAGATAATTCTCAAACCCAAGCCCAATGCACACGTGTATGGTCGGCAGGTTTTTGAGGAGTAACACCCATATCTCTCAGAACAACTGTAATCCAAGAAATCTCCATGGTAGCAGTCTCGATATTTTGCTTCGGTTAAAGAGAGTGACACATTCTTCTGCTTCTTTCACTTCTAGGAGATAAGTGATTCACCTAGAAAAACACAAAAGTCAGTTGTAGAATGTCTCTTGTTGACATCTTCACCCCAATCAGCATCAATATACATAGATAAATCAAAAGATGAAGAAGGGGTGCAAGGACACAACTATATATAACTTTTATACGTATTATTATATTATAATTGATAATATTTCGTAAAACCATGTGTTTCATTAGTGAGTCAAAGTCAGATAATGTATGTTGAGTGTTTTGTGAATTGTCCGAGACAGGTTCTCCACCCTTGGAGAAGTGTCTATGCGACATAGGTTTGAGTTCAAATATTATGGAATCCTCATTTTGTATGTTACGGGACGGAGAAGTATGTCGTTTGGATTAGATCCATGATACATGATCCAATACGCACTCTATAAATAGGTGATTAGAGATCTCTAATCAATACATTATATCGATTACTCTGTGTGACTACTCATTGAGGCATGGTTGTGTAAAGTCTGGTATGTGTCTTTCGAGTTGTGTGTGCATTTTATCTTTGGAGGAAGGTCATATATCCATATGTATTCATAGTGGACGCAGATTTAAATCTCTATGGTGATTTTTTAAGATAGGAAGTGAAGATGTTTTAGTAAGATTATGCACCAAAGTGCATTATACAACTAATACTCCCTCCCTCCCTCTCCCTCTCCCTCTCTCTCTCTCTCTCTCTCTATATATATATATATATATATATGTATAAGGGCAGACCATAGGCAGGGATCAGGCCAGCCGTAGGGTATAAAACTCCCCAAGCAAGGAGTCAGGCTGCAGGGAGTAAACCTCCTTAGGCAGGGAGGGCAGCGTTAGGCACAGTGCGACTGGGATAGGACAGGGCTACAGGGGCAGTCTGTCATCATCACTTGAGGACTAATGAGAGCGTCAATGCAAAGTGAGTTTCGTGCAAACAGAACATCACCTACACGGGGTGTTGCCAGGCCAACAAGATCAATCGATGGTGGCTTTGGGGCAGATAATAGGGGTTGTGAGTTATGCTCAGCTGGGGGAGAACCTTGGGCGAGCTCACGAGACCTCAAGTGCGAGATCTTGCTTTCCCGGAGAAGAGTTGTCATAGGACTTTTCTCAGACGCGATGGTATACGACATAGTGTATCTACGCACGGTGGACTCGCAGAAGAATATGCACATTCACACGCTTTGGAGGTGAGCGAGCATGGAAGGAGACAAAATGAGCATGTCGAGCATCGGAGATGATGGCATTCGGCTGCATGCGTGAAGAGGTTCACGTTCATTGTAAATGTCATGTAACTAGTCATGAGTTGTAGGTAGTAGTTTGACATAACACTTTTGTATACCTTATTAAGTGAGCCTAATACACTTGTAATAGGATGAACCTAATCGATTGCTAAGCCTAGTGGAGTGCAACTAAGGGGGTTCACTCTAGAAAGCTAGGAAGTAGCCGGACCATTCTAGAGAGTGGGCTAGTATAACAGCCACACTAAGCCACAAGGAATATTCCGTTGAAATATCCCTTGGGCCAGCCAGCCCTCCATGGCTATAAATAGACACATGGGGCTGGGGTCCTTGAAGATACTTGTAGTCCACAAGTGGGAAAGGGTTAGGCGTGTGCTAGAGAGTGGAGTCTGGTCCTAAGTAGAGAGTGTGCAGATCGGGTTCTGTCACAACCGGTTGTATGAAGTGCTTTGATGGAATAAGATCGTTGAGCTTTACTTACTTGTTGCGTGTTATTCCTAAGTCGGCTCGGGTGAGAGGCTGAGGCGAGTTGGAGTACTAGCAGGAGACACCAGAGGTAAGTGTCTTTCCGCTGTGTTGGCGTGTGTAGTGCAGGCCAAGGAAACCCCTGTGGTGTGGTTTCCAGCAGAAGTGAAGAAGGGCCGAGGTAGGGTGCGGCCTTGCCTGCCATCACGGTTCGTGTAAGCCTCCATTAGGCCGAGGTTAGAATAGGTCTGTGACAGTTACCGATCCCCGTTGTCATGACTTGTTGGGTGTAAATGATGGTTATCAGTATTACTTCTGGGGTCCCAGCAAAGGCCACGGTGCCTGCAAGTAATGCAACTGCTAACTGGATGTAAGTAAACCTTCTGCCATATAATAAATTCTTGAAAATATGGCTGATTACTTTATTTTTCCAAGAGGAGACAATTCGTTGCTGTCAAGACCATTCACTTGGATTCATGGGAGTTGGTTTGGTTGCAAGTTTTGGTTTACGTTCCTTGATAGATTAGAGTCCATCCGGTGTATAGTTGCTTCCTTGATAGATTAGAGTCCATCCTGTGTATAGTTGCATACGAACCAACTCTTCCAGTTCATATTTCAGTGTCAATCTTTTCCACAGAAGCATTGAAGTCAACAGATTTTAATGGTCGAGTTAAGTGGGTTTAATGTTACATTAATTGGAAGAGACGTCCAAAAGGTTTAAGTCTGTCAAAAATTATATAAGTATAAAAATTTATTGATTGGCTTGAGATCTTTGAACAAATCTCTTTGACCAATGTTCCTATAGAGCATTCAAAAAGAAGACCATTGCGGAGAATATATAGTATTCTCCCAGTCTTATTTCTGCAGCAAATTGTTTCTTCATATGCTCGGTGTCTTAGAGTGTACAAATTGGTTCTTTCGACCATGGTATATATATATATATATATATATATATATATATATATATATATATATATATATATATATATATATATATATATATATATATATAGAGAGAGAGAGAGAGAGAGAGAGAGAGAGAGAGAGAGAGAGAGAGAGAGAGAGAGAGAGAATAGTTCATGCGCCTCATTGATCCTTTAATCTCTTGATTTCAATTATTTGATCTTTAAGATACCATTGACATCTTTAAATAAAAAAGTAAATAGTACTGGATGCATTTGATATACCTGTAAAGAGTATCCAACTATTCTTTTGTTTTTGAAATTTAAATTTATTTAAGAATGTTTAAGCATGATGTAATGCATAGACTAATTTCTCTCTCTCTCTATATATATATCAACTTGGCATATTTGGAACTGCATTAGGGCTTCAATTGTAACCAAGTTGTGTATTTTGCTTTTGAGTGTTCTTTATTGGAGGCATTTTGGAGGTGGGGAGGTTCAATTGAAGATTCTTCTTTACCAGAATTATAATCTTCTTTGGCTGTAGGCTCATATAGTTTTTTTTTTACTTATTTCTTCTAACAAAGTTTCAGATCATGTGCTTGATATTTTGCCTTTATCCCACACAAGTACTTTCACAGGGCGAGGGAGAGTTGAAGGTAGAGGAGTCACTCATCTCCGGACTGAAAAATTGTAGGAAGGGAGATACGTCGTTTCTTTTCTTTTCTTTTCTTTTTTTTGTGTGTGTTAGATGCCCTTCTGCGTGAATCAACTCTAATTGTTCCTTCATAGGCCTTGTGTCTTGAAGTATACAAATTACTTACTTCGACCATTATCTTATTTTTTATGTTCTATGAGGCCGTAAGTAATTCTTAATTTATTTTCTTTAGAATGTTATACACAATTATTTTGTTCTCATATATAGTATTTTCCTTTTTTTTTATCTTAGATTTAATGTGGGGATTGAAATTCGTGAGATGGAAGAAGTCAATCAGTTCAACCACGAGGTTACTAAACAATCATGCAGCTATATAGTCGATAAACATGTATATATATACATACATACATATATATACATACATATATATATGCATACATACATATATATATATACATACATATATACATATACATATACATATACATATATATATACATATATATATACATATACATATATATATACATATATATATATATATATATATATATATATATATATATATATATATATATATATATATATATATATATATATATATATATATATATATAAAAATCGGATCATGTCCTGCTCTAACATATACACCCATTTTTTCTTGTGATATGAGTGTAACTTAAGATTTTTTAAAAACTTTTTAAAAAGATAACAACAATGTTATTATACTCATGCTCCTAAAAAACAAAGATCGAACATTGTGAGTAGGATCCAATCACGACGCCTGGTTCTACCTCTCTTGGTCGACTTCTGGCCCTTACTGATTCTTGGCCCATCTACCGGCCTCACTCGGGCAACACATGTTACTATTGCCTTACTCGGATCTACACACGAAATAAACCCTGGTTGTCCCTCATGCACAATAACCACTCCTTGAAGGTACGGTGGAGGCATGACTTGCACTACTATCATAAAGTCACACCCTAAGATCATCGGAGATTCATCAATGGTGGTCACTACCAAATCCAATACTCTCATCCACAACTCGACTCTCAACTTGCATTTCATGCCACTCCCTCAACGGATCTGACAGCGGTGTTCACAAGCTTTAGCCGTTTTGTAGTTAGCGTCACCTTCAACCCAATCGTCTTAGCGAAATGTGGTGAAACCAAGAAATGACTCACCTAGAATCTACCAACGCTCAAATGGTGTGTCAGCTTATCTAAACCTTCAAAACTCAAGGCTTGCTTTGGATCCTCAAATCTTACCGTATTGAAGAGCTCAAACTGTGCAATTTGGATCACCTCATCTACTGGCGCATCTCACTTCCTCGACTTAATTTTGCTCCCTCAACTCCAAAGTAGCCAACTTGCCTTCTTGGGACAATTGTGTAAGAGGTGAGGCCTGTTGCATGCATAGCACAGCCCTACTCCTCTACCCTCGTGCTTACTTGTAGAAGAAGAAATATCTCTGACACTCTTCTCCTTCTCTTGGTGGTTTTCATCCCCATTTTTGTTTGATTTTTCTTCCTTCTTTTTCTTTGGCTCTTCACTCTCATTTCGTGAGGCTCTAAGATCTACAAAGGACTCAACGGCTGCCATCGCCTCTAGTATCCAGTTGGGACTCCTCGTCTAAGCTCCACTTCCATGGTTGCAGCCCCTCTTCAAAATAAAAGAGTTTGTGTACTTCTCTCATTTCAGTCACCTCAAGCAAAATGGTACTTAATTTTCTCACGTATTTATGCAATGTTCCACTTTATTTGAGTTGTTTTAGTTCCCTTGTTTATTTTAGATAATTTGTAGGTGTGAATTGAGTCTTCAGTTTCTGCCTAAACTAATCCCAATTCGAAGGAAGCAGATTTCCACCACTATCGGTCGTTCGTTGCCGAGTTTTCCACGAAAGTTTAGCGTCTTCTTTTAAATAAAGAGAAGCCACTAACTCTTTGCTCGTTACGGGAACTTGAGTGACCTCGAAGTACTACTCCAAGTCCCATATGAAACTCTCGAGAACTCTTCTCTCCCTAGCCCCATCGTATTGGGTTGGTTTGGGTACTTTGATTCGGTTTGAAAAAACACCATTACCTTTCAAACCTGTAACTATACAATCTTTGTTGTTCTGTTAAGCTCAATGCAGGACTAAATCTGCCGACTAATCAACTTCCGCCTGCAATTAGCTTCACTCTTTGATTCTTTGTTCATCATATACCAAACAATTCAGATTAGCTTTGTTTGCTCACAGAAACGCACAAAGTTAGCTTAAATATGGAGATTAAACTAGTAATTAAACTATATATAAACGGAGAGTTGGTATACACCCTCTCATGCCCGTCTCTATTAGACGATATGTGTCATTCGTACAATTACATGGACAATGTAGATCGAGCCGCTTGTCAATATTGATGTAAGGATCGATGCTATTTATTACATATGGTTGTACTGAATACAACACAACATGAGTGTCTTAATCACCATTGTCTCATTGATCACACGAACAATCGTGATAATAATGTCTAGTTTGAGAGGCTTCCCCTCTCTCTCTATATATATACAAACACACGATGCATGGGTATTCCATTTACGGTGAGAGTACTCATATAGGTACATACCGGATATGGCTATGCCTAGCTGTGGTTCAGTACATTTTTTCATTTCAGATTTTGTGTATACATATTGATACCTATACGAGTTTTTCAAAATTTTGTTATGGATGGGTCAAGTCAACACATTGAAGCTATATGTTATGAAGTTAATACTGTTCTGAGATGTAAATTTCTTGTTTTGAGATGTTATATTTCTTGTTGAAGTTATATGTTACGTTATTCTTTTATGTTCAGTTTTAGAACCTTTATATGTTGATATATTCAACTTTGTGAAAGTTTAATTTCGTTTGTGTGTGCTTTTGTGTGTATAGGTATATATAATTCTTTTATTTTGTGTATATATTGTTGAGAATCATAGAGAAATATGCACCGTACGATCATAAATGGAAAACCAGAAAATAACGAAGAAGAAATATGAAGGAAAAATGGTGACCAATGTATGTGCATTAAATGCAAAATGATTTGAATATTCACTAGAAATGTATTATGCAGTTAAGACGCCCTCCATATATATATATACATATATACGTATATATATGTAATACTTTCCCTCTATATATATACACACACGTGTGTGTGCTTGGAGCTAATACTTGTGCGCTTAGTCATGCTCTCTGTCTATCCAAAGCAACATACAATTTTTGGTCGGGTTGGTCAATTATGACACAACGTTGATTCAGTGTATGACGGATGAGGCTGGGTTATGTTGATTATGGCCATGAACATTAGCCACTTGCTAGCTTTACGCACCCATCTTGGATCACTGGGTCCAGAAAACTTTGATCTTCATTTCATGCATGGACCAGCAGACCAAAAAAGCTACTATTTGATGCATGAATAATGGATCAGTTGATGAGTCTTGGATTGTGATTGGCCAACTGTAGTGCCAACTCAATCCTTATTCCTTATCAAGCCATCTCATTTTCAAGCTGGGCCTAGACATGATCGGTTCTAAACCAATTCAATGGTTTCAACCGGAACCGAATCAAACTAGCAACTGGCAGAAAAGGAACAGCAGACTACTCAGTTCGATCCTGGTTCCAAAATGGTGACTCATCTCATATGAAATCGGGTTGCTATGATGTGCAAAAAATCAATTGGATACAAGATGGATCCGTGCAGATCCGGATCAAATACTGGGTTATACATATGGAACTGAACCTGGTTCCAGATTTGTGATGTATCCGATGCCTAGCGGTGAATGTGAATCAAATATTATTTGCTAACAAGGACTTTGTTGGAGATGATGTGCATAAAATGAATTCTATAAGTTAACAGTCCTGGTGGCGCTTGTAACGAGTGCAAATGCTGTAGGGGTGCCGGTTTTGTGTTCTTTGTCGTGTTTGTATAGTGTCATTTTGTGTTTGTGCCAAAAAAAAGAAAAGAACACCAATCTTGTTCATATCGATATGGGCTGACACGAATGTGGATTTGTCAGCAAAATTTTCGTGTTTTCCATCATGATTCATGACATATAATTTGGGTTCATATAAGGATGGGTTGACCTGAAAAAGCTTGATCATTTTTCGTGTCATTTTGGGTGGTTCAACCATGAAATGTTAGTCTCTTGCTAATATCATGATTTTCCTTGAAGATTGTTTGAAAGAATATGTAGGACAATGTTATTAAAGTCATGCCCACGAAAAGTAGTGATCAGGCATGAGCGAGTGACATAAGCGATGGCCATGATCTAATCACTAAATTTGTTTCTCGATCTCACTGGTTACAATCCATGTCTACCCAAGTTGACACGAACAAGATCGATTATTTTGAAAAGGTTCTTTACTGTTTACCGTAAGAGTATAATTAAAATCAAATGGAAATCGAAAGTACCCCGATAATATTGCATGATGTACTTTTATAAGGACATTCCAAAAAATATAATTTCAAACTAGCTTAATTTGGTGATGCTTTGGGATAGACAAGTCTAGTTTCAGGTAAACCGTTCCGATTCACTTGAAACCAAGAAGTAGAACAAAATCAGGATCAGGCCGGTTCTGGTTCAAGCCCCAAAGTACTAAAAGCTATGAAATAGCAATTCCGGACCCAAGCCACGTTGGAGAAGGGTGATCGACCGATTTGGTTCTGTTTCTGGGTCCAGTTCCGATCAATACCGTTCTATGAAATAGCAATTCCGGACCCAAGCCACGTAGGAAAATACCATTTGGAGAACGGTATTTAGACGTATTCCGAACATTTGGAAAATACCGTTCTATTTCATTTTGAAAATACCATTGACACGAACAAGATCAAATGGAAATACCGAAGAAGAAATCTGGTATTTTCTTTTATGATCATGAATACGTCTAAATCCCCTTGTTTTTGTAGGGATTGTCATATTATGAACACGCCGAGGTGTAAATATCTGCTCGTCCCGAGCATATTCCAAATGCTAGTCATTATGAAAATATACTGTTATAGTTTACTTGATTAATAAAGTGTATATATATATATATATATATATATATATATATATATATATATATATATATATATATATATATATATATATATAGCAAGGAAGTGGTTCTTATAAGTTGTAAGGGGGATTCTCCTTTATTTATTCACACACACATATATATAGTGTATCTTTGTTTGTGTGTACGTATTGAAAAGGGCTAATATGTTTGCATGCTTGTTATATTTTTATAAATTTTGATTATCCAATCAAAGGGTGGATGGTTGTAAAAAAACATGATTTCATGTTATATATAGTAAAATCACAATCATCCACTTTTAAGTAATAAATAATTGAGTTCTGAAAAAACAAAAATTAAATAAAGTATACCAACAAAAGTGAGTGCTCGGTGCGTACGGGTAGGTGGCATCAAAATGATTGGAATCCATGGTCTCCAGAGACCACAGGAATCACTCAAGACCTCAGGCCATGGTGGTTTGGTCACTTTTTCCGCAACGATTGTTTGAATTTTTAATATTTTAAGATTAAATTTTAAAATATTTTTTTAGTCAGAGCTAAACATGTTCGGTTTCAGTTAGTCGGAAACTTAAAACCGTAACTGAACCAATTCAAGATGGTTTTGATTACATTTCTAAAACCATTGGTTTTGGTTTAAGTTCAAAACCGATAATTATATTAAAAAACATAAAATTTATGGAATAACTTTTTTAAAGAAAACGGGAACCAGCAGCTTGGAACCGCTGGTTCCAGTTGGGTTCCGATTTCGGTTTTGTAAAAAGTAAAACCGAAACCAAATCAAGTGGTTCTCGGTTCGAATTCAGTTCAGGTTTCACCGGTTCGGTTCTTCAGGGTACAAACAAATAAAAGCGAAGGCCCGTACGGTGAACCCATGTGGAACCTAGAATTTGAAAAAGTGCAAAAGGGAAACACCCGTGGTATTCGTTTGCAGTCTATGGACGCCATACGTGTGGGCAAGGACCAAAAAAAAGGGGCATTTTGCATTAAAATGACAAAAATAATATAAATAATTAAAAAATTAGTTAGGTTGTTAAAGTTTTTTAATTTCAACAACATATATATAATTAAAAGTAGGTTTTATTTCAATTAAGTATTATATATAATGAAAGACAAAGAGAGAGAGAGAGAGAGGAATGAGTGTGATAGAAATGAATGAAGACATCCAACGTTCCAACATTTTCTTGTTGTATGATTAAGGTGATGATGGATGAAATTATGAGAAAGGTTCAAGATGCAAACTCTATTCAAAACATATATATAATTAAAAGTAGTTTTATTTCAATTAATTATTATATATATAAAGAAAAAGAAAGAGAGAGAGAGAGGAATGAGTGATAGAAATGAATGAAGACATCCAACATTCCAACATCTTCTTCTTGTATGATTAAGGTGATGATGGATGAAATTATGAGAAAGGTTCAAGATGCAAACTCTATTCAAAACAATGGATGAGCATAGATGTTTGAAATTGTAAAATATAAAATAAAAAAGTATATACAATACCCTACAAAAAGTAAATATGTTTTTTACCTTTTGACTTTTGATCTCAATCATTCCTAACTCTTGGTCGGATGGTTGAAATTATAGATTTTGTAAGTAGTGATTTATATCCTCCAACTCTTCCACACACACACATATACATACATATATATATATATATATATATACATATGCATTTCCATGTTATACTTAATTTGCATAAATATTTTTGTTTTTTAATTTCAATCATCCATCTCCTTTGATTGAATAAGAATTTTTTTTTAGATATGCCTATTCATTTCTAACAATATATATCTATATATACACATACACATATGCATTTCCATGATGCTTAATTTGTATAAATATTTTTTGTTTTTTAAATTTCAATCATCTATCTCTTTTGATTGAATAACGAATTTTTTTTAGATATGTCTATTCATTTCTAACATTATATATATAGGGAAAAGGTATTTTTATTCATATGACTTCAAAATAATTTTCTAATGAATGTCTCTCAATTCGACAAAGAGATGAAGATGACCTAATATGCGGGAACGGTCTTTGTTCCCTTTAGCTAACCGTTTTTAGTATTCACTGTTTGAGAAGAAGGATCCAAACATGAAGCTGGCTCATTTGCGTGAAAAGAACTTCTCACGTAAAGCAGCTGCTTTGATCCTCAACGACCGACCAAGTCCAGTGAACATTGAATTGGCTCTTGCTGGCCTTCCAACGTCTTCATCCTGACCGGGCTCCAAAACAAGCACCACCGGGTGCATGCACGCCGTTCCATTGCATGCATTATGCTCATATATATGATTTTTGACATGGATAAATCTAAAAAACAATGCTTGATGTGTGTGTGTGTGTGCACGCACATGGAGAGGAAAGGTATTGAGCTCGGCTAGGTAAAAATTGAAACTGGACTTGTACTTTTCAAGCCCGAGTTGAGCTCAAGCTTGCCAGTACTCGACTTGAGCAGCTCATGAGCGTAATTGATCTTTATAATATAATTTATTCATATTTTAAAGTTCAATGTACTTTGATCAACTCATATTTATTTAGCTAATTTATTAGCTCAATCTCTAGTCGAAGTTTATAGGCTCAATCGTGGTTAGATCGAGCTCAAACGAGCCTAACAGCTGAACTTGAGTTGTTCAAATGGAACTCTTAGAAATGTTTGGTTCCGGCTACCCCAAAACCTCAAACAATAACCGAACCTGAGGCTGATTTCAGTTAGGGTTCTAAGTTGGTTTCCTAAACCACTCAAACCCGGTAAAACATTTAAAAAATACCAACATAAAGGTGGAATTGGAATCAAACCAGGTTATCCTCTGTTGTGGATTTAGTTTCAACCGGTTTCCAGCTTGCTTTGGTTCCGGCTCAAACTGTTTGGCCCAATCCAAACTAGTCATGTCTACCCAAGCTCAAGCTCGAGCCAAGCATTTGCTTGTTGAGTGAGTTGAGCTTGCTCGTACTTGAGCTCAACTCGGGTCAATTACCCAATATATATAGAGAGAAAGAGAGATTATTTATCATCATTACCATTTGTGTAATCAATTAGACAGTAGTGATCAAATACTCATCTCGTGTCACATTTAATGCATCCATTAAATGCTCATATCAATGTTAATAAGTGAATCGATCTGTATTGTTCTTGCAATAACCTATATATAAGAAAATTGAGAGTTGTTATAGACCCTCACATATCAAACTATATTACTTAAATCGAGTTATCTATCAATATGAATACGAGAGATAATTGAAAGATGAGTCTCTTCTTTATCACATGAATGATAATGATGACTGAGGAATATTTAGTATAAAAAGGTGTATATCAAGTGTCTCTCTCTATATAAAGAGAAAGAGAACACTTTTATTCACCTTTTTAGTCGTGGGCGAGTCTCCAAAAGGAATTGGAGCTTCACTTAACCTTGCTTTTCGCTTTTGGCACTTTTGGTCCCCACATCTTCTAAATCAAACGGCTGACTTTGATGGAGCACACAGGAATTCCTCAACCCTGATGACCCACTTGACCCAATTTTAGTTATCACGGATGCGACCAGCCTACAAGGACGACGGGATAAGGATGACACCAAATACCGATAAACATTAAGACCAACATACATGATCCCAATCACCGAACCGGTTGCAGCCTCTCAGTCTGACCTTAGCCCCAACTCACAGCCACATGTTATTGCCCAGAAGGGACCCCTCAAGATCACGAAAATATTTAGTGCTGTTCAATTATTGTGAGCCGGATCCAAGTACTGATCCAGATCCAGTGCAGCTCGTGCTGTACTGAGATGGCCAGGTTGCGTTTCGAACCGGTTCCTTTAGTTTGTTTCGGCTTCATTTTTGTGCCTCAATGGATTATCACGGTTTACCCGGCGGGTGCGTAGTAGCTTCATCTTCCCTCTCTAAACTCCCTTGGTGGTATCACACATTCTAGGTCTTCTTGTAGTATTAGAGTCCAACATTTCGAAAGGCTCGGTGTTTCGTTTCCAATATGAATGGCTCCGATGTCTTTAGACACACGTATATATATATATATATATATATATATATATATATATATATATATATATATATATATATATATATATATATATATATATATATATATATATATATATATATATATAATAAAATCAATGATAGATCTAGAAACTCTTTTTGAATGGGCGAATAGCTCCTTGAATGGTTTCGGGTGTAGCTAACTATGTAGTATAACTCATGGATCTCAACATGGGTTATAGACTTCAGTTGATTTTTGAAATTTCGGGTAAAGTAAATACCCCATTTAGGCTCAATGTAGATCCACTACTATATACAATCACATAATATAGGCACACATATGTGTGTATCTGTGCGCGTGCCTCGTTTTACCTCATTCATGAGACTTTACCTGAATAACGAGCTTGACTGGATTCGAACTGGTTCACACACAAACAAGCATGCACGCATGCGCACATGCATGCATATACATATATAATTTAAAATTAGTGGAGCACCAAAATGAGGCTTGTCCCACTAAACATTTCGAGGCGCGGCTTCTTATAAAATGTCCAAACTTCATGTGCACCACAGAACTTCTAATCTGGACATGTTCTTTTATTGAGATCCATTTGCAATTAAGGGAAGATCTAGCTAGGATTAGGTAATAAAAACATCATTAGCAAGAGAAAATTGGATTTTTTTTGCAATAAAAGCCTAAAATTAATTTAAAAAGAAGGCCACGTATTTTTAATTTAACGCATTTATGAGGAAGAAGGGCTCTGCAATTCCCACGGACGGTACTTGAAGAAGAGCGTTGAATTCTTCAAAAGGTGAGTTTAGAAAAAGAAAGATGGTGACTCGGATATGGATGAACTCGTGCCGGATCCTTATCCTTTGCCTCTTTCCCACGGTACAAAGGCAGACAAAAGCAACCCAAGCAACGGATAATGCTGAATCCAAAAAAATGATCCAAATGTTACCAACCTTATCTTACCTTATTTTAGTCATTTATTTTGGTCCACCAATGGATGGCCCAAGCTCTTGCCATTGTCTTCAAACAAGATCCCTTCGTTAATTAATTAATTAACATTGTTTGCCACTCAAAGAAAGCAAAAAGAGAATTGTTAATCCCTTTCTCCTTTAAATTCCATAGTCTTCCTTCATGTGACCATGCATTCAAGGTGTTTCCTATGCTTACCAGAGATCAGCAATAGGTGCAACTCCCAGAGTTACAGAGCCTATAGATTGTTGTGAAGGAGGTTTAGATTGGGTGTTGTTGTGCCAAGTGGTTTGATCAAGAATGGATTTAGTCTGCAAGAAAGAGCCAAGGTTCGCTTTGGGGTTCACGGATGAAGTGACGGTTGGCAAGGACGACGATCTCTTCGACTCACCTACATCCTCTGACAGCGATTCGACATGCTCCAACCCATCTTCGGGATCAGATTTCGTGGAAGATGCTTCTTCTTTTTCTCCTCCAAACTCTTCTTCACCTTCCAAGACCTCCTTGTCATCAACTCAACTTGGTGGAGGTCCTCTGTATGAAATGTCTAACCTTATGGCGCAGCTACCCTTTAAGTATGTCGAATCTCTCTCTCTCTCTCTCTCTCTCTCTCTCTCTGAGGATCCGCTTTCCCATTCCTTTTGTTTTTGTGTTGTATCATGATATGCAATGATCCCCTGTTCATATGATCATTGGCACCTATTGATAACAGTTATCAACTCAACGAGGCTGAACCTAAATCAATAAATAGATCTTTTCCCTCTTAATTAAAATTTATTGCAATACGTCTTTGATCCTTAGAGATGTGCATGTAAATACATATACATGTATATTACTGCTCTGCAACTCTTGCTTATTGTGCCTTTGATTTTTCAGAAGGGGACTTTCCAAACATTATGACGGCAAATCTCAATCGTTCACATCTCTAGCAGAAGTAAGCTGTTTGGCAGACATTCCGAAACCAGAGAACCCATACAGCAGGAGGTTGAAGGCATCAAGGAGCTACGGTGGGAATCTGGATTGCCACAGATCTTACCCACCAAGAAACTCAATTTCAAAGGCTATCTCAAAGAAATCATCACCAAGGGGCTCTTGTGCAGCGTCCCTGATCAGGAGGAACAGTTTCATCTGCAGCAAGCCACCGATTCCTACACAAAAGCATGTCTGAGAGAGAGCATCTGCCTCTTAAATCTCAGGCTAAGTCATGACTCTCATGTGTTGTGGGTCATTTTAGATCTTCACGTAGATACATTTGCTCGAGTTCAAGAAAATTACCGAACCCATGTTTCTTTCTTGTATTTCCTTTTCAATTTCTCTTGTTATTACTTCCACCATCGATGTTGCTCAAGAGAACATTTTGAATTTTTGTACACAAGTGAAAATGAAGATGAGAGATTGATTTCGGCCCTTAAAGGCATTGTTGTGGTTGCTCTCTCTGTCTCTCTCTCTCTCTCGCATTGTCTTTAACAGCAAGCTCGTCGTGTGCAAAACCAACAGTAGTAAAAGAGAGAATTACTTTCATTAATGGCATGATGGTTGATGAGATGGATAACCTTGCGCAGGAAAACTGCAACATTCGTTTAGAAATGAGGTTTTCAGCAAGATTCTTATCTTTGGAAGTAGAGTTAAGAATACTCGACCACATTGCATTAGTGATGAAAAAACCATCTATGAGCTAAATTTCCCGATCAACATCTTTCACCACATTGCATCATGTGGTGAAAGAACCTCGCCATCACCTTATGATGGATCTACAGACTATCTGGAGGCTTGTTCTTTCCATAAGGCATAAATCTTGTAGATTCCTCACAAAATTAATTAAGAACGCAAAGAACCCTTGAGCCGAAGATTCACACATTATGCTAATCGGGTGTTCACAAAAAAAAACAAAAAAGCCTTTTCTAATACTACGGGATTCTTTGTTTCGGTAGAACCCAATCATGTGCACATAAGCTAGATCATTCTTTAGTGTTTCTGTCCAATACTTTCGTAATCTTTTTCTTTTTAACATTTTCATAATCTAGTTTTTCTTACACATCTCTTTTAGTTATCCTTCTACGTGTTCAACCTATCTTCTATAATTAATAACTTCATCTTCATTCCTATTCTTAACATCTTTTATACATATAAATGATTAACTACTCAACACTCACAATCATATAATAACTATTAGTTCCTATTATTAACATTATTTATAGATGTAGATGATTAACTAACACACACAATCATATAATAATTAATAGGGTGTTTTACTCTTTGATAATATATAATTCACGACTTAAAGTTGACAATATCACTTGTTAAATTTGCAACTACTAATGTTAATTAACCACATGTCACCTTGCGAAAAGAATTGTAGAATCCCTAGAAACAAGGTCATAAGCAACTACAGATCTTCATGTGAGGAGATGGCAGGGACCTGATTGAATCTGTTAAGGTGGATTTATGTTCGTAAAACAAAGAACTTCACTCGCTGTCAGCTTGTTAAAGAAAAAGTAGCACCACCAAGAATTGCTTAAGAAGGTTTGGATATTCTGGAGGTACGCATATAGAACTATTCTGAGAAGGCGTGAGAAATTGAACGTGGGCACTTCAAACGAGCAGATGAAAGCCTCAAAAGTCAAAAGAAAAGATAAAACACATTTTTCTGTGACAAAACTCAATGAAACCGAAGTATCCATGCAGACAGCTTGATTTCTCTCAGTAAGTAAGCTCACAGCTACTTCAGAAGATTGATAACACCTGTTGTAAGATTCATTTTGTTAAAGCAACACCTGATTGTCAAAGATAGATGAAGTGGCCGCTAGAATCACCTCCTCCACATCATAATGAACCTAAAACTCCTGATGAAAGGATCAAACACATCTTGCCAGAGAGCAATCTGAAGTTAAACAGTATCTTGCCATGAAGAGTTCTGCGATCCCAAGATAGGAGTTATCTCCATCAGAACAGGAAGGATAGGTCCACATACACTTGAAGTTACTGTTCAAACAGGAATTTCAGAACACTTGAATTCAACTCTTCCTTACTAAATCGTAATTTTTGCTTTCTTTCGTCATCATGTATATCTTCTCATCGTATTTGCAGTCAAGCTTTTAACCTGCTCATGTATCATATAGCATAAAGCAGTATGGGATCTCATTTCTGAAATGATTGAGGGAAGAACTATAAATTTCCAAGCAAAAAAATCATCTCAATTATTAATAAAACCAGATAAATCTCCACTAGAAACTCATTTCGAACGTTGACGATGGTGTTAAATTAACAATGACTTACATAAAAAGTTAATCATTATCATAAGATGCTCGTTAATATTTTTTGATATTATAACTTTTAAAAGATGTCAAACCATGAAAGTGAGTAATTGAATAGGTTTCTAAATTATTTTGCTTTGAAGACATTTACCAATCAAGTACTTCAATTCCCATCTCTTGAAGCCCGTACCAATTCATTCAGGATATTATATAAATTTCGTCTAGGAGTTTGATAGTGAGCAAACCGGCTGGAATTTCTCATAAAATCTTTCATGGTGTCCTTTGCCACATATGATGTTTGAGGCACCATTGATACTTGACCACGAGATGGCTTCAATATGGAATTCAACTCTCAAATGATAAGGTGGGGGTTCAATACCCAACCATGGAAGAAATTAAAAGTAGTGATATATTACGTTCATTTATTCTAGATATTTTATTTCTTAAACTGCTAATATGTGTTTTCTTCCTAATGAAGAAAAACTAAAATTCAAACATGAAAAGTATTTATTTCATTGGATTTGCTCAGATCATATCCGATTCATTTAATTTGTTTAACCCATTGACCTTATATTTAGGTCCAGGTCTCCATTGCAATGCATAACAGGTTAGTCCTAACATGCTTTCGTTTCGCTTTCCAAAGCCCAAAGTTGGCTTCATTCGTGGACGAGTTCCATTTTTAGGGTCTCAGGGGCAAGTCACTTCACCATATAGCAGATAAAATTGAAAAAAATGAATGGATCATATGGAGCCGGTCAGTATGAACTCAAATATGCATTACAACAGCAATACACCGACCAATATGACGAGACTTGTCAGGTTCCGGTTTCAGGGCAGTTCGGATTCTAGTTTCGGAATCATCACAGAACTGTTTCAAATTCTTTTTAAAAGAGGACAAGTGTATCGAAAGGGGGGTCGAACTCGCTCCCTACTGTTGAGTTACTCACAATTTGTGTTAATAAGTTTGTGTATATATATAACATATTTAATGGCAGTTTGGAACTACCGGTTCTGGTTTTGAGTAGATTTCTGGATATCGTGCCCGGTTTCAGTTCCGGTTACCATCGGTTTCGCCAGTGGTGCAGTTCTGGGTTGGACCACCGGATCGGTTCTGCACTGGCCATGTCTAAATATGACGTTAGTCCTTTTCTTTCCTATTTTGTAATAAATCAAGATTTCTCTTTTGTCACACTGACAAAACCTTTAAGTATCTATCTGGATATTATGAGTTAGAAGAAATTTTTTGATAACTTTCAAGGGGTCATCCAAACATGGGCATTAGTTGCATTTCTAGATACTTGCCAACTAAGATGATCGAATTTCAATACATGCTTTTTTCCTTCACGATGGAAATGAGCATCGTACCAAGTTTTAGATGAATTAAAACGTTGCATAGGGAACAAAAGAAAGAAAATGCAAGGGAAATGGAATTGGCTTGATCCAAGTCTTGCTGAGTTTAACCTAATTCGGTCTAACTTTGGCACAAGTTGGCCAAAAGAAATGAAATTGATGAAACAATGTTCAATCAACAAGTAAAACATTTTGTGTATCCAATTCCATATGATTGTCTTAAATTTGTCTTATTCTTTGTTTTATGCACAAGTTGGCCAAAAGAAACTGAATTGGTGAGACAATGTCCAATCAACAAGTATAATATTTTTTTGTTTATCCAATCCCATATGATTGTCTTACTTAAATTTAGATTTCTTGTTGATTGCAAAGCTGAAACATAACATCTTGTCATTTAACATATAAAGATGGAAAAATAAGATCTTCTCACTTACAACAACAACAACAACTAAGCCTTTTCCCATACTAGACGAGGTCGGCTACATGGATTCTTTGTTTCCACAGATCCCTATCGTGTGTCATGTTAGCAGTTAACTCACAATAAGCTAGATCATTCTTTATTGTTTCTTTACAACACTTTTGTGGTCGTCCTCTACCTCTTTTAATGCTTTCCAAATTTAGTTTTTCATACCTTCTTATAGGTTCTTCTTTTGATCTTCTTTCTATATGTCCAAACCATCTTAAACGATATTCTCTCATTTTATCCTCTATTTGTGTCACTCCTAATTTGTTCCTAATAACCTCATTATGTATACAGTCTTTTCTTATATGACTACTCATCAATCTCAACATCTTCATTTCTCTCACAGACATCTTTTGTACATGTTGATGATTAACTGCCCAACACTTAGAACCATAAAATATGGCAGGCCTAATTGTTGCTCTATAATATTTACCTTTTAATTTTAATAGTATCTACTTATCACAAAGAATACCTGATGTTCCTCTCCATTTTAATCAACCAACATTAATTCTATGCGCAACATCTCCATCAATTCTTCCATCACTCTGAAAAATTAACCCTAGGTATTTAAAACTTTCCTTTTGGGAGATGCAATGTATGCAAATTTTAATTTATATGCCCTCTAAAGTAACCAAATGATCAAACTTACATTCCATATATTTTGTCTTTGTTCTACTATGTTGGAGGCCTTTGCTTTATAATGTTTCTCTCCATAGTTCCAATTTTTTATTAACTTTTTTCTTAGACTCCTCCACTAACACACTGCAAATAACATACACCAAGGTACTTCATCTTGAATATGTTTTGTTAACTCATCAATCACCATTATAAATAAGTATGGACTTAAAGTTTATCTTTGATGTAACCCAATATTAACTTCAAAGAAGTCTGTCATTCCTTCATGAGTCCTTACACGTGTTTTTGCACCATCGTACATGTCTCTTATAAGGTTAATGTATGTCAATGGGATACCTCTTTTTTCTAAAGTTCTCCAAAGAACCTCTCTCGGTACCCTATCATAAGCTTTTTATAGATCAATAAATATCATGTGAAGGTCTTTCTTTTTTGCTCTAAAATATTCCATAAGACATCTCAAAAGGTGAATCACTTCAATAGTAGATCAGCCGGCATGAATCCAAATAAGATCTTCTCACTTGCTAATGAAAAATAGAAAAACAAAATCTTGTGCTTTAATAAATAGAAAAGGAAATTTACGATCTTATTATATGACATAAAGTGTCTTTTATTTTTAAAATATAGTAAAAAAGAGAGCTTTACTTGCCTACCTTTGTGTTTCATGGAAACATGCATTTTAGCACATCTTCCAACTCAAAGAAGCTCACGTTGAGGTTCCTCTTGTTGATTCAACATAAGCGTGTTGCCATCTCAACAATGGAGATTCTTTTGGGAATTTTAACCTTCAATCAAGTGATGTCATTTGGAGAAGGTTGCATGGTTTACCGAGATGATCCCGAAATTTACCCTAGAAAGCCCCCAATCAAGATAATTGAGGTGAGTTTTTCTTTTGTTTTGTTATAATCAATAGTAAAGGAAAACTTTTTTTGATGTTGGTCACAATTTTACAAAATTTAACTTACCATCTTGCATTATTATCAGGTTTCAATGTCTTTGTATAGTCAATGTACATGAAATAGGCAAAAACACAAAAATCATAATTCGGTCTTGATACATCCATACATTTAGAAATTGAACCTGTTTGCTCCACATTTTATATGTTTTCTTGATGGTTTTATGTTTTAGATTTAAAAATAAAAGCATATGAGTTTGCCATAAAAACTATTCATAGAAATTGAACTTGTTTGTTCCACATTTTGTATGTTTTCTTGATGGTTTTATGTTTTAGATTTAAAAATAAAAGCATATGAGTTTGCCATAAAAACTATTCCTACCATGAAAGTGACGCAGACAGTTTTTCTCTTTTATGTTACTATATACTCTTAATATACTTTAACTTTTATTTCGATAGACTCATAAAACTTATTCCACGTGTTAGTGTAAGCACGTGGAATAATATTTTCGGCGGCTGAACAATCACGAAAAGAATTTTCCCAATGGCTTCAAAAATGTATTTCTTTACTTATTTCGAAGGAAAAAATTCCGGTGCCTTCATGACGGTTCAACGAAATATTTCCAATGGTTTCGATAGCTGTCGAAAATGCATTTCTTCCGGTGATTTGGACTTAGGTCGATTATTTGTAGCGCTTCTCCACGTATGTTTGAGGGCTTTTGAGATTTTCTCCGATCTCGTATTCCGGAGGGACTTCTGAGTTTTTGACCTATTCTCTATGGTTGGAACTGCCGGAAACGCATTTCCGGCCGTTAAAACCGCTGGAAATAGTGTTTTTGAGGACCATCGGTAAAATTTGGATTTATACTAGTGATCCTTCTTTTAACATTTCTGTTTTTGTGTACTTCAGTTTGTTAAAAATTTTAAAAACTCTGACCGCCAACAATTAATCATTAGGTAGTTTTGCGTATGTGCACTTTATTGCCAAGATAGAATGGTTTATTGTCCTTCCATAAATTTGTATAAAATTTTCTCATTGCAGACTCAAGATGGTACAATAAGGTACAACTCAATTTCTACAATTTTTGCAACTCCTCCAACGTATCACTTATGCAAAAAACTGCCTACTCTTCATCATATAATTTCCTGATCAACGTTTCACTAAAAATATGATGCATGCGTTCAATATTGCATTTGTTGATTTAACTAGACTCTCTCTCTCTCCCTCACACACACACTCTCTGGCGGATCTAGGGCCTACACAACCCGGACCTAGGAAAGAGAAGTTTTAGGAACCGAATCTTTAGAGAAGAAAAACACAAAAATCGATTGTTATACATGAATCAAGGTAGAGACAAGGGATAGTTTATGTCGAATTTAGGGGCCGGGTAAGAGGTCCGTAATATGGGCTTGTTCTAGTTCCAACTTGAGTCCCTTCTAGCGATGGCAATTCCTACCACCCTGCCCTGCCCCATGTGAGCGGATTGTCAAGAAAAAAACCTATTCCATTGCGGGGCAGAGTCGGGTGGAGATTATATAAATATTTTACATGCTTATATGTATACTTTTATATAAATATAACTATATATACATAATAACTTTTAGTTATAAATATAATATAACTATATATACATATAAAAAATGATCATGGGTTTGAAGGTGGAGGTGTTTGTTCTGCAAGAGGTTGAGACTCTTAGCATTTCCAATGGAGAAAGGCTTTTGGCAATGGTGGAGGTGAGAGGGCACCAGAGTTAGCGGATGACACCAAAGGGCGTCAAATTTGAGGTTTGTTGTTTTCCTGAAAACAGACGGCTTTCCATTGTCAAACTCAAGGAAATTTTTTAAGTGAGGCTTATTTGTATTTCACGTTCACAAACTTTTTAGATTTTCAGTGAAGGGCATGTCTGACCTCACCCTAAAGTAGGTTCGCCACTCACTCCCTTAAGGTGGCATTCGGCAAAACATACATGAAAATGTTGTTTTTCATGAACTGGGAAGATCTTAAATGGAAAAGAAAATCAAGTGAAAGCCCCTCTTGAAATTTTGAAAATTTCTCTGACCATTTTAGTACTTTTCTATGATAAAATGGCAATTTCGTTGAATTTGATCATGAAAGAATGGCACATCACATTAATCTTCTTATATGTGCAGATGGAATACTACCTCTCCGAGAGTGGAGAGAAGAGCAAGGATGGTCCTTCCAATCAATATAAAGCTCTCATTGCGTGGAAAAAAGATGGGGGATGTCCACATGGGACCATCCCAATCCGAAGGTGTTACGCAAACTTACCTGGGCCTCTAAAGGAGCGAAGAGCCATTCACTAGTTATGGAACGTCTACGAGCAATATATATATTACAAGAGGAGAAGGAAGCCTAACGCACATACTTAGACATGATCGGTTCGGAAACTGCCTGCTGATTCAAATCAGTTCTAGAACCGTTCGATTTAGTTACGGTTTGACGTTTTCAAAATCTGAACCAGCACCGGTTTAGAAAGCGACAAGTCGAAACTGTTTGGAACCGCTCCTGGTTCCTGCCTCTACCATGAACCTTTCCCCCATCGCCAAGTGTGCATGAGGCCAATGTTGTGACATCCTTGTAACAAGAGTGTTTGCTTCTATGATCATGAGTATGTCATCCTCTACCATCATAAAGTTGTCACGTGACTAACAATATATTTAAAGTTTTTTTTTTTTTTTTTTAATATTTTATGTGTAAATTAAATATATTTTTAAAATTTATTGATATTGAATAGTTCTTATCTCAAAGCAAAACTGCTCCATAACCGTAACCAACTTCCTCCACCTCTTTCTGTCTTTGTGTCTCCCTTTCAGGTGATAAGAGAGAGTAAGCAGGAGTCATAACGAGGGTTTGCACATTCACTTTTTATACTTGGGGGTGATAATTTGGCTTCACGTTGGTTGGTTCTTTTTTTTCTTTTTCATTCCCTTCCTCCGCTGTATCCCTCCCTCTCCCTCCATGGCAACAAAGCAATAGGTGAAGCACCTTTATGCTGCCAGAAGGTATTCTATTATGCTTGTTGAGTTTCTTCAAAAGTTGTTTGTGTGCTGAATATAAGTGGATGTAGGACTCATTCTATGGCAGTGCCTTGCAAGTATGATAATTATGATTGCACCGTGATGTGGGTGTTATTTTGATGTTCTATACATTTTTTATAGCTTATATTAGGAGTTGTTCATCCCTTTCAACCCGTCCTGCAACTGGAGAGGTGAGACATACACAATTGCACACATAATGATGGTGGCAAGAGCTATCATGAGGTCACACTGGGGAATGAAGCTTGGCTGCTACTCATGAACACAGATCAAACTGCTCTAGTGAGATGCTATCCACAACTTGGCTGTTCGAAAGATCAAAGTCCAAAAGATAAAAGAGTAGTCGTTCAGGTTGGACCCATGGTGCCTGACCAACATCTTATGTGAAGACCACAAGCTATTGCAAATCTAGAAATGAGGTGCGCTACTACATTCTTGAGCTTCTGATCGATTCCATGATCTTCTTCAACACAGATCATGTTCATTTTGTAGCTTAAGACACCATACGATGAGTGGCCTTGATTGGCCATCATCGGGGCCATGTGTTACCGCCCTTCTACCATCTCAATGAAAACGGTTGCTAAAGGCGTCCAGTGATAGCGTCAATTACATCGTATTCTTCTTAACACACAAGGGAATAATCAAGTATTCATCTTAATACCTTCCGACCAGTGTAGCACGCACTTTTATGGAATAGGAATATCTCGCAAATCAACCTATTCGTCTCTCATCAATGAGCTCTCTCTCGTGCAATACACATGCACGCAAGAAGATGGAAGATGAAGAATATCTTGCTCTCTAAGATGTAAGCTTTTATTAGTAACTGAACTCTGAGCTAAAAGAGAACTTAAATAATAAAAGCCTACTAAATATGGAAACAAATTTAAGTGAGTCTCCAGCTCCAAACCAAATGGTAAAACCAGTTGACACCAAATGAAAATTATTAGACCCAAATGAACAAGACTCGGATCCTAATGATCTGTCTCTTACATGTACTCAAAACATATCTCTTATTACGTTCTAAAATAAACAACAAAAGGCCCTAAACAACTACCCAAACATGCACTAAGAGCTTAACCCCGACGCATGAAACTCTCACACCAAATATGATGCATGCATATGGACCTCTGGAAGATGACCCTAGAACAGTGTCTTTCGAGCCTCCTACACCATGTGCCCCCATATACACCAAGCTCCTTTGAAGCCTACTTTGCACTTTTTTTCTTCAATGGTGAATAAAAAAACATGTAGTTGAGTGTGAAAAGAGTCATTAGTAAGAGTCCAAGGTGCAAAGATGTTAAATTGGTACTTACAACTAGAGATAAAAGACATACCAACCAAATAGATAGAGAGGAAAGACACGGAGTGACCATAATTATGTCTTACAAGGAAAATGAAAGCATGATAGATGGAGATGGAGATGGAGATGGAGATGGAGAGTGACCGAAAGAGAGATCGGAGTTTGAGCACGGGTGCCAATAAGAGTGGGAAGTAAGCTTACACTAACAAAGAAAAACGACAAAAGAGAGAACTAAATTCGAAGTTGGATGATGGGAATGAATTTTGGAGATTACAAGAGAGAGCAAGAGATACGAATACCGCTGATTGATTCATGGGATTTTTAGGTGAGTGTCGATGAGAATGGGAAAAGAAGGTTATAGCAAAGGAGAAAAACCAAACAAGAGATAAATTTAAACCTGAACCATGTGTTTAATATTGAATTTTAACTTCTCAAACCATACATGACGACAAATGAAATACTTGGATACAGCATGCATAATGTATAATTTGGCATCATGGTATTAACCTAAAACCTAAATGGCTAATTTGAAAATTTTCCCAATGGAAACAAACCCCAAAGTCACCCCCTCCACAGTAGTGAATGACAAATGGAAAAACCCCGACCCTCTTCCGGGAGAGCATTAGAGCAGCAAAATGGGAAGCATCCGCTGAAATCCCACCAGTTTCTTCACAATTTCATTCCTTAGGATTCGTCGGTACTGCGTTTCCGAATTCCATTTATTAGGGAAAAAATCATCGGAAGCCATGCGGTAAGCCCGATCCTGCGGTTTTAAAGGAGTTCTACCTTATCGTACTTGAGTCTCGATTGTTTAATTCAGCCTGTAATATATATTTTTTGTTTTTCCCTTGTGGCTGTGGTTCCGTATTTTTATGCTGGATTTGCTTTTGCTTGCAGGTACTTGGATTGCTTTCTGAAGTAATTCCTATTTGCTCTTGAACAGTCCTGGTAAAAGTTGTGCCATTTCTTTTTCCTTTTTGAGGGAATTCGCTAAGTCCTGGTAAATTTCGGGTTACGTGCATGATTTTGAACAGGGAATTAGCTGATTTGGTTGATTATAAAACAAAATATATGGTTTGCATCAACATACATTTCGGCGAAGAGAACCGTACTTTTTTTTAAAAGGCTTAGGTTCAGGCACCATTTTCCCGCTTGCTGTATATGCTATGATGGGCATTCTCTCTACTTTCTTTTGTTTCTAGTCAAACAGAATTGCATATATGTTATATGGATTTACTTAGTTTATATTGTTTGCTTTATAGTACTTAGTGTGAGATGAGATTGAGCAAGTTGGTCACTACTCTACTCATGCTTTGCAAAAGGTAGACGAAAAAGACGAAACCAGGCATTCTACAATAAAGACAAGCCGTCTTCAAATCTGAGTGGTTGCCTGAATTTTCAAAGAGTTCCCTGCAAAGGGGAGTAATAGTTTACGAGTACCGGCCTCAGATAAAGGAAATGGCGATTTTAGTGTGGTTGAATAAGATATGTTGAGGGTTTAGAAGTTGGAAGCATGCAACAATGCAATGGCAGGTGATGTTTTTGTTACAAAATGGTGGCGGACAGTCGTTACCAATGCAATGGCTGGACTGGTCATTCAGCCGTTACCTGAAGATGAGGCCAAATCATGTAACGGACAGTCGTTACCGGATTTTTCGGTAACGAATAGTCATTACCGGATTTGGCCTCCCGTTAAAGCTCCCAAACGAGGGAAGCCACAGGTGGATAAGCTCAGACAATGAGGGAGCGTCTACATATAAAAAGGCAGGCACATA
Organism: Brasenia schreberi; assembly: GCA_036023115.1. Classification (NCBI taxonomy): domain Eukaryota; kingdom Viridiplantae; phylum Streptophyta; class Magnoliopsida; order Nymphaeales; family Cabombaceae; genus Brasenia; species Brasenia schreberi. Next base: position 7,038,342 of record JAYKKT010000080.1, on the reverse strand, counting down.
TAGAGACAAGATAGCGGTGACATACAAAAGAGAAAGTACCGAAAAATTTACAGAGAAAGACTTTGTCTGAGCACAACCTCATGTCCATCCCCTTCATTGCTGCGCGTTTTTCATCTCTGAGGAAAGAAACAGAGAGTTACAGGAATCTAGTGAGCAACATCCTTCATTGCAAGGTATTCCTCATCATCGTCATTAGTATCAGGGCCTGGTTCCCTGCAAAATAGAAAGTTAGAAAAAAAAAGAGGGAGGAAAGAAAGGGAGGGAACGAAAGAACGAAAAAAAAAAATTCTCCGGTGGAAGGCAACAGTGGGCAGAGAAGGCGGAAGGCGAAACAGCCGAAGCGGCTAGAGGTGAAAACCGGCCAAAACCGCCAAAACAGCTGGCCAAAAACAATCGAAGCGACCACAGGTGAAATTGGCCAAAACAGCCGAAACAACCATCTGTTGAAGCAGCCAGAGGCTGAAACAGTCAAAGGCCAAAACAACCAGAAAAGCTAGAGGCCGAAACAATCGACAACCGACTTCGGAACGAGTCTTCGACAGCCGCCTCTCTCCTTCTCACTCTCTCTCTTTCTCTCGAAACACTCCAGAGATAGTTTAAATGTTTTAAACGATTTCTGTAAATAAATAAATAAAAAAAATGTGGCGAAAAAACCAGTCGTTTTCCAAAAACCACTGGCGGTTTTCTGAAATCGCCAGTGGTTTTTGAAAACTGCCTCGGGGTTTGTGTCAAAAGATAGAAATGCCCCTGACCCATTTCGAATATTACGCAGTTTGCCACTATGAAAAGACACTTTTACCCCTTGGCAGTTTTTGAAAATTACGGGAAAACCAAGGGCTGTTATTTTACGATATTATCCAACCCGATTTGGATAATTTTGGATCTGCCACTCAGTCAAAAGACGAGTTTACCCCTGTTCTTTTGGAAAAATTACAAATTCGCAGGTAAAATTATGATTTTAACCCCTATCAGTTATGAATTTTACAAGAATACCAAATAATAATTTTACGAGTTTGTCCTTATGATTTTTTCAAAATTAAAAAAGAGAACAAATAGATAAAATTATAAATTTATCCCTTGGTATCCTTTTCAGGGGTTTTAGAGGCAGAAAAACCCTTAGAAATTTTTCTGCTTTATATTCTACATTACATTAACACATTTCTTGCTTTGTATGTTTTTTGTTTCCTTTTAGACCGCTTGATTTATATTTTTACCAAACACCTAAAAATGAGTTCTAGGATATGTGTGTCTGAATTAGCAAAAACAGAAAAGCTAAACGATCTGAACTTCCAGACTTGGAAGAGAAGAATCCTACTAGCTCTAACACTAGAAGGTGTAGAGTATGTTTTAAATGAAACAGTGCGTCCTCCATCACCAGATGCAAGACAGCAACAGTTAGAAATGTATAAAATATTTTTAAAGGACGATACCACAGTAAGGACGATCATGTTAACATACATGGAGGATGACTTGATTAGTGTCTTTGAAGAATATAAGATCGCCAAAGAGTTGTTTGATTCACTAACAGCTAAGTATGATACAACTGCAAAATTACATGTGCAGTTGCTACTACAGAAATATAATTCCTTCAGAATGAAAGAAGGAAAAAATGTAGAAGAGCATGTAAATCACATGCTAGTGATGGCTAGAGACCTAGTCGTAGCAAAATCAGTCATTCTCGAACCGATATAGATATCAACCATACTGAACAGTCTACCTCAATCATAGAACATGGTCATCACTGCTTTAAGACTAGGGCCTAAAATCAACCTTTCTGAGTTGCCCCTAAAACTAGCAATTGAGCAAGAAGATATGCTCAAAAACAAAAAGGAGAAGTTGCTAGTGGTCCAAGATGAGTTAGCGTTTAGCTCCAAATCCAACCAGAAAAAGAAATCAAATAAAATGTTTGACAAGAATAACAAGAAAGGCGATCAAAATTTTAAGAAATCATAGGAAACCGCTTCCCGAATCAAGTGTTTTAATTATGAAAAGACGGGACACTACAAGAGGGACTGCCGCAACAAGAAAGGTAGAGGAAACAACCCACAACGCGAACAGTCGGAGAAGCAGGATATAATCTGCGTAATTTCAGAGTGTCTATACCTAGATCGTCTAGTTAAAGGTTGGTGGATAGACTCGGGAGCTACAAGACATATCTCAAATACCAAGGAAGGGGCAATTGACCTAAAGGAATACCAACCCGAAGAACATCGTGTATATATGAGAAACAATACTTTCTCAAATGTTCTAGGTATTGGATCATTTAGGATATTTGTACAAGGCAAACCAATTGTATTGACCGATGTGTTAATTGTGCCATCAATAAGGCGCAATATGGTCTCGGTCCCTGCCTTAGTTAAGAAAGGTTTTGAAGTTAGGTTTATACCTAACAAGGTGATTGTGGGCAAACATGGGAGAATCTTGTTCTCAGGAGAATTTGATGTAGAACATGGACTATTCAAGTTATCTGATAATGAAAATCAACAATCTTCTGTTTATATTGAGAGTGTCTTTTCTGTTGATATGAATATGTGGCATATAAGTCTAGAAAAGTTGAGGAAATTATCCAACTTTGACTTATTGCTTGCATTTAAGGAAAAGACTTTCAACAAGTGTAAAACTTGCATACAAGGAAAAATGACAAGAAAAGTTTTTCCCAAGAAAATAACAAGGGCAACAACCCTGTTAGAAATTATTCACACATATTTATGTAGACCTTTTAGAGTAAAGACACATCGAGCAAAGGGTTACTTATAACCTTTATCGATGATTACTCTAGATATATGTATATATATATCTTTTGGTACATAAATCAGAGGCACTTGATGCTTTCAAAGAATATAAGCAAGAAGTAGAAAATCAATTAGGGCATTCAATCAAAGTCTTGAGATCAGACAGAGGAGATGAGTATACCTCGGTAGAATTCTTAGAATTTTGCAAAGACTTTGGTATTGCTAAACAAAACTCAATGCTCAAGACACCTCAACAAAATGGTGTAGCTGAAAGATATAATAGAACATTGCTGAACATGACAAGGTCTATGTTGATTGAAGCCTCTCTACCAAGGGTATTTTGGGGAGAAGTAGTAAGTACAACCATTTACGTACTCAACAGAGTACCATGTAAAGCTGTATTCACTACACCATATGAGATGTGGTTTGGAAGAAAACCTAACCTAGGTCATCTCAGGAGGTGGGGATCAATTTCACATGTTAAGATCCTTGATCAGTCTAGAGATAAACTAGATAGTAGGTCCTTGAGGTGTATATTTATTGGATATCCAAAAGGTTCAAAAGGATATCGGTTTTATCATAAGGACCATAGACTCATTGAAAGCAGAGATGTTGAATTCTTAGAAGATTCTAAGAATGATATCTTGGAAAACAATGAGGAATGTGTTGATGATTTGGTAGATTTAGACCAATCATCTTTTGAGCCCATAGAAGATCTTCTTGGAACTACTGATACCTTAAGTGGACATAAGAGGCCAAGAGCCACTCCGTCCTACTTAAAGTATTATCACACTTATCTTGTACAGGAAGTGTGTAATTCGGTAGATTTAGATGAGTTGACTGATAACTTAAATTATCAGCAAGCAATGAACTCATTGGAAGCAACAGACTGGGAGAAAGCTATGAATGAGGAAATTGAATCCATTAAGAAAAACCAAGTCTAGGAATTGGCTGATTTACCAAAAGGAAGGAAAACTATCGGTTGTAAATGGGTTCTCAAAAAGAAATATAAGATTGATGGTACAATCAATAAGTTTAAAGCGAGGTTGGTTGCAAATAGTTTTTCGCAAAAAGAGGGAATAAACTATATTGAGACATATTCCCTAGTTGCAAAATTTGCATCCATACGAATAATCCTTACAATATCTGCATACTATGATTTAGATCTACATCAGTTAGATATAAAGACAACCTTTCTAAATGGTGATTTAGAAGAAATCATATACATGCAGCAACCCGAAGGATTTGTGGTTGAAGGCCAAGAAGATAAAGTATATAGGTTGAGAAAATCCCTATATGGCCTGAAACAGTCACCTCGCCAATGGTATTTGACCTTTCAAAATGTCATTACAGAACTTAGGTTTGTGGCTAACAAACTTGATCACTATGTTTATGTCTGGAACAGTGGGAGCCATTTTGTCATCTTATCATTATATGTCGATGACATATTGTTGATTGGAAACGACAATGAGATGATTGTCAAAACCAACTTATGGTTGAACTCCAAGTTCGAAATGAAGGATATGGGGGAAGCATCCTATATCCTGGGTATAAAGATCTCTAGAGATAGAGAATCTAGACTCTTATGCCTGACTTAGGAGAGAGATATAGACTATATCTTCAAGAAGTTCAAAATGGGTGAATGCAAGTCTGCAGATACACCTGTAGCAAAAGGGGTGAAATTGAGTAAGGCTAATTGTCCCGGTGAAGGAGACGATAAGCCTAATGTTCCTTATGCACAAGCTGTTGGCAGCTTGATGTATGCTTTGCTGTGTACAAGGCTTAATATCATCTTTGCTGGTAGATATCAAAGTAATTCTATTTGGCAGTATTGGGTAGCTGTGAAAATGATTCTAAGATATCTGAAAGGAATAAGGAACTTAAAACTATGTTTTCAAGCAAATGAACTGAAAGTGGTAGGATACTCAAATGCTGACTTTGTTGGGAGCAAAGATGGGTCAAATATTTTTATTTGGAGGTGGTGTCGTTTCTTGGGCAAGAAACAGGCCTGTGTAGCGTTGTATACACAGGAAGCTGAGTATGTTGCTTGTTGTATGGCTGTAACAAGTGTTGTCTGAATAAGCTGCTTCATACGAGATTTGAAGTTGGAGATAATAGACGAGCCAGTGGCTATCTATTGCGATAAAAATGCAGCAATTACTCTTATTAAGAGTGGAGTGGATTACTAAAAAAGCAAGCATATAATGGTAAAATACCACTATGTTCATGATATGGTTATGAGAAAGGAAATATCCATCTCATACATATGAACAGTAGACATGTTGGCAGACCCTTTAACAAAAGGCATAACGGAAGAACTCTTCTCAAAACATGTTCGAAACATGAGTTTGAGATATGTTTGATTTGTTGTATAGGCAAACAACCATACAACAGATATACAATTGTTGTATAGGTAAATAACCTTATAACGGATGATTTGTTGTATAGGGAAATAACCACACAACAGGTTCTGATTACAATAGTAATCAGGAATCGACATAACTGGGAAAAACCCCTGAAAGGTGGGAGGAAAACTAGTATGTCGATACACTTGGCTCAAATGGCCAAGTGAGAAATGTTACAAAATGGTGGTCATTCTCGGCTCGGGTAATGGCTGGACTGGCCATCCAGCCATTACCTAAGGATCAGGCCAAATCATGTAACGGATAGTCATTACCGGATTTAGCCACTCGTTAAAGCTCCCAGACAAGAGAAGCCACAGGTGAATAAGCTCAGACAATGAGAGAGCGCCTGCATATAAAAAGGCAGGCACATACAGAGACAAGATAGCATTGATATACAAAAGAAAAAAAATTTAAAGAGAAAGACTTTGTTTGAGCAAGCCCCTGTGAGGGAACCTCGTGTCCATCCCCTTCACTAGTGCATGTTTTTCATCTCTGAGAAAAGAAACAGAGAACTACAGGAATCCAGCGAACAGCGTCCTTCATTGCAAGGTATTCCTCATCGTCGTAGTTTTATGATAGAGTGAGGTAGAGAAGTTGCAAAACCCCCTACTTTAAAAGAATGGATCAGGTCTTAGCTCAGTGATGTGTTTGTGGGTTATTAATGATGGTTGATTAGAAGAACTTCTTTATATAAGTGTTATATGAACGTCTTCACCTTGTTGCAGTGTTCTTCTGATCGGTTGAATTCATTTCCAAAGTGAACTCAAGGTTGATGGATCTAGAGTCTACCAGGTAAACTGAGCTTGACATTAAGAAAAGTAGTCGTGAAAGACAGTATCTGCTGTATGGGATAAAGATGGTTGGTTGAGTTGGAAGATTGACGACGTGGAGGTGCAAGGCTGTGAAAATGGTAGTGTTGGGGGAAATGGGTTGTTGGTGGTGGAGAAAGTGGAGGGCAAGTCGACACCCGCCAGATGATTTTGCCAATATCCTCTCAAGCTCATCATACCATCAAAGGTCAGTTGACAGGCCACCACATGCTGACTGTCTCCCTCTCTAAACATGGAATCTTGATTCATCTGTCGTATGTTCAGGCTGATCTTGTGAATTCTGATGCTGTGTGGGTTTACACTATCCCTTTTGAGGGAGGCATTGTCTCGGTATGCCTCCTTTGCAGTTCTCTTTCCTATCTCGCTATTCGTGTGTGCAAGTTTTTGTATACATCCGGATGCAAGCATGGATTGCACACGTGGCACACGTGTACAAGTACCCAACTCTTATTGCACACGTGTACAAGTACCTAACTCTTATTGAATCTGATCCCATAAGATCCCAATGACTAAGTTGCAGAAATACAAAGAATAAACGTGTGAAATCTATGGCTTCAACAGAGACGTCTAACGATAACACTCTAAAAGTAATGATAGCACAGAGAGATGCTGGATGGTGTCCATGTGTGAAGACCATGATTTATTCTGGGTGCTAAGGGAGCAGGATAGAATGAGAATCCTTGAATTTATGCATACATACATAGCTTTGTGTAAGATGACATGTACTTTTATGTGTAAATAGAACTATAAACAATTGTATCAACAGATTGTGCTCACTGTTCAATAAATTTTAAAGCATGCGCACTTTTTTCTTTAAACCCTATTCAAAACATTCTCGAGGTTGTCTCTGTCCTGTTCAGAGTATTTTGCCCATAAGTGTGCGCCGGTTGTTGGAAATTAGACGCCCATTTATGGGAAAGATGATGCAAATGGGACCATGATGATATACTTCAAATCTAGAACTGCAATCTTCTATTATGGTGATGTGACAGTTATCCCATCAGAGACTAAATGTGATTCCTCTAGGACTCTTAGGATTTCTTGGGTCCAGAAACTGTCCAGGAATACATAGAGACGAAGATCATAAGACAATAGGGAAGTCTCTTTGGCCGTGGAAACACAGTTTGATCGCAATTGAACTGAATGGTTTTGGGACGAGAACAAAACACAACTTCTGCGTGCAAGTTAGGTCCTCTAACGTGTATTGTTGGGTTTATCAGGCTTGGGTTCAACCATAATATTCCTCCAACAACTCACAAGCTAGAGAACACTGCAAGCTAAAATGTTGGTGATGTTAGTTTCAAGACCAGTCTTACCCTTATAAGTAGAGGAAGGAATCTCAACAACATGATTTCTTGCATAGTATTTTAGCTCATTCATGTTCAAGAAGTGTGCAGGTTGGATTTAAACACATAAGATTAACAAGGTAACAGGAAAATGCTACCTCCAAGAATTGCTCACAACACTTCGTCCCAATGGCTTTGTACACCTGCAATTTTCAAAATTAACTTGAAGTGTAATAATGGAAATATCTCATGGGAAAAGTGGTTAACCCAAAAATGCTGCAGAGGCAATAGAGCTTGTGAGACTGCATATTTCTCCATCACTCTATGCAACCGACCTTTGGTCAAATCTGGATTTTTGTGCAAATCACGATTGTTGTATGATAAGCACTTGAAAGACAAGCACTGGACAATTGGTCAAATGCACGCATGCATGTTTTTGCTACGAAACAGCAGCAAATATCTTGAGCTTCTGCATTAACCTCAACACCGAGCCCTACTTGGGAGCAATTAAAGGAAACTGAAAATCTAGGTCCAGGGTTTGATAAATCATGGTTTAGCTAATCCTGGATTTCTCATGTTAGGAGTTCGGAACCAATGCAAATGATTGCATTCACGTCACGGATTAATACATGGATCGCATTTATCACAGTGGTTGATGAAAGAAAGAGCCAGGCTGCCAGAGATTGGCAAGAATGTCATCTTCAAAATGAAGATCAAAATGAACATTTGGGTTCTCAATCCTTGTGTAATTCCATGCATTATTCATTCGGGATCCCAAGCAGGTGGCAGAATCAACAATGGCAGCAGTGAAAGCTGACTCCATCCTAGATACAGCCCATAAAGAGAGCTTAATTGTAATACATACTCATGTAAATCAGCTGAACTAAAGAAAAAGAAAGGAAAAAGAACCCCTCATCTATGATGATCGATGTCTACTTGAACATATATGATATGTGGGAGGTCAACTACAATATCGTAGTTTCACGTATCACAGAGAAGGTGCTCGAAATAGATGTATCAGACCAACTTGCAAAACCTTCTCCCACCACAAACAAGACCAACATAAGCTTGCCTTCATTTGTATATTTATATTCTATTATTTGCATCATGATGGGCCTCACGGGTTGGTGTTTCACAATGAAATGCCAACTTTTAGCAGCATTCAAAATTCAAATACACCCACTTAAAGAAAGGAAACCAAAGAATGTAATAACTATGCAGTACCAAATTCAACTAGTTGATCTTATCAACCACTACTAGTCATGTGAAAACATGATGACATAATGTCCGCGTTTGGTATTGTTACTATATTTTATCCAACCTGATGGGGAGAGCCAAGAGAATCGTTCCTGTCCATGTTCTTCAAAAATATGTAATGAAGGATCTGATTATTATAATATACTTTAGTTTCTAACATATTCTCATGTTTGAAACCTTATATAGAACATTTATAATAAAGTATATCTCTACAAGTCAAAGGTCCCAAATTAATAGTAGAAAGAGCAAAAGGGGAACCCAACCTTGGTGGAATCCTGCGTCTTGATGATAGTAGTGCAACCATCTCTCAAACTCATATTGCAACTAGTACGTAATTAAGGGCATTTTGGTCTTCTAAGTTAGAAATTTGCATTAAGTTCTCTAATTGTAATCATGTAGAATAGAATCAAGAAAACAAAGAGAGAGCGTGTAGGCAACCATGGTGATGCTGGCCTTCTTCTTGATAACACAAATTCTTATTTTGTGTTGATTCAATTTTCTGTGTATGTGGGTTGAATCTTAACACGGGTATCAGAGCCTAATAAAAAAGATTAATGTATTTATGAGATATTTCAAGGTTTTAAAGACATTTAGGGCAGTAAGGATCTGTTGTAGCCCAAAAAATCATGATCAGGTTAGTTATACAGCAAAGGAGATTCATTTCAAAAAAGAATTTTTGGAAAAGAGTTAACAAATACATCAACCCTAGATAAAAGGACATATTTGATAATGTTTGATAAAGGAAAGATGATGGAAAGCACTGAAAAAAATATTTCGGAGATGGATTTCATATTATGAATATGAACTTAGATTACAAGAATTATCTCTTTAGAATGTTAAAAAATGTTCTATATGTTCTAACTATTTGAGTCAATCTCTTATCAGTTTTTGCTATGATACAAGACCTAAATTACCGTGTAATTTTTAATTCCACTGATTGCTTCTTTAAGAAACTAAGGACGGAGAAGATTTTTGGTCTGGGTAGTATAAGGAGAAACCTTTATTTCTATAAGTAAGCTAGCGAGAATGTAGTCCACTCTAGCTATAAAAAAGAGGAAAGAAGAATTGACTTTATAACATCAAAGACTAGGACGCCTGCTCTTTTTTAAAATTAGGATGTTATTGCCTAAATTTTTTAGTTATAATGACTTGAGTTTACAACTCCGCCCAAGTAAGGGATCACCCTTGCATTGCCGGTCCCAAGCCCGGATAAAGGAGGAGGGTTGTGTTAGGCTTCCAACAGCCAGCGTAAAACTTCATCGGATTTTATAACATAGATTACAAAAATTATGAGCATTGCTTTGAGGCGTTCCCACTTAGCGACGTGCTGCAGAGCCCAAATGCAGTAACAAGTAAGCAAGGGCCACTACATTTTCGCCTGAATGTAGTGAATCAATTGCAGAGAGGGTTCCCACATCATGGACGGGTGTAGGTAAAGAAGTGTAAAATTTTCAGAGAGGGTCTCCGCATTTTGATTATGAACGGATGCGGGGAGTAAGGAAGCTAGTCCTAGATAATAAGATTCGTATTGGTTCTTGGAATATCGGAACATTATCGGGTAAGCTAATGGAGGTGGTAGATACTATGATTCAAAGAAAGATTCATATTCTATGTTTACAAGAGACAAAATGGGTTGGAGAAAAAGTAAAGGAGATAGAGGATACAGGTTTTAAATTATGGTACTCAGGTAAAGAAAAGGCTCGAAACGGAGTTGGTATTATCATAAATAAAGATTTAAAGGAGAGTGTAGTAGCATACAACGATATGGTGACCGAATCATGACGTTGAAATTAGTGTTAGGAGCAGAGGTTTTGAATATAATTTGTGCTTACGCACCCCAAGTAGGACTAGAAGATAGTATAAAGACAGTTTTTTTAGGAAGAGTTAGATAAGGTGTTTCAAAAGATTCCACAAAGGGAGATGATTTGTTTAGGAGGAGACTTAAATGGACATGTCGGTAAAGAGACATTAGGATATCAAGAGATTCATGGAAACTTTGGTTTTGGGGATATAAATGAGGAAGGTAGGGAGATTTTAAATTTTGCTATGGCATTTGATCTCTTTATAGTCAATACAATCTTCAAGAAATGAGATGAACATTTAATTACTTATAAGAGTGGCTTATCACAAACACAAATTGATTACTTTATTTGTAGAAAAAAAGATAGAGCGTGTTGTAAAGATTGTAAGGTAATTCTAGGAGAAAGCTTAACCACCCAACATCGACTTTTAGTTATGGATTTACAAATAGAAAAATGGACAAAGAAGAAAAGAGTACATCGAGCTATTCGGACTAATTGGTGGAACCTCAAAAGCGAGAAACAAGATATATTTAAACAGAAAGTCCTTCAAGGAGATGTTTGAAATTATGCTGGCACACCCTGTGATATGTGGAACAATATGGCTATACATATTAAGAAAGTGGCGAAAGATGTGTTAGGGGTATCTAAGGGAGGTGTACCGGCACAAAAAGAAGCTTGGTGGTGGAGTGAGGTAGTACAAAATAAAATCAAGGCAAAGAGGGCATGTTACAAATTACATTATACCAAGAAAACTACTGAAACTTTCGAAGCTTATAAGAAAGCAAAGAAGGAAGCGAAAAAAGCCGTTAGTGAAGCAAAAGCTAAGATTTGGGAGGACTTATATAAAAAACTCAACTCAAAAGAGGGTGAAAGAGATATTTTTAGGATAGCTAGGGCTAGAGATAAGAAAACTAAAGATCTTAATTATGTTAGATGCATAAAAGACGAGGAGGAAAAAATTCTAGTGGCAAATGATGATATAAGAAATAGATGGAAAAACTATTTTTATAATCTTTTTAATGAAAATAAAGATGTTAGTATTAGTTTAGGAGATTTAGCCAATTCAGAAAAGTATATAAACCACAATTTCTACCGACGTATTCAAAAGAATGAAGTCAAAAAGGCTCTTAAACATATGAAGAGTGGTAAATCGATAGGACCAGATAATATTCCTATAGAAGTTTGGAAAATACTAGGAGAAATAGGAATCATTTGGCTCACAAGCACTATTTAATGAAATATGGAAAAACTAAAAGATGCCTGAGGAATAGAGAGCAAGTACACTTATACCCATATATAAGAACAAGGGAGACATTCAAAATTGTGTGAATTATCAAGGTATCAAGTTAATGAGTCATACTATGAAATTATGGGAAAGAATTATCGAACGTAGGTTAAGACAAGTATCAAGTACAACAGAGAACCAATTTGGATTTATGCTAGGCAGATCTACTATTGAAGCGATTCACCTTTTGAGACGTCTTATGGAACATTTTAGAGCAAAAAAGAAAGACCTTCACATGATATTTATTGATTTAGAAAAAGCTTATGATAGGGTACCGAGGGAGGTTCTTTGGAGAACTTTGGAAAAAAGAGGTATCCCATTGACATACATTAACCTTATAAGAGACATGTATGATGGTGCAAAAACATGTGTGAGGACTCATGAAGGAACGACAGACTTCTTTGAAGTTAATATTGGGTTACATCAAGGATCAACTTTAAGTCCATACTTATTTATAATGGTGATGGATAAGTTAACAAAACATATTCAAGATGATGTACCTTGGTGTATGTTATTTGCAGATGACATTGTATTAGTGGAGGAGTCTAAGGAAAAAGTTAATAGAAAATTGGAACTATGGAGAGAAACATTAGAAAGCAAAGGCCTCCGACTTAGCAGAATATATGGAATGTAAGTTTGATCATTTGGTTACTTCAAAGGACATGGAAATTAAAATTGGCACACATTGCATTCCCCAAAAGGAAAGTTTTAAATACCTAGGGTCAATTTTTCAGAGTGATGGAAGAATTCATGGAGATGTTACACATAGAATTAATACTGGTTGGTTAAAATGGAGAGGAGCATCAGGTATTCTTTGTGATAAGAAGATACCATTAAAGTTAAAAGGTAAATATTATAGAACAACAATTAGGCCTACCATGTTTTATGGTTCTGAGTGTTAGGCAGTTAATCATTAACATGTACAAAAGATGTCTGTGATAGAAATGAAGATGTTGAGATGGATGAGTGGTCATACAAGAAAAGACCATATACATAATGAGGTTATTAGAAACAAATTAGGAGTGACACCAATAGAGGATAAAATGAGAGAACATTGTTTAAGATGGATTGGACATATAGAAAGAAGATTAAAAGAAGAACCTGTAAGAAGGTTAGAAAAACTAAATTTGGAAAGTATTAAAAGAGGTAGAGGACGACCACAAAAGTATTGGAAAGAAACAATAAAGAATGATCTAGCTTATTGGGAGTTAACTGCTAACATGGCACACGATAGGGATCTGTGGAAACAAAGAATCCATGTAGCCAACCCCGTCTAGTATGGGAAAAGGCTTAGTTGTTGTTGTTGTTGTTGAATGACTTGAGTTTACATTGTGAAACTTGCTAAAAGGCTAAACATCATCGTACGTTATTTCCTTTGAATGAAACAAGAGCTTCTAGACTATTTGAGAAATTGTTCATTATGATGTTTGGGACCCATGTTCCATTATCTCATTGCATGGCTACAAGTACTTTATTTGATTCATTGATAACTGTACAAGGTTTATTATAATATAATATCATGAAAACTAAAGATGAGGTGAGAAATATTCTGCTCGTATATTTCCAATTCATCAATACACAATTTCAGCAAATTATTAAAATTTTTTGTAGTGATAATGGAGGTGAATTTATGTCTCAATCACTATATTTATATTTCCTAAGTCATGGGATCCTATACAAAACTTCTTATTCTAATTCTCCACAACAAAATGGTGTCTCTGAAAGGAAAAACAAGCACATTTTAGAAGTTTCTAGAAAACTATTGATTAGTCAATATTCTTAAATTTTATTGGGGTGAACTATCCTATCAGTTGTATTTTTCATAAACCATATGCCTATCAGAGTTCAAAATGAAAATACTCATTTTTACTCCTTATGTCCTTCCCATAAACAATTTCATGTACCTCTTGTAATGAAGTCGATGCTTCAATGTAACGACGAAAGATTGATGAACAAATATCACCACAATTCGTCAAATACAAAGCCTTGAAAAAGACTATAATCATGTAAGTGCAACTAAAAATAACATAAACCAATATTATTGAATTGCCACAAAAGGCATACTTAAACATGTACATTAGGAGAGTATTTATGTTAGAGAGTATAAGAAAGTATTGAGTGAATAAGAGAGAGGTGAGTGAGAAGAGGGGCCAACTCCCAACTCCCAGCAGCTAGTTGGACTAACCATTGGAGCTGGTGCTGCCCTTTGTGGCCTGGCGCCAGCGGCCTCATGGCCGGTTATGGACAAGACCTGTATGACCCATGTGCCTTCGGATCCTCTCATAATATATATATATATATATATATATATATATATATATATATTAAATTATATATATAATATAAATTATAACTCTGCCCATGTAAGGGATCACCCTTGCATTGCTGGTCCCAAGCTCGGATAAAGGAGGAGGGTTATGTTAGGCTTCCGACAGTCAGCGTAAAACTTTGTCGGATTTTTATAATATGGATTATAAAAATTATGAGCATTACTTTGGGGCGTCCCTGCCTAGCGACGTATTGTAGAGCCCGAATGCAGTAAGAAGTAAGCAAGGGCCACTACATTTTCGCTCGAATATAGTGAATCAATTGTAGAGAGGGTTCCCACATCATGGACGGGTGTGGGTAAAGAAGTTAGTCCCGCTACATTGCCACCTGAATGTAGTGGAAAATTTTCAGAGAGGGTCTCCGCATTTTGATTATGGACGGATGCGGGGGTAAGGAAGCTAGTCCTAGATAATAAGATTCGTATTGGTTCTTGGAATATCGGAACATTATCGGGTAAGCTAATGGAGGTGGTAGATACTATGGTTCGGAGAAAGATTCATATTCTATGTTTACAAGAGACAAAATGGGTTGGAGAAAAAGCAAAGGAGATAGAGGATACAGGTTTTAAATTATGGTACTCAGGTAAAGAAAAGGCTCGAAACGGAGTTGGTATTATCATAAATAAAGATTTAAAGGAGAGTGTAGTAGACATACAATGATATGGTGACCGAATCATGACGTTGAAATTAGTGTTAGGAGCAGAGGTTTTGAATATAGTTTGTGCTTACGCACCCCAAGTAGGACTAGAAGATAGTATAAAGACAGTTTTTTAGGAAGAGTTAGATAAGGTGTTTCAAAAGATTCCACAAAGGGAGATGATTTGTTTAGGAGGAGACTTAAATGGACATGTCAGTAAAGAGGCATTAGGATATCAAGGGATTCATGGAAACTTTGGTTTTGGGGATATAAATGAGGAAGGTAGGGAGATTTTAAATTTTGCTATGGCATTTGATCTCTTTATAGTCAATACAATCTTCAATAAACGAGATGAACATTTAATTACTTATAAGAGTGGCTTATCACAAACACAAATTGATTACTTTATTTGTAGAAAAAAAGATAGAGCGTGTTGTAAAGATTGTAAGGTAATTCCAGGAGAAAGCTTAACCACCCAACATCTACTTTTAGTTATGGATTTACAAATAAAAAAATGGACAAAGAAGAAAAGAGTGCATCGAGCTATTCGGACTAAATGGTGGAACCTTAAAAGCGAGAAAGAAGATATATTTAAACAGAAAGTCCTTCAAGGAGATGTTTGGAATCATGTTGGCACACCCTGTGATATGTGGAATAATATGGCTATTCATATTAGAAAAGTGGCGAAAAATGTGTTAGGGGTATCTAAGGGAGGTGTACCGGCACAAAAAGAAGCTTGGTGGTGGAGTGAAGTAGTGTAAAATAAAATCAATGCAAAGAGGGCATATTACAAATTACATTATACCAAGAAAACTACTGAAACTTTAGAAGCTTATAAGAAAGCAAAGAAGGAAGCGAAAAAAGCCGTTAGTGAAGCAAAAGCTAAGATTTGGGAGGACTTATATAAAAAACTCAACTCAAAAGAGGGTGAAAGAGATATTTTTAGGATAGCTAGGGCTAGAGATAAGAAAACTAAAGATCTTAATTATGTTAGATGCATAAAAGACGAGGAGGAAAAAATTCTAGTGGCAAATGATGATATAAGAAATAGAAGGAAAAACTATTTTTATAATCTTTTTAATGAAAATAAAGATGTTAGTATTAGTTTGGGAGATTTAGCCAAGTCAGAAAAGTATATAAACCACAATTTCAACCGACGTATTCAAAAGAATGAAGTCAAAGAGGCTCTTAAACATATGAAGGGTGGTAAATCGGTCGGACCAGATAATATTCCTATAGAAGTTTGGAAAATATGAAATATGAAAAAGCCAAATCTTAGGAGAAATAAGAATCACTTGGCTCACAAGTCTATTTAATGAAATATGAAAAAACCAAAAGATGCCCTAGGAATGGAGAGCAAGTACACTTATACCTATATATAAAAACAAGGGAGACATTCAAAATTGTGCGAATTATCGAGGTATCAAGTTAATGAGTCATACTATGAAATTATGGGAAAGAATTATCGAGCGTAGCTTAAGACAAGTATCAAGTATAACAGAGAACCAATTTGGATTCATGCCAAGCAGATCTACTATTGAAGTGATTCACCTTTTGAGACGTCTTATGGAACATTTTAGAGCAAAAAAGAAAGACCTTCACATGATATTTATTGATCTAGAAAAAGCTTATGATAGGGTATCGAGAGAGGTTCTTTGGAGAACTTTAGAAAAAAGAGGTATCCCATTGACATACATTAACCTTATAAGAGACATGTATGATGGTGCAAAAACATGTGTGAGGACTCATGAAGGAACGACAGACTTCTTTGAAGTTAATATTGGGTTACATCAAGGATCAACTTTAAGTCCATACTTATTTATAATGGTGATGGATGAGTTAACAAAACATATTCAAGATGAAGTACCTTAGTGTATGTTATTTGCAGATGACATTGTATTAGTGGAGGAGTCTAAGGAAAAAGTTAATAGAAAATTGGAACTATGGAGAGAAACATTAGAAAGCAAAGGCCTCCGACTTAGCAGAACAAAGACAGAATATATGGAATGTAAGTTTGATCATTTGGTTACTTCAAAGGACATGGAAATTAAAATTGGCACACATTGCATTCCCCAAAAGGAAAGTTTTAAATACCTAGGGTCAATTTTTCAGGTGATGGAAGAATTCATGGAGATGTTACACATAGAATTAATACTGGTTGGTTAAAATGGAGAGGAGCATCAGGTATTCTTTGTGATACGAAGATACCATTAAAGTTAAAAGGTAAATATTATAGAACAACAATTAGGCCTGCCATGTTTTATGGTTCTGAGTGTTAGGTAGTTAATCATCAACATGT
The DNA here is from genome assembly GCA_036023115.1 of Brasenia schreberi. NCBI lineage: Eukaryota > Viridiplantae > Streptophyta > Magnoliopsida > Nymphaeales > Cabombaceae > Brasenia > Brasenia schreberi. The sequence continues at coordinate 7,021,482 of JAYKKT010000080.1, read as the reverse complement.
ACAAAAGATGTCTGTGATAGAAATGAAGATGTTGAGATGGATGAGTGGTCATACAAGAAAAGACCGTATACATAATGAGGTTATTAGAAACAAATTAGGAGTGACACCAATAGAGGATAAAATGAGAGAACATCGTTTAAGATGGATTGGACATATAGAAAGAAGATTAAAAGAAGAACCTGTAAGAAGGTTAGAAAAACTAAATTTGGAAAGTATTAAAAGAGGTAGAGGACGACCACAAAAGTATTGAAAAGAAACAATAAAGAATGATCTAGCTTATTGGGATTTAACTGCTAACATGGCACACGATAGGGATCTGTGGAAACAAAGAATCCATGTAGCCAACCCCGTCTAGTATGGGAAAAGGCTTAGTTGTTGTTGTTGTTGTTTGTATATAATATAAATTATATAAAAATATAAATTTATATTTAGCATCCCTTCAAACTGATGGTACTATGACCAAAAGTTTGTTAATAAAAAACTGAAATCATGAGGTGAGTAATGACTTGGTGAAGGCTTGCAAGTTGATATTCTATTCTGATAAACTATAGTGCCAAATTGCTTTGAAGATATTCTTCACAAACATAATAACAGTCCATCTCAATATATTTGGTACGTTTATGAAATGTGTGGTTGTTGGCTATACATAACACTTTTATTGTCACATACATGATTGGAGTGGTTTTCAATGTCATTCTCAAGTCCTATAGTAGTTGTCTTAGTGGTTGTGTTGGCCATTGTACGATACTCAACTTCAATTGACGAAATGAACACCTTTTGTTGTTTCTTGCATTTTCAGGATATAAGGTTATTGTGAAGAAAATGCAACAACCTATAGTAGAGTACCTATCATTTATATCACTACCCCAATGAGTATTAATATATGCATTTAATTGAAATAAAGATGAAGATGATAGAAACACTCCCTTAATCGTAGTTGGTTGAATATATCAAACAATCCTCATGATTGTACTCATATATATGGACGTGGGTGCATGTTGAAACTGACTTATAGTGTGAAATCCACGAACAATATGAGAACGGGTGATGGTGAGATAAGTGAGTGCCCCAATCATCTGTCGATAAGGAGTAGGATCACTCAACGACTCTCCATCAACGAGTTGTATTTTTTAATTGATCACCTCAATTGTGTCAACAACTTTGCTATATGTAAGTCTTGGTCTAAGAATAATATCATTAGCAAATTTAGTTTATGAAAAAAAACCTTGAACATCACTAGTTACTTCAATACCAAAAAAATAGAAAAGTTGTCCGAGGTCTTTCATCTCAAACATTTTACTAAGTTCTTTATTGATTTGTCTCATCTCGGAATCATCACTACCTATAATAATCATATCATTTATGTAGAGTAATAGTATAATAATACTTGCAGAAGACTTTTTTATAAATAGGGATGTATCAGTATAACAAGTAGTAAAATCATGCAATATCATAAATTCAAACATTTTATCAAACCAAGTCTTAGGAGCTTATTTAAGACCATACAAAACTCTTTTTAGGAGTAAAACTTACTTACTAGGAATATCAAGACTGGGAGAAGGTTACATATATACCTCTTCCTTCAATCAATAATTCAAAAATGCATTATTAACATCTAATTAATAAATATTCTAATGCTTAATAGCACAAACAACTATGAGTGTTCTCATAGTTGTTATCATAGCAACAAGAGCAAAAGTCTCTTTATGATCAATTTCATATTCTTGTGAATAACCTTTGACAACTAATGAAGCTTATAACGATCTAGAGAACTATCATCATGAGTCTTAATCTTATAGACCCACCTACATCCTATAGCTTTCTTGTTTTGTGGTTTAGAAACAATATCTCAAGTTTGGGTGATGTATAGGGCATCTAATTCTTCATTCATAGCATAAATTCAAGCTTGTAATGCCTGAGCTTCTTTAAAAGATTTAGGTTCCTTTACGACTAAAATGGTGATAAAAAGAACTCTGTGTCTAGGTGAAAAACTATCATAAGAGACAAACTATGCTGAAGGTTTAGAGTCACGACTCAATCTTCTAGGCATAAATGGTGTGATGTTAGAAGTTATCCTAGAATAAGTTTGTTCAAAAGGAATGACAAAATATCTTAAAGCCACGTGTTCATCCGAATCATTTTCTATATTGATCACATCATCTCCTAAAATATCATTAAAAAAGGAAGAGGAATAGATTTGACATCATCTATACTTTTAAATACGTAGTCATTTTCAAAAAATTTGACATCTCTAGATATAGAAAGCTTGTTATTTTTAAAAATCATAATACTATATCCTTCCTTATTTATCCTATATCCTAAAAATACAGATTCGATAGTAGGAGAAGATAGCTTATAATCTTTGTAATATAAACAAAATATTAACATCCAAAAATTCTTAGTCTAAAATAATTAGGAAGAATTTTAAAGAGTTTTTCTAAAGAAGATATGTTTTGTAAAACTGAAGAGGGCATACAATTAATTAAATAAATAATAGTTATAATAGTTTCTGCCCAAAATTTCTTAGGAACACAACTAGATAGTAGTAAGGTTCTAGTTGTTTCTAGAATACGACGATGCTTTCGTTTTGAAATCCTATTTTGTTGGGAGTCTTAGTGCAAGAAATTTGATGAAGAATTCCAAACTTGTCAAGATAGTTTTTGAATTATGTAGACATAAACTCCCCTCCTAAGTCAGTTCTAAAGGTCTTGATTTCAGAGTTAAATTGATTTTTTATAAGATCATAAAAATAATAAAATTTTGAAAAATATCAGTTTTTGCTTTCAAAAAATATACCTATGTATACCTAGTAAAGTCGTCCATGAAGATGACATAGTAATAAATTTCTCCTTTCGATACAATGGGTGCGGGTTCCCATATATTTGAATGAACAATTTCAAAGGATTTCCTCGTAACATTGTTTTGTTTAAAAAAGAAAAGTATTGCATTTTGCTAAGAACACAATCTTAAAAGAAAAATTTTCAATAGTCTTTATTTGAAGAGGGCATTGATACAATTTTTGAACATTAAGATGTCCTAATCTCTTGTACCAAAGAAGAGCATCATTAAATAAAACATTTACATATCCTATGGTATGTAAAGAGTCTATGACATAAAGTCTGCCCTTCTCCGTGGCCACACCCAATCACCTTCTTGTAAAGATAATCCTATATAATGCACCTCGTAAAAGAAAAAGTTATAACACAATTATTATTTGAAATTTGAGATACCGAAAGCAAGTTTAAATTTAGTTTTACAACAACACTGATTTTGAAAATTTGAATTTTTTTATTTTACAAGTCATCAATTTTATCAACATTCAATTTTGTTCCATCCGTAGTATAAACACATGATAGGAGCTTTCTAACACATAAATTTAAAAAAATTTCATTACAAGTCATAAGAAAAGAAGCACCCGAATCAAGAAGTCAAGAAGTCATACCTTGAGTTTCTTATTTCGAAAAAGAGCAAACCACACTGACCATTGCTTTTTCCTTCATATGGGCTTCAAGTATCTTCATTTTTTCTTGAAGAGCGAGAATGAAAGATGAGGCTTGATATTCTACTAAGGTCACCTTTTTTTTTAATTTTAAATAATTTGGCCTTATATGACCGACCTCTACAAAAATGACACACAACCTCTCTTTTAGCCTTGCTTGACCATTCACTTTTGAAGTGAGGAGGCCTATATGCTTTCAAGTTTACTCTGGGTCTAAATACGACTAAGGTAGTGTCTTTTTGAAGTTTTGCTTCATTCATTATTGTTTTCACCATTTAAAGATCGGTGATAACCTCTTCTTTGGTAGGAAAAGGTTTTCGATGAATAAGGAATGATCTTACCCATTCAAATTCTTTTTTGAGGCTTCTTAGAAATTGATGTACAAAATTCTAATTATCATCACATTGTCTCTCACTAAGACATTATGTAAATTTTTTTTTATAGCCATACAATTGATTCCAAATATTGGAATATTCACAAAAAAAATCATTTACCCCTTTATCTCCTCATCTAAGTGAGACCAATTTATCTCTTAATGCCATTTTATTAGCAATATCACTTTGAACATGGGATTTTTTAAAGTATTCTCATGCTTCTATAGTGTTGGTGAAATCAACCAAAGTATTTCTAGTATACTCATTTATATTGTTCATAAGCACCCATATCATTGTTCTATGACCTTCTTTATATTCCTCTCCTTGTTAAAGTGTGACATTAATAGAGGGTTATACTTTCAAACTACTTAAATAACCCATAAATTTTTAAAATACATATAGTTTTTCATGGATTAAGCTCATGTTTTATAGTTCGAGGGTGTTAAATAAAAGTTAAATCTCTTTTATAATCTATATTTGAAGGAAAAAAAAGAATATAAAGGAGTTAACTTACAATAATACCAAAGATATGATTGACACACTTCTCGAGGCGATAAACAATATTCTCATGATCGCAAATGACTCTAATACTATTTAATGAAGTCGATTATTCAATATAGCAGTGGAAAATTGATGAACAAATATCACCACAATTCGTTAAACACAAAGCCTTTAAAAGGCTATAATCATATAAGTGTAACAAAGGCACTAAAAATAACGGAAATCAATATTATTAAATTGCCATAAAAGACATACTTAATCATGTATATTAGAAGAATATTTTTAGAAGAGAGAATGAGAGTATTGAGTGAATAAGAGAGAGAAAAGTGAGAAGAGGGGCCAGCAAGAAGCCAACTCCCAACAACCAACTAGCCATTGGACCCTCAACGACTATTAGCCGTTGGGGCTGACGCCAACGGCCTCATGGTCTACTATAGACAGGACCTGAATGACCCTGGTGCCTTCGGGTCCTGTCATCATATATATATATATATATATATATATATATATATATATATATATATATAAAATATTACAAAAATAAAAAAAGGATAAAATTATATTTAACAACTCTAAGAGTATTTGGATGCACTTATTTTGTACATATACCTAAGTAGTCAATAGCGGTTAGTAGTCAACTCTGATATAGTGGTAGTGGGAATATATCAGTACACTTCTATTTATGATTAAATATATATATAGGAGGGTTTGTTAGGCTTCCAACAACTATCATAAAACTTTGTCAGACTTTCATACCATGGATTACATAAATTATGAGTATTGCGTTAGGGTGTCTCCTCTTAGCGACGTGCTGCAGAGCCCGAACGAAATGAAAAGTAAGCAAGAGGCACTACATTTTTGCCTAGGTTCCTACATCATTGACGGGTGTGGGTAAGGAAGATAGTCCTGCTATATTGTCACCCGAATGTAGTGAATAAATTATGGAGAGAGTCTTCGTATTTTAAATATAGACGGATGAAAGGGGTAAGGAAGCAAGTCCTAGATAATAAGATTCGTATTAGTTCTTAGAATATCAGAACATTATCCGGTAAGCTAATAAAGGTGGTAGATACTATGATTCAGAAAAAGATTCATATTCTATGTTTACACGAGATAAAGCGGGTTGAAGAAAAAGCAAAGGAGATTGAGGGTATCAATTTTAAATTATGGTACTCAGGTAAGAAAAAAACTTGAAATGAAGTTGTTATTATCATAAATAAAGATTTAAAAGATAGTGTAGTAAACATACCACGATATGGTGACCGAATCATGATATTGAAATTAGTGTTAGGAGCAAAGGTTTTGAATATAGTTTGTGCTTACGCACCTCAAGTAGGACTAGAAGATAGTATAAAGACAACTTTTTGGGAAGAGTTAGATAAGGTGATTCAAAGAATTTCTCAAAGGAAGATGATTTGTTTAGGAGGAGACTTAAATGAACATGTCGGTAAAGATGCATTAGGATATCAAGGTATTCATAGAAACTTTGGTTTTGGGGATATAAATGAGGAAGGTAAAAAAAATTTAAATTTTGTTACGGCATTTAATCTCTTTATAGTCAATACAATCTTCAAAAAATGAGATGAACATTTAATTACTTATAAGAGTAGCTTATCACAAACACAAATTGATTATTTTATTTGTAGAAAAAAAGATAGAGCATGTTGTAAAGATTGCAAGGTAATTCCAACAGAAAGCTTAACTACCTAACATCGACTTTTAGTTATGGATTTACAAATAAAAAAATAGACAAAGAAGAAAAAATTGTATCGAGCTATTCAGACTAAATGGTGGAATCTCAAAAGTGAGAAAGAAGATATATTTAAATAGAAAGTCCTTCAAGGATATGCTTTGAAATATGTTGGTATACCTTGTGATATGTGGAACAATATGGTTATACATATTAGAAAAGTGGCAAAAGATGTGTTAGGTGAATCTAAGGAAGGTGTACCAGCACAAAAAGAAGGTTGGTGGTGGAGTGAAGACAAAATAAAATCAAGGTAAAGAGGGCATGTTACAAATTACATTATACTAAGAAAACTAGTGAAACTTTAGAAACTTATAAGAAAGCAAAGAAGGAAGCGAAAAAGGTCATCAGTGAAGCAAAAGCTAAAATTTAGGAGAATTTATATAAAAAACTCAACTCAAATGAGGGTGAAAGAGATATTTTTAGGATAGTTAGGGCTAGAGATAAGAAAACTAAGAATCTTACTTCTGTTAGATGCATCAGATACTAGAATGAGAAAATTCTAGTGGCAAATGATGATATAAGAAATAGATGAAAAAACTATTTTTATAAGCTTTTTAATGAAAACAAAGATGTTAGTATTATCTTAGGAGAGTTAGCTAAATCAAAAAAGTATATAAACCACAATTTCTACCGACATATTCAAAAGAATGAAGTCAAAGAGGCTCTTAAACATATGAATGGTGGTAAATCGGTAGGATCAAAGAATATTCCTATAGAAGTTTGGAAAATCTTAAGAGAAACACGAATCACTTGTCTGACAAGACTATTTAATGAAATATGGAGAAACTAAAAGATGCTCGAGGAATGTAGAGTGAGTACACTTATACCCATATATAAGAACAAGGGAGACATTTAGAATTGTGTGAATTATCGGATTATCAAGTTAATGAGCCATGTTATGAAATTGTAGTAAAGAATTATCGAATGTAGGCTAAGACAAGTATCAAGTATAATAGAAAACCAATTTGGTTTCATGCTAGACAGATCTACTATTGAAGTGATTCACCTTTTCAGACGTCTTATGAAACATTTTAGAGCAAAAAAGAAAGACCTTTTCATGATATTTATTCATCTAAAAAAAGCTTACGATAGGGTACCAAGAGAGGTTCTTTTGAGAACCTTGGAAAAAAGAAGTATCCTATTGACATGCATAAACCTTATAAGAGACATGTACGATGGTGCAAAAACATGTGTGAGAACTTATGAAGGAATGACAAACTTCTTTCAAGTTAATATTGGGTTATATCAAGGATCAACTTTAAGTCCATACTTATTTATAATGGTGATTGATGAGTTAACAAAACATATTCAAGATGAAGTACCTTGGTGTATGTTATTTGTAGATGGCATTGTATTAGTGGAGGAGTCTAAGAAAAAAGTTAATAGAAAATTAGAACTATGGAGAGAAACATTAGAAGGTAAAGGCTTCTGACTTAGTAGAACAAAGTCAAAATATATGGAACGTAAGTTTGATCATTTGGTTACTTCAGAGGATATAGAAATTAGAATTCACACATTGCATCCCCAAAAGGAAAGTTTTAAATACCTAGGGTCAATTTTTGTGAATTGGGCAGTTAATCATCAATATGTACAAAAGATGTTTGTGAAAGAAATAAAGATGTTGAGATGATTGAGTGGTCATACAAGAAAATACTATATACATAATGAGGTTATTAGAAACAAATTAATAGTGACACCAATAGAGGATAAAATGAGAAAATATCATTTAAGATGGTTTGGACATATAGAAAGAAGATTAAAAGAAGAACTATTAAGAAGGTATAAAAAACTAGATTTTGAAAGTATTAAAAGAGGTAGAGGACGACCACAAAAGTATTAGAAAGAAACAGTAAAAAATGATCTACCTTATTGTGAGTTAAGTGCTAACATGACACATGATAGGGCTCTATAGAAACAAAGAATCTATGTAGCCGACACCGTGTAGTATGGAAAAAGTCTTAGTTGTTGTTGTTGTATATATATTGGATTCTTTAATTTCTAAAAAATATCAAGAAACACAATCACATATTTCATAAATATGAATCAAATTAAATAAACAAATTCTACTTTTAACTTTTAAGGAAACAAACAATAAATTTCATGTGGCATATGAATATTGAATTGTTAACCTTAAATTAGAAAATAAAAACATAAATATAACAAAGTTATTCTAAGCATTAAGCAAAGAAATTAAAAGAAACAAATATATATTACTTATCTGCTCAAGTATGGTGAATATGGTGTCACCAAGACTGACTCCTCTCTTACTCTTTAGATTCTGTATGCATATTACACGTTTTGCTTCTGAATTTTCTCGAACCAATAGTAAACATCACAAAACAGTTCACATGAAAAGACAGTTTACATGTACTAATCAGTAATCATGTTACCATAAAAGAAAATGTTAAGGTACATATGTAGATAACTTTATACGTAGATTGCATGTCTTTTAGTGAATTTAAATGGGCAAGTAAGTCTATTATCCACTCTTATTAGCAATAAAATTCAAATGATACAACACAATACTTGTAAATACTATAAGAACAAATACATTAGATGAAAGAATAAGTTATATAGCAATTCATGGAGAAGATTCACAAAGACAAGAGAAGCAATCAACTTTTTCAATCTTGATGCATTAGATGGAGGAATAAAGAAATAGAAAAATAAAGGCAAAAAAATGAAAGAATTGAATCTTACGAATTCATATTAGCAATATAACTATGAAAGAATTGAGAAGAGATATTCGTTGACAAATTGGTCACCAATTGATAGTGGTCCAGACCCACCAATTAACTGTTACATGAAACCGATTCAACAAGTTGATACAAAAAAAAATGAGTACAGCATGGTCTTACAAAAGCTATTGCTTGCACAAGATGAGCTTCGAACTTCAAATATCTATTACTAGGATCAAGTACAAACAATAATATGGGTACAAAGAATAAGTAGCCACTTGTTGACTCACAGAAAAATAAATGACTGAGCTAGAGAGAGGCGTGAGCAGAGAAGACGTTGCCGACAGTCTAGAGATGAGAGGAAAATACAGCCAAGAGGTGGGCGAGAAAGGCACAAGTGGAGAAGACACTGCCAAGAGGCGAGAGGTGGGAGTTAGATTTCCATATTTAACCATTGACCACGTTCCTACAATCTCTTTGATAAGGCAGATCTGCTTGATCTTTTGATTGACTACCATCTTGATATCATGTCCTCTAACAACTCTAGTCTGCTACGGTAGGCATAGTACCGAACATCAGAGGCCGTGTTATAAGAGACGTCTCAGAGCCCCATGTTAAAGAGAAGGGTCTCTATGTAGCAGGTTGGCCTAAAAGGGGTCCCACTGGAATCATAGCCACAAACCTCTACTGCGCTGAAGAAACTGTAGGTTTCCATTTCCTTGAAACTTTTTTTGTGCAAGTAATCTGCAGGCTGATTCAAGTATCGGGAAATGTTAGGTGCATAGCATTTCAGAAGATCTGGAGCAAGGTGAATTGTTTCCATCAAAGAACAGGTCTTGTTCAGCTATTGGAAGACAGAAGCATTAGAAATGTAACTTTCCGTGACTGGGAAAGAATCGATTCCGTAGAGAGAGCTGCAGGCAGCATGCAAAACAAGCCGAGGGAGAAGACAACAACATCATGGGAAGAGTTGCGGAGAATTGTTAATAGATGATCACATCTACAGAATGGACACTGATTGTAACATGAAGGAGGAATCAGTTGATCTTGTTGAGGATGTTCTCAGACTTCTATTAATCCTGGAATGCAAAACTCGTGTTTATCATTCTGTTCACTGAGATTTTGCATCTGCGGGAACATAGATAGGCTGCATTGCAAGAACAGGCTGGATTACAACGAACTTAGCAAACCGAGGAGCTTGCTGCAGAAAGGGTCTGAGGCAGTTTTCTGATTGCCACGAACCTATCACCTAATGTTGCAACTTTGTCGTTTGAACAAAAATATTTTGCAAATTTAACAGTAACATTCGTGATCTTCGCTTTAAATAAACTTTGTGCCATCAGATTTTGAACCACGGGAAGGTCAGCCACCTTTAATTGATAGCCTACAATGTGTGATAGTTCAATTCAACCACCTATGAGATGTTGAATTTGATGAGAAATCCAAACACGAATCCATTCGTGGCACTAAATTTGCAAAAAGAGTTCTGCCCCCACACTTTTCATTTGTAGCTAGATGGGGTTTGTCAAACCTCTACACCTACCAGGGATGTTCATGAGAGAGGGCAGGGTAGGGGTCAAGAATCAAAGTCCTTGTTTCCGTTTCAAAACCCCTCCGTTTCCATCCTTTTAATGAGGACCAAGAAAGCTCCATCCTCAGCACCGTACCTCCCTCCCATGGGTTTCTATAAAAGATCCGTCGAGAGAAAGAACAACACTTGAATATATTTTCAAAATTAAAAGGAAATCTTAATTTATTACAAATATGTATGACAACGATGATGAATTCATGAATTAAAAAAGTGATACTTTTTATTTATCATCACGTAAATAACACTTATTTATCGTCAGGTATGATTTGTTTGAACTAACTTTCTAGAATCAATAAGGGAAAAAAATAGAATCGAGTTCATAGAATGGAACATGCTATCCCATCCCTATCCCGATTCTCATCAGACATTTTTGCTACTCTCCCCCCCCCTTCCCCCCTTTCGACTCTCTAAATCCATCCATTTGAAGCTAGTCCCCGGAAGATACGGAGAATCCTTCCCGGGTGAAAATTGATAAAGATTTAAAGTTGATATTGATTGGTGTTTCTTAGCAAATTTATCTAAGAGCCCAGCGGAAGCACTTATGAAGGATGGACAGGTGCACGTGTCTGCAATTGATTCCAAGAAACACTGCTTAAAGACTATTCTTCACAGATAAATAAATGAATGGTGATTTCTACTTGTTAACAAAACATGCTTTCAGTTTGTGTGCCATACACACACACACACACACACACAGAGAGAGAGAGAGAGAGAGAGAGAGAGAGAGAGAGAGAGAGAGAGAGAGAGAGAGAGAGAGAGATTCTCATAATTTGCATAATCAGAATAGAAGTGGATAGAAGCTCTTATTGCTGATCTCTGCCAATAATAACTATTATTATCCCCTACCTTTCCATTTTTTTCACGCCGCAGAGTACATGTTTCGGCCAGGTTAAAAAAAAGTGCAGGTAATTTCCCATTATCCATTCTTCATGATCCTCTGTTCGGCCAAACACGCAATTCCTTTTCTTAAAATATCCTCTTTGTCCGGATAATAATTGGATCCACTAAAAGAAGATGGCTATCAGAGACATGCCATGCTCAGGCCAAACCTATCAAGTCACACGATAAGTAAGACTTACATGAACCAAATCCACAAGTGGATGAAACAAGTCCGAACTTTTATGAAGGGAAAACAAATGTCACAAGATAAAATGCCACCAAGGGGGAGAAAAGAGAGTGCCAACATATACATGAAGTAATTTTGTTCAAATTGCTGACCTCTTTCTACTTTGAATGCACGAACTATCCCCTTACTGGTTAAGTCGGTAGCTTCGTCCTCTGAATGCAGTTGTACTTGTACCAGAAGACCCGGCAGGTTGAGCAGTCGGATATGCCTGGAATCTGATGCCCCAACGAGCAACTATATTATGCCTGAAAAATTGTCAAGGTGCAACAAACAACTATAAAGAGCTAATTGCTATGATACCTGCACACTCAGAGAAAAATAGTATAGGACTAAATGTTCAAAGAGACCTCAAACCAAACGAGAAATAACGAAGCACAAATGGGCATCATAGAAGAACCACCTTGTCCACCAAGCATCAAGAATCAGAAAGAAGTATATTACACACAATTTCTCCAACCTTCAACAAATGGCACGAGTGAAATTCAAAGAGGCATGTTGCATAAAATTAACAAAATTGTTCCTTATCTTATAACCATTTTGCAATACATTCATATTGGTTCAATGTGATAAATGAAACACTAGCAAACTTCTTGTAGTTTAGGTTGACAGTCTTACTAATTGTTTTCTTCTTTTTCTTAACACTTTTGTAACATGCCTCCTTGACATGTCCCAGAGGCTATTTTGAGCATTCTCAGCTACTCAACCCCTTGAATTCGACATGATTGACAACTGCATAAGGCTTTTATTTCTAGGAGAACCAGCTGACATGCAGAGATGGGATGAAGTTTGACCCTGAAGTTCACGAGTTCACAACATTGTACTATGAGTATGGTTGATTAATATACCCAGTTCCTGCACACCACAAATGTGTGCCTGCCTCCCCATTGAAAAGCAGGCAAGAGCGAAACATATGAGTCCTTTTTAACTTCTAAACACCCTTTAAAAATTGCAAATTACACAACTAGCCCGTCTTTTCTGTTGGGTGGCAAGAGTCTACTGTTTGGGGTGCGGGAACCTGTTTTCTCAATATGGTATAAGGCTGGTCTGCAACTAAGTTCTGAACAAAGCAGGCAGAACTGAAATCCACAACCACAAAACAAAAAAAAAACATTTTTAGTGAATTATGGAAAGCTAATAGATAAAAGCAACACAACTGCAGTTATAACTAAATCGTGCATAACATATTACAGCATATTAGAAAAACAACCATTACACAAATATAAAATGTTCCCCCATCAAATAGCCCTCAATAGACGATCTAGTACATAAGAGTACTTCACATGCTTCAGAGGCACACATGTATGACTGCTACTCACATGGCCTCAAAATTTGAAATTTAATTCCAAGGCGAGTTCAATTATTAGTAGTTTCAACAGAACTATTCCACTGTAATCAAGTCATGTAGTTAAATCTAATATACCAATCAGATGGCCTTAAGATACTAACAGTAAAAAGGATACACCCAAACAGGAGTCTTCAGTATGTTCCTTCCTCCAGCCATGGGATGGAGGACCGTTAAAAAGTAATACAAATGACCTGCAATGATCCCCATGAGATTCAGAAGCAAAGGAGACCCAAAGATCACATCCAGTGCCAACATTGCCCAAGGCAAATAAAAAGCCTGCATCCACAAGCGCCAAATGTTATCATCTCAGAAATACATGTCCCACATGTGGCAAATTTTTTCTTCTGCCTAAAATAAGGTTAAACAGACCAAACCAAAACCAGGACATACCCCACACTAAGTGGCATAAAAGATCCCTAAGATTGCATGATAGACATATTGTGCAGAGTCCTAATACTCTTGATAAATAGCAATCTTGGTTTTTCTAAATGACATAGACAGTTTAGCAAGAGACGCCAACACACCTTTAATGTGACAAGGCCATATATGTTGATTTGAGCATTTGGATGTTCTCTACTCCAAACGTAAAGAAGCATGAAAACCAGTGATATGCCAAGAAAAGGGTGCCGCAATTGTGGAATGATGGCCATAGTCTGGAATATCAATGTTGCAGATCAAAAGCTTTAGCTGATAGCTAAAAAAGAATAATGGTGGTGTAGAATTTATTTGCAATCAACTAATGTTAAGACTAATTTCAATGATAGATAGAGTGAGAATAAAAAGGAGAAAACAAACCAATAAAGAAATCGCCCCAAATATCATCATCCATAAAAAGTCTGCAGTTCTCCTGTTGAACGTTCCCTGCTCAAGCTGAACCCCATATCTAGCTCTGGTTTTCAAATATAGATCACTTCATGTAAGGTAAAACTGAACTATCAAACTTAAGCAGGCCATAACTCTCGATGGCTCATAGACTTATAGCAAGTTGATGCACAGACATGCAGATATAGAGAGGTGGTAGTCTCACATCATTAGAAGGCGAATCCCAAAATTAATTGAAAATCCTCCAAGGAAGAAGAAGTTCGTAATGAGCCTCCATATCTGCACCGCATTTACAAGATACTGTAATGGCAAACGACTTTGCAACCGAGCACATAAAATGAGGCCGACATTTTTTGAGTATCATTAAGCCTGAGAATCTGTTAGCCAAGTCTGTGAGTGGACAAACCTAGATTTGAGTCCGAATAACGAATCAGAAACCGTGCTTGAAATTATACATCCTGATACTAATCTGACGGGATTTCGCTAGATTTGAGTCAGGAATTGAATTATATTCAAGCCATTGATATCTATGCTCTCAAGATGACAATGATATGATATGTCCAATGGCCCATGACAACTATGACAAAGAAGATGTGACCTATATATAAACCACGCATCCTAATACATAAAAATGCTAATGCTGGTACATAATACAACACGTAATTGGCAAATCAAATAATATTACAACAAGAAGAAATCCAATTTTAACAGATACCTGAAAACGTTGAAGGACTTTAGGATATATTAGAGCAATATAATATGGACCAATCAAGTGCAGATGATATATTGTTGTTGTCAGCAGGCATAGGGTTCCATAGGCTTTGGTGACAGGTGGGAGTGATCTATACCACCTGGAAGGAAAGACCAACCAAATTATCAACAATTGACTTGAACCTAGATGAACTAGAAAGAACAGCATATGAAATTTCACAAGATGATAATGGAGCTTTGTTGGTCAAGGTGGAATTGGGGAACATAAATAATGAAAGAGGATAAAACAAAAGATAGAAAGAGAAATTCTTCCCCATCCTCTGTGTTTCAGAGAGAGAGAGAACTTACTCACTAGGAGATGACATCGCTAGAGGACGGAGATCTCGAACGAGCACGACCCTGCTCAATTTCTTCCTGCTTTCTTCGCGAGTAAGAACGACGAAGAGAAAAGAAAAAAAAAAAACGAACCTTAAATATGAATTCAAACGGGTAGACTCCCCGGACCAGGGTTTGAATAAGAAGGATCTAATCGAAATTTGGGTTCTGGGTTCGGTTGGATCCGAACGTTACGCGATCCGACTTGGATTGCAGGAATCCCTATAAACACAAGCAATAGTCGGTTCTTCACCGGCCCGACGGTTCAATCAAACTGGACTGAAGTATCAAGTGTTTTTACACACATATAGAGAGAGAGAAATAAATAAATAGTGCCGTATGCTCAATCTAATTGAGGATTAAATCTCTTCAAACATCTTCATCATGATAATTAATAATAAAAATTTAAAATAGATAAATTAAATATATTGTTGAACATTAATGTGAGTATGAAAATTACAATGGCATACTTGATTTTTGAGATTTAAATTTTATTGTTAATCATGATAGTTTAATGACAGAGATGTTTGAGGAGGATTGAACATGGATGATAATTGAGCTCTCTCTCTCTCTCTCTCTCTCTCTCTCTCTCTCTCTCTCTCTCTCTCTCTCTCTATATATATATATATATATATATATATATATATATATATATATATATATATATATATATATATATATATATATATATATTTCACTGTTTCTTCATTTCCTATTTTGAGTTACAGCTTCCAATGCCAAGTTTTCGTACCCGTCTTAGCGGACTTTGATGATTCAAGTACAAAACGAATCAGAATACGTCGACTAATAGCAAATTTTGTCTAAGGATAAGCGACAATTGAACGGGGGTCGATGAATCCTAGTTGATTTTGACGGACCTACGCAAGAATTACGCATGCAAATGCTAAAATATAACTAACGAGAAGCATACCTTCTACGGAGGTCCTTTCCACAGATAATGAATCCTAGTTGATTTTGACGGATGTACGCAAGAATTACGCATGCAAGTGCTAAAATTTAACCAAGTTTGGAGAACCATCCCTTCTACAGATTGGACGGACAGCTCCTGAGTGGAAGAATCAGGATCTTCAAACCAACAACATACAGTTGTAAGTATCTTTGGCGCAGCAGTGCAGAGATGGGCGCTGCCGGGCCGCCGACGGGCTACGGGGAAACTGAGGCGCAAAAGCTTCATTTTAAAGCACCACTGTAAATATGAGATTGGACCTCTTATGGAGGTGGAACCGTAAGCCATCTGGAGTCTACTCATGTTCTCCAATAGGCTTAACAGATTGTATTTATACGAACAGGTTACCTTTTGTGTTAAAGATAGGTCTCTATTATTTTCCCCAAAAACGTTTGGTGCTTATGGTTATTGGGAAAACTATATATAACCCCTAATTACTAATCAAATATGGTCTTTCTCTCTCTCTCTCTATTTTTTATATCTATCTCGCCATCCACCTCTCCCTCCTCTCTCTATATTTTTCTATATCTATCTAGCCATCCACCTCTCTCTCTCTCTCTCTCTCTCTCTCTATTTTTTATATCTATCTCGCCATCCACCTCTCCCTCCTCTCTCTATATTTTTCTATATCTATCTAGCCATCCACCCATCTCTCTCTCTCTCTCTCTCTCTCTCTCTCTCTCTCTCTCTCTCTATATATATATATATATATATATATATATATATATATATATATATATATATATATATATCGGTGATACTGTATATAATCAACTACTACTCCATCTACAATTCTTCCATGGGAACGAGGCAAATGCACACACCCATTTATGTCCAAATATCCTTAAAATATCTCAACTGTTTGGAGATTGAATTTTGATATTTTAATTAAAAAATACTTTTTGTAGGCACATTAAATACACTTAGTACTATTTTGCATTTTTGTTATAGATCTTAAAGATCAAAGAATCGAAATCTTTAAGAAATTTAAGCATGGTTGAATGTGTGCATAGACTATGCTCTCTATATACATAACACACACACACACATATATATATATACAAAGAACATGCGCACATAAACATTCTAAAAATCTCAGCCATCTAATTTTTTGAATTTAAATTAAAAAAGAAAAAAAAGGATACCTTTTGCATGTCTATATGGATCATCAACTTTGCTTCCAAATGGCTTAAAAGGTATACAGATGACATGGGTTGGCATGGACAATGTGATTTTACTGTTGATTAGATTCTAGTTTCTTACTGGAAAACTTTCATTTATATATTCATATATCGTGCCTTTTCACGAAGGTATACTATATATATATATATATAAAAATGATATATTATATATAACTTACTGTTGATTAGATTCGAGTCAAGTGCAAGGACCACTTTTATTCTTTTCATGTGTAGAAAGTCAAGCGAACAAAGTAGTGCCCGTCACGGACCAAAAAGATTATGGAGAACAGCTGAGGAAGAAATGTGGAATAAAGGTTTCGTCACTCTCTTTTATCAAAAGAAATTCCATTCTTGTGATATAAGGATCTTGTTGTCTTGATAACTCGGTCTCTCTCTCTCTCTGTCTGTCTGTCTGTGTGTGTGTGCAAGTATGAGCTGCTGTATGCTTCCGCCTAAGAAGACAGCTTTTCGAGGAAGTCCACAAAGATCACCAATCAAGACGGAAGAGCAAGTAATAGTAAATGTCCGAGGGGCACAACTTACACTGGTGCAGTCTGGGGTGAGCACTGAACTATTTCAAGGTGACTTCATCATTCTCAAACTCACACAACAAGGCACGCCGATTGCCTTTATTGTCAAGGTTGGTGAGTACTACCAATGGCCTTTAACCAAGGACGAACCCGTGGTAAAGCTTGACGAACTTCACTACCTCTTCTCATTAAGGCCACCTTCGGTGGATCACAAAGAAAAGATTGAGATCATTAGCTACGGGGTGAAGTTTGCTGAGAGAAGTCAGGCAATAGACTTATTAGACAAGTTTTTAAGTGAGAATTCTTGTTTCTCTGCACCTAAAGAGCGTGGTACCAGGCCGGGAGAAGATGCAGATGCAGCAGTAAGCTGTTGGGGTTCGGTGAAGGGATCAGAGGATGGGTACTGGAGGAACTATGCACCAAAAGTTGATGACTACCATGGGGTTTTGGCTAAGGCCATTGCTGGAGGAACAGGCGAGATAGTAAAGGGAATATTCATATGCAACAATGCATATCGGTCCAGCGTGCAAAGCGGTGGTGAATTGCTTCAGAATGGTGCCGAATCCAATCATGGATCTTCAAGCAGAAACAAGGGGCTGGCCAGGAAAGGTCCCAAAAGGTAGAGGGATGTGTGTGCACATGCGTGTGTGTGTGTGAGAGAGAGAGAGAGAGAGGTTCCCCATAAACTCAACATTTCATAATTTGTCATAGTACTGATAATATTAGAATAAATTCCTTGTAAACAATTGAAATTCAGTGTGAGGAGGATGACAAAGATGACAGAGAAGTTGAGCCAAGCTTTGCTTGATGGCGTTCTGTTGACGACTGGATTGATAGCAGCGCCAATTCTTCAATCTCAGACAGGGAAGAAGTTCTTCTCTATGATGCCCGGGGAGGTGCTGCTGGCGTCATTAGATGCTGTTAGTGAGTACCACAATCAGCTTCAATTGATTCTAATCGCCTATTAGCATCTCAACTACCACTCGTTTTCCACTTCACCCTATCTCAATTCTACTTAAATTTTTTATATGCCTAATATCTTCTTTAATGAGTTTTCGATATTTGACTGTCTTGGGGTTTCTTTCCTGCTGCAGATAAAGTTTTAGAAGCAGCAGAGGTTGCAGGAAGAGATGCGCTCTCTGCAACTGCTGGTGCCACTACAAGAATAGTCTCTCAAAGGTAGTATATACTAGAATACCATCTTTTCAATCTTCAAACCGGTATGCCAATAATTGTACATCAAAATCTACAAGTAAAATATTGTTGTTCATGATACTTTGATTGCTCATTCAATCATAAGCAGCTGCAATTTCATACATAATCGCCTAAACCAAGATATAAGAGGAGACCATTGATTCTTATTAATCTTTAATGAGTACCATCGATTTTCTTTTGATCGCTTAATTGTTGACAAAGATGGTATAAAGCAAGCATATGAGATGTAGGTCAGTACCATGGTATTAACATTAATACCAAGTATTGGAAAAATGGGCGTTAACATTTTCTATCGTGGAAAATGTTAATGTGACTTGAAAGTTATGGACAGAAACTGTAACCTGACCCGAAAAGGTCGCAGTGGGACCTGAATCTGTATGTTGCACTTTCCAATCATATTTAGGCAACACAAAATATACATTTTTCTTACTCATTCTTTTTTTCTTTCCTTGATCTTTAATTAGGTTTGGAGAAGATGCCGGTCAGGTCACAGACGATGTGTTTGCCACTTCTGGTCATGCTCTTGGTACTGTGTGGAACCTGTTTAAGATCAGGAAGGCTATCAATCCAGCATCCAAACAGGGCCTTCCCACAGCAATACTCCAAAACGCAGGAAGGAAGTGAATATGAGAGAAAATGGCAGAGTAACTTGTTGAAAGCTTATCAAACAGTCTCTAAACTTCATCATCTACTCAATGACACTTTGAATTGTAACTCTTTTATTGAAAATGTCATTCTCCTATACATTTATACTATGTCCAACTATAAAAGTAACTATGGTATGATCTATCTTATTGGTCACTTGATGGATATTATCCATCTTCACTTTAAAATATAAAAGTGCCTTTTTCTTTTAGCTTTATTAGATATAAATCGATTATATATATAATAAGTATAATAACACATACACAGTTATTGCCACGCCCATGGTGATTTCCAAAAATCACTGTGACCCTCAACCGCATAAACACCGGCACCTACGTGGTATTCCTTAGCTGACCTACTTAGTAGACATCCCCGGGGTTCTCATTAAAAAACCTGCATGAAAACATTTTACTTTAATAAGAACCTAGCGGATGTCCACTTTGAAATACCTTTTTTAAATTTTCTTTTTGTTACGAAGGAGGGCAAAGCCTAACAATCACACCTGCACCTTCAAGGAGTCAAACTCCCCACTTGCAGCAAGGGCGTCAGAATGCCCTGCCAGTTGAGCAAACGCTGTGGGTGCAACAGATTTGGTGTTTTAAGTAAGAATTATACGCACAATGAACAATAGCTCACCTGGCTAGGGGTTGAAGTCACAAGTCAAATATCACAAGTTTTATAACAGGGGCGTGCAAATGGCTCAGCCTCCCCAGTGTACCAGGAAAAAAAGATAGGAACTATATTTCTACATGAATGTCAAACCCCCCTTGTTTTTACAAATGGAATATTCAACGGTAAGTATTGTTCGTCATAAGTGCTCTTATCTAGCATTTAGGGAGTCGACTCACAAGTTCAAGGTCATCAGTTCAATACACAGGGCATCCATCAGGCTTAGGCCTTTCCATGGTATCAAAGCAAAAAAAAAAGTAAGTTGGGTTACGCTAGTCTTGGTTAATCAAGAATCTTACATCTGAGACTTCTAAATTTCACGTGTACCTGTTCTAAACACAGTAAGACTCAATATGGGCACCATAAACAGAGACCAGTTGTGCCCAGTTCACATATATACCAAGATTCTTACTAAAATAAAGCCCAGTAAGGCCAACCAGAGCCCCTGATGAGACAAAATTTTACAACTAGAATTGTCACTGACGCCAACGAGAAATCGACAGTCACCAATTGAAGGATCGAGAAAGGTAATCAAACCATAGCCATCAAAATTGCAGCTCATGGGATCCTGCTTCTTTAACTGATAGTAGCTATTGAATGCATAAGAGACATTACCAGCATTGCCCAGAGAGTTGCAAGCGCCACCATAAAAGAGGGTCGTGCAGTCAGCTTCACTGCATGCTAGCTGCATGTGGCTGGAGATGCCGTCCAGGTCCCTAGAAGGGTCTGCGATGCACCATCGTGAAGGTAAATATTGAACATATTTTGAACTTCGCAGAAGTCCCGTGCCTGATCCAAGATTGAGAGGATACTTTGTTTGACCATCAAAAGAGAATATTCCCCAGTGCCTTTCAAAGTTACCAGGGTTGATGCTCTTCATATCTTCATCAAGGAGACTGAACAGATAAACATCCAAGGGCGGAACACCTGGTCTAAGAGGAGTTCCTTTGTTACTCAGGACATGATTAATCAGCCCTTGATTGAAGACTTTAGCAGCACTAAGGTTCGCACTAAAAGCCCCATCAGTCGGCCATCCCACCTCACCTACAGCGATCTGCATCTGACCATAACCAATCCTATTAAGGGCTGCAACCAAAGTGTCAAAATTTCCATCAAATGCATTGTAGTACGTGTTTTGACCATCTACAAGTGAATGAGCAGTTCCTTCGAAAAACGCATATTCCTGAGGGAAGTCAGAGCTATCATAGAGACTCAAGAATGGATAAATATTGACGACAAAAGGAGATCCAACTGAGCTTAAGAAAGAAACAAGCTGAGTCATAATTTGAGTTATCTCTGGCCGGAATGACCCTTGAGATGGGAGCGAAGACTGGTATGCATCTGAATTGCATGGCACGACTGGTTTTATAGATCCTGCAAGATTCACCTTAACCAATGCATTTTGTATGTTTTCCAGAGCAGGAAGCACAAGGGATTGGTATGCACCTTCATAACTTGAGAGGAATGGTTCATTGCCAACTGCCACGTACCTGTTTTGTCAAAAAATCAGACCCCAATGTACAAACTATAGAATTAAAGCCAATAAAATATAGAAACCAAAACAACTATGCGATTTATCATCAACAACAGAAAACTTGAAACCAAAGCTTAAAATGCATCATGAGATGTACCAGTAACATGATCCAAAAAAATAAATTACACAACGATATTTCAAAACACATCACACGATAACTACGTTCTCTTGGTGACCTGATCCAAGCCCGAGTAAGAGTTGAGCTTAAAAGTAATTTAGATTTAACACAGTGTTATCTGTATCGTACGATACGGTGCGATACATATCGTATCGTATACGATACACCATAGTGTATTGCAAATGCGAACTTATTGCACCATATCATACGATACGCCCAGGGACCCTGGCCGAACGGAAACCCATGTTTTTACGGGTTTCCTTGGTTTGTTCAGAGGTCCTCAAGCTCCCCTAGCGTGGTTCTTGACCTCCTTAGTGTTCAAGGCTCCAAAAACGTGCTCTACGGTGTCCGTGCAAGACTCTGATTTGGGTATATTTTTAGTATTTTTCTTCATTTTTTTCTTTGTATTTTTCTTTTTTTGAATGACAAAATATGAAGTTATTAAGTGTGTAGATATAATTTTTATTGCATTCATGAAGTGTGAGACACTCTAGTGGTATTTGACAATTGGGGATTTATGAAGTGCTTTTATTTTCAGGTTTTTTATTGAATTAAAGTACTCAATTGAGATGGCAGTAAGGGGTGTTAGAGACTCTCATTCTCGTTTTGACGATCTAGAATGGCAGTGTGGTACACCAGTTGGGTTCCAAATTAAAGATCAGATGTTTATTTTGTGAGAGGGTGGTTAGTACTGAAATTTCAAGGTTGAAACATCACCCAACAGGGACTAGAAAAGAAGTTGCTCATTGCACAGACAGAGTTAGAAGTCGGTATTAAATGACAATGTCTTCGGATGATTGAGGGTATACGAGAAAGGAGACAACAAAAGGATGATTTGGAGATGTTTGAAGAAGATACTGGATTTGTATTAAGATAGTTTGCCTTCAGATACTAGAACAAAGATGGGTAGTATCAGCAGTTCACGAGCACCTAACTGGAAAGAGGGTTGTTGAAGACTTTGGAAGGGGTAGAAGAGAAATTTCAGGAAGGAGTAGAGGAACATTTATTTTTTCCTCTTACCACTATACCTGGTGCTCAACCTGGAATTCGAACTCCTATGGCTTCAGAACAACTACATGATCATGCAGACCTTGCAGTGGGCAAATAATTTTATGATACATGTATTCCATTCAATGCATCAAACAATTTTCATTTTCAAGCAATGACAAATATAATTGCTAACATCGGTCCAGGATACAAGATGCCCTCCTATCAGAAGTTGAGAGGAAAGATCTTAGATAAGACCGTCATTGAAGTGCAAAAATATTGTTCGACTTTGAGAGAGTCATGGAAGGAAACATGTTGCACTATCATGGAAGATGGATGGACAGATATGCGAGGAAGGACCTTCCTAAACTTTTTTGTCTATTATCCTAAAGGACTTATGTTTTTGAGATCTCTAAACATGTTAGAAGAGAGGCACACTGCGGAGATCTTACGACAAGAATTTAATAAGGTTATATGTGAGGTTGGGCTAGAGAATGTAGTCCAATTGATTACAGATAATGTAGCTAATTACAAAGCAGTTGGGAAGGAGTTAGCTGATACTTATGGGACTTTCTACTGGACACCATATACAGCCCATTGTTTAGATCTCATCCTTGAGGACATTAGTGAGATGGATGAAATAAATGCAACAACTGGGTGTTGTCAAAATATCACAAAATTCATTTACAACCATGCATTTGTTTTGTGTATGATGAGGAGATATACAGAAGGTACGGAGCTTCTTCGAACAACTGTAACTCGGTTTGCAACAAACTTCTTATCTGTATAGAGTATTGTGAGACTGAAGCAAGCATTGAAGAGAATGTTCTCCTCATACGAGTGGCAATAATTTACAGAATTGTCTCATAACAGAAGAAACAGAAAGTTGAATGAGATTTCCGAGACAGTATTCAGGAGTATATTTTGGAATGCATGTGTTACACGGTTGAGGATTACATGTCCATTAGTAAAGGTTTTGAGATTGGCTGATAGCGAGAATAAACCATCTATAGGCTACCTTTATGTAGCCATGGATAAGACAAAAAAAGCCATTAGAAATAATTTTAATAGAGAAAAGAGAGATTATGTGCCCATGTCAAAAATTATTGATAATAGATGGAATAAACAATTGCACCAGCCTCTTCATGCAACAACATATTATCTAAAATCATCATTCAGGTACTCAGTAAGCTTTAAAAGGGACGGTGAGGTTAATCGTGGCATCATTGATTGTATAGATAGATTAGTCCCCGATGAGAGCATAACAGATGCTATAATCTATGATAATGCTCTTCACTTATAATATATGATAATGCTCTTCACTTGATGGGTTTACCAGTAGCAATTCAATTCTTGAGCTATTGACCTTAATCATGTTATTAACATAGATTGTTGATATCATTATACGATGGAGCACTTCTTGAAAAGGAAAAGTATGACAAGTTCAAAAGTAGTAAACTTTTAAACAATGACACAAATGGAGCAGCATGCTTCGGCTGTATATTGCCTACCAAATGAGACCAGCATACCCTGCAAATATTAATATTTACACTTATAAGGGGCCTAGATCACTGTACCAGTGTCAAAATTTACTTCTACAAGCAAATCCAGATAAGATCTAGAATGAACTTATATACCAGATCAAATGGTGGATAGGCACGTCTAGGTAAAGAGACTTAAACTTAGTTTATGTAATAGATAAATGAGAAGGAAGCATACCACAAGCAATGGGATTGTGGATGGCCTTAAAAAGATAAAAAAACGTATAATAACAAGGTCTTGATTGAGAGCTGGATACTTGAGGTAGGAATTGGTGAACTAGTCAGCGAAGTCACTAAAGAAGCGGCTGTTTCTGAGAAACAATTTGAGGTAGGAAACAGTTATTGCCCCTTGTTGGCATCAAAACGGAATTAGTAGATACGACCTCCAAATATTTGATAGCTAACGTATTTAAGGTTGTCACTTCTTAAGCTTCATAAACATGATCATGATCTTAGCCTCGATTAGATGCAAAAAACAATCTCGAATGAGAACAAATTGAAATTTTGGAACGAAGAACAAGTATAACTCGCAGGGAAGCATCCTGCCCAATGAGCTCCTTTGGGTAAGAAGAAAGTTGATAACAATCATGGGTTTCCCCGGAAGATAAACCTTGCAGACGTTCATCCTTTTCCCTCCGAATTCAAAAAATCTTATTTTTGGAGTAAACCCACCAAAATTAAGCTTCTATATATTGAATATAGACATCTTGTCCTTTATAGCTAATTCAAAATGAGAGAGAGAGAGAGAGAAGTGTGTGTGAACAAAAACCTAAGGACAAAAGGCAGACGAGAAAGGAACATCGACCTGATATCAACGCCACCCTTGACGGCAAATCTCGAGACGTTCTGACGAACCCACGAATCCGCAGCAGCCGGAGAGGAACTCAATGCCGGCAATAACTCATTGGGGATGCCCACCATCACTTGGATCTCATTGCCCACGAGGGCATCCAGGACTCGCGCGTCGGCTTCGAACAGCTTCACCTTCTGGATCTTGTTTGCCTTGAGCAAATCGACGACAACGGAAGGGGGAAGCTTGTGGGAAGACACAAGACCCCAATTCATGTCAATGGCACATCGAGCCACTACCACCCAGTTTCCCACTAACAAAAAGAGAAAGAGCAAACCTAGTGTTTCTGTCATTCTTCCTAGGTGCAGATGGCTGCAACCCCTCTTACAAATTTCTCTCTCTCAACCCTTTTCATCAAAGATGACTACTCATTAGTCAATGGAGCATTGATGGGAGAGAGTGGTGAGAGCTTACTGAAATTGTTTGAGAAGAAAATATTAGGTGAGAGGTTTGAATCAAAGATCATCTCTCTCTTCCTCTTCTTTGCAAGGGAGAAATGGGGAGGGAGTGACAAAGGAAGGCAAAAAGGCATTGAGAAGCTTTTTGAGGAGAGCATAAGGTAGTACTTTATTCTCGAGCTCCCCAATGTGGTGGTTGTAAACTCTCTCGGCCGGACACACGACTCTTAATTACAGTGTGCCGTTGTCATCTAGCCATTTCTTTTCCTTTTCCTGCTGCAGACGTTCCAACTCTTTCACAAAGTTTCAAAGTTTTCAAATACAAGCTCCCGGTACATATATATATATATATATATAAAGAGAGAGAGAGAGAGGAATAGTAACTAGATTGATCGATTTTGAGTACTTTTGATTTAATTATTTATTATTGATTTTAATGATGGAACTGCGAAGATATTTATTGTAAATATGTACGTACTAAAATATATTATTCGTTTAAGACTTCTTCTCTCTCTCTCTTTCTCTATAAAAGGACAGAGTACTCTAGGCACATAATCATTCATGTTCGATTACTTAAAGATTGAGATCAATACCTGATATCTTTAAGCAACAATAATAGTACTAAGTAAATTAAATGTATTGTGAAAAGTATAATAATATTTTTTATTTTCCATTTAAAACTCAGCTGTTAATCTTATAAATTAAACGATTGAGATTTTTAAAGATATTTAACTTTTATCATGTTTATATATATATATATATAATTTGCGTAATTTGGAAATGGCACACTAAGGCCTTTTAATTGTTAAAAAGAAATAAAAGAAAAAGAAACACTCAAATAGCCTTAAAACTTTCGAGTGGCAAGTAGCATTAAACCTTGAAACATGTTTTGTGGAACACGCGTAATATTTGCTTTTTGTTTAATACCTTGACATGCCTCTATTAAATAACAAAGGGACAACACCTATGGTGATGACTGAACGGCAGGGTGCTCTGACGTCCTTGCCGGAAGTGGGAGTTCGACTCTTGGAGGGTGCACAGCTTCAACCTCCTGTTGTAACACGAAAAAAAAATGAACATAGGAATAAGCCCGGGTCCATGGCCAAAGCTCGCCAAGCTAAGAGACTCGACTCACAAGTTGCAGGTTGTGAGTTGGACATAGGAACATTCAGACTCGGCTCACATATCTGGACTTAGCTAAACATAGTTTGGATGTGGATCGGTATCTTGAATTTATTTCCAAATACAGTAGCGTTAATTGTGGGAAACAAATAAGCATAATATTAAGATGAATTAAACATAAATGTTTGACAACATTCTTGCCTTCTAAGCCTTAAACGTCATCCAAGCCTTTTCCTATGCTTCATGCAGTCACCTGGAGGGGGATAACTGGTGGATAAGGATGGGTTCATCAACGCAACCTCTGTTTTTAATACCATGTCAAATAAATCATTTAAATTTACAGATGTCAATATGGGCCAGTCCGGGCTGGCCCAGTCCCAGCACGGGCCCGGCCCATATATATATAGATGTCAATATGGACCAGACCGGGCTGGCCCAATCCCAGCACCGGCCCGGCCCATAGTGTGTATATATGTGTGTGTGTGTATATATATATATATATATATATATATATATATATATATATTGTTTTTCAATTATATGTATATATATACATGTAGTATATATAGCATATATGTATAGTTTTTCTAATTACATATATATATATATGAATGCATATATGTTTTTATACACATATAATTACATGTATGTATGTATAATATAGTATATATATGTATACGTGTATATATATGTATTTTTTATTACATGTGTATATGGCTTTGTGAAGCATGAAATGATGTTATTGGATTTGCCTAAAAATACTTTAAATATTGTGAATTTCAAGCAGATCTGAACCCGATATAATAACCAATGAGCTTATGGTCCTGCGGACCAGCCCGACCCTCGTCAGGCCTCAGGATTATACGAGTTGAGCTATTTGCTACCGTTTTAAATATGGGACAGTATTTTCTCGGACAATCTTTATTTATATTACCTTATTACTGTCGGATTGGATTTGAATTTTATTAGGGCTCGGGTTGTGTTGTTGAGTAAGGGATACTTTAGAAGCCGTAGAATCAGGGCAGGGTGGTTTGGGTGGCCTTTTCTTTTTCCATTTTTTCTGGAGTTGTTGAGTGGTGGAGTTGGGTAGAGCATTGGAGTAGGGGAGTGTGGGAGAAGCAATCGGGGATGGGGTTGTTGAGTTGGAGTGGGGTGGGGTGGGGTGGTTTAGCGGTGTTGAGCTGTTGTTTTAGGTTATTTGGGGAGTTGGGGATTTAGGTGTATATACTTTTTTATATAAATAAAATAGGAATTATATTCAGTGTCGGTGCC
This sequence comes from Brasenia schreberi, assembly GCA_036023115.1. Classification (NCBI taxonomy): domain Eukaryota; kingdom Viridiplantae; phylum Streptophyta; class Magnoliopsida; order Nymphaeales; family Cabombaceae; genus Brasenia; species Brasenia schreberi. The sequence goes on along the minus strand of JAYKKT010000080.1, from coordinate 6,993,681 downwards.
CTAGATATCACACAGCATGAGATATGGTTGATATAGGTATTACTTACAAAAATATAGTGATCGAGTCTTATCACTTGTAGCGTTGCTAAGCAATCTAGAGTCTTTGCTGTTAGCGGAGTTTGGATTGTTTTGTAGGTAGTCTTAAACTCTACTTGGGAACCTTATAAATGGCGTTAGTGTTAGGCTTTGTTTCAGTAATGCGATGAGCAGAATCGGGACGGATTATTGTTGAGGCCGACGGTTCTCCTCAGAACGAAGAACAATCTTTTGCCTCACGAGAGAGCCAACTCCTTTTCAAAGACATGTTTTTTAGTGCGACACTGGGGCGGATCTTCGGTTGGAGGGTGCCTCAAGGATGTCTTGATCGGGAATTAGATTATCAAGCAAGAATTCCAACTTTTTCATTCTTATGGCAATCGCTTTCTGTAGAAATTAATTTTAGAGAAGCGAGTCTTCCGTCTTGATTTGATTCAAGAACTTTATAATCTGCCTTAGTATAGAATTTTGGACGAAACTCTCTGCAAGGATGCCGAAAGAGCAATCTCAATAAGATGATTTTATTGTGTTATTGTTTTGAACTCGACTCTTCTCGGTGAAAATCCAATTTTTGTAGGGGAATCCTTTCCAATTGTATACATGCAATAATTACATTATGCTAAGAAAACTAGTGAAACTTTAGAGGCTTATAATAAAGCAAGGAAATGAAAAATACCGTCAGTAAAGCAAAAGCTAAAATTTGAGATGATTTATATAAAAAACTAAACTCAAAAGAGGGTGAAAGAGATATTTTTAGGATAGCTAGGGCTAGAGATAAAAAAACTAAAGATCTTAATTATGGTAGATACATCGAGGACGAGGATGAAAAAATTTTAGTGGCAAATGATGATATAAGAAATAGATGAAAAAATTATTTTTATAAGCTTTTTAATGAAAATAAAGATGTTAGTATTAACTTAGGAGAGTTAGCCAAATTAGAAAAGTATATAAACCACAATTTCTACCGACGTATTCAAAAGAATGAAGTCAAAGAGACTCTTAAACATATGAAGGATGATAAATCGGTAGGACCAGACAATATTCCTGTAGAAGTTTGGAAAATACTAGGAGAAATAGGAATCACTTGGCTCACAAGACTATTTAATAAAATATAAAGAAACCAAAAGATGCCCGAAGAATGAAGAGCGAGTACACTTATACCCATATTAAGAACAAGGGAGACATTAAGAATTGTGCGAATTATCAAGCTATCAAGTTAATGAGCTATAATATGACATTATGGGAAAGAATTATCCAATGTAGGTTAAAACAAGTATCAAGTACAACAGAGAACTAATTTAAATTGATGTCAGGCATATCTACTATTGAAAATATTCACCTTTTGAGGCGTCTTATGAAATATTTTAGAGAAGAAAAGAAATACCTTCACATGATATTTATTGATTTAGAAAAAGCTTATTGGGTTAATATACGATTGACATACATTAATCTTATAAGAGACATATGCAAAAACATTTGTGAGGAGTCATGAAGGAATGACAAACTCCTTTGAAGTTAATATTGGGTTACATCAAGGATAAACTTTAAGTTCATACTTATTTATAATGGTAATTGATGAGTTAACAAAACATATTGAAGATGAAGTGGCTTGGTGTATGTTATTTGCAGATGACATTGTGATAGTGGAAGAGTCTAAGGAAAAGGTTAATAGAAAATTGGATCTATGGAGAGAAATATTAGAAAACAAAGACCTCCGACTTAGTAGAATAAAGACAAAATATATGGAATGTAAGTTTGATCATTTGGTTACTTCAGAGTACATAGAAACTAAAATTAGCATACATTGCATCCCCCAAAAGGACTTTTTTAAATACCTAGGGTCAATTTTTTAGAGTAATAAAAGAATTATTGGAGATGTTACGCATAGAATTAATGATGGTTGGTTAAAATGGAGAGGAGTATCAGGTATTCTTTGTGATAAAAAGATACAATTAAAGTTAAAGGTAAATATTATAGAGTAGCAATTAGACCTGCCATGTTTTATGGTTCTTAGTGTTGGGCAGTTAATCATCAACATGTATAAAAGATGTCTGTGACAGAAATGAAGATGTTGAGATGGATGAGTGGTCATACAAGAAAATACCATATACATAATAAGGTTATTAGAAACAAATTAGGAGTGGCACCACCAATAGAGGATAAAATGAGAGAATATCGTTTAAGATGGTTTGGACATATAGAAAGAAATCAAAAGAAGAACCTTTAAAAAGGTATGAAAAACTAAATTTGGAAAGTATTAAAAGAGGCAGAGGACGACCACAAAAGTGTTGGAAAGAAACAATAAAGAATGATCTAAGTTATTGTGAGTTAACTGCTAACATGGCACATAATAGAGCTATGTGGAAACAAAGAATCCATGTAACCGACTTGTCTAGTATGGGAAAAGGTTTAGTTGTTGTTGTTATTGTTGTTGTCACGGACCGAGGGGTCCACATTACCCAATTTTGAAAAACAAAAAGTATAAATACTTCATTCTTGAAATTATGAATAATATATAATTACACATAACGGTTTTGACTGTGATTTTCTTTATGAGCCTACGACAAATATGTCACTCTAAAAGAATTTCAATGTAACAGTTGAACTCGGTTGGGTATAACACAATGCCCACGGTTTCAAAACAATGGAAAATAAGAAAATGGAAATGAAACCGAAAAGCAAAAAAAACAAGAAGCGAAAACAAAAGAGGTAGTCGAAGATAATGGGCAGAAGAAGGATCGTAACTGGATCCTTCCTCACGATTGGTTTATACTTACACAAACCTTCGACCAATATCGACAGAAAGAAAACTCTCAGTTGTGTTGACACACTGGAATCTTATTATAAGCAAGAATTTATGATCATGCACAGTCCCCCTTTGGCTTTCAATGACTTCTCATGCAGTTACGCGGCTCTGGAAAAGCTTAGCAGGAAATCAATGAAGATATGTTTGCATCCGGGCAATTTTCAATCTTCATGTGCGCAGTAAAGAGAAACCTTCTCTTCAGTGAATATATGATCATGCACAGTCTCCTCTTTGACTTTCAATAGTTTCTCATGCAGCTTCACGGCTCTGGAAAAGCTTATCATGAAATCAATGAAATTTTGTTCCTATCGGCCCTATCGGGGCAATTTTCCATCTGAGTGCAGTGGAGAGAAACCTTAATTTAATATATGGCACAAACAAAATCTGAGATAGAGAGTTTCATGATCGGAATGGGTTCCACAGATTCATTGTCAAAAACAACTTTTTCTCCATGTTTGGAAGCCTGGTAATGGCGTATGTTAAGCTCTAACTATGGTAAAAGTTCCTCTGTCCATGTTCACGATGTGCCTGCCATATTCAATCCCTTCATTTTGTAAGGTATCAGAATTAATGTGTTTGATTGCTTCACATAAAACGAACCCGCTTCTGTTGGTTATACTAGTGCGCTAGATCATCGAAGGCACCACAGAGTAACGTACATAAACAGCTTATCTCACATACCATTACAAAAATAATCTTCTTCTAGCAAGAAATCCATCACGTACTTTGATTATGTAACATAGAATACAACTCAATCTCATTCATTTCCTCAAACAGCCTTCTCATTCTACAGCTCCTTATTCTTGTTCAATGCCGCGATCTTGTTGCGACTACTGTCAACGCCAACTTCTCAAATGAGAACCAGATTTCCCAATGGACCTTATTTTCCGGCTGAAAAGAGAGGAGTCGATCTTCTAGCAAGATTTCGACGTGTCGCAGAATTATTCAAGACGGCGATCAATCTTCCTCCTCAGCAGCGGAAATCTTCATTGAAATAAACGTACCCCAGTGTAAGATGCGGGAGAGTTCTTTGGATGGAGGGTGCTCCGTAGTCATCAAGGATCTCTACATAAAGACGGAGAGTATCAAGAAAGAGAACAATACGGAGGATATCAAGAAAGGTGCACGATGTCATGCTCCGGAGCTTGAATTCGTTGGCTGGCTGCAGAGAGGTTCTATCTTTGATGATTAATTGGTTCGTTCGTTTTCATGTTTTTCTTGTTTGTGTCATTTCGATTCACACATCCGGTGATTTTCAATCTTTTTGGCGTCACGAATTGTTCTTGTTTTAGAAAGCTCTCACTCTCTCACACACACGCACACGCACGCACAAACACATATTTGTAACACGTAAATGCTACCACTGATCATGAATTTGATGAGAGGTATGGCATTAAAAGGTAAGAAGAGAAAAAGAAGTTTCTGTGGAATTATGAGCCGATAATTAATGTTTCAATTTCTGTGATTTCTTTCAGGAAAGAAAGGGTTAGTACAACTACAACACAAACTAAAAGTCAAAACCATGTTTCGTACCATGCTTAATGCAGTGAGCAGAGATTCTCGACCCCATTGAGATCCATCTTCTGTCATAATTAGCATTCAACTTGTTCATTCTTGGTACGTTTGCATGCACGGCCATCTTAGCGTGTTACTGTTTAGAATTTCTCTCTCTCACACAGAACCACTGATCATGAACTTATTTGGATGCGAGAAAAAATGCTCAAAAAGCGAGTGGCAAGAAGTGTAGAGAGCAAGAAACACCCAAAAACGAAGGAAGCATGAAAGCCGAGAGTTAAGGTACGAGCGAAATTTCACGTCATGACATAAAAAGACATAACTACCCCCATCTTTTTAGAAAAGTTACAAAGCTAGTTGAGGGACACAATTACGATTCTACCATATATTTATCACAAATTTTATAGGAAAACTATGTGCATTTTAATATTCTATCCATGTCTTTTTTGAAATATTTCAAAAAGGGGCAGAAGGGTAAAATTCCTATTATGTCCTTGAGTTTTTTTGGAAATTACGGTAACACAAAATAAAGAAAAAAATTTATAGTTTCATCCCTTAGCTCGGTCTAAAATAGCAGAATTAAGTTAAGAGTTTTTTCAATTGATATCTATGTATCAACTGAAAATACTCTTAGGTTTTTTAAAAAAAGTACCTATATATTGTTGCAAACTACTGCAGTTACTAACACACATGGTTGGTTGTTTCTTTTTAGATCGTCCTATCATTATTTTTTGCCAAACAAAATTAAAATGAACTCTAGGATTATGTATCAGAGTTGGCAAAAACAGAAAAATTAAATGGTCTAAATTTCCAAGTATGGAAAAGACGTATTCCTTTACCACTTATACTTGAAGATGTAAACTATATTTTAAAGGATACAGTTCAACCACCTACTTCAACTGCAATAGAAGAAGAAAATGAAGTGTATAAAACATTTTTTAGAGATGATACTATGGTTAAAACTATAATGTTAACATATATGGAGGATGATCTAAGTAGATTATTTAAAGAATATGAGACTGCAAAAGAGTTATTTAACTCAATAATAACTAAATACGACACTAAAACTAAACTACATTTTAATTACTACTATAAAAATATAATTCTTATAAAATAAAAAAATGAGACAATATAGTAGAACATGTAAACCAAATGTTGGTAATAACAAGAGACTTAGTTGTAGCAAAGTCAGTCATCCTTGAAGTTATGCAAATATCAACTATTCTAAATAGTCTTCTCCCTTCATAGAATATGGTTGTCACGGTCTTGAGATTAGGAAGAGAAACAAACCTTTGTAAATTACCTCTCAAACTAGCAATTGAACAAGACCACATAAATAGAAATAATAATGATAAGTTGGTAGCAGTTGAAGAAGATATTAGAACAAACTCTAGACCAAACTAAAAAAAGAATAAACTAAACAAAAGGTTTGACAAGAATAATAATAAAAGCGGTCAAACTTTTAAAAAATCGTAAGAAATCATTTCTCGGGTCAAGATTTTTAATTGTGAAAAAAAATAATATTATAAAAGAGATTGTCACAACAAAAAGACTGATAGTAGAAACACCCAACAACGCGGTAAATCTGAAAAGCAAGACATAATCTATTTGGTTTTATAATGTCTTTACATAGATCGCCTAATATCTAGTTGATGGATTTACTGTGCACCAACAACACATATCTCAAACAACAAAGAAGGGGTCATGAACCTAAAGGAATATAAACTAGAGAAACATAGGGTGTATATAGGAAATAACACCTTCTGAGATGTCCTTGGTATGAAGTCCTTTAGAATTTATATATAAGATATGCCGATTGTTATAACTGATGTACTAATTATGCCAAATATAAGGCACAAATTGGTCTCAGTTTCTGCCTTGGTTAAGAATGGTTTTGAAGTCAGGTTTATCCCTATCAAGGTAATCATAGGGAAGCATGGATAGATAACTTTTTCAAGATTATTTAATAATAAACAAGCTTTATTCAAATTAAATGAAAGAAAAGGATTTGCTCATATCGATCATGCTTGTAATGTTTACGTAAATGCATGGCATAGATGCCTAAGGCATATAAGTCTGAAAAAGTTAAGGAAGAGGAGGTTGGTTGATAGATCAATCGATAAGTTTAAGGCGAGGCTTGTTGCAAAGGGATCCTCATAAAAGGATATGAGATTATGTTGAGACATATTTCATTGTTGCAAAATTTGCATCCATAAAAATAATCCTGACCATATCAGTATACTATGATTTGGATTTACATCAGTTAGATGTAAAAATTGCTTTTCTAAATAGAGATTTAGATAAAATCATACATATTTATCAAGCCAAAGGATACAAAGTTGAAGGCTAAGGAGATAAAGTATATAGGTTGAAAAAATTCATATATGATCTTAAACAATTACCTCATAAATGGTATTTGACTTTTCAAAATACCATTATCGAACTTGGGTTTGTGGTTAATGAACTTGACCACTTTGTTTATGTTTGAGATAATGGAAGCCAATTTGTCATCTTATCATTATATATAGATGACATATTGTTGACTGAGAATGACAATGAGATGATTGTTAAAATAAGTTATGGTTAAACTCACGGTTTCAAATGAAGGATATGGGAGAAGGATCCTATATCTTGGGTATAAAGATTTCTTTAAACAGATAATCTAAACTTCTATGCTTAAGTCATGAGAGATATATTGATTATATTCTCAAGAAATTCAAAATGGGTGAATGCAAGTCTGCATCTACACCCGTTGCAAAAGGGGTCAATTTAAGTAAGGTTGATTATCCCGGTGAGGAAAACAATAAGCCTAATGTTCTTTATGTGTAATTTGTTGGTAGCTTGATGTATGCTATATTATGTACAAGACCTTATATAAGTTTCGTTATTAGTCTTCTCAATAGATATCAAAGTAATCCTAGATGACAACATTGAATAGCTATGAAAATGATTAAGATATCTTAAGGGAACAAAAGACTTGAAACTATGTTTTGAAGCAGATGAACTAAAAGTGGTAGGATACTCAAATGTTGATTTTGCTGGGAGAAAATCAACCTCACATCAAATATTCTTATTTAAAGGTGAAGTTGTTTTTTGGGCTTACAAGAAACAAAGCTATGTAGCATTGCATACATAAGAAGCTGAGTATTTGGCTTGTTGTATAACTGTAACTAGTATCATTTGGATAAATTGTTTCATACATGATTTGAAGCTAGATATAGCCAATGAGTCAGTTGTCATTTATTATAATAACAATATAATAATTACTTTGATTAAGAGTAGAGCTAATTACTTCAAAAACAAGCATATAATGTTTAAATACCACTATGTTCATGATATGGTCATGAGAAAGGAAATATACATCTCATATATATAACTAATGATATGTTGGCAGACCCCTAAAAGGCATAACAAGATCTTTTCTCAAAGCATGTTACAAACATGGGCATGAGATACATTTGGAATATTGTGTAGATAAAAAACCACATAATGTGTAATGATTGAAATAATAATCATACATAACATAACTTAGAAAACCCTACAAAAGTGAGGGGTAAAACCAGTATGACTGGATACTAGGCTTGAATAATCAAGTGGGATATGTAACGTTGTATATGACCATTCTCGACTATAAATCCAAGGAAAATGTTACATACAAAAAATGTATATAAGATTAAATGTATATGTTACAAAAAATAAAAAACATTTTGTAATGGAAAACCTAGAAAAGAAAACCACGAAAATGAAGGCGTGATCACTCTTAAATATTGTAGAGAAGAGGATTGAAAGAAATAAACATATAAATCTTTTCTCAAAAAGTCCTATGTGGAAAACCGTGTGTATGAAATAAAGGCGACACATCCCAATTCCACTGCTGCAGACAATCGTTTGACGGCAGTATCCAACACTTGTAGCGAGAAATACCACCTGTACTTTGATTCTGCATACAATACAACTCAATCTCATTCTTCTCATCAAATTCTTCTCATCAAAGAGCCTTCTCATTCTCCTCGTCCTTGTTGTGATCTTGTTTGTGCTGGTGTCAACGTCGCAAATGAGAACCAGATTGTTCAATGGCGCCATATTTTCCCGCTGAAAAAAAGAGAAGTCCTCACCAGCGGGCGTCTTCTTTCAAATAAGCCTACCCGAGTCCAAGATGCGGGAGAGTTCTTTGGATGGAGCGCGCCCCGCAATCAGCAAGGACCTCTATATCAAGAAAGTGAACAAAATGGTTCGTTATCGTCGTCATTACTACAAGGATCTCTGTATCAAGCCGGAGAATAGCAAGAAAGATGTACGATGTCAGGCTCCGGAGCTTGGATTCGTTGGCTGGCTGCAGAGAGGTTCTATCTTTGATGAGGGCGCTTTGAAATTCAAGAACAATTAGTTACACCAAAAAGGACACCGGAACGAAATGACAAACAAGAAATCACGATGATGATGAACCAGTTCGATCTCTTTCTTGATATTCTCCATCTAGATAAAGAGATCCTTTATGATTGCGGGGCACCCTCCATCCAAAGAAGTCTCCCGTATCTTGCACTCGACTATGTTGGTTTCAAAGAAGACGGCTCGCTGGTGAGGAGGAAGTTTGTTCGCCGTCTTGATGAATTGTGGGACTTCCCGAAATCTTGTGAGAAGATCGATTTCTTCTCCCTTTTCGGTCGGAAAATATGGTGCCATTGGGCAATCCGGTTCGCATTGGCGACGTCCACGTTGACACCAGAGCCACGATGGCGGCATTGGAGAAGAATAATGTGGAATTGAATGAGAAAGTTCTTTGAGGAAAAGAATGAGGTCGAGTTGTCTTCTCCGTTAGGAGAATCAAACTATTGGACGGATTTCTTGCTACAATTCAACAGAAAAGAAGATTTCATTCAATGTATGGGAACACCCAGGTATGTGAGATAACCTGTACATCACTCTGAATAGCTTCTCGATTTAAAGCAAGCGATAAACCTGGAGGACGGCTACTTATTCGTACTCTCTTCATGTAGATGGCCTGAACCAAACCTGAATGACCTTCCAAGTCTTTGCAATTCTAAGTTTTTCTAGGTTTCGGCAAATAGCCCTATTTAACCCTGATTAAATGGTGGGCACGGCATTATAGCCAACGGGCTGAAATGTGAACCGAGTATATAGTATCACCGTGGCCTATACTTTTTGAATTGAGATTCTCAAGAGTGAGGCAAAGTTTTCGTGGCACTTCCAAAACTGTCCACGGCTGGAACACTTCGACTAGAATCGTAGTTTGCCTTTATAACAATAAACTATATTTTTCTGTATAATATATTTAAAAAGTGGGTAATATGGTTGCGCAGTAATGTAGATCTAGGTTTTTTATGAAGCGAAATTATAAAAATTTAGAGTTCCACGGTGAAAACTCAAATTACTTATGAATTCAATGCTTAAGAATGTATAATAGAGTTGAACCCGCTTCTGTTGGTTATACTAGTGCGCTAGCTCATCGAAGGCACCACAGAGTAACGTACATAAACAGCTTATCTCACATACCATTACAAAAATAATCTTCTTCTAGCAAGGAATCCATCACGTACTTTGATTATGTAACACAGAATACAACTCAATCTCATTCTTTTCCTCAAACAGCCTTCTCATTCTACTCCTCCTTATTCTTGTTCAATGCCGCAATCTTGTTGCGACTATTGTCAACGCCAACTTCTCAAATGAGAACCAGATTTTCCAATGGACCTTATTTTCCGGCTGAAAAGAGAGGAGTCGATCTTCTAGCAAGATTTCGAAGTGTCGTAGAATTATTCAAGACGGCGATCAATCTTCCTCCTCAGCAGCGGGGGAATTCTTTGAAATAAACGTACCCCAGTGCAAGATGCGGGAGAGTTCTTTGGATGGAGGGTCCTCCACAGTCATCAAGGATCTCTATATCAAGACGGAGAGTATCAAGAAAGAGAACAAACTGATTCGTTATGGTCGTGATTACTACAAGGATCTCTGTATCAAGACGGAGGATATCAAGAAAGGTGCACGATGTCAGGCTCCGGAGCTTGGATTCGTTGGCTGGCTGCAGAGAGGTTCTATCTTTGATGATTAATTGGTTATTTTCTTTTCCTGCCTTTCTTGCTTGTGTCATTTCGTTGTGTCATCTCGTTTCACACATGCGTTGGTTTTCAACCCTTTTTGGTGTAACGAATTCTTCTTGTTTTGCAAAGCTTTATCTCTCTTTCACACACACAAGCACATATTTGTAACACATAAATGCTACCACCGATCGTGAATATGATTTGGACGAATGGCATTAAAAGGATTACTACAACTAAAAGACGAACTAAAATCAAAACCATGGATATCGATCTTGTTTCATATTTAATATTCAACTTAGAAGAGTAAGATAATATTTTATTACTTCTTTTGACTTGAGAGTTTCCTTCACCATGTTTGAACCAGCTTTCCAAAGCATGTCTCTCATTTTAAGTTTATATTGTTTTATACTATTGCTCTTTCAAGGTGAAGTTATTGTAAAAGGAAACATTATGATGTGCCTTTCCCTTTTAGCCAACTTGCCTTTCCCTTCTCTGGCACGAAGTACATTAGTCTCAAGGCAGTCGGCTCGCTGGTCTGGCAGAAGATTCTTCATCGTTCTGGGGCTTGGTTTAATGTTCTGGGTGATTGCCGCTTGACTTGTGACAATGAAGGTGACACCAGGCACAACTTCCCACAAACATCTTAACTTTAACAAGTTAGATCTGTGAGTTATCTGAGCACTTCAAATCTATTAATGTCATATAACTGACATTCTTCCCATACTTTTACAATTCTTCACCTCTAGCTTTCAACAACAACAACTAAACTTTTCCCATACTAACGGGTCGGATACATGAATTCTTTGTTTCTACAAAGCCCTATCATGTGTCATTTTAGCAGTTAACTTATAATAAGTTAGATCATTTTTTATTGTTTCTTTCCAACACTTTTGTGATTGTCCTCTACCTCTTTTAATACTTTTTAAATTTAGTTTTTCATACCTTCTTACATGTTCTTCTTTTGATCTTCTTTCTATATGTCCAAACCATCTTAAACGATATTCTCTCATTTTAGCCTCTATTTGTGTCACTCCTATTTTGTTTCTAATAACCTCGTTATGTATATGGTCTTTTCTTTTATGACTACTCATACATCTCAATATCATCATTTCTGTGATGGACATATTTTGTACATGTTAATGATTAACTGTCCAAAACTGTCCAACACTCAGAACCATAAAACATGGCTGGTGCAATTGTTGCTCTATAATATTTACCTTTTAACTTTAATGGTATCTTCTTATCACAAAGAATACCTGATGCTCATCTATATTTTAACCAACCAACATTAATATGCATAACGTCTCCATCAATTCTTCCATCACTCAGGAAAAATTGACCTTAGGTATTTAAAACTTTCCTTTTGAGGATGCAATGTGTGTCAATTTTAATTTCTATATCATCTTAAGTAACCAAATGATCAAACTCACATTCCATATATTCTGTCTTCACCACTAGCTTTGTAGCCAATTAATTGCCCCATAATTTGAAGCTTCGTGATAGTGAGAAAAGTTGAATTGTTTTTAAGTCCTACGCTCTAATTCAGAACTTTTTTAGTTCCATAGGTTTTGGAGTTTATACATTCGTCCAAGACATCATGTATATATCTGTTTAGAGAGAGGGGGGGCATCCCCCATTTGTGTTCTCCTTGTTTCAAAAGAAAAGAAAAGGAGAACGGCATTTAGACCGTTGTTAGGGTCTCTGTTACCAACAAAAGAAAGCAAGAAAATATTGCTTCTTTTTCCACATCTTAAAATTGTCATATATCAAGAAAATCGGAATAGGAAAATTCATATATACTAGTACTAGCTACCGAGAATCCAAGAATACGATTTTGCATTATCAAGAAATATCTCAAAATATCCAATCGATCACAGGCAGCAGACCGATAACAAAATTCGGAGAATGAGTAGAGCCACGTATTCCTGTGAAATCTGACAGTTTATTTACACCAAGAAAAAAGGAAAACAAAGAAAATGAGGAAAAACAAGTAAAGAAGGTAGTTGGAGAAAATGAGGAGAACAAGGCTCCATTGTTGGATCCTTCCCCACAATTTGCATATAATTTACAGAAACCTGTGACCACTGTAGTCCAGAAGATGAAATTTGGGTAAGTTGTGCTAGGTAGACTGGGAACTTCTTGCTAGAATGTATGATCATCCACAGGCTCCCCCTTCGTCTTGCAAGGACTTCTCACGCAGTTTTGCCACTCTGCACAAGCTTAGCAAAAAATCGGTGAAGGTCTGTTCATATCCGGGCAATTTTCCATATCCTGCACGCAGTGAGGAGAAAGCTTGGCTTAATATATGGGACAAACAATTAAGAAGTTTATAAGAAGACGCTTCAAGGATGTATTACATCATTATTCTAACTGTTTTCTATTTGCAAAAGATGGGATTTATCATGCCACAATTTTTTGACTAGCAACCCTTCAAGAGAATAACCAATGGAACCAAGCCCCTGTAAATTAAGATTCCTTAATGATTCTTTTTCTTTAGCATGCGAAAGCTCCCTAAGGATGCACTTGGATTGCTGTGAGTTTGTGGAAAAGAAAATCCAGTTCGCCTTCTAACTCAAACTACTCTTTAACAAAGACGATGTCAATCTCAATCCTTCAAATTCAACTTTAGAATTCATAGCATAAAAAGTTTGTCCCCTTCAACTGAATTCTTGAGAATCTCAAACACCCTAAGTATGGCCTGCCATTTTCTGTTTTCCCAAAGATTCCTAAGGAACAAAAGGGGTTAGAAAAGTAGATTTCAAAGGAACGCTGATCATTCTTAACCACGGAAATAACTAAGTTTTCTCAGTCATGGGATGAATTTTCCGTGTAAAGCTCGCATTTTTTTATGTTACCAATCAGGTAAAGTCTTAACATGAAATGCTAAAGAGATTTGACCAGACACTAAAATATATCACAGCTTGATGTGAACAGTTCAACAGTGCTCTTTTAATTGTTGAACTCTTTTAACTGAATAGCTAAATAAGATGCCATCTCTTCTTTTTCTTGTTTCCAATTTCACATACTATATGGGGTTTACTTGTCTATGTAATTAGGGGGTCGCAATTTTGGACCCGACTCAATAACCTGACCCCGACTCAAAATGAAATATCCAGTCCAAGTAAGGTTTTATGTATTTTGGGTTGGATCCGGATAAAGAAAAAGTGATCCAGAAAAAGTCAGGAAGGGTCCATGCCGAAACTGGCCCAAACTCAATATGTGTATATAAAGCAAGCAAATACACATGAGATATATACAAATGTATATATAGTAATTGTATTTTTGTACATATGGGTCGACCAGAAGCCCAATCCCGTCCTGGGTTTGGTCAAGGTTCACAGAATATGACCCAAATGAAAATCGGGTCAGATCCAGGTCGGCCTATTTTTGGCACGAACTCGACCCAATGATAATTTGCCACGCCTACATATGATAGAGTTATTATTCAGGTCCCAATCAATTTTTCTTGTATTCTTATAACTTTATCGATTCTTTCCAGTAGGCAAAACATTTTGTCTGGGTGTTAAGGAAGCATTGGAGAAGACAAAAAATTCACAAGAAATATACAATTATATAGAATTATGTTGCAAGGAACCTTATGTGTCAAGCTTGCCTGGGGAATCTATCAGACATCTCCTTGCAGCAGGTTAGAATGTGAACAACTACTAGTGAAAGCTGAGTTCCTTTTGCTATTCATTCCCCATGAAAGGGTATTTTATGTTGAATTCAGGGAAATGTCTAAATGATACTTTCCCCTTCATCTAAGAGATGCATCTCACAATTGGATTCACATGACAATCCAAAACCATGACACAAGAAGATCGTTCAGTCAGGAGTAATGTGCCCAACCTGGAAAGTAGTTTATGTCAATCACGTAATAGCGATTCTGCATACCATGGTCTCGAATTATGTCTAGATTGAAGAGCCTTAAACCCTGCCAAATACAAAAGAAATGAATTTTGATACTGCGTTTATGCATATCAGTAGCTTTGAGCTTTCCAATAGTTTAATATGCTTTGAAATTGCTGGAAAGATGCTTCATTCAAACTACAACTTACCATCCTGTCTCGAAGTTCCTTTGCAAGTTTTTCTAGCAAAATCCTTGGTGGGAGCTTCGAAACATATGGATCTAGATTAGCACCATCAGCTGAAGCTGCAGCACAGGATACCCTTGGGAATGGCATTACCCCACAACCAGATGCTCCCTGTTTATCCACGTCAGGCAACGAAAAGCGCCTCACTATGTGGACAGCATCACCGATAATATGAACCTTGAAAAGAACACCACCTGATGCGAAATATGAGAGCAATTGAAGTTCGTTGATAAAACAAATATAAATATTGCATATTGAAGGAATGGAAACTTTCTTTTGACAAGGAATTTCTTCTAGTGGTTGTTTCAAGAACAGACACGCATATGTAACAGCCTTGAATGATTGCAGATGCTGGGAAATGCATTAGCTGATACTTCAAGTTTAGGAAAGGAGCAACCAATCTGGAAATAACTCCAGAGAAGAAAGAAAGTTCTCAGAATTTATGTATATTTATATATGTATGTATGTATGTATGTACGTACGTATGTAATGTATATGCGTGTGAGAGAGAGAAAGAGATACCGTGGTTAATAAACTCTTGAAGCACCAGCGGAGGTTCAAGTTGTGATAGAGACACCTGATCGTAAGCAAGAGAGAGTTCGTGCGACTTAGCAGTTCCATCCACAACAAAAGGTTTCACAACTGTAATATCAGAAAGGAATGACGCGAATCAATTTATGGGAATTTCGAGATTGCACTCTGTCTCTCTCCCAAGCACACAAACGGAAAAAAGGACCATGATAACTCTTGATCAAGCCCCTCCTGACCACAAAAAGATCAAAAACAGTCAGGCCAATGGTGCAGCTCAGATATACTTTACCAAGAGGCAATTTTAAGCCAGCTCTTGCAACTGCATCAGGAATGTCTCCTCCACCAGTGGTCACAACTAGCTGCTTAGGTACACGAACTTTCCCTGTCACCAAGATAAAATAATTAATCATTTCTGTCTAGAACCAAGGGTTCTCAAGTTGAACATTCTCATAAAAATGAAAATGAAACTCATAAGCCAAAACCGTGCTAATAACCACATATGCAAATGCTTCATCCTATCGAAAAGGGAAAAAAGAAGAATGCTGCTTGCCTTACAAAAATTAGTGTGCAGGTGTATTTTTCAAACCTTAACATAGGACTATCAACAGAAAGTGAACGAATCGAATATGCAGTGTATCTATCTTCACTGACCAACAACCCACAGAAAGGACGAACGGTTGAATATCTGTAGATTAATCTCTCTCTCTCTCTCTCTCTCTCTCTCTCTCTCTCTCTCTATCTATATATATATATATATATATATATATATATATATATATATATATATATATATATATATATATATATATATATATATATACATACATATATACATATATATATACATATACATATATATATATATGTGTGTGTGTACTTATCTACATGCATGCATGTACATATGTATGTATATGCATGTACATATATATATATATATATATATATATATATATATATATATTATATATATCTCTCTCCATTTTAGCAATCCTTGATTATAAATTTTGGACACGATTCACATGAAATATCCCACATTTCACTATTTAACATAAAGTCACGTAAGCTTGCTATAGGTGTGCCTCTCAAGATATTTGGACATGGCTGCTTTCGAATGAGGCTTAGAGGTAATTTCTGAAGTCTCCATGTATACAGGTGTCCGAGACCAAGACATAGGCTTCCCAAAGTTTATCTACTTGAAACATAAACATGTAGAGATTGTTGTTGGAGAACTACAGCTTGAAATCACAGGCAGCTCAGTCCAACCAGATAAGCGTACAGCATGATTAATCAGCTAAAGGCCATTAAAAGTAGCATGCATTTTTCCAAGTAAAAATGAGTAACAAAAATTTTGTACACTGAATCTTATTCAGCAGACATTTAGTGAGACACTATCAAGGGAACCTAAGTTGAGATCCTTTGCATTTCACGATGGTGAGACTGGTTTCGTAAAATGTAACGGTACAAGTTTATTCAGCATCATCAATGTGATCTAATTCAAAACCTGCATTCGATATTTTTGTAAAAGTACATGAATTTCAATAATAGTTTTTTCTCAAACATTGATGCATCATGAAGAAGCACCCAACATCGACTTTTAGTTATGGATTTACAAATAAAAAATGGACAAAGAAGAAAAGAGTACATCGACCTATTCGGACTAAATGGTGGGACCTCAAAAGCGAGAAAGAAAATATATTTAAATAAAAAGTCCTTCAAGGAGATGTTTGGAATTATGTTGTTACACCTTGTGAAATGTGGAACAATATTACTATACATATTAGGAAAGTAGCGAAAGATGTGTTAGGTGTATCTAAGGGAGGTGTACCGGCACAAAAAGAAGCTTGGTGGTGGAGTGAAGTAGTGCAAAATAAAATCAAGGCAAAGAGGGCCTGTTACAAATTACATTATGCTAAGAAAACTAGTGAAACTTTATAAGCTTATAAGAAAGCAAAGAAGAAAGCGAAAAAGGCCGTGAGTAAAGCAAAAGCTAAAATTTCAGAGGATTTATATAAAAAACTCAACTCAAAAGAGGGTGAAAGAGATATTTTTAGGATAGCCAGGGTTAGAGATAAGAAAACTAAAGATCTTAATTATGTTAGATGCATCAAAGACGATGATGAAAATATTCTAGTGGCAAATGATGATATAAGAAATAGATGAAAAAACTATTTTTATAAGCTTTTTAATAAAAATAAAGATGTTAGTATTAGCTTTGGAGAGTTAGCGAAATCAGAAAAGTATATAAACCACAATTTCTACCGACGTATTCAAAAGAATGAAGTCAAAGAGGCTCTTAAACATATGAAGGGTGATAAATCGGTAGGATAAGATAGTATTCCTATAGAAGTTTGGAAAATACTAGGAGAAATAGGAATCACTTAACTCACAAAACTATTTAATGAAATATGAAAAAACCAAAAGATGCCCGAGGAATGGAGAGAAAGTACACTTATACCCATATATAAGAAAAAGGGAGACATTCAAAATTATGCAAATTATCGAGGTATCAAGTTAATGAGCCATACCATGAAATTGTAAGAAAGAATTATCAAACGTAGGTTAAGACAAGTATCAAGTACAAAAGAGAACCAATTTGGATTCATGCTAGACAGATCTACTATTAAAGCAATTCATCTTTTGACACGTCTTATGAAACATTTTAGAGCAAAAAAGAATGACCTTTACATGATATTTATTGATCTAGAAAAAACTTATGATAGGGTACCGAGGGAGGTTCTTTGGATAACTTTGAAAAAAAGAGGTATAAAGAATCAATATGTTGCCGTAAGTCTGATCCAAAAATCATGATACATTTTTTTATGTATATCATGATAAGTACACCTCATTTATACAATACAAGCTAGGCACCAACTAAAACACAATTAGTCTTACAGCCAACTATGATGAACATATATTACTTAAAATTGGTTCCTAACAAAAATGCATGAATAATTCATATAATCCATTTGTAAATCTTGTTTTACGAGATAAAACATATTATGTTCCTGTTCTTACATCTTCGACCTTGACAAACATTTCAATGAGGTCATATAATCGACCGTCTTTCATTTGGATAATTGATTTTTTTTGGTGAAGTATGCAACTGGACTAAAGAACCCCGACTAACCCGTGGGAGCTCGATCAGCCCACTATGGGGTAAAGCTACTCCGGGCTGCTTTGCTGGATTCACAAGACTTGAACTCGAGGCGTTGCTTAAGGGGATAAGTGCTGAACCACTTGAAGCAACCAGAATTGGATAATGAACATATTGGATTAGTGATGATACTAAACATAATAGATTAGTGATCATACTACCTCAAGATCATGCCCTCGTCGATTGCACGTATAGTTGTGTCACAAAAGGAAGGCTGCCAATATGAAGTCTCTCTCTCTCTCTCTCTCTCTCACACACACACACACACATTGCTTATAGCCATGATTGTGTCCATGGCCGGTAACACATATAGTTTTTGTGCGACCGAGTTCGTGGGGGCTCACCCTAAAATAATTTCTAGATCAGCCACTGCACAGAAGGCTTTCTCTTTCTTTTAGAGGAATTACATTTTCTTTTCCCATAGCCGACCCCATCTAGTATGGGAAAAGGCTTAGTTGTTGTTGTACATTTTCTTTTCCCACTTTTTTTTTTGGTTACAGGACGATATAGGAAAAGATGAACTATCATATTAGAAGTCTAATATACGCAAATATCCATTGATGCGCTGTAAGATAAGCAGGCCAAATCCATCCATGTATCAGATTTGAGCCACACAGCTCGCACATGATTAAATGGAAAAGGATCGCACAACTTCTCACAAGATCCAGTTGCACTTTAGAATGTTGAAAACTAAAAGGTATTACTCAGGTTAACATGCATTTCTTGAATGCATCAACGTCCTAAACTTTCAAGTTTTTGTTAGAGAAAGACAACGTAATACCTTCTAGTACATAAAAGCAAAGATGCTTCTCATACAATACCCGAAGCATAAAATACCTTCAGCATCAGATAGATGCAGATCTGCAACATCTTGAAGCATGGATTGGCGATTCTCCAAGTGCCGAATGGCATTGGGAGGATCAAGAACAATGACCTCAGGATGCTGTTGCTTGTAATCCTAAAGCAAAATAAACCAATCATTTTATAGTTACACTGATTAACTTTGCACAAATATATCACTTTTTGTGTTAGAATTAAACCAACAAAAGGTCAAAGCAAATAGAACATAAATTAGCTTGAAGAACTGCAGACGATAACACATCTTGCCAAATTCTCCAGCGGTTTATTAATCAAACACAAAGTTATTTGCTAAGAGTTATATACTGAAATTTATATAATTAAGATGTTGACAGTAGGAATGTCAAGGGATCATATATCAGTAAGACTCTGAATCCAGTTAATCAGATTCACTACAAAAAACATGACTACTAATTGGATTCTCATATTTTAGATATATCCAATTGATCATAAGATGATGGCTATGTATTTTACATTCACGCCAAAATCTCACTCCAAATATGTTTACTCAATATCCAATTTCGAAGAATCCAGTGATAAACTACAGCTGATTGACACATACGAGGATAATGGATTAGAAACCAGATTTTCATGCTTTTAATTTTTATAGAGATTTCAACTTCACCATTCACATATTTCTTTCCTTTCTTAGAGATAAACTATAAAGAACTCCAACAACTAACAAGTACAACAACATAAATTAAGCGTCTTCCCATAATACATGGGGACTGCTACATGGATTCTAGATTGAGTGCCGTGCTAACAATTGACTTAATATAAGTTAGATCATTCTTTATTATTTTCTTTGAATGGTCTTCTTCTTCCTCTTTTAACATTTATATATTAATTTATCACATCCTTTATCGGAGCTTTCCTTGATCACCTTTACACATCCAAACCATCTTAAATGATTTTTCTCATTTTATCATCTATTGATATCACTCCCAATTTATTTTTAATAACCTCATTAAGTATACCGTCTTTTCTTATATGACCACACATCTATCTCAACATTAATTTTTATTTCATCTAATATAGCAAAATGATTAAATGTGTTTGTTTTACTAAGTCAAAAGTTTTTACTTTTTATTGTTTCTCTCAATGGTTTCAATTTCCTACTAATTTTTTCTTAGTCATTCCTAACATAACATCATCTGTAAATAACATATACTGAGGTACTTCATCTTGAATATGTTTTGTTAACTCGTTAGTGACCAAGATAAAATAAATATGGACTTAAAACTGGTCTTTTGTATAATCGAAGATTAAGTCCAAAAATGCATCATTTCTTAACGAGTACTCACACACATTTGTGCACCATAACAAATCTCATATAAAGTTGTATATCAATAAGATATAGCTCTTTTCTAAGGTTCCCAAAAAAATATCTCTTAGTGTCAAACTTTTTATTAATGAATACCATGTGAACTTTCTTACTTTTTGCTTTAAAATATTTCATGAGACTTCTCAAGAGATGAATAACCCCAATAATGGATGAAACCAAATTAGTTTCCTATTATACTTGATACTTGTCTCAGTTTATCTTCAATAACTCTTTCTAATGTCTTATCAACTTGATACTTCGAAAATTCATATAATTATAAATGTCTCTCTTGTTGGTGTATATGGATATAAGTGTATAATTTTTTCTTTCCTATAGTATCTTTTAGTTCATCCATATTTTATTGAGTGATCTTTTAAAGTAAGTCATACCCATTTCTTGTAAGATTTTTCATTATTTTATAACAATATTGTTTGTTCCTAAAAATTTACCAACTTTTAAATTTATTAGCCTTTTTTACTTTATGTTAGTGGAAATTAAGTTTATCTCTCGCTCTAAGCCCTTTCCCGCATCTCCCTGTTTTCGCAAATCCGCATCTTCCCCTCTCTTTGCACATCAACAACTCTACACCCACTGCCACATCTCATCTCTACAATAACAACACCCATTTCCCCTGCATCACCACCCGGATGCCAATCACCATCTTTTGTCGTTCACCACAAAAACCACCGACTCCCATCTACCAGACTAAACCGTCAACGACCTCCTCATCCCCCTCCCCAAATCCAATGTCTACAGTGGCCTTCATCTCATGCAGCTCACAGGACCTCACCTTCTCTGAGCTCTGCCAGAAATCACCATCCTTCCCCAGCCGCTAGCCTACCTATAAACAGAACCTCTGACCAGAATGAAAAATGAGAAATCATATCAACCATTATGCTTCAAGTAACTCTTAACTGATGGAAAATTACTGTTTAAACTCAAAGATTTTTCCTTCACTATCATCCCTATGCTTGTGCATTATGAAATCATAGGTGAACGATAGCTCTTTAAGTTTCCAATCTTGAAAAAGTATTAAATTTTAGAATATAATGTTTAACTTGAGTTTTCAAAGAATGTCAGAATATACCTCAAGCATTTGGAACCACTGGATTCCTGACAGCTAAAAACAGGCGAACAGAAACGGAATTGAATTAGAGAACGAGTCGCAAAAGTATAATGGAAGGAATACCCAAACAAAAGGATCATAAGCAGCTTACTTTATGCAAGATAACATCGAATGGCCCTTGCTCCTCAAGTGATTTATTTTTATCAATGGCAACAAATCGTATTCCTTTCCTCCTGCACCAATTTTAAAAGTTTCCTACTGCTATATTTAATTTTTTTTTCCAGAAGGAAAAATCACCACATAGTATAATAATACACATACAACATGGGCAACAGAAAAAAAGATGACTGCTTCATAGAGCAAATACAAGAATAAAAATGATAACCAGTACAAGCTACATTGGGAAGAACCCCTAATCAATATTTCTCAACAGGAAACTGAAAGAAATAACCAACGCGACGTAAGTTACCTAAAGAACATGAAGCAAGTACAGAAACCTGTAACGCAAACTATTAACACTCTGCAGCAAAAAGAAGACCTTGTGCCCCAATTAACTGATTCATCGTTATTGTACTGAAGAGGCATGTCTTCAGAAAAGCTTAGCAATTAGGAAAAGCATCTTCATTAGGTTGCATATTCAAGTCTGCGTCTAGGAAAACGGTATCCAAAAAATCATTTTGCATTTAGAGAAGAGGAAAGAATCTCGAAATTCAACTTGGCGTGCTACAGTAGCATAAAGTGTAACATTTCCTGTCACCAAGTGTCCAGAAATATCACGACAGAAACCAACAACAACAGTGAAAAACGCTGAAATCCAACAACCATCTCTAACAAGATAACCAAAAACCAAGATAATCAACAACCACAAAGGAGCAAACAGTTCAAATGGGTGTCAGGAAATAAGACCAAAGAGGTAGCTGAAACAACTCGCCTTGCTAGGCCTTCTAGCGTTGGTTGCAAGAAACTGCTGACTTTCTTGGCAGTGAGTGCGTAGCCCACCACCATCTTGTGGCTGTGAGAATCCGACATCCCTCTAACTAGGAATTACATACCAGAAGATTCAAATAAGTGTCAAGGAGATGATAGATAGCCTTCATGTTAATCATGTAAAAAACTGCTCAGATCAATCATTCACGTTTGCATTATGAGTCAGGTGCTGATGCAAATCTGATTATTAAATATGCCCCACTTGCTTTATATTTTAGAATATGCATAATGAGATTCTGAATCTGTCTGGGATCTTTGTTTTTAGTAGGTTGACGTCTCCAACAAAAAAATTCCACACGGTTGATCTAAAAGTGATCAATGAGCTCCAACAATGAGTTCTCTAACAATTAAAGACAGTTTGTAGGTTTGAATGCCAACAAAAAGAGGACCATGATTTTCAAACACAGCCTTGGGGAACAGTTTTGACACTACAAACCCACTTTTTATGAGGATCTGTAATGACCATATGGAAAACAACCCCAGCAAAGTGGGCATAGAGAATCACAACCCAAATCACTGTAAACGATCACAGCAAAGTGGGTGTAAAACACGATCAAGTAAGGTGTTGGTTTACAACCCTAACCACAGAAAATGCAAAGGATGGTTATTGGAGATTCGATGGAGTCTGGATCGTAATTAATGGAAATCTGTATTTTGTAAGCTTGATTTTTCCTAATTATTTTGGCTGATGTTTTATTGAAAATCATAAATTTATGTCTCCTAATTGAAGTGTAAAATGTTACATTTGAGAAGCTTCACAATCCAGCACATCACAGATTGCAGCAGCTTGTGTCGAAAAGCGCATCTTATCACTTCTTTTGTTTAAGGCTCCAGAAATGTCGGTGGAACCGACCAGTTCTCTCTCTCTCTCTCTCTCTCTCTCTCTCTCTCTCACACACACACACACACACACAGAGCTTCCTGTCAACTCGTATACGCTCACGTCAATCGTAACAGGTCCGCGATTGTATAAAAAAACTCGAAATCTGAAACTTAATACAATATAAAGATCATAAGATAGATTTTTACAACTAGATACTCCTACCCAAAGGGCCCAGAGTTTGGACAATGGTAGGAAGTTATAAATATATTGAAATTTAAAATTAGCAATTTGCATATCAAACGGTGGGCGGTTTGGAGTTATGTGGTTGACCTCTGGAAACGTTGAGGCGATATCAACATGCAGGTAGTCTCCTTCGTTACTCCACTTGCAATATTTGTACTACTACTGCAACTTCTTGGAAAAGGCACGAGACATATTCTGCTGCACTCCCACCTCTTAAAGAATGCTCCCAATCTTCAACTTGACTTGCAAGATCTTACTGGACCCTTATGTGAAAGGGGTGTCAATTTCCTTTCTGCGAACCCGACTCAACCGGGTACCGCATCCAACCAGAATAACTAATGACTATCGAAGTGTGAATGGTGCAACTTAATCATCCAAAAGTGTTCCAATCAAATTCCAAAGTTGACTGTTCTTCTGACCATGTTTCTGTTATCAAATGCAGTAACTGATTTTGGGTTACTGAACGTCTAAGTTCTAACTTCAGTTGACATGATAACATTACCAAAATGACTTTTTTCCTTCATCATGAGGCTTCAATATCTGTTTGTCAAAAAAAAGAAAAGTCTTCAAGATGTTGAATCCTTTTTCTTTTTTTCTAACTTGTAACTCCGTGACACTGCCGTCTGAAGGGCTGGAACAACCCAACAGTAAAGATGAAGATCAGGATCCTTACCCCAGAGGACTACATTTGGGTTGGGTTGCGCAGCATGAACATCCTTCATGGTCATTACATCTTCCGTTACTCACTTGGAAGCCTTACTAGCTAATATGCCAATGTTTAGCTCTCAGTGCACAGAAGAAAAGGCTGAATCGCACTACATCATTATTGGTTCTTTGTTCTTCTTATCTCTGATCTCAGTGCAAAGCCATCGATTCCAGTTTGAGGTGAAGCCAATGTAAGTCTGACCCTGATTGATCAGGGAAGGCACGTTGCGAGACCATATGCATTTCTTCATTATACAATTCGCTCTGAGTAAATCGGATAACTCAAAGAATTGATTCAGCATTATCAGATTGTTAACTGTTGAAATAATATAATCCTAGAAAGTTTTTCAGTTTTAAGTTTGTACCACTCATATCTTCATATGTACACGGTAGCTAAATACCCCTTTAAAGAGTACGCACTTATTTAGAGATTAAACATAGATGTTATTTTTAATATTTACTACAATAAGTTTATCTTTAATTCTCACATGTAATACCACTTTTTCATCTTCTGCTTTTGTTTTTAATGGAATTCTTCCTTGATTGCAGGGATCCCAAATATCTCATCTCATCTCATCATGCACTTGGGGATTAAACGTGAAAAGAAAATCTCAAAAGGAGCTCATGTGGGTGACAACAAGGGCGCTCGATACGTCACCGATGACACTATTTGGACCAGCACATCTTCCACAGCAGCAGTTTTTTTTTCTAAGACCGCGAGATCCATGATCTCAGATAGACCCACTGCTGCACCACCGGGCGTTGTCAATCAGAGACCCACAGTCCCTGTGTAAATGGCATGGGAGATGGTTGGTTCCCTACACACCAGAGCGCACGCACAGGGCATACTCAACACCTGTTTCATTTGATAGAGATTCCCTTCAGACAAGTATGGCAAGAACAGGCATTTGAAAAGGGTCCGTGATGATGATCATCAGATCAGCCAAGGATGGCCTTGCCTTTGCATGGGGTACCATCAGAGAAACTAATCCATAAGATTAAAAAGAAAAATAATAACGCGTAGCAACGGCAAAAAGCAAAAGAAAACATAGAACTGAAATATATGAGCTATTCTTCACTTCTGAAGTAACAAGAGGAAAGGAGTTCTAACGGGGACGTATGACATCCTAACTGTACATCAGAGAAACAGAAAAGCAAAGAGAAACCAACTGTAGAAACAGTTGTTGGACACAGTTTTTGAGCTTCAAACGGCCATTATCGCAATAAGCAACCACAAGATTTACACCTGCATGCAGAAAGAAAAACCACGTAAGAAGAAAACATACAAGTCACAAACAAGCTATGTCTCAGCATGCAAGCCATATCAAAGATCATAATTGAAAGATCAAGATAAAAATGGAGCATCTCATGGATAACTGTTGAATAAGGCCAAACGCAAAACCACCACAAATGACTCCATTGGTTTCGGTACTTCACTATGGAGCCAAGCCAGTAGACCACACCAATGCTCCCGTCATCCTTCTTACTTGCCTTGGTGGATCCTCTCTTGCCGAGGATGTGCTGTGTATGGCAGTATACATCAGTACAAGGAACTCAAGCGTAGAACTTAGGCCAGAAGAAACCAACGACGTACTTGAGGTAGATAGGTCCAACTTCCTCCCAGCTCATACACAAACACAACTTTTAAGACGGGACACCGATCATCTTGACCGTACGTCCCAAGAGCAGATCCTCTACATGGCTTGTAGAAAATAATAGACCTTTGACCTTTCACATAGACAAACGTACTGCTGAATGGCACGAGGAGCCAAAAGCTCTATCGTCGATAATTGAACTCAGGAGTGCCTCCATATTGAAGGTAAACTAGTCTGATACCCGATTGTGTGCATATCTGGTGGGTCTGCCTGACCCTAGCTGGTCAGTACAAGAAGCGGAAACTGCACAGCAGATCAAGCTTCAAACCGCAATTAACCCAGATCTTCAGGGTTGGGTGAGTTGGATCAAGCCAGTGTTGAGCATCCATAACATTAACAATAGAGAACACAACCAGAATGTGCATCGCAAGCAGGACAGCCGTTTGTCGGTAAAACTAGCTCAGGCTACAAACAGGTTTGAAACCCAGACTCAGTTTGCAGCAGGTTACCTACTCGTCATAACGACAGCCAAGCATCCATCGCTGCAAAAAGCCATCCTCCACATGGTCATGCACCTTTGTTTTCATTGCCCGTGTAAACATATAGAAGATTTGGTCTTAATGCACAAAAGCATCAGAAAGACAACGTCATATGCAGGTGCATGTAACTGGCTATAAACAAGGAAGAATCATTCTGCATCAATACATGCATGTAATTTGTTTTCGCATCAGTACAACAAACAACTAAGCCTTTTCCCATACTAATGGGGTCGGCTACATAGATTCTTTGTTTCCACAGCCCTATCATAATTTGTAGAATCCATCGTAAATAAGTCCGACACAATTTTATGATCGCTGTAAGAAGCCTAACACAACCCTTCTCCTTTATCCGGGCTTTGAACCGGCCTTGCAAGGGTGATGCTCTTTGGTATTCTATAAACAGATACCACCATAAAGATAACGTGAAAGATACGTTTCTTCTGATGGAAAGAACTAATTGATCTATCTACTTGGCAGAACGGTAAAACAATGATGTACAAGCTGGAGCTCAAACTTAAAATCACTAGTACTTGTACATTTGGATGTACTAATTTCAGTACTTACAAGTGAGAAAAATATTATTGGTAAATTTTTGGTGCCCTATGTGAACCATCCAATGAAGCCGAAGCAAACTCAATGGACGCACTCTCAAAATTTTCAGTGCCCTATGTGAACCATCCAATGTGCCAAGATTGAAAGAACCTTCCGTCTCCGCTAAACGGTTTAAGGTTAGGAGAAATGTGCCACATAGAATGTTCTGATAATGGTGACATTCTGAGATGTTATTGATACAATTGCATAGTCATGTAATAGGACCAGGGCCAATAGGACCCCTGTTAGTGTGTTGGGACCACATCACATGGGGGCCTCGTACTCCAATGGCTAGCAGTACTAGCCGTTGGACGGTCATCTGTCTCCCAACTGCTGTTGAGGACAGACAGCCTTACTCTTTTGTATTGCTGCTCTATCTCTCAAATATCTGACTATAAAAGCCCTTAGATGTGTTTTTTTCAGTTGTGTTGTGTTTTTTATTTGTAGACTGAATTGTGGAAAAGTGTGAGCCGCTTTGTGAGGACCGTTGAGGTCATTGTGAATTGATTACATAGTATTAGAGCCCAACCAAGGGCATTGATTGAACGACTATGCCTCGCCAAGAAAACCTGTATTTGGTGGGCTTCATTTAAGTAGGAGGATTTATTGATTTGTTTTGATTTCTTGAAAATGAAAGACAAGAGTTTTAGTTTTCACCTAACAAACTACAACTACAAAACATCAGCACATAATGAAAACTATTAGGATACTGCTCATCACTACTAAAGTCCCAAAGAACCCATAGGCAGAAACTATTATGATGTTTGTCTACTTAATAAATATAATGCCTATATCTCTTTTACAAAATATATCACCCAAAGAAAAACCGTTGTTATTCACACATGAAAGTGTTTGGATGCAAGTGTTTTGTGTTTACCAACAAAGAAAATAATCTTCTTCTATTAACATATTATATGTGTCTAAAGATGTAAAAATTCTTGAAAATGAGTTTTACTTTGAGAATGATGCTACCACCTCTTCTATTAATAAGGAATATCACTTTTTCACATATATGCTTCGTGATGAGATGAATTTAATAGAAGGTAAACTATTGATACTGAGTTATCCCAATCTACAAATATTATTTCACGCTATGATCAATACTATACTAGAAGGAATCTTGTGTGAAAGAATGACAAAAATATCATGCTTTGTATTACATTATTGTAATAACTAAGTAGGGATAATTTAGTCTTTCAAGTTAAAACGTTCTATACTTAAGTAGATTTTTTGTGATTAAGATTAGTCGAGATAAGAAAAGAGAGCCATAATAGGAACAATCAATACCCATAGAAGGGTCACGCCCAAATCTGTACATATTCCTTCATCATTTCAATAAAGTTTTTGATTATTTTCGCATCCAATTCAATCAAAAAGTACAATCACAAGGTCATATCTCATATGAGAGAAAGGAAAGAAAAGTACAATCAATCGATTAGCATTTTAATATCATCCCTTGAAGGGACTATCTAGGCAGGTCTGGTCTAAAAAACCTAATATCCGAAAAAGTAAATAGAGAATAAGATAATGACAAATTGAGTGGTACAATCAGATAAAAATAACTCATTTGATATCACCAACATCAAGCTTGATGGCAAAAAATACCTTGAATGGTTTAGATCTATTTTACTTAGTGTTAGGGCAAAGAGAAAGATACCTCATTGGTCACTGTGAAAAACCGGATTTAAGGAGTCTAGAATACACTAAATGGGAAAAGTAAGATGTAATAGTTGCGTGGTTGATAAACTCAATGATGTCAAATATAGGGTGTTCCTTTCTATATTTAGAAAAGCCCATGAAATTTGGGAGAGTGAGAGAGAAGTTTATTCATGAAAAAAGAATATTGCAACAGAATATGAACTCTTCGAAAAAATTCAAAAGTGCAAGCAACGTCAAAAATCTATCAATGAGTATTATATAGAATTAAGAGAATTATGAGACAAATTAACTTATTTCACTATGACATAATATAAAGAAAGGAAAAATAAATTTGAAAAAAGAAAGTTATTTGATTTTTTGCGTGGTGTTTCATTGGAATATGAAAAATGTGAAAACTATTGTTCTAACAAGCAAAGAAATGTCAACACTCGAGACAATTTACTCCTTATTAATTAGAGAGAAAGATATGAAAAATATGGAGAAAAATAAGGTGCAAAATTCTGAAAAAATAGTTTTATTAGAAAAGGATACAATCAGTCGACTAGAGGTAGAGGAGGAACCAGAAACAGAGAACGTGGAGATAGCTATGCATATGGAAGGAAAATGTTGAAATGTACACATGAGGAGGAACCAGAAACAGAGAACGTGGAGATAGCTATGCATATGGAAGGAAAATGTTGAAATGTACACATTGTGACAAATCTAGACACACTAAAGAACAGTGTTGGAAATTAATTGGTAAGCCTAACCACTTTAAAAATACAACTTTTATTGCAAAAAATCAAGAAACATGGACAGACAATAGAAGTGAAGCTATCAACATGATTATGAAACGTCTAGAAAGCCTAAAAAGGCAATTCACATAGACATCATCAGCAACCTCTACTTCTTAAGAAAAGTATCACGCAACAATTACAGCAACACAAGGTGATCAAGTAGGAACGAGTGGTAATTTATCTTATTTATCTTCAAATAGATATTGATTTATTGATTCAGGTGCAACTGAATATATGGTGAGCTGCATTGCACGGGTACGCCAATTTGGGTGTCGTATCTGTATCCGATACGTATCGGGTACGAGTACACGTATGGGTACGTACCCATACACTGAATGGCGTACCGATATGTATGTTTGTATACCGGTACGCGTACCCAGATTTGGGTATGCCACATACCGATACTGGGTACTTCCTGCTCGCCCGCTCTCTCCAGCTACAAAACCCAGAAGCAGGTTTGCCAAGTTCTCACTCTCTCTCTTACACAAATTTGGGGTCGAAATCCAACGAGTGGAAATGGGTGGGACAATCATATCGGACACGATAACGGAGGTGTTCATCCCGGCGACAGTTGTGGTGGGTAAGTTCGGGGAGGACGGTGGTTGAGGAGAGGCGACGGTTAGGGCAGTCCGACGGTGGCGAGGATGGCAGCCTGGAGAGGCGATTCAAGTGAGCTTCACATCAGAGAGAGAGGGAGCGAGAGAGAGAAAGAGAGAGATGGTTTCCCAACAGACAGAGAGAAATGGTTTCTCTGCGTGGAGCAGAGAGAGAATCTTTTTGCGTTTGGTGAATGCAAAGAGAGCGTGAGAGAAAGAGAGAGAAGCTGAGAGAGAGATCTCTGCCGAAGCAGGGCCGACACCTGATTCCGTGGGCTGAAAGCAAAATTGGTATTTACACAACCAGTTTTTACATAAAACTGGTAAACTTAGAAGAGGGACTCAAAGGGTTTTTCTCAGGATCGTTGGATGTTTCACTATGATTCTGCAGGTTTTAACGATCACGATCGATTTTTATTGGAATGTGCGCTCCTTTTGTGTCTTTTGCAGACAATCTTTCTTTCTTTATTTTCATTCATGGTTGGTTCTCCCCCTTTTTGCATGTGGTTTTTTATTAAGGGTTTTGCAACTTTAACCTTTTCATATCCATGTAAATGTTTATAGCTTTTCATGAAGATTTTCAAATTTTGTGGTATTCATATTCGATCCGGTCTATATGTATATTTTGTATTTGAATCTAATCCGAGTTTTATATGTATTTTGTATTTGGATCCAGTCCAATTTGTATATGTATTTGGTATTTGTATTTAATTTAGTTGGTGTTTGTATTTGGATCTGATTTGGTTTGTAATTATATATATATATATATATATATATATATGCTTGAATATGTATTTTAAAATATAGAATGTTCTATATAATTGTGTATATATATATATGTAATTTTAATATTTTTTAATAATATCGTACTCGTACCTTAGTTTTTTAAAAAATTGTGTACCCCTTACCCATATCGGGGACTGGTACCGTACCCATATCCATGCAACATAGATGGTGAGTTTCAAATAAGGGTTACTCGACTATTAAGAATTAAGTGACAATGTTAAAATTATTGATAATTCATTTATATTAGTAGTAAGAAAAAAAATTATGGACATCATGAGGACTTCTTGACCCTATGTTATATGTATCTCAGATTTTGATGAATCTTCTCTCAGTGAGTACATTAACCTCAAGATTAAATTATGGTGTATATTTCTTCCCTTCTTATTGTACGTTTCAAGAAAAGAAGACAAAAAAGATCATTGGATATGATATAAGGAACAGAGGACTCTACCCATACGAAGGAAACTTTGGAGGATCGGCAACACAAGTAACTTACGCACGTATGAATAAAGAAGTGATACTATGGCATCGAAGGCCAGGACATCTACCACTATCAAAAATACAAGCCATCGTACCAAAGTTATAAAAAAATCAACCCTGAACTTACCTCGAACGTGAACCTTGTCAACTAGGGAAACATGTTGAGTTAATTTTCCTAGTAAGAACTCAGAGTGCATTTAGTTTGATACATTCAGATGTATGGGGGCCATGCTTAATTACTGCTATCACTCGACATAAATATTTTGTTTCATTCATTGATGATTACTCTCGGTTTACTATTATTTATTTGATATTATTTATTGGATGAAATTTAACGAAGTTGTGATTATATTTCCTTTGTTACATAAATTTAATTAGAAGCAATTTTAGACACATATCAAAATTATCAGGTCAAAAAATGGGAGTGAATTAACTTCAAAAATATTAAAGAATTATTTCGCAATACATGGAATCATTCATCAAACATCATGTGTGTACTCTCCACAACAAAATGAGATAGTAGAGAGAAAGAATCGACATATACTAGAGACAGCACGAACCTTCATGATTGAAAGCAAATCTCAAAAGTACATTTGGAGTGAAGTTGTACTCACGTCAATCTATCTTATAAATTGTTCACCATAATCAGTTCTAGAAGAAAAGATGCCTCTACAAATATTATTTGAAAATGAAAAACTCTTTAGTTTAATCCTCAAGTTTTTGGGTGTGTGTTATGTGCATGTACATCACAACAACAAAGATAAATTAAATCCAAGAATAATAAAGTATGTTATTGGTTATTCACTGTTTATGTCTAAAGATGTGACTTTTCATGAGCTCACGTACTATTATTATAGTGAGAAAGCTAGAACAGGTGTTAAAACATGAACAACTACTTTTACCGATATTATTTGAAGATGATGACAAAGAAAATCATGAAGAAAGTAGGGCCAAAATTGGTAGTGATGGAATAGCAAAACATCAATCAAGTTTCCAAGAGAGGGATGAGGAATAAGTTTCCATCTAGCATAAAGTTTCCAAGAGAGAGATGAGAAATAAGTTCTCATCCAGCATAAGTGAGTCACAAACATATCCCAATTGTGCCACACAAATACCTCCAACAATGATGACACAAGACAAGATGGACATGCCGATCACATTAAGAAAGGAAAAAAAGAAATGTGTGTATCCAATATGCAATTTCATTGATTATAGAGAAGTTTCAGCATAATATAAATTGTTTGTAGTAAATTCAAATGCACTTAATATACCAAAAGCATGAGAAGATGCAACCTCATCAAAAGAATGACAGCTTGATATGAAGGAAGAAATAGATGCATTGAATAAAAACAATACTTAGGATTGCCCAAAGGAAGAGAAGTGGTAAAGGAAGAGAGGTGGTAGGATGTAAATGGGTAGGATGTAAATGGGTATATATAGTGATGTCCAAAGCATTTGGGGAAATTGATAGATATAAAATAAGACTTGTAGCAAAAGGATATAGTCCATCCTATGGGATCGACTATAATAACACATTTGCTCCCGTGGCAAAGATGACTTCTATACGAGTTCTTATTAGTTTGACCGCTAATAAATGATGGAAGATGTGACAACTTTATGTTAAGAATACATTTCTTCAAGGAGACCTCAATGAAGAAAATATACATGGAAATACCATAGGGATTAAAGCATCATTATGAATTAGATAAAATGTGTATACTAAAAAAAGTGTTCTATGGGCTGAAGCAATTACCACGAGCTTGGTTTGACAAGTTAACTGAAGGCATTATTGGACTCAGATACACTAGAAGCAAAAATGATCATACATTGTTCTTTAACGAGAGATGATGAAGAAAAGATCAAAAGGTTGAAGAATCAATTACATAACCTATTTTATTTAAAGGATTTAGGATCACTTCATTACTTCTT
This sequence comes from Brasenia schreberi, assembly GCA_036023115.1. Lineage (NCBI taxonomy): Eukaryota > Viridiplantae > Streptophyta > Magnoliopsida > Nymphaeales > Cabombaceae > Brasenia > Brasenia schreberi. Next base: position 6,960,529 of record JAYKKT010000080.1, on the reverse strand, counting down.
GGGAATTGAAGTCCTAAAGTCAAAAGAGGGCATCTTCCTAACTCAGCAAAATATGTTGAATGAAACAGGCATTACAAGATCAAAACCGTGTGATATTCCATGGATATCAATCCAAAATTGAAAATCGATACACGTAAAGAGATAAATGATACTAGAAGATATCAACAACTTGTTAGGAAATTGATATACTTGACTATTACAAGACCTGACATAACATATGCAGTCGGTATTCTTAGCAGATTTATGCATGCACATAAACAAGAACATATGCAGTGTTCAAGGTTTTAAGACACTTGAAAAAAACTCCTAAAAATGGTATCTTGTACTCTCCTAATATGAAATTATATACAGATGCCTATTTGACAGGATCTATAGATGACGAAAAATCTAAAATTGGGTATGTTTCTCTAGTTGGGGAATAGTCTCATAGTAAAGCAAAAAAGCAATTTGTGATTGCAAGATGAAGTGCAGAAGGTGAATATAGAGCGACAGCACAAGGGACAAGTGAAGGACTATGGTTGGTTTAATTAATTGAATTACAAGAAAGAATTAACCTTGAAGTACCATTATATACAGACAATATAGCAACAATACAAATAGCTACAAACTCAATCCAACATGAGAGGACAAAGCACATAGAGGTGGATTGTCACTTTATCATAGAAAAGATCGCAAACAAGATACTAAACATACTACATGTGAGATGAGAAGATCAAATTGCATACATTCTGACTAAGGCAGTACCTAAAGCTATATTGAGTCGATTATATAGTAAGTTGGGAGTCAAACATATTCCACCCAACTTGAGGGGGAGTGTGAAACAACAACAACAACTAAGCCTTTTCCCATACTAGACGGGGTCGGCTACATGGATTCTTTGTTTCCACATATCCCTATCATGTGCCAAGTTAGCAGTTAACTCCCAATAAGCTAGATCATTCTTTATTGTTTCTTTCCAACACTTTTGTGGTCGTCCTCTACCTCTTTTAATACTTTCCAAAATTAGTTTTTCTAACCTTCTTACAGGTTCTTCTTTTGATCTTCTTTTTATATGTCCAAACCATCTTAAATGATGTTCTCTCATTTTATCCTCTATTGGTGTCACTCCTAATTTGTTTCTAATAACCTCATTATGTATACGGTCTTTTCTTGTATGACCACTCATCCATCTCAACATCTTCATTTCTGTCACAAACATCTTTTGTACATGTTCATGATTAACTGCCCAACACTCAGAACCATAAAACAAGGCACGCCTAATTGCTGCTCTATAATATTTACCTTTTAACTTTCATGGTATCTTCTTATCACAAAGAATACCTTATGCTCCTCTCCATTTTAACCAACCAGCATTAATTCTATGTGTAACATCTCCCTCAATTCTTTCATCACTCAGAAAAATTGACCCTAGGTATTTAAAACTTTTCTTTTGTAGGATGCAATGTGTGCCAATTTTAATTTCTACGTCCTCTTAGGTAACCAAATGATCAAACTTACATTCCAAATATTCTGTCTTTATTCTACTAAGTCGGAGGCCTTTGCTTTCTAATGTTTCTCTCCATAGTTCCAATTTTCTATTAACTTTTTCCTTAGACTCCTCCACTAATACAATGTCATCTGCAAATAACATACACTAAGGCACTTCATCTTGAATATGTTTTGTTAACTCATCAATCACCATTATAAATAAGTATGGACTTAAAGTTGATCCTTCATGTAACCCAATATTAACTTCAAAGAAGTCTGTCATTTCTTCATAAGTCCTCACATATGTTTTTGCACCATCATACATGTCTCTTATAAGGTTAATGTATGTCAATGGGATACCTCTTTTTTCCAAAGTTCTCCAAAGAACCTCCCTCGATACTCTATCATAAGTTTTTTTAGATTATCATGTGAAGGTCTTTCTTTTTTGCTCTAAAATATTTCATAAGACGTCTCAAAAGGTGAATCGCTTCGACAATAGATATGCATGGCATGAATCCAAATAGGTTCTCTGTTGTACTTGATACATATCTTAAACTATGTTCGGTAATTCTTTCCCATAATTTCATAGTATGACTCATTAACTTGATACCTCGATAATTCGCACAATTTTGAATGTCTCCCTTGTTCTTATATATGGGTAATGTACTGGCTCTCCATTCCTCGGGCATCTTTTGGTTTTTCCATATTTCATTAAATAGTCTTGCCAAGTGATTCCTATTTCTCCTAGTATTTTCCAAACTTCTATAGGAATATTATCTGGTCCTACCGATTTACCACCCTTCATATGTTTAAGAGCCTCTTTGACTTCATTCTTTTAAATACGTCGGTAGAAATTGTGGTTTATATAATTTTCTGACTTGGCTAAATCTCCTAAACTAATACTAACATCTTTATTTTCATTAAAAAGATTATAAAAGTAGTTTTTCCATCTATTTCTTATATCATCGTTTGCCACTAAAAGTTTTTCATTCCTCGTCTTTTATGCATCTAACATAATTAAGATCTTTAGTTTCCTTATCTCTAGTCCAAGCTATCCTAAAAATATCTTTCACCCTCTTTTGAGTTGAGTTTTTTATATAAGTCCTCCCAAATCTTAACTTTTGCTTCACTAACGGCCTTTTTCACTTCCTTCTTTGCTTTCTTATAAGCTTCTAAAGTTTCACTAGTTTTCTTGGCATAATGTAATTTGTAACATGCCCTCTTTGCCTTGATTTTATTTTGCACTACTTCACTCCACCACCAAGCTTCTTTTTGTGCCGGTACACCTCCCTTAGATACCCCTAACGCATCTTTCGCCACTTTCCTAATATGTATAGCCATATTGTTCCACATATCATAGGGTGTGCCAACATAATTCCAAACATCTCCTTGAAGGACTTTCTGTTTAAATATATCTTCTTTCTCGCTTTTGAGGTTCCACCATTTAGTCTAAATAGCTCGATACACTCTTTTCTTCTTTGTCCATTTTTTTATTTGTAAATCCATAACTAAAAGTCGATGTTGGGTGGTTAAGCTTTCTCCTGGAATTACCTTATAATCTTTACAACACGCTCTATCTTTTTTTCTACAAATAAAGTAATCAATTTGTGTTTGTGATAAGACACTCTTATAAGTAATTAAATGTTCATCTCGTTTTTTGAAGATTGACTATAAAGAGATCAAATGACATAGCAAAATTTAAAATCTCCCTACCTTCCTCGTTTATATCCCCAAAACCAAAGTTTCCATGAATCCCTTGATATCCTAATGCCTCTTTACCGACATGTCCATTTAAATCTCCTCCTAAACAAATATCTCCCTTTATAGAATCTTTTGAAACACCTTATCTAACTCTTCTAAAAAAACTATCTTTATACTATCTTCTAGTCCTACTTGGGGTGCGTAAGCACAAACTATATTCAAAACCTCTGCTCCTAACACTAATTTGTCTACTACACTCTCCTTTAAATCTTTATTTATGATAATACCAACTCCGTTTCGAGCCTTTTCTTTACCTGAGTACCATAATTTAAAACCTGTATCCTCTATCTCCTTTGCTTTTTCTTCAACCCATTTTCTCTTGTAAACATAGAATATGAATCTTTCTCCGAATCATAGTATCTACCACCTCCATTAGCTTACCGGATAATGTTCCGATATTCCAAGAACCAATACGAATCTTATTATCTAGGACTAGCTTCCTTACCCCCCGCATCCGTCCATAATCAAAATGCGGAGACCCTCTCTGAAAATTTTTCACTACATTCGGGCGGCAATGTAGTGGGACTAACTTCTTTACCCACACCCGTCCATGATGTGGGAACCCTCTCTGCAATTGATTCACTACATTCGGGCAAAAATGTAGTGGCCCTTGCTTACTTCTTACTGCATTTGGGCTTTGCAGCACGTCGCTAGGCGGGGACGCCCCAAAACAATGCTTTGTGTTATATTATTATAATAACTAAATAAGGGTAATTTAGTCTTTCAAGTTAAAATATTTTATACTTAAATAGGCTACTAGTGATTAGGCTTAGTAGAGATAAGAAAGGAGAGATGTTGTATTGGATGCCATGAACACCGAATTAGAGTCCCTGAAGAAAACTCAAACATGGAAAATAGTTAGCCGACACAACACTAAGAAGCCCATAGGATGCAAGTGGATTTATAAAATCAAAACTAAGATTGATGAGACCGTAGAAAGATTAAAGGCTAGTAAAAGCAGTGTTGTCTGACGCGTATCGTATCGTGTATCGCTGAGATCCACGATACGGGCATATCGTATCGTATCGTACTTTAATATTAAAATAATGCAAAAATTAATTAAAAATTAATAAAAAATAGTAAAAAATCAAAAAAAAATCAGGAAAAATCTGATAATTGCTTTAAATTCATATAATGTAAGTTTAGTACAGATTGAGCATTCAGCATTGAACAATTGCATCCAAATTTACATATTTTGAATCCAAAAAATAAAATACAGACATAGTTTACACTTTACACTACAGTACACTACAGTTACAAATGTTACATTTTACAAATTGTAATCAGGATCATCAACTAAATAATCTTCATCTTCTCCTTGTTGCAGATCCTCATCATCATCAGCCACGCCCACACCTTCTTCTTCAAAATCAAATTCTTCATCTCCATAATGTTGTTGCGCTCCTTCCAAATTAATCCAGGCAACGTCTTCTTCTGTTAGGAGGGCATTTTCTTCAGTGTCTTCCATAACCCAATCTTCTAATATATCAAAATTATCCAAACTTATTGGATCGAACTGACTTTTTTCTCTATTTACTTTTTTTAATTGCCTACGACACAAACACAGAAACAATTAGTAAGTAATATTAACAATTGAAAACTGAAGTTAAATAATATCGAATTGAAAATTTGAAAGTAATACAACATTACCTTTCACGAAGGCGCATGTTACAACGAATATAAACCAAATCATTAAGCCTTTTGTGTTCCAACCTGTTGCGCTTTTTTGTATGGATGTGTTCAAAAACACTCTAATTTCTTTCACAACCTGTTGCACTACAGGTTTGGCTTAACACTCTAACTGCAAAATCTCTAAGGTTTGGACAATCACTTCCAAACCTGTTCCACCAAACATCTGTAAAAAAAAATATAAACATTAGAGACATAATAATCCACAATAATGTAAGATACAACTTAAATATGAAAATAAACAATTTACCTGGACGCATCGTAGAGCGGTTGCGAATTGCAACAGGCAAACCCATCAAGTGAAGAGCATTATCATATATCTCCATCTCATGATGTATCGCATCTACTATGCTCTCATCAGGGACTAATCTGTCGATGCATTCAATGATTCCTCGATTAACCTCACCGTCCCTTTTGAAGATTGATGAGTACCTCAATGATGGGTTTAGATAGTAAGCTGCTGCATGAATAGGCTTATGCAATTGTTTATTCCATCTACTATCAATTATTTTTCACACGGGCACATAATCTCTTTTTTTTCATTAAAGTTATTTCTGATCGCTTCTTTTGCCCTGTCCATGGCTTCATAAAGGTAGCCCATAGATGGTTTCTCCTCGCTGCCAGCCAATCTCAAAACTTTCACTAAAGGACAAGTAATTTTCAATAATCTGATACATGCATTCCAAAATGAACTTCTAAAAACCGTTTCTACAATCTCATTTAACTTTCTGTTCCTTCTGTTTTGTGGCAACTCTGCAAATTGTTGCCACTCATCTGAGGAGAACATTCTCTTTAAAGCTTGCTTCTGTCTCACAATACTCTGTACAGATAAGAAGTTTGTTGTGAACCGAGTTGCAGCTGTGCGAAGAAGCTCTGCACCTTCTGTGTATCTCCTCATCATACACAAAATAAATGCATGGTTGTAAATGAATTTTGTAATATCTTGGCAGCACTCAATTGATGGCTTTATTTCATCCATCTCACCAATGTCCTCGAGGATGAGATCTAGACAATGGGCTGCACATGGTGTCCAGTAGAAAGTCCCATAAATATCAGCTAACTCCTTTCCAGCTGCTTTGTAGTTAGCTGCATTATCTGTAATCAATTGGACTACATTTTCTAGCCCAACCTCCTGTATAATCTTATCAAATTCCTCTCGTAGGATCTCTACAGTGTGCCTCTCCTCTGACATATCTAGAGATCTCAAAAACATGAGTCCTTTAGGACAATATATAAGAAAGTTTAGCCATGTTCTTCCTCACCTATCGGTCCATCCATCTGCCATGATAGTGCATCCTGTTTCCTTCCACGATTGTCTCAAAGTCGAACAGTATTGCTTCACTTCAATCACGGTCTGATCTAATATCTTCCCTCTCAACTTCTGATAAGAGGGTATCTTGTATCCTGGACCAATGTTAGCAATTGCATCTGCCATTGCTTGAAAATGAAAATTGTTTGTTGCATTAAATGGAATGCATGTATCATAAAACCATCTGCCCACTGCAAGGTCTACTTAATCGTGCAGTTGTTCTGAAGCCATAGCAGCTTAATCGTGCAGTTGTTCTGAAGCCATAGCAGCACGAATTCCTAGCTGAGCACCAGGTGTAGTGGAAGGAGGAAAGAACGAATGTATGGTAGAAGAAGAAGCTCTTCCTCTACTCCTTCCTGAACTTCCTCTTCTACCACCTCCAAAGTATTCAGCTATAACCCTCTTTCCTCTGCTAGGTGCTCGCGAACTGCTACTACCAATATTTGTTCTAGCATCTAAAGGTAAACTATTAGTGAATCCAACTCCAGTAGCAGTAGCATCATCAGCTTCTTCACACATCTGGAAATCATCCTTTTGTTGTCTCCTTTCCTGCACTTCTAACTCTGCCTGTGCATGGAGCAACTTCTTTCCTGGTTTCTGTTAGGTGGTGTTTCAACCTTTAAATTCTACCACTAACCACATTTTCACAAAATAAACATCTGATTTTTAACCTTGAACCCTCAACTGGTATACCCCACTGCCATGCCGGATCATCAGACTTTGAATGAGAGTCTCTACCACCCCTTTCTGCCATCTCAATGGAGTACTTTAATTCAAACAAAAACCTGAAAATAAAAGCACTTCGTAAATCCCCCAATCTTCAAATAACACTCAAATCGAGTGTCTCCCACTTCATGAATGCAATAAAAATCGTATACACACACTTAATAACTTCATATTTTGTCATTCAAAAAAAAAAACGAAATAACACAAAAAACAATAAATATAAAGGAAAAAAATGGAAAAAACATTAAAAATATACCTAAATCCGAGTTTGAAGGCTTGGACGGACACCGTAGGGCACGATTTTAGAGCTTTGAACACCAAGGAGGCGAAAACTGACTCTTAGGGAGCTTAAGGAATTCAAAAGGAGAGAGGAAACCCGTGAAAAATCGCGGGTTTCTCTCAGGCCGAGACCCTTTATAAGGGTTCCAGGGCGTATCGCCCGCACCTGCGATACGGGGCCCCGTATCGTATCGTGCCCACGATACGATACGTATCGATACGGTGCGATACGGACAACACTGAACAAAAGGATACTCTTAAGAATATGACATATACTATGAAAAACTTTTGCTCATGTAGCCAAAATAACAATTGTTATGACACTCATTGCATTAAGTACAATTAGAAAATGGGATATAGTTCAAATGGACGTTAAAAATGCTTTCTTAACGATACGTATCGTGGTGGCCCACGATATGATACGTATCGATACGGTGCGATACGGACAACACTGAACAAAAGGATACTCTTAAGAATATGACATATACTATGAAAAACTTTTGCTCATGTAGCCAAAATAACAATTGTTATGACACTCATTGCATTAAGTACAATTAGAAAATGGGATATAGTTCAAATGGACGTTAAAAATGCTTTCTTAAATGGGTGGCTTAAAGAAGAGATTTACATGAAACCTCCATGGTCTTAATGTGTCAATCAATCAAGTTATGCGTATTAGAAAAGCTAATTATGATCCTAAACAAGCTCCCAAAGCGTGTTTTGACAAAATGAATGAATTTATGTCTAACCATGGGTTCACTGCATGCTATGGGTATTATTTGTAAGAAAGTTTGTTGCACGTATTGTGACCAACTTACATACATCTTCACTAAGTTACTTCCAGCGCCACCTCATTTTTAAGCATAGTATAGCAAACTATCAGTTGTTCCACTGGCAAACTATCAATTGTTCCACTGACAGTTCGAGGAGGGGTGTTAAAACATGTAATAGGACCAGGGCCCTAGTATTATTGTGTTGGGAGCAGGCCACAAGGGCCAGGACAGCAACAGCGATCACCGGCCCTGGTACTCCAACAATCATTTGTCTCCCAAATAGCCGCTGGGAGAGCCAGTCCAACGGCTGGGAGACAGCCAGCCCAGTGGCTACTCTTCTGTATTGCTGCTCTATATCTCAAATATATGCCTATAAAAGCACATTAGTGCTGTGTAATAAATCAAGCCTTTGAGGCCACTGTCAAGGAATAAAGCTGTGTTTTTTCAGTTGTTGTGCTGTGTTTTCCATTTGTGGACTGAACTATGGAGAAGTGTTTGAGACACTTTGTGGGGACCGTTGAGGTCATTGCGAAAATATTCAAGCGTGGATTTGATTACAGTTTCACCATAAAAATTCTGAGGTCTTGCTCATCTTTGTTTCTTTAATAACATTTTTTGCTAAGTGAAAATCAGCAGTCTTATTTATTAACGGTTGCACGACAAATGAAAACTCATCAATACAGCGTGCCATAAGCACATCCACCCCGTAGAAGCAACTCCCTTCCTAAGTTCATAGGGTATAACATAATTCTATTAAGACGAAGGATCATTCAGCCAGCTTTGGTGAGATAGGAGGATAAAAGTTAGAATCAGCAACTAACTGACATGAATACCTACATGTGCAGGCAAAAATAAGAATACACACTCACACTAATGAATTTGCATATACTCAACACGGTGAATTGCTTAACAAGTTTTCCGAACTAATTTATGAAAGTTGTGTTCAAAGTAAATACCTTGTTCATTCTACCCAATGTTGTTTCATGAACCCTTAAGTTGTAACACAATTATACCATCAACACAAAGATCATGTCATACCTGGCTGCGAATACTATTAATTGCTTCAATCAGCAAATTATCTCCAACTGTTGCCCTTACACTGCTTAGAAGAATCTCCTTGGCAACTTTTCCAGCCTATATATTTGGAATTGATATCAGATATAAATGAAGATCCATGAAGAGGATCTAAATCGATAATAACCTTATGAACCACTACCTTGTATTCATGATAGAGATCCTCTAACTTTTGAATGACTATGTGAGGAAGTCGCTCCTCCAAGACTAAGAATAACTTCGGAAATGACATATTTGACACCCCAGAAGAACAAGCAACTTTATTACAAGCATCCTTTGAGATTTGTACTGGAATTGTAGAACCCTATATATGTAAAGAACGAACATCCATAAGTACATTTTATTAGGCCTCAAAATCTAATGCATAAAAGTGATATGAAGAAAACAAAAAGGAACTGCATAAAAAGAGAATGCATCTTTTATTGCAATTTCTTTCTTTTTGCATAAAAGAGAAGAAACAAAATGAAAGATGGGTACAGTACATACGATTTGAACAGGAGGTGGTGAAGCTGAATGAGAGACATCAGTTGAAGACATCGTATTCACAGGAACTTCACAAGAATCCGGTACTAAGCTCCTTTCTGCCCATGTCCCTATAAATTTCATTCAATATACTAAGACTTCTCCGCAAAGAAGTGTTGCAAGGAACACCAAAGGTGCAAAGAAGATGGGGGGGTTTCTTTTGTAGATAAAAGTGCCTACCCTTAAGATGATTAGGGAGTGTGAAAGTTAGAACATATTCAGGAAGAATGTGTGCATTCATATGAGTACTCCAGATAATGTAATGCCTTGGAGTACTCAAGTCATCAACACCACTGTCAAAATTTTCATTACTGGGGTGAAACTGATGAGACCCAGGCCGGACTTGCTCCATATTCCCCAAAATTACACGGCAAAGAAGCACATGCTGTTGGCCATTGTCATCGGGCTTTGCATACAGCATACTGGCAAAAGAAAAGTGAATGAATTTACGTTCATGACATTACTGTGGCTGCAACCAATTGATCCATATAAATTACAGACTTAATTTTCATATACCTTAGATGAGATTTATCTTGAGGGCACAGGTATATACCAGTACCATAAGATTCAGAGCCACAACTAGCTTTGGGTTCTCCAAAGCCATGCAGCACAATCTTCTCTACACTCTCCGCAGATGTTCCATGCCAAGCATACTTAACATTAGCATTAGTATCACCTCGAGTTTTTTTCATCATTTCTAGATGCCTCTGAAAAGAATGGAACCTTGTAACACTTGAAGGACTGGTCCGTGAACACCAATATATAGCATTGATGATCACATGTGGCCCGATTCTTCCAAGGCCCTTCAGGAACTCATTCTTTATTTTTGCATAAGCTCGACTATCATCATTCAATTTCGTGAAGTGTGGAACCAACAAATCAAAACGTGATGGTGCCGAAGTTGGTGCCAGTGTATCCTCAGGGCAGCCTACAGATTTTATATCATAAATTAGGTGGTTAACAACAGGTACTTTAGCAGATTTAGACACAACCGCATTGAGCAATACTTCCATGCCACTGCCGACATTCCTCTCACCATTGCGAGGATATGGACAGCCAGTGTCGACATCAGTATCCACAAATGCAACTTCCTTGGTAGGCAGGTGAGTCCTACGTACCTCCCTAGGAACTTTACTCATGCCAAGCAAACAGTCTTTGACCTCATGTGGAGCCGTATCCTCCCTGGCATTGGCACTAAGGTTAACCATCTCTAATTTTGATGCCCCTGCAGAAGCACCAATTCCACAGGCAACTCCTTCTATGTGAGCCTTCTTTCTCAAGTGTGAATCGTCAACCTGCTCTTCTTCCTTTACAGCAGCTACCGAGCAATCCAAATTCATATCCATCAATGCCCGCTTATGATTAAAGGACTTGACCACCCCACCACAAAGGTAAACAGCAGTATTCTCTCTAGCTGGTGAGCATTTCTCCCCCACGTGCTTCAATAGATTGAGAGGCAGAGTACCAACATGACCCTTTTCACGGACTGAATCCTTGCATACACTTTCCATAGGGGAACCAGCATCCCCACGGTCAAGCAAGCCAGGTTCCACGCTCCCCACTTTAACATCCATCTCCCTATCACTACATTTCTCCCTCATACCCTTGACCGTCAGGCCGTTCTCCAAACAATCAAACCTTCCACAGTTTTCAGGTTCCTGAACCCTACCATCACAAACACCTCGATCTGTTATCCGCCTGCAATCCTCTCCCCTAGTTTTTGAGGATGCAGAAACTCTGTCAACCCCGGAGGCATCACCACCATTCCCCACCATTGAACCTTCTGAAGGATCAATGTTGATCTCGATTTCCAGCTGAAAGCAAGATTCATCCCTCTCACATTGATCACCATGCTCGGCCACAAAATATTTGGGGAAAAAGCAATTCCCATCGACATCAATCCATGCAATCGACCGCTCGCAACCGGAGCCGAGATCAACCTGCAGCATCCTAAGGAAATCCACTAGATACATGGACCCATCAATCCCCACCTCCACCGTCGGCCTCCCATCGATGAAACCTCCAATAAGAGTGCCAGCCGCTTCAGGGGGGAAGTCTGTCCACGATCCATGATCAAAGAACATAATCCTAGAAGGCACTGCGCTTTTCTTGAAGTTCAGACGGTTCAGAAGCAATGCCCTGCATTTCACCGGCATGCTGCGAGCAGATTTGCTCTTCATGCTTGTCCATCCTAACCTGCCCAAGAGTCCTCCCCTCTTTAGAACCTTAGAGCAGTCCCTCCCCCTCATATCAGAAATCGGAGCTACCCCCACAAGACGCAACCTTAAGAGATAACTCTAGGAACCCAAGAAGCAAAAAACAAAAACTTGAAGCATGCACCACCAACCAAAAACGCCGACTAAGAAAGACGCATTTCTGAAAGCATTGAATTTACGCAGGCAAGGAGAAGAAACTGAAGCATGAATCCGAAGCCAAAGCAAATAAAACCCAGAGAAGCAAAGGTTTAGGAACTACAAAAACTAAGAGCTAAGCCCAACGGACACACCGTACCATCCATAGCATGACGCGCTCACTAAAGCAACCACGAATAAAGGAGATGCCTTGGAAGTTGGAAACCCTTTCAAACCGAAAGATCAAACAGCGAAAGCCAAAGGATCAGATCAACACCTGAATTTTTAAAAAACCGTGAAAGGTACTCTCTGAAAAGCTTAATAATCAAGAACCCAAAACAAAGTTAACTAAAGAAGCCCCAAAAGAAAACCCTGTAGACAAAGAAATCACCCCAATAACACAAATTTCAGATAACCAACAAACCCAAAACCCTAAGCCGCTGCAAGATAACAAAGGATCCTAGAAAAGAAGCAAAAAAACAACTATCCGATATATCTCGTGACAATTAGATGATTTTCCGATGAACCCTAAGCAAATTAGGGCCACGAAAGATCGCCAGAAAGAGGCTTCACAGACCACAAGAACCAACAAGAAGGTTTTCAAAAAAAAAGAACTTATTTTTCTCTCGTTTTCGACTCAGACGAAGTTAAGAAAGAGAGGAAAAAGAAAGGAAGCGAAGAAGGAGAAGGGAGGAGACTCAGAAGGCGATCGAGGGGGGAATCGGAACCTGCAAGGACCAACGGCTAGTTTTCCTCTTCTCTTCTCTTTCCAATACGAAGGGAACCGTTAGCGAAATCCCGCGAAGCTCTTCCTCTTCCTCTCTCTCTTCGGCCTCCACTCTCTTCCGCTCAGATTCGCCGTCCCATTTCTTCTGGACTAAGTTTTTCGTAATTGTGGCGGTAGGCTTTTAGACTCACATCGGAGACTTTGTTTCTTAAATTTTTGGAGACGGTGGGGACGAAACTTCCATCTTACTCAACTCCCTTCTTTTTCTCCTTTTGGAGGCGGTAGGGCTTGGATCCCTAAATTCAGGTGAAAGGTTCGATTCCTCAAGGATCGCATGCGTGCCTGTTAGTGTTAGGCTTCGGCCTCCCTTTGTGAAGAAAAAAACGTGGAGTATGGATTAGTGACGACGGTAGAAACAGTTTCGTGTCGTTCTTTCTCAGCAGGTAACGACGACACAGAGCCGCTAGCTTCCCAAATTCAGTACAAGTAAGTTTTGTAAAATTAAAAGCATTTTGTATTGATGATAACCTAATTCAATCATTATATATATAGGTAAATGCCCACACTCATTTATCCTCAAAAATCCTTATCCTTAAAGATGTTGATGGTCGGATTAGTGGGATTGATGGTTGAGTTTTAAATTTAAAAATAAAATGTATTATTATTATTTTTAAATACACTTAGCACACTTAGTATTGTTTTATTTTTTCTTAAACATCTTAAACTAATGATGTTATTGATCACACAATTAAAATCTTTAAATAGATTTGAGTATGGATTAGCATGCGCACAAACTGTGGTCTCTATTTATATATATAGAGAGAGAGAGAGAGAAAGATAATGATAAATACTCAAACCTCATCCGTGTTTAAAACTATTTTAAGCTTGAGATAATAAAATAAAAAATATTTAGTTCATGTGATATATTAAATGTAAAGTATAAAAGTATAATGATATTTTTAATCTAAATCTTTATCATCACTTAAATTAAATGAATGGTTGAACTGTTGAATAGATTTGAGTATGGGTTTAAACATTTATCCTCTTTATATATATATAAACGTGTCAGGTATTGATACGGGTATGGATCAGGTACTTCATAACCCAGACTCACCCAATTCCCAAACAAACTGGGCATTTCCTGGCCCCATTCAAATTGGGTTTGGCGAGGACTCCACTTGTCAGGACAATTACCATGCCAAAACCTGAAACCAGCACCCCGTGACTCCCTCTTTGTTAGGTTCTGTTTGAGTTCTGCCACTTATGATCCTATTATCTTTTGAAATTATAGTAACATATTTTAGAATTTTAGAAAAAAAAACTACGTAAAATCAATGGTTTCAAATTGCCTATATCAGTTTCGGTTCTGGTTCAGTTTTTCCGTAAGTGAAATCTGAACTGAACTGAGAGATCTCTGGTTCAGTTGGGTTTTATCGTGGATCTCTCTCTCACACTCTTGCAAAAGAGGCTTCTTCCTCCCTGCTTTTTCATTTCTACCGTGGTGATATCAGTTGGTGTGAGAGCTAATAATAGCGGAGAGCTGTATAAAGTCATAATAGACGAGCTTATGTGGGTGTGTGTTAGCCTTCGCCTTCTCTTGTAAAAAAAAAAAAATGGATATGATATAATAAAGAAAAATGTTCAGATTCTAACCGTACACACATGCTCGCGTGCATCCACACACACATGCAGATAGCTTGGCAAAATTCTACTTCACACAAATTTCGAACACATGCACATGGTTGCAAACTTTTTTATTGTTACATGAGTTAGGCAATGATTTATTATATGTATGACTTTGTTTATTATTTTGGTAGTATATATCAATATATATACTCTACCTTATGAGATATTCTATCATAGGAGGAATCACGTGATGATGATCCACCAATCACATCATATGATGCATTCATAGATTACTATAAGGATAAGAAAATTGGATATTTTTTGATGAGACAACTGGTAGAATACGTGTAAGTATACATATTATTTCATATATTATTAGTATCAAGAACCATTTGATGTGTTCATGTTCTTTTGTTGTATTATTTACTATTTATATATTATAATAAATATGTTATTTTATGTATTATTAGTCTTATGTATAACAAGAATATCACATTAGTCATATATATTCTATCATAGAAAGACTATGGATCATGTATACGAAAAGCACCATAGAGTATACAAGAGGAAAATGGGGTATGAAACACCCAATAGAATAAAAAAGAGAGTTTAGAGCATATTGAAGGTCAACATGTCCCGACTTCATCAATACAAAATCGAGTAACATCATTAGATGGCATCTTTAAGGATATGTCTCACAAACTTGACAATATAGTAAATAGAATGAACACTCAAGTAATTCTCATATACTGCATATGTATATTATGTATGTTGCTTTTTATTATAACATGAAATATAATATATCAAATCATGATAAATTTATGTTTTAGTTTATAGAGATACGCCAGATATTTTGTTACTTATCAATAAGATCCTTTATTTCAATGCAACAATGGTCATTGTAGGTAAATCATCTATGGTTGTAGTGACCTTTCATTATTTCACATGTTTGGAACTATATGTAATCTTCTCGATATGTGATATTTGAGATAATGATCTATATAAGAAGAGTTATTTATTTTATTGCTTCAAATTTGTAATAGTGATTGTCTTGAGAATATTGCTTCACATACCTTTAAAAAATTTTGTTATATGTTTGATAATGGTGGCCACTAATCATATCTTTAAGTATGTATCATATTTTATTTTATATTACAGGAAACACATAATACAAGAACATATAGAAGAGGTGATTGAAGAAATGTTAGAAGAGATGATCAAGTGTGACTTTCTACACTAGCTCTATAATAAACTATGGACGGTGATCTTGGTTATATTTAATCTATTTCTTTTTGTTTATGTACTCATTTTATATGTTTGTCATATTGGATATTGGTCTTAGATATATTCGGCCTATATGGCATGTATTTACTTGGTTTAAAAGTTTGTAATATTGAACATTGAATTTGGTTTTATTCGACTTATATGACAATTACGTACTCGTTCTAAATGTTTGCGTGTTGGACATTGTTCTTTGTAGATATATATAAATCTGCAAGATAATTTATATTTTGATAATATCAAATTGTATATTAGGTGTTTGTGATGGATTCTATTCCAAAATATATGTAAACATTTGAATAATTATCAAAAAAGTATTTTTGGGATAATATAACTAGATTATTTCTAACAGTTTTCTACATGGCATTTTCGGCGATCAAACTATCGACAAAAGGGATTCCAAAAAAATTCTGGTAGTTTTTTGGTACATTTGCGAAGGTCATAGGAAGCATCGAAAATGGACTATTTTCGGCAATTTCAACCTAGTTGACTATGTAAAGTTTGAGTATTTCCGAGGGTTCTTTAGGTTTTTCTTAAACTTTTTCTTTCAGCAAACTTTTTTCGAGGGGTTTCATCCTTTTCTGATGATTGGACTATCAAAACTGATATTTTTTTACATTTTAATCACCGAAAAAATAAGTTTTTGAGATTATCGAAAATAACCCTTTTTTTACTAGTGATAGAATCTTGTCCATACTAGCATTTGTCCACTCATGTTTATTCATTATTTTTGAGTGACATGAGTATAATCTAAATTTTTTTAAGAAGGTTTGAAAAAGTACGAAAAATATTTTTATTATACTCATGCCGCCCAAAAGCGTGAGTAGGTATTAGTATTGGTAGGATCCAATCACTTTATATATATATATATATATATATATATATGTGTGTGTGTGTGTGTGTGTGTGTGTGTGTGTGTGTGTGTGTGTGTGTGTGTGTGAAAGAGAATTTAGATTTAGGATACCTACAAAAATAGAGAACCACAAGAAATTCATTATCTCGACTATTTGATTAACATGATCAATAATAAAGATTTGAATTTTAAAAATAAATATTTTGTATATGTTGCTTTTAATGTACCATGTACATTAAATATTTTTTGTTTTGTCACCTTAATTGGTTATCTCAAAGACGAACAATTATGATGAGTTCGTTGTGGCTATTTATTTTTGTGGGTTTCTTAAACCTAGACTCTCTCTCTCTCTCTCTCTCTCTCTCTCTCTATATATATATATATATATATATATATATATATATATATATATAGATAGATAGAGAGAGAGAGAGAGAGAGAGAGAAAGAGATTGGATCCTATATATTTTTGGTGACATGAATATATTAAAGTTGTCCTTCATGATTTTTCAAATATCCTCACAACCTCCAAAATTACACGCATGCTTCAATAGTTAGACATGATTTTTGAAGCTCCATGAGTATTTTTGTCTGCAAGTAGAAAAAGGGGTAAGTTCGTGCATCGTTGGAATTTCCTAATGGAACGATTTCTTAATCTTTTCTTAATTTATCTTTCCCCTCACATATTCTAGAAATACATTAATGCATCAGCAACTCAGTTGAGATAAGTGATCACTCTTGCATAGCCAAATAAAAGAGGATTGTATTAGGCTTCCGATCACTCGTGTAAAACTTTGTTGAACTTATCTATCATTAATTCTATAAATGATCATATGGTTCTTTGGAAACAAAGAAATCAATATATCCGACCCCATCTAGTATGAGAAAAGGTTTAGTTGTTGTTGTACACTAATGCATCAGCACTTCTCTTAGAACAATGTTGTTCGTCACTATCTAGTATCTATATGGACGTCATGTAAAAGACATGTTCCTGTTTTTGGTTTACTCGAAACTTAAAACTGTAATTGAACCGTTTAGCTTTGGAATCACAAGTTTTTTCTTGGGTGTCCAATTCACTATCTACCTCAACAATAAGAAGCGTTCCACGATTGAATCCCAGCACACTTGTGACTGTGAATATAAATATATATACTTAATAAAGAAATTGCTGATTTCAGTTTTGGACGGGTTTTTGAAAATCATGAACTGTAACAAAATCGAAGAGTCCTCAGTTTTTATTACGATTTCGAGACCGATTAAAATTTCACAATCGATTTGAACGGGCATTGTCTACCTAAACCATTATTGCCCTATATGCTGACATTGGCTTCCCAATAGCTAAAGTGGGATACCATCATACCACTAAGCCCAACAAACAACCCCACTCTCCCTCTCTCTGTTTCTCTCACACACAAACAGATGATCAATCAGACATGATGCAAGACCTTGTGTAATTTTTGACAAGTCATCCGCTTTTCTCTGCTATTTTTGTTCAACAGTTCTCTCTCCTAGTGTGACATCTGCAGAATACATGAATTGCAGAGAGTGGCATTTCTAGGCAACTGCAGCAAGATTGGTATGAAGAGATTGAAGAAGCTGCGTGAGTGTCACAGAATGGCTATCGCACGCTAACGACAAAGGGTGTAAATCGACTTAGGCGACTAGTTGGGTTTGTCGCGTTGTATTTTGTCATAGATGATAGATCACTATCAGAGACTGCCATTGTTGTTGGTACCCAGGGCCAAAATTTCTGCAGAGAACTTGTTTGTTTTATGTGGCTCTTCTACGGAACAATTATATAAAAAAAACTGTACGATATGCCAAATGGTGATTTTGGTGGATCTTGTCAATTTAGGCATTGAATTGGCATCCTCGGAATGAAAGTCCATACAAGTAAGAGTGCATGATAATCATTTTGAAATCCAGGTACTGACCAAATGTCTCGTGATCTCAAGGCAAAGTAATACACATCACTTAAGGATTATTCGATTTCAACTTTACATTTTCTTCCAGCTATGCTTTGTGTGATTGTTTGTGTGCTTTAGGATCATATCTGCGGAACGAATTAAAATGGTGAGATTTCAACCTTGAATGATCGTTCTCAATACGGAATCAAACTAGTTTTTTCTGAAGAATTCGGCAGCCAAGAATTGCTCCGTAAAGGTATGATGTTTCTGCATTAATGCACTACATCCCATTATAACTTCAAAATTAGCGAAATGAATATTGTTAAGAACAGCGATCTCTTAGAAAGTCATCACAGTTCACCCTCTTATCGACTCTACCTAATATTGAAAAAGGCTTGGCTGTGGTTGAAGCATCGAGATCTTGGTGTCATAATGTAAATGATTAAAAACATATAAAGGAATCACTAGTTATGTGAATTTAACAGCCTTGAGGTGCTTAATTTGACGCAACTATTTTCTTATTTTTGTTCTTTCGACAAAAGAAAAGAAATTTTTGGGGTTCTCTACTGAATGTTATGTATGTCAAAAGAATACGAAGAGAAAAGAATGATGCAACCTCACGGACTCAGAATAAGAATAGCTGGACCTGTCAACAAATTTGTTTAGCTTGTGAACCGCATGATGTCAGAAACAAACTCGTGAATCATATAAATATATATATATATAGAAAGAAAGAGAGAGAGAGAGGGACAACAACTTTAAATGGGACGCTAACAAAGCCCGTCCCCTCTAACTTTTCCCTCCCTCTCATTACTCCTCACGCCAGCTTCTACTCTTGGCTGCTTCTCTCTCTCTCCATAATGGCTAGATCCCACAAAATTCTCTGCATTATAATCCTTTTGTCGATCATCAACTCATGCTTGACAGGTGCTCTCACCAATGGGCTGCGCCCCAACCGTGGCAATCCACAGGAGACACCAGCCAGTGCAGCAAGGAATCAACAGGTAGAAGAGCAGTTCATGATATGGGTCAAATGGATAGGCACTCTTAACCATTCCCTCTTAGCAACCGCCATGAACAAGGTTTACCCTTCTTTCGTGCTCACCCTCGGCAAGAACCCGGCGGCAGGAGACTTCACCACCATACAGGCCGCCATTGATTCCCCTTGCCTACCGTCAATTCAGTTAGAATCATAATCAGAGTCAATCCTGGGATATACACGCAGGTTTCCTACCACACTTAGACCTTGCTCTCTCTCTCTCTCTCTCTCTCTCTCTCTCTCTCTCTCTCTCTCTCTCTCTCTCTCTCTCTCTCTCTCTCTCTCTCTCTCTCTCTCTCTCTATATATATATATATATATATATATATATATATATATATATATATATATATATATATATATATATAATTTGCTTGTTTATTTAGTTGAGGATTATAGACAGAGTGAATTTGTGAGTTAGTTGGTTAGGTTTTGTGATGAGTTCAGGGAGAAGGTGAACATTCCTCCATTCAAGTCCTTCATAACAATAGAGGGAGCAGGTGCAGATAGAACCGTTGTGCAATGGAGTGACACGGCTCAGACAGTGGGATCAAATGGGCAGTCGATGGGAACCTTCAATTCTGCCACATTTGCGGTCAGCTCCCCTTACTTTGTAGCAAAAAACATTACATTTAAGGTAACTATACCACACGTGGTTTGTTCTATCTAAGCGTATTTTTTCTTTTGATGATCTATTTAATCAAACTTTAAATTGTTAAATTGTTAATTTTATGGGTTTTTTTAGAGTGGAAGTGACATATGCAGGATTACATTTGCCAGATATTACACTATGTTTTTTTCATTAGAGGTCGCACTTAAATGGTGCACTACAACTATGGGTATGTGGTCGCACTTAAATGGTGCACCACAACTGTAGGGATGTACATGCGTGTATATATATATATATATATATATATATATATATATATATATATATATAAGAGAGAGAGGAAGTATATATATATATACTTATATGCATATATACTAAAATATTTTCATTATTCGATCTTAATATGTGTATATACTAAAATATTTTCATTATTCGATCTTTGACATCAATAGTAAAAATTTAAATTAAAAATATTTATCGGCTCTAATTAATATTTAATGTAAACCCGCTAAGAAAAGAAATACTTTCGTCCAATCAAAAGCATTGACTCCACTGGAAATCTCTCATATGTTCCTTGAATCTCATTGGCGTTTCTCTATATATTATATCTTACATAGAAGTCATATATTGTTTTTTTCTGCTAGCCTTTGTTTTTATTATTTGTTTGTTATGGGTTGCCTACGTAAGGTGAAGTGAACTATGGCGGCCCTTGGTGATACATTTACCTTTTTTATCTTTTACTTTTTATATTGATGAAGGTAAAACTTCACTTAGAAGTTCAAATGCCGTTGGCACTTGGGGCTCAACCAACTGAGCCAGAGTCAAGACTTGTGGGCCTGACTAGATTAAGGCTTCCATTGAACTGAAGCCCCTTTTATAGAGAAGATTGATTTCATCTAGAGTCCATGTCCATGAAGCCTACCATCTTCTTCTTCTTTTCGGAACCAAACATGCGGATATTAAAGTTAGACGTTGATCCAGTTTCTACATCCTCCACTACTTTTTTGTGTGGGATTAAAGCAGTGTTCTTCCCACTGAAACACTAATTTCTGGGTTTCATGGACCAAATACACTGATATTAAAGTTATATATGTGTGTGTGTAAAAATTTGTCATGTGAATGCCCCAGTGAGATCTACGGGTGTTTGATTGGAGGTCCGCTTCCAGTTCAAGCAGCCGACCCTACCATTCGACTTTTTACTGTGTGTTGAGACTTATTTTAATTATGATGGAAATCGAAACTGTAGCTCCAATTCTGTAGTCCTAAGCCTCAAAATCAAACAGCCATAAATTTGAATGAGTGCTTATTTGGTAGAAAGATAGGATCATAGTAATGATGATGATGATGATAATTAGTGAATATATGTGTTTGATGATCAAAACACGACGCCAGTTCCACCACCGGGTGCGGTTGGGAAGCAAGCAGTGGCAGTAAGGATCTCAGGTGACACGGCTGCGTTTGTTGGGTGCAACTTCGTTGGTGCACAGGACACGCTCTACGACCACCTTGGCAGGCACTACTACAAGGATTGCTACATTGAGGGCTCCGTCGATTTCATCTTCGGAAATGGCCACTCCCTCTTTGAGGTTGGTTGCCATCTCTTCCCCCACCACTTCCTCAGGCTGCAACTCGAGACACGACACTGAAACCCGACACGAGTATGACCTGAGAAGCCTTTGTTTGTGTCCACCCATAGTGATACAGAACAAATATTGCTACTGCTATACTGATGGAAACCCAAAATTAAAACAAAAACCAGAATTATGCCTTCTCTTGTATTAGGTGGGATTGGTGTGTGTGTGTGCGTGCATGCCCATGCGTGCTTTGGGTGTGACATTCTATATAAGGTATATTGAAGTATATAAGTCCTATGAGACACATAGTGAAGGACCAGCTTGAAAAGTCCATGCCTAATCTTCCTTGCCGGAGTTCCCTTCTTTTCAAATCTTTGAAGTAAAGGAACGAAAGAATCTCCTTTCGCATTCACAAAAGGGTTATTATAGGAACCGTTCTTTTGAGAAACTGGAAATGCTTATATGCAGTGCTAGCTTCTGTGTCTGTGTTTGACCCAAAAAGAAATGGAAGCCACCATGCTTGAAAAGCATTTCCACTACCACAACAAAGAAAAAGAACTCAACCAAGTTCTTTTGATAATTTACAAGAGTCAGTTGTTGGAAGAAACAGTGGGGCTACATAAATAAACACGTAATATACAACAAATATTAACATGTCGATATCAACCAAAAACATAAATCTAAAAAAAGCCATAAGCAAACAGTACAACAAGATAAAAACAATAAAATAAATAAGACACTTATCAAATTGAGTCATTTCACATACTTAGAAATCAATACCCTACTATCAGGCATACATGGGTTTCTCTTAGAATAAAATGATCATGCAACAGCAGTACGTACCTCCATCACTTTCATCTTCGACCACGCCTCAGTTATCTAGTTGATCCAAAAGCAAAAACAATCATGCTACAATAGTACATACCTCAACCACTGTCATCTTCGACCACTCCTCAGTCACTCAGTCGACTGAAAAGCAAAACAATCACAGTAAAAGGGGAATAAGTTTTCACTCACTTTGGATTAGAGAGCCCCAAGTTAAAACTTTTCCGTGCAAAAAGAATATTGAAGATAGTTCTTGAACATGGCCCTAACCGTGCACGTGTATGTGGTCTTTCATGCCCTCTCCAAGGTTGAAGAGTTGTCATATATATAAAAGGACACATGGGATTCTTTCTCCAATGAATGTGACTAAAAAATAGCCAATAGTATTCACATGCACAAACCCCCCACATACATGACTTTAACACTTTAAACTTTCACCTTTATTATAGATATATCAATTAAGTTTTTAAAAGTATTTATGATGAATTAAATATAATTAAGGTTACATAGGCTTAACTGAACCCAATAACCATTAATACATCATTAAGTCCAATACCAGCTAACTATAACCAATATGGAAGAATGAGTTCATTTTGTTTACAAGGCATGAGAAGTTCTACTTTTCCTCGTAATCAAACACGGGCCTCACCAAGTGAAGTAAAAACAGGGGCCCAAACCTTTACAAGGCTCACAATTCCAGTACCTTTGGCCCGGCCTTGTAATCAAACACCCCCTTAATGTAGTTGGATTAATATATAGGAATCCCTTAACATATAAATGAGCTAAGCTTGAAGATCAATTAGTTGTAAGCTTTACTTGCTTAGAAGAAGCTAATTGTGAAAGAAGAAACTAATAATGTCGAAAAACTCTTGAAACGATTCAAAAGTAGTGTGTGTGTGTGTGCATAATCTGAAGTTTGAAACTAAATTTTGCTTTGCAGGGATGCCATTTACATGCAATTGCTCGGAACTATGGCGCTCTTACGGCACAGAACAGGATGAGCCTTCTGGATGACACAGGTTTCTCATTTGTGAATTGTAGGGTAACTGGCTCTGGTGTTGTGTTCCTGGGAAGGGCTTGGGGTCTCTTCTCTCGGGTCATTTTCGCTTACACTTACATGGACATCATCATCATGCCCCAAGGTTGGTACAATTGGGGTGATCCCAATAGAGAAATGTGAGTCCTCTGATTCTTTATTACACTTCAATTAATCATCAATTCTAGAATTAGCATCGCGTTAGGGTAATATGTCAATCTTAACCGAGTTCGAGAATGTAAAATGTACATTTATACCTAATGACATTATATATATAATGTTCTTCGAGTCTACTTGAAGCTTCAATAAGGAGAAGCCAAAATTAGTTGGTGAACAGTTCAAAAGGGATGGAGGAAGACTTCAAAAGTGTTCGAGCGATAAAACATGATCTTGTTGTTTTGGTGTTAAATGCTAATATGAAGCGGGTTCAAGAACAATGGTGTCGAATATTCTTTTATATATCCAAACACACTTTAGTGCGGCATAATGCATGGATTTGGATTTGGATTTGCTTTTGGGTCTGTTTGGATTTGATCAACTGATCATGTTTTGGCTCCCAAGGTTGAATGAAAGTTTAAAGAGTCGGTGTGCCAGTTCTTAATGTTTGATTTTGCAGGACTGAGTTTTATGGACAATATAACCAGAGCGAACTTCGCAGGCAGAGTCGCGTGTTTGAGTGAGCCGACGGATGAAGAAGCTAAGCCTTTCATCAATTTTAACTTCATCGACGGCATGGAGTGGATCAACATCTGATATTGCATTCTGTGGAGTTGATCATACTGTAAATTTTGTGCCAAAACCATCATTTTCACTGTTCATGGCTTTATTCATCATTCGTTAGAAAAGGAAATATTGAAGGTTACAGATTTTATGATCTGAATTCAAAGGCCATTGGAAACATTGAATCATGGAGTCCGTAAATAAACTGCTTTCTTATACTCACATCAAGTTGATGATCCATTACTCTCAAATAGCGCCTTTGATTATTAATAGCTTAGTCTTCTCTTCTTTTTTTTATGGGGCACAACGGGAGGCCGAAGCCAGATACATGCCCAGGATATCGAACTGATAACATTCAACTTGTGAGTAGTGTAAGCTATTGCTCCTTAATATCATACGCTTCCTGTTTCAGATGATTACTGTGTTTAACTTCATAAACATTTTTTGATCTCTTCTGCGATTTCTGAAATTAAGTTTGCCATTATTTTCAGTCTCTTCGTAGTGTAATTTTTAAAAAGTCTTCATTAATTTTGATTTTCTCACCGAGTAAAGATAAAAGCTAGAAAATATATCCTCATTATGAGTGAAGTTATCATATTGGAAAAATGAAAACAGTGCATAAATCAATGGAGGTCTTGTAAATTCCAGATCATTTCGTGAAATTTAATCGTTCTTGGGCTGTCGCTTGTGGGATTAGTGCTCAGCTCATGAAATTCTCTTATTTTGAAACAGAAAAGACGAGGGACATCCATGATATATGTTAGGAGAGTTTTATGAATCAATTCAAACCGATTAAATGAAATCCGGTGGTTTGGTTTGTTCATTTCTTTTGAAGTTTGAAAAAAGAAACAAAACGTATGGTTCAGTTCATGGTTTGAAGGTTGGAACTGAACCAATCTACACACACACGCATATATATATATATATATATATATATAGGTGAGCCCTATTGTTGTAGCGGAGCACATTATGATACCAATTTGAGTACCAAACTCACTCATTGAGTATAACCTAGTTTTCCTATATATAAATATATATATAGAGAGAGAGAGGGGGGGCGTAATTAAAGTCTAATCAGGCCCTCAATTAATTTAAGATCTCTTGGTGATTTAGTTCGCAGATGGGACCAGATTAATCATTCAACAAGTATTATTTTGGTATGATTAGTTAATGTTTAGCCAACATTGACCTGTTCATACAAGAAAAAAGCTGAGCTAATTTATCAAAAAATAGTTAACGTTAAGTTATTAAAACATGAAATTCACCCCCTCTGCACGTACGTTTTCCTATGACTGTTATCTACTTCATACTCGAGTTTTCTCGCCCTTGTCTCATTTCCTTCACGTCTAATTGAATCGGTATTTTCTTGCTCTCTTCATCTCGTCCCTGTTTCTACTTCTCAAATATGACCTCTTCGGGGTGAATCCCCGTGGAGAGCGGGAGATCTCTTCCCATGAACATCCCTATCTAGAACCATCACTAACAAAAAAGAATTAATATGCAAAACCACTGGTTTCAGTTTCTTGAAAGGTGGAACCTGAACAGAACCAGGTGATCCATGTTTCCGAGCTCAGTTGGAACCGTCGGGCCAGTCTCAAACCGACCATGTTTCATAAGCATATCTAAAATTTAATATTTTCAACATATATTATATACAGTATACAAAAAATATATACATACATACATACATACATATATATATATATATATATATATATATATATATATATATATATATATATATATATATATAACATTTTCATATATTTGTTGTAGCCAGGTCAAACCGGATCCTACTTGTGTCCAGGTGTTCAAAATGGATCGAAGCAGTAAATTAGGTCGGGTCTTGGTCAACCTGATTCCATCCTGGACCCAAAATCTATTTAAAACTTATTTTGACGGTTTGAAAGTCGGGTTGGACACGAGATCAGCCGAAACGATAACCGGGTCTCTTGCAATTTAGAAAAACTGGTGTGGGGAATTTGAATCCGAAAATTTCTTGGCATGGTGTCTGTATTTTATAATGTTTTAAATGCTTGACGTATTGTTAACGAGGCATTCAGTTCGCTACAAAGCCAAATATGATGGATGCCTGAAGTTGCAGAAGGTCTTTATTGTCGTGTCGCCCATTCAGGAACATGTTCAACTTCTTTTGCAACAGTTATATGTGCATGCCATGCTGCTCTAAAAAAGATATTTAATTTATATCTAGGGAGCCTGCAGATTCTTCTTATAAATTGTGATTTAAAAAGAAATTTAATTTAATAAATTTTCAAATACTTGAACTTCAGTTAGTTTCAAATGAGTTTGAATTCAAAGGAACTCATGATCAATACTGTCAGTAAACAATCAAAAACGTATCAAAGATTTGTGTTATGAATAGGGGTGCAAGTGAGCCGAGCTGCTCACAAGCTACTGGAGCTTGGCTTGAGAAAAGCCCGTACTCGACTCATTCTTTTTGAGCTCGAGATAGATGGTACACAAGCTTGAGCAGCTCACAAGCCTAATTGAGCTTTATTATGTAAATATAGTGTCTGTTTATATTTTAAAAAGTTTTTATGTGCTTGGGTCGACCAACATTTATTTGAGCCAATTCACAAGCTCAATCGAGCTTGATTTGATTCAGGCTCACTAAGCTCAATCTCCAGCCGAGATCAATCAATCAAATCTCAGTTGCCCAGAGCAGAAACAAGACTATTTTGAGAGGCATTACACTCATATATCTATACAAAGTGATTGGATCCTACTCACCATTGACACTGCTTATTCATGCTTGCTTTTTTAGAGGCATGAATGCAATAATTTTTTTTTTTAAATCTTTACTTTTTTGTAAATTACATTCATTGTCAATAAAAAACAATGAATAAATATGATTAAGCATGTCAAAAGTGGGAAGGATCTAGTTTATATATATGTGTGTGTGCACGTGCGTGCATGCACGTCTGTATCTTTTGAATTCAAAAAGTATGTAATAATGTGTCAAATGTGGTTCATTCAGGTAGGAGCAAAAGGCAAAAATGATGGGTAGCTGACGTTGCCGCAGAAACCAGGACAGTCCGAGCTTATCGTTGATTCGTCGTGTACCCAATATAGGAACATACTGAACGTGCTTTCACAGGCCATGGATACATGCCATGTTCAAGGTTTAGCTGATTATTGGGAGACCCAGTACACTGTATCAAGAAACATAATAATCAACTTTAGGGTGTGTTTGATTTATGATTTCAAGGAGAATGCGACTTTGATTTTTGAGTTTAAAGTTTTAAATTCTATTGTGCATCAAACACGGAACCCATTGCTAACTTTCATGGGCCCGATTTAAGTAAATATTATTGATATTTGGGTTACAAAAATTAAACTCATGTGCTTTGCGCAAAAACTCAAGTGCCTCTTTTTCTCTCATGTTGCTATCCAGTCTCACATAAAAACATAAGCATCAGTTTTACTCATAAATTACACACATAATCATGATTATAAGCTCATGTAGATTTAGACCTATAGTTTAAGTATTAGGAGCTTAGTACCATAAATATCCATTGCGGGCTTCCATGGTCCTGATTTGAGTGCTTCGCACGAAAACTCAAACGCCTCTTTTCTCTCACATGAAAACATAAGTATTCATTTTCACTTTTAAATCACACACAACAACATCCATGTAGGTTTAGATCTACAGTTCTAGTATTGCAGGTATCGAACTCATGACATGCAACTTGTGAGCTGTCAAAGAGCCAGGTGAGCTATTACTCCTTGCGCATAAAATATCTGATTTTTTTTAATGTATGAAGTGTTAAGTTACTTCTCCATTTGAGCTCCAGTTATCCTCAATTGAATTTGAATTCGACCAAACCCGCTATCGATCTACTGGCTCAGGTCTCAAAGTTTTCTGAAGTTGGTCTTTTTTTATTAATGATGAGTATTCAGTACATATAGATAAACTTAGATTAAATTCATTTTTTATTGCTAACCATTGAATTTAAAACATGTAGATAAGCGTAAATTTGTATAAATGATGACTATTCAGTGCATGAAGATAAACTTACATTAAATTCATTTTATTGCCAACCATAAATTTTAGTACCACATTCTGCCCGTATGCATTGACCAATATTAATTAAAACTTTCCGTCTCCCAACCTTCTTTGAAAGTTGCCCTACCTTATTGGATCATGGCCTTTGAAATTTTGAACTTCACTTTATCCTATTGCAAATGGGTCAAATTCAAATTGGATAATAGATCCAATAACCTCATCTTGGTGTGTATATATATATATATATATATATATTTGAGTGATTGGATCTTGTCTATCATTGACGTTGCTCGCTCATGTTCAACCAAAACATGTGTAATAACATTCTTCGTCATATATTTCGAAAACCTTTTAAAAAAATTAAATTATACTTGTATCACCAAAAAGGAACTGGTAAAGAAGTGGGCAGGATCCGGTTTTTCATATATACATATGAATGTCAAGATATCATAGTAGGGCACGATAGTGGGAGACAATGTCACTGCTAATAATTGAAACAGGTGAAATTTGTTATAATAAGTAAACAGGTCACTGTTAGCATGTGTGTGCGTGCACACACACGCATACACACAGAGAGAGAAGTCCACTAGCAAAGATATCTTGCTGGAGGCATGTAAGTGCTAATGAAAGGAACCCATAAAGATTGAATTAAATTGTCCTAATGTATTGTTTTGGGAATAAACACAAGACACAGGAACTTGGGACTTAGGAGTTGGCCGGTTCCACTGAAATCTAGAACCAGAACTGCAGAAACCTCCTCTGATTCTTCTAGTTTTATAATGGTTCCAGGTCTAGTTCCGGTTTTATTTTTAAAAAACATGTGTTAAAAGTGGATTTGGATCTGGAATCAAAATATGGTTTGGAACTGCTAGTTTTGGCTTTGGTTCCAATTCAGTTTTCAGGAAGTTAAAACTGTAACCAAAACGAGGAGGTCTCATATTCTGTTTTGGTTCTGGTTCCGGTTTAAGCGGGTTCTAAAGACAATTCACGTGTGAATCGGAACACCGCCTAGCCTCATGATTTTGTGCAACCGATTATGACATTATTATCACCTCAATAATACAGTTGATTAAAATTGCAAATTAATCTTCATCTAGTTTTCAGCAAAACCAAAATACCCAAATCGAAAACTAAATCAAAATTTCCTTCTATTTTAATTTCTTGAAGATTTTGATAATAGAATTACCTCTTAGTGACAATGTCCTTATCATACAAAATACCTAATGTAACTCTCCATTTGATACAACTAATAATTATATGGTTTGTCCACCAATCAATTTTAAGCGCAGACTAGGTACTTACAATGGTCTTGCTTGAAATGCAATGTGTCAATTTTTAAGCTCAGTATCATCTATAGTTCCTAGTTGTTAACTCCTCTTATCTCATGCACCCATACAATATCATTTGCAAATAATATGTACTATGCAACTGCTTCTTAGTTAGTGCATCTATAACCCAAGTGAAGATATATGGGTTGAATGATGCTTCATCATACAGATCTTTTATGATGTATATAAGAAGTATTCTTTTCTTCTCTAAAGAATATCTCTTAGTATAATATCCTAAGCCAATGAATATCACATAGAACTTCTTCTTAACTTAAAGTGCTTCATATTGTAATAAGAAATAGCCTCATTGATAGATATGAATGTCATCAGTCCAAATTAGTTCGTTCGTACTAGATGCTTGTCTCAATCTCTTCCTCAAATTCTTTTTCGCAGTTTTATAGTATGACTCATTAACTTAATAGCCTTGTAATTAGGAGAATATTGAATATATCATTTGTTCTTGTATATATGGGTATCACTATAATGTTTCTCCATCCTCTTCTATATAACATTGAATAATTTTGTAAGTGAAGTGATTTGTATCTTATTATTCTATATGACCTTAAATAGTTATGTAAGAGAAGTATCTTTGCTATTAAAATGAATTAATCGCTAATCAAGCACATGATTGGTGTGGACATTGTGTCTTGTTTCCCACATGTTGGCCAGTTCTTGACCCGGTTTGGTTCTGGTTGGAGCCGCCAAGCCGGTTAGGAATCGGTCATGTCTATGCAGGGGTAAATTCTAATATAAGACAAGATAGGTCGCTGTGGTGAATCAAAATCCATAAAGCTGACCCAACTTAGTACGGGAAGGTAGCAATTTGGAGACTCTAAACGCAATTAAGTTTATGTTTATCATAGAACCAGAAAAATTAATGGAATGTATTTTAATCTAAACATATAGAGCATAAAAAAACTCCCAATATGTCCGCATAATACGCTTGAAAGCTCGGTTAGATGTTTCATGGCAACCATATATGAATATCCCCTTCTTTACCTTGTCTTTTGAAGAACAAGAAGCAAATTAAACCAAAAAAGAACTAGCATTCAGTGCATTTTTGCAATCCAGACTTTTTTCTTGGCTGAACTCACCCATATCCAGAAGCCGGCAAGGACTGGCACTGGTCTGGTTCGAGCCGGGTCAGCACACAATGAGGTTAACGCTATCCGGCTGCTGGTTTTCTCCATTCGGGAGATTCGAACTCAAGACCTTGCTTAAGCAAAAGCGTTGGTAATTTATACCTTGTTTGAATTACTAAAGAGTTTACCATGGTGTCAGTATTGAATAATGGCTAGCTGATGTCGCCTCCAATACCAGGACTCTGAGTTTTATTATTGTGTCACCCATGAAGGAACATATTGAACTTCTTATCACCAGCTTGAAGGTACATGCCTTCTTGGAGCTTCAATCTTCTTCTTTTGGCTGATTGATGAATGTTTGAAACCAATTTTTTTTTGGCACAATGGGGAGGCCCAAGCCATGCATGCCATGGTATCGAACTCATGACCTTTTAACTTGTGAGCTGAACCCCTAGCAAGGCGAGCTATTGTGCTTTGTGCAGCAGGTAATGAATTTTAAATCAACATATATGGTTTTTATTAATGTTTTCCAATATTATGTCTCTTCTAAAGTTGAACTTTAGTTAGCTTAATCGAATGCAAATTCAAAAGATGGTGTCATTTGTTAATTCTGCAATTGAAATAATATATGATCAGTGTTAATTATATGTGGCTAAGCTTACCTTTAAATCATTTTGGTTGTCGATCCATGAAATTTAGTGAGCATCAATTTCCCCATTGGATCGTGTTCTTTGAAATTTTGAATGCCATTCGGATTTTTAATGAATTGGAGTTGTTAAAGTTCGAATTCAAATTTGTGCAATCGGCTCCAGTAACCTTTGATTATATTTTATAGTGTATAATGTTACAAGTTGTTCTGTCTGGATTCTGTATTAAGGCACAATAATGATCCATGGGCCCATAATTAATTAAAAGAGAAATTGATTAGAATAAGTTGATGCATGCCCCCCCCCCCCCCTTTCTATCACACACTCACACACACACACACCAAGCCCAAAGTACATAGTGACCCGCACTTCTTTTATAAGCACATTTCATGAATTCCATATATATATATATATATATATATATAGAGAGAGAGAGAGAGAGAGAGAGAGAGAGAGAGAGAGTCCAAAGCACAGAGTGACCCACATTTCTTTTATATGCATATTCCATGAAATCCAAATATATGAAAGATCCTCTTCCAGCAAACATATCTCCACAAAGTTGCCGGAGACATATGAGTTAATGAAAGGACCCATTAGAGCTTGCATTAAATTGTCCTCATGTATTATTTTGGCAAAAAACATAATGAAGACAGAGCACTGTATCTTTTATAATGTCTATGGTTTTGGGAAGACAGTTCTTCTGTGTTGAGATGCCCTTTAATAATGATACTTGCTAAATTGAGATAAATTTGGTTATCTATTTTTATTTTCTGTGTGATGGTGAGGCCGAAGCCAGATGCACTCCCCGGGTACCAAACTCAGACCTTCAACTTATGAATCAACCCCTAGCCAGGCGAGCCATTGCTCGTCGGCGATTCAGGAAATCTATCAAGTTCTACATTTGTGTATTGATTTGTTTTTCAGCCCCTAAGTGAACAACTCAATCATAAGCATCTTTGGTATTTTGTGTTGGTGTAGAGTTGATGGAAGTATTCTTGTGGTTTTACTTCAGTATGTCAAATACTTTCATATGGTAAGGCAACCCTGGGGAGTGTAATGGTTATGGGACAGGGCTTCAGCTACCAAATGGTGTAAGTGCATAGTGGATAAACAATCCACACCAATGCTATATATATATATATATATATATATATATATATATATATATATATATATATATATATATATATATATATATATATATATATATATATATATATATATATATATATATATATATGTGCATATGTGCATTTATTCATGCTAAAATCTCCTTAAAATTTTCAAATCATTCTCATCTTTAAAATCAATGATTGAAATCTTTCAAGTAAAAGGCAAATAGTATTATTGACATCTTTATGAATATCTCATCGATCACAATCTTGATACAGTACAACCCTGTGTAATGGGTGGCATCTGTATGAATCCTTATCATATGCAAAGGTGAATCATACCGGTATCATCGGTATACCTTATTATATCATGACATTTCTTTATATTCTTATAAAAAAATATACAATGTATACGGACAAGTAATGCTTCCGATACACAACCAGTGTGCAATTATCTTCTCAATACTACACTATTGGGATCTCGAAGTTTTTCTAAGAAACACTGAGCTTTTCAAACTATGCTGAATCTTTTTCCTTTGCTGTCTTCTCTCGAAATTGAGATTTGTCATTATGTGAACAACTTCGAGCGTAAGCCTTTTAGTTTATTGGATTATGCATCTTGACATGCTCATTGAAGAAATAAACTACCAAAGTTTGGTGAGTTTAGTTGGCGTAGCCCTTAAGGAATGGCCTTTGATTGTAGCTTAGACCAATCATTTGGTGGCCGACACATTGATTATATAATATATATATATATATATATACATACATACGCGCACATGTATATATACATTTACTCCTTTTTCATACAACTAGCAAGTGTTTTGTACTTGTAAAATGTCTACCAGGACTTTGGTTTGGGAAAGCTCTGATCATTATTGAAAAGGTAGAGGGTGTAAGTGAGCCGAGCTAGTGGAGATCAACTCGATGATAACTCTAACTCGGCTTCGTATTGTTGAGCTCGAGTCAAGCTTGAGCTCACTAGTATTCGACTCAGCTAGTTCCCAAGCCTTATATATATATATATATAGATCTTGCATACCTATACCTTTGGTATGATTGTTCGTTGTTTTTCGGTATAATTTTCATTGTTTTTCAGTAGTATTAGCGTAATTTGAAAATTTTTAAAAGTTTTTAAAAAATATAAAAGGTAATATTATTATACTCATGCTATCAAAAAGTAACATTCGTGAGCAACGTCAATGATAAGTAGGATCCATTCAATATATATATATATATATATCAAAAAAATCTCCCCTCTACACTCCTGTTTTATCTTAGTTTTCCATTCATGTTGTCTCCAGCCACTTTTTATATTTATCACCCTTCCTCTTTCTTTCTCTTATTACAAGCCTAAAGAACACGGGCTTGAACTAGTTGAATATAGATCAAGCGGACCTCAAGCTTGGCAATCAGAGCTTGATCGAGCTCAAGCTCGAGCCAGGCATTTCTTAAACAAGCCTATCGAGCTTGACTAGAGCTAAGGGGGAAAAGGGCGTGACCTTGACAGGAATATGAAAATAGACTAAAAAGTTTGGTGATCATAAAATTGCCTAAAGGAAAAGCTTCACCTAAATTCCTTTCGCACGTGCGAGCACCCCTTGAGTCAGAGACACAATAGTGTTGAATTATTGGATTACTCGTGATGCATCATCAGTCACATGATTGCTAGAAAGAAAAGATAACCATTGTTAACCCCATGAGGAAGACGACTGTATTTCTGAATTATTTCTAATTTAAAATTCCTTCTTTTCGAATAATATGATTATTCATATTGAAAATTCGTGTGAGATTGAAGACCAACATTCACATACAATCAACTCTTTTCATGTTTAGTAAGCAAAGAGAAAAAAGATAGCCATTGTTAACCCCATCAGGCAGCCAACTGCATTCCTGAATTATTTCTAATTTAAAATTCCTTCTTTTCTAATAACATGATGATTCATATTGAAAAGATTTCGGTGTGAGATCGAAGACCAACATTCACATACAATCAACTCTCTTCATGGTTAGTAAGCAAAGAGCTGCTCACTGATGAACTCAGCAAACTTAACAAGGGGAAGCATGACCCAGCACAATTTACAGAGATGGAGCATTTTATTCTGCTTATTTTGTCACCAGTGAGTCTGAAGAGAGACCAAGTAGTCTCGATCTAGGCACGAACCCAGGCTCGGATCGCCGGACCGGTCGAGTCGATTCACCACTGCATGCTTGAAACTGAAGGGCTCCTGAGGCTGAGAGGAAGAAGACCTCTGCATCCTAACTCCACT
The DNA here is from genome assembly GCA_036023115.1 of Brasenia schreberi. Lineage (NCBI taxonomy): Eukaryota > Viridiplantae > Streptophyta > Magnoliopsida > Nymphaeales > Cabombaceae > Brasenia > Brasenia schreberi. The sequence continues at coordinate 6,925,916 of JAYKKT010000080.1, read as the reverse complement.
CAAGCTAACCCTGGCTTCTACTGCTTCTTGAAGAGATAGCCTTCTCTTCGTTAGTGGGTCCGGTCGTTGCTTCGGAGCACTCTGAGACCGGGCCTTGGCCCGGAAGGACTGTGTGTTGGCCATGTAGTTGGGGCTACCACTGTATCTTCTTCTGATTCCATCACTACCACACACACTCTTTGATGTTGGTGTAGCAGGCCGGAGATCATGCATGACAGACTTTGCGAACCGAGGCGTGCTCTGTGCAGTCGAAAACCGGCATTCGTCAACAGGTATGCTCCAGTTGAGTGACCAAGTATCCGGCACGGAGAGTCGGCAGGGGACAGGCATCAAAGGTGAGGAAGCAGGGATAATTGGAGGGTGGTATCCAGACTGATCATAAGGTGGGGAAAATGGGAATGACTCTGAAGCAGACAAGTTTCTCCGGCGCGAGCGGAGTTTCGGCCTGAAAGTGTCGATCTCGACAATCTTCGGAGACTCCTGGCCGGTTAGACTGCTCTCAACTGAAGCCGAGAACCGTCTGCTGTGGATGCTAGGCACATTTTCGCTTCTGGTTTCATCGAACCTCTCCTGGAATTAGCATCAAAAGTGGGTCAAAATCAAAACCAAAAAAAAAACAGCTGAATATGATTTCGGTGGATGAAGCAACTTGTCAAACATCCTAATAGTATCTCATAAAAAATCTGATAAAGTTTCTGTTGGCTACCTAAAGAAATCTATTTAGGTAGGTTGATGCAATTCTTGAACAAATTGCAACATACTCCATACGGGTTATTTCAATTTCTCTAAACAAATGTGAGACAGAAGCAGTGACATCGACTCACAATCGATCGACGAGCACAAGCTTCATGGTGGAACATAGAGATCTTAGGGACAGAATAACGTGATTGATGCTTGCGGATTGTGGCTTGAGCCCGGAAGAGTGCCTGCATACTGTAAAGTGTCGCAGCGGCTTCTTTGCGAACCAGGTAGCCGCGAACGTGAGCCTGCAACTTCACTAGGCCTTTCAGTGCTCGCAGAGCTTTCCTTGCCTGTCATCACCAGCACAAGAGACGCAAAAACAATTATACAAAGCTGTACATGAATTGAAATCGGTGGAAGACTAAAACATAGAGAGAACAAGCTTCTTCAAAACTGAAGTTCAGTTTTGACAATACAAACAGAAAGATGAAAGAGAAACATAAAAGGATCAAATCTAGCAATATCTTTCAGTGAAGACAATGAGAATGATCCAAGTAGCTTTACTCAGTAGTGATTTTATTAAATACTCAGCTCCCCAGCTTACCAGGTAACCACGAAACATGGTTTGGATCTTGATAGCGGCCGAATGCTCGGGACTACTGCCGGGAAACATGGCGTTCCTGCTTTGGCTAGTTAGCCTGACCACAGCTGCAGCAGCTTGAGCGGCAGCCACAGCAGCATCAGCAGCAGCGGCTGTGGCAGCTGCCACTACTATGGCATGCTTGCTCTGCTCCTTCTCTGCCTCCGTGAAGAAAACATCCCTGTAGGACCGAGCCCACGTCTCGGAGGCCATTGGCGAGGACGCCATTGCCGAACCTTTGCCGGAAGCCTTCCCAAAGATCCATCTTCTTTTCTCTTTCTTGTCACTGCTGCTCTTCTCCTGGTCCTTCTTCCCTCCCCATAGACTCCTCAACCACCTTGTCGTTCTTCCCATCCTCACTCAGAACTGGAGAAAAGTAAACCAAACGTATGAATTCTGAACTAATCTTAAAATGGATTCTCACTCTTCCACAAACACAGTTAAGTACCCATAGATTCTCAACAATGTACGAGTGTGCCCAAGATGAAAGACGAAACAAAAGTTGAGAGAGAGAGAGGAGGAGGAGGGGCGGGGTTATACTACAGAAATGGCATACCTAAGAAACCAAAAAACTTTATAAAATGATACCACTACAGTGCCTTGTGATCAAGCAAGAGTGTGGTATTCAATAATTTGAAATGAATACAAGTATTTTATGATACGATGGTGGGTGATGGTGATGGTTTTCTTAATAAGAAAAATGCATACTTATATAATAGAGAGTAGAAGTTGTTAGACTCATATTCATGTTAAACTATTCACGTTAATGTTAAACTACTAATGTCAAATAAGAACCATCAGATATCGATGTCAAATGAGAACAATTAGATTGTTTAGATTGGATGAGTGATGTAAATTAAAAAATGAAAAAATAAAGGAGTATATGATATAACTTTCATCTTTTGCTTTTTTATTTACCATTCATCTCTTGAATCCCACAATTCGAATTGAAATAGTCTAGTAACTCCGGTTCATTATTAACTCATTATATATATAGGAAGATTTGGTGTATCACAAGGCAAGGGACCACACAAACCAACTGTGATTTTTGAATTTTTTTGTAATGGAAACAACAAAAATACTGCAAAATGTGGGGATCAGCCAGTAGATACTACTAATTTAAGGAAGCTTTTCTTGATCATATGAATCTTCTACATTGTAAAACAGCCTCATACAGCAGTGAACCCCTAATTGGACCAATGCCAGTATGGGGGGGCCGTTGGCATGAAGATCCAAGAAACCCCACGCATCAAGGCCGTTGATTTTGAAGATACACGTACGGTCCCTTTAACGCAAGCACGTATGTGGGTCTCTTTCGGACAGATGGCGAGACTTGTTTGGTTAAGACAAGCAGCTTGGTCTTGGATCGGACCATGAATCCAAGTTTCAGATTCAGATCCACATGAGACTGGGCCTAACAGATCTTCTCAACAGCTCCGGGGCCGAGAAGGATCTGGAATTGAACTGGATTCCGACCCAAGACCCAGTCTACGCGAGTAGCATGGATTGGAAGTGGACCCGGAACCATTCTTTCAACACACTGCACTGGTTGGAACCGGACACGGAACCATTCCTTCAACACGCTACTACAGTCAAATCGCAGCGTAATAACTTTGGTGACCATTACGGCATTACCGTTGGAGTCAACTCTGCAAATAGGTAAGGAATTGAAAACAATGGTAACAGGAAAACCAATCTTTTAATCACCACCCAAATGTGTGTGTGCGCGCGTGAGAGTGAAAGAGGAGATAGAGAGAGCAATTTTGCTTGTGCCCGATAAGATGACCTTGATTCTCATGCATTTATTCTAGATGTTTTCAAAGGAACTCGTGCCAGTAATAAAGGATGCATCAAATAATCTTCATATATACATGTATGTATATAGAGAGAGAAAGAGAGAGGGAGAGGGAGATACATAGCATGTTTCAGACGATGTTGGCATGGCTGAGGATTGAATGAAGCCCTTTGGTATACTTTGGAGAGAAACTGATGTCTTTGTACCTCCCCAAAAACAAAGCAGCAAGAGAATGAATGAAGATAGCTGTGAGAAAACAAAAGAAACTTTAGGGTTTATCTCCCACAGGGTTTATCATCATCAGAAACCCTCTTTTTTTCTCTTTCTGTTCTGTGCCAAACTTTTGAGACTATATATTTGGATTATTGTGTATATAATATTATCTACTAAAGAAAGACGCACATGACAGCCCTTGAATGTGACCTCAGTTGACAAATCTGCCCTCCTGCAGTCACCAAAAGCCGATTTTACCCCCCCCCCCCCCCCCCCCCCTCCAACACACACACACTCTCTCACCATTTTTGTTGCACAAATTCCACGTAGATAACAAAATTGAGGTCAAAGTTGTGGAGATTCCAAATTAGAGAGACTTCACAAACTTGCTAGGCTGACTGACAGATTTGGGGTGGGCTCAATGACTCAAACCCCTGTTGAGTTGTTCTCAAAAGGAGCCCTTGCCCATCAACCTAGCCCTGCTGCACCTACCTAAGCATATTCCCACTTAGCGAAGTGAGTCCTGAAACAGAACCCTTGACATGACACATCAACAATGGCATCCAAGTGTGTCCTATATGGATTTCTGGATATTGTCCATCACTACCCACATTGCAACATGTGACCTGCTTCTCTCACTCTCGTTTGAATATGATAGTGTATGATAACTTGAAATTTGAAGAAATGAGTTGCAGTAGTAAATGTATTGTATCAAAGAACAAAATGTGGTGGCTTTGAGTTCTCAATATATCTCACTTTTTCTAGACATTTATCATGAACAGTAGCTCCCCAAAATGGTTCTCTCTAGAATAAATATGAACAAGGTAAGGAGCTCCCCAAGTTGAAGTTGTCCACTTTAACTCCCAAAGCCCCAACAATAGTGTCACCATCAAAGGTCAACACCAAGTAAAAGCTGTCCAAATCACATCACAAGCAGTGCAGCTGTGTAATTTCGAGAACTCTTCAAAAGAGAATCTAGAGAGGAGGGGGGAACGGGGGGTCAGGCAGCCAGACCTTTTCCCTCCAACTGATGAAGCCTTTTTCAAATTTAAAGGGCACCCCAATAATTTTGCCCTCAAAAATTGCTGCTGCACCAATGAGAAAACAAACAGAGGGGCCCAAAAAGATTGCAGCAGAAAAAAAATGGTGGCATCAGATTCAAAGGGAAAGGGGTGGTTATTTAAATAAGGTAAAATTCCTTAATTTCCCAACGGTGAAAGGACGGATTGCTTTACCTCAAATGAGGGAGGTATCTCTTCTCTGCTGTGCGCCAGTTTGCAGACCCCAATGCACAGCACAAAACCTTTTCTTCCCCCACCTAAAATATTTACCCTTCTGCACCAAAGCCCCAAAAATCCCTTTCTTTCTCTCTCTCTATTATATATATATATTCTTTCTCTTCTTTTTTTATTAATTTATAATTTTTATTACGTAAAACACAGTAAGGGGTAAGATTGATGAAGCAAGGATGATGTAACCACCAATAGAAGTAAAGTACGATTCAAAAATTCCCTCCTTTCTTCTTTACTTCTTTCCTTATCCCCTTCCATCAATCAAACCATGCCTCTTTCTCTCATCATTGGTGAATGAGAACTTCTTCGCAACTAGAGCGTTGTCCCAGGGCTCTCTAGGGCCGCTACTGCCGGTGGGGAGTTCGACTTCCAGAGGGTGCATGTGTGGGTGGTGTTAGGCTTCGGCTTCTTCTTGTAACAAAAAAAATAGCAACGTTACCAGTGATACACTCAATTCTTGCTTTGAGAAGGAAAATCTCCCATCAAAATAGACGTGTTAGTGAGCCAAGCTATCACGAGGCACTCAAACTCGGCTTGGCGCTGCCGAGCTTCAGCTGAACATGAGTTGAGCTTGAACATATGAGCGTGGTAAGCTCGAGCTCACTAGTCTCGGCTCGTGTAGCTCGCAAACCTAATCAAGTTTTACATATGTTATAGACTAATCCCAAATTGTAATTAACCCAAGAAGCTTAAAGTGGCCTAGTGAACTTGAGCTCAAGCTGCTTAAATATAGCTTAAGTCGTGAAATGAGCTGAGTCCAGCTTGGCTATACTCGAACTGGGGTTGATTAATTACACGCCTATGTTAAAGTATGAGATTTTTTTTGTTTTAAGTGAATATGTCATGAAAATATCCCGTTAAAATCTATTATTTAGGTCTAAAACGGGTACATCGTGAAACTGTTGTCGAATATTAGAAGGCAAGCAAGTTGTCTAAGACTTCGAGATATAGTGCGCAATAGCAGCGGATCTAGAAACTCTTTTGGGGCCTTTTGAATGGTGTTCGGCTGGGCGAACTATGTATTATAGCCCATGGATCCCACCGTCGGCTATAAACTTTATGTTAATTTTCAAAATTTTGAATTGCAAACGCACCATCTCGGCTCAATGTAGATCCATCACTGGTAGGCAAACCTTGTATCATATTGATCGAGTCTTTTGGTTATGGTCACAATGACTTTGATTATTGAAGATTGAGTCTCTTTTGGTTATGGTCACAGTGTCTTTGATTATTGAAGATTGAGTCTTTCGTAGTGATTAGCACCAATGGCTATAATTATGAAATTATAAAAAAGAGTTCGAAAAAAGTCGACAGACACGCGAAAAGCATTTTGAAGTGCGTCGATTATTGTGATTGAACACTTGAATAAATAATATTTTGCTTGATAACCACACTATTAAGTGAACCAAGTTTAATAAGAATAGAAAAGCCACAAAAAATCAATGGTTTGCAAGTTATAAGACTGAGATCACTAATTTTATAAGATTTTCTTGTTTGTTGATCATAAGTAGTCTTCAATAATCCCTCCCATCACATTGTATACATGAATCTTGATAGAATCAAGCTTAACTCAAAAAGAATTATGTCATTTAGCTCAAAATAAAACTAAAATGCAAATCCAGAATTTATAATTAAGTGGAGAATGTGGGTCGATCAATGCATCGTTGTGAGTCATTTAGCTCAAACAAGGTGAGCTTCGCATGCTACGGGGTGTCCTTGATGTGATCTTTTCCATTTTGTTTGCTTTAAATTGCGTCTGGTTGAAGATCTGTTACAGATGAAATTCACCACCAAGTAGGAGCCTGCCGCCGGAGTTCAACCTGAACTAGCCTAAGTTCATTCATGGATGAGGTTGGACAAGGTCAGATTTTGATATGGATTTCGTTTTGGGCACGATATAGGTCTGTAGATTTGGTTTGATACGGGTTTGGGAATTTAACTCTAGGTGTAGGTTTTTGAATTGGATCCTGCTAATTGGGTTGTATCTAGTTCTACCCAACTCTGTAGGTGGCTCGCTCTGGTGGACTGAACCTGATCCTAACCACCGCCGAAACTAGTTGGAACTCGAATGGGAACGTAGTCCCACGTAGCGAGGAGCTAAAGTGGAACTGGTGGTGTAGAACCGACGATTCGAAACCACAATTTAGTTGTTCGGGTCTTTACTGGACTTATTCAAATGAAAACATAACCAAGCTTGTCCAGAACCAAAACCATGAAGGAACAGAACCAAAACAGGATCAGGAACCAGAGGGGGACCAGTTAGGTTCAGTTTCTGGGTTCAAGTGGAAGCAGAAGCGGCAATTTGAACCCGTTGGTCTCGATTTATCCAAAACCGGCCATCTCTACCCAACTCTGGTGAGTGCTTTTCATCTTCCCGAAAAGATATGTGGATCCAGAGCGTAGCAAGGTTGGCTCTTTGTAATCTTCAATCCTTGAAAGAAAGATCAACTGAATCGTAGGAACTGGAATTCAAGATCTAAACCGAAGTGTATGACCGAGAGATCCATTACCTTGGGCTGTTTGATCGAGTCTTGGGCCTACAGAATTGAAACTTTTGTAATCCTAGGCCTAGTAATAATTGGTATGCAGTAAAAAGTGGGACTATACGACACCACTTTTTACTTGTTTATGAGACCCATTAGCTGCTCACACTTGGGGTTGGGCCGCTGGAACTGGGACTGCAACAACAGTTTTATGGTCCCAGACTCGTAATCAAACAACCCTTAAAATTCATGCAGGCCAATGCTAAGAATTTGGTGTGACTTCATTTGGTACTTCTAATCGGTTCTTGATCATATGATTAGTTAATGAATAATTAGATTAACCTTGAAATATCAATAATTATCGTTGTTACAAAGCCTCCTCCCATGTTACCTTGGTCCTAAATAGTTGCAATCCAAGATTATTGTGTATCTCCCACATGATTTACTCGTATTAAGGATCTTTAAGATAAATTAATAGATGAATAATTATTCAAACATAAAACACACACACAGACGCACATATATATATATATATATATAGAGAGAGAGAGAGAGAGAGAGAGAGAGAAGGAGGAAGGAGGGAGCCCTAGATGCATAATATATTTTTAGTGCATAATTTTAAATAAGCATATCTATCATTTGATTTCTATTATTGATGTAAAGTATAAAAAGTACAATCATACTTTTAATTCAAATCTTTATTATTGATCTCAAACATTAAATAATAGAAATGTTTATAAAAGATTAAGTGTTTAGGATGCCCCTCTCTCTCTCTCTATGTGTATGGGTACGTAACATCTTAGAATTTGGCTATGGACAGGACACACGTATTTGAGCTAAACATAACACTGATTTATATGTAAATATCAGCACAATACAATTAAAGATGCCTTCCAATAATCCATGTCTTAGTTGACATAAACTATGCCTGACACGAACTACTTTTTTTTTCTTGAGTGAGGCAGCCACCTACTAGATGTACAGTCGGGGTATTGAACTCCTGACCTTTCATGAGAGCCAACCCCTTAGCCAGTGAGTTATGCCCTTTTGGATAACTACCATAAATCACAAATCTTGCTTGATTCTTGACTTGGAAGTTTTTCTTGACACGAAATCGGTAACAGAAAAAGAAAGTTCAGGCCTGTTCACAAGATCTTAAGTTTCTCGTGTCGTCTTCGGGTCGGTTCGTGCCGGAAATTACCACCATCAGCCCGCGGAGCTGTAGCACTTTGCGCCAGATTCCAGAACGGGGAAGAAGAAAGCCGTCGTTTATTCGACGCCTGCGCTACCCTGACCCCTGATTGAATCTTGTCGTGATGAAGTGGCGGGTTCGTCTTGCATTCTTCCTGCTCTTGCTTATCTATCTGTTGCCTTTCAATGGTGCGATCTCTCTCTCTCTCGCTCTCGCTCTCGCTCGCTCTGTGGCTATACCTAGATAAGGTTCTTGATCGTTCATTTGGCGTCTTGCACGGTCGAATTAAGCAATAGATCTTGCTGATGTATCTATGAATCGGAGAGATCTCGGTTTTTTCGGGATTTGATCTTGAGATCTCGGTATGGTACTCGGATTAGTTTCCGGTTGTTTTGAGTCGCCGATTGTCGTTCACGTCGTGCGATCTCGCGTATTTTTCTGTTGACGGTCCCACTTTTATGATTCAGGGCGGCAATTGCAGGCGAATGCGGAAGAGAGTGGTGAGTTGGAGGAGGCATTGAGCCCGCCCAGAGAGGAAGACAAGACCGGCGCCTTCTCTGCTACCTTGTCCACGGATTCCGATGTCGTGAAGAGGTTTGGATCTGATTCTCTTTCTATCGTTTCCTTTTGTGTGAGGTGGTGTAGATTGACAATGGAAAATGGAGATGCGTAGCATCTAGATCTTCAGATGTATAAGCAATACACACATAACTTTGAATACTCGTACTCATTACCCAATAGGCGGATTTTTCTATGCTCCTGTATGCTGTTAGTGGTTTACTCAATGAAATTGTTGTTGGATTATCTCTTGAGCTCGTTTCCGACGGATCTGGATAGTGGTGGTTGAATCCTTTCACCACATGTTTCAGTTAAGCTGGATATAGACATGTGAAACATTGGGAAAGTTATGTGCGAAATGTATAATCCAATCACCTCTTTCACTTTTAAACGAGGAAAAACTTCTTAAACTATAATGTTTATGTACAGATTTGCGGCATTTGCCTGCCATGTCGGTGGGACAAATGTTGGTGAACAAGCTCGCAGTGGTTCTAGCGATTACTCGGTACTAAATATACAACTTTGAGGACAGCAGACTCACGTTCATAACACAAACTGGTCAATCATGGTTGATGGAAAATACTTCAAGGAAGGTGAAATATGGAAAGGGATCAAGAAACAAAAGAAGCAAACAAAAGGTCATCTTACTGTGTTTGATTATTGACAAATGAATGTACGCTTCAACCCAAAATCCACATCCGTGATATGCATCAATATTGGCACCTGAGTTTTGAAACATGAATATGACTACATGTTTCTAATTCAAACCAGATCATCAACGTGAAAAATAAAATTGACAAGAGCGACAATATTTAAAGAAACTCAAAACCAAACATCGATCAACAAAAGGTGTCAAAGAAACTGAATATAAAATCACCACAAGCAGAAATCAGAAGCTCAAAGAATTAGCTCAAAGAAATTCATAGTGGCAATCAAGATACTGTTCTATAATAAGAACGAAAAGAAAAAATAGATAGAGTGAACAAAATAGAGAGGAAATTTCATCCTAACACGAAGAAAGAGAGTGCCACCATGGACAAATGCCAAGACAAAAAGGTAATGCCCTTTCTTTTGTCTTATCCTCATCCTTCCATCCATTGATTTTCTTTTGATAGGGGGGGCTCAAATGGTTCTGAACACCATAACAATCATAATACATCTTACAATAACTAGGGTTCTCTGTCCGTTGTGTGTTTTTCCAGGAAGAAAAACCAGATTGTTTTTCATTTTCAGCTTCTCAAATATTTCCCTTGATGAACAAACCACGAGGGACATTCTGTAGGTCTATAAATGGTATCAGGCATTTGTCTAGATTGTTCTAACCTGAATCTGAATCAGGCACCTTTTGTTGTCCACCTGAAGATGAGTTAAACCTAAGCATGATCATTCAGCGCAAAATCCAGTAATGCATTAACATAGTGAGTGTGTGTGTGTTTAAACAGGGAAAAACTGAAGCAACTAGTGTTAGCTTTGAGCAAGCCACTTTGAGACCATTAGATTTGGCACTGTTCGATCTATTTTTTATCAAATTTGACTTTGTCAGATATAATGATGGTAGTACCAACTAGCTGTTGAACTAGAGCTACTCCATATTGGTTTATAATGTTTATTTATTTGTCCTACAACAAATTGTAAGAAAAACCAAGCTTTAGCACCTGGTGGTAGGATACAATATCGATCGTGTAATCAAGCTCTCAATGTTTGAAGCCCAAAAAGAGGAAAAGAACTAATATGAAGGTACTTAGATACATGGTTTTTTTAGCATAAACAATTTCTGCAAGCATACCATGTAACGTTACAAATTACATTATGCTAGGTGTATCTAAGGGAGGTGTACTGGCACAAAAAGAAGCTTGGTGGTGGAGTGAAGTAGTGCAAAATAAAATCAAGGCAAAGAGGGCATGTTACAAATTACATTATGCTAAGAAAACTAGTGAAACTTTGGAGGCTTATAAGAAAGCAAAGAAGGAAGCAAAAAAGGTTGTCAATAAAGCAAAAGCTAAAATTTGGGAGGATTTATATAAAAAATTCAACTCAAAAGAGGGTGAAAGAAATATTTTTAGGATAGCTAGTGCTAGAGATAAGAAAACTAAAGATTTTAATTATGTTAGATGCATGAAGGACAAAAATGAAAAAATTCTAGTGACAAATAATGATATAAGAAACAGATGAAAAACTATTTTTATAAGTTTTTAGTGAAAATAAAGATGTTAGTATTAGCTTAGGAGAGTTAGCCAAATTAGAAAAGTATATAAACTAAAATTTCTACCGATGCATTCAAAAGAATGAAGTAAAAAAGGCTATTAAACATGTGAAGGGTGATAAATCGGTAGGACCAGACAATATTCCTATAGAAGTTTAGAAAATACTAGGAGAAATAGGAATCATATGACTCACAAGACTATTTAATGAAATATAGAGAAACCAAAAGGTGCCCGAGGAATGGAGAGCGAGTACACTTATACTCATATATAGGAGCAAGGGAGACATTCAGAATTGTGTGAATTATCGAGGTATCAAGTTAATGAACCATACTATGAAATTATGGGAAAGAATTATCGAACGTAGGTTAAGACAAGTATTAAGTACAACAGAGAACCAATTTGGATTTATGCCAGGCAGATCTATTGTTGAAGCGATTCACCTTTTGAGACGTCTTATGAGAAGACCTTCACATGATATTTATTGATCTAGAAAAAGCTTATGATAGGGTATCGAGGGAGGTTCTTTGGAGAACTTTGGAAAAAAGAGGTATCCCATTGACATTCATTAACCTTATAAGAGACATGTATGATGGTGCAAAAACATGTGTGAGGACTCATGAAGGAATGACAGACTTCTTTGAAGTTAATATTGGGTTACATCAAGGATCAACTTTAAGTCCATACTTATTTATAATGGTGATTGATGAGTTAACAAAACATATTCAAAATGAAGTACCTTGGTGCAGATGACATTGTGTTAGTGGAGGAGTCTAAGAAAAAAGTTAATAGAAAATTGGAACTACGGAGAGAAACATTGTAAAGCAAAGCCCTCCGACTTAGTAGAACAAAGACAGAATATATGAAATATAGGTTTGACCATTTGGTTACTTCAGAGGACATAAAAATTAAAATTAGCACACATTGCATCCCCAAAAGAAAAGTTTTAAATACCTAGGGTCAATTTTTCAGAGTGATGGAAGAATTTATAGAGATGTTACACATAGAATTAATGTTGGTTGGTTAAAATGGAGAGGAGCATAAGGTATTCTTTGTGATAAGAAGATACCATTAAAGTTAAAAGGTAAATATTATAGAGCAACAATTAGGCATGCCTTGTTTTATGGTTCTGAGTGTTGGACAATTAATCATCAGCATGTACAAAAGATGTTTGTAATAGAAATGAAGATGTTGAGATGGATGAGTGGTCATACAAGAAAAGACCGTATACATAATGAGGTTATTAGAAACAAATTAGGAGTGGCACCAATAGTGGATAAAATGAGAGAATATGGTTTAAGATGGTTTGGACATATAGAAAGAAGATAAAAAAAAGAACCTATAAGAAGGTATGAAAAACTAAATTTAGAAAGTATTAAAAGAGGTAGAGGACAACCATAAAAGTGTTAGAAAGAAACAATAAAGAATGATCTAGCTTATTGTGAGTTAACTGGTAACATGGCACACGATAGGGATATGTGGAAACAAAGAATCCATGTAGCCGACCCCGTCTAGTATGGGAAAAGGCTTTGTTGTTGTTGTTGTATACCACATAATGCACTGTCTAGGGTAGGTGCACAAGAGCTTCATCCAGAACAGCCATTGCTTCTTCAGTCTATTCTGAGAAGGGCATGGATTTAAAAAACGACCTTTGTGGAATCATTTGCAAAGTGGGTGCGGTTAATCAACTTGCATTATGAATGTCAGATGTCATCTAGTAAAGTGGATGGGTTAAACCTGACATTCATCAGTCCTTAAAGTTATGTGGAAAATCTGTTTTAAAAGATTTGTAGATTAAAATGGTGTAGAAAATGAAACAAGAACCTTAGACGAGGTAAATTTCAAGGTTTTTAGTACCAATGGCAATGATACGTGTTATCAGGGTGCATGGGAAGGGAAAGAAGAAAACCTTAGGTATGCAGTAATGTTAAGAAGCATAATTTGATTAGAATTAATGCAGTTTAGTTCTGGCTTGCGATGTTCGCAAGAATGAAGGGGATGATGGAGAGATTGTACCATTAAGCAGAGATTCCAAGGGAAGGGAACAACTTGCCAAAGAGTAAGATAGAGATGGCATCACAATAATCTTTGTTCTACTTCTTTTTGTATGCATATGTTTCTTAACATCTTTAGATAGGTTGGCTTTGATTTCATTGTAGTTAATCCTCCTTCCTGAAAAAAGCCAACACATCTACCTATCTAAAGATGTTAAGAAAATTTGCTTTGGAAGGAGCGGAAAGAATTTGCTTTGCCAACACATTTGACTTGATTTAGAACGGTCAAAGACTTGTTCACTATCAAACAATAACTGAGCAAGACTAGTGCTCCTATGTCCACATTCCCTATTCTATTTTTTTGCTTAGTCTAGGAAGTCCTACGTCTACCAAAAACAAACAGTACAATAGATCGTGTGATGTAGGTGTATTTCCATGGTAATGCATGCTTGAAGATCTTAAGGTTACTCTAACAATGCAGATCTTGGTTTTTGCATCCTTCTGTTTGGCCTTGGGAAGATTCACCTAGTCTTTTCATGCAAAACTCTTGTAGACAGAGATGGTGGTGCGGTTGTAGTTGGGTGTGATCTTGTTAACTTGGTTTCTTCTTCATTCTGCCTATCATGTCTCATTTCTACTGTTGGAACCTCATTACTGTTGGTCTGATTCAGCTTATGGTTTATTACAGGGTTAATCCTGCTGCTCATGAAGGACATTTAATAAAGGCCTGCCTGCAGTGTGATTTAGAGGTTTTAAGGCCTGTCTCCTGTTTATATTTATCCTTTTCTCTAGGGACTATTCTTTTGCTTTCAAAATGTGTATGTCATATAGCTGATCTTCTCTTTGTACTACGAAAATTATTGCATAGAAATTTTGATAATTGTGCGTGGCAATTGCATCTGGATTTCTGGTCATGTGGTTTATTATTTGTTTCTCAAAGAAGTCGAAGTTCTGCCTTTCGGTTTCATGTAAGGTTGTTGACCAACTACATATTGATGCCCATTGAACAGGCTAATGTCCTTAAAAGACGCAAATTATTGGAAGAGGCAAACAGCCCAGAGGTCTGCAAAATCTTTATCCTTTAAGATTGACTGATAATCTGTAAATTGATGTTGTTTATCCTTCGTATAGGATTTGGAAGTGTCTGCTTTATATATGGATGCATCTGGTGCCCTTCATGTAACTTCGTTCAAAGCAAAAGACTTATCTGATTCTTGGGTTTGGGAAAGTACTGAGCATAGAAGATCATCTGCAGATGAGGTTCATCTCTCTCTCTCTCTCTCTCTCTCTCTCTCTCTCTCTCTCTCTCTCTCTCTCTCTCTCTCTCTCTCTCTCTCTCTCTCTCTCTTACATCGACCACACAAACAAGGAGCAACATATCTTGCAAAACACTTGGATTGTATATTAATGTACAAAAGGGATCATCGCGAAGGTTTTACCGTTTAGGAGAAACCAAGTTGGTGTATTATCTCTTGTTTCTTCTGTTTCTTAAAGCACATGCTACGTCTTCGTGAATGTGACTATATGCTTTGTTAGATTAAATCCAGTTAACGATCAAGAAGTTAGAATTAGATGCACCTGTAGAACTTTCCTCTTCTCTCTGTAGTTTTTTATGGTCAGCTCATTGTTAATCTTTCCTTATAATGCATAGATAGGAGAGGACTCTGGGCATCATGATCTGGATGATACTGAGCATGCTTCAAATCTATGGCATCAGGAAATAATTGACAAATTTTCTTATCACTTTCAAGCTCTACAAAGTAAACCAGTGAAACTGCATAGACGGGTAAGTTGTGAATCTAAGCATCATGGCACTTCTCTATATGTTTCAATGGGGCTGCTGTCAATTTCCTCCATAAATATGACAATGGATGTGCAGTCTTCTAGAAGCAGTTTATATCCTTGTTAAGCACAAACAAAACATGCGGTGTTTATCAGGTAGAAGAGAAAAATGTTTTTTTGGTTACAGAAGGAACATTTTATTAATGTTATACCATGCACGGGGAAACATCCTGAGTATGTGCATGGTGAATGATAATCTTATTTCATGGACTGATATGTGTTGCACGCCACCTGCTGATTTCCTTTGCAGTACCTCCGTGAACAAAGGAAATCCAAACGAACTGCAGAGTTACTCCAAAATGGTGAGGAAACTGAGGTGCTCGTGCAGAGGGCAGCCATTGAAAGATCCAGGCAGCTCAACACGACTATTCGAGGAAAATACAGCATATGGAGACGGGAATATAGCAATCCAAATTCAGATTCTCTTGTGAAACTTATGAAAGACCAGATTATAATGGCTAAAGTTTATG
This sequence comes from Brasenia schreberi, assembly GCA_036023115.1. NCBI lineage: Eukaryota > Viridiplantae > Streptophyta > Magnoliopsida > Nymphaeales > Cabombaceae > Brasenia > Brasenia schreberi. The sequence continues at coordinate 6,910,555 of JAYKKT010000080.1, read as the reverse complement.
CAAGCATATCTCTTGTCAATGGAAAACTACATGTTTATAACTCCTTGATGAGCTGCATCAAGGAAAACCAACGTGCCATTGGAGCAGCTGAGTCAGATTCTGAACTGCATCCGAGGTACATGTCCAGAATCTTTTTTCACATTAGCCCTTGAATTCTTAGTCTTAGTTGTGATATTCATCCAGTGCACTTGAACGAGCAAAGGAAATGGGCCGTACTCTATCTCTGGCAAAAGAGAAATTTTACGATTGTGCCGAAGTTGCAAGGAGGCTACGGGCTATGCTGCAGTGGGAAGAAGAGAACATTAATGCAGTGAAGAAGCAATCTACTTTTCTGACTCAAGTCTCTGCAAAAACAGTTCCAAAAGGCTTGCACTGCCTTCCTTTACGTCTCTTGACCAATTATTTTGCCCATGATCAAAGTCAGGAAAAGTTAATATCCATAGAAAAGCTTGAAGACCCAAACCTCTACCATTATGCTTTATTCTCGGATAATGTTCTTGCTACATCTGTAGTTGTCAACTCAACCATTTTGAATACGAAAGAGCCAGAGAAGCATGTGTTCCACATAGTAACAGACAAGCTGAACTTTGCAGCCATGAAGATGTGGTTCCTTGAGAACTCACCAGCCGGTGTGAATATTCATGTTGACAATGTTGATGATTTCAAATGGCTAAATTCGTCCTACTGTCCGGTTCTACGACAGCTTGAAACTGCAGCTATGAAGGCTTTCTACTTTAAAGCTGACCATCCAACAACTGTATCTGCTGCCGACAACAATCTGAAGTACAGGAACCCCAAATACTTGTCAATGCTGAACCACCTTCGCTTTTACCTGCCACAAGTCTTCCCGAAGCTTGACAAGATATTGTTCCTTGATGATGATATAGTTGTCCAAAAGGATCTCAGACCACTCTGGGATGTTGATCTGAAGGGAATGGTTAATGGAGCAGTTGAGACATGTAAGGAGAGCTTCCATAGATTTGATAAGTATCTCAACTTTTCAAACCCATTGATATCGAAGAATTTCGACCCCAATGCATGTGGGTGGGCCTATGGAATGAACATGTTTGACTTGATAGAGTGGAAGAAACGTGATATTACTGGAATTTACCATTACTGGCAAAACCTGGTACGTGATTCGACTTTTATTCTTTGTCACCTTTGCTCATTTTTGTTTTGGCTTGATACATTCCAATGCATGCACTTTCTGATAATTCATGTTTAGTGGGCTCAAAAAAAAAATGTGGGGCTTCTTTAGTATCTTGTTTCTTCTGTTATCTGCAATACTGATAAGTTTTCCGATGCTCTTTTATCATGTTTAGAATGAGGATCGAACACTCTGGAAGCTGGGAACCTTGCCTCCCGGACTCATCACTTTCTACAATCTGACCCACCCACTTGACCGATCATGGCATGTTCTTGGACTTGGGTACGACCCAGCGCTCAACCTGACAGAGATAGAGCATGGTGCTGTCATTCACTACAATGGTAATCAGAAGCCATGGCTGGATCTTGCACACGCCAAGTACAAGTCCTTTTGGTCTAAGTATGTACAATTGGACAATCCTTATCTGCAAGAGTGTGGCATAAGAGACTAGTTGACGAGTCAGTATTCAATTTTTACTAATCCTTTTTCTTTCCTTTATCTGTGTGCATCTCTGATCATTCCTTCAGTCAGCCTGTAAATATTATAGTTGCTTGACATTAAAAAAATTCCATTCAAATTACAGATTTCTTTCAAATTTGTGTTTTGTTGTTGCAATAAAGTGAACTAGCTTCGAGCGTATGGTAAAGTGGGTGATCGTGCTTCTTGACTTGAGTCTGCATTTAGACCGTCTGGCTGGCGAAACTAAATATGGGGTCAACTGATTTTGTAATACACAAGAGTCCTCTTCTATCGTCCACCGGTAGGGTTTGCCGTGGAACGGCTGTGAGTGAGTGGAATTCCCTTACCGTGAGGAAGCCCAGTGCGTGAGAGAGAGGAGTAACGCAAGGCTGAGGCGTGCGCCTCACCCGAAGTGTGAAAAATTACTAAAAAATGTAAATTCGTCTCAACTGAAATTTTGAAAAAGAAAAGGTGGCGTAATGCAAATAATTGAATTTGAGCATTAAAGTGTAAATTTTGATCCAACAATGATATCCAAAATTCAAATATGGAAAAGGTTAGGGTTTACAAACATGGTTGAGGAGATTTATGCAAGGCAGGCAGCAGCATCTCACTGCCTTCTCACCTCCAGCTGCAATCTGCATGACGGGCCGACAAAATGCTGCGTGAGTAGTGGTCTGCCAAGACCGCCACTATTTGTAGTTAATGACTAAGGTAATCGTCTTTCTCTAGTTTGTTAACTTTGTTTGGCAATTTGAATCTCATTGCCAGAGAATTAACATGTGTCAATCGAAGTGTAAAACATTGTGATTTGTGAGTTGTGGCACATTAAAACCCATAATTTTTTCACATCAATCAATGTGAAATTCTTGTTTTTTCTAATTGTTAGATCATATTCTTGCTTTTGTTGGGATCTTCTCATTTTGACATTTTCTTTTTAGATTTATATCACGTGTTGCTAGGAAAGGCTGCAGGACTTAGTCCCAATGAATCACACACTAACGATAGCATTTCTATCGTGCCAAAAGTGGTGATCGAGACTTGTTATTAAAACAAGAAAGCAAATGGGAAAAACCTAAACAAAATTAAGTTTTTGTAAAGAAAATATATCGAGCAACAATCGACTTGGTTTTGTTTGATTCATTTTGAAAGGCTACCTTGAAACTTCTCATTTTAATTCATAACATCCAAATTTTAAATGTTTTAAGTTTTTGTAAAGAAAATATATCCAGCAACAATTGACTTGGTTTTGTTTGGGCCATTTTGAAAGGCTACCTTGAAACTTCTCATTTTGATTCATAACATCCAAATTTTTAAATGTTATATTTTCAAAAAAAATTCTCTTTAAGAGAAATACATTTCAATGAGACGGAAGATATGTATTTCTGATAAAAGATTTCTTTGCATTGTTAGCTCCATTACTTTGATATTTCTTAAAATTGTTATAGTTATTAATTTGAAAATTGTTAAAGGTGCTAACTGTTATTAATTTAAAAAACTGTAAACACCCAAAATTTTAAAATGTTTTCAAAAACTTCAAAATTTCTAAAGTCAATTTAAAGCTTTTATGAACCTTTAAATTCAAAAACCCCAAATTTTTAAAATTTAAGTCTTTTGGAGAATATTTCAAAATAAAGGTTTTAAATTCAACAACCCATGAATTTCGAAACAAAGCAGATAAACAGGTGAGACCCAATCCAAGCTTCAATCCAGATCAATTCCCAAAAACAAAGAAGATAAGATCGAGCCTATCAAAAACAAGATAATATCAAATTCAGATATGGGATCAGGCTTATCAAATCAAGATAAGATCAAGTTCAAGGATCGAGCTTATCCAATCAAGATTGAATCATGGGGTCGAGCATATCCAATCAAGATCAAGTTCAAGGATCGAGCTTATCCAATCAAGATTGAATCATGGGGTCGAGCTTATCCAATCAAGATCAAGTCCAAGGATCAAGCCTATCAAGATGAGATCAAATCCAAAGATCAAGCTTATCCAGTTAAGATTGGGTCAAGTTCAAATTCAAAATAGGGCTGAACTTATCAAATCGAGAAAGAGCCTAGCAAGAGCACACGGCCAATACCTTGTATTAAATGAAAAGATTGCAAATCACATAGTCCAGCCAAGCACCATACAATTAAGTCAAAGGAAGGCTAAAGAGTCATAGCATGGGCCGGCCAACAAGGTGCAACTGATTTGAGCCCAATCAAGGTCGTCCACTCTAAAGAAGTCCAGCCCACATGGGGCTGGTTCAAACCACAAAAGGAGACCACTCATATGGATCTAAATCAAGGCAATGGGGCTGACCCAACCCGCCCCATAGAAGGGCCTAGAAGCTAGCCCCTTGGCCTATAAAAAGGGCCAAGGGGGAGATGGGTTCCCCATCTTGCACACCTTGGAAATTGGGGGAACTTTGGAGTGAGATAGTTAGGGAAACTTCCAGCAAGAGGAGGCTGATCCCAAGAAGAAAACGTGGGTTGCAAGTGAAGAAAAAGAGAGGGGAAGAAGAGGGTAGAACTAGGCTTGAGTGAGAGGTAATTTGAAGCCAGAAGAAGGAGGTGCTAGCTGTATTTCACTCTTGAAATTCCGATCGATTGGGTGAAATTTCTGTAAGTATTTCATCCCTTTGTTCTTAATCTTTCTTTCTCATTGATTTAATTGAAATGGGTTTATATTAATGAAGCATTGTCTCCCCCCACGTTGTAATAAGATTTAAAATTGCAGAATTTTCATTCTATGCTTGAATTGTCACTCTCACACACTCGCACTCTAATTATTTGATTAAGCGATCCTACCCCAATATAATCTATAAACACTCTATACTCTCTACCCTCTCTATGCTGAAGATAATATACATATTTCCATTCATTTACTTCCAGTAATTCTAATTAGTGAGTTGTGTTGTTGCAATTTTAATTCGGGTGAATTGGCATCACGTATATTCTTAAAAGCCTCAAATTGAACTTTCGCATATTTGCATATGTTGTTTGCTGTATTTTTAATTCCCGAATCCCTACTCTAATTAATCTGAAATTTTGTCCACACATTCTACACACATAAGCCCACTCTAAATAAAATTTTCAAGAATTTTAGGGCCATACAACTATGTAAATAAAATTAGGAAAAATCAGGTAAATATCTGTCTATTGTCTGAATATTCTATTTTCCTACAATAGAGTCTGGGTTTTCATCCCATAACTCTGTCTTTAGGCATCCAAATTGAATGAATTTCAGTTCATTAGAAATCTGACATCCATAGCTTTCCAAAAATATCAAATTCATTAAATTTGTAACTCGTATCACTGTGATACAGGCTCATCTTTGAGTCTTTATATTTCTATGACAAGATAGTTCTAGGTACTTGAGCAAGGGTAATTCATTGATTTATTTTTACTTCAATATAACTTCGAATTGAGATCTGTAAAGTGATAGATCCTCCACACCATAGGCTAAGCCTGTAAAAATTTGGAGATTTTTGGAGGTCTGTAAGATATTAGTAACTAATCCTTTATTACCTTTTTCACAATTACAAGCTGCAACAGATGAAAACTAAGTCATTGAATCGCTTATGTTCCAATCTGATATGTTCAAAGACATTCAAATTCCTTTTACAACCAGTTATACGACAAGTCTGACTCATAACTGTTATTGTAAAATCTCTCAAGTTTATGCAATCACTTCCAAACCTATTCCACCAAACATCTAATAGAAAAAGATAAATATAAATATTTAATAAGATTTTAAAATTTTAAAAGATAAATGATTAATATGTTTACTTGCGTGCATATTAATATATTATGAATAGCTACTGGCAAACCCACTAAGTGAAGAGCACTATTTTAGATATCTACTCTACTCTCATTAGGGACCAACCCGTCTATGCAGTCAATAATACTTTGATTAACTTCACTGTTCCTTTTAAAGCTCGTAGAATACCTAAATGTTAGATTTAAGTAGTAAGTTGTTGCATGAATAAGTTGATCTACTATCGATAATCATCCACATTAGCACATAATCTTTCTTTTTTTCTTTAAAATTGTTTCTAATAATTTCTTTAGCCTTATCCATGGCTTTATAAGGATAACTCATACATGTTTTTTTCTCGCTATCAACTAATCATAAATTTTTAACTAAAGTATATGTGATTTTTAATAGTCTAACACAGGAGTTCCAAAATGTACCCTTAAACACCATTTCTGAAATCTTATTCATTTTTCTATTCCTTATATTTTAAAGCAACTTTGCAAATTGATAGGGTACCTTTTGAGACGTCTTATGGAGCATTTTATAGTAAAAAAGAAAGACCTTCACATGATATTTATTGATCTAGAAAAAACTTACGATAGAGTACCGAGAGAGGTTCTTTGGAGAACCTTGAAAAAAAAAGGTATCCCATTGAGATACATAAACCTTATAAGAGACATGTATGATGGTGCAAAAAAATGTACAAGGACTCATGATAGAATGACAAACTTCTTTGAAGTTAATATTGGGTTATATGAAGGATCAACTTGAAGTTCATACTTATTTATAATGGTGATTGATGAGTTAACAAAACATATTTAAGATGAAGTACCTTGGTGTATGTTATTGTAGATGACATTGTTTTAGTGGAGGAGTCTAAGGAAAAAGTTAATAGAAAATTGAAACTATGGAGAGAAACATTAGAAAGTAGAGGCTTCCGACTTAGTAGAACAAAGATAGAATACAAAAATGTAAGTTTGATCATTTGGTTACTTCAAGTGATATAGAAATTAAAATTGGCACACATTGCATCCCTTAAAAGGAAAGTTTCAAATAAGTAGGGTTAATTTTTTTAGAGTGATGGAAGAATTGATGGAGATGTTACGCATAGAATTAATGTTGGTTGGCTAAAATGGAGAGGAACATCAAGTATTTTTTGTGTTAAGAAGATACCATTAAAATTAAAAGGTAAATATTATAGAGCATCAATTAGACCTGCCATATTCTATGATTTTAAGTGTTGGGCAGTTAATCATCAACATGTACAAAAGGTGTCTCTGATAAAAATGAAGATGTTGAGATGGATGAGTGGTCATACAAGAAAAGACCGTATACATAACGAGGTTGTTAGAAATAAATTATGTGTGGCACCAATAGAGGATAAAATGAGAGAATATCATTTAAGGTGGTTTGAACGTATAGAAAGAAGATCAAAAGAAGAACCTGTAAGAAGGTATGAAAAGCTAGATTTTCAAAGTATTAAAAGAGGTAGAGGACGACCACAAAAGTGTTGAAAAGAAACAATAAAAAATGATCTAGCTTATTGTGAGTTAACTGCTAACATGGCATATGATATGACTTTGTGAAAACAAAGAATCTATGTAGCCAACCCCGTCTAGTATGGGAAAAGGCTTAGTTGTTGTTGTTTGTTTTGCAAAGTGATATCACTCGTATGAGGAATACATTATCTTAAGGCTTGCTTTTGTTTAAGAATATCATAGAAAATTAGTTACAAATCGAATAGCAGTTGCACGAAAGAGCTCTTTGTATATCTCATCATCATACGTAATCTAAAAACATGATTATAAATAAATTTTGTGATATCTTTACAACACTCAATTACTTTACCACGTCCATAGATCATTGGTTGTTATTATTGGAGAAGTATGTGTGACATGTCCGTGCATTCGTGCGTGGATTGTGCATCCATTGACTTATCTTGGATATATGTCTTTCTTCTCTAGGCTCATTTGTGTGAAAGCGCATATTTTGTTTTTTTTGTTATTGACAGGTAAAATTTGTCTATGAAGCATTCAAGAAACTGCGACCTGGAATTCCTTTGAAGTGTCTCCATGGTCGAATGAATCAAAACAAACGTATGGGAATCTTCTATGAATATTGTCAAGAGAAGCGGTCAGTCCTCTTCTCTACAGATGTGGCATCCCGAGGTCTTGATTTTCCTGCTGTTGAATGGGTTTTGCAGGTATACACAGGTGGACTGTCCCGAAGATGTTGCAGCTTACATTCATAGAGTTGGTCGAACAGCTAGATTCTTGCCTGGAGGCAGATCGCTTTTATTCTTGATGCCCTCTGAGAAGCAAGTGATAACAAACTTACAGGAAGCGAAAGTTCCTGTGCACATGATGAAGGTAAAAACTTGAGAGAATACCCACACAAATTGACTGCATATTCATTTGCTGATGTGTGATTTTCAGGCAAATGACAAAAAAAATCAGTCAATATCTGGAGTTTTGGCTGCGTTGCTCGTAAAATATCCTGAATTGCGGACGTTAACTGAAAGGGCCTTTGTTACATACCTGAAGTCCTTAAAGCACCAAGTGAGCGGATGTGAATTTGATTGGAATAGCTTGCCAATAGCGGAGTTCTCTCTCTTGTGGCCTGCCAATGGCTCCAAAACGCTGATTCCTGAACAAGAAGCTTCAAAGTGGAGAAAACGGACATGTGGATGAACAATTGGTAGAAACAAGTCAGGCTAGAGAGGAACAAATTGAAGATGACATCCTTTTGCCGAAAAAGGCATCGGTAGAAAATCAGCAAAACGATAACGATTCTGTGTACGTGTTTCTTCATGCTTAAGCGTTTCTTGAAATATTTTGTAAATTTTCTAATTAGAAGACAACTTTTTCTTTTTAAAGATTGGCAACACGGATTTTGAAGAAAAAGAAGCTGAAGATCGGTGTTGATCGTCCAGCTGGTACAAGGTTTGTATTTCATGAATAGGGAAATGCTCTGCCTCCGCTTGCTGCATGTGATCGAGCCTGATAAAGGTACTTTTCTGCTACTAGTTCTCTTGAGAACATTTCAGTCCCTGTCATGCATGCTTATGTAATGAGCCATGATGTTGACTAACATAGAGCATGTTGTGCGGTTGTCTGATATTTCATGCAAACACTTGCACAACTTTTCTCAACATGATTTTCTATATGCAATCGTCTTATTCTTTCAAATGTTGTTCCAAGGAATTTGCAAAGTTGCATGAGTAACAATGATGAGCAGTGATTTAAATCTGGGTGTGTGTGCATGTGTGCTTGCATGCGCACGTGCATGTATGTGTGGTAGGTAAACAACAAGATCTTTGATCTACATAAGATGCATTACCGTCCATTTTTAAGGAGCCTTATATGGGAATGCTGTTGATACGGACAACAATCTCAAGTTTGAGCATGCTACCTTTTATGTCCCTTTTATCTTCCTCTTTCTTTTCATCTAAATGGTAAGAGAGCGTGAGCACAGAGATGGGAGAAGTTTGTTTAGGTTATGAAAGAAAGTAATAGCTTTTTTTGTCTCATGCAATCTCTTTCGTTTTTTTCCTTTCTTTAACGTCAAACTGAGAGAACTGGACTGATTTTGCACTCGTACACACTTTTTCTTGTGCTTAATTGGGCAAGGTAAAGTCTATTTTTTAAGTGGTGCTTTTGCAAGGTAGTTCAAGTTGGTCGTTTTTATTAATATTTTCTTTTTATATGTAAAATCTTATATTTTCACTTTGAGGGATCTCCTATTTTGAATTTGTGTTGTTTGTTTTACTATGTGATGCTCTTTGGAGCCCCCTCATACCTTTTGAGGAACAAAGAAAAGGAAAGAACTCAAGATACCACCTTATGGAGGGAGAAATTTCTTCCCCTATGTCTTCAGTTCTAGATTATTGCATGACTGCAACAAGTGCTTGATTGCCTTTCTGACCAAAAAATGGAGAAGTGCTTAATTGGGAGAACTCATAATGCACGGTTTCATGAATGAAAAAATATAAAAGAATAATTTTTCAATGCATTTTTAGCTATTTATTGGTCATTTACATGACAGTATAAAGGGAGGACATACACAAGGTGATGCTACAACTATGATATAAACAAAGGCTCCTGAATTAAAATACAAATTCAAGTATTTGATTAGCTAGAAAAAATTAAAATACTAATATCGAAAATTAATAGTCAAGAGTTCAAAGCGTTGGCACTAGAAGATCTTTTACACTGGAAGTTGTTTGTGCGACTAATCTTTATTATGAAGAGGCTATTTTAGACCCCACGGGAGGCCCTGACTGAAGTTCGATCAAAAGGTGTGTTTGTCACAAATTAGGCAGAGTTTTGAGCTTTAGAACACTAAAAGAAATCCTTCTAAAGGTTGAGATGATGAACTATGGGGGTAGAAAGGATTAGGGGGTCGACTCACAAGTTAAAGGTTATGAGTTCAGTACCCTTGGCATTCACATGGCTTCAATCTCTGGTTGTGCCAAGAAGGTGTTCGACACAACTAGAAGTTCGACTTAGAAGATCATATTTCAATTTATATGTATTGGTTTGTGGTAGTTTCCCTATGAAATTTACTAATCTTTTTGTGGTTTCTTCTCTCCTATGAGCCTTATCCCATCAGTTCTAACTTAATTACCTAAACACCCAATTATTGGGATCCTTGAATACACATGTCTCAGGCCAATCAATCTTCCTGTTTTCTTAAAAGGATTAGACAATCCCTTCACTTAGAAGGTTTTCAAACATTTTGGGTTGTCGATTGGATATGCAGTAGGTGGTTTGTCTATATACATATATGTATATATATATATATATATACATATATATATATATATATACATATATATATATATATATACATATATATATATATATATATATATACATATATATATATATACATATATATATATATATATATATATATATATATATACATATATATATATATATATATATATATATATATATATATATATATATATATATATGAGAGGGAGAGAGAGAGAGAAAGAGATAAGCCTTGTGATAAAATTCAACCATAGAGAGAGAGAGAAAGAGATAAGCCTTGTGATAAAATTCAACCATAGAGCCTAAATTGAATAATCAACTGAACCAAAGATTAAGTACGGGTGCCATTACGGTATGATTCGGTTTGGTTTTCAAATTTATATGCAACCGGGTTTTGGTTATAGTTAGGTTCAATTACTAAGTGATTCACACATCTAAAGCTAACCACCATCTTTCCATGATATCTACAAAGTACATGACCGGGCTCTGGTTTTACTTGACTGGCACCTACCCGTACAAAACATCTGGTCCACGAAAAAATAAATCTAAAATCTTGTCAAAGAAAAAAGTTTGTAAATCTTAACATAATCGATACATACTTTATTTTAGTGTATTATGATTTTACCTCTATTAAAATCCAAAAATCACGCATCATTTTTCCGGTAACCGATGACTTGAAGATAGATTCAATATACACTATTGAATCATTCATCATCTCATAGCATTTCAAATATGATCGAAAAAGAAAGAAGAAGATGAGAAAAAAGGAAAAAGATGTTGATTTAAACAGGTTTTTATTGTTTTGGTGAGCTATTTTGTGGATTTGATATATTTTTTGTCATTTATTTCATGTATTGATTTTATTTTTTTGCTGAAATCACATCTCAAGGTGAAAACTTGACATACTTTTTTATTTTATTGTTTTCGTATATTTCTTGATTTTTTAATTTCTCTCTTCTTCTTATTATTAATTCATTTTACTTTTCTCTTGATTATTCTTTTTTTCTTTTCTTTGATGAGATATATAAGGATATTGAACTTCAAAAAAAGTAATAATGCTAAATGAAAGACTTATTACCATAGCAAAGAGATATAATAAAATAGAACTTTGTTTGAATTGAGTGTAAAAAGAGTGAGGAATTCTATAAAGGATATTTTGGATACTTAAAAGAAGGGACATGTTAATAAAATGGTATCCGTATAGTAGTTCTCAATCTCAATCATATGTACTATTGATTTTGGGTTTCTTATATATATATATATATATATATATATATATATATATATATATATATATATATATATATATATATATATATATATATATATATATATATATATATAGAGAGAGAGAGAGAGAGAGAGAGAGAGAGAGAGAGAGAGAGAGAGAGAGATAAAATATTGGATTGGTGAGATCTGCATTTTATGCTATTTGTGTTTTATTTTAAAAGTCTCAAAAGTTAATTTTAAACATTAAAGAGCATGAATGAATGTATATATGCTTTCTCTTCCTCTCTCTTTATATATATATATATATATAGAAAGCTCCATATATATACTAATAAAATTACGTGCTCAAGAAGCAAGCTTCGCATATAGCTGTAAAGCGTACTTGAGAGATATGAGTCGATCTTCTTAGTGATAAGTGATTTTTAGATCAGCCTCTTTAATCCACGACCCTCAACATTAAATTGGTTTTGGTAGTTGATACCCGGAACTGACCAAAACAGAGCTGAGGATCCGGAATCCAACCCGAACCCAAACCTGAATGAGGGACTGCTACAGATCGGTTCCACGTCTTCTTGTTCCATTTGTAAAATTCCACTGTTTCATGGAAGAGCTGGACTCTCAACTCGAGTTGGGCCCAACCTCTAGAACCAGGGGGGCCCTGTTCGATTCCAAATCCAGGTCTTGGTGTAATAGACCACCGTCATTTCAAAAACGAATAGTCCTGGTTCTCGAGGGCATACACGATCAGTTTCTTGGAACCAAGAACCAGAACCGAACTAGAACTGTTCTGATTCTGGTGAGAGTATTAAGCCACCTGAAAGTGGGAAAACATTAAAAAATTGAAAAACAAAATAAATTATGGAACCGGAAATGAACCGGGCGTTCTTCGGTTCCAGTTTTACTAGTTTCTTATCGGGTTCGGTTTCGTTTGGAATCGATGGGTCGGTTCTATCCGTATATACAAGAAAGTATAGGAGCCTTTTGATGTAAAAAAGTGAAGAAAAACTTAGCGTTGAAGGGAAGGATGCGAGGTGAAACTAAATAATCGAGTTATCAAGAGTCTTTCTGTATTATTTGATAAGCCAAACAACTTTACGGTTTTTTCTTTTATTTGTTTATTGGACGTTTGGTCGACGCTTGCTTTCGAGATCTCTCCCTCGCTTGCCTTTTACAAGGAACCCTCGTCGTCCATCTTCTGCGTTCCCCTCTTTCGATTGGTCTAGGGCTTCCCCGACGCCCCTCGCCGGAATCCGGACGGTTTCATGCCCGGAAATCGATAGATCTTTATATTTCGGGAATCCGACGCCCGCCCTGCTCCTCATCGTCGTCTCGGGTGCCCGTTCACAAATTAGCCGTGGCGTACGGGAAAGGGAGATCGTCGGGACCGGCCGTTCCGTTCTCGTCGGGGAATTAGGGTTCTTCGTTCTCTCTTCGCTCTCTTAGTTTTGGTATCTCTCTCTTGCTTAGTGATCGTGCTCGTGTCGATTTGCTCCTTTGTATCTAGGGTTTCTCTCCTCTGGGTACATCTTTTGTCCCCTTTGCTATTTTTCTTCCTTTGCCCTACTCTTGGTCTGGATTTCGGGATTTTCGCCGATGGTGAACGCGGAGAAGTCAGGCGGACAGAAGCAATACGGTGTTGCGAGTCCGAACTGTCCGATCTCTCTCTGTGAGCCGGATAAAGCAGACATACAAAGGAGTTCAGAATTAGAAAAGGTATCCTTAATCCCTTTACCTCCCTCCCTCCCTCTTTCTCTTCGCTTTCTTCGCTGATGGAATTTTGGCGTTTCTTTGGAAGTTTCTGGTGGATTCTGGATTGTACGAAACCTCGGAGGAGTCAGCGAAAAGGGAAGAAGTTCTTCGCGAAATTGACCAGGTTTGTGTTCCGAATTCAGCCGTGGTACCTGTGACCTGATATTAATCTTTCTTAGTAGTGCCTTTACCGGATTTCTTGGTTATGATGAGGTCTCTAGCCTCCGTCTTTCTCAGAAATTTTGTGAGTAACTCTCTGTTATTTGTATCGTTTTTGTTGATTCGGTGTGGATTTTGGTGGCGTTTACGGCAGATTGTGAAGAGATGGGTGAAACAACTGACTCGCCAGAGAGGATATACCGATCAGATGGTGGAGGAGGCTAATGCGGTTGTTTTTACTTTTGGTTCTTATCGTCTAGGGGTAAGAATTCTGTGCCAAGTTTGAACGATGCAAGTTTAGAACTCTTCGTGGGACGGATCTCTTGCTGATTTGCTTGTAGGTGTTGCTGAGTGATAAATCTGTTAGTTTCCTTGTGTAGCTTCTGTCCTTCTGATTCTTGGCTATTTTGTTCCTTCTAACTATTCATGTATTTTCATGGTTTTATCATGATTACGTTGATCGGATAGCTTCTAGCGATTCCCGTGGTACTAGCGTCACCTGGACGCCATCTTCTCCTGTAGTGTTCTATCGTGACATTTTCTCGATTGGTGCATAAATTTTCAGTTTGTGTTGAAATTTGTTTATATCATCATGTTTTAGTTATACTTGTTCTTCTTTAGGACAGATTAGGTAGTTGATTCAAGCAACAAACTAGTGTGATAAGTAGTGAATCATGGCTTGAATCCTCCCAGGTCAAATCAAGATGGACAGCATGGCACATTGAAAGCAGTTCCCTTTTTCAGGACCCCCCAAAAATAGAAGAAAAATTACAGAGGTCTAGACAAATGAGTCATCATTTAAGGCATGTAGTAATTGAATTGAACCTGCATATCACATGCTGGATGGATGTAAATCATTCTCGGAATATAATATAACAGAGTTTAGTAATTACAACCTATAACATATTCGTACTTCAAATGTTCCAAACATAAGAGTATAGCAAAGACCAATGTTTTCCGTGGAAGGTCATTGCACATCAAGGTCATGAGCAAGGTAATCTGGTTCTCCGTCGTTGTCATCCTTATCTTTTTCTTGTAGTTTTCTTCTTCTCCCCTTTTTCTTTTTGGGTTCAGCACCAAGGTAACCGGTGTTTCATTCTCAATCACTTGTGCACCTTCCAGTGATACACGCAGTATATCTGGCTCCTTTTGAATCTGTTTTCCACTCCAAAACCTACTTCACCACCAATCTAGTGAAGAATAAGATGCACACTGCTGCAAATAATAAGAAAATGCATGATAAAATTTTAAGGAGTTAATATTTAAATTAGCTATGCTCATTCTAGTGATTCTGCATGTTCGCCCAATTGCACCAACTGTATACCTATATATGAAATCTATTATTCCATTGGTTTCCTTTGGATTCAGATTGAGCGTTGGGATTGTGCAATTGTTGCTGTAATAGGATGTAAAGTGAAATGTACGTGTTTGTTAGAGTCATGTTACTTTTGAAGTATTGTCATATTTGTAACTCTGTAGCCAACATGCGACACTACAGAATGGTATGTCGTAGTGCAGCTTAAATAGCAGAGGTGGTCAATATATTGTTCAAATTGTTGCCAAACATGGACGTGTGTTGATAATGTGCATGTATTGTTGCAAGTCTTTAGGCAGTTATATATATTGAAGATGAAACATTTATTTTCCATTGTTTGTTTTTTGTGAATTTATTAATTTTCCAGCTACAGCAATTGTCGAATTTAGCCTGGTTACTCTCTCTTTCCTCACCCCCCCCTTCCCCCATGTGTGTTTGTTTTTGTGGATTGTCATGTGTAGACACATTTTTGGTGGGTCATATCTAATTTATGCCTTCAGGTACATGGTCCTGGTGCTGATATTGACACCTTATGTGTGGGCCCATCATATGTGAATAGAGAGGTAGTGTTTTTATTTTGCTTTTCTTTCATTTTTGACGATCTGATTGGGATCCTTCTGTGTTTGCGTTGTTGAAACAAAGTGCTCTCTTCTTTCACAGGAGGATTTCTTTATTATTTTGCATGACATTTTGGATGAAATGGAGGACGTGACTGAACTACAACCTGTTCCGGATGCTCACGTTCCTGTGATGAAGTTCAAGTT
Source organism: Brasenia schreberi (assembly GCA_036023115.1). NCBI lineage: Eukaryota > Viridiplantae > Streptophyta > Magnoliopsida > Nymphaeales > Cabombaceae > Brasenia > Brasenia schreberi. The sequence goes on along the minus strand of JAYKKT010000080.1, from coordinate 6,895,203 downwards.
TCAAGGAATATCAATTGATCTACTATACGCTAGCATCTCTGTCTTGGTTGTCCCTGAGGTTGGTTATGCTTTTCTTCTTGATGTGTTTGTAGGTTATGCCTAGACATGGCTGTGCCTGTGGTTGAGTAGGTCATTTTGTCTAGTTCAAATTACTCTTTACACTGTTCAGTAATTCTATTAATTATAATCAATTGTTATGCATAACGAATGATTTCTAGGGCTGATTTCAGTATTGCATTTGCAGCACTGTATATGGGGGAAGTACTAAGGTGGGATGCTGGAACATCCACACGTTCTTTGGATATTTGTTGGGGGTTGTGCATTGAAAAATAATTTTATTCACAATAGTTGTTGGATCATTTATTCATTTATCATTATCAATATTTGTCACTGTGAGCTTATTTATTGCTGGTCTAGCTTTTCTTTCATGGACTTTCATGGCAATAAAGTAAGAAAGATGTAGAGTAAATTTGTTTTGCATATGCTGGTGCATTGTTGAAATGTCATATATGAAGTTAACTGTAGACCTAATTTTTGAAGCAAAATTATGCTCGTTTATTGGACAGTTATGTCTTGTACTCCAGACTGATGTGAAACATTTCATGGTGCAATTGTTATTTTTACTCATCAAAATAAGCCGTGAACAATGCAAAGTTTGAATCTGTGGAATACAATTTAAAATATTTTCTTACTCTAGTTAATCCAAGTATGAGCTGCATCTCCAATGGTCGAGGCATTTACGAGTTCACATCAAATGTTGCTGAATTGTAATCACTGAGTGCTCTGGTGCCTTCATTTTGCCAATGTGAGTGAAATGGGGCAAAATCGATAAGCTACAGCTTATATAGCTTGGCACGTTAAGGAGATCTAGGATTCCATCAGATAAGCTGCAGTCTATGAATTTCAAGAGATGGCCGTGGTGCTCAGCAGTAAATTGTTTCGACACAAAGTGCCGTTGCTCTTGGGTGTTGCCTAGAAATTTTTCTTATAAGTTGTATTGTTTACGGGCAAATGGGTCACAATTTTCATGACTCGTGCAAGTGTTCTTATTTAGGAATGTTGTTGGACTAAGAATCACACAATTTTGCCTTGTTTTTATTATTCAGCCTATATCTGTATATAATATGTGCACATCTGCATGGGCATGTGCATGCACACACATGGACACCTAAGTAGTTCATAGCGTGCTATAGCGTCCGTTATAATGTGCTATAGCGTTCTAGCGGTCCTTTGCCAACCCCAAAACCCACTATAAGCACCGCTATGAGCGCTGTTACAGACCAGTATAGCGGTCCACTAACTTGTAGTTTGTGTACAAGTGGATCAACCCAAATGGATATGGATCAGCTCGATCCAATTTAAAGAATTTATAAGAAAAATAACAGAAATCCTCATGTTTTTATCACCTCTCTCTGTCATTCTTCTTCCACCATTTCATTAGCAACAACGACCAACAATGTTACCGTCGGTGACAAATGACGATGGTAAGTTTCTCCCTCTCTTTTCCTTCTGTGGCTTCCTTGGAGACCTCCACTATTGCACAAAGGAGTGATGTTGTATCTTTTTTTTTGTTTCTCCATCTCTCTGTGTCTTTGTAACATATGGACTGCATAGGCCAGCGATGGCCTCTGTTAGGTGGCATTGTTGACTCCTATTGGTGCTTGCTTCTTGTGTCCATATGAGATTTTGCATGAACTCTCAATATGTGCAGCACAATATTGACTTATTCGGTTGTTATTGTTTCATTTGGTAATTTAGTTGAATGTTTTGATTGATGAGAATCCAGCTATATACACATTATATAGTGTTGGTTTTACGCTTGCCTCATGCTGCACAAGTACATTAAATGCAACATAAGTAGTTCAAACTAAGTGGATTTGTTTTGCAATGATTTGCATCTGTATGTGCAACATAAGTAGTTAAATGGAGTACATTGTACAATGGATTAAAATTCTTATGTAATCTTTTATTTTCCAATCCTTCTTGTCAATCTTGAGCCAATGATTTGCATTTACACTTTAAAGTAGTATCGATAGGAAATAGTTGTTACTTAGAATAACTTGGTTATATTTATGTTTTTTTTTAATTTAAGTTTACCAATTCAATATGCATATGTCACTTGTTTGTTTTTTTTAAATTTATTTATTTAGTTTGATTCATATTTATGTATATGGTGGTTGTGTGTTCTTTATATTTCTTATAAATGAGAGAATTCATTATATATATATTTATATTTATATATTAATCGTACATGAGTGTGTATGCTGAATCCACTATATCCCCGCTAATCGCTATTAATAACATAGATGGACTGTAGATATGCATCTATTATATATTTATGTATATATACATATATGTGGAATACTAGGGTCCTTGATTGTTCGACGATCAATTAATGATTAAGGTTGATGAAGAGAAAAAAAGTGTTTTTATAGTATGATAATACAATCTTTTCTTTGAAAAAATCTTGTTCTTCATACTCCTTGCATTCAGTCCCTTTATATCGAGCATGTGAAAATTTCCTCCCTGCAAGGGGGTTCCTCATTTCAGGCCAAAATAAACATTTCCTACTCAAATTGTTTGCTTTCTTCTGCATACTGAAAAAACATTTCTAACATACTTTTATGCACGAATTTTCTTGCTAAAACTCTTCCTGATTGTTAGGGAGACTGTCTTTTGCAATCAGAAAAGCAGAACTGGATTGCCTTCAGGTCCATGGAGAGTGATTCCTCTAGTTTTATCTAATTCAAATCTTTGGAGTAGGTTCATATTATTGGATTTGTTTGCAGAATTGCCGATTTCTGGATTGATGGCTTGCCATCAATTGGAAGTCCAGGGCAGAAACCAACAACCTTTGAGGTTTCTACTTCTACTGTAAGGGCATAAACTAATTCTCTTCTGGAAGTTGTGTCCAGTTGCTTTGGAAAATTCTTTTTTTTTCTCTTGAATGGTAATTCACATGAAAGAATCAGTCTCTTTTTCTTTATAACACACAGACCTTAGGAGATTCTGCTGGAACACATGATTTTTGTACCTTGTCTAGGTTAACTAGAAACAAACTTGCTTTAAATTCGCTCTTGAGTACTGTCATGATTTAATCGATTTGTCACGTTAACTACTTTATTTAATAAAACTGTCATGTTATTATTTGTGTTGATGTTGATGAGCTCTATTTTGTTGAACAAGAACATCACCCTGTGTGTGCGTATCGGTGTGCACATCACACATCAACGGCTGCATGTTGTGCTTTCAGCTAATCCTGTAGTTCCTATGTATTGCATCTCCACTAATTTTCTAGACCATACCATAGCAGGTTTATCTTAAGAGGCCTGCTGTTTATCTCTCACTGCTTGTTTGTGAATTGCTTGTAGTTACTTGAGGGGAAGATAATAAATATTCAGAATGCTGTACTATCATCCTTCTTGAGTTTCTAATTCAAAATTCAGTCAACATTGTGTATCCCTTAATTTTAGACATATCAATTTGGCTAATGCCAAATGGCTTCTGGCTGTTTGACGATCAACCCTTCATGTTGTTCAGTTGTCTCTTGTGCTTTGTTTTGGATTTAGATGAAAAATTGTCTTAGTTCCTAATCAAATATAATATTCTGGCTTCCTTTCAAACTTATATGGAAGATTGAGCTACTTTGTTGCTATGCTATTAAGTTGGATTGTGCTCCAATATTTGTTGCTGTATGTTTAGGACTTGGATATTTCGAATTCCTCCGTCTTGGTCAATGTTGATGAGCCAACTGTTCGAAGTCTCAATGGTTGCAGAGTTGCGGATCAAATACTTCGTCTTGTTCCAAATGTAGAGGTAAACCTTCAAGCATCTGCATTTCATAGAAGCATTTGTCTTGGTTTCTTTTTCCCACATTACTGAATCTTCTCCATAAAATTTGTAGAATTTTCGTACAGCTCTGCGGTGCCTGAAGTTCTGGGCAAAACGCCGTGGTGTTTACTCAAATGTAATTCTGGCATTCTTTGAGGTTTACATTTTCTTCAGCTTGGTGTAGGATTTTGTCATCATAGTTTCCCTTTTCTTTCAGGTCACAGGTTTTCTTGGTGGCGTTAATTGGGCTCTCCTAGTAGCTCGTGTCTGCCAGCTTTATCCTAATGCAAATGCTAGCATGCTTGTGTCTCGTTTCTTTAGAGTTTATACACAGTGGCGCTGGCCAAATCCCGTGATGCTTTGTTCTATAGAGGAGGATGAACTTGGGTTCCCTGTATGGGATCCCCGTAAGAACCCTCGTGACAGAACTCACCTCATGCCAATCATAACACCTGCATATCCTTGTATGAATTCTAGTTATAATGTCTCTGCCAGTACCTTAAGGGTTATAATGGAGCAGTTTCGAAACGGTAACAAGATTTGTGAGGTGCGCAATCTGGTTCTTTGATCTGGTGAATGCTACTGACTGACATTTGATTTCTTTTCTTATTTTAATGACGTTGCCCTGAGCATGCAGGACATTGAATTGAACAAAGCAAGTTGGAGCTCTTTGTTTGAGCCTTATCTCTTCTTCGAGACGTATAAGAATTATCTGCAGGTTGACATTGTCGCAGCAGATAATGATGATCTTCGTTCTTGGAAGGGCTGGGTGGAGTCTCGCTTGCGCCAGCTGACTCTTAAGGTGTGTCTATAAGAATTATTGGCGAGGCCAAATGACTCGTTTAAACCTTTGGAGAATGCTTTAACATGAGATTCTGCCTTCTCTTCTGCGCCTGTATCACCCTAACACCCTGTCTGAAACTTGACGTCACCTTTGAAATACAGACCAAAATGGACCTTGTTGTTTCCTAAGTTTCACTGTAGAGGTTCGACTGTTCATGGATAATGGAGTTTTAGGTGGGTGACAGCCACGATAGAAGCTTCACATCTTTTACTAGGATGTGCTGTCTTTATAACAATAAACGCACCCTTATGCCATAGGACCTCCGTAGTTGTGTATGGTTGGATAAAATAGTAGGACAGGTGATGTGAAGTCCACGTGCATCATCTATCCAACCCCATCTAGTGTACGAAAGGCTTGGCTATGTTTTAGGCTGAAGAAGGTTGTCCTGGTCATATTTTCTGAAAGTTCAATCTTTGACATTAATTACTTGGATTCAGAGACCATGGTTGTGAATGACTAACAACCTACTCTTTTGCTTATTTTATGACTCATTCACAGATAGAGCGTGATACATATGGGATGCTGGAGTGCCATCCATACCCGAACGAGTATGTAGATAAGTCCAAACAGTGCTCACATTGTGCATTCTTCATGGGTTTGCAGCGGACGCAGGGAGTTCAAGTTCAAGAGGGCCAACAGTTTGATATACGTGGCACGGTTGATGAATTTCGTCATTCTGTCAACATGTATATGTTCTGGAAGCCAGGGATGGAGATATATGTTTCCCACGTGAGAAGGAAGCAAATTCCTGCATATGTTTTCCCTGAAGGGTATCGTCGAACGAGGCCCTCAAGGACCACTGGCCAACATGAGAAAAGCCCCAGAGATGATTTAGCAGAAGAATATGGTGATGGCTCTTCCGAGAGACAAAAGAGGAAGAAACATCCTTCTACCCCTACAAGGATGGATAAGAGATCTTCCCTTAGCCCCGATCCGTCCAAATGTTATTCGACACCTGATGGTGGTAATGTCTCAGGTTCTGCTGATTCGAGGTGCTCAGAGTTGGAGTGTGGACCTGATTCAGGTGGACACAGTGAAGAAAACATACAAAGTGCTCCTGCTCGGGAAGCTTCCCCTTGTGTAGGACAATTGAAAGATGCACGGCTAGATGGAAATGGAAGTTTTCCAGACGGATTAGTGGAAGAACTGGAGGTAATTTCTCTTCAAGCGAACATTTGTCCCATTATAATCAATATGCTTTGACCTCATTCGTGCCATTGGCTTGCCTTTATGTATCCTTTTGAATTGATGAAGCCAAGCGTTCCTCGAGGAGTAGTTCTTGATACTCGTGATGAATCTGTTCAGAAGCCAGTGATCAGGCATGCAGTTTTTGAAGTCTTGCTCAGTCCCCGTTCTGGTTGCTTTTCTTGCTTTGCTTGTCGATACTTTTTAATTTTATACTGCACATCTCTTTGTTTCGGGTTTTTGTGTGCAGGCTGAGCCTAACTACAACAGCTTAGCTGTGACCGCAGATGACCGACATGCGTAAGCTGCTGGTAATCATGTAAGATCTCTTGAACCTATGCTTGTTTGTTTCTACTCTTGAAAGAAAAAATGAAAAGTAAAATCATGAAAGAGAGGAAAGTGCGAGTGATGGGAGATTCAGGATTTGGGCAAAAAAGTTCAGCCAAAGCCAATTCCCGGACATGGTTGGTGAGATTCTTTTAATGGCTGGCTTTTAACTTTTGGTGGACAGGCGTTGCTAATTGTATGTTAATGTATGAATTGGGTGGCTGAGACTGGGGGCACTATGTGGGGGAAAAGGAGCTGGTAAGTAATATTGGTCATGTAGCGGGGTGACGCCTTGCAGATACCGTTCAGGCGATTGTTTTCAGTTGGGATCTTTCACCTGGTGGCTCATAGTGTTCCATTATATCTGTTGTGACCTTAGGTTAGACCTTTCTTTTTTTTCCCCTCAATTTTAGGATTAGAACTTAGAACTAGGTAACAAATTCGAGTTTCCCTAGACTAGGATTCTTTCTCTCGTCATTCTGCCTGCTTTTGTATCTTATATTTTTTTGGGTTTATGATATTGTAAATGGACAACTCATTTTGTAATACTCTCTCTCTCTCTCTCTCTCTCTCTCTTTTGCGTTGATGGTGGTGTTTGCCTGTGGCTTAGTCTTGTGGCCGGTATCTGAAATGAAAATGCATTTACTACCTGCCACTCGCAGAGCGCCTGAAAAGGAAATTGTACAGTCGCATTATCCACTCTCCAGCTTCCCCTTTCAATTCGTACATTACAGACATCGGACACGATTTCGTATTGCACGAATCAGTAACGCTCAGGCTTTCATCTTCTATAAAAGATGGGCCTTTTAAGCGTCCCCTTCTCTAGGCCATTACCCTTGTTTAATCGGCTGGCCATTTACGTTAACCTTCCTTTCAAATGCTTGTGATGTGTCAATGATATTACTTTTAAATGGTAATTGTGTTATTTTATGTTGCATTTTTTGCATTGTTCTCTTCACCATGTGAGATTTCATGATTTATTCACATAAAACCAATTTTTATTTATGTCAGGCAGATTTACTATTGAAGTGATTCACCTTTTGGGATGCCTTATGGAATATTTTAGAAAAAAAAAAGAAAGACCTCACTTAATATTTATTGATCTAAAAAAAAGCTTATGATAGGTTATAAGGATATTTTTTGGAAAAATGTTAAAAAAAGGTATCCTATTAACATACATAACTTTATAAGAGACATGTACGATGGTGTAAAAACATGTGAGGATTATTTTTTTTTAAGTTGATATTGGATTACATAAAAGATCAACTTTAAATTCATACTTATTTATAATGGTGATTGATGAGTTAATAAAACATATTCTAGATTATGTACTTTGGTGTATGTTATTTGTAGATGCTATTGTGTTAGTGAAGAATTTAAGAAAAAGATTAATAAAAAATTAGAATTATAAACAAAACATTAGAAAATAAAGGTTTTCATCTTGGTAGAATAAAGACAGAATATATGTAATGTAAGTTTGATCATTTGGTTACTTCGTAGGACATAAAAATTAAAATTGGCACACATTACATTCCCAAAAGAAAGGTTTTGAAGAGTGATAAAATAATTGATGGAGATGTTATGCATAAAATTAATGCAGGTTGGTTAAAATGAAAAGAAACATGAGGCATTTTATGTGACAAGCAGATACCATTAAAGTTAAAATGTAAATATTATACCGTAGTAATTAGACTTGTGATGTTTTATGGTTATGAGTCTTGGGCAGTTATTCATCATGTGTATGGAAGAAACGAAGATGTTGAGATGAATGAGTTATCATAGAAGGAAGATTGTATACATAATGATGTTATTAGAATCAAATTGGGAGTGACACCAATAGAGGATAAAATTAAGAGGTTTGGACATGAAAGAAGATCAAAAGAAGTGATCCCATCTAGTATGAGAAAAGGCTTAGTTGTTGTATTCTTTTTCATCAGTTACCGAACCAAATTACCTTGCAAATACAAATTCAAGTGCTGCATCTGAAGTTGTGTAAATCAAGCAATGTATCTAATGCGATTCTTGGCAAACTGGATTTCACACCCAAGATCCTGATCCGGTAAAGATCCATGACCCAAATTGAGGTTGGCCAGTCCGTATGATCCTTACATTTTTATGAAGTGGCTCATTAAGCAAAAAAGGAAATCCAGTTACTACTCATATCGGAGGCTGTTGAATTTGATTATCAGTATCACCGTTCTTGATTTCTAATCCCTCTATTTTCTCATTAGACAATGTTCCACTTTTTCCATCCCATTCTTATTCTTATTTCAAGATCCTTTGTCTGAAAGATATATGAATCATTAGGCTAGCATCTTCTTTGAACGAAAAGTTACGACCATCTGGTTAGGTAATGATGCTACACAGGGGACTCAAGAATTGAGTAGATCTATTTTGCAGTCTTTGAGTGTAGAAGGTGGATCACTGAATGCAAGTTTTCAAGGGAAACCTTACCTGTCATGTCAATTGTTGTTGAACTTTCCAGGAGTCCGTTTCATGCCTTCAGTGTCTATATTACATGCTGTTCCATCGCTGTCTGTCTCAAGCTCATGTAGGAAAGGAGGAGGATTGATGAGAGATTCTTCAAAGGTATTTCATCCTCAGATTGATGATATCCAGAGAGATAATAAAACATTATGGTCGGACCTGAACTTGTTAAAAATGTCATATTTTAAACTTGAAAAGGACATAAACTACCAAGAGCGATAGTAGTACTCTCGGACGGTCGCTGGCAGGTGACGAGTTATATGCCCAAGGGGGTTTATGTGTGTTAGTCTTCGGCCTCCCACTGTGAGGAGAAGAAAGACATCAACTCCTTAGAAAAGTAAAATTTGGAGACGTCCTTACCTATAAGAGTGAGCTGGAGTATAATGCAGCTACATGGTTGTGGAGATGGCAGCCAAGAGGTGATCTATGGACTATTTATTGGGGAGCCAACCAAATGGGTTTGGGCTGGGCGGCCTCAAAGAGTAACATTATGGACCCTCTAATTGGTGATGACTGCTCGTGAAGCGAACAGAGCGGGTCGTGCTCTACCTTAGGATGTCCAGTCCGCTTCAGATGGTGTTGTAGTCTACTGTGTGCATGAATAGGCAAGCTCCCCAGGCTACAGAGTGAGGAACAAGACCAGTCTTTTTCCTTAAAAAAAAGGTTGAATTGGGTTGTGTTTGGATTGACCTGTTTTCTACAAACACGAAAGGTTGATTCTAACTTGGAAAATGAATTTTTTTGGCAATGTAAGATGTTGCGGTGGATTATTTCATGATAAGCATGGATAATGATTCGGTGATTTTTCAGTGTGGGAAATTTGCAGCTCATGACAAGCAGAGAGATCTGGTTTGATTTTAGCCTCGACCTTGAACCAAACCAGTATAACCAATTTTCAGTTTTGGATCATGGCTATGTACATTTCACTTTTTGATGGTCGGACGAGCTCAAAGGTACTTTCCAATGAAACTAGCATTTCAAAAGCCCTTTGGCTGTTCAAACTTGACAAGGGAGAAAACGAAGAGAAACTGTTGCTCTGTGCCATAAAGACGGATTGGTTCATTGCCAACCTTCAAACCGAAAACTCGACCACAATTTCTTTCTCTTTCTCAAACCAAACGGAACCAAAACCCACAATAAAGGGAAGTGAACCAAAAAGAATTGGTTTCGGTTCAAACCTTCAAACCAAAAACCCAACTACAATTTCTTTTTTTCTTCAAACTAAACCCAACCCAAACCTGCTACAACAGAACCAACCGAACTGCCGGTTTAGTTCAGTTCGAACACCCCTACCGCTCAGGCATGAATTTGCTTCATAATTTAGTGAGGTAGCCTTTTGTTTTGATGGTATCATGTGACATTCTTTCGTCGTTCACTCGCCGGATCTGTTTTCCAAACTAAAACGTGGATTCTTACTTTCTTTGTTAGAGCGGAGATTGAAACCGATAGTTTGGAGTTTCATCCACGATATTGTGGAAGAGCAATCTCTCGTTCTCTTGTGTGCCTCCTCCAACGAATCGAGTCTGCCTCCAACTCCAGTCAGGTCGATCCTGGTTTGTCTTCGCTGATTGGGCAACAATAAACGCTCGAGTTCTCAGTCGACGATCAATCGGTCAGAACCAACGGGGAAAAGGTGTTCTCTTCTTTGTTTCAGTTTGCGCGAGGTGAGCCACTCCTGCATTATTTAAACTCTGAGGATTCCCGTTCGAAAAAATACGTACTAAACGACACCAGACATGAACCGAAGCACCAAACGGGCAGCATGCAAGGAAAGTTTAAGCGGTCATTATGCACGCGCGCTATATGTATACCGCAGGGAGACGGAGATTGAAACCAACAAATTCGGGGTTTCATCAACGAGATTGTGGATCGATCTGCCGTCAATTCTTTCTCTCTTCGTGCCTTCAACGCAATCGATCGATTGATTGATCTGGAGTAGGGTCGTTCCTCCGTTTGGGTTTCTCTTTGCTGAGCCGGCAAGGAACGCTAGAGTTCTGAGAACCAACGTGGAAAAGCTTTTCCCTCCCTCCGTTTCATTTCGCCAGAGCCGCTCCCGTGCTATTTAAACTTGGAGAGTTCTAGTCGCAAGGATTCGTGCGACACGAAATATTGAACCGAAGGTCGCATTACCGGCAGTAATGCGAGGAAAGTTTAAGCAGCGATACTATAACCTCGGGGGGTGGGTGGGGGGGCACCGCAAAACCCTCTTCAAGATCTCTTCATTTAGTTTCGCTTTTTGCTCTTTCTCGATTCCTTTGTTCTCCGTAGCTTCTTCGGTCTGGCAATCACTAGTTTAGAACCAACGGTTAAGACCAATTAGAATGGTTGGTATTCAGGAAATAGACTTTGTGTTCGTTGTTTTAAATGGAAAACGATGTTTTTCTCAACCATGCTCTTCAGCAAGCTGTTTGTACTTCGAAATCAGGCAATTGAGGGTTCAGTTTTTCAGAATGGACGATTCGTCACCTGGAGACGGCGGAGAGAGAAGGTACGAGCGCCAAGCATGTACAAGTATCTGATTTATATAGCAAGTGCATTATTTCCTTGTTATGAAGGACTTGTGCAGCTGCCTAGGTGTACTTCAAGAACGAACAATGGACAGCAACGGTGACTCCTAAACTAAAGTTTATGATGTCACGGCTTAGCAAATAACTTAAGCCATGCATTCCGGTATGCTAATGACATTAAAGAGGTAACTTTAGATAACTAGAATTCGTACATGGTATGCTTTAGCAGTTTTCTCTATCTAGCTTGTCTCGGCGGTGTCTAGCTTATCTAGCAGTTTTCTCATCCGGATTGAATTGGTAGGAAACAGTTTTGTTTCCCTGATTCATAGTTTTTCTTCTTTTCCGTTTGCCAAATCCAACCTAATCAACTAGTTAACTTCCTTGGACTGTTGAAAAATGAACGAATGAGAATTACCCCTGATGTTGCAGAGTTTATTCCATTTTTTCCAGGGCAATGTTTTTTCCTTTTCCATTTATTGTCTAGGAGAGGTTGGAAGGACCGTAGAGGTTGTTAGAAATAAATTGGAAGCAACACCGATAAAATGAAGAAAATGATTGAAGATTTGGATACGTACGAAGCTCCGGTAAGAATGTACGAAAAACTAAATTGTGAAAATGTTAAAAAACGAAGAGAAAGATTTTTTATTAGAAAGAATAAAAAAGAATGATCTAGCTTATGTTGAGTTAACTGGTACGATAGCGCGTGATTGACATTTATGAAAACAAAGAATCCATGCAGTGAACCCTATCTAGTATGAGAAAAGGCTTAGTTGTGTTGCTTGTCTAGCAGAGGTTGTTCTGTTCCTCTTGTAATCATATGGTGATTCAATAAAAGGGAGTGACCATTAGAAAAAAAAGTTGGGGTTAAGACAGTGTGGACTTCACTCAAGCTATGCATATACCAGTGATATAAAATGAACCAAATGAACAGAAATTGGACTGTTCAATATTCATGCTACGTTTTGTATGACATTGGATTGCTCTGTTCCCTTGTTTAGAACCAACACTTGAAGACGAATTAGAATGGTTGGTATTTAGAAAATAGATTTTGTGTACGTTGTTTTTAATGGAAAACGTTTTTTTTCTCAACCATCAAATGTTGATGCAGGTGATTTGGTGCACCTCTACCTGTGGTGTTAACCTGCCGGTAGCTGCACCTTTGCCTGTGGTTTAACCTGCCGGTAGTTGCACCTATGCCTGTGGTGTTAACCTACCGGTAGCTGCAACCTCTGCGTATGTTGTTAACCTACCGGTAGCTGCACCTCTACCCGTGGTGTTAACCTACCGGTAGTTGCACCTCTACCTACCGGTAGTGAAATGTTTGTACCGCATGGTACTAGTAGTGAAATGCCCAAGGGACTCTACCGCATGGTGTTAACCTCCGTCAGGTTGTACCGGTAGCAAAATTTCTCTACCGCATGGTACCGATAGTGAAATGTCTCTACCGCATGGTATCGGTACCGAAATGTCTCTACCGCATGGTACCGGTAGTTAAATGCATGTACCGCATGGTATCGGTAGTGAAATGCTTGTACCGCATGGAACCGATAGTGAAATGCCTGTACCGCATGGTACCGGTAGCGAATTTCTCTACCACATAGTACCGGTAGTGAAATGTCTCTATCGCATGGTACCGGTAGTGAAATGCCTGTACCGCATGGTATCGGTAGCGAAAAAACGCCCAAGGGACTCTACTGCATGGTGTTAACCTTCATGGGTTGTATCGGTAGCGAAATTTCTCTACCACATGGTACCGGTAGTGAAATGCTTCTGATTTCGGCCATGAAAAGTATCTCGTTTTTCATGCGTTTTTGGTGTTCCTTCTATGATGGGGGGATATCACCCACCGCAAATATAGGGGGAGGCAAATTTTGGTACCGAGTTTAAGCCATGAAAAAGTATCTCGTTTTTCATGCGTTTTTGGTGTTCCTTCCATGATGGGGGGATATCACCCACCGCATATATAGGGGGAGGCAAAATTTGGTATCGAGTTTAAGCCATGAAAAAGTATCTCGTTTTTCATGCGTTTTTGGTGTTCCTTCTATGATGGGGGGATATCACCCACCGCATATATAGGGGGAGGCAAAATTTGGTGTTAACCTGTCGGTAGCTGCACCTCTGCCTGTGGTGTTAACCTGTCGGTAGCTGCACCTCTGCCTGTGGTGTTAACCTGCCGGTAGCTGCACCTTTGCCTGTGGTGTTAACCTGCCGATAGTTGCACCTATGCCTGTGGTGTTAACCTACCGATAGCTGCAACCTCTGCCTATGGTGTTAACCTGCCGGTAGCTGCACCTCTACCTACCGGTAGTGAAATGTAAGGGATCACCCTTGCATTGCCGGTCTCAAGCCCGGGTAAAGGAGGAGGGTTGTGTTAGGCTTTCGATAGCCAACGTAAAACTTCGTCGGATTTTTATAACATGGATTAAAAAAATTATGAGCATTGCTTTGGGGCATCCCCACCTAGCGACGTGCTGTAGAGCCCGAATGTAGTAAAAAGTAAGCAAGGGCCACTACATTTTCGCCCGAATGTAGTGAATCAATTGCAGAGAGGGTTCCCACATCATGGACGCGTGTGGGTAAAGAAGTTAGTCCCGCTACATTGACGCCCGAATGTAGTGAAAATTTTTCAAAGAGGGTCTCTGCATTTTGATTATGAACGGATGCGGGGGGTCTAGTCCTAGATAATAAGATTCGTATTGGTTTTTGGAATATCGGAACATTATCGGGTAAGCTAATGGAGGTGGTAGATACTATGATTCGGAGAAAGATTCATATTCTATGTTTACAAGAGACAAAATGGGTTGGAGAAAAAACAAAGGAGATATAGGATATAGGTTTTAAATTATGGTACTCAGGTAAAGAAAAGGCTTGAAACAGAGTTGGTATTATCATAAATAAAGATTTAAAGGAGAGTGTAGTAGACATACAACGATATGGTGACTGAATCATGACATTGAAATTAGTGTTAGGAGCAGAGGTTTTGAATATAGTTTGTGCTTACGCACCCCAAGTAGGACTAGAAGCTAGTATAAAGACAGCTTTTTGGGAAGAGTTAGATAAGGTGTTTCAAAAGATTCCACTAAGGGAGATGATTTGTTTAGGAGGAGATTTAAATGGACATGTCGGTAAAGAGGCATTAGGATATCAAGGGATTCATGAAAACTTTGGTTTTGGGGATATAAACGAGGAAGGTAGGGAGATTTTAAATTTTGCTATGACATTTGATCTCTTTATAGTTAATACAATCTTCAAAAAACGAGATGAACATGTAATTACTTATAAGAGTGGCTTATCACAAACACAAATTGATTACTTTATTTGTAGGAAAAAAGATAGAGCGTGTTGTAAAGATTGTAAGGTAATTCCAAGAGAAAGCTTAACCACGCAACATAGACTTTTAGTTATGGATTTATAAATAAAAAAATGGACAAAGAAGAAAAGAGTGCATCAAGCTATTCGGACTAAATAGTGAAACCTCAAAAGCGAGAAAGAAGATATATTTAAACAAAAAGTCCTTCACGGAGATGTTTGGAATTATGTTGGCACACCCTGTGATATGTGGAACAATATGGCTATACATATTAGGAAAGTGGCGAAAGATATGTTAGGAGTATCTAAGGGAGGTGTACCAGCACAAAAAGAGGCTTGGTGGTGGAGTGAAGTAGTACAAAATAAATCAAGACAAAGAGGGCATGTTACAAATTACATTACGCTAAGAAAACTAGTGAAATTTTAGAAGCTTATAAAAAAGCAAAGAAGGAAGCAAAAAAGGCCGTTAGTGAAGCAAAAACTAAGATTTGGGAGGACTTATATAAAAAATCTCAAAAGAGGGTGAAAGAGATATTTTTAGGATAGCTAGGGCTAGAGATAAGAAAACTAAAGATCTTAATTATGTTAGATGCATAAAAGACGAGGATGAAAAAATTCTAGTGGCAAATGATGATATGAGAAATAGATGGAAAAACTATTTTTATAATCTTTTTAATGAAAATAAAGATGTTAGTATTAGCTTAGGAGATTTATCTAAGTCAGAAAAATATATAAACCACAATTTCTACCGACGTATTCAAAAGAATGAAGTCAAAGAGGCTCTTAAACATATGAAGGGTGGTAAATCGGTAGGATCAGATAATATTCCTATAGAAGTTTGGAAAATACTAGGAGAAATAGGAATCACTTGGCTCACAAGACTATTTAATGAAATTTGGAAAAACCAAAAGATGTCGAGGAATGGAGAGCAAGTACACTTATACCCATATATAAGAACAAGGGAGACATTCAAAATTGTGCAAATTATCGAGGTATCAAGTTAATGAGTCATACTATGAAATTATGGGAAATAATTATCGAACGTAGGTTAAGACAAGTATCAAGTACAACAGAGAACCAATTTGAATTCATGCAAGGCAGATCTACTATTGAAGTGATTCACCTTTTGAGACGTCTTATGGAACATTTTAGAGCAAAAAAGAAAAATCTTCACATGATATTTATTGATCTAGAAAAAGCTTATGATAGGGTACCGAGGGAGGTTCTTTAGAGAACTTTGGAAAAAAGAGGTATCCCATTGACATATATTAACCTTATAAGAGACATGTATGATGGTGCAAAAATATGTGTGAGGACTCATGAAGGAACGACAGACTTCTTTGAAGTTAATATTAGGTTACATCAAGGATCAACTTTAAGTCCATACTTATTTATAATGGTGATGGATGAGTTAACAAAACATATTCAAGATGAAGTACCTTGGTGTATGTTATTTGCAGATGACAGTGTATTAGTGGAGGAGTCTAAGGAAAAAGTTAATAGAAAATTGGAACTATGGAGAGAAACATTAGAAAGCAAAGGCCTTCGACTTAGTAGAACAAAGACACAATATATGGAATGTAAGTTTGATCATTTGGCTACTTTAGATGACATAGAAATTAAAATTGGCACACATTGCATTCCTCAAAAGGAAAGTTTTAAATACTTAGGGTCAATTTTTCAAAGTGATGGAAGAATTGATGGAGATGTTACACATAGAATTAATGTTGGTTGGTTAAAATGGAGAGAAGCATCAGGTATTCTTTGTGATAAGAAGATACCATTAAAATTAAAAGGTAAATATTATAGAGCAGCAATTAGGCCTGTCATGTTTTATGGTTCTGAGTGTTGGGCAACTAATCATCAATATGTACAAAAGATGTCTGTGGCAGAAATGAAGATGTTGAGATGGATGAGTGGTCATACAAGAAAAGATCGTATACATAATGAGGTTATTAGAAACAAATTAGGAGTGGCACCAATAGAGGATAAAATGAGAGAACATCGTTTAAGATGGTTTGGACATATAGAAAGAAGATCAAAAAAAGAACCTATAAGAAGGTTAGAAAAACTAAATTTGGAAAGTATTAAAAGAGGTAGAGGACGACCACAAAAGTATTGGAAAGAAACAATAAAGAATGATCTAGCTTATTGGGAGTTAACTGCTAACATGGCACACGATAGGAATCTGTGGAAACAAAGAATCCATGTAGCCGACCCCGTCTAGTATGGGAAAAGGCTTAATTGTTGTTGTTGTTGTTGATCAAATGCTGACGCACTTTAGATCATTTAAATCTGATGCTCTTCAGCTGTTTGTACTTTGAAATCAGGCAATTGAGGGTTCAGTTTTTCAGAATGGACAATTTGTCACCTGGAGACGGTGGAGAGAGAAGATACGAGTGTCAAGCATGTAGAAGTATCTGTTTTATATGGTAAGTGCATTGTTTCCTTGTTATATATAACTTGTGCAGCTGTCTAGGTGTACATCTAGAACGAACAATGTGGTGACTTCTAAATCATTTAAGATGGTTTGAATACGTAGAAATATAACGAAAAGAAGTTCTGGTAAGAAGGTAAGAGAAAATATATTGTGAAGAATGTTAAAAGAAGAAAAATGAGACCATAAAGGTGTTGGAAAGAAATAATAAGAAATAATCTAGCTGTTGTTGAGTTAACTGTTAGTATGGCATAATGATCAGGTTCCATGGAAACAAAGAATCCATAGCTGATCCCATCTACTATGAAAAAGGTATAGTTGTTGTTGTTGCTGGTGCTTGTCTAGCATAGATTGTTCCGTTCCTCTTGTAATTCATATGGTGATTCGATAAAATGGGGTGACGATTAGAGAAAACGTTTGAGGTTCAGATAGAGTAGGCTTCAACTCAAGCTATACCAGTTATATAAAATGAGCAAACTGAACAGACATTGGCCTGTTTTTTGTTAGGTTTTGCATGTCCATGGCTTGTCCTGTTCCCTTGTTTAAGATATGATAAACTAAAACCTAGGTCAGATGCAATCTGGACCCCAAACATGAAACAAACTTGAAAGGCTTCATTCAATAATTCATTGAAAGTGAAATTCTTGCTAACTTTTGCCGAGAAACTAACTCTGTAACACTCCCATGGTTCAAATTTTCTAACATATATACTTTAGAGTCTATAAGCAGAGGTGTGATTGGCCAGACCTATTCACGGTTTGTGTTGCTGACCTACATGAGCCAAAACATGCTGAATAATGGGTACTAGCACCTCCAAGAATACAAGTTTGTGCATTGACATATAAAGCAACCACTGTTATAATTCCACAGACAAAATGGGCGGATATTACAGAAGAATCTAGCATGATCAATATTCAAGATAACAAATTGACCAACATTTTAAAGCAATGTACCCACTGTAAGACAAAGAAAGGAAAATGTAAACGAAGTTAAGAGTTCAAACTATGGGATTTTCCAGTAATCTGATTTTCTTTCATTTGGAAAACGAATCTTCTTCTAATGGAGGAAATATTTAAAGTTCCTGAAAATAAGTGGCATCTTAAGACTGCTCATATGTACGTCATTACATGTACAAATATAAGATACACCACCTCATGTAGATCACTCTCACATAAACTGCCAGACTGTTATAAGTCTAAGATCTTTTTTTGAAGAGAGCCTGTCATTAGTTAAAGGCTTATCACAGGGGCAACATGCTCTGTCCTATGAACAAAGGGCATCCAACAGAAGGACAGTATAAAATGCCAAAAGTTTCCATCAACAAGCAATGAACATCAAGGATGAAAGTGACACAATGCCGAGGTGAATAACTTACACATGATAAGATGCCTAAAAGCACATTAGTATGTGTTTATCTAGATGGGGTGGAAATATAAGACTTCAGGCACGGGCAAGCTTTTCATGATCCAACAGTTCTACTAACACGGGAGTAGAGTTATTCTCTAAACCCTCACGGTTCACCTGGATCCTCATGTATCTTGACTGCAGTTGCTACTTGTGTTATCTCATCTTCCTTTTTTCTTCTCATCAGCATTGTTCTACTGTTGGATTAATGTTAATTATGGTTGGGTTAATTAAACTCACGTTCATTAATAACATTTAATTCATGTTGATATCTCAAATATTCAATTGATGCATCATTGATATATGTGAAAGTCCTAAAGTGTAAAAAGTCACATGTGAGAGACTTGTGCATGTGGTAACCAAGATGAGACAAAGTTTAGTCCCATATTGAAGAATGAGACAGACACACATATCCTTTTATATAGTTGGTAGCTCATAAACCTTAGTTTAAAGAGCTTGGGGAGGACATGTTAGACACACAAGCGTGCACCAGGCCAGGTCAGGGCTTGGGGTTGGAAATTGTCTTCGGTCTATCTTTTTGTACAAAAATCTTTTGATATAATGGTTAATAATGCTTACGTGGGAACGGTTATAGGGCTAAGAGGTGCACCGTTTGGATTGGATCTATGATCCGTGATCCAATATGCAGTGTATAAATAAGCAATTAGGGCTCCCTAATCAGGTACTTATTCGTGAACACTCTCTCTCCTCCCACCTTTGTTCTCTACTCCCCTCTGCATGTGATATTCCATGCAATGTGACTACTCTCAGTCGTCCTTCCCCTCCAACCATAGGCCTAGTTGCATGCTTTCTAAAGGCTAGGAAGTACTCATAAATTTACATCTACAATTAAAATATATAACTTGTTAAATTCTAAAAAATAACAAGTTGAAAGATATATATAACAAGCAACAAGAGTACACATTCTTACCTGCTACCTCAAGCAACACATTCTTACCTGCTACCTCAAGCAAAGAACTATGTCTACTAATTTGTTGTGCTTCTATTCAAGATGTATCTCCTAGAGATATGTATAAATACACTAATATTATTGCACCTTACACATAACTGTTAATCCTCCTAACATCATGTGTCAATAGATACACGAGTGTTATTGATACTCTATCTCTAGACTTATTTTGATATAACATACATCTTAACTGATATAACAAATAATATAAAGCCATAATATTTTCATTACTCACTCTCCTTTTTAAAAAATTAGTTCGGAGTACCTCAAACTTAATGGCTCTGAACTTAATCTCATATACGACCATCGATACTGATCCCTAATATATCACTGAAGATAACTTACTTCTACTCATTATCCCGTGTGTAAAGACAAAAAGTTGTCTCTCCATTAGAAGATCAAGTATCTTGTGGACATCGTGAAGTGTGATAGTCATCTCATCTCATGATATGTGAACGTTATTTGTGTTTGGTTGTTAACACTCGATAAAAATAGTCATCAATATATGGTCTTTCACTTGCTCACTCCTATATGCACTCTCAACCCAATTATCGGGCCTTGTATATGCCCTTTTAACTAGTCAAATTATTGAGATCAAGTTGGAGCTTATGTTTCTGTTATGTAGTTGTATTTGTGATTATGTTTGTAAGTAGTTTGGATCTCAATGGATCATAATCTTATTCATTAAGAGTCGGGTAGGATTAATCACTAATTAGGGGTACTTCAATCATTTAAGTTAGATATATGCTTATATAAAGTCTTAAGTATGTTATTAAGTGAATAAGAAAGAATCAGGAGCTCATTTAGTGTTAATCAAAACAAAAATCGATATGGTATCAGAGCTTTTCGGTAGAGATCTTGACTGTTGTGGAATGGAAACCACTTTGCGTGAGGCCTTCTTGATTGCTGAGACATGAACAATATTCATCGGTAGAGATCTATCGCTTCCTGCTTCAAGTCGTTGATGTTCAAGCCTCTGCAAGTGAAGACCTTGGCTTCACGTGAAGACTGAATGGTATAGTATCATGTTGATGTTCAGGCCTCTACAAGTGAAGACCTTGGCAGCAAGTTTCAACTTACAGTATCACGTGAAGTTCTTGGGCAGCCTTCTAGAATCTGAAGGTCGCGTGTTCAATATACACTCACCACATCACGTGAAGATCTTGGCTGCAAGTTGTTGGCACTAATGTTATACTTGTAAGGTTTAAGTACCATCATCATTCATTAGCACTGTCACATCACAAATTTGTGTAATCATTTTCCAGCAAAAAACTGCCTTTTAAGGTGAAGGTTTGGCAAACAACAATCTATAAAAAAGGAAGTGCATAGATCTAGAAATAATAATAAAAAAGATAGGAGATTAACACAATTCCTCAAACAAGGGAGAGGTATTTCAAATCACAAATCTGAAGTTAGATGACAATAACTACCTTCAGTGGGTCAAATCCATCGAACTAGCTGTGATGGCAAGGAGGTGATGAGATTACTTAACTGGTGACATATCCTAACCTCATACTACAAATCTGGCGTAGAGAGAATGCACTTGTTAGCGCATGGCTTATACAATCAATGGTACATTCAATTAGTAGTACATTCATATTTTTAGAAACAACTAAGTATATTGGCTGACAGTTCAAGATGTTTATGCTTAAAGGAAGAATATAACAAAAAAATATAACCTTATTGAGAAAATTAGAAAGTGTAGATAGGGAAGAAGATCAGTAAGTGAGTATTAAGCAGAACTTAGAGGTTTATGAGAAGAATTACAACTTTATTCGAAGACAAAATGTCAAAGTTACACATAAGAGCGTAATGAGAAGTTTGAAGAACGGAAAGTATTTGATCTCTTGTGGGACATCTGTTGAGAGTATGAGGCTATAAAAAATAATATTCTTAGCAGAGCAGAGTTTCCTTCCTTAAGCACAGTATACTCTCTTTTACTTCGAGAAGAAGAAAGGAAATATTTAGAGAAGGAAACCAAAATTAGTTCCGAGACCACTGCATTTGTGGGAAGAAACACTTCTACTATTCATTTTCTCGTGGAAGAGGAGGTTATGGACGTGATAAAGGTAGATCCTCGTTCCTGAAGAAAAGAAAAAATTAACCTCTTTTCATTGTGAAAAATCACGACATACAAAAGAGACATGTTGGGAATTAGTTGAAAGACCTACTTATT
This sequence comes from Brasenia schreberi, assembly GCA_036023115.1. Classification (NCBI taxonomy): domain Eukaryota; kingdom Viridiplantae; phylum Streptophyta; class Magnoliopsida; order Nymphaeales; family Cabombaceae; genus Brasenia; species Brasenia schreberi. Next base: position 6,873,726 of record JAYKKT010000080.1, on the reverse strand, counting down.
ATCATAATAGACCTAATAAAGCCTATCTCAATAGTGACCAAAGTGACAAACAGAATACTGAAAGCAGTGCAACCTCATTGGCCGATATGAAGAAAGATATTGAGTTACTCAAAGCTCGTCTGACTGATTTACACACTCCATCTACTTCCTATAATGTTGATTCTCAAGCAATAATGGCATACCCATTTTCATTTATGGCCAAGGGTAATATATTCATTCCTCATTGTAGGATATGGGTTATTGATTATGATGTCAGAGATCACATGATTAGTAAGTGAAATTTCTTTGATAACTATGAGTTAACTCAAAAACAAATTAATATTAGGTTGACAAATGACTCACTCCTATAGTTGGAAAAGAGAGTATTACTATACCTTTTGACATATTAAAAAATGTCTTACATGTTTCAAATATTTTAGTCAATTTATTATCAGTCTTTGCCAACACAAGATCTGAAATATCATATAATTTTTTATTTTATTGGATCTTTCTTTTAAGAACTGAGGACATGGAGAATCTTTGGTCGGAATAGTGTGAGGAGAAGCCTCTACTTTTGCAAGAAAGACAAAGGAGCAACAATGCAGTCAACAATCATTATAGAAATACAAAAAGGGGAGCTAACTTTATGGCACCTGAGACAGAGATATTTACCTTTATCTAAAATTAATTAGAATGTTATTACCTTAATTTGTTCATTGTAATGACTTAAATTTGAACAGTGAAACCTGTAAGAAGGCAAAATATCATTGTATTTCTTTCTCTTTGAGCGAAGAAAAATCCTCCATTCCTTTTGAGATTGTTCATTCTGATGTTTGGGGTCGATGTTCTACTATCTCATTGCATGACTATAAGTATTTTATCTCATTCATTGATGATTGCACTAGATTTACTATGATATATCTCATGAAAACTAAGGATGAAGTGAGAAATATCCTTCCCGTATACTGTCAGTTTGTGCATACTCAATTTCAGCATACCATTAAAATTTTTCGAAGTGATAATAGTGGTGAATTTATGTCTCAATCACTCCATTCATATTTCCTACATCATGAAATGTTGCACTAGAACTCTTGTACCTATTCTCCATAGCAAAATGGTGTTTCTGAAAGAAAAAATAGACATATTCTAGAGATTGCTAGAACTCTTTTGATTTGATATAATGTTCCAAAATGTTATTGAGGTGAAACAGTTTTAACCGCAGTTTTTCTCATAAATTGTATGTCAAGCAGGGTTCTCAATGATAGTACTCTATTTCACTACTTATGTCCTTCCCAAAAGCAATTTTATCTACTTCCAAAAGTGGATGTACATGCTTCATTCATATACATTATGGTTTGAGAGATAAACTAGATGCAAGATAAGTCAAATGTATTTTCTTGAGATACTCCTATATTCAAAAGGGTTATAAATGTTATGATCCTATAAGAAGAAGATCATATGTTACAATGGATGTTACCTTCAATAAAGATACACCATTTTACAACATGGAGGAAGTTCATCCATCAGATGTACATTCTCCTAATGTGATATCACTTCCACCAGTTGAAACTCAATAAGAGCTTGAAAGAGAAGAGGAGGAGATACAACTCCCTCAAGAAAAGAAATGACAGGTTTATATTAGAGGTGAAATAAAGGTCTTTCTCCCGCATGAGTCTACTACCTTAAATCAAAATCCTCACCCTGAATCATATTTGACTCCTTCTCAGGTAACTTCCCACAATTCTGGTATTAGTAATTTATCTATTGCATTTCAAAAAGAAAAACGTGAAATTGTAAAATATTAATTATAGAAGATGATGTCATATACTAATTATCCCAAAGAGTATCAGTTGTTTGTAATGAATGAGATAACACTTATATTCTAAAAACATTTGAAGAAGCAAAGCAACAATCAGAGTGGAAGGCGGCAATGAAAGAAGAAATTGCAGTACTAGTACGAAACAAAACATGAGAACTTTTACATTTACCACCAGAGAGGAAGACAATAGGATGTAAATGGGTGTATTCAATAAAGTAGAAGGTTGATGGAAATATAGAGAGATATAAAGCAAGATTAGTGGCTAAGGGTTACAATCAATCATATGGCGTTGATTATACAGAAACATTTGCACCAGTTGCGAAAATGAGTACCATTATAATTATCTTAAGTGTGACTGTCAATAAAGGATGGGACTTATGGCAATTGGATGTTAAGAATGCTTTTCTTTAGGGAGATCATATGGAAGATATTTACATGAACCTATCACCTGGGTATGTTCATGGACTAAAGCCAAACAAGGTATACAAACTAAAGAAATTGATTTATGGTTTAAAACAATTTCTACGAGCATGGTTTGAAAAATTCAGTGATGTGTTGTGAATTTAAGTTTCAAACAGTGTGTTAGTGATCATAAACCCTATTTATCAACTAAGGTCAGAAAACCATTTTGCTATTTGTATATGTTGATGACATCATCATTATAGGTGACGATACAAAAGGCATAGTCATTATGAAAAAACAACTAAGTACATTATTTGACTTAAAGGATTTGTGCAGATTACATTACTTCTTGGGGATTCAAGTGATTCAGAGAAAAGATTGCCTACTTTTAAGTCAAAGAAAATATATTTTATACTTACTGAAAGAAACTAAAATTGAAGATTGTCGGATATGTTCTCCCATTGAAATCTCGAAAGAAAATAATAATGATTCTGCAGAACCATATGAAGATGCTGGTAAATACTAGAGATTAGTGAGAAAACTGATATATATTACTATTACAAGACTTGACATCAGTTTTGCAGTTGGTAGATAGATGCACTCCCAATCTAAACATCAAATGAGTACAGTGTTTAATATCATCAGATACTTAAAATCATCGATTACTTATGGTTTACTATACGCTATACATTAATTACTTGACATAAATATTTATTCACATGCTAATTGGGCAAGCTCCAAAGTTGACAGAAAGTAACCTCAGGTTATATGGTATGTTTAGGAGGTAATGTTTATCTTAGAAAAGTAAGAAGTAATATGTGGTGGTGAGGTCAAGTGCGGAGGCTAAGTATCGTGCTATTGCTCTAGGCATGTGTGAAGGTCTATGTATTATATCACTTCTTGAAGAAATTTGTCTAAAAAGAAATATTTCAATTAACTTCTTCACTGATAGTAAAGCAGCTCTACAAATAGCTTTAAATCGAGTCTTTCATGAGAGAACCAAACATATTGAAATAGATTGTCATTTTATTATAGAAAAAAATTTCCAAGAAATTTTCAATCTTATTCATGTTCGTTCGAGATATCAATTGACATATATTCTCACTAAACCAGTTCCAGTCAATGGGTTTAAGAAAGCTCTTGCCAAGTTGGGAGTTTCAAGTCTTTAACACTCAACTTGAGGGGACGTGTTAGAGATCAAGTTGGAGTTTATGTTTCTATTATGTAGTTGTATTTGTGATTATGTTTGTAAAGTAGTTTGGATCCCAATGGATCAAATACCCGATTAGTCACTAATTAGGGATACTTCGGTCATTTAAGTTAAAAAATGCATATACAACAAATCCCTCACACAAGAGACACGCCTGGAGCATGTCTAGTCAAAAAACTATCAAGTTTTCCAATGTCAAATCAAGTAAAAAATGCATAAAAATAACTAGTAAATAAAAAAGCAACACCAAATCAACAACATACCTTAATAAATCAATGAATTCTATTCAAATCGGCCTAAGAAATCATATTTTTCTTTTTCCTCATTTTCTTCTATGTTCTTTCTTTTTCTCGTGTTTCAACTCTTTTAAACTATTGTTAGAAACAATTATAGATTGAGTAATACATGGTTGAAATGAGGCAAGGAGTGATGAATGGATGGAAGAACTGAGAGAAATAATTGCTGCAACATGAGAGAGAAACTCTTGGTTCTATCTTGAGGGTATTTTTGTAATTACTATAAAATAGTGAGAGTATTTTGGGGAAGGGAAAAAAAGGAGTGTGTATATAGTAAAAGGGATGCATGTGTATCAATCATGAAAAGAAATTGTGTTTTGGGTTTTCAGTTTGAATGTTAGAATTGAACCAATTTGTTTCGGTTAGGTAACAAACTAAATGGTTGTAATGTTATAAAAATTGTATTGTATTGTATGATACGATATGATTTTATCGTATGAAAATACGGTATGATATAGGAGTACGTATTACAATAAGTTATTTATCATGTTATATCATACTGTATCCTACGATATGAGAGTCTATCGTACGAGTCGATGTTGATTTTTCTGTTATAAAATTTGAAAAGTTGAAACTTGCGGAATTCATTCCTACTTCTTACCAAACCCTTTTTCACACCATTCGCTTGCTTCCATATCCTCTTCTTACCTTGTTCTTGTTGATTTCGTGGTTTATTCAGAAGATTCTCAAGTGTTTCACCCAATTCAACTTCCTAGATTTTGTCAAATCCGTGGCATACCTCTTTCCTTTCACATTCTACCCAATTTTTCACTTGAAAAATTTGGGGGTTTTACATATTCCGTGATTCTTAATCTCTAAAAAGCCTTTTTCTTTTTGTTGATCGTCCACTCTTGTCTTAATGGCTTCCGATCGAGTCGATCCGGTATGAAAATATTGCACACCGATGTATGAAGACAATAGGCTTCTGAACAAGTGTATGTATGAAATACCACTTTGCAGGAACAAAGAAGGATGCTAGTGCATGTTCTCGAGTTCTCGACGCAGTGAAGTATGAGATTAAGCAAGTATTGGAGGCTTTGAAGGAGAAGAAGAGATTAAGAGTGAGAGAGAGTAGAAATAGGTGATTGGGATATGTCTCAACCATTTGAAGATGCTTTTGCTCAAAGGATGTATGGTGGTGATGAATTACATAGTACAACTGAGATGAAAGAATAGATAACTAAAGAGGGGAGGAGAAGGCGAGAAAAGAAAAAAAGTATAGGTTCTGGTGGTACTAGATGAGGAGGTAGTAGAATGTCTTCATTTTCTCTCCCACGTACGACTCTTGGAGCTTAGCGAGACATTAGATCAGCTATGACTTCAAAAGCGGTAATTGAGAAAGTAGATTTGAAGTATGCTGAATCTTTTTATGAAAATTGTCTCACTTTCAATGTTGCAAACTCATTTTCTTTTCAAAGTATGACAGATGTTGTTGCCAGTGTGGGATCGGGTTATAAAGTCACTACTTATCATGCTTTGAGGGGCACGTTATTGCTGAAATGGGTTGATATTATTAATGAATGAAGTTCTGAATTTAGGGAGTCGTGGAATGATGCATGATGTTCTATTATGGTTGATGGTTGGACAGATGGTTAGCGTAGGTCTTTGGTAAACTTCTTAATCTATTGTCCTAAAGGCATACTATTTTTGAAATCATATGACTTTTCCCATTTTGATAAAACTATAGAGAATTTACTCCCTATTTTCGAGGAAGTTGTTGAGGAAGTAGGTGTTTCAAATATTGTTAAATTCATTATTGATAATACTGGAAATTTTAGAGCAACTGGTAAGATGTTTGAGGCAAACCATCCATTCTTAGTATGGACTCCATGTGTTGCACATTGCATAGACTTAATGCTTGAAGATTTGAGTGCAATCGATGAAATAAGAGGGACTATAGATGCATGAAGAAATGTTACAAAATTTATTTATAATAATTCTTCTGTATTGCATTTGATGTGAATCCATACAGGTGGAAGGAAATTGATTAGGCTTTCATTCACAAGATTTGCTACGAATGTTATTACTGTGCAAAGTGTCATAAAAAAAATGTATTGAAAAAATTGTTTGCAATCTTATAAATGGGGCTCTATTAGTTGGTCTAGAAAAAGTGAGGAGATTGTTGTGATAGATATTTTTAATACTGATTTTTTGGAAAATTACAGAAATTTTTTTAGAATGAATGTACCTTTAGTTAAGGTAATGAGGATGGTGGACGAAGAAAATAGACCTGCTATGCCTTATATATATAATGCTATGGATAAGGTGAAATTGGAAATACAACAAACCTTGATCGTAAGCGGTCACTTCTAAAAAAAGGTTTGAAAGATAATTGATACACGTTGGAACCACCAAATGAATGATTTGCATGTTGCTGCATATTTCTTTAACCCTTCTATTTGATTTTTTCTTAACTTCGTGGAGGATGAAGAAGTGAAAAAGGGTATATTAAATGCAATTGACCTTGTTGAAGATTCATCTACTCGTTGTAATATCCATTTGCAGTTAAACAAGTATATACAAAGTGTTAGAGATTTTAAAATGACAATTACAATCCAACTCCGCTCCCATATGTGACCAGATATTGTGTTTTATTGATATTCATGTAAGTTATTAATTGGTTGACTTTGAGTGTTTCTTATTAATTATTATCGTATTTTATTTCAGATGAATGGTGGGCGGTGTAGATACACCGAACTTGGAAATATTTGCTCAACGTATATTGAGTCAAACATACAGTTCAAGTTGGTGTGAAAGGAATTAGAGCTTTTTCGAATGCATTCACATAAAAAAGTGAAACAAATTGGAGTATGCTCGACTGCGTGATTTGGTATATGTTGCATACAACATGAAGTTAAGGTAAAAGTAATAATTTTAAAATATATATTGTTTGTTGTTGTCTAGTTCTTTCTAATCTTATTAATAATGAATGATTGATATGGTTATATTACATTTGATATTCTTTATAATTTGAATGTTCTTTCTTTAAAAACAAATGTAAAAGGATGCAAGAAAGGCCAGAAAGGTGTCATATAACCCGTTAAGCTACGAAAATATTGATATTCTTGATGATTGAGTCGAAGAGGAGGAACTCCCTATCAATTTATATAATGAAAACTGGAGGACACTGTAAGCCAAAAAAGAACTTGGAGTTGGAGATGATGATGAAAATGAAGGTGTTGGATGGGTAGATCCAATTATAGAGGAGGAAGAGAGAGGAGACGATGATGATGGTGATCAACGTTGTGGATGATTGTAATTTGTTTTAACTTTTATTTTTAACTTTATAACGTTATGATCTTTGATGATTGTAAGTTATGCTTGTAACTTTGTATTTTATTAAGTTAAACCCCAAATGTATTCAGTATTCTATTCACGTTATGGTATGAAATATGGATGCTTATAGCCTTATTTATAACTTTATTATGAGATGTTTTTGTTATAGTATGAATGCTTCTTCATTGTGTTATATATATTTTGTTCATTAATTTTAATTTATACATTTTAAAAAAAATTAATATCAATTTTGTTTTACATCGTATCGTGGTATGATACAAGCATATCAGTGCCCAGTGCGATATGGGTACCGATACGGTTTTTACAACATTGACTGGTTGATTGTCTATTGAACATATTATTTCTTTTGGCAGTGTTGGCTTCCTCTTCATGAAGATTGTATAGCGTTCAAAACGTGTTCCTTGCTCGGCTTGCAGTTTTGGTTGTATATGCATCCAAAAGGTTTGTAATAGTTCTACTTTGGACATTAATCTAACTAATATCTCATTTATAGTTGATCATGTATTTTACTTTCCTATTTATTCATCTCATGTTGTTACTTTGTCCATTTTCCGCTTTAGGGCATGAGATGATGGCAACAGACTAGGTACGTTCGTGGCCTGGTTTCATTCATTTCAAGGAAGCAAACCTGCAAATTGGTTGTGGATTTGTTGAGAGCCAAATCAAAACTGAAGGATTTTGTTCATTTCTGAACCGTAGTTCCTTGCGTTTTAATGTTAATGTATGATGATTGTAGTGTCTAAAGGAGCATAATAAATAATCAATCACATAGCAAATCTTCTAACTGGATTGCACCAGCTGCCTCATCCGTCCCGTCTTGAGCTTGATAAACCAGCAGAAGAAATGGAATAAACTCTGTTGCATCAGGGGTAATTCTCATTCATTTTTCAATAGTCCAAGGAAGCTACTAATTTGGCAAACTGAAAAGATGAAAACTATGAAGCGGGGGAACGAAATACAATTTCCTACCAATTCAATCCGGATGAAAGCCCATCTGAATTCGATTGTGATAACATTTCGTCGGACACCAATGAGACAAGCTAAATAGAGAAAACTGCTAAAGATTCCATAAACGAATGCTAGTTATCTAAAGTTACCTCTTCAATGTCATCATTGGCTTATACGCCATACCGGAATGCCTGTCGTGACATCAAAAATTTTAGTTTCGAAGTCACCACCGTTGCTGTAAACTGTTCGTTCTGAAAAACTGAACCCTCAATTGCCTGATTTCAAAGTACAAACAGCTTGCTGAAGAGCATCAGATTTAAATGATCTAAAGAGCATCAACATTTTGATGGTTGAGAAGAACAACGTTTTCCATTAAAAACAACGAACGCAAAATCTATTTCCTGAATATCAACCAAGCGTTGGTTTTTAAACCAGTGAATGCCAGACCGAAGAAACTACGGAAAACAAAAGAATCGTGAAAGAGCAAAAAACGAAACTAAATCGTAGGATGAAGGAAAAGATCTTGAAGAGGGTTTAACTCACCGCATTATGGCCGAGCGCACTCTCTCTCTCTCTCTCTCAGGTTAACATATAATCTGTGCATAGTCCGTCCACTGCTTAAGCTTTCCTCGCATTACCACCGGCTTGATGCTTCGGTTCAACATTTCATGTCTCGTGTCGTTTCATACGAATCTTTGCAACAGGAACCCTCCAAGTTATAGCGCGGGAGTGGCTCTGACGAAATGAAACGGAGGGAGGGAAAAGCTTTTCCACGTTGGTTCTGGCAGATTGATCATCAACTAAGAATTCCAGTGTTCCTTGCCAAAACCCAAACGGAGAAACGACCCTGTGCGAGATCAATTGAAGAATTGACGGCAGATCGATCCGTTGGAGGAGACAGGGAAGCGCTGAGGAATTGCTCATCGACAATCTCGTTGATGAACCTCCGAAATTGTTGGTTTGAATCTCTCTTTCTCTCTCGCTCTGCGGTATACATATAGTGCGCGCATGCACAATGACCGCTTAAGCTTTTCTTGTATGACTACTCGCTTGATGCTTTTATTCAACATTTCGTGTCTCGGTATCGTTTCACACGTATCTTTACGATGAGGATACTGACGGCTTAAATAGCGTGGGAGTAGCATGCCTCGTGCGAACTGAAACGAAGAAAGGGAACACCTTTTTCTTGTGGGTTCTGACCGATCGATCATCGACTGAGAACTCGACCGTCAGCGAAGACAAACCAAAGGGAGGATCGACCTTGGGTTGGAGGCAGACAGAGAAAGAATTTAGGGCAGATCGATCTGTTGGAGGGAGATAGAACGAGCGATGAGGGATTTAGTTCATGAAACTCCAAACTATCGGTTTCAATCTCCCCCCAAGAGCCAAAGCCTTCGTCTTCTTCACCCACTATAACAAAGAAAGCAACGATAGTAAGAATCCACGTTTTAGTTTGTAAAACAGATCCGGTGAGTGAACGAGGAAACAATGTTACACCATAAAAAGGCCACCTCGCACCAAATTATGAGGCCAATTCATGCCTGAGCGGTATGTGTGTTTTGAACTGATTAAATCGAACTAAACCGGTCATTTGATCCAGTTCAGTCTGGTTCCTTTTCAACAGCCTTTTTGAAATGCTAAAGGCGTCATGAAGTATAATGTTGTTAAAAGCCGTAAAAAGTATATACATAATAAACCAATATATAACAAATATAAACATGTACTACGTAACCACCTTAAATCTAAAGTACGTCATAAACAAACCTACGAAAAACAAAAGGAGAAGCAATAATTAGAAAAAAACTTATTGGTGCGAATGGCCATTGCGGACTTATCTTAGAGAAATCAGAGCTATGTTATAAGTACATACGAGTATTTGCCCCTTTCTCAAAGTATAAAACACACGCAATTCGAAAGGCATGTACCTAACTTCGAGTCGACATCGACCAAGTCCAACACGTTACTCTTACGAGTATAACGAGTTGTACAAGAGTTATATATTTAGAGCACATCGATTTAGTTTGAGAGATTCTAGCAATCAATTGTATCTTTCTCGTCCTACTCTATTTAGGTAGCATAATACATAATTCTATATATAGGTAAACGAATCATTATATCTATATTAATAGTATTGTCAACTTTATTTTGCTTTAATCTCACATACTAACTTTTCTTCATTGAATTTTTTATACCAACATATTATTGTGGTACGTGAGTCACTTACAATGATTTCTGTACAATCAAAGCTTGTGTCGCGGTCATTATTGGTTGACTTTATATTGTTAGATGTATGAGCAATACCACAAAAGAATAAACCAATTGACACTTGATGAAGATGATTGTGATATTGCATGACATTTTTTGTTTGGGTTATATGTAGAATGTTATTTAATAATGTTCAAACATCGTATATGTAGATGATTGTAATGAAAGAAATTTGGAGCACAAATGTTGTCTACCTTCTTATAAAGAGTACTAATGTTATGTTCTACGTAGTAACCATAATTGAATTTATATATGCAATACGTCAAATAGCAACATCAACATAATAATCATCTATGAACACTTGTGTATATATGTCATGCCTACTGTAGATGTGAATTTTTGTTCAGAATCTTATGTAGAGACTTGAAACTAAATTCGCAAATTACGAGCGTGTGAGCATGCCAGCTAGTTTGCTCAAACTAGCAAAGATAATTTCTGACTTTTTTTTGGAGATTGTGGGTAAGTGAATTCTTTTCTCCATAGACCTTCTTGAACCGATACTTAAGGGTCGATATAGGTGCTTTGAAAATTATTTGAGATCCAATAAGTTTTCAAAATCAATTTTCAATTCCAAAAGTTTTGCAAAAATCGTGAACTTAATTCCAAAAGATTTGGAATGCTTGCTCTTGATTTCATCCTTGCTTTTCCAAAAAATTTCGTCCCCTACTGGTTCAGGCTTTGTTCTATCTTTGGGTAGATCAACATTCCTTTTCAAATTTTCAAATTTGATTTTTGGCGGTTTCGAGGTTTTCAATAATGTTTTCCTAAAACATTTATTTCGAAAATGATGTTTGAAATTTTATGAAATTTGGAAGATATGTTCAAATCATGGATTTTCAAACTATGTCCTGATCTATTTGAAAAATATTTTAGGGTGTTTACACCTACGTACCACCATCTTGAAGTATTCTTTAGAAGCTTCATGCTACCACTTCTCTCCTTATTTTAAAAGTATATCAATGACTTGTACCTATAATTTTCATCTTCAATAATATTTAATTCCTTATAGAGGAATGACCTATAACATCAGAAGCATATCACGTGTATGCCCATGCCTTCCTCTTTACGAGGCAATTCTATCTGCATGCTCCAAATCTAATAAGTCTTGTAGATTGATTAGATGAACTATTTTTTGAACGATGAATGGGTAGTTCATGTAAGTTAGTATGCTCAAAACTCAATTACTCATCCAATATCTTAATAAATATACCTTATTGTGGATGATTTCTTAACTTTCTCCAAACGGTCTCCATTATAAACAGTCATGCATCCTCTCCTATGTGACCAGTAATACATGGAGTATCCTTCTCTATGTCTAGATTCTTTTAAAATGGATCAATAGTTGATAATTTTATCGAAACATTGTATTTAAGGAGAATGTTGAACTCGTAAAGGTTTATGTGAATGTTACAAATTACAATAATATATTCTTATATCTCAACTTATTATGTCTACATGTTTGCTCTTCTATAATAAGGTTAATAGTGTATCATGATACTATGTTCGATTAAAAAGGACACTAGACAAGAATGTCTCTCACTTAAGGAGGAGACACGTGCATCTCTCCACAAAGAGAGATAAGTAGTACTACATTTCAACGTGAAATTTCGGTAACTAATGAGATTTTATGCAAACCCGTAATCATTTTCAAATATTGAAGAAACTCAAAGAAAACAGACAAAACAACAAAAATACAAAGATCTTATTATGAGCCAACCTTACAAATTCAAAAAAATTAAAAATCAGCTAGATCGATCATCTCTTCAATGTTTTCTTTTTTATTGTGTTTGATGTTAACTAGGTTCTTCAATTTGTAAGTAGCTAATTAGTGATAGTTGAGTGCAAATAAGGCTATATCAGTTTTATCGGATGAAAATCGAATGAAAATAGGTCATCAAAACAAGAGATAAAATAGAAAAAAAGAAAATATCGAAGTATTTTGGGTATTTACGAAAATTAGAGCTATACGCACGCACAATGATAATACTCTCTTTTTCATTTTCAAACCAAACTGAACCAAAACCCGTAATAAAAGAATCGAGCCGAACCGAACTACAGGTTTAGTTCGGTTGAATCGGTTCGAACACCCCTACCGGTCACTCTCAGGCATGAATTGTCTTCGTAATTTGGTGCGAGGTGCCCTTTGGATGGTGTCATGTGACATTATTTCCTCGTTCACTCACGGGATCTGTTTTCTCTTAGTGCTTTCTTGTGGGCGAAGGAGACGAAGGCTAGAGCCTGAGTAGAGAATTTCTTGTGGGCGAAGGAGACGAAGGCTAGAGCCTGAGTAGAGAAGCATGGAGCAAAAGAGACCACCGAAAAGGACAAGGCAATACGACGGATGGACAAGAAACTCACGGGCAAACGAGTTCCAAAGGTACCCTCTTTGCGTGTCTGTATGTCTTGTGCATGGTGTTCTGCTTTGTTTCTCCCTAGCTTGCTCATAGGCGGTGCTTGAAGTTAAGTGCGATAGAAGACTTGGTTTTGTGGGCCGATTCCTTTTCTGAGGATGGGTTTCATCATCTCTTTCATTTGGGGTTTTCGGGATAATCTGAAGTAATTTGGTTATGTGGGCTGATGCCTTTGGTGGCGGTGAATTAGTCAAACGATTACGTTATGTGGGAAGTGATGCTTCAGTTTGGATTCGATGTATATCTGAATTAGGTTTCCATTGATTGATTTGTCGTCGTATAAAGGAAATTATTTATCAAAACGAGATATGGTTTTTCTAGTGTAAACAGAAGGGACGTTGAGACCGCATTTTTACTTTTTTCATTGAGCTATTGACGTTTTAACTTCGTCAGTGACACCATATTCTCTCTTATACACATGCACATGAAAATTAAGTTTTTATTCATAGAGAGGCGTATACAAACATACAACTGAAATCTCAAAATGTATCATCATTCCCTTTTTCTAGTGATGTTTGCATTTTATCTTCGGACCTTGACAGAATCGAGTGTTATGATTGTGTTCAAATTGGGCATTTCTTTTGAACATTTCTGCACATCAATCTCATTTATCTGAAAGACTGGAACCTTTGTAACGCCACTGAAAGGTTATGTAGTTTTAACCTAAGTCACTAGAATTGTTTTTGGTCATAATGGGAAGCTGAAGTCTAACATGCTTGCATATACACACACTTGTATGCACACCCCCGGAATTGAACATACCACGTGCCGATTTTCTGATATGTAGTATCCTTCCTTTTCGCCATGAGAAAAGAGGCATTTTTTCAATAACCAAAATCCACCAATTTGGCTAGAGGACCCCGTTTCATGTATTACTTTTGGTTCGATTGATGCATTATGTGAGAAGCTCGGCATGCTCATGTGGGGAGACACCATCTTCCTAACGTGGAGAACTTAGGCTTCAAGCGAAACAAGCCCATTAGCTTTCATTGAGCTGAGCTGACCATGAGCTCAACACGAGCTGAATGTAAGCTGCTTGTTAAAGTTAACAAAGTAACTGCTCAAAATTCAATAGAAACTTAAAACTTCTAATTAGAAACTAATTCAAAATTTAATATTTTATACAATCTTCTTGAAAAGTTGAGAGATTTAATAAATTTTAATTGCATTATGCAACATGGTTTCGTAGCAAATAAGAAAAAAAAAACTTCTATGTGCTTAAGTAAGCAAGCTTATATGAAGTGAGCTGAAACGAGTTTACATTTTTTTTGATAGGCAAGCTTATATGATTTAATCGAAAACGTATAAGGCAAAAGCATTGTTCATGTTCAGTTTCTGTAACTTTATGAGCTCATTTAGACTGTAAATTTAAGCATGAATGGGCTCGTCGAGAGCCATACCGGGCCGAGCCAAAGCGGCACAGTTTGGTTTATGAGGGGTTTCGACTTCTCCAATCCATTTGCAAGGTCTAAATCTTTGAACAGTATAAGAAGCTAATTGGTAGAACCGTAGAATAATTTTTTAAGAAATTAATAATGTAGAATAGTTATATAAATATACAACAACAACAACTAAGCCTTTTCCTATACTAGATGGGGTCGGCTACATGGATTCTTTGTTTCCACAGATCCCTATCGTGTGCCATGTTAGCAGTTAACTCCCAATAAGCTAGATCATTCTTTATTGTTTCTTTCCAACACTTTTGTGGTCGTCCTCTACCTCTTTTAATACTTTCCAAATTTAGTTTTTCTAACCTTCTTACAGGTTCTTCTTTTGATCTTCTTTCTATATGTCCAAACCATCTTAAACGATGTTCTCTCATTTTATCCTCTATTGGTGCCACTCCTAATTTGTTTCTAATAACCTCATTATGTATACGATCTTTTCTTGTATGACCACTCATCCATCTCAACATCTTCATTTCTGTCACAGACATCTTTTGTACATGTTGATGATTAACTGCCCAACACTCAGAACCATAAAACATGGCAGGCCTAATTGCTGCTCTATAATATTTACCTTTTAATTTTAATGGTATCTTCTTATCACAAAGAATACCTGATGCTCCTCTCCATTTTAACCAACCAGCATTAATTCTATGTGTAACATCTCCATCAATTCTTCCATCACTTTGAAAAATTGACCCTAGGTATTTAAAACTTTCCTTTTGGGGAATGTAATGTGTGCCAATTTTAATTTCTATGTCCTCTTAAGTAGCCAAATGATCAAACTTACATTCCATATATTCTGTCTTTGTTCTACTAAGTCAGAGGCCTTTTCTTTCTAATGTTTCTCTCCATAGTTTCAATTTTCTATTAACTTTTTCCTTAGACTCCTCCACTAATACAATGTCATCTGCAAATAACATACACCAAGGTACTTCATCTTGAATATGTTTTGTTAACTCATCCATCACCATTATAAATAAGTATGGACTTAAAGTTGATCCTTGATGTAACCCAATATTAACTTCAAAGAAGTCTGTCGTTCCTTCATGAGTCCTCACTACCAATCGCTATCTAGATGCTCATCCACTTGCTTTCAACTTTGTCATCACATAATATCCTAAGGTCTTTCAGATCAATTAACTCATGAATATTCCAAGATGGTTCCTAAACTTCATGTGCTTTCGAGTTGAATAGAGTAATTACATTTTTATAGATTGCTATAATAAAGATATTAGCGTCACTCTCCTTCAGAGACATATGACTGTTTCTTAATCTACATGCAAAGTTTCCAATCAACGATTTTTAAAAGCTTCACAGGTCAGTAACATATTGAAGTGAAATCATCCATGGAGAGCAATTCCAAAGCTAACATGTGAATGTAAACAATGTCTCCGACAGCTTATAACTATTCTCCAATTAGAAGGTAGTTGATAAGTTTTTTCTTGAAGCTAGTAAAACTGTAAAAGGATAACTCACATTAATAAAGATTCAATAGGGAAAAAACCCAAGAAAGTTCCAATTACAGAAGCTCCCTATAACACATTTATCAGTAATAACATCAGAGAGAACACAAAGGTAACATAATTGGGCGCACAATGATGCAGCTTAGACATAACTATGAAAACGGTATCACACAATATAGATGAGCTCTCTCTGAAACACAGCATGAATGACAACCATGACACGAAAACAGGTAAGATAAGAATACGCACATCAGATGGGTGAATCTCAAAGAGTTGTCTGAATGAAGCCAATCAACTAATCCCAAACTAAACTATCAAATAACCTACATCCTCCTGCACCAAGAAGAAGAAGAAGCAACTATATCTGCCTATCAGATACAAAACCTAGCCATCATAATTGACCCATATGGGATATCTATCAATGCAATCTTCCCATGGATTTCCGGCTGATGGCCGCAATGTCCGCAAAGCCTGCCACACAGCACTGTTGCATTTGAATCCGCTTCCAAAAGCGATCTGCCAAACCCGGTGCCCTTTCCTCATCCTCCCTTTAGCCTCAATATAGGACAGCTCGTACCAAATTGAGCTGGATGAAGTGTTCCCCCATCGATGAAGAGTCATTCTTGATGCCTCAACATGGACAGGGAGCAATTGGAGATTCTTCTCCAGCTCATCTATGACAGCCCGGCCACCAGCATGAATACAGAAATGCTCAAATGCGAGCCTGAAATCGGGAATATAGGGCTTAATCTTAGCATTTAGGAG
Organism: Brasenia schreberi; assembly: GCA_036023115.1. Lineage (NCBI taxonomy): Eukaryota > Viridiplantae > Streptophyta > Magnoliopsida > Nymphaeales > Cabombaceae > Brasenia > Brasenia schreberi. The sequence continues at coordinate 6,857,423 of JAYKKT010000080.1, read as the reverse complement.
CTTCTTTGCAACAAGTATATACATGTCTCTTATAAGGTTAATATATGTCAATGGGATACCTCTTTTTTCCAAAGTTCTCTAAAGAACCTCCCTCGGTACCCTATCATAAGCTTTTTCTAGATCAATAAATATCATGTGAAGGTCTTTCTTTTTTGCTCTAAAATGTTCCATAAGACGTCTCAAAAGGTGAATCGCTTCAATAGTAGATCTACCTGGCATAAATCCAAATTGGTTCTCTGTTGTACTTGATACTTGTCTTAACCTACGTTCGATAATTCTTTCCCATAATTTCATAGTATGACTCATTAACTTGATACCTCGATAATTCGCACAATTTTGAATGTCTGCCTTGTTCTTATATATGGGTATAAGTGTACTTGCTCTCCATTCCTCGGACATCTTTTGGTTTTTCCATATTTCATTAAATAGTCTTGTGAGCCAAGTGATTCCTAATTCTCCTAGTATTTTCCAAACTTCTATAGGAATATTATCCGGTCCTACCGATTTACCACCCTTCATATGTTTAAGAGCCTCTTTGACTTCATTCTTTTGAATACGTCGGTAGAAATTGAGGTTTATATACTTTTCTGACTTGGCTAAATCTCCTAAACTAATACTAACATCTTTATTTTCATTAAAAAGATTATAAAAATAGTTTTTCCATCTATTTCTTATATCATCATTTGCCACTAGAATTTTTTCATCCTCGTCTTTTATGCATCTAACATACTTGAGATCTTTAGTTTTCTTAAGATCTTTAGTTTTCTTATCTCTAGCCCTAGCTATCCTAAAAATATCTCTTTCACCCTCTTTTGAGTTGAGTTTTTTATATAAGTCCTCCCAAATCTTAGCTTTTGCTTCACTAACGGCCTTTTTTGCTTCCTTCTTTGCTTTCTTATAAGCTTCTAAAGTTTCACTAGTTTTCTTCGCATAATGTAATTTGTAATATGCCCTCTTTGCCTTGATTTTATTTTGTACTACTTCACTCCACCACCAAGCTTCTTTTTGTACTGGTACACCTCCCTCAGATACCCCTAACACATCTTTCGCCACTTTCCTAATATGTATAGCCATATTGTTCCACATATCAGAGGGTGTGCCAACATAATTCCAAACATCTCCTTGAAGGACTTTCTATTTAAATATATCTTCTTTCTCGCTTTTGAGGTTCCACCATTTAGTCCGAATAACTCGATGCACTCTTTTCTTCTTTGTCCATTTTTTTATTTGTAAATCCATAACTAAAAGTCTTTCTCCTGGAATTACCTTACAATCTTTACAACACGCTCTATCTTTTTTTCTACAAATAAAGTAATCAATTTGTGTTTGTGATAAGCCACTCTTATAAGTAATTAAATGTTCATCTCGTTTTTTGAAGATTGTATTGACTATAAAGAGATCAAATGACATAGCAAAATTTAAAATCTCCCTACCTTCCTCGTTTATATCCCCAAAACCAAAGTTTTCATGAATCCCTTGATATCCTAATGCCTCTTTACCGGCATGTCCATTTAAATCTCCTCCTAAACAAATCCTCTCCCTTTGTGGAATCTTTTGAAACACCTTATCTAACTCTTCCCAAAAAACTGTCTTTATACTATCTTCTAGTCCTACTTGGGGTGCGTAAGCACAAACTATATTCAAAACCTCTGCTCCTAACACTAATTTCAACGTCATGATTCGGTCACCATATCGTTGTATGTCTACTACACTCTCCTTTAAATCTTTATTTATGATAATACCAACTCCGTTTCGGGCCTTTTCTTTACCTGAGTACCATAATTTAAAACCTGTATCCTCTATCTTCTTTGCTTTTTCTCCAACCCATTTTGTCTCTTGTAAACATAGAATATGAATCTTTCTTCGAATCATAGTATCTACCACCTCCATTAGTTTATCCGATAATGTTCCGATATTCCAAGAACCAATACGAATCTTATTATCTAGGACTAGCTTTCTTACCCCCCGCATCTGTCCATAATCAAAATGCAGAGACCCTCTCTGAAAATTTTTCACTACATTCGGGTGGCAATGTAGCGGGACTAACTTCTTTACCCACACCCGTCCATGATGTGGAAACCCTCTCTGCAATTGATTTACTACATTCGGGCAAAAATGTAGTGGCCCTTGCTTACTTCTTACTGCATTCGGGCTCTGCAGCACGTTGCTAGGCGGGGATGCCCCAAAGCAATGCTCATAATTTTTGTAATCCATGTTGTAAAATTCGACGAAGTTTTACGTTGGTTGTCGGAAGCCTAACACAACCCTCCTCCTTTATCCGGGCTTGGGACCGGCAATGCAAGGGTGATCCCTTACAGGGGCGGAGTTTATATGCCATAAATTTATGAATTGTAACTGTGAGTTTGTTTAGCTTAAAATTGTATGCAACAATGACAAGTACGCCATGACCATTCCAAGATGGTTCCTTTTCTTCATGTGATCATTTACAAAGAAAGTCGAGTTTCATTCGCATCTACTAGAACTACAAGTTTGACTCGATATACCTGAATTTACTTTGATAGCCTATGATTGGAAACTTTAGGCCAAATTGAGGCCACCATTTATCTAAATAAGAAATGGAAAAATGGAAAACATTATTTCATAACTAGGTCTAGCTCATAGATCGTAACCTATATATACTTACACGCACACATGCATAGATGCATTCTGTTATAGAGATGTATAGTAATTGGTCTCCCAAAATCTACATGTGGATGTTCCTACCAAGTTTCAAGTGAATCTCATGGGGTAGACTTTGTTTCAAAGAAATGACATTCTTTATCTCCTTTTGCACCTCCTCATCTTCTTTTAAATTGACAGAGAGTTTGATCACATAGGATTAAAAAGATACAACATTCTGTTTAGTTCGTTTATTGTGCACTCACCTTCCAAATAGGCATATAAATCTTCTTTTATTCTTGCAATTTATTTTTATTTGTTAATTTTCACTATCGGTTGTATTTTAAAGATAACTAATCGCTGGCTAACCTTCACTATCCACTATTCTCAAAACCTTCATTAACAACACTATCATCTTGAAGAACATGTTGCACTTTTCCTGTAGGTCAACCATTTCATCAATATACTCTTCTTGGAACCATTTTATTGAGTTCCATTTTTGGAAGCATACATATTTTGAATTCATTCTTATTCATAACAAGGTTTTAACACTAAAAATTTGTAACAACCTTGTCTCTGTAGGCCAAATCAGATTTTCCTTCTTTGTTTTGGCTCCTCATCAATCTCAAAGATAAATAAATGGTCCTGTAAACTTGGTATATTCTATTGTGTTTTCAATCCCATATATATTATCAAGAATTAACTCATTAAGTCTAAGCAATGTACGGTTTAGGTAGACATGGCTAGATTGAAACCGGGAATTGGATTGGGCCAGGAACTGACAAGAACCCAAAACCGGCCAAACCAGACCTGGAACTGGGACCCCCAGTTCAGCTCCAATTCTGCCTTTTGTAGAACCAGAACCTGGCCGAAATTGGAATGAGCGGTTCAACCATTTTTTTCCTGAAAATTTGAACATTTTAAATATATTTTAACATGTGCCTCTAAACTAAAACCAGGGGACCAGCCATGTCTAGTTTTAGGGATAGCAATAGGGTGAGATGGAGATTGTTATAGCTGTACAGCCTCATACTGAAACCTCGATTTTGTGCCCCATCCCGCACCGGGACAAGTACGGGGCTGGTCTTCTTTTCCCCATGGTTAACGACGAGGATATGGGGCATTGAATCCTAATTCCATCATCATAGTATATATAAAAATTTAAAATATATGTATATATACAAACACTTATATATATATATATATATATATATATATATGGTATGCTACAGTCCAATAGATGATGGATTAAATATGCACTGATGTTGATGAAAACTAATCAGGCACTTGTATAGTATCAATCTAGGCACATATATGGTATTTTATACACCAATAGATGATATATTCAATATGCACTGGTGTTGATGAAAACTGATCCAGGCACCATCATACTATTTTAATGCATCATATTGTACAACCATTTAGATTTTTCCAACACTGATTTCAACTGTTTTTTTGTACCATTTTGAGGGGTAGTTCAATACTTCTTTTCTTTTTTCTTATATTTGATCTTCCATACCCCAAACAAAGGTTGTTTTGATCTGTGTTGCATAATTCAAGAATATATTGCCAAGTAGAAAGAGCTTCACATATTAGGATGGCTAAAGTAGGTTAACAGAAACACACTTTTTGCAGACCTTGTAAATGTGTAATGTGATGATTGAATTATTCTCTCATTAGAAGTCGCATTGTGCAGGAGTTTCTCTTCAGCAGCCGCATTTGACAGAGTCAATCATAACCAGCAAGACTCTGGAGTATGTATTTCTGAATCACTTCTTTTGTCAGCTGTTATACACAGTTCTCTTTTCATCCTGTGGGTTCCACCTTGTTTGCTTTCAATTTCAATTTCTAATCTTAAACTGGACAGGTATCTATTCCAGATGTAGGAAGAGTTAGTCAAGAAGTTCAGTCGGCAAAGACTTTTGCCGTTCAACAGGCACAGAAGGACGGGTGTACTGGGAGCTTTAAGAGCTTTGATTCTCAGTTTGGTAACTTTCTTGTGCCTGTGATTCCAAGTCTGAGTGATTTGACGATGTAGGTGAAAAATTGATTATTTGTTCAGTTTGGTGGTTTTTCTTTTGGTATATATCTTATCCTTTTGGGTTGGGTACCTATGCAGCTTAGGAGGACCCATTCTTTGGTGTTCATTGAGCATGACTCTTTATTGTACATAACAAAATTGCAGCAACATGATATCCTTCGGGAAGTTAAATATTATGTTTTTGTGGTTTCTTTCTGAGTTTTCAATTGGTAATGTACATACAATCTCATCATAGTTCTTTTGAGGGCATTACATAGGTTACTTGGTTAGGACTTGAAGGGACTGTTCAAGAATTTGAGTACTTGGAGAATCAAAGAGATGTTGTCTATGAATCAATTAAAGTTCCTCCTATTTTTTATATACACCAGTGTATTAATTTGGAGAGTAGGTAGAAATGCGCTAGAGCGAATCATATTCCATAGTAATATTCCTGAGATTTGGATACTGTTTCAGCTTCAATGTATCTCTTTTTGTATGAATGGTGGGTGGATCTTTTGAAAGAGAGGATGGGCTATGGGACCACTTGGAAATCTTTCCATGGGAACGTGCTTGGAGTTGCACCGACATCCCAAGTTTTTCTTGGCTTTCTTCATGCCCTTTGCAATTAAGGATTAATCGGGTAGGATGTCTTATTTCGACCAGAAAGTAGCACTTGATCTTTTAGAAGAGCAACCAATCTGGTAAAATGGAATACTCAACCCCTATGACATGCATTTATCATAGTATATCATGTAGTAGTGTGTAATACACTGTTTATCATTTGTAAAAATAGAAAAAAAATAGAAAAAGAATGTGACGGAATACATACCCCAGAAGGCCCAGCGGAAAGAGATGAGGGAACACAAGCTTGTGGGATATGACATGGATCTTGCAGCATCATGCCTATAAATTTTCTCTTCTTGGATAGCAGATAAGATATTGTAGTATACATACAACGATATGATGACTCAATCATGATGTTGAAATTAGTCTTAGGAGCAGAGGTTTTGAATATAGTTTGTGCTTACGCAACCTAAATAAATCTGTCATTTCTTGAAAGCTCTCTTCTGATTCCAAATTGTGGTGCAACGTGTATCTCCCTTTGTTTCGGTCATGGAATACAAGGAATAAATCACAAACAAGTAGGAGAAGCTAGTATAAAGACGACTTTTTGGGAAGAATTAATAAGGTGATTCAAAGAATTCCACAAAGGGAGATGATTTGTTTAAGAGGAGACTTAAATGAACATGTCAGTAAAGAGGCGTTACAATATCTAGGTATTCATGGAAACTTTGGTTTTGGGGACATAAATGAGGAAGGTAGGGAGATTTTAAATTTTGCTATGACATTTGATCTCTTTATAGTAAATACAAACTTTAAAAAATGAGATGAACATTAAATTACATATAAGAATGACTTATCACAAACACAAATTAATTATTTTATTTATAGGAAAAAAGATAGAGCGTGTTGTAAAGATTGCAAGGTAATTCAAGAAAAAAGCTTAACCACCCAACATCGACTTTTAGTTATAGATTTATAGGTAAAAAAGTGGACAGAGAATAAACGAGTACATTGAGCTATTCAGACAAAATGGTGGAATTTCAAAAGCGAGAAAGATGGTATATTTAAACAGAAAGTCCTTCAAGGAGATGCTTGGAATTATGTTGGTATACCTTGTGATATGTGGAACAATATGGCTATACATATTAGGAAAGTGGTGAAAGATGTGTTAGGTGAATATAAGGGAGGTGTACCAACAAAAAAAGAAGCTTGGTGGTGGAGTGAAGTAGTGCAAAATAAAAAGGCAAAGAGGGCATGTTACAAATTACATTATGCTAAGAAAACTAGTGAAACTTTAGATGCTTATAAGAAAGCAAAAAAAAGAAGCGATAAAGGTCATCAGTGAAGCAAAAGCTAAAATTTGGGAGGATTTGTATAAAAAACTCAACTCAAAAGAAGGTGAAAGAGATATTTTAGAATACCTATGGTTAGAGATAAGAAAACTAAGGATCTTAATTTTGTTAAATGCATCAAAGACGAGGATGAGAAAATTCTAGTGGCAAATGATGATATAAAAAATAGATAGAAAATTTATTTTTATAAGCTTTTTAATGAAAATAAAGATGTTAGTATCAGCTTAAAACAGTTAGCCAAATCAGAAAAGTATATAAACCACAATTTCTACCGACGTATTCAAAAGAATGAAGTCAAAGAGGCTCTTAAACATATAAAGGATGGTAAATCGGTAGGACCAGATAATATTCCTATAAAAGTTTGAAAAATCCTAGGAGAAATAGGAATTACTTGGCTCACAAGACTATTTAATGAAATATGGATAAACCAAAAGATGCCCGAGGAATAGAGAGCGAGTACACTTATACCCATATAGAAAAACAAGGGAGACATTCAGAATTGTGCGAATTATCGAGGTATCAAGTTAATGAGTCATACTATGAAATTATAGGAAAGAATTATCGAACGTAGGTTAAGATAAGTATCGAGTACAACAGAGAACCAATTTGGATTCATGCTAGGCAGATCCACTGTTGAAGCGATTCACCTTTTGAGACGTCTTATGGAACATTTTAGAGGAAAAAAGAAAGACCTCCACGTGATATTTATTCATCTAGAAAAAACTTACGATAGGATACCGATGGAGGTTTTTTGGAGAACCTTAGAAAAAAGAGGTATCCCATTGACATACATAAACATTATAAGAGTAATGTATGATGGTGCAACACCATGTGTGAGGACTCATGAAGGAATGACATACTTCTTTGAAGTTAATATTGGGTTATATAAAGGATCAACTTTAAGTCCATACTTATTTATAATGGTGATTAATGAATTAATAAAACATATTCAAGATGAAGTACCTTGGTGTATGGTATTTGTAGATGACATTGTGTTAGTGGAGGAGTCTAAGAAAAAAGTTAATAGAAAATTGGAACTACGGAGAGAAACATTAGAAAGTAGAGGCTTTCGACTTAGTAGAACAAAAACAAAATATATGTAATGTAAGTTTGATCATTTGGTTACTTGAGAGGATATAAAAATTAAAATTGTTACACATTATATCCCTCAAAAAGAAAGTTTTAAATACCTAGGTCAATTTTTTAGAGTGATGGAAGAATTGATGGAGATGTTACGCATAAAATTAATGTTGATTGGTTAAAATGGAGAGGAGCATCAAATATTCTTTGTGATAAGAAGATACCATTAAAGGCAAAGGTAAATATTATAAAACAACAATTAGACCTACCATGTTTTATGGAGTGTTGGGCAGTTAATCATCAACATGTATAAAAGATTTTGTGACATAAATGAAGATGTTAAAATGGATGAGTGGTCATACAAGAAAAGACTGTATACATAATAAGGTTATTAAAAACAAATTAGGAGTGACACCAATAGAGGATAAAGTGAGAGAATATCGTTTAAGATGGTTTGAACATATAGAAAGAAGATGAAGAACCTTTAAGAAGGTATGAAAAACTAGATTTCGAAAGTATTAAAAGAGGTAGAGGACAACTACAAAAGTGTTGGAAAGAAACAATAAAGAACGAGCTAGCTTATTGTGAGTTAAGTGTTAATATGATACATGATAGGGGTCTCTGGAAACAAAGAATCCATGTAGCCGACCCCATCTACTATGGGAAAAGGCTTAGTTGTCGTTGTTGTTGTTGTTTCGGATAGCATATAAGAGCAATGATTGTAATCCTATTGACTTAGGGCAAGAAAGCTCTAAATCTCAATCATGAGAACAGTCTCTTCAAATAACAAGCATAGTTGATGGCATTATTTGAAAATGAATGATTAATGTGTGATAAAGCTCAAAAGGGTCAGACTCTACCTGATTACAAGGAATTTACTTGGATCCTCTGCATTAGTGGATCTGGTGGTTTTACAGCAATGCATCTGCTTATCTTGTCATTTATGTCCCTAACATGGCATTGTTTTGTATCATATGGGCATTCCTGGTAATGATGTTGAACATCATTAACCGTGCATTGGCTAATTACAAGCTATTGACTAACTGAAACCCGAAGGATAGAGAAAAAGAGTTCATAGAATCAACATCAGTAAATTCAGATTCTTTGAGTTGAGAACTTCTAGTGAGATGACAACTTCAACAACAACCAAGCCTTCCCCCACACTTAAGTGGGGTGAGCTACATGGATTTTTTAACGCCATAGAGCTTGATCTTGTGCCAATATTAGCAGTTAACTCCAATATCATGTTTAATAGTTTTCTTCCTACACTTGTGAGGTTTTCCTCGGTTAATGTGTTGAGAACTTTTGTTGGAGAATAAGAGCAATTTTCATTGGATAAAAGTGAAGCATTGGTGTTACACATAAGAGGATGACTGATGGAATTAGTTTCCTATATAACTCGAGCATCGTCTTAGTATACATGGTAATGATGATTGAATGATTACACATACCTGACCTGGTGAGCCTGACCGATCCCTGATCCATATCCAAAGGAGGTCAAACCACCTTCCACAATGTAAGATTTGAAGGATTGAGAGGGTGCGCATGTTGTTAGCATAGATGGGTCCGGCCGGTAAATGAGTCTAGCACACCGAACAAATTACGTTGGAACGTGTTCATGAAGGGGTACCTAGTTCAAGTTGGGTGTGCCTTGGTGAAGAACTGTAAGGTCGAAGGTAATGAGTATTATGCCAATCTAAATCTAGCCATTGACATGGTTCAGTGTGGTGTCAAGAGAATTAGACACAATTCTTCAATGAATTAAGGGGTGACGTGCTTGTGAACGGGTCCGCCATGGTTTAACGAACGGAACATGAACAAGCCAAGGCCATCAAGACCAGAAGGTGAGCGTTTAGCAAAAGTGCGATCCACGCTTAGTGTCTCCAGGGGGGCAGATACTCATGGTAAGATTGGTTCGTGTCATACCCGATGTGTTGCGTGTAGGTCCAAACTGGATCGTGGATCTTGTATTCGTATCCACTATTTGGATCAGTTAGTCCTGAACATGACGTCATCGCAACCGCTCAATAAAGAGAGTCGTCAGCAAAATCCGCTTTTTGACCGCTTCACGCTTTACTTGTGTTGGGGTAGTAACCCGTTCTCTATCCGAATTTATCGGGTATAAAATCAAATGATCGAAGCTATCTGTATTGACGTTATAATAAATTACATAAAGATAAGCCGTTTATTTGAATGAACTACGCATTTTGACGAGCTCGGGTTCGTGTTCGGATATGACCAGAAAAGAAACGAATTCAAGCAGCCACCGTTCGGTTTGCTCAACGCGTTTATAACCCTCAATAGTGTCACACTTGTATATCTTAGTGGAGGGTATTTCAGTTCTTTCGTGCGAGACGGTTCCTCCGATAGAGCCACCAAATCTTCTTGGACTTTGAAATACAGGAAGAGATTAATGACCGTACTACCCTTACATTTTCTTTTTCACTCCTCGAAACCAGCGACTTTCAGAAAGTATAACAGCGCCCTCCTTTAAAAAAAAATAATTTCTTTTTTCGTACGATTGAGAGGTGAGGTGTACATGTGTGTTTGATTCATGGTGGGAGGTCTCTTGTGAGCTCGTGATCAATGGCCGATGTAGAAACTCTTCTAAGATGGATGAATGACCTTTCAACGGTTTCGAGTGAAATCAACTATGTATATGAATCTCGACTGATTGATTTTCAAAATTTTGGGTTGATGTGTTATAGTTTTAAGAAATCATGTTATGAAAAACATCTAGTAGCAATGGGTTTAGATGTTAATCAAACTCAATTTTTTATACACAAAAGTTATTCTACTAGTAGATCTACTTCTATAGGGCTTTTCCACTACAACTTCACTGGATATTGAGAGGAGTTTGCACGTTTTATTTCAATAAAATATTTTCTTTTAATTTTGGACAAAAACTTAGATTTGTTGATTACGTAAAAAATATTCATAATCATTTAGTTGTACCTAATTCTAGACAACCGGTTAATAGATATATTCATAAATTATGTAAAGAGGAAAAGAAAGAGTTAGCTTTATTTTTCAGTTCATTTGAACATAGTGTATCACATTGTGTTTATGTATGAACTGATAATTGGCAATTACATGCAAATATGTGTATTACTATTTATTGGATAGATGAGAGGTCAATCTAAAAACACCTTCTTGCACTTTATTGTTTTTATAAATCACACATTGTATAAAATATTTGTTATATGTTAAATCGGTTTTTGAATAGCATCTATTATCTTATAAATTTTTTAAATTTCACTTGATAATGTTATTGTAAATACGTGTGTTATTTTTGAATTACAAAGAATATATCAGTTTATTTTAAGTGGTAAAATTTTCATATTCGATGTGCTTGTCATGTACTTAACCTATGCAATTTGAAGATCATACAATCTCAAATATAACCTATTAAAGACACACTCAATGTTAGAAATGAATTGATAGATTTTTGTAAACGAAAATATAAAATACCTAAAAAAATTCAAAAAATGTTAGACATCATTGAAACGCGACCTACCAAATGTTGTTCATGATTATGCCCTTTGGAGACTTATTAATGGAGTTTATATACCTTCATTTATCAAGCTTTAGAAGTAGTTCGTATATTATCCAATTTTGTACCAATACTTATCTCATATTGTGCAAGTGATAATAAAAAAAATGACTTAATTTTTATATAGAGCTTTTAGCAATTAGTTTTATTGTTGTTGCATTAGATACTAGATTAAAATTAGAAGGTTTAGAATTATTTTTAAATGTTTCTTACTCTAAAGATCTTTCATTAAATGGGCTTAAGTATATCAACAGTATAATAAAATGATATAAGATTGAACATTAATCAATTATATATCGATTATAGTTCTTCGCATGATCATCTTGTTTCACAAGTAGAAAAACAAAGCAGTAACAATCATGCATCCTCCTTTCTTTGTGGTAAGTTTTTTAGTCATATTTTAAATTTTAAATTTAAAACATGACCAAAATATGAGTTTAAGGTATATAATGTGCTCATTATGATCTTCATGAATTTGAAGAAGATGAGGATGGAGAGAAATTAGATGTTTAAAATTGTGGTAAGAGCATCGACTTACTTATCCAATTTTATCTTTAATTACTAAGAATGTTTTTCTTGTTTCAGCCTCAACTGTTGTTGTAGAGTAAGTATTTAGTATAAGCAGTAATATGTTATACGAATTTCGTTCTAACTTACAATGCAAGATCTTAGAAACTCAGACTTGCCTAAATGATTGGACAAGGGCAAGGCATCAAGCACTAGAGGGTGAAGAAGTACCGATTGACATATATACCGAAGACTATACTACTAAAGGAAGAACTACTACGAATACTATTGACACTCATCTCACGCAAGCATGAAGCAACAACAATGATTAAGTTCATAATCAATTACTTTAGATAAGGAATTTCTATCAAAAAGTGAGAGAACTATATGGGTTTTGATTCTTCTCCACCAAGAGAATACATAGGAGGCATAATTCATATGTAAGTAAGTTATGATCAAGCTCATTATTTCTTTTATTTTTATTATATATATTACATTTTGTATGAATTTTATAGTATATTGTATTATATTTATATTATTATAACTTAAATTTAATGTCTTATTATTTTATATATATAATACAATATTATAAAATTATATTACATATATCATATATGTAATATGCTATATACTTACATAATTACATTACTACTATATAGTCTGCATATATTTTGTAATGTAATATATCATGTATGCATAAATTAATTAATAAATATAATACTTATAAGTTATAAATTATAACTTATAAGAAATTATATAATGTAACTATACTATTTTTAATGTAATATATAAATGTAATACAATGTAAACTAATACTTATAGTTATATAACTTATAATCTTATGTAAACTTACATAGTCTTATATAACCTATAGTTTATATAATTTGAATTGTTTAATAGTTATATAACTAAATCGGATCCAAAACTATCGTGAAACTAAATTTGAAACCATCTAAAACCGGATTCAAAACCACTTGAAACTGAAATCAGATTCGGGACAACCTAAAATTGGAACCAGATTCGAAATCGCCAAACCCGAAACTGGAACTATCTAGATGCTTCGGTTATGGTTCTTGGTAACTCGAAATTCAACATGTGTGTGTGTATATATATATAGATAGATGGATAGATAGATAGATAGATAGATAGAGAGAGAGAGAGAGGGGGGTATATATATACATATATATATATATAGCACCCAAATCCAAATAAATCTCAGTACTCTATTTTGGTGATGGATAATTGAGATTTGAAATTTCAAAAGCAAAAGCGCTCATATGAATAAAGTATACGTGCAAAAAGTACACATAAACCTTTTACTTTAGAGATTCAAACCTCAACTATCTATCACCAAAGATGGATTGCTATGATTTGTTGGTGCTAGCATGTTTCAGTCCCTCTCTCTCTCTCTCTATATATATATATATATATATATATATATATATATATATATATATATATATATCATAGCCCATGTGCAAACTCATTCATGCTAAAATCTACTTAAAATCTTCTCATTCGATTGATATGATCAATGTTAGAGTTTAAATTTAAAAAAATTAATGTAAATATGAAATACGAAAAGTATAATGGTATTTTTTATTTTTAAAATTTAAATATTTACCATTGATTGGTAGAGATCTTTATGTAGATTTAAGTATAGATAGGTGTGTGCATATACAAATTTCTCTCTTCAATATATATATATATATATATATATATATATATATATATATATATATATATATATATGGTGTGGATTCCATGAGGGGGGTGATCAACATTCATATTCATATTGTACTAGCATAATCAAGTCGCAGACATTAACAATGTGAGCAATATGATAATTCTCCACTTTTTTCCTGGTGCACAAAAGAATAATAGAGATAAACATAAATCGTAATGAACTTCATAAAACATGAGCAATTTTAGCATGCAGCCAACATCTCATAGCATTCCGAGGATGTTAGATGGATCCATCTATTATTTATAGATTGTGATTTTCTTTTTGAAAAATTATCTCACATATTTAACATATATAATCCAAAACACAAGAAAATAAATCTTTTTTTTTTCTTACCAACAACAAATGCTAGATAGAACAAGATGGAAGATTTCCAGAAGGGCCTCTCCTTAATTGGTGTTCTACAATAAAGATTTACATTAAGTTGTATACTAAAGAAACTAGAATCTTGTACATATCAAAATTCATCCTAGAAAAGTAAAATATTCACTTAGAACTAAGTCAATTCAGATATGAAAAGTAATAGAAGAAAGTTAGGTGCACTTGGGCTTCAAAAAATGAGGTAAACCTCGTCATGCTGCAAGCATGTCGTTTTAGTAGGTCCAATTTGTTTTATTGTGCTAAGGTTACAAGCCATGATGAGGATTAAGCGATTGTTTCAATAATGATGGCTCTTAGGAATATCCCAACAACTTCTCCCATCCCCGACATCCACTTTCACTCTCGAGTCTGTCTCATTTGGGACGGGTCCCTGTGGAGATCAGGGGACCTGCTCCCATGAACATCCCTAATGGCTCCACAGGTGATTGTGAACTCTGATTTGTTGAAGTAATATGGGTTGTTGATCTTCTATGGATCTAGGTATGGATCCAGATTCAGGTATAACTTGGTTTAAGTTTTAGATTGGATCAGTATCAGATTTGGATTGAGTTCAGAGTCGATGGGGTTTTTTATCTTAATGATATGATTTAGTTTGGGGCTAGGAAACAGGACCCAAATTCAACTAATGGTGGACTTAGGTGGTGGTCTGAGCCTTCGGTCTATGCAAGTAAGCTTAAACCGAACCCGGACCAAATGGGTCAGGTGACGCTCTCAAACAATGGCGCATTGGCCATACATACCGGAATGCACTCTGCTGTATTTCCCAACCAGCACCCACGTCTGGTCCTCCAAAGCTACTAAGGTTCGATTTAGTCAACCAAGATCCGATCCATATTGCACGACCAGAACCCACGCCATTTAGGGTTCCCGATTTTGAAGGAACTCCTAAGAAGATGAAGTATACGTGCCTCTACCAAATGTGAAACCGGTATTGTAGGCACTTTGGCTAAAGAAAGAAGCCAAAGAAGTGAGTTTTAAATAACATCGATCACGATTCAGTTTATATCATCCGTGCAATCTCACGAACAACACAAATCATTTAGTAGAGTTTAACATGAAAAGTATCTAAATGTAGAGAGAAAGAAAATAATTTGCTTAAATTCAATTTATCATCTCAATCCTTTGATCATTGAAATCAATGGTTGATGTGATAAAATATCGTACAACAAATAAGTGAGTTTTGATACCAATGAGTATGTCTATTTACCACTTTTACTTTATATATAACATTTATTATATAATATTTTCCTTAATATAGAATTATGTATAATACATTATATTAAGTAAACTGTGTTGTACTTAACATATAATATTATATGTAATATTAAATTAATCTTATATATAAAAAGGTTCTTCCAATTTATACTGGGCGGGTTGTACTGAGTTGGGTGCAGATTGAGGGCCTTAATGAATAATAAGAAGATTGGAAAGCCGGGCGGAGACGGGTGGGGCAAAAATCCGCTCTGCTCCATGCAATTACCCGTTTTTCTTGTGCGGCCACACAATGAGTCGATTGCACCAAACAGTAGTTGTTCCTGGCTTGTTCAATCAACACAAACCGAACATGAGCAAGCGAAACATGAATCAAGCTGACTCGACGAGAGTAGTAGAATCGGAATCCACGGAATTAGATAAAGAAGAAATCCAAAATATTTCAAGTATTTCTAATCGTTATTTTTCTTTCATTCTTTTAGTTCTTCTACAAGTTTAACTTCTTTTGTTACAAGAGGAAACCGAAGCTTAACACACACCCTCCGCATGCACCCTCTGGAAGTTGGAACTCCCCACCAACATTAATGGCGCTAGAGCATCCTGCCGTTGAGCTAACGCTGAGTGCTTTTTCAAGTTTAACTTTGATACGTAGGTTTAGGATCCGTGTATGGGCGTCAGCCTGCATCGAAACAGCTGTTTTATTAATTAATAAGTCGCACCTCGGTGAAATTGAAAACCATTGTTTTCCCATTGTCTCTTCTGCTTTTTTAACTCAAGAGACAAACGATCGTTTTCTCAAAACCAGGCAATTTAAGATAGAGGGATTGAGAAGTGTAACTTTGTGCATGGTAACGTTCAGGATCCAGGTTTCGAGAATGGGAAATTTGTAAGTGCGATTCACAAGACAATGAAGCTCAGCTATTAGATAGAACTGCCGTGCTTTCTGACATATATATATATATATATATATATATATATATATATATATATATATATATATATATATATATATATATATATATATATATATATATATATATATATATATATATATATATATATATATATATATATATATATATAAAGAGAGAAGTGGGGGAGGGGAGTATTTAAGGGTGCATAATCTCTCGACATGGTTTTGGTAGTGGTGGAGATTGTCTTGACTGGTAGAAGGTGTTTTAAAAAATGTAAGAATAGTGAAAGATGGTGGTTAAAGAAGTTGAACCATGTCACATAGAAGGACTATACCCTAGATTATGCACCGTAAAATATTATTCATATAAAACTACCCCACCCTCCTTTCTCTCTATATATACATACATACTTACATATATATATATATATATATATATATATATATATATATATATATATATATATATATATATATATATATATATATATATATATATATATATATATATGTGTGTGTGTGTGCGAGTGTGTGTTCCAGTGTGTGATTCCTTTTAGATTATATGGTAATAATTGTGGTTCTTGTTTACAAATTTATTATTATCGAGGGCTTCGTTGAGTTACACAAAGTGTAAGGGTCAGCATCTGCTAGTCAAAACCTCTCACACTAGGGAACATGCCAAAAGATCACAGATTTAAGGTTTGTTGCTGGTTCCAAAGCAACTATTCTGTTTATTATTCATTGTTTTGGACTTTCTGTATTATCCTTGTTATCCTATTACGCCATTCTCTAGGGATGAATTCACAGGCTGGAATATATATATATATATATAGAGAGAGAGAGAGAGGGAGGGAGGGAGGGAGAGAGAGAGACGCACGCATGCACACCCTCTCTCATACACACACAACATATAAACCAAGATTTGGTGGATATTTATGAAACATGTTTCCAATTCAATTTGTTATTACTAGAAGCAATGTCCAAAGCCACTGATATTAATTTTCCATTGTGACCTTTTATCCCATTATCTAGGGATAATAATATTTTGCATCTCTCTCTCTCTCTCTCACGCACGCACACAAAGGCACAAGCATGTAGTGTAAAAAAGAGGCATACCCTTTAGCGTTTCTCTAAACTGACTAAACCTCATAATAAACCTTTTCATTGTATCATAACAAAGAACTCCACTCACCTCTATGGACATGGGTTCCCACGGAAAGCAGCCATGGCCACAAAAGTGGAACTCTCTTAGTCTGTTTTGGGTGCCAGTGACCCGAGCTACTCGAGCTCAACCCAGAGAAAACCCGAAGTCGATTATCAAGCTCAAGCGAAGCTGAGACGAGCTGAAGTTGCTCAGTAGACAAGCTTGGGCTTGTGAATACTGGGCTCGAGAAGGTTGTGAGCCTAATTGAACTGGACACACACACACACACACATATATATCTATAGGCACACAAACAAATATAATGTATTAATATATACATGAGCCCAGTCAAGCTCGACTGCTTTCGATCTCACTGAGCTGAAAATCTCGAGCTAAGCTTCATCGAGTTTTCGATCCCGGTTGTGCAAGCACAAATGAGCCTAGAGACTGGAGCTCAAGTTGTTCAAACATAACTGGAGCTTGAGCCTAAAGATCAAAGCTCAATCAAGCTTAACCAAGGCGTCTTCTTAACGAGCCGAGTTGAGCTTGACTGTTTGTGCATGGCGGCCAATAGGTTAGATCTGTCAGGTACTCGACCAGACGATCCGGATCTTATTCATGTTCAAAAGAACGTTTCGGATGGATACTTGATTCTTCGATGGGTGGCTCACCATAGACATGTCGGAAGAAAAAGGTTCCTGGTACTGGTAAGCACAGAACCTGGAACCATAACCGAACTGACTCGAGACTGGTTCTGGTTTCCGTGGTTTAGAACTGTCTGTTTTAGTTTGGTTCGGATTCTGGCTTTATAAAAGGTGAAGCCGGAACCAAACTGGGTGGTCCCTGGTTTCAGGCTCTAAAATTTTAAAATGTATATTTTTAAATTTAATCCTTCTGGCTTTTCGAGATGCAAAATGTTTAATTGAATTTTTATAATCAAGTTCTTCAAATATTCTTTTCCAATTAATAATATAGCTAACCCATTCAGTCTTTCTTGAAACATTGTTAAACTCAAGTAAGATTTTATTAATTTTAATTTTGAAAATAATTCTTTCAGTTGAAGCAACACTTACGGAAACAGTGAGCATAATTTTGAAAGCAATATATGTACTTGAAAAAGAATTAAGTCTTCTTATATGATTAAGTGTGTTAATTAGACTATCTTCTATGAATATAAATTCACTTAAAATTTTTAACTCTAAAAATAAATCTAAACCATTATTATCAAAGTAGTAATTATGTTTTAAACAACATTCAATATTGAGACAATGGTTTTTCAAACTATTATCTAATAACAACTTCAATTTTTTGTACTAAATAAGAAATCAATAGTACTTTTGTTTATCTTAAATTGTTCAAATCTACTTTGAAGCAAAAAATAAGAAATATTCAATTCTAAGTGTTTCTTCTAAAGATCTTGTTTGATTATTGTTTCTTCAGGTCGACTTTTTTAAAACTAAGATAGAAGACCTTTCAAGGTAATTCATAGAAGATATAAATTACAATATAACTTTATTTATATTAAGTAATAAAATCATTTTTATTGTATTTGAGGCTTAAATCTTATATAGAGTCTAAATATTTGGTGCCTACATTTAATAAGTGTATAAGTTTGGAGGCCTAAGTTTATTCAGTAAAAATTTATTGAGGCCTATGAAATTTTGGGGTATAAGTCTATTTAATAAGTCTTTTTTTTTGCCTTCAAAGTGTATATTATAACTAAAAATTTGAGGCCTAAAACAATTGGAGGGCTAAAAGCGTTGCTTTAGTGGCTGTACCTAGACGCCGGATCTTGCGTCTGGATTCCCAGACTTCCATTTTTTTTTGAGACAGACTTGCATGATTTCGAGTAAAAGAAAATGATAAAAGTCCCTCAATAAAAATATACTTTTAAATTTTCATCTCTCTTTCTCTCTCAAACACACGTACATGTAGGCATGCGCATGCACTTACACTCAAATGTGGTTGCAATTCTTAAGCAATGTGTGGCAAAAGATGATGAATACTGCCTGGACAATCAATGTTCAGCTGATACCGCCCCCTCCCCCCCCCCCCAAAACACACACACAGAGAGAGAGAGAGAGAGAGGGAGAGGGAGAGACATTCCCGCAGGACTTCCTCATGTTATTTATTGAACTTAGCTTCATAAGAATCACCGACCCGAACACAATTACCAAATTGGCAATTAATAGCAATCATCCCCGCCCAATGCCAGTTTCAATCAGAGACCATAAGTAAAGACAGACCCAACATTTAACTATTTTCTATATAATAAATATATCATAAATTTCCCAACTAGGCCTTTGGAAACCAACCCACTGTTAATAACTATTTTCCATTATTTCTTTATCTTGTATTAAAAAACAAATTTCAGAATTAAAACCTTAAAAAGTCTTTGTTCAACAAAAGAAAAGAAGGGTCGTCTGATCTGATCCCTAGGTCTATGAGGGAGACTCTGCACAGTCTCTGTTGAGCAGCTGATGGTGCAGTTGGAAGAACAAGGACTCTATTGTCTTACTTCTTATTGCATTACTACCCATCTTTCTATGAATTGAAAGCTGTTGAAGAATAAAACAAAAGTGACTTATTTCTCAAGACATTTAGTTGCTGCATTTGTACCCTTAATAAAACCATCAGTTCATCAATTTACTTAAAAATCCACATAATAAATTAAATCAGCTCCCTTGTTTCTCTCTCTAACTCACACAGTTTATTTCTGACGTTTTTGTTTCAGTCTTTCATTGGCAGCTATTGATTGAATCGAGAATGCACACTGTCACCTACAGCAATACTTATCATCTCTCTCTATTTATACATATGATATAATATATATAGAGAGAGTAGTAGTATAATGTTTAATTTGGTTAGATGTTTTTAATATTCAATCTCTGATATTAACAATAGAGATTTGAGTTAGCATTTAATACGCATGATATATCATATATATATAATGCAATTTTACTTTTAATTCAAATATACACTTTTGATCTTAAAAATCGAACAATAAAACTATTTATGCAAGATTTTATGCTTTTATCACTTTTCATATATATATATATATATATGCACTAGTGGTGAGTTTGATGATAATTCAAAGTTCAAACCTCTAAATGGTACTATATAATTTTTGTTTGTGAATACGGGCAGGGGGTGCATGCATAAATGTGTTGGGCTCTAGCCTCCCATTCGGGAAAAAGAAATAGTGAAAAAATTCACTATTTGTATGTTTTCTTTCAAATCATTAGATTTGTAAAAGTTTTAAAGCAACTATCGTAGTCTCTTTTATTTAAAGAACATGATTTAAAACTGAGTATTACGTCAAGATCATATCTTTGCAATATATATATATAGAGAGAGAGAAACTGGTACTCTTAGGTGAATAATTGATATTTAAATTTATATTTAAAATTTAAAATCTCTGAATTTTTTAAGACCTAAGAGTTTTGAGTGCTAGTTGATATATATATATATATATATATATATATATAGAGAGAGAGAGAGAGAGAGAGAGAGAGAGAGGAGAAGGGGGTTAAGTTTCAACGTCGATGAGACTGAAGTCGAGGGTCAATAAATGGAGGTCTCCCTGCTTCTCTTTTCTCGTTGTTACAGATGAAAAAGCCTGAGAAGGCCACGCAATGAGTGCCCTGCTACAGCTGCAACCAGTTTTTGGCTGACAACGGCAGAGAAGCAATGATTCGGATCGGCGTACGACTCGTGACGCCAACGACCCGTTAGACTCGGCAGCGAGTCGCCAGTAATTCGCCCGTTTACCGTAATGCTCTCAATTGCACTATAAGGCTTTACTCAGCAAAATCCTTATCTAAAACGATTTTGTGTTCATAATAAGGTGGGGCGGAAACCGAACATGCATTCGGAGCAGCGGACGGTGGACCTACATCGAGGCGAGATGAAGCCGCCACCATTAATCCATGACATGACTATTATACATAGTTCGCCTCACTTTAAAATGATCGAATATACAGTTAATCCTACCCACGAAAAATTTTAGATCCACAAGGAACCCGTTGGTTCTTCTTGTTTCAGATTTTGGTTGAATAGAAACTGTTGGTTTAAGGAAAAACTGGTCCCTAATTTTTCCGGAACTGATTGGGTCTACCTTGGGGGTCATGTACAAGTGCATATGTATTTGAGTTATAATTCATTTATCTGATCTAATTTAGT
The DNA here is from genome assembly GCA_036023115.1 of Brasenia schreberi. Lineage (NCBI taxonomy): Eukaryota > Viridiplantae > Streptophyta > Magnoliopsida > Nymphaeales > Cabombaceae > Brasenia > Brasenia schreberi. The sequence goes on along the minus strand of JAYKKT010000080.1, from coordinate 6,836,152 downwards.
GTAAGAGAAGACTTGATTCAGTGGCGGATCCACGTTGTGGCTGAGTGGAACGACTGCTTCACTCGAAATTGTAAAAAGTTTTAATTTAAAAAAAAAATGAAATTATTTAAAGCCCGCTATACTTAAGTTTGAAGTCCACCTAACCCGAAACAAATTTCTGAATCCGCCACGAGCTTGATTATAGCTTGACTTAGGCACTTGTAAATTAATGATTCATATTTACATGGAAAAAATTAAAACTTTAATAACGAAGCGGGGTCGACCATAAACTTGAGCACCGCAGAAAAAAACGGTACCTGCTCTTTGACTCGGATGCGCCCGAGACGGTATACTAAAGACACTTGAGAATCGTTGCTGTATGGTCTCTCTCTCTCACTGTGATTTTAGTGAGAAGAAGAAAATGAGGCTGGCTTGAAGTGTCGCCATTGCACTCCAGAAGAGAGAGAGAGAGACAGACAGAGAGAATTCTATCGCTATAAGAACCCTGCACACCTCACTACCTCTGTACAAATCTCTCTCTCTCTCTCCAGAGAAACGAAGATGGGGAAAACATGGGTAGTCGTTACGGCCATTGTCTTCCTTCTTTGCTTACCTCTGATTCCGGCCGCCCCCGACGACGGCGAATGGGAAGCTGAAGCTTTGCTCGCTGTGAAATCCGCTCTCTTCGACCCCCAAAACTCCCTCTCTTCATGGAATCAATCCTCCAGTGTCACAGTTTGCCGGTGGGTAGGCGTTACCTGCGATCGAGCCACTGGTCGCGTCGTCGCCCTGGACCTTACCAACATGTCTCTTTCCGGCACCATCTCACCGGAGATCGGCCGTCTTCGTCACCTCGCAAACCTCTCCATTGCCGTAAACCAACTCGCGGGCGCCGTTCCGCCGGAGCTTGGTCTCATTCCCGGTCTCCGCCAACTCAATCTCTCCAATAACGTCCTCAATGGGACGTTCCCTACGCGACTATGCCGCCTACGCCTTCTGCGGGTGCTCGATTTCTATAATAACAACCTCACAGGTCCACTTCCGGCGTGCTCCACCCGGATGACGGCGCTCCGGCATCTCCATCTCGGTGGAAATTTCTTCTCCGGCGAGATCCCAGGCTCTTACGGTAGTTTCCTACGGCTGCAGTATCTTGCATTATCCGGCAATGAACTCACTGGTCGTCTTCCGTCAGATCTCGGGAACCTGACTGAACTCCGCGAGATGTACCTCGGCTACTACAATACGTTCTCCGGTGGCATCCCGCCGGAATTTGGACTGCTCCGGAATCTTGTTCGCCTCGACATCGCTAGCTGCGGCCTCTCGGGCCCGATTCCGCCGGAGATCGGACGGTTGACGCTCCTTGACACGCTTTTCCTCCAAGTGAACAACCTCGATGGGGAATTGACACCGGAACTCGGCAATCTTGGCGCGCTCAAATCCGTCGATTTGTCCAACAACGCATTCTCCGGGCAGATCCCGCCAGATTTCGCTCGCCTTCGATCTCTCGCTCTCTTAAATCTCTTTCGTAACCGGCTCTCCGGCGGGATTCCGGATTTTCTGGCTGATCTGCCGGAGCTGGAAGTGTTGCAACTCTGGGAGAACAATTTCACGGGCGCCATCCCGCCGGAGTTGGGCCGCAGCGGCAACCTCGTCATGCTCGATCTCTCTTCCAACAAGCTCACCGGCAGCATTCCGGCGAAGCTCTGCACTGGAAATCGCCTTGAAACGCTCATCCTCCTTGAGAACTTCTTCTATGGACCTGTTCCAGCGGAGCTCGGCCTTTGCTTGTCGCTCAACCGAGTACGGATGGGCGATAACTTCCTGAATGGGACGATTCCGGCCGGATTTCTGTCTCTACCGAACTTGACTCAGGTGGAGCTCCAGAACAACTACCTCTCCGGCGGCCTCCCCGTCACTCCGGCGACGGCATCACCGGCTCTCGGGCAGCTGAGTCTCTCCAACAACCGACTTTCTGGTTCACTCCCTCTGGCAATTGGAGGCTTCTCCTCTCTGCAGAAACTCCTTCTCGACGGGAATGCCTTCTTCGGCGGCATCCCGCCCGAGATAGGTCGGCTCGAGCAGCTGTCGAAGCTCGACCTGAGCTCGAACCATCTCTCCGGTCTGATCCCGCCGGAGATAGGCTGGTGTCGGCTGCTTTCTTTCATCGACCTTAGCGGCAACAATCTTTCCGGCGAAATCCCATTGGAGATCACCGGAATGCGGATACTGAACTACCTGAACTTATCAAGGAACCACCTCGTGGGGGGAATCCCGGCTGGAATCCAGGCGATGCAGAGCCTGACGTCCGTCGACTTCTCCTTCAACAACCTGTCTGGTGAGGTTCCGGCGACCGGACAATTCTCGTACTTCAACGCGAGCTCCTTTGTGGGCAACCCGGGGCTTTGTGGGCCGCTGGTGGGCATCTGCGAGTATGCAGCAGGCGGGCGAGGCGTCGCGGGCAGGCGGGTGGGCAAGGCCAACGTCTGGCCATCCAGAGTAAGGCTGGTTCTTGTGGTGGGCTTGCTGGTCTGCAGCGTGGCCTTCGGCGTGGCTGCCATCATAAAGGCTCGGGCTCTGCGGCGGGCCAACCGTGCCCGGGCCTGGAAGATGACTGCATTCCAGCGGCTCGACTTTGCCGTTGAAGACATCATCGGCTGCCTCCGGGAGGAGAACATCATTGGCAAAGGTGGTGCTGGCATCGTCTACAAAGGTACTGCTCTTTGTCCCTCTGCCTTACTCAGTCTTTATCCCTGTCCTTGGATTATTCGAAGATTCATACTGCATTGCAGCGGCCATTGATGGCCATGAATCCATGATCTTTAACTGTTTGAGGATTTTAATTTTTGGGTACAAAGGGAGGCCGAAGCCGATCACACACTCCGCCCTAGCACAGGGGCGTCAGAGCTCTTGGTGCTGAGGATTTGAGTTACTTTCGTCTTGTAGTTGACGTCTCAACAATTTAACGGATTTTATTCATTTGATTACATTATTGTGGTCATGGTGTATGGTATGTGACAGGATATCGGGCGTATACCCATCCGGCGGAACCATTTTCTTTTTTGGGTGAATAGGCCAAACCAATTTTAATGAAAGGTTATTTGACATGCGCATGCACACACATACATACATGTATGTATATGTGTATATGTATTTATAAATTTATGCATGTGTAGATAGATAGATAAATAGAAACATACAGAGAATCTGGATTTAAGGAACCCAGAAAAATAGGGAACACCAAAGGAACACATCATCTCCATGGTGGAGATTTAAATTAAAAGTACAGTTGACATGTCTTATCATCTCAACTGTTCATCTCAAAGATCAACTGTTGTGATGGTTTCTTTGTGGTTCTCTATCTTCATGGGTTCCTAAAACTAGACTCTCGAAACATGCATATATACATAGTTACAGCCATGTGCAGACCAACTTAGTATCATAGACATTTGATCAGGCAATTGGCTTCCTTCTGCTCAATGGTATACTGATTTCAAAGGAGCCAAATGGTCCAAGAAGTGAATAGTTTTACCTGAATTATATCTTCTACATTTATAGCTATCTGGTAGAGGAGCATTTATTTTGATAGCTCCAACATATGCAACAAAAGCAAGCCCTGGTTTTTATGGTGGTAACTTGAAAAGTTTTCGGCATCAACTTTTTGGTGTTATTGGCATCAAAATTTTCAGGTAAGACATTAACTTACTGTATAGCGATTGATGTCAGAAATGGAAATTTCTAGGGCCCACTTGTGTTGGTTGCACAAAGGTAAATGAGGCCTCCAGTGTACATAATGTTGATAGGTCGGCACATGGACTTTGTTCAAGGTATTTGCGCTGCCCACACCTATGTCAGTGGCTTCTTTTAGTTAGTATTTTGGTCATTGACTACACCTACCCTTAAGTTGGAGGTAAGCCGTAGTACTGATGTTTTAAATCTTAGGATGAAAAGCTGGACATTGGTGTTTCTGTTATCCTCTTGGCTACTTTGCATGATCAAGTGATACATTGAAAGAATCGTTTTTGGTCTCCCAATATCAAAAGGGACAGTTGGGTCTTCCCAATAACTCAAGAAGTGTATCATCCTGAATCTAGCGAATCCTCAGGATCTAAGAAAGAAAGATTCTAGTTTATCTAATGAAACAGTAGCTATAGTTGAGATCTCATTCAAATTGAAAGATATCAAATATCACGAGTTTCTTCTTGGATCCTATAAAGATGATCTGAGACACACGCACAGACACAGTGCAAGCATATAAATTCCCATTTAGGCAGGAACTATGTCTACTTTGAATAAATGAGGTGCCGACAAGTGATCCTAATCTATGTTATCAATAGCGATTAGCGGGTTGTTAGTGATTGACCCTGATATAGCGATAGCGGGGATATAGCAGATTTAGCGGTACACTTTTATTTATGATTAAAAAATATTATATATATAATGGATTCTCTAATTTCTAAGAAATATCAAGAAACACATAACCACTTCTTTCATAAATATGAATCAAACTAAATAAACAAATTCTAAGAAGACAAACAATAAATTTCATATGGCATATGCATATTAAATTTTTAAACTTACATTAAAAAAAATAAAAAGTTAAAAACATAAATGTAATCAAATTATTCTACGCACTAAGCACAAGAATATCTTGATTGATATATATTATACTTATCTGTTCAAGTATGGTGATTATGGTCCATGACTCTAAACAAAAAACTAAACTGAATACCAATTGTACTACTAGTGCCGATGCCATTGTTATGGCCACTTGGATAATAAGCATTACTAGCTGATGATTCTATACTCACTATAATAAAAATAAAAATAAATAAATTATAAAAAAAAGTAGAAAAATAAATCAAGAGATCAATATGAAATAACTTGATGAAGAGAGAACTCAGAGAACAGAGAAAGCAAAGAAGGCAGCGACAAAGAAAAAGAGAAAGCAAAAAACTCGGAGAGGTCGATGATAAGGAGCATAGTGGCTCACCAGAGAGAGAAAGGGAGAGAAGTCGATGATGAGAAGTACAGTCACCCCTAGAGAAAGAAAAGGAGAGAAAGGGAGAGAGAGAAAGAAGATGGTCAGGACTCGGGAGCATAGTATCTCATTCGAGAGAGAAAGAGAAGAGAGAAAGGGGAGAGAATATGAGAGAGAAGTCGATTGCCCATCAAAAAAGAGAGAAAGGGAGAGAGAATACGAGCATCAGAGGAAGGCATAGGCGAGAGGCGAGAGAGAGACGCATGCAAGAGAGAGGGGCACGCATGAGAGAGAGACTTGTATTAAGTTTGGGTCCGGTCGATCCAATAGATATTTGATCGACCCGACCAAATGGACCACTATAATGCTATAGCAGCGTTTGTGCCGCTAATAGCGGCAAGGTGGGTCATCCACTAAACCTTACGCGCTATAGAATTTTTTGGTCCACTAAAATGATATAGCACGCTATAGCGCGTTACATAGATCCTAATAACACACCAACTGGCTCATATTTAGTCCATCCAAGTCAACATTGTTGTTCAAAGCAGTTGTGAAAGCACACTGGGGAATGATGCCATGGGGCATAAGGATGATATGGTTTCTTGACTTATATCCCAGGTTGAGAGACATTCCCTCTCATCCGAAGGCATCAAAACCCGATCTTCCTTCCTTGCCGCTAGGGAGCCTGCTATGTTAGCCTTATTGAACTTGTGAGTTCCCTCCACTTAAAGGTCTTATCAGCTTATCCCATAGTAAGTGGTATATCTTCCCATGTTCATGTGAACCGGTTTGAGTTCCTTGAATGCGTCGAGCAGGTTATTGAAAGTTCTCCTGTCCGGAGCTCCTGATGAGTTATATGGGCCACTCTAAGTAAATGTTTTTCTTGAATTTTGTGATAGTGGCTTGCATATTGGATCAATCTTTGTCTGTGCATTCTATGTTTTGTATGTAAAGGCTATGTCTCAAAGCAGGTGTTATGCCTAATGGTGAACAAGTTGCTGTGAAACGACTGCCACCGATGACAAGAAGCTCATCTCATGATCATGGTTTCTCGGCTGAGATTCAGACTCTAGGAAGTATACGCCATCGCCACATTGTCCGCTTATTGGGCTTTTGCACCAACCAAGAGACCAACCTTCTGGTGTATGAGTACCTGCCCAATGGTAGCCTTGGCGAAATGTTGCACGGCAAGAAAGGCAGCCACTTGGAGTGGAACACCAGATGTAAGATAGCTATGGAAGCGGCAAAGGGCCTCTGTTATCTCCACCATGACTGTTCTCCACTCATCGTCCATCGTGATGTCAAGTCCAACAACATACTTCTCGATTCCAATTTTGAAGCTCATGTTGCGGATTTCGGGCTTGCGAAATTTTTGCAAGATTCTGGTACCTCTGAGTGTATGTCAGCCATTGCGGGCTCCTATGGGTACATTGCTCCAGGTATGTTTTGACATGCATTCGTAAATGATTCCTTACAATCTACGATGATTCAGGCTTGCCAAATGATTGCGTACAGTCTAAGATGCTAGTGCTTTAATCGGATCGAGGATAGTGATCCGCCTGATTTCTCAACTTCTCTATTCCAAATTATGATTTGTTTAACTTTGATAAGAATTACTTGGCTCAAATTAATTAAAGCTTGCAATCTAAGATGCTACTGCTTAGGTGTTTAGATATGCTGATTGTCATGTTTGTCATGTTTGTCTCACAATGCTTTACTGATAGTTTCTTGTACTTGGTGATAGAATATGCATACACACTCAAAGTCGACGAGAAGAGTGATGTCTACAGCTTTGGAGTGGTACTTCTAGAACTGCTAACTGGGAGAAAACCTGTTGGAGAATTTGGCGATGGTGTTGACATTGTTCAATGGGTGAAAAATATCACAAATTCAGCCAAGGAAATGGTTGGGAAGATCATTGACACTAGAATTCCCGGCGTGCCTCTAAATCAGGCCATGCACATCTTTTATGTGGCCCTGCTCTGCGTCCAGGAACAGAGCATCGGGCGCCCCACCATGCGCGAAGTAGTGCAGATTCTCTCAGAGCTGCCTGAATCTGAAGATAATACCAGTGACAGCTCAAACTTCTCATTGGAAGAAGTGGTGAAAGATTCAAAAGAAAGTTTACCGAAACAGCAGATTGATCATCCTTAGTTTCAGGGTAAGCTTTTCGGTTTATCTAAATTCGGTTGTTTGTAGGTCTGGTTTTGGGTTTTCTTTGTACAGTTGACTGATCGGAATTCTCAATGTTTCCGATTCTAGTTTCTTGCTTTGCAATGCAGCAGATCGAGACTTAGGTATGAAATAGCTCAAGTGCTTCTGTAGCCAACAGTTACTTATAATGGATTTTAGGACTCTTTACCACATATTGTCCTTGGAAGGCTTGTAATTTTTGACAACTTGGTAGGGCTGGTAGACAAACCAAATGAATCAAACACGACCTATCTCAGTGTTCTTTCATCAATTCAAAATCCAAATTATGTTCTAATTGTTAACTAATTTGAGCTGGACAAAATTTTTTGCATCGACTTTTCCTTGAATGTGTTAAGCATATATTCGAAAATCTTCGATCAGAGACAGCTAACTCCAATTCTCTTTACTTGGAAATGGGCAATAGGCAGGCTTTCGCTAACTAGATCACTAACATAAGAATCAAGCCCTAATCTTTAACCCCATAATAATCAAACTTTAATCACTGTTGTGAGGCCACCACAGCCCCATAGCCTGGTCTTTTAACTAACAATTCAAGAATGAAGTTTTGCACTGGAATTTTCTGAACTGGAGGAGCAAGAAGACTTGCTGAAGATGATAGGGGTGTCATTTTGTAGTGTACCAAAACCATTATGGGCGGAGTTTGGTGACAAAAGAACAAACCCATTTGGATATATCTCAGTCTCATCACATACAACGTTAGGATAAGTTGGAGGCTGCGTTCTGCTCGTACAAAGCCAGCTGGATTCCGTCACTGTGTTCATAGTTTTAGTGCAAAGGACAGCAACCAGCTTGTGAAATGTCTCATGTATCTGTCACTTCTCTCTCTCTCTCTCTCTCTCTCTCTCTCTCTCTCTCTCTCTCTCTCTCTCTCTCTCTCTCTCTCTCTCTGTGTGTGTGTGTGTGTGTGCAAAACTGCACCTTCAGAATCGGCTTCTTTGTCACGAAAATTTGAAATTTGGAACTATCTGATTTACATGTGCTATCTATGTTCATGCAGCAACCTTCCCTCTCTCTATTTGTTTTGTATTTTTTCTTTAAACCTGATGGACTAGGCTGGAGCCACTCCTGAGTAAGGATGGTGAATAAACCCCGCTGCTCGCAGTTTGGTTCGGTTGATATCAAGTTTAGCTCATCCATATTCGGTTCGTGATGAACCAAACATGATATAGCTTCTGGAACTTTATCAGCTGTACAAATTGCCGGTTCAGTTTGATATGACCCTATTAGCTAGTTAAGTACGAATTGCCAATATACGCTAGAAAACCATGTTAATGGAATTACTTGGGGTGGACATGGTGTAATTGAATGATCAAACCCTCTAATTCTTCAATCTAATAGTCTCGCCTATACATGAAAATTTTCCCTACACAAAAAGTGAAAAAAGTAGTATTCTACGTCTTTGTTTAAAAAACATAATTATCGGTTTTTCCTTTTGAATGTAGATTATCTGTCTCCCTAATCAAACATTCCGATTTAACATGGATGGTGTAGCAATTTTTTTCTTTTTTGAAAGTTTAATGTGTTTGTTGTGTTATATAATGTACTTAAAAATCTTAATTATCCATCTCTTAGGATTGAAGATTCAGTTAAAAAATATAAAAGCAAAAAGTGTATTTAGTTTTTTGAGGTACACTTGACATGTGTACTTTTTTTGTTTTGAACTCAAGAATCTATATCTTAAAATAATAGACATTAAGATTTTCAAGAATGAGTAAACATATAAGGTTTTACACACATATATATGAAAGTTGAAAGATGTAAACCACTCATATGGAAGTTCTACTAAAATCAATCCCATTCATCCAATCAATGAGCATGCATGTTGAAATTGAAAATAAAAAAATTAAACGGTATTCTTTCTAAGTTGCTTTGTTTATATTTTTTTTACTTTTATTTTTGACATCAATAATTGAGATACCCCTCAATGATTGAGATTGGTGCGGATAAAGTGTATATATAAGTGGTGGACATCCTTCACCTTCTATAGGTGTGAAAGAAGAAATTTTGATGTCATTAAAAAAAACTAAGCATAACTAAGCATCTAACTCTGGGTTGTTCATTGTAACAAAAAGAACTCTCGAATGTTTAGGCATTACTCTTCAACAAGGCCGGAGCTGAGAGATACGAAATCATTTTTTCTTCATCAGTCAAAAAGTGCAGCACACCCGTCTAATATGGGAAAAGGCTTAGTTGTTGTAGTAAAAAAGTTTCAGATTGGTTTGCCATATTCTCTACAATGCACTCAAAGAAGCTGGTCAATCCAGTTGCAGCTTTAAAACGAGCGAGAGAGAGAGAGAGAGAGAGAGAGAATGACAAGGCTTTTGAGTACTCACTGGTGAGTCAATTTTAAGGAAGTCAATTCAAGAACTGCACTGCATGCACATCCGAGAATCTAGAAATAAACGGTCAATGAGGGGAAGCTTTCAAGGTGGAAATAATAATTACAGACATAAATTGCTTGGTGAAAGGAAGCCGCGAGAGTTGACAATTCTCCCAGCTTGATTTGCAAATTTATTGCCTCTCCTCTACGTGAGATCGTCATCAATGTCAAATTAATGCAAAAAAGTGTTCTTCAAACTTTCTAATTATTTCTGTTGGTTCACAATTGAAAAAAAAATCTCTTGGTTCCGAAGCGGAAATCTTGGAACATAAGTTGCCTCCTTCGATTTGGGCTGATGAGGCTCACCGAAACTTGTTGGACTCTTTCAATTCAACAGTCCTTCACAGTTCACTCTCCGGTGATGAAGGTAGACAGGGCTGGTTCGGAACCAGCCGGCCGTTTGAACTGGGCCAAAAACCGTCTGAAACAATAAGGAGGCTGTGATCAACGTGCTGTTAGATGGTTTTGTGCAAGTTTATGGCTATTAGTTGAGCACTACAATGATATTTATACTATTCAAAATTTTCAATAAATTACTCTTTATGTGTCTAGACATGTCCGTTTAGAACCAGGTCAGCAGTTTCAACCGAAACCAAATCGATCTAAGAACCGATTGAGAAACCGGTCAAATCAGACCTAAAACCACCTAGTTTGGTTCCTGTTCCACCTTTCATGGAACCGGAACAGATGATTTCAAACTATGGGTTCTATATTTTTAAATTTTTATTTCAAAATTCTAATATTTTTCTGGTTTCAAGAGGTTCTAGACTCAATTCGGGTCCAAAGCCGACACAATCTCACTATGATTCCTGTGGTTGTGGGAAAACTAGAACCGCTCGTCGGAAAGGATGAACAGTTCTATAGAAAATGTATTGGTTCTCTCTCAATTGGTTGGTTTGTGCTTACTATTGTCCCCCCTCTCTTTATCTTTCTTATCATCGGCATCCACCCAGTCGTTTTCTCTCTCACCCATCTCTCTCCACTCTTTCATACCATTGGAACCTGTCACTGCCTCCCTCCTTCCTCATCTTTCTTTTCTTCGCTCTAAAAAAAGAAGAAAAAAAAGACAAAGTACCTGTAACACATCTTTTTTTGTTTTCTGTGCAAGAGAAACACATGCCTCACGCATCTCTTTTACATAAAAGATGCTGAATACGAGTAATGGAAAGAGAAAAAGTGTAGTTCACATAAGAGTAATATGGCGGCTTTCAACAATAAAGGTGTGCCTTTAGTAATAATACCCTTAAATAATCCTCTAAAGAAGTACCTCTATATACATCAATTATCATAAATTAGCAACCTGCAGTAACACTTGTGAGAGGATAATTGATCTCAATGATGTTAATCATATTAGATTAAGAGATGGGTCTAATATATATTTACTTTGTTGTGGTGAACTACCGAAGCACATTAAGGTGAAGATGCTTCGTGCATATTACTTGCTGATGACATTGTATCGTTAGATTATTTAAGGAAAGAAATTAACATAAAACTTCATTTCAGAGAAAATCTTTAGGAACGAACTGTTTTCAACTTAACACAAGGACAAATATAGCTCGCAATTTCAATATTGATAAACATTGTATCATTAAAATGGATAACTTTATATGCTTAAAGTCAATGTTTTGAAAAAATTGCAAAAAGAAAATAGTGACCCAGATGTGGTATAAGTACCACTAAGATTGAAGGATAATATTATGAAACAACAATGATACCAACAACGCTCTACACTGCTAAGTTTTGTGAAGTGTAAAGTCTCTCTCTCTCTCTTTCTATAATATAGAGAGAGAAGGATAACCAAGACTCCATAAACGAGTTTGGTACTCATAGTGTAGTGTAGGAGTTGTGGGCTCTACTGATACAATGGGATCGACCACTTTACATCATTTTATAGCTATTGAGTATTGAGTTGATACTGATTGAGTATAACTTAGTTATAACTTAGTTTTTCTCTTTCTCACTCTCTCTCTATATTTATATATAAGAAAATCAGATCTTGACCATCTTTCATATGTTTAACCATGTTTATTTTTTATTTTTTATGATATAAGTATAATTTAAAAATTAAAGAATGAAAGATAATACTATTATATTCATGCTCTAAAAAGGTAATGATTGAATATAAGTAGGTAACACTAGTGGTGAACATAATCTAAGCATTAATATATATAAGCAAAAGTAGATATAATGAAGCTATTTAAGAAAAAGTTTGTGTGATATTAATGGAGTTGAAAAATACTTAAGGTAGTAGTTTAGATATTTGAGGATCTCTCTCTCCACTATAATATAAATAATCGAGCTGAATTAGACAAACTATGGCGAAGCAAGCTTAGCTTAGATAAGTCGTTAATGTCATGAACTTATAGATTTCAAGGGGGTCCCTAGACCCTTCCATGGGTTGGACATGAAGCTTGATATTTGACCCAATTTTTTATCCAATCCACTTTGGAAGGTGTTGATCACATGGATCATATGGGATCACGTGGATGGTCCCCATTTTGGTCAAGAATGAGTCTTGGTGCAGTCCTAGGCAATGCAGCTCACTCCTTGTCTCAACTTGGTGCAGTCTTGTTTGTGGCTCAGGGTTAGGTGCAACCCGTCACTTTGATGCATAAGCAGGCCCTTGACTTAGCCACTCAATTCTTGTTTTTGCATTGACGTGGACTCTTTTTGGCTTGATCTAGCCCATGACTTGATCACTTGGCCTTCTTAGTGCCACTTTTGACTCGACCTTGATCTTGATATGTCTTCGGTTTGGTGCACTCTTTGACTTGATTGAATTTAAATTTGACTTAAGCTTCTTCTTGTGCCCATTTTGCTTGATTTGGTTTTTGAGTTCTATTTTGAATTGGGTTAGCTTCATGTGTTGCCCCATTTGATTTGATTTGGGCTTGCCTCAATCGTTGCCTACTTGATTTTGATTTGTTTCATTTGGAGAACCTCCTCTGCTTTTATCCTAACTTTCCAAAATTTTGCTCCGCTTGATTTGGATTTTAGACATGATTTCAAATGTTATTTTTTAAGTAATTTCTTTTATATTTAAAAATATCAAGTTTAATAAAATCTTTAAATATTCTTTTTGAAAAACCACTTAGAACAAGTTGAGCGTGGTTGAAGAGCATAAGCGCAAGCTAGCTCGTACTCTATGAGGCGAAGGAACGGGCTGCTCTTCTTACTTACTTGTCCTAACCGGAGGGGGTTTATTTCGACATTTCGCCTGCAAAGTCACCCTATAAGAAACACCTCCGTCCCCCATTCGCTCTGTGGGAAGATCCCGAAGAGTCAACCGTCTCACTCACACAGAGAAGAGAGAGATACTTCGTCGTAATGGCGACAGAGGGTATTGTCGTTTCAATTTCGGACCGCTGGTTTCCTACCATTCTCCGCTGGTTGAGGGAGAAGCGTCATGGCAGACGGAGGGAGAACGTACCTCGCGCCCGACTTGCCTTCTTGTTTCCCTTGCTGCATTCCGTCGGCCGAGCCCATCAAAGGGACTCTCAGTAGACGGTAGGCAAAGGTGTACAATCATATATCATATACGATAGAGTGCAGATACAAAATAAGGAAAGAAGTAAGTGGAAGAAGAAAAAGAGTAGGAAAATGGCAGACAGGATGAAGCCAGGCAGTGGAATTCTGAACATATTCGGAATTTCTTATAGGTTCTTCTCCCTTTAAATTTTGCTGATCGGGCCGTTGGATTTTCCAGTTTTTGATGTATCTCGCTGCTGACGGAGATTCTTTCCCGCGGTTTCTTTTCGAGTTTCGGTTTCCTATTGGGAGATTTCTTTTGGGTTTCTGGTTCCGCAATGAGCGGATGGGCGATGATATGTATCTTGTGGAAATATTAGCTTCTTATGTAAATGCGAATCACTCATTAGCTTGAACCCCTCCTTTTTGTTTTGATCTCTCTCTCTCTCTCTCTCTCTCTCTCTCTCTCTCTCTCTCTCTCTCTCTCTCTCTCTCTCTCTCTCTGCGCTTGATGATAGGATGTTTTTGTGGTGGATTCAATTGGTTTGTTTGCATTTTACTTTGATTATGTAAACGCTTGCATCGCCAACCCAGTTGTTGCTCTGACTATTTAAATGCTTGACTGTTATCTAATTTATGTCATTTCCTTATAAGCAGATGAGTTCTCACACTATTATGTTATTATGGAAATAAAGCAGCACTATTGTAATTGATGGGGGTTTTCCTATATTAGGGAAGACTGCCATTGTGGGGACAATAGAAAGATGAATCGTTTTAGTGCTCTTGGGCTGCCATGGGCTTCTTCCCATATTTTGGTTTTATTTTTCAGGTGTCCTTACTCAAAATGATGAAGAAAGCGAAAGGATATAACAAAAGATGATCTACCGACCATATCCCTCCAATCATATCTTAAATAGTTCATAACGTAGTAATGGATACACTAAACAGAACAGGGGATTGGCAGATTCATTCTTTTCATGGCTGGTGACTGCTGATCTTTCCATTTTTGTTCCTTTAAAATGGGTTTTGATGTTCCGCTAAATGATTCCGAATAAGGCTATTAATATCCTGGAAATAATCTGTGAAAGCGTAAAAAGTGTTTAGTTGAATGCGTGCCTCATTTTCTCTTTCTAGAACAGGAAAGCTTCAAAAGTCACCATTGTTGTCTGATGTACTGTTTGTCTTATATTATCTGCTGCAAGAGATTTAATGTATTATGCAGGGAAGCCTTTGTATGTTTGTCCTTATGTAGAAAAGTACTAGGTCTTCTTGTTTCAGTACGCTTGTCCTGGTAGACACAAAGTTCAATGTCGAATACCATTGATCAAGTTGATCGTTGAAGTTGTTGATCATCCTTTGACTGTTGAAACAGTAAATCATGTAATTTAGCGCAACCCCATACTGAGAATGGACTCTTTCAATTATGATAATTTACTCATTCTAGATGTAGCCCAAATTGTTCTTCCTTTAAAATGTTAATGTGGTGATAGATGGACTTGTTAGGGACAGTGCGCACAATTTTATCAAGAAATGGTAGGCCATCTTTTTATTTCTGATGTTTTTTTGGAGGGTATGTTCTATGTATGACTGTCATCTAGTCTCTGCTTGTTACTCCATTTCTTATATTATGAACTTTTGTTGAGACAGAGCATTTCAGCTGGAGCTTCTCTAATATTCGTCACACAGTGTGATTATTCCAGCCACTATGATTTGAAATGTGTATCAGTGCTTTGATTTGAAATGGAAATGGAGCTTCTCTAATATTCGTCACACAGTGTATGGGTGCTTTTAATTCAAATCTCTATCATTGATCGTACGATAAAAATAAAACAACAACAACAACAACAACTAAGCCTTTTCCCATACTAGACGGGGTCGGCTACATGGATTCTTTGTTTCCACAGATCCCTATCATGTGCCATGTTAGCAGTTAACTCCCAATCAGCTAGATCATTCTTTATTGTTTCTTTCCAACACTTTTGTGGTCGTCCTCTACCTCTTTTAATACTTTCCAAATTTAGTTTTTCTAACCTTCTTAGAAGTTCTTCTTTTGATCTTCTTTCTATATGTCCAAACCATGTTAAACGATGTTCTCTCATTTTATCCTCTATTGGTGCCACTCCTAATTTGTTTCTAATAACCTCATTATGTATACGGTCTTTTCTTGTATGACCACTCATCCATCTCAACATCTTCATTTCTGTCACA
This sequence comes from Brasenia schreberi, assembly GCA_036023115.1. Taxonomy (NCBI): domain Eukaryota; kingdom Viridiplantae; phylum Streptophyta; class Magnoliopsida; order Nymphaeales; family Cabombaceae; genus Brasenia; species Brasenia schreberi. Next base: position 6,820,925 of record JAYKKT010000080.1, on the reverse strand, counting down.
GATATCTTTTGTACATGTTGATGATTAACTGCCCAACACTCAGAACCATAAAACATGGCAGGCCTAATTGCTGCTCTATAATATTTACCTTTTAACTTTAATGGTATCTTCTTATCACAAAGAATACCTTATGCTCCTCTCCATTTTAACCAACGAGCATTAATTCTATGTGTAACATCTCCATCAATTCTTCCATCACTCTGAAAAATTGACCCTAGGTATTTAAAACTTTCCTTTTGGGGAATGCAATGTGTGCCAATTTTAATTTTCATGTCCTCTGAAGTAACCAAATGATCAAACTTACATTCCATATATTCTGTCTTTGTTCTACTAAGTCGGAGGCCTTTGCTTTCTAATGTTTCTCTCCACAGTTCCAATTTTCTATTAACTTTTTCCTTAGACTCCTCCACTAATACAATGTCATCTGCAAATAACATACACCAAGGTACTTCATCTTGAATATGTTTTGTTAACTCATCCATCACCATTATAAATAAGTATGGACTTAAAGTTGATCCTTGATGTAACCCAATATTAACTTCAAAGAAGTCTGTCATTCCTTCATGAGTCCTCACACATGTTTTTGCACCATCATACATGTCTCTTATAAGGTTAATATATGTCAATGGGATACCTCTTTTTTCCAAAGTTCTCCAAAGAACCTCCCTCGGTATCCTATCATAAGCTTTTTCTAGATCAATAAATATCATGTGAAGGTCTTTCTTTTTTGCTCTAAAATATTCCATAAGATGTCTCAAAAGGTGAATCGCTTCAATAGTAGATCTGCCTGGCATGAATCCAAATTGGTTCTCTGTTGTACTTGATACTTGTCTTAACCTACGTTCGATAATTCTTTCCCATAATTTCATAGTATGACTTATTAACTTGATACTTCGATAATTCGCACAAATTTGAATGTCTCCCTTGTTCTTATATATGGGTATAAGTGTACTTGCTCTCCATTCCTCGGGCATCTTTTGGTTTTTCCATATTTCATTAAATAGTCTTGTGAGCCAAGTGATTCCTATTTCTTCTACTATTTTCCAAACTTCTATAGGAATATTATCAGGTCCTACCGATTTACCACTCTTCATATGTTTAAGAGCCTCTTTGACTTCATTCTTTTGAATATGTCGGTAGAAATTGTGGTTTATATACTTTTCTGACTTGGCTAAATCTCCTAAACTAATACTAACATCTTTATTTTCATTAAAAAGATTATAAAAATAGTTTTTCCATCTATTTCTTATATCATCATTTGCCACTAGAATTTTTTCATCCTCGTCTTTTATGCATCTAACATAATTAAGATCTTTAGTTTTCTTATCTCTAGCCCTAGCTATCCTAAAAATATCTCTTTCACCCTCTTTTGAGTTGAGTTTTTTATATAAGTCATCCCAAATCTTAGCTTTTGCTTCACTAACGGCCTTTTTCGCTTCTTTTTTTGCTTTCTTATAAGCTTCTAAAGTTTCACTAGTTTTCTTAGCATAATGTAATTTGTAACATGCTCTCTTTGCCTTGATTTTATTTTGTACTACTTCACTCCACCACCAAGCTTCTTTTTGTGCCGGTACACCTCCCTTAGATACCCCTAACACATCTTTCGCCACTTTCCTAATATGTATAGCCATATTGTTCCACATATCACAGGGTGTGCCAACATAATTCCAAACATCTCCTTGAAGGACTTTCTGTTTAAATATATCTTCTTTCTCGCTTTTGAGGTTCCACCATTTAGTCTGAATCGCTCGATGCACTCTTTTCTTCTTTGTCCATTTTTTTATTTGTAAATCCATAACTAAAAGTCGATGTTGGGTGGTTAAGCTTTCTCCTGGAATTACCTTACAATCTTTACAACACGCTCTATCTTTCTTTCTACAAATAAAGTAATCAATTTGTGTTTGTGATAAGCCACTCTTATAAGTAATTAAATGTTCATCTCGTTTTTTGAAGATTGTATTGACTATAAAGAGATCAAATGACATAGCAAAATTTAAAATCTCCCTACCTTCCTCGTTTATATCCCCAAAACCAAAGTTTTCATGAATCTCTTGATATCCTAATGCCTCTTTACCGACATGTCCATTTAAATCTCCTCCTAAACAAATCATCTCTCTTTGTGGAATCTTTTGAAACACCTTATCTAACTCTTCCCAAAAAACTGTCTTTATACTATCTTCTAGTCCTACTTGGGGTGCGTAAGCACAAACTATATTCAAAACCTCTGCTCCTAACACTAATTTCAACGTCATGATTCGGTCACCATATCGTTGTATGTCTACTACACTCTCCTTTAAATCTTTATTTATGATAATACCAACTCCGTTTCGAGCCTTTTCTTTACCTGAGTACCATAATTTAAAACCTGTATCCTCTATCTCCTTTGCTTTTTCTCCAACCCATTTTGTCTCTTGTAAACATAGAATATGAATCTTTCTCCGAATCATAGTATCTACCACCTCCATTAGCTTACCCGATAATGTTTCGATATTCCAAGAACCAATACGAATCTTATTATCTAGGACTAGCTTCCTTACCCCCCGCATCCGTTCATAATCAAAATGCGGAGACCCTCTCTGAAAATTTTGCACTACATTCGGGCGGCAATGTAGCGGGACTAACTTCTTTACCGACACCCGTCCATGATGTGGGAACCCTCTCTGCAATTGATTCGCTACATTCGGGCGAAAATGTAGTGGCCCTTGCTTCTTTCTTACTGCATTCGGGCTCTGCAACATGTCGCTAGGCGGGGACGCCCCAAAGCAATGCTCATAATTTTTGTAATCCATGTTGTAAAAATCCGACGAAGTTTTACACTGGCTGTCGAAAGCCTAACACAACCCTCCTCCTTTATCGTACGATAAAAATATTTATGCAAAATTATGTACTGAAAATATTATACATTTATTATTATATATAATGATAAGTGTTCAAACCTCATTAATACTCGAATCTACTCAAATATCTTCATTGTTTGATTAGCATGATAAAGATTTAAATTAAAAGTACCATGATATTTTTATATTTTGCATTTAATACACATAATTTACATTTTTATCACCTCAATCATTCATCTTAAAGATCAAATGATTGACATGATAAAGTAGATTTGAGCAATGATGGAATTTGAGTATTTCAGTCTTTAAGATGAACATATGATGTGATAAAATAAAAAACATTTAATGCACCGTGATAAATGCAAAGTACAAAAGTATTATAGCACTTGTAATTCAAATCACTATAATTAATCATGTTAATCGAACCAGAAAGATGTTTGAATAGATTTAAGCATGAATGTAATTTAAGCATTTACGCCTCTCTCTCTATATATATATATACATAGAGAGAGAAAGATAGCACACCCATGTGGAACAATATGGCTATACATATTAGGACTAAATGGAGGAACCTCAAAAATGAGAAAGAAGATATATTTAAACAGAAAGTCCTTCAAGAAGATGTTTGGAATTATATTGGTACACCGTATGATATGTGGAACAATATGGCTATACATATGAGGAAAGTGGCGAAAGATGTGTTAGGTGAATCTAAGGGAGGTGTACCGGCACAAAAAGAAGTTTGGTGGTGGAGTGAAGTGCAAAATAAAATCAAGGTAAAGAGGGCATGTTATAAATTACATTATGCTAAGAAAACTAGTGAAACTTTAGAAGCTTATAAGAAAGCAAAGAAGGAAGCGAAAAAGGCCGTTAGTGAAGCAAAAGCTAAGATTTGGGAGGATAAAGGAGGAGGGTTGTGTTAGGCTTCCGACAGCTAGCGTAAAACTTTGTCGAACTTAACATGGATTCTACCAAAAAAAAAAAACAAAGAATCCATGTAGCTGACCCCATCTAGTATGGGAAAAGGCTTAGTTGTAGTAGTTGTAGTGTAGTAAAAAAACTTGTGAAACTTTAGAGAATTATAAGAAAACAAAGAAGGAAGTGAAAAAGGCCGTGAGTGAAGCAAAAGCTAAAATTTGAGAGGATTTATATAAAAAACTCAACTCAAAAGAAGGTAAAAGAGATATTTTTAGGATAGCTAGGGCTAGAGATAAGAAAACTAAAGATCTTAATTATGTTAGATGCATCAAGGACGAGGATGAAAAAATTCTAGTGGCAAATGATGATATAAGAAATAGATGAAAAAACTATTTTTATAAGCTTTTTAATGAAAATAAAGATGTTAGTATTAGCTTAGGAGAGTTAGCGAAATTAGAAAAGTATACAAAACAATTTCTACCGATGTATTCAAAAGAATGAAGTCAAAGAGGCTCTTAAACATATGAAGGGTGATAAATCGGTAGAACCAGACAATATTCCTATAGAAGTTTGGAAAATACTACGAGAAATAGGAATCACTTAGCTCACAAGACTATTTAATGAAATATGGAGAAACCAAAAGATGACCGAGGAATGGAGAGCGAGTACACTTATACCCATATATAAGAACAAGGGAAACATTCAAAATTGTGTGAATTATCGAGGTATAAAGTTAATGAGTCATACTATGAAATTGTGGGAAAGAATTATCGAACGTAGGTTAAGACAAGTATCAAGTACAACAGAGAACCAATTTGGATTCATGCCAGGCAAATTAACTATTGAAGCGATTCACCTTTTGAGACGTCTTATGGAACATTTTAGAGCAAAAAAGAAAGGCCTTCACATGATATTTATTGATCTAGAAAAAACTTATAATAGGGTACCGAAGGAGATTCTTTAGAGAACTTTAGAAAAAAGAAGTATTCCATTGACATACATTAACCTTATAAGAGACATGTATGATGGTGCAAAAACATGTGTGAGGACTCATGAAGGAATGAGAGACTTCTTTGAAGTTAATATTGGGTTACATCAAGGATCAACTTTAAGTCCATACTTATTTATAATGGTGATTGATGAGTTAACAAAACATATTTAAGATGAAGTGCCTTAGTGTATGTTATTTGCAGATGACATTGTGTTAATGGAGGAGTTTAAGGAAAAAGTTAATAGAAAATTAGAACTATAGGGAGAAACAAACATTATAAAGCAAAGGCCTCCGACTTAGTAGAACAAAGACAAAATATATGGAACGTAAGTTTGATCATTTGGTTACTTAAGAGGACATAAAAATTAAAATTGGCACACATTGCATCCCCCAAAAGAAAGTTTTAAATACCTATGGTCAATTTTCAAAGTGGTGGAATAATTGATGGAGATGTTATGCATAAAATTAATGCTGGTTGGTTAAAATGGAGAGGAGCATCAAGTATTCATTGTGATAAAAAGATACCATTAAAGTTAAAAGTTAAATATTATAGAGCAGCAATTAGGCCTGCCATGTTTTATGATTATGAGTGTTGGGCAGTTAATCATTAACATATATAAAAGATGTCTGTTACAGAAATGAAAATGTTGAGATGGATGAGTGGTCATATAAGAAAAGACTGTATACATAATGAGGTTATTAGAAACAAAAGACCGTATACATAATGAGGTTATTAGAAACAAATTAGGAGTTAGGAGTTAGGAGTGACACCAATAGAGGATAAAATGAGAGAATATCATTTAAGATGGTTTAGACATATAGAAAGAAGATCAAAAGAAGAAACCTATAAGAAGGTATGAAAAACTAAATTTGGAAAGTATTAAAAGAGATATAAGATGACCACAAAAGTGTTGGAAAGAAACAATAAAGAATGATCTAGCTTATTGTGAGTTAACTGCTAACATGGCACACAATAGGGATCTCTGGAAACAAAGAATCCATGTAGCCGGCCCTGTCTAGTATGGGAAAAGGCTTAGTTGTTGTTGTTTATATAAAAACACACGTATACATACACATATACTCCTCCCTCTGTTAAGGTTCAGGTCAGTGTCGGAGTGCTGAGACAAACCAGCGAGAACCATCGCTCTAGTCTTAATTCTGGTTATAAACCAAGTCATACCCCAATCGAAAACCAATCTGACCTAAAAGTTGGCCATATCCAAACACCCAAAGTCGAGCCATTTAAAATTAAACCGCGTATTACAAACACCTCAACAAGTAGTCGATATGCACCTAATCAAAACCCAATACTCTGATAAGGCGGCCTGTTTGTATATACGCAACGAAGAATTGTTCAGAGGTATGTTAATGGACTTATATTTTGCAGATCCAAGAAGTGCCCAACAGTTTTCTTTACCTCCTTGAATCAGGCAAAGTTACTTGTTTTCTAGAGAAATTGAGCAGATCTTATGTCTGAATCCACAAACATGGAAACTATTCTTGATTCCCACTAGGTCCCCATATCCATTTCAACTACATCGAAGTCCAATACCTTCTGATATTCCTGCCCTACGAGGCTCGACTAAATCAATTGTAGGTCTCTTAGGTGTGTATGATCTGTGATGCCAGGAGAATGGACCACGATTTTTGGTGCCAGCAGTTTCATATTCTGTTGTGCATCAAATGTAAAACATGTTGCTAGTATAGAACTATGGTTTTATAGACCCAATCTAAGTAAAAAATGTTTACTCATAGACTTCACATGAAAATCCAAACACCTCCTCTCTCATGATGTTACTCTATACAACAACAACTACAACAACTAAGCTTTTTCCTATACTAGACGGGGTCGGCTACATGGATTCTTTGTTTTCACAGAGCTCTATCATGTGTCATGTTAGCAGTTAACTCACAATAAGTTGGTCGTCCTCTACCTCTTTTAATGCTTTCCAAATTTAGTTTTTCATACATTCTTATAGGTTTTTCTTCTGATCTTCTTTCTATATGTCCAAACCATCTTAAATGATATTCTCTCATTTTATCCTCTATTGGTGCCACTCCTAATTTGTTTCTAATAACCTCATTATGTATATGGTCTTTTCTTGTATGATCACTCATCCATCTCAACATCTTCATTTTTGTCACAGACATCTTTTGTACATGTTGATGGTTAACTGCCCAACACTCATAACCATAAAACATGGCAGGCCTAATTGTTGCTCTATAATATTTACCTTTTAACTTTAATGGTATCTTTTTATCACAATGAATACTTGATGCTCCTCTCCATTTTAACCAACCAGCATTAATTTTATGCATAACATCTCCATCAATTATTCCACCACTTTGAAAATTGACCATAGGTATTTAAAACTTTCTTTTGGGGGATGCAATGTGTGCCAATTTTAATTTTTATGTCCTCTTAAGTAACCAAATGATCAAACTTACGTTCCATATATTTTGTCTTTGTTCTACTAAGTCGGAGGCCTTTGCTTACTAATGTTTCTCTCCATAGTTCCAATTTTCTATTAACTTTTTCCTTAAACTCTTCCACTAACACAATGTCATCTACAAATAACATACACTAAGGCACTTCATCTTGAATATGTTTTGTTAACTCATCAATCACCATTATAAATAAGTATGGACTTAAAGTTGATCCTTGATGTAACCCAATATTAACTTCAAAGAAGTCTATCATTCCTTCATAAGTCCTCACACATGTTTTTAGACCATCGTACATGTCTCTTATAAGGTTAATGTACGTGAATGAAACCTTTTTTCCAAGGTTCTCCAAATAACCTCCCCCAGTACCCTATTGTAAGCTTTTTCTAGATCAATAAATATCATGTGAAGGTCTTTCTTCTTTGCTCTAAAATGTTCCATAAGACGTCTCAAAAGGTGAATTGCTTCAACAGTAGATCTGCCTGGCATGAATCCAAATTGGTTCTCTGTTGTATTTGATACTTGTCTTAACCTACGTTTGATAATTCTTTCCCACAATTTCATAGTATGACTCATTAACTTGATACCTCAATAATTTGCACAATTATGAATGTGGATAATAGCTCATGATGTTACTCTATCTTGCACAAAATCTAAGCATGACTTCCACTTGCAGATCGAATATTAAACCATAGTTAAAGCCAATATGGATCTAGGCTTGCCGTTCTAGTACCACGGGCCTGACACTACGAATCAAACACACCCTTAACAACCTAAAATGTGATTGAAAGTCAATTCTAATACCTTTCTATTTTCAACTTGTTTCAAATCCTAAGCCCTTGATCCAAGATATGCTTGATCCAAAATATGATTCACGTCGATCCTACTCAAGAAACATCATTTCTTCTCGTATCCGGTTTCCATATCCAAAATATACCATTATCTCTCAAACCTCATATTGAATCCAACTTTTCTCGATATCCAGACCTACCCAGAGATGCCACTTTGATTTCCTTCTTGGGCTCTTCATCTCTTGCAGTTGAGCTATGTCAAAACTGCATTTCTTGTGAAATCCAGTTGTTTGGACCAAATTTCTACCTTGGATACTTTCCCTGGTTTATGGTAGAATTTTGGATCCTTACGATCAATAGATTTTAGGATTTGGTTTATTTGAAATCCAGTTGGATTCTTATCCGAGCCTTGACTACGTTCAAGATAGAACTCACTATTTTCGAACTTGGTCCCATTGACTGCTAAGGGAGCCAAAAAGAGAAAGTAGGGGACTGAGTTTCAACAGTGAATGTATTTAGGCTTGCATAACGGTAGCTAGCCTGAACTCCTTGCTCATTGACTGCTAAGCAGTATGGAAAAATATAGGCAAGCTTCAAGGACAGTGGTTCCAATCACAGCACGAAGATGCATGATTGGTCTTGGTAATAGTCTGGTTCCAAGCAAGAAAGCAGAGAGCTGGCCATAGATCGATCCCAACATTCAGAAACTCAATAAAGATTCATATACTCGACCAAGAGAGTGATGATTGGATCATACATGCTCGCTTGACTGCGCGCACACAGGTTTTTATTTCTATGCAAATATTATGGTAGATAATATAAACAAATAACATCATACAAATAAAAATTGGAGCCGACCAGTTCAGCTTGTTTAATATAAACAAATTATGTTAGCATGTCATGTAACAGTGGCTTTGCAAACTTTTTATGTGTGTGAAGAATATATTCAAAGCTAAAATGAAGTAATGAACACAGGCATCAAGAGAAATGATCTTCGTACTTGTGAGGACAAAGGCTCTAACTCCCTCTTGAACGCTTCAAGTGCCACTCCCGGCTGCTGAAGACTCGTCATCATAACTCGGTAACGCATTCAAACTTTCAAGCTTCACCCCACGAATGCACCTCTCAAAACAAACAGGTGTGACGAACCAGCCCCGTGAGTAAGATCTCTGGTGACTCGAGGCAACAAACCGCCTACGACTCCATGGAACACAGTCAAAGGACATCAAGACTAAATAAATAATAATCAAGGAGAATATTATAACACGTTTCAGAGTGCATAACAACATAATGAATACTTATGGATAGAAGGTCACATCTATTATTGCCCACCTTTGACCGCAAGCCCTCCGTAGCCACCAACGGCGAGGTTCATCACACAACCACAACGCCAAACCCTTTCAGGCACCACATAGAAGCCCAATCTACACAAGCCTTCCAATATTTTACGCAAAGGCTAGATAAAGATCTGCGGGGAATGGATTCGGTTGACTTTGTATAAACCTCACAAAGCACCCACCAGTTACAGTGCTTGTATGATGCCTCCGTTGCGTTCCGCACCAGATGGATTCACATGAAAAGCCGACTGCCTGTCTCCACTTCCAATTAGTTTCCCAGCCAAGTCCAAGGTTTCTGGAGTCTGCTGAGCTGAAGCTTCACCTAAGCTTAGATTTGACATGCCAACCAGCTCTTCGACATTGATCCGATCCTTGGAATGTACTGCAGTCGGCTTCAAAACTGGATGCGGTTCGGAGTCTGTTTCTGGTACAACGACATATGGTGGCCAGAATGGGATTGGCATCAGGCCGTATGGCGTGAAGAATGCTGAGACCATCACTGGCACAGAAGGGCATGCTGCAGCAGGCTCTTCTACATCAACAGGCTCTTTCGGAGAGGTTTCAGTCAGTTCACTTTCAAGGTCAAGTCCTAATGGCGGCAACGGGCTGCTATCAGTCTCAATTGCCAGTGAAGGAGCACTAGCGGAACTAACAAGGCGGGGTTTGTCAGCCACAGAAAGCTGGTCAACTGGCTGAAGGAAAAAGTAGCCAAGAGTCGTAATAGAGCACTAACACATGCATAAAATTAGAAAACCAGTTACACGTAGAAATCATTAGACGCAAAGAGTTCATACCACATCAGCCACAATGTCGAATAGACTGGACCGCCGCTTTCTCCTGCTTGAATTGGTTTGCCGGATGAAGTATTTTTGGGCATGGCTTGCTACTTGTGTGGGAGTTCTCGAAATGACATAGTTGCGGGAGATTCCTCTCCAGTCACCCTTACCCAATTTCCGTAGACCCACTAAGAACAGCCTGTGTTCTTCCTCCGTCCAAGGGGTACCTGAAAATTTTCACAAAAGAAAAAAAGAAGCAAGACCACAGATTTCAGTTAAGAGGAAGTTTCCTGCAATCAAGGACACCAGAAGTGTGGATTTTACAAGAACTGCAGTAACATTTAGAACAAGAGAAGAATTTTCACTTTCCCACTGGTTCAGTTCTGCATCATTGTTCACTCAAGCAGATTTTTAACTGATTCGGATATTCTTGTATATATGTTTCCAATCATTTATGTCATTTTTCTTCCCCCGTTTCAGAGCATACTACAGAAACAATATTACAGTATGATGTGATGTCACCTTACAAGTTCATCCAAATCATCACTCCTCTGAGCTCAACAGAAATCTAGTCCATGTTCTTTTGAATGAAAGTTGCATTTCTAGGACTGTGGCTTCATCTTCTTCTTTCTCTGACCTATTATTCTTCCCCATCTTCTCTTTGCGTCTTTCTTCTTCTTCTTCTTCTGACTTTTCTTCTTATGTCTGTCCTCTTCTACCTTCTTTTTGCTGTTCTCTCTCTCCTGCTTTTTCCTCCTCGTTTCTTCATTTTGGTGTGTTATGTTTAACTTCATGGTTTTTGTTCTTCTATAAATATTTGTGTATGCCACTGCTTGCTAGATATTTAATTTTTATGATTTTTTTTTCCACCTACTTATCGCTGACACAGGTAAGAAAGAACAAAAATCACAAAGTGTCAAGCTCATCTCTCTGTTCATGTTCTTTTACAGATTATAAGTTAATCTCCATGGATAAATATTTAGATCCCCCTATATTTTCCTTTTCATATGTTTTTGGTACACACGTACATTACGAGTTCCTTTGCATTGTTCCCTCTGTTGAACATTTACAGTGTATAGTCATCCTTTTTCAAACGTATAAGGTAATTCATAAATGTGCATATTTGATAATGACAGGAAACCTTTTGCAGTGAAATAAATGGATTGGCGACTTGCTCAACAAGTGGGTGTTGTTCATTGCTAAAAGTTGTTGTGAACTAACAAAAGTGAGCTTCGTTTACCTGATTCCTCAAAGGTGACGCGCCTGTTTGTGAATATGTTCGTAAGAGGTTATTCAACTAGAGGAGAATCAAGAAACAAGTTCACCCAACAAGGAATGAGCCAAGGAATAGACAACGCTTGGTCAGTTTGTTAGGTTAGTCCATAAGCCTTACTCAAAAATATCCTATCAACAACGTACTTCTAAATAATTGGTCGTGCACAAACCTCTAAAATGGAAATAAAGAAAGGCAAACTGTGACTCAACATACAGTAACTTACCAGACTGACTTGAATTTTGGCTAGATGATCTACTCTAGGGTGCCACCTTATGCTTACACGGTTACACCAACACATCCACAGCCTACAAAGCAAAACCATGTCTGCCATGACTTTGTTTGTGTAATATAATCCATTTAAGCACATATCATACAGAAGAATGTGATGGAGCCGACGGTTCTGTGCATGTCCACTCCGCAAGGTCCCGATGTTGCAGTGGAAGGCTTATAGATGAGATTGGGAAAACAGGAGAGAGAGAGAGAAGGGACAAGGTTACCCACAGAGGGTTTTTTCAGGAAAAAGGCTATGCGTGTATATACTTTTTTTGTATTGTTTTGTTATATATATGGCTTTTTCTTCATCATTCGAGTTTTCGTCTCTAGACTTTCCTTTTTAGAAAGCTATTCCATTTCATCAGAGTGATGTCTAAGACTTTTTCAAAAGCGAAAACAGTTTTTGAATAAGTTTTCCTTTTTCAAAAAAAGAAACTCATGAAATCCGAGAAGAGGGCTCTTCTTCCAGCATTTCATGGTTGACGTTAGTATCGGGACCGATAGTGGCCACAAATTACTTACATCTCCTACTTGGCCATCTCCCACTTGGCCACTAGAGCCAATCTATGATACACTGGTTTTGCCTCCCACTATTTTGGGGTTTTACGAAGTTTCATTTATCTAGTTGAAAGTAAATTATAATTTTTATCTGGTATGCGGTTTTTCTACAATCAATGTGTTTTTTTGTATAACACACAACAAAGTGTATTTTCTACACTTATACACTTAAGTGTATCTCAAGACCCACGTGGGTTACATGTTTAGTAAAAAGTTCTTCTGAGACGTCTTTTGTTAAGGGGTGTGCCAATTTATCATCAGTTGGCAAAAGAAAGAAGTAAGTTTAAGAGATTCTTAAACATATGAAGGGTGGTAAATCGATAGTACCAGATAATATTCCTATAGAAGTTTGGAAAATACTAGGAGAAATAGGAATCACTTAGCTCACAAGACTATTTAATGAAATATGAAAAAACCAAAAGATGTTCGAGGAATGGAGAGCAAGTACACTTATACCCATATATAAGAACAAGGGAGACATTCAAAATTGTGTGAATTATCGAGGTATCAAGTTAACGAGCCATACTATGAAATTGTGGGAAAGAATTATCGAACGTAGGTTAAGACAAGTATAGTACAACAGATAACCAATTTGGATTCATGTCAAGTAGATCTATTGTTGAAGCGATTCACCTTTTGAGACGTCTTATGAAACATTTTAGAGCAAAAAAGAAAGACCTTCACATGATATTTATTGATCTAGAAAAAGCTTATAATAGAGTACCGAGAGAGGTTCTTTGGAGAACTTTAGAAAAAAGAAGTATCCCATTGACATACATTAACCTTATAAGAGACATGTATGATGGTACAAAAACATGTGTGAGGACTCATGAAGGAATGACAAACTTCTTTGAAGTTAATATTGGGTTACATTAAGGATCAACTTTAAGTACATACTTATTTATAATGGTGATTGATGAGTTAACAAAACATATTCAAGATGAAGTACCTTGGTGTATGTTATTTGCATATGACATTGTATTAGTGGAGGAGTCTAAGGAAAAAGTTAATAGAAAATTGGAACTATTGAGAGAAACATTAGAAAGCAAAGGCCTCCGACTTAGTAGAACAAAGACAGAATATATGGAATGTATGTTTGATCATTTGGTTACCTCAGTGGACATAGAAATTGATGGAAGAATTGATGGAGATGTTACGCATAGAATTAATGCTGGTTGGTTAAAATCAAGAGGAGCATCACGTATTCTTTGTGATAAGAAGATACCATTAAAGTTAAAAAGTAAATATTATAGAGTAGCAATTAGGCCTGGTTCTGAGTGTTGGGCAGTTAATCATCAACATATACAAAAGATGTATGTGACATAAATGAAGATGTTGAGATGGATGAGTGGTCATACAAGAAAAGACCGTATACATAATGAGGTTATTAGAAACAAATTAGGAGTGGCACCAATAGAGGATAAAATGAGAGAATATCGTTTAAGATGATTTGGATATATAGAAAGAAGATCTAAAGAAGAACATGTAAGAAGGTATGAAAAACTAAATTTGGAAAGTATTAAAAGAGGTAGAGGACGACTACAAAAGTGTTGGAAAGAAACAATAAAGAATGATCTAGCTTATTGTGAGTTAACTGCTAACATAACACACGATAGGGATCTATGGAAACAAAGAATCCATGTAGTTGACCCCGTCTAGTATGAGAAAAGGCTTAGTTGTTGTTAGTTATTGTTGTTGTTGTTGGTATATAGCATATAGTAATTTTATTTCTTTTGATCATATCATGAATATAGTGATATTTAACCATTATATGCTTGCTTCTTGAGCTATCAGCTCCACTCTTAATAAGTGTATTTGTTGTATTGTTGTCACAATAAATGACAACTAACTCGCTCGTTATGTCCAGGTTCAAATCAAGTATAAAGCGGCTTATCCAAATGACACTCATAGCAACCATACTACAAGCAACATACTCAGCTTCTTGTATGTGCAAAGCGACACAACATTGTTTCTTGCAAGCCTAAAAAATTGCACCACCTCCAAATAAAAATATTTAACCAGAGGTTGATTTGTTGTTCTTTATTGCCAACAAAGTCAACGTGTGAGTATCCCATCACTTTCAGTTATATGCTTGAAAACAAAGTTTCAAGTCTTTTGTTCCTTTAAAATATCTTAAAATATTTTTCACATCTATCCAATGATATCATCCAGGATTACTTTGATATCTATTGAAAAGACTAACAACAAAACTGATAGATATGAGGTCTTGTACACAACATAGCATACATTAAGCTACGCATAGCTTGAGCATAAGGAACATTAGACTTATCGTCTCCTTCACCGGGACAGTTAACCTTACTCAATTTGGCCCCTTTCGCAACCGGTATAGATGCAGACTTACATTTACCCATTTTAAACTTCTTGATGATATAATCAATATATCTCTACTGACTTAAGCAAAGAAGTTTAGATTCTCGATCTCGAAAAATCTTTATACTCACGATATAGGATGCTTCCCCCATATCCTTCATTTCAAACCATGACTTGGTTTTTATAATCATCTCATTGTCATTCTCAATCAACAATATGTCATATGCATATAATGATAGGATGACAAAGTGGCTCCCACTGTTACAGACATATACAAAGTGATCAAGTTCATTAGCAACAAACCCAAGTTCAATAATAGCATTTTGAAAAGTCAAATACCAATGACGAAATGATTGTTGAAGGTCATATAAGGATTTTTTCAACTTATATACTTTATCTTCTTAGCCTTCAACTCTTTATCCTTCGGGTTGTTGCATATATATATATATATATATATATATATATATATATATATATATATATATATATATATATATATATATATATAATTCTATCTAAATCTCCATTTAGAAAAACAATTTTTAAATCCAAATCATATTATTCTTATGAATGCAAATTTTGCAATAAAAAAATATATCTATAACATAATCTATCCCCTCCTGCGAAAAATCCTTTACAACCAACATCACTTTAAACTTGTCGATTATTCCATCAACCTTATATTTCTTTTAGGGAACCCATTTAGAGCCTATAGCTTTCCTTCCTCTTGACAAATCAGCTAATTCCCAGACTTAGTTTTTACCTTAGGTTTTTTATGTCCACTTAAAATTTTGGTTTGATCAGAAAGATCATTTATGGGTTCAAATAATGATTGATCTAGATGTACTAGATCGTTAACATTCTCACCATCATTTTCAAGAATGTCATTCTTAGTATCTTCTAAGAATTCAGCATCTCTTATTTCTATTAGTCCATGGTCCTTATGATAAAATTGATATCCTTAGGATATCCGACAAATACACATCTTAAGAATAGACCTATCTAGCTTGTCTCTAGACCGATCAAGGATCTTCACATTACCAATAGATCCCCCCACCTCTGACCTAAGTTTGATTTTCTCCGAAACCACATCTCATATGGTATAGAGAATATAGCTTTATGTATTATATTAAATATATATACCGTTGTACTTACCGCTTCTCCCCAAAATACTCTTGGCAAAGAAGCATCTATTAGCATAGACCTTGTCATATTCAATAAGGTCATGTTATATTTCTTTTCTACATCATTTTGTTGAAGTGTCATGGACATTGTATTTTGCTTTGCAATACCAATGTCTTTAGAGAATTCTAAAAATATTGTATAGGTATACTCTCTACGTCTATTCGATCTCAAGACTTTGATTGTATTCCACAATTGGTTTTCAATTTCCTGCTTATATTCTTTGAACGATTCAAGTTTCTTAGATTTATGTGCTAAGAGATATATATATCTCGAGTAATCATCGATAAAGGTTATAAAATAAACATTTCCTCAATGTGATCTTACTCTAAATGGTCTACATAAATCAGTGTGAACTAATCACTTCTTGGAAAAATGATTTTCTAGTCATTTTCTCTTATATACAGGTTTTACACTTATTAAAAAAAAATTCATAAAAACTAAACAATAAGTTAAAGCTGGTTAATTTTCTCAGCTTCTTTAAACTTATACGACCCAATCGTTTATGCCACACATTCACATCAATCACATAGACACTATCAATATAAGCAGAAGAAGAACTTTCATTTTTATTTATATTGAGTTTGAATAATCCATGCTCAACATCAAATAAACCAGCAAAGGTTATCCTACCATGCTTTCCCACATTGACTTTACGAGGGACAAACCTGACCTCAAATCCTTTCTTTACAAGGTAGGGACCAATACAAGATTGCGCCTAACATTGGTTCACACCTACTACATCAGTAAGTACAATTGATGTGCCTTGTATCAAAATCTTGAAGGACCCAACCCTAATAACATCAAAAAAGGTATTATTCCTCATACACACTCGATGCTCGTCAGGTTTGTATTCCTTCATATCCATTGCTCCCTATTTCCTCTTTGAAATGTGTCGGGTCGCTCCATATAGAAGCACTCATAAATAATGCAGATTATGTCATCTTTTCTGTTAGGCTGTGTCGTTGATTGTTTCAAGCATTGTTCTTCTTGTTGCGGCATCCCTTTTGTAGTACCCCATCTTGCCATAATTGAAGCACTTCACCCGAGAAGCATATTCCTACGATTTCTTAAAGTTTTGACTGCCCTACATTTTATTCTTACCAAATTTCTTATTTGGTTTTCTCTTATCCTGATTGTTTTTTAAGATAAACCCTAAGTCATCTTGAGCAACATCTCCCTTCTATTTTTATTCGTACATCTCCCTTCTATTTTTATTCGTATGTTCTTTTTCAATTGTTAATTTCAATGAGAGTTCTAAAAAGATAAAATCTTATCTAAGTCTAAGAATTGTGGTTACTATATTCCAAGAAAGGGTAGACTATTTAGAATTGTGAATATTTGCATTGGTTGAGGAATAATGGACCTTGATACAGCTAAATCCCTAGCCATTATCAACATTTGGTTAAAATATTCAACTACATTATCACCTTCTTTCATTTTATAAGAATTGTATTTTTGAAGGAGTAGTTGTGCATGCAACTTAGTTGTAGTATCATATTTTATGGTTAGAGTCAAATAATTATTTAGCAGTTTTAAACTCTTTAAAGACCCTAATCAAGTCATCTTTCATGTATGTTAACATTATGGTCTTAGTTATAGTATCATCTTTGAGAAATGTCTTATACTTCTCTTTTTCTTTTGCAATTAGAGTAGGGGGTAAAATTGTTTCCCCAAATACCTAATCAACTCCCTCTAAAATTAAGGCCAGTGACATTCTTCTTTTTAATGTTTAGAAATTTAAGTCATTTAACTTTTTCGTATTTGCCAATTCAGATACACAAATTCTACAAATCATTTTTAATAATTTGGTAGAGACAATAAGTAAGGGTCCTGTATATTTTTAAATAGAAAAACATAAAACATACATCAGATGAATTGACATAAGACATTTCATAAAAAATCAATAACAAAAAGTAGTCACGCACCTAAATACAATATCCACAAATTCTAGGTTCTTAATTATAAATATTTTCAGGCACTGTAGTGTAGCTTATTTACCACACATGTACCTTTCTAAAAATATCATAAAACAAGGGACAAAACAGTAATAAGGTTGCACACGATATTTCTCAGAAAGTACAAGAGCAAACATTTACCTTTCTTAGGTGGCATAATGGATATGTCAAATAATGAGGGTCATTTCTGTAAAAACACCTTAATATCGGTTTCTGTAAAATCGGGAAATAACTGGGGACAAAATTATAAAATTGCATCTTGGTTTTTCATAATTTTACACACTGTAAGAGGATAGAAAAGACTTTTTACTTATAAAAGGGTAAATCAGTCTTTTCATATCAAAATATTGAAACATTTCGATAATTTTTCCCATGGTATCTCATAATTTTGTTTTACTTCAAAACCACTTGTAGAAACACAGGTGTTTAAATGAAGGAGAGAGAGAGGAGGCGGGAGGCCGCCGACGGTTCTTTGCCGCTGGGCTAGCCTCCGCTCCTCTTCTTCTTCTTCTACATTTCTTCTAAAGAGAGAGGGAGATAGTGTGAGAGATTATGAGAAGGAGCGGGAGGCTGCTGGCGGTTCTGTCATCATTGGCATGACCTCCGTTTCTCTCTTCTTCTACTTCTATGGCCTTTGTTCCTCCTCTTCTTCCACTTCGGCTATTACAAAGAGGGAGAGAAACATAGTGAAAAGCATAAGAGGTCACCGGTGGCCTCTCTTTCCCTTCTTCTTTCTCTTCGCATGGCCTCTACGGTGTTCATGATGTCTATGCAGTTTCAGGCCTATGACCTACCTAAGGCCACATTCGATGGGCGGCTTCCGATTGTCGTTTGCCTCAATACCACTTCCTACACAAAACTTTCTTCTTATGCATTTCTCCTTCTCCATTTTTTTATTAGTAAAAACTTACGCCGAAAAAATTTTCCGACATTGTTTTAATGCTTCTCTCTTTTCATTTTTTCAAAATTGACATACCTACTAAGGAGTCACCGAAAGCTTCAAAGAGGCTCTGATACTAATGATGAAGCTAATGGTTATGTATATGTTCACTCCACAAGGTTCCGATATTGAAGCGACAGTGGAAGGACTCTAGATGAGATAGGAAAACACGAGAGAGAGAGAGAGAAGAGAAGAGACAAGGTTACGTGCACGGGGTTTTCTCAGGATTATGCGTATATATACTTTTTTGTATTGTTTTGTTTTATATTTTTTTGGCCTTTTCTTATTCTTCTTAGTTTTCCTTAGTGGGCTTTCCTTTTAAAAAAGTCATTCCATTTCTTCTGGGAGTTGTCTAGGAATTTTCGAATAAGTTTTCCTTTTTCAAAAAGGCAACTATTGAAATCCGAGAAGAGAGCCTTCTTCCATTAGTATTGGGGCCGATAGCAGCCACCAAGGCACCAACTACTTACATACTGCTATTAATTGGATAAATTTCTTAAGGCATGAACGTTCACTTTCAAACAATGGATAATATTAGGCAAAAATGATAGAAGGCGGAAAAAGTATAATTTATCACCAGGGAACCCTTCATCTAAGGCGCTCATCCCAAATAAGAATCCGATTTTCTGTTCATACCACAGGCGTTTTATCTATGTAACTCCAGTTAGCAAGGTCAAAGGATCAAGGCAAGCTCATAGGTCCCATGAAACTCAAATTAATTGGATAAAAGATGAATATGATCATATAGAAACAAGGAGTAGTAATCCGTAAATTTGAAATGACAATTAGGGGAACATATGACATTGAGAGATACCTTGAGGTTCGCACTACACAGAAAATCACATATGGATTTTTAATAATCGATAAATGAATTTCATGGACAGACAAACTATCACCGGCTAGGTGTGATTCGGAACCAAAAGGAAAGTGTTTGCATCATATCTAAATAACATAGCGAAATCTATGTCCCAACCTCAAAGCGGAGAGAACGAAGACACTTTGTATAAGTGAAACAACAGAAACTGATTTTATAAAACAGAGTCCGGATGACGCAATAGAAGACCGCTTGAAATTCTCCAACAGTCAAAAATCTATTCTAAGATACCCAGCAAACTAACACAGAACCTTATAAAATTTCACAAATTCGTGGCAAAAAGGATAAAAAAAACACCAATTAAATGAACCACGGAAGAAAAAAAAGGAAATGACAAAAAGAAATCGTGAACTGAAATAGGTCATGATCAAAAGGATCTTCACAAACATGATCTTTTCAACAAACAAACCGAACTTTAAACATTTCTCAGCAAAGTATCACGAAATTTCACAATAGTCACAAATTTAAAGCCAAAAATATCGAATCGACACACGAATCGTACAATGATTAGAAAAGATAGAAGAATAGGAGAAGGAATAACCGGAAAGACTTATAGAAAACGATCCAAAACATTTTAAAACACACAGATATCGGGAGAGAGCGTGTATGTCTGTAAAATTCTGACCTTTCTTCCTCTCACGGCAGTTTGACGAGCACGAGGCATGCAGGCCGTCATCTGATGCATAACCGGTACCTCCAGCATAATCATCGATGGGATCACACGGCGAACCGGGGTTATTTCCGGCCAGCGAGGCCCCGCCGCCGGTATAATGAGAGAGATTTCCCATGCTAGCGCTCTTCTTTATCGACGTCCCCTCGGTAAGCCTCACGCCGAAGAGCCTCACCCCTCGTGACGTACACGTCCGCGAGTTGTGCCCGTTGTGGCTGCAGTGCGAGCACCGCCGTGTCATCTCCGGCAGCATGCAGCGACCACGATGGACGGACGGACACGAAGAAACGATCTCTTCGTCAGATCACGGCCGTCGACTCGAAATGGCGACGCCGGAACGACAGAAATGGAGAATGAAACGGAAGAGGGAAACAAACGGAACCACAAACAGGGCCAAATCTCCCTCTCTCCCCCCATTATATTAAGGGGGATTGGTATCGTAAGAAATTAGTTGAAATAACTCACGCGCCCTTCGCTTTCTCAAAAATGGCGGTCTTCTCCCTCATCCTGTTCTCAAAGGACTCTCTGCTATGACCGGCCGGATCCCTTCGCCGTAGACGTAGGGTTGCGGTCAGTGTCGGTACATGGGGTAGGGCAGGGAACGGGATCATGATCCCCAGCCCCGGCCTCGATCAGGGACCAGGGCTCCCGTCCCTGAGACGGGAACCAGAAATTCTCTCGTTCTTGCTCTACGTTCCCGGGTCTCCTACTGCCCATTATCATCCCTACATATGTTCAAATGCCCTTTAAGTGTTTGGTACGAGATGTTGAACCTGGATTTTGTGATAAGCAAGACCCGATCCATTTTTTCGCCACGCGTCAACGGGCACGGCCGGCAGAGTGTGGCGTCCCCAGGCCAAAGGAGAAACAGAAACACGTTTCAAGGGCATAAATGTCCTTACGTCGACAAGGTAATTGAATATAACGCAATATTCCAAGAAAAGGAACTGTTTCTTCTTTTGTTCAACTTCAGGGTAAAAATTTCTTCTCACCATCCGCTCTCTATTACAGAAATGCCCACCTGGTAAGTCTGGGTCGGGAAGAAGATATCCGATCCATTTTGCGTACCTGAAATGAGTCAGTGTTGAAGGAGAAGTGTACGTATGCGTTCTCCTCCGTGCCACGTGTACGGTTGAAGCCTCACCGTCTTCTGTTGATAACGCCCAATATCTGTAACGTGGCATACAAGTAAAATAGGGCAATTTGGACATTTTCTTACCGTAGGGAATGGGACCCGTTGTCCACATTGAGAGGCAGGCAATTGGTCCCTCTTTATACTCTTGGATCTTCTGAGATCCGTATCCATGTCGGCCATCTACTCACCCGGGCTGGACCCGTTGCTCAGCCCGACCAGGATAGACCAATTCATTTTGGGTCGGACTGTCCTGGAACGAGTTGGATCCCGAGCCCGGTTCTGGTCTTCACGTTCACCACAGACCTGAAATTAACTTCCCAATTGTTTTCCGGGAAAAATGAAACACAGAGGACACGATTTATCAAAACTCTTTTTTTTATTTTTAAACATAAAATCGAATTTTTAAATAAACATTCCATCGGTTCGACAAAAGTTTCGGTATAACTCTTGGAACTATATCCATGGGCCACATTGCACCCATGTTTGGAGGTGTCAATTCAGGCCGGACCAGCCCCAGCCCTGGTGGGCCAGGAGAAGTGTGGATTGGGGCGGGCTCACATTTTTCATGATTCGAAATTCGGCTGACCCGTATCTATTATTATATTACATATATTAATAATATGAATATATAAGATTTGTTTATATAATATGTATGTTTACACACACACACACACACACACATATATATATATATATATACTCTTTTTTTGCCCTGTGGGTCAACCCGGCCCGACCCACCTCAGCCCCCAGGGACAGATGAGCTAACCATAGGCGACGCCGAACCTTGAGGATGAAGCATGGCTGGCAATATAAGACACAACACGGAAACCTGATTCAATCAATCATGACATAAAAGTTCTGTATCTCGGTTTCACCTAGATTTTACAAGAACAAAATATGGCATGACACGAACATACTGAAACAGAAAAGCACTTGGAGAATATCAGCCTCTATGAGAATCTAACACGAACTCGCCTTAAAAAGTCCATTTTCGTGTCCGCCATAACTAACACGAAAAGGAAAAAATGTGCACACCTGTCTAGGTTGACCTGTTTCTGTCACCAACACAAAATGACATTACACGAACGTGACAAGGAACACGAATTGCCACCCCTAAGGTGAGGGCACACTCCGGGTCCATCAGTCTTCGTCATGGCTTTGGATCGGGGCACATGTGGACCAACACCACTTATATCAAACCCCAAAAGGGCCTTTCTTGAGAGCTAATATTTGATTGATGAATAAGGTTGCACAAACACGAATGGCTTTATTTGGATAAGAAAGTTAGTCTATGATCATTTTGGATAGCAAAGCCAAAACTTTATTATTAGCGTTCAATAAAAGCATCAGTCAAGATGTAAAGATGGCAATGTGGTCCTCAAAAATTGAAAATATAATACTTCATGGGTCCCAAGGAGGGCGTTGAGTTTGAACGTGATAAACTAAAATTGGACCTTCAATTGGATTATACTTGAGAATTAGTGCTAGATTATGCTTGAGAATTCGATTATTTGATTCAAGAAATGGATTGCCTTGATTGGAAAAGCAAAATGTGAAAATTATTTTTTGAAATATCAAAAAGTGCAAAATACAACTTTTGTTTTTTTTTACTTTTTGTTTGTGTTGACATGAACCATCTATCTCTTCAATTAGATGGTATGGATCATCAATGATATTCTAGTATAAATTGGATCCTACCAACTCTCTCTCTCTCTCTCTCTCTCTCTCTCTCTCTCTCTCTCTCTCTCTCTCTCTCTCAATTAGTGTGACAACTCTCTCTATCTATCTATCTAGATAGATAGATAAAGAGAGAGAGAGAGAGATGTCACAGTCCCCAGGTGGACAGAGTTGAACCTTATATGCTCATGCTAAATTATAAATATGAATATAACAATATACTAAAATAAAGAAAGTTTTGTATTGCAACGTTGATGTGGGTGCTGAGATAATAAGGTAAGGTTTAATAATGAGGATTTTTAACCCAGATTTTCTCTTTTTTATTGGCAAAAGAAGCATGAAAATTATTTTTTAGCGACTCTTTTTCTTTTTGTAAGATTAATCAAGTCAATTGAAGATATTGAATTGAGCGATGGTTTGATCTGAAATCAAACTGGAGCAAAAACAGGCCAAACCAGAACCAAACAGGTAGTTCAAGTGGATGCCTCTGTCCAACTTTATAAGTTCACTGTTGAACTTTTACATTCTGGTTTCTGGTTTTTGTTTCAAGCCAAAAGAGTAACTGAAAGTAGCTGCCGTGAACCGCAACTGGAAACCAGGTGTAACCTTACTGTTCATGGCTCTGGGTGAATCGGAACAAGAGGTTCCGGCGAGGAACTGGCCCTGCCTGATTGAACATACACAGTATGAGAAATCATGTGGCATTATTATGTGGGAATAACAGAACACACATTCACACTCCAATTTAGTCCAACGTTCTTCCTTCACAATTCCACAATATTAAAATAGTATTTCAAATTTGGGATAAGTGTTATCCCGGACATCTTAAAGATCAAAAGCAAAAGGAGGCTTTATGAGAGTATATTAGATAATATCAATAAATATTCTGTTAATTTAGCTTGTGTAATTATATACTTGCTAAAATCAGCTAAGTTCGGTGTGAGGAAATCCTCAGAGGATGACATTGTTGCTATGATGCTTAATTTTTTAATGGAATAAAATTGGTAGGGTTTGCTTAACTCCACCTCTCTTTCGTAAAAAGAAGTTGCCTGAGTTCTGCTTATAGTTTATAGTCGAACACTATCGAGTATGTTGCAGTCTCGTTGATAAAATCAATGAGTTGCTCGGCTTATTTACCAGTCCAAAAACAATCTGTTCAAAACAACCAAGTTAGTTGGAGATGCACTTCCGACTGAATGGTTTTGCTGTAAAAAGATTAATATGTACAAAATGAAGTTTTGATGCATTTGAAAACCTTGAATCTTATTTATAGAAGTTGTATGATCCACATAAACACACACACACATATATATATATATATAGAGAGAGAGAGGGGGGGGGGAGATGCTGCATTGTTCTTGAGTGTTTTTTAGAATATGAACCGTCCATCTCTTTAATCTAATGGTTTAGATTCAAAAGGAAAAAATATTTTGTACATTTTAACTTTTAATATTAACCGCTCGATCAAAAAGATTAATGGTCCAAATTATAAAAAAAAACACTATGAATGGCAGTTTAGTAACTCTTTCTCTATTCATACATACATATATATATATATATATATATATATATATATATATAGAGAGAGAGAGAGAGAGAACTAGTGGAACAATATGGCTATACATATTAGGAAAGTGGCGAAAGATGTGTTAGGGGTATCTAAGGGAGGTGTACCGGCACAAAAAGAAGCTTGGTGGTGGAGTGAAGTAGTACAAAATAAAATCAAGGCAAAGAGGGCATGTTACAAATTACATTATGCTAAGAAAACTAGTGAAACTTTAGAAGCTTATAAGAAAGCAAAGAAGGAAGCAAAAAAGGCTGTTAGTGAAGCAAAAGCTAAGATTTGGGAGGACTTATATAAAAAACTCAACTCAAAAGAGGGTGAAAGAGATATTTTTAGGATAGCTAGGGCTAAAGATAAGAAAACTAAAGATCTTAATTATGTTAGATGCATAAAAGACGAGGATGAAAAAATTCTAGTGGCAAATGATGATATAAGAAATAGATGGAAAAACTATTTTTATAATCTTTTTAATGAAAATAAGGATGTTAGTTTTAGTTTAGGAGATTTAGCCAAGTCAGAAAAGTATATAAACCACAATTTCTACCGACGTATTCAAAAGAATGAAGTCAAAGAGGCTCTTAAACATATGAAGAGTGGTAAATCGATAGGACCAGAAAATATTCCTATAGAAGTTTGGAAAATACTAGGAGAAATAGGAATCACGTGGCGCACAAGACTATTTAATGAAATATGGAAAAACCAAAAGATGCCCGAGGAATGGAGAGCAAGTACACTTATACCTGTATATAAGAACAAGGGAGGCATTCAAAATTGTTCAAATTATCGAGGTATCAAGTTAATGAGTCATAATATGAAATTATGGGAAAGAATTATCGAACATAGGTTAAGACAAGTATCAAGTACAACAGAGAACCAATTTGGATTTATGCCAGGTAGATCTACTATTGAAGCGATCCACCTTTTGAGACGTCTTATAGAACATTTTAGAGCAAAAAAGAAAGACCTTCACATGATATTTATTGATCTAGAAAAAGCTTATGATAGGGTACCGAGGGAGGTTCTTTGGAGAACTTTGGAAAAAAGAGGTATCCCGTTGACATATATTAACCTTATAAGAGACATGTATGATGGTGCAAAAACATGTGTGAGGACTCATGAAGGAACGACAGACTTCTTTGAAGTTAATTACATCAAGGATCAATTTTAAGTCCATACTTATTTATAATGGTGATGGATGAGTTAACAAAACATATTCAAGATGAAGTACCTTGGTGTATGTTATTTGCAGATGACATTGTATTAGTGGAGGAGTCTAAGGAAAAAGTTAATAGAAAATTGGAACTATGGAGAGAAATATTAGAAAACGAAGGCCTCCGACTTAGTAGAACAAAGACAGAATATATGGAATGTAAGTTTGATCATTTGGCTACTTCAGAGGACATAGAAATTAAAATTGGCACACATTGCATTCCCCAAAAGGAAAGTTTTAAATACCTAGGGTCAATTTTTCAAAGTGATGGAAGAGTTGATGGAGATGTTACACATAGAATTAATGCTGGTTGGTTAAAATGGAGAGGAGCATCAGGTATTCTTTGTGATAAGAAGATACCATTAAAATTAAAAGGTAAATATTATAGAGCAGCAGTTAGGCCTGCCATGTTTTATGGTTCTGAGTGTTGGGCAGTTAATCATCAACATGTACAAAAGATGTCTGTGACAGAAATGAAGATGTTGAGATGGATGAGTAGTCATACAAGAAAAGACCGTATACATAATGAGGTTATTAGAAACAAATTAGGAGTGGCACCAATAGAGGATAAAATGAGAGAACATCATTTAAGATGGTTTGGACATATAGAAAGAAGATCAAAAGAAGAACCTGTAAGAAGGTTAGAAAAACTAAATTTGGAAAGTATTAAAAGAGGTAGAGGACGACCACAAAAGTGTTGGAAAGAAACAATAAAGAATGATCTAGCTTATTGGGAGTTAACTGCTAACATGGCACACGATAGAGATCTGTGGAAACAAAGAATCCATGTAGCCGACCCCGTCTAGTATGGGAAAAGGCTTAGTTGTTGTTGTTGTTGTTGTATAGAGAGAGAGAGAGAGAGAGATAATAGCCTTTGTAAACACTCATCTATAATCATTTTAAAGATCTCAACTATTCAATCTTTAAGATATGGTATCAAGTAACTACAAAAAGTACCAAGGTACTTTTTTGTTTTTAAAATTTAAAATTTTAACCATTGATTAAAAGTTTTTAAAATTTAACCATTTGGAAATGTTTAAGTATGGATGGATATATGCATGAACTATTTATATATAAACTGATTGGATTACGCTCACCATTGATGTTGTTGTCTCACCATTACTTTTTGGGTGTATAAGTATAATAATATTATCTTTCATATATTTTTAAATATATTTATATTTTTTAAATTATACTTATATCACCAAAAAGT
The DNA here is from genome assembly GCA_036023115.1 of Brasenia schreberi. Lineage (NCBI taxonomy): Eukaryota > Viridiplantae > Streptophyta > Magnoliopsida > Nymphaeales > Cabombaceae > Brasenia > Brasenia schreberi. The sequence goes on along the minus strand of JAYKKT010000080.1, from coordinate 6,793,969 downwards.
CATGAGTGAGTATATGATAAGTGGGTAGAATCCTTTTATATATACATATAAATATGTATATATGTATGTAGAGAGAGAGGAGAGAGGTTCATGTACACGTCAATCCATTCAATGCTTAAGTATGCTTTTAAATTGATGAGATCGACGGTAGACATTAAAATCTCAAAAGCAAAAGGATACTTTGGTACTTTTTACAGCCGCAATAAATGTGTGTTGTTTTTTGACTCAAAGATCTCGACTATTAACCTTCAAGATAAAACGGTTAAAATCTTTTAGTATGTTTAAGCATCATGTACTACTTTCTCCCTCTCCCCCCTATATATATATATATATGTGTGTGTGTGTGTGTGTGTGTACATGTGTGTGTGTGTGCACGCGTATAATATTGGTTACAAGTAGTCCTTAGAAGAGAATATATTTTTAGACACCAAATATTCGAAAACATGATCTATCTTTTACAAATTTGTGTTCTTCGGATCTAAGAGAAAGTTCAAAATCTGCAATCATGTCATGAGTCGTCGAATTGGAAATGACTTCCTTTGATACGTGAAGAAAGCCTAACCGGAGAATTTATTCATTTCATGGCACGAAGAGACCTCTACTTTATCGCAAGAATGACTTACCGAGGACTCACTCTATCAGCAGTTGTACGCTTTGAAAACACGACACTACAGCCGTAGGCCACTTCTTCTCCCCCCACCCACACACACTGACACAGGAATACTGAACCCGTTTCAGGCAGCTACTCTCTCCTCTTATGGAAGAGAAGCAGTGGGTTTAGCCCTTCAAAAAAGGCCCAGATTCTAGACCCTGTTTTAGCATATTATATACATGCACACACATACATATATATATATATATATATAAAGAGAGAGGGAGAGTCTAGATTTAGTGCACCCAAAAACATAGAGAGTTGTAACAAACCCATTACAACCATTGGATCTTTGAGATGAATGATTGAAATGATAAAACATAAAACATTTAAAAGTATCTATTTTTTAAATCCAAATCTTCACCGTTGATCAAACCAAACACATATATATAGAGAGAGAGAGAGGGGGAAAAAGAGAGAGAGCTTGTTAAGATTTGAATTAAAAAACAAAAAATATAAAATACATTTTTTTGTTTTTTGAGTTCAAGTATCAGCTATCCATCCTTTGGATTGAATAGTTGAGATTTGCGGGCGTATGTCTATGTAGGGGTGTGTGCATGCATGCACGCATGTTTAAAGTCCATCTTATCTCATGGGACAAGTTTCGGTCTTTTTCTTAGCTTCAAGAGCATCATGAATCAGTTCCTAATCGACATAATTCTTAGAAGGGTTTGCTGCTCCATCCAAATTTATGAAACTTGAAGGAGAATGCTGCCTGAAGTTGAACCCATGAGCTAATTACGCAGCTATTAGCCCTACAAAAAAATGTTTCCCAGCTATTATTCTGTAGCCCACTGCATAACCCTGGGCTATTCTCCCCAGATAAAAAAAATCAGAGCGGCCATTGTTTAGTCATATTTGTTTAGATATTCGGCGAATTATGGATATCAAACCAAAGTGGAGATTCTTATTCATCGGTGCACGCCTTTTATAAACGTTTGGTTCAGGTGCTTCAATCCTTGTAGAAAGCAAACTCTGAAATGACTTCAGTATATGTTCCGGCCAATAATTGTAGAGAAACTCATGCACGAGATCAATAACCCACGGGCTCGGGGGGTTGGCTCACAAGCTGCAGGCCATGAGTTCAATACCCGAAGTCTGCATCTGGCTTCTGCCTCCGCATTGCATTTAAAAAAATGTCTAAGAATTGATTGAAAGAAAAAAGTAGGCCACACTCCTGTGCACCAAAACCCCTACTAAAAATGGCATGCACACATAGCATTAGCTCAACCACTCACAGGTGGTGAGTTCGATTCCTGGGGTGCATGCATGTGTGCATATGATTCAACCTCTCATTGTAATAAAAAAATGGAAAAAGAAAATGGAAATGGCAAGGGTTCTCAGAAACAGAAGATAGATGTAAAACACATGAAAAAGAGACCTCAGGCATCAGTGATAGGGGGAAAATTGTATTGGGTCTTTCATGTACATTTTCAAAATTTTCTTTCATTTTTTTTGTACAATGGGGAGGACGAAGCTGGATGCACGCCCTCGGTGATGAACTCATGACCTTCAACTTCTGAGTCAACCTCCTACCAACGTGAGCTATCACTCTTTGTGCACATCTTCAATGTCTTGTCCAACGATTCTAATATTTATAACTTGTTCATCATGTATCGTCCACAACATATGACTCTTCTGCCAAAGTTAAAATACGAGTGAAACGTAACGATGCAACATGATATATAGTCACATTTTGACCAATTTAAATGTCGTTGAATATGGGCATTAGAATAAATAATAATGCATATTTGTCAACAACCCTCCTAGTTCAGTATGATCCCGGCAGATCAGTCTTTCCCCCTTCACTCTTTCTTTCTTGACTGATATCGGAACTGATCGTTGGTGATTTCACCGGCAAATCACTAATGAGCAGCAGCCACGTCTAACAAACAAATCTTGGGCAGAAGCTCATAGAGAACTTAGCCTTTGACAAAGTTAAGCTGTCTTCACTCTGGGATTATCGCCCTCTGGTGGTATTATTAAATTAATGGTCACGAAGTAGATAATGAGAAGAGTTCCAGATGCTCAACTAAATCATTACTAAAAGTCTTTCACAGGTTAACATTAAGAACTAAATAGTTGGGAACAAGTTCCCAGTCATATGAGTTGATGCACACCAATGCATTTATTTGTTAAAATGATAAGAAATGGATATCATCATCGCATGAGATCTCTACAAAGGATACCGATAACCATAAAAATAAAGCATATGTTGATAACAAAGAACTTACAGACTCAATTTTCTACCAGTTCAGGAAGATATACCTGCGGACATTTCCCATGTATAAGTTCCGTTGCAACCAGACTCGTATGGTCTCTACTCAAAAGTATTGCTGTTCCCTTCTTTTATTGCTCATCATCTGTTTGGGCCTGGCACCTTCAAAGGAAAAAACATTGGCAATTTGATATAAGCCAGCATCAATTCATTTTCTAAAGTTCCATTCATACTCGTATAGATTTTATGTTTTTAGTGCATTTCTTATAATACTTAAATTCGATTTCAGATACATCCGACCCATTCAATTCTGACGATTCTACCAATCTCTTTCAGAAAAAAAAAACAAGCCAAAAAGCCTATCCTGGCAAAATTATGTTCAAGAATGGAATTTACAGGGAATCTATACTCTTAAGAACAGCACCACGAACCATTGAACTCGTGGCAGCATAGGTTTACTCTTTGCTAGTACAACTATACAGCACCAAGTCTCTCTCTCTCTCTCTCTCTCATACGCACACACGAGAAAAGACTGAGCTACACCATACATAATCCTTGGAAGCAAAATGGACGGCCCACAGTGTCCTACTCCATCCTTTACCACGCAGTGATGCAAACTATTTCCAAACCTGGCAAAACAAAAGAACCATGACAAGAATCTCCAAAGACAGAAATTTTTGTTTCACTTGATTGGTTAAACTTGCCGTTTGTTGGTGCGGGTGAGTGAGTGTGCTTTAGAAAAGAAGTGCAAGTGTGTGTTTGTGTGCACATGTGAATGTACAAGTGCCAAATTAGAATATTTGCTACGCAAAGACCTAGTTAAAACATTGCATTTTTTGTTAGCCTTTTGGAACTCAAGCCCCACCAATGTGATCCATATGTTTAGTCGTAAAATCTTTTACAAAACCAAATTTCAAGGGCATATGTTTTAGTTGCCGGTCCCGTTTGCTTTCTTTTTTCAATTTTTTTTTCTTTTGGTGTGTGTGTGTGAGAGAGAGAGAGAGACCCTTTACTGCATATCGTCTGCAACTTGTGAATTCCTGACAGCCCAAAATGATCTTGGCTGCAAACGTCTGTTTGTTGCAGTGAAGAGCCAGCCCATGTTAGACTCACATGTAGCACAGTTCAAAATGGTCCAAGCATACCTGGAACTTCGGTGGTCAGATCCCATCAGGAAAAATGGACAAACAAATCCTAGAATCAACCAGTTTAGTTGCATAAATTTCTCACTTCAATTAAGAGTAGAAGGCACCACAAGGACACTAACAAAAGTTTGGAAACCTCAAAAGTTAAAGCTTTTGAGGCACTACCTTTTCAAAGAGGTTAACCTCTTTCTAGCTTCTCACATGCCTTTTCTCTCTCAAGTTACGTATTGATCCTCGTGTTTACTTACAAAAGGAAAACCATATGAAAGCATATTCAACAATTTGAAAAAAGTACACTGAAACTTTTGGGCTCCCATCTTGCTCCCTTGTCGATTATCCAATATTCGAGATTTTTAGGATTGATACAGGAGTAAGATGTTGGTGCGTTGGGTAGTAGAGTTTGATATACATGAATATTAAAGGGCGTGATGGGGTGTGGTCAACAAGTTTTTGAGAGAAAAATTTGACCATGCTTAGGTTAATGAAATAGCTGAACCGTACCTCGATGACTCGAGGGAAAAAAGGAAGTCTTTCCATGGTTTATTATATATGACATATGAAATGCTATAACAAATATCTCTAAAGCTTTTATGGTCATACCCTGGAAACCAGCTATACTCTGCATGTGGATTTCCAACAGGAGCTAAACTCTGTGCATTATTAAAGGTCATGATCTCATACACATAGCCATATGGGTTGACAAAAGCATTTGAAGGCCCATCCCTTGACATCACGACTACGTCACTGCGCCTTGCAATTATGGTCTGCAACATACAAGTTCCACTGTCAGGCTGCTAACTAAAGCATAAAGATGTAACACATTGAAATAACTACATCTAAAACATATCATCACTGGTTCCAAGTCGGCTAACTTTTAAATCCTTATAAAATTCAGTCCATAAGACAAATGTAAGCATAAATCATTCATCCGTAGTCGGTTAGCTCTTTAAGAGTACTTTGTCTCACCACTATAGTATATTGCAGTTGTACGAATTTAAGATACGCAAGTGAGTTTATGTGTACAAGTTTACAAGTGTGTTTGCGTGTACAGTGTGCATGTGTCTAAGTGTATGCATGTCATGTTTTCTCTATGCGTGTGTAAAGTTACACAGTCACAAATAATTGGCTCATAGCCGGTTAGTTCCATAAAATCACTTTATGCTTCCATGTTTCCTTACTAAAGTGCTTTGAACTCATGAGCTTTAATATATGCATGTACGTCTATGTGCATGAACATAATCACAAGCAGGCCTGTTGAAACATGTAAAGGTGCCCTCGTACCATGTAGCTATTGAGAATAAATAGAAAGTTTTATCTGCTCTAACTGGAAAACGTCAACCAGTGAGGTACAACAAAAGTTTCTTACTAGGCAGTGTTTGCATCGAACAGCATCAAATCGTTCCAATAGCTCTAGTTCTTTCTGCAACCGGTAAGAAACACCATCTATCTCAAGCAACTCCTGCCTTATTGAGTCTGACACAGGAATCTTGCTCGCAATAAAAAATGATAAGAAATCAGGTTTTCTGACAAGGCTATCAATGTTAGGATGCCCAATGATTTGCCTCCACATGTCTGCAAAAGAAATCCCACATTTATAGCATCCACGGCACTCAAATTTTGCATTGCAACCCACAAGAAAAGGAAATCCTCTTAAATCATGACTTTACCTCTAGCACACTTGACCACAACATTGAATCCGAGAACCTATCATTTTGACATCCAAACGGAAGAAAATATACTAACCATATTAACATGTCTCAACTTTCCTCATAATTATTAAGCCAGAAAAGTTCTAACATGCAACCATAAAATCAAAAACAAAGAGGCACATGCATCGGTTCATTGTGTCCTGAAACAAAAGCAATAATTTTAACAGTTTGACCAGCAAAGTGCCAATAACAAACAGATCTAAGACTACATTGTTTAACAAGCATTATTCAGCCTACTTTCCCGGTTTATCAGGTGGCAGCTGACGAGATGCTAGTAATTAGCGTGTGGTGCTTCTCTCTTCTTCTCTAACAGCTGTCACAAGCACTGCAAAAATGAATCCGTTTCTTTCCTTATCCCCTCCTCACGAAGCTCCAGCTTAACAATCAACAGCCCTTCCTTCTCTCGCCCTCCCAATATCCACCCTCCTCTCTAACGTATAATTTAAGAAAATTTATGAGCAAACATATAAGAAGTAAATTATAGAACACTAATCATAATTGGCATCAGAGGTAGCACCAAGTACAAAGCAAGTGGTGCAATATTCTGATCAACACTGCATATTGCACGTACTAAGAATTCTGTCCTACCAAAAACTATTAAAGGATATTGCGCCCCATCCTTTTTGTTGGTCACGGACAGTGTATTATTTAGTATGTAAAGTGCATGGTGATTAAGCTTACAGTAGAGGACATGATTGGTTATAGAATGAACTCCACATGAAAAGCACACAATTCAGTAGAAATATTCTTCTGAAGGGCTCAAGAATTTACCTGCAGCCCGTCGAGCAAGAATGTTTGCATCATACATCCTGTACACCCAATAAGGCCAGAAGGATTTCTGAGGCCTATACAACCACTTAGATTCATCATCAACCCAGACTTTTCTAATGGCTTTGCATCCTGTGTCTGCAAATCGTCTTCCAGGAGCAATTTCCCTGCCGACACCAGTGCCTATCTCAAAGCTATCACTTTCACTTGCTCTAGTTCCCAAACCGTGGACAGGTGATCTGGAACACACTTGATCAGATTCAGCATCACCCTCACTGGTATATTCATCCATTTTTTCTGATTCACTATCCCAACTAACTGCAGACTCAGTCATATTTGCCTCTTCTTCTAAACGATCAATCTTGATGCTTCGAGAACTATGTGCAATTCCCTCATGGGCATAAGGAGTGGCTGGCTTAAGTTCACGTGAAGCTCTTCCACTTTGTAAGTTAATAACAGAGGCCAATTGTCCAAATGCATCCCTTGGTATTCTCAATGGTGTTTCTTCCTTAATAATTTCAACCTCAGCGCAAGGCTGAACAAAAAATAGACTAATTAGAACTATGATGTACAGCACTCCAATTAAGTGAAGAAACTAAAGTAGTAGTATGTCTTACTGCTCCTTCAACATCAATCCAACTCTTTAGTATGTGAAATCTTTGCTGTCCACGAGCAACAACGTTTAATGAACCATCTTCTAATCGGCGAAATTGTTTAATCTATTTAAAATCCAAAAGAAATATCAGAGTTATCGACTTGGTGTGAATGCAGAAACCGGATATACTAATACTGCTCTACAAAATGCAGTTGACTGGCCAGGCATATTTAGCAATTGCAAAGGTCATGAATAAAACTTATATTTATGGAAGACCAAGAATTGTATGGTGCACCCAAAATTAAATACTGAAGGATGTTTTATTAGGTGTCACAATATAAGCATGCAAAGACAAAAAAACTAAACAATCAAATGCGTACAAGTATATCAAAATGAAGTAATGCATTTATGTAAGTTTCATAAATGCGTTACATCTTTATATGCAACAGAATCATTATTTTTTCATCACCATTATCCACTCATTCATTACATTTTGCTATGCATGATCATCACTCAACCAAAATTTACAGGCTTGTTTTGCACATGGCATGTTAACTTCATGTTTATTTCGTTGTTCACGCATAAATGTTCATTACTAAGCATGAAACTCAACTCCGCCCATGTAAGGGATCACCCTTGCATTGCCGGTCCCAAGCCCAGATAAAGGAGGAGGGTTGTGTTAGGCTTCCGACAGCCAGCGTAAAACTTCGTCGGATTTTTACAACATGGATTACAAAAATTATGAGCATTGCTTTGGGGCGTCTCCGCCTAGCGACGTGCTGCAGAGCCCGAATGCAGTAAGAAGTAAGTGAGGGCCACTACGTTTTCGCCCGAATATAGTGAATCAATTGCAGAGAGGGTTCCCACATCATGGACGAGTGTGGGTAAAGAAGTTAGTCCCACTATATTGCTGCCCGAATGTAGTGAAAATTTTTTAGAGAGGGTCTTCGCATTTTGATTATGGACGGATGCGGGGGGTAAGGAAGCTAGTCCTAGATAATAATATTCGTATTGGTTCTTGGAATATCAGAATATTATCGGGTAAGCTAATGGAGGTGGTAGATACTATGATTCGGAGAAAGATTCATATTCTATGTTTACAAGAGACAAAATGGGTTGGAGAAAAAGCAAAGGAGATAGAGGATACAGGTTTTAAATTATGGTACTCAGGTAAAGAAAAGGCTCGAAACGGAGTTGGTATTATCATAAATAAAGATTTAAAGGAGAGTGTAGTAGACATACAACGATATGGTGACCGAATCATGACGTTGAAATTAGTGTTAGGAGCAAAGGTTTTGAATATAGTTTGTGCTTACGCACCCAAGTAGGACTAGAAGATAGTATAAAGACAGTTTTTTGGGAAGAGTTAGATAATGTGTTTCAAAAGATTCCACAAAGGGAGATGATTTGTTTAGGAGGAGATTTAAATGGACATCTCGGTAAAGAGGCATTAGGATATCAAGGGATTCATGGAAACTTTGGTTTTGGGGATATAAACGAGGAAGGTAGGGAGATTTTAAATTTTGCTATGTCATTTGATCTCTTTATAGTCAATACAATCTTCAAAAAACGAGATAAACATTTAATTACTTATAAGAGTGGCTTATCACAAACACAAATTGATTACTTTATTTGTAGAAAAAAAGATAGAGCGTGTTGTAAAGATTGTAAGGTAATTCCAGGAGAAAGCTTAACCACCCAACATCGACTTTTAGTTATGGATTTACAAATAAAAAAATGGACAAAGAAGAAAAGAGTCAATCGAGTTATTCGGACTAAATGGTGGAACCTCAAAAGCGAGAAAGAAGATATATTTAAACAGAAAATCCTTCAAGGAAATGTTTGGAATTATGTTGGCACACCCTGTGATATGTGGAACAATATGGCTATACATATTAGGAAAGTGGTGAAAGATGTGTTAGGGGTATCTAAGGGTGGTGTACCGGCACAAAAAGAAGCTTGGTGGTGGAGTGAAGTAGTACAAAATAAAATCAAGGCAAAGAGGGCATGTTACAAATTACATTATGCTAAGAAAACTAGTGAAACTTTAGAAGCTCATAAGAAAGCAAAGAAGGAAGCGCAAAGGCCGTGAGTGAAGCAAAAACTAAAATTTGGGATGACTTATATAAAAAACTCAACTCAAAAGAGGGTGAAAGAGATATTTTTAGGATAGCTAGGGCTAGAGATAAGAAAACTAAAGATCTTAATTATGTTAGATGCATAAAAGACGAGGATGAAAAATTCTAGTGGCAAATGATGATATAAGAAATAGATGGAAAAACTATTTTTATAATCTTTTTAATGAAAATAAAGATGTTAGTATTAGTTTAGGAGATTTAGCCAAGTCAGAAAAGTATATAAATCACAATTTCTACCGACGTATTCAAAAGAATGAAGTCAAAGAGGCTCTTAAACATATGAAGAGTGGTAAATCGGTAGGACCAAATAATATTCCTATAGAAGTTTGGAAAATACTAGGAGAAATAGGAATCACTTGGCTCACAAGACTATTTAATGAAATAAAAACCAAAAGATGCTTTTGAGACATCTTATGTAACATTTTAGAGCAAAAAAGAAAGACCTTCACATGATATTTATTGATCTAGAAAAAGCTTATGATAGGGTACCGAAGGAGGTTCTTTGGAGAACTTTGAAAAAAAGAGGTATCCCATTGACATATATTAACCTTATAAGAGACATGTATGATGGTGCAAAAACATGTGTGAGGACTCATGAAGGAACGACAGACTTCTTTGAAGTTAATTACATCAAGGATCAACTTTAAGTCTATACTTATTTATAATGGTGATGGATGAGTTAACAAAACATATTCAAGATGAAGTACCTTGGTGTATGTTATTTGCAGATGACATTGTATTAGTGGAGGAGTCTAAGGAAAAAGTTAATAGAAAATTGGAACTATGGAGAGAAACATTAGAAAGCAAAGGCCTCCGACTTAGTAGAACAAAGACAGAATATATGGAATGTAAGTTTGATCATTTGGCTACTTCAGAGGACATAGAAATTAAAATTGGCACACATTGCATTCCCCAAAAGGAAAGTTTTAAATACCTAGGGTCAATTTTTCAAAGTGATGGAAGAATTGATGGAGATGTTACACATAGAATTAATGCTGGTTGGTTAAAATGGAGAGGAGCATCAGGTACTCTTTGTGATAAGAAGATACCATTAAAATTAGAAGGTAAATATTATAGAGCAGCAATTAAGCCTGCCATGTTTTATGGTTCTGAGTGTTGGGCAATTAATCATCAATATGTACAAAAGATGTCTGTGACAGAAATGAAGATGTTGAGATGGATGAGTGGTCGTACAAGAAAAGACCATATACATAATGAGGTTATTAGAAATAAATTAGGAGTGACACCAATAGAGGATAAAATGAGAGAACATTGTTTAAGATGGTTTGGACATATAGAAAGAAGATCAAAAGAACCTGTAAGAAGGTTAGAAAAACTAAATTTGGAAAGTATTAAAAGAGGTAGAGGACGACCACAAAAGTGTTGGAAAGAAACAATAAAGAATGATCTAGCTTATTGGGAGTTAACTGCTAACATGACACACAATAGGGATCTGTGGAAACAAAGAATCCATGTAGCCGACCCCGTCTAGTATGGGAAAAGGCTTAGTTGTTGTTGTTGTACTAAGCATGAAACTCATTTCAAAGTAAATCGTGGAAGTTGATGAATAGGCACCAAGATTTTGCCACTTCATGGATTGGCTTAGTCAACCCAAATGAATCCCATGAATCGGACCTAGATCCAGGTAGAATCCATGTCACAATATGTCATAACAATTATGGTAGAAATGGTAAAAGAAATAGTATAATTTATGGAAACTTGAAACCCCATCCTCCTTTTTCTTGGCTTTACTGCATGAGAAAGACTAATAAAATTATGTAAAAATATGTGAAATGTCCAAGTCCAACATAATGTTCACACCTAAGCTAGAGTATAAAAAAAGAGATGCAAGAAAATAGAAAACTAGGATGATAAGCTCATCAAAATGGAATTAGGAATATGGCAGTGTTAAACCTGAAGAGAGAACTAAACAATAAAAGAAAAGAACAAAAGAAGGGAAAAGTTGGGGAAGGAGGTGAGATATGAAATACTGTTTGCTCTAAATAGTATTCAGATTCAGACTCAAACCTTGAAGTTGAACTAGCAAACTACAAACAAAAACGTATCCTCAGAGTACCATAATAAAAAACTGACTTATGGAACAGCAAAATCATACCTCAGCAGTTGTGCCAACCGAAGCAAGATGAAGCCCATCCGTGCGTGATTGATGAAAACGAACCTGCAACAAATGTATAGAAAACATCAAAGAAGAAGCTGATAAACAAGGAAAAAATAAATGAATGAAATGACCAATTAGAAGCAACAACCCAGGCCTAAGACAACATACCACACCAATTAGATAAGTAGCATCGACCTGTTTCATTGCTTTCTCCACAGCTGATATGTAGCTTGGTTGAATAACTCTAAAAGGAATTGTGGCTTCTGGAAAAAGAACAACGCCTAACACAGACAATGGATTGTACTCAGAGAAAGCAAAAGCTGAATCACAACTTGCGGATCAAAGTCATCCATAATTGAGCGAGTTAATGATCAAACGCTAGTAATATCTCTAGAGATACAAAATGTTTGGATTTCTTTCCTCATAAAGTCTTTGGGAATCATAAACATGGGAAAGAATGAGAAATAAACAAGTGAAGCATCATGCGTGCAAGTCAATGAGCATGAAAATTCACAACGGCAAAAAGTTTGCTTCCTTCACAGCTCATTTTAGAAAGTGATATTCTTTTGTTTCGAATGTCATGGGAATCATGTTTCCTTTATTGTTCTCTTATAATTCTCTTTTGATTCTAATGTACTTCTTGTTAAAATGTAATAATGGGGTTGGGCCAATAGGGCCCAGCAGGTCACTTGACTGGGCCTACGGGTCAGCCCCCTTCCCGACGGCTATAGCAGGAGACACTCCCAATGGCTAGTTGTTGTAGTTGTTGGGAGCATATCTCCCTCTGTCTCAACAGCAACTACCCATTGGGGACACTCGCAACGACAAGTTGTTGTAGTTGTTGGGAGCAGATCTCCCTCTCTCTCATGTAAAATCAGTTCTCCCTCTCTCTTATAAATACATCTATAAATAGAAGAGATGTCTAATAAATAAAATTAGAGTTTTCCATGCTCCCTTGACTTGTTGTTTGATATTTGGTTTGGCTGTATTTGGTGATTTATTTGGCAATTTGGTTATTGAAAACCTTTGGGATAGTTTGTGGATTACTTTGGCAAGAGTTCGATTAAAGTTACATTGGGATTCATATCAACAACAACAACAACTAAGCCTTTTCCCATACTAGACGGGGTCGGCTACATGGATTCTTTGTTTCCACAAAGCCTTATAGTTTGTGGATTACTTTGACAAGATATTGGCGATATTTTTACATGGTATCAGAGCCGAAAGAGTTCGATTAAAGTTGTATTGGGATTCATATCAACAACAACTAAGCCTTTTCCCATACTAGATGGGGTCGACTACATGGATTCTTTGTTTCCACGGAGCCCTATCATGTGTCATGTTAGCAGTTAACTGCATTGGGATTCATATCAATCCTTAAAATTTGGAAATAATTTGAATCAAGGTAGTGGGTATCCTTCATCTTTTCTATTATTATTGAGAAGAATGGAAGAGAAAAGTAAGAGTTTTTGTTGCTTGTTGGTGCCCAACTCTTATCCAAGTTAGGCACCAACCAAGAAAAAGTATTTTATTTTCAAAGATCCCAAATGGATAGTGGAAGAATGTGATGATGATTTTCTTAAATTATAAGAGAGGCATAAACAAGAATTTAAAAAGTTGGAGAAGTACAATGCCAAAATCACTTGAATTATTGGTCAAATGTGAATGAGAAGCATTGTAGTCGGATTACTATGTTTGATAATGCTGTTAAAAATTGAGAATATCTTAGAAAAACTCATTTTAAAGACAATTTTGTCTTTCAAATAAACTTAAAAGAAAAAATGATAATGCTCAAACAAGGTTCCATGAGCATTAGGGATTATCATACTCAGTTTTCCGACCTTTGGAACCAACTTAAGAGTTTTGATAAATTCGAAAAACTCAAATGTATAGATGAGTTTTAAGAGTATCTTGATAACTAATATTTTTTCTTGTTTATAAGGAGAACGAAAGACGAGTTTGAAAACATTAGATCAAACTTGATCCATAGAAAACCAAAACTCAAAAGCTATCAAATTTTGGCCGATCTAATTATGGAAGAAACTAGAATAGAGAATATTAGAGATAAAAAAGAAACGGTTCTTGTTACGTCTAGACCCGAAAATTATTTGAGAACCTACAAACCTACACAAGTAAAAGCCAAATCAAGAATAATGTAGTATATTAGCCCAACAAAAATACAATTTGTCATTGTTGCAAGGAAAATAAACACATCAAGACTTTATGTCCTCTCTTATTGAAGAGGTTCCCCCATGTTGTTGCCATTGATCACAAGGAGAAATTGTTATCATCCAATATCAAGACCTATATTAAAGAAATGCTCAAAGAAAAGGCAAGCATCTCCTAGTCAGCACTATCGTCTTCTTTCAAAGGTTAAAATATGTCATGATTTTTAGATTCCAATACTTCTTTTCATATGACTAATAAATATAAATTATTAGACAAATGCACACAAGTTAGAACACAAGTATTTACGATCGATGAAACTAAACTTGAAGTTAAAGAAATTAGAAATTTAGAAAGTAATTCCTTTAAAATACCCCAAGTACATTTTATATCAAAATTAAATCTTAATCTTCTCTCAGTTTCTCAAATTTGTGATAATGGTTGCATTGGTATCTTCACACGAAATAGATGTATGGTGCAGAACCATGTATCAAAGAAGGTGATTGGGCAAGAAAATAGAGAAAGAGGTCTCTACGTCATGGATAATTTGGTTACGTCAAATTTTGGAACTTGTGAGATTACGTATAATGATTTTAGGCTTTGGCACGAAAGATTGGCACATTGATAAAGATCAATAAAAAGAATGATTTCATTTGTAAAAGATTATATTTTAACAAAATAATCATACACCATTTAGCGTTAGAACATTTATCACAAATAAGGCATTTGAATTAGTACACTCCGATGTTTGGGAACTCGCTCCCATAACCTCAAAAGGAGGAGTGACTTACTATATGTTATTTTTGTAGATGACTTCACTCAGCCCACTTAGATATATTTCTTGAAATATAAATCGAAAGTTTTTAAATATTTCTTGATTTTTCAAGATATGATCAAGACCCAATTTAAACTAATATTAAAATCTTAAGAACTAATTCTAGAGGTAAATATCTCTTAAATGACTTCAAAAACTATCTTAAAGAAAAAAGAATTTTGCATCAAAAATCTTGCACTAAAACTCCATAAAAAAGTGGTTCAGCCAAAAGAAAACATAGGCATTATTGAAATTGTTAGAACTTTGTTATAAGTTAGTAAAATTCCCAAACACTTGTGGGTTAAGGCCACTCTAACATCCATTTATTTGATAAATAGAATGGCATCATCCAAACTTAAAAATTGTTCTCCTATAGAAAAATTATTTTCTAATAAACCTAATTATGATTAGTTTAAAGCTTTTTGGGTGTAAATGCTATATTTATATCGATAAAAATGATCAGTTAATTTCCAAAGACATTGAGTGTGTGTTTCTTGGGTATGATATTGATAAAAAGGAGTATAGGTATTATGATCCAAAAGAAGATTAAACTCTATGTGTCCATAGATGTCAAATTCAATGAAGATGAATGTTACTGTAGAAATAAATCTCAAAACACACAAGAAAGTTGTACATTTTTTGATGAAATATCGTATGAAAGGTTAGATGAGAATGAGAAAGTACAAGAAGATAGCATGATTCAACTAGAAGATGAATCTAGAAACCTTGAAACAAGAGAGCATGTGTGAAGACCCTTTGAACATCATTATGTAAAGGAATAAAGAAAATTGTAATGCTCCTAGCAAAAGAATCATAAAACCCCTTCAAAGATTTGTCTTATGAATCATTTCAACCACAACATAGAAATCACATAGCTATCATATCGAGCATTCTTGAACCCAATCATTATTATCAAGCAAAAAATAACTTAGAATGGAGGAAAGCTATGAATGTTGAATTAGAAGCTCTAGAAAGAAATTGTACTTCAGATATTGTTCTTAAACCCAAAGAAAAAAAAATTATTGGTTGTGGATGAGTCTACAAGGTCAAAACTCACAGCGATGGTAATATTGAAAGGTACAAAGTCATACTTGTGGCTAAGGGGTACTCCCAAGAATATGAGATTTATTATGAAAAAACATTTGCATCGGTTGCATGTATCACTATTGTTTGTATTTTAATTTCTATTTGTGTAATTAAAGAATAGGATATATATCAATTGGATGTTAAAAATGCTTTTTTTGAATAGAAACCTTAGTGAAGAAATCTATATGGCTCTCCCTCTAGGATTCATTGTTTCAAGTAATTAAAAAAGGCTTTATATAGACTTAAGCAAGGTCCTAAGGCTTGGTTTGATAGATTTGAGTAATTTATCCATACACAGAATTTTTGCTCTTGTTATATTCACACTGTCTTATTTGTGAGAAAACTGGTGCAGACATTGTGATTCTACTCCCATACGTAGATGATATGATCATCACCGGAAGTGATGAAAATGAAATATTATAAATAAAAAGAGATTTGCATAAAGAATTTGAAATGAAAAATCTTTGACTTCCTAGTTATTTTTTGAGAATAGAAATAACCCGTAATAACATAGGTTACTTTATGTCACAAACAAAGTTTGCTATTATATTATTAACAGGTCAGGATTGACACACAACAAGAAAGTAAGCACACTCAAGGTGATGGGGACTAAGCTGAGCACTACAAATGGAAAAAGTTAGAGGATCCCACTCCCTACAAACAGATGATAGGAGTCATGACATATCTTACCGTAACTCGACCAGACATAGCACATGCAATACATGTGGCAAACCAGTTTCAAGAAGCCCCCACCGGTGTACACATGAATGCAGTAATGCTGATAGTAAGATATATAAAGGATACACTTGAAAGGGAGATCATTTTAACCTCATCATCTTCTTTTGAATTAACTGCTTACGTTGATGCTGACTGGGGTGAGGATGTTAATGATAGACATTCCACTACTGAATTTTGTGTGTTTTTAGGTGATTCTCTAATTTCTTGGAGGTGCAAAAAGCACCAAAAGGTGTCTTTATTATCTACATAAACAGAATATAGAGTCATGACCACCACAATTGTTGAGATATCTTGGATCATTTAACTCTTAACAAACATGGAAGTTACTTGAATGACTAACAGAATTGCTTTATAACAACAAAAGTGCTATGTATATTGCTTTAAATAATACTTTTCATGAAAGAACTAACATATTTAGATGGATTGTCACTATGTTAGAGAGGAATGCTTGAAGAAAATATTGACTTTGTGCTATGTTCCTTTAGCGCCACAATTGGTATATTTCTTCACCAAATCCTTGTCAGACCCTAGATTTATGTTTTTATCGGATAAACTTTCGGTATACACCGCAAGTGGGAGTGTTATAATATAATAGTGGCGATGGGCCAGTAGGGCCTAACAGGTCACTTGGGGACTGGGCCTCAAGGGTCAGTCCCCCTCCCAACGGCTACAGCAACTATCCATTGAGGGACGCTCCCAACAGCTAGTTGTTGTAGTTGTTGGGAGCAGATCTCCCTCTCTCTCATGTACTAAAATCAGCTCTCCCTATCTCCCTCTCTTGTAAATGTCTCTATAAATAGAGGAGATTTAATGAATAAAAGTAGAGCTTTCCATGCTCTCTTGACTTATTGTTTGATATTTGGTTTGGCTTGTATATGAAGTGTTTAGGATTCGTTTGGCGATTTGGTTTGTTGTAGATCCTTTGGGATAGTTTGAGTTTGTGGATTACTTTGGAAAGATATTGGCTACATTTTTACACTTTGCTCCTTCTAGTGTATGTATTTCACATGACCCTCAGGTGTTCCTTATACAACCATCAAGGTAAAGATAAAAGACAACATGGAATAGTTTTTTTTTTTTACATTTAAAAGGCAAGAATATAGCTTTTGAGATACTCCTTATAAAGTCATTGAGGTAAAGACAAAAGACAACCTGAAATAGTATCTTTTTATTTAAAATGCAAGATGTAATGTTTATAGTATTAAATTAAGTTTTAACTTTCAAGATCATAGCATGTTATAGATTTAATCTTAGTCACAAAAATAACATCAATAAGACATAGAATGCTACAGCTTTATAGTTTAATTTAAAGTTGCTTTGCCTTATTTCAGTATTAATTTTCTCACTCTATCCTCTTTCAACCTTAGCTGACCCCGTCTAGTATGGGAAAAGGCTTAGTTGTTGTTGTATCCTCTTCCAACCTCTTGCACGATTCCACGTGACTTTCTTGTGGTTCTCATTTTGCTTCCAAGTGATGCCACTTGTTACATTTTCTTAGAAAGACTCACAAATTGCCAATGCTTTTGGTATCACTTTAATCTTTCAGCTTCTGAAATGATAACTTTCTTGATAGTACCGACATCAATCAGATCAGAAACCAAACTCTAGGCATGTTCACCAGAGTGGCATAAAAGGAATGAGCTCTTGGCAATGCCTCATAATCAATGAAGAGATGGGAAGTGTTTCAGTTTCTGTGGATTTTGAGAAATGTGTATGTTTGTTCAAGCCCTTCAGAGAGATGCTCAAGGATGACACCATGTAGTTGCCTCAGCTCAACCAACACCTTTGGACCTCGCTCTATGCCTATGGTGAACTCCCCACTGTCTCTTGATTCATAGTATCAACAGATCCTTTTTATTATTTTTCCAGTAGACTTTGGTTCGACACAGTCAACTGTTACAGGCTTATAAGTGAGAAGATGCTATATGCAATGTTAGGTGTCAGTTTTAAGTTTTACTATGTGATGGAATGGGAAAGAGGGTTCCCTTCAACATTTTGGGCATTTAATTAGTTTTGATTGTCAACTTGATCTCTAATTTTGGTTTAGTGAAATGTTGGTTGTTGTAAGAGTCTTTCAAAGACAAACTGAATGCAAGAGAGTTCTTCATGGAGATAATAATCTGGTACCCCAATTTGATCACAACACTCATTTTCTTAGATCATACAACGAATTAGAGGTTATTGCTGTAATTTGTATCTTTAGTAATCAAATTTTTAAGCTTGTCCTAATTATGTGCTAGGGAAGAATCTAGTATAACCAGATGATAACTGGGCTGACATGATCTTATGATGGAATCTGTTTCCAGGGTCTACACCCAGACAAATGCCATTGTCCCTTTTTACTTTCCTAGTGATTAAAAAGATAAGGAACATATCAGACAATCATGCGAAATCAAGTTTAAATCAACATCTTTAGGGGTGAAAATCGATCGGTATTTAGGATGGTTGGCAACAGTGCATGGTGGCATTTGATCAACTACTATGTGAGACATGTTAAGCCCTTTCTCAGCAACAAAGTATCAAAGCATAAAATGTTTTATACCCAAAAAGAGTAAAAGGATGAATCATGTGAACCAACTAGGATTATATATGAATCTTCAATGGTAACACAATTACTAAAACAATCAGTAATTGCCTTAATAAACAAAGGATCCTTTCTTATTATAATTGGTACAGCCAATATAACAGTCGAATATCACAAAACCCACCTTCAAGGTAGATCATAGGCAATTCTATAATTGCACCGCCATCCAGGAATGTCATTGTGTGATGGGTATCATCCACCTCTAGGTGAAAAGAAAAACAGAAAAAGAATCAGATGCAACTGCATGGAAGGAAGAAAAACAACGGAACATTTGAAAGTCAGAGATAAGGTTCTCACCACCAAGGTATGTATGTAAAGAAGCCAATTCTGTGTTGAATGTAAGACCACCATCGCCATGGTTTTCGCTGTAGACAGGAACATAGAAACACCTCAGACACAGAATTAAGTAACGATATCTAACTTCTACATTCAACAACCAAGAAACTACCACAGAACCACAAATTCAATAAGTATGGGAATACACAGCCAAAAAACATGCTGATTTAGTTCTCAAACGAGAACGAGAACAACTGAATACGTCTGAAGATAATGCGTTCAATCTGAAACCAAATTTTTCATCACAGAGAAATAGCAAACAAATAGGATACTAAGTCATAATCAAATAACCACAGCTAAAAATTGCAAGGCCAAAACGTCAAATTCCCTGAATACCACGAGTTGTGATCAAAGAGAACACTTCTCATAATGACAATGAGATTATCACAATATGGAACCACGAAATGGTAGCAATCGAGAAACGCATATCAAATTGTCAAGATTCTGTGCGTAGAAGGAAAAAATTCAAGAACTATTCCTAATGAATATCTTCAAGTTCTTCCAAACAGGGTCACAAACTCGATGAAACTCCATCAATCGCGTGGTTTTCTCAAAAAAAATCGACGCCAGAAATCAACAGCAAATTGGCTAGAAAAACAGAAAATCGGAAAAGGAACGGGTTTCGGAGAGAGACCTCGAATCTTCGGAAGAAGAATGGTGGTCATCGCCGTCCACCTCTTCCACCTCCAGAACCTCCGCGTCAAGCTCTCTGATTCGTTCCATCTGAAGACGCTCGTCCATTTTCAGGATTATCCTGATACTGAGGATTACATAGAACGGCCCTGCTTTTGTTGTCAGCAAATCGCGGCCAAATTTAGGATTTTCCGCTGTCAGCCCCTGGAGAATCGAGATTAAGAATCAGGAAATCGTTGCCTCGCTCTTTACAGTATCTTCTGTATTCCCGGATTTTCTTGCTCGGATTGGTCGTGCTCTTGTCTGGGCAACGCAAGGAGCGGTAATAGTCGGCCCATTTTTCCCGATAGTCGTCGTTTCTATCGGAGGACTCGAGAATTCTGTATTCCTAATGAATATCTTCAAGTATGTTATTGATTTATGTCGGTTTACCAATGTTCATTCGTTTTCAATATTTTTTATAATTTTTTGATGTTATTTAGTATTAAAAAAACTTCACCTTTTCTCGACGTCGCGCAGGTTACAGATGAACACGTCTCCCACACGGACACGTTATTAACCTCATAAATAAAAAATTATATAAAGATATCGAGATAGGACACAAGTACAAGACCGCTTATTTAAATGATGTAATGGGGTGTCGTTTGAAAAGATGTTCTCGAATACAACGATAAGGAAAAATAGATATTGAAGACACTAAAGATAAGGAATGTATTACTCTCGAGTTTGAAAGTTCATATTACATATAAGATTTAAGAGGAATAAGAAATGGTTTAAAACTTTAGTATAAATTTATGTAAATACTATGCATACACATACTCAAAAATAAATATATGATAACAACTCGTATACGTTACACTATATGAAGAGTGTAGCTAGTGAAAAGAATGGATGTTATGCTCAAAAATTGGGTTGAGCTTGTAGATCATGGTATGCTAATTGAACTAACTGACTTGCTATACAAGGTGATAGATTATACATTGTTGATTACTTTTATATAGAATCGACAACCATATACAAATAAATTATATATGTTATGAGATAAGATGATTATCACACTTCATGATGTCCAAAAGATATTTGGTTTTCTAATAGAATATCAACTTGTCTTTTTAACACATGATATGATGGTTAAAGTAGGAAAGAAATTTTAGGTGATATGTTGGGAATGGAGATCACTCAAGTCATATGTGAGATTAAGTCTGCGATCGTTAAGTTTGAAGTGTTTCAAATTAATTTTTAAAGGAGGAAAACGAGTAATGAAAATAAAACCTTATGTTATTTGTTATATTAGTTAGGGTTCAAGTTATATCAAAATAAGTCTAGAGATAGAAAATTAATAATGCTTGTGAATATGTTAGCACATGATTATAAGAGGGTTGACAATTATGCATATAATATAACTACATTAGTGTATTTGTATACACAACTAGTTAAAGCATCTCCCATAAAAGCACAATTTGGTAGACATATTTTTTTGCCTCAAGTAATAATGTTTACTACTATTGCTTACGTTATGTTTAGTTCAATTTTTTTTGTTCAGAAATTAACAAAACTATATGTTTTAATTGTAGCCATAGATTTATAATTACTTCTCAACTTCCAGAGTTACTATATGACAAAAATGATACGATGCAGAACTACGACTGGGCTGATGGATGGCTAGTGTATGTCACAAGCAATCTTTTGTTGATCGCTTAACTCGATATTATAAGCAATTGGATTTGATGATGACAAATCATGTATTTTGAATGTTATATATTATTGTGTACCGTGTAATGTTGATTGATTCATAATCATATAGTTCTGCAAAATACATAAATTAAGTTATCACGATATCACAAATTCATTTGATAAGTAGATATTATAGACTCTTATATGTCAAATCACATAGTTTGTTAGATTAGTCGGCATTAAGGCATCCCAGTTACAGCGATAAGACCCTATATTATAAAGAGATCTATTAAGTCACACGCTTATAAAGTATAATATGAGTCACGTGATGTAACTTGAGAAGCTCGACGCTTACATTATTTTGAGCTTAAGTATTTTGGAGTCTCAATATTTTACTCATACAAGTGAGATGAGGTATACATTGAGTGATACATTCAAAGGATACATCAATTTATTTTATAAGGTTATATGAGTCAATTACATTATACTCGACCTACTCTATCTAGGCAACATGATAGATTGTTTTATATATAGGTAAATGAATCATTATATTTCTATTAGAGGTTTTTTCTTTTTTGTTTTTTGATACTATTTTTTTCTACTTAATTTCTAATACCGACATATGAGTGCAATACGTTAGACACTTCTAACAACTTCAGTATATTAAGAGTTTATGCCACGATCGTTAGCAAGTGATCTTATGTTAATGGGCCTCATAGAGACATATGAGTAGTACCACGAACAAATTCATCAGTTCACACTTGATGATAACGATGGTGACAATCATGATATTTTTTGTTTTAACTGTATTTTATCTTACTTTATAAATTTTAAACATTGGATCTATCCATAAATGATGATTGTAATGAAAGACATTGTTTTTTTTATTACATACACACTTGCAATGAAATATCGTACTCCATTAATCAACATAATACATGATTCATTCAAATACCGAAATCGAGCAATGACATATACAAATGAATAATAGTTGACACTTAGTCATCATCATCAATATCGTGTATAACATCGTCTTCTATCCTCAATTGTATATATAAGTTGATATGTTCTTAAAATATAGTTGGTCAACTCCCAACACTTTTATCTCAATAACATTTTCATTATAAAAAGATATGAGGCATCTGAGAGCTATCAGTCATGTGTATCTATGAAAAAACATAAACAAAATAAAGGATTAATATATAATTTAACCTATAACTGACGTTATAATATAATAAAATATATAAATATTATGCTCACCACTAGAAAATATCGTGTACCATGATGATAACATATGTACCACACATTTCTCACAATAAATTGTTGAGTGTCTAACACTAGTAACAAAAATATCATCGACTCTACTATAAAGATGAGTATCAATGTTATGTTCCACTCAGTAACAATAATTGAATCCATATCTGATATTGTCATCCAATACTAACTAGGGTATTACTCATCACTCATTTATACAATATGTTGAATAACATCATCAACACCATTATCTTTTACGAAAACCTTTGCATATATATGACACTTACATGTCACTTTCTTTAAGCACTCTTTACAAACTTCATGTCATTACTCCTCTTCTTGTCACGTATACCCATAATTTCTATCTCTAATAATATTTACCCAAACATTTACGAAGATACCCATAAATTGTTGTATTACCATCTCATAAGTCGGTTCGAAGTTAAATTGCTTGGAAATGTTCTTCTCAATGATAGAGATAGAATCACAACTCCATAAAAAGGATCGGTCCATCTCAAGAGAAGGATAATGTCTTTGACCACATTTATGTTCATGCCTTCCTCTACGCGAGACAGTCTTGCATGCATGCTCCCAAGCCGATAAGTCATGCCTAGTAGATTGATTAAATGGCCTCTCTTTGTGAAAACGAATTGGTGGTTCCTATAGTGTAGTATACTCATGACTCAATTGTTGATCCAATATCTTAACAAATTTTTTGCGTTGTAAATGATTTCATAACTTCCTTCAAGTGATCTTCATATATCCCTCCATCCTCTCCTTTTTGGTCAATAGTAAAAATGGTATACTCCTCCATGTCTACCTTATTCCAAAATAGATTAATAGTTAACAATTCTAATAAACCATATTTAGGCAGAATATTGAGTTTGTAGGTACAAGGTAGACCATGTGAACATCACAACCTATCATCTCTACAATGATATATTCGTAATACTCTTTTCTTAAGGTTTGCAAAAAGCTCTTCTGTTACGTCAATGTAACCTATGATTAAAGTTCTTGATTTCTCAAATGACTTCTTAAATTCTATAATGTATAATTCTACCAAAAAATATAATTATTTCTAAATTGTGTCAAATCCACCAATTGAGATACAAATGAGCTCTTTCAACCTTGCATGAATGCTTTTCACCATGAGAAAGATGAATATACAATCATTATATATTTGAAGAATAATAGGTGATATAAATACATTAAAAACCAAATTCAAATACCTATTAGTCGTATGAGTATCATAATAAATTGCCTTATATATATATGATGAGATAATTCTCTCTTTGTATGGTTTCAACCATTGCTCGTTAATGTACGAGAGTAAAGTGAGAATTTTTCTTTATTTTAATTTCAATACCTCCACTAATAATTGCTTTTATTTAATAAGTTGATGACCTTCCTCCAACTTACAATAAATGTACTTACCACCTATTTATTTCTTGTCAACTTTACAATCAAATTTCAATGTCTTTAGCTATATATTATTTACATAAAAAGTGTTTTGCATCTATAAAAATTATCTGAATGACATTTACTAAAGCGAGATCACAATCATTGCAGATAATACATGACATTTTGTTTGGAGAATATAACTCTCTCACACACCTCAATACTCAAACATAATTCTCTCTTTTTTTTGCACTTATAAAAGCAAATGTTATAGAGAAGTTCTTACATGTTTATTTTAACCTAACAATCTAAAGAAAAGACAACTTATACATGTAAAAAATATAAATATTAATGACAGTAATATAAGGTAGATATTACTATAGAACAATAAGACACTTAAATGTTTATTTTATATATGATGTCAAATTCTAGTATTCATAAAAATGCATGAAATAGGTGCATGAAATGATGATGGTCAAATATAATATCATTGATAATATCCATATCAGAGACTTTACGATGTCATATATGATAATGGTTAATGTCTAGATCGTGTAGTAGTAATTGTAAAATACTTCTAAAACCATGATTTTCTTTCTGAATTTCATCCTTGCATTATAAATATAACTTGTCGTACTCACATTTTTCACGTTCACCCGTTTTAAATGCATTAGAATATACTTTGGTTTGCAAAGACTTAGTATGAGGTCTTTTATTACACTATACTAAAAGTTACTTAATCTCCCTATAAAAGCATGTCCATCGAGTATAGGTGATTATTTTTCTCATTCACTATATGGAACTTTCAATCTCTGTCCACTCTACCTTCTCCTTTTAATAAGAAGGACAACCAACCTTCTTAGTGTCCATCTACCTTATACTTTTAACATCAATATCATGATTTCACCTATACTTTTACTATTTATGAACACAACCCATACCTTACTTATTACATCTTTGCTATTCGAACGACTAATATGCTTTCTTTTAACTAGTCTTACATAGTCAATAAGTTCGGTACAACTCCTAAACATATCATCAATTGCAAACAAAATATACCTCCATCACTCTCGCAATCAACAAATTCATCATCTACCTTTTCTGCTAATCAAATAATAAATATATCGTCCAGTGTACTGAAACCACTGTCGCAATCCTTAGTCATTGAATGATAAATACGTTGATCCGTCAACATCTTCTTTAAATTACTTCCATCGTAAGTGATTTCATTCAAGTTATTTGTCATTCTACAATAAAAAAACAAGGATATCAAATACAAGGACAAAAAATATTCGGTTGAAGGAGACGCAAGATATGCTCGTCTCCATCTTCAAGGGAGATGTGGTTCTGCCACATCTCCTTCATTAAGAGACGTGGGTCAATTGTGTACCTCTTAAGGAAGGAAATGTAGCTCAACCGCATCTCTATTAAGGAATGAGACACGATAGAGCCATGTCTCCCTCCTACGAGAGACGCGGTCCAAGCGTGTCTCACCATGAGGAGGGATGTGTCTGTATTGCATTTCCTTTAGTTGTTCCTGTCACCCCTTCAGTTTTGTCTAAATTGAAAATCATTCTCAAATATTTATAAAATCAAAAGATTTCAAGCAAAATAACAAAAATTCAATGATCTAAGTGAAAACCAACCTTCTAAATTAAAAAAAAAATCGAAAAAATGAGAAGATTGATTGCCTCTTCGATTTCTTTTTTCCATTATTCTTATTTCTCTGTTCATTTGATTCTAATTATATTCGTAAGTAACTAATCAATGATGGTTGGTTGCAAATAATCTTATTAATGAATGAAAATCATAAGAAAAAAGGTCATCGGAGGAAGAGGAGAAAATCAAAGGATTTTACCATGTAGAGGAGAGAGAAAATCATATGGAGTTATTTTGGGTATCTACAAAATTTGGGGTATAAGTAAAAGGGATGTGCAAATAGTAATGTCCTTAAATAAAGAAGCAAGAGAATGGCCTATTTGCTTGCACAACCTAACCTGAACATACCAGCGTGAGCCGCAACGACAAGACATCGTGACTCTCTTACCGTGTGTTCACCTCATGTGTGTTTTGGTCGGGGAGGCATATATTTATACTCAAACTCAATGGAGTAGGTATGGGTTTAGGTTCTCTTTTGCCCGATGGGTATGAGTTGTATAGAACAAAATCGAGTCATATGTATGTGTTACATAATATATATATATATATATATATATATATATATATATATATATAGAGAGAGAGAGAGAGAGAGAGAGAGAAACTAATACATGCTAGTACTCTTATGTATTAACAAATTCAAACAAATATCAACCAACCATCTTTGGTGATAGATAATTAAGATTTAAAATTTAAAAAGCAAAAGTGTTTATGTAAATAAAGTATACCAGTAGAAAGTATAGTATATAAATTCAAATCTCAATCATATATCACTAAAGATGAATGATTGAGATTTGTTTGGATTTGCTAACACCTAAAGGTGATAGCATATACTAATGTTTCTCTTTCTCTCTCTCTCTATATATATATATACAAAGATATATATATATATATATATATGTGTGTGTGTGTGTGTGTGTGTTTGGTGTTTATATATAGAGAGAGAGGGAGGGAGGGAGAGAGTATATATAGAGAGAGTAGTCCATGCACATATTCATCTATGTTTAAATCTACATAAACATTTTCATCATTCAATTATTGTGATTAGCAGTAAAGATTTGAATTAAAAAAATATTTTATGTATTAAATGTAAAGATCGAAAGTACAACATAGCATTTTGCTTTTGAACGGTGAAAATCTTTACGCGGATTTGAGCATTGTTTGATGTGCGCATATACCAAATTCTCTCTCTCTCTCTCTCTCCCTAAATATCTATCTATATCTATCTGTATTTATATTTATATACATGTGTATGTTCATGTCCTCGAACTTGATTAAGTCGGGTATCCCCATCCCATTCGGGTCGGGTCAGAGCCCCATGGATCAGGTCAATATTGCCGTCCACCCTTCCGCCCGTTCATAACCTACAATCTCCAACAAAAAAAGTTATTCATGGTTTTAGTATCTTATCAAGGAGAACGTGTGAAGTAGTAATATGTACTTACGGTACACACACACACACACACACACACACACACATATATATATATATATATACATGTTTGTGTATGTGTATGTGCGCACTTAGAATGTTTATTTTTAAATCATCTCCAGCCCATTTACGTTCAGTTCATAAACCAGAGCATGAACATGATATGTCCAACGTTCAAGGTTTAGCTCGTGAAAGCTTACTGATGACATTTCCTAAACTATTGCCTGAATCATATCTGAAGGTAATTGTACTTGGGATAGCATTTTGTACCGGATCCACGAGTACCCAAACCGACTCAGGTGAGAACTCCATCATGTTCTATTGTGGGCGTCTGATGGAGTCCCGCCACTTGGGTGGGAGGAGCCACCGTCGAGCCTCCATCCGTGAAGTAGGGGTCACCCGTATCAAGGTGGCACCTTGAGAAGTTCAGGGAAACTTCAGTCATTCTCTTGATCGCAGACCACCAAACACTTGGTAGGCGGCCCTACGCTTTTCCAATGCACGCGTTGGTTCCTCGCATCCACCCAGGTGACCCGGGGTGCTTCTAAGTGGTATCGACTTTTCATTACTTAATCACGATTGTTAGCACCGGGGTTATGTGACAATCTTAGTTACCGTGCATCATGAGAATGAACTGAACCGCCATGGCTCATCGACCATTTGAAAATTTTCTCAAACATTTAATTAATGATATTATTAAATAACATCACTAATGAAATTAATATTGGTAAAACAATTTCATAATTAACGTATAATATTAATTCAAATAACACAATTGTATTTATTAATGAATAATTGTAATTGATATCAATATAATTTTATGAATTCACATTAAAATTAAGAGAGAATTGAAAGTATAGAGAAAAACATTAGAAAGTAAATGTTTTTGACTTAATAGAACAAAGATATAATATATGAAATGAAAGTTTTATTATTTAGTTATTTTAGAGGATATAGAAATTAAGATTGACATGTATTATATCGCTTACAAAAAAAGTTTTAAATACTTAAGATCAAGATCGACGAAAAAAGTTGATGTTGATATTACACATAGAATTAATGTAGGTTTGTTAAAATGGAGAGGTGCATAAGGTATTCTATACAACAAGAATATACAAATAAAGTTAAATTATAAATATTATAAAGCTTATGTTTTATCGTTGTAAGTATTTGATAGTTAATCATTAACATGTACACAAGATGTTCGTGACAAAAACAAAAATCCTAAGATGAATGAGTGATCATATAAGAGAAAATTATATACGCAATGAGGTTATTATAAATAAATTGGAAGTGACACGAGTAAATAATAAAATGAGAAAAAATTCTTTAAGATGGTATGAACATGTAGAAAGATGACCAAAAAAGCTTTAGTTAGAAGATATGAGAAATTAGATTATAAAAATATTAAAAGAGGAAGAGGAAGACCACCAAAATGTTGGAAAGAAACAGTAGAAATGATTGCTTACCTTGAGTTAACTGACACATAATCATGTTTTATGAAAACAAAAAAATTCATGTAAAGGCTTAGTTATTGATGTTGTATACTAAAAATTTAATTTAATTAATATAAAATAGTTAATAAAAATAACTAATATAAAAATTAAAATTTATTAACTTAATATCCCAACCACGTTAATACCAAACGATGTTCTTCCACGGTTTTCCATCAGCCACATAAGAAGGAGCTCGTGTGCGGTCTTGGACCCAACTCATGTATTTTTAAAACCACATTTACCAAAATGAAGGCCGCCAAACATAGTACCAATGTGGATTTTTGTCTATGCCACGGGGTGGGTTTTTATTAGAGTTTTCCATTTGAAAATCTCAAATGTGATACTTTTATGAAATTTCATGTATTTTCTAAAACTTAATTGTAGGTCATGTATTTTCATTATACCTCGTAAAGTCCTCAAAATTTACTAAGAAACTAGTGGTTCTAGACCACCGGTTCCAGTATCCGAAATCTCAGATCTGTGACCAAACTGGAGTAGCTAGGTTCCGGTGACGATCCCAGTGTAGGCAGTCCCAGTTTCGGTTGGTTCTTGAACTGGTTCAGTTCGTGTTCAAACCATTGGTACAACTCAGACCGAGACGTATCCCGTTTTATATAAAAGTACATGTAGGTCAGTTGGAGGTTTTTATCCATAAAACCGGTGTGTGTGTCGAAGTGGGTTCCATATGGAGCTTTGTTTGTAGGGCGAGCTCGGACTAGCCCAACCCCCACCCCTGATTGTGCTAGGGCAAGACTATTTAATGCAATTAAAGGGACATTTTGTTAATTTAGGAAATAAGGGCTCTTCTAGAAAAGTTTTCAGTGAAACCTCTTTATCAACTAGTTTCAGATGCCTGTAAATTATTGAAAGAGAGATTGTTCGGCTTAGCAGGGAATTATTGACTTCAGGGCTGTCATAATATAAGAGTTAACGTCGCCTTTAAATAGCATTTGCTTCTATGAGATGCTCATCTCTTGTTTTGGCTGTAGTTGTAGACTTGTGAGTGAGGCGTACTTGTATTTTACATCTACAAAACACTTATATTTTTTTATAAAGTAATAAATCTAAGATTTTTTCAGATTTAAGGTAAAGCGCTTGCCTCACCTTAAAACAAGTCTACCTTCACATTTGATCCATTTTGTGGTTGAAATGATCGAAGAGATGAAAAAGATTTGAGTGCCGCTGGACTGCATCACAGGTAAGGGCTGGGATTGCTGCGATGAGGCCTTGCCTTGGGTTAGGGGGACCCCTACCAGATGGGCATTCGGGTAATGGACTTTTTGTCATAGGGCCAAGAGAGCCAACCGCTGGCCAGTGGGACATGCCCCTTTAGAGCCAATGCAAAACTTACTTCTATGCATGACATGGAAGCACGCAAGCACAAAGAGAAATAAACTCATCTGGCTAGGGATCGATAACAACGACAATGGGGCGAGACTGGGACAATTATACCTATACGCGGCACCCACTCGAACCTGAACGGGGTGGTACCTGTTCTCTTTCCCCAACAGGTAAAAAGATGGGTAGGTGACAAAAACGAGACATATATATATATATATATATATGTATATGTATATGTGTGTATATATAGAGAGAGAGAGTGAGAGGAACAGAACACACATATACATATATATATATATATATATATATATATGTATGTATGTATGCATATGTGTATATATATATAGAGAGAGAGTGAGAGGAACATAAATCTAGACGGTAGAGTGATAAACGTTCAAATTTCATTCATGCTCAAATTTATTCAAGTATATTTACCATTTGATTGACATGATCTAAAGGACTTTATCACCTTAATCATATTTAAAAGATCAAACACTTCAAATGATAAGGTAGATTTAAGCACGAATTGAATTTAAACATCATGAATGATTAACATGATCTAAAGTGCCTTTGATTGTCTCATATATACTTTTCACTTTTGTGGTTGAGATTAGTTTCTATAGAGTAGTAATTTGCATCTTTCATCTTATATATCTATATGTATAGAGAGAAAATGAAAGTTGTTAAGACTTTCATTCATAATTCCTCCTCGATTCCCTATTGGGCTTTCCTTTTTTGGAGCTCTTATCCGGTCGGTTATGGATAAGCATTGTAACCATCCTACGGTTTCGACCAGTTATCACTGTTACGGACTCCTTTACCACAATCCTTCCACAAATAACGGTTGGATGGCCAGTCCAACCGTTTCTGTACTGGGATTGTCGAGAATTGCCACTATTTTATTACATCTCCCACTTGATCATTCGAGGCAAGTGAATTAGCATACTGATTTTTCTCCCACTTTTGAGAGGTTTTCTTAGTAATATCATTTCATGATTGCTATTGTAATCACCATCCGTTGTATAATATTTTACCTACACAACAATCAAACATATCTCAAACCATGTTCATAACATGCATTGCCTTTAGTCAAGGGGTCTGCCAATATATCATGAGTTGGCATGTATGAGATGAATATTTTCTTTCTCATAACTATATCATGAATATAATGGTATTTAACCATTATATGCTTGCTCTTGAATTTGTGAGCTCCACTCTTGATAAGAGTAATTGCTGTGTTGTTGTCACAATAAATGACAACTAGCTCATCGGCTATCTCTAGCTTCAAATCTTGTATAAAGTAGCTTATCCAGACGATACTCGTTGTAATCATACAGCAAGTCATATA
This sequence comes from Brasenia schreberi, assembly GCA_036023115.1. NCBI lineage: Eukaryota > Viridiplantae > Streptophyta > Magnoliopsida > Nymphaeales > Cabombaceae > Brasenia > Brasenia schreberi. The sequence continues at coordinate 6,762,666 of JAYKKT010000080.1, read as the reverse complement.
CTTATTTTCTTGTGTATGCAATGCTACACAACCAACCCTCTTTCTTACATGTTCAAGAAACAACATTACCTCCAAATAAGAATATCTATCCCAAGGTTGATTTGTTATCTTTGCTCCCAGCAAAGTCAGCATGTGAGTATCCTGCCACTTTCAGTTCATCTGCTTGAAAACACAGTTTCAAGTCTTTTGCTCCTTTCAGATATTTTAAAATTCTTTTACAGCTATCCAATGTTGCCATCTAATATTACTTTGACATCTACTTATAAGACCAACAACAAAGCTGATATCAGGTCTTATACACAACATAACATATATCAAGCTACCCACAACATGTGCATAAGGAATGTTAGGCTTATCGTCTCCTTCACTAGGACAATCAACCTTACTTAATTTAACCTCTTTTACAATGGGTGTAATAACAGACTTGCATTTACCTATTTCGAACTTCTTGAGGATATAGTCAATATCTCTCTCTTGGTTTAGGTATAAGAGTTTTAATTCTCTATCTCGATAAATCTTTATACCCAGGATATAGGATGCTTCTCCCATATCATTCATTTCAAACCTTGAGTTTAACCATGACTTGGTTTTGACAATCATCTCATTGTCATTCCTAGTCAACAATATATCATCTTCATATAATGATAAGATGACAAAGTGGCTCCCACTGTTCCAAACATATACACAGTAATCAAGTTCATTAGCCACAAACTCAAGTTCAATAATAGCATTTTGAAAAGTCAAATACCATTGGCAATGTGACTATTTCAGGCCATATAAAGATTTTCTCAACCCATATACTTTATCTTCTTGGCCTTCAACCGTATATCCTTCGGGCTGCTGCACGTATATAATTTCATCTAAATCTTTATTTAAAAAAGCTATTTTTACATCTAACTAATATAAATCTAAATTATAATATGCTTATATTGTTAGGATTATCCTTATGAATGCAAATTTCGTAATAGGAAAATATGTTTCAACATAATCTATCTCCTCTTTTTGTGAGAAACACTTTGCAACCAACCTCGCTTTAAACTTGTCGATTGAACCATCGACCTTATATTTCTTTTTCAGACCCCATTTACAACTTATGACTTTCCTTCCTTTTGGCAAATCAGTCAATTTCCACACTTGGTTTTTTTAAATGGATTCAATTTTCTCATCCATGGCTTTCTCTCATTCTGTTACTTTCGATGAGTTCATAGCTTGCTAATAAGTCAGTTTATCAGTCAACTCATCTAAATCCATTGAATTACACATTTTTTTTGCAAGATAGATGTGATAATCCTTTAAGTAGTATGGTGTGACCCTAGGCCTTTTATGTCTACTTAAAGTTTAAGTTATTTCTAGGTCTTCTATAGGTTCAAATGATGATTGAAGCATACTCATCATTACTTTTGAAAATGTCATTCTTAGTATCTTTTAAGAATTCAACATCTCTGCTCTCTATCAATCCGTAGTCCTTATGATAAAATCGATATCCTTTTTAGCCTTTAGGATATCCGATGAATATACATCTCAATGATCTATAATCTGACTTATCTCTAGACTGATAAATGATCTTTACATGAACAATAGATCTCTATCTCCTAAGATGACCTGGGTTGAATTTTTTTTCAAACTACATTTCATATGGTTTAGTGAATACAACCTTACTCGATACTCTATTGAGTATGTATACTACTATACTTACTGCTTCTCCCCAAAATATCCTTGGTAGAGAGGCATCGATTAACATTGACCTTGTCATGTTTAGTAATGTCCTATTATATCTTTCAACTATACCATTTTGTTGAGGTATCATGCGCATTGTATTTTACTTTGAAATACCAAAGTCTTTACAGAATTACAGAAATTTTGTACAGGTATATTTATCACCTATATCTGATCTTAGGGATTTGATTAAATGCCTTAGTTTATTTTCAACTTCTTACTTATATTCTTTAAAAGCTTCAAGTGCCTCAAATTTATGTGATAGGAGATATATATAGGTATATCTCGAGTAATCATCGATAAAGGTTATAAAATAAACCTTACCTCGATGTGACCTTACTCTAAAGGGTCCACATAAATGAGTGTGAATGATCTCCAACAGGGTTATTGCTCTTGTTGTTTCTTTGGAAAAAACTTTTCTTTTCATTTTTTCTTGTATACAAGCTTCGTACTTGCTGAAAGTATTTTCCTCAAATCTTGAGAGTAAGTCAAAGTTTGATAATTTTCTCACATTTTCTAGACTTATATGTTAAGGCGTTTATGCCATACATTGACATCAACATTAAAAGCACAATCAATATAAGTAGAAGAACTTTCATTTTCATTTATTCTTAATTTGAATAGTCCATGTTCTATATCAAATTTTCTATAAAATAATATTCTTCCTTGTTTCCCCATAGTCACCTTATCAGGAACAAACTTGACCTCAAAACCTTTCTTCACCAAGGCAGGGACTGAAACTAGATTGGGCCTTATTGATGACACAATCAATACATCAGTCAATACAACCGATATGCCTTGTACAAAAATTTTAAAAGATCCAATACCTAGAACATCCGAGAAAGTATTATTTCTATTTATACCAAATGTTTTCTTAGTTTGTACTTCTTTAGATCCATTTCCCCTTTCTTAGTCTTTGAGATATGTCTCATCGCTCTTTAGTCAATCCATCAACCAGTCATCAGGCAGTCCATGTAAAGATATTATGATATTACACAGATTATGTCATGCTTCTCTGATTATCCTCGTTATGGGTTGTTTCCTTCACTCCTCTTGTTGCAGCAATCTCTCTTCTAGCGGCAATCCCTCTTCTAGTAAATCATCTTTTCACAATTGAAACACTTGAGCCAAGAAGCGGTTTCTTATGTTTTCTTAAAAGATTGACCATTTTTTTTTGTTATTTTTGCCAAACTTTTTGTTTGGTTTATTTTTCCTTTGGTTGAGTTTGGAGCTAGATCCTATCTAATCTTCTACTACTATCAATTTTTCTTTTCTGTTTTTATTCATGCATTCTTGCTCAATTATTAGTTTTAGGGGCAATTCAGAAAGGTTGGTTTTGGGACCTAGTCTAAGGACAGTGGTAACCATGTTACATGACGGGAGAAGACTGTTCAATATGATGGATATATGAATTGGTTCCGAGATGACTCATTTTGCCACAGCTAGGTCTCTTGGCATTATCAACATATAGTTTACATGTTCTACTACATTATCTCAATCCTTTATTTTGAAGAAATTATATTTTTGTATTAACAGTTGAACATGTAGTTGTTATTAAGTCAAACAACTCTTTCGCGGTCTCAAATTCCTCGAAGACCCTAATAAGGTCATCCTCCATGTACGTCAACATGACGATTCTTGCTATTGTGTCATCTTTAAGAAATATTTTATACATTTCGATTTGTTGCTGTGTTGCATCTGGTGGTGGTGGATACACAATTTCTTTTAAGACATTCTCCATACTTTCAAGTGTTAGAGCGAACGTTATCTTTCTCTTCTATGTTTTGAAGTTTAGATCGTTTAATTTTTTTGCATTTGTAAGTTTCAACACATATATTCTAGAGTTCATTTTTATGTGTTTGGCAATTTTAACAAATAGACGGTTTAAAAAGAAAACATTCATCGAGCAACAAACCATAAATAACATAACTCTAATTAGCACGATACACAATATCTAAAAAATGAGTTGAAAATAACTCATTTATAATATATAAAACAAGTTGGGATAAATCTATAATTTGTTCAAAAAAATCTTGCCTTTGTTAGTTTCTCAACGTACTAGGGGTAAAACAATAATTTTATCTATTTGTATGGTTTTTTAATTTTCTAAAAAGACCAAGAACAAAACAATAAAATCGATGTTTGGTATTTTTAAAAATTCGTCACTGATTGGAAGTAAATGCATAATTTTGCCCCCAATCAGAATTTGTAATTTTCACAAAAAGGTAGGGATAAATATGTCTTTTAATATAGTGGTAGTTCTTTAAAAAGTTTAACCAATAAGGGCAAAAAAGTAATTCAATCTCCTGGTTTTTCATAATTTTTATAAATTTCCAGAGAGCAAAACTATTTTTTCGCCCGAATAAGGGCAAAACTGACTTTTTGCCCAAATAAGAGCAAAATAATCTTTTTATCTGAAAATATATAGATATTTTAGTAATTTTATCCTATAATAGTTTTGAAATTTCATAAAATCGGCCTGACAGAATGGATTTTTAAGTCCACTGCCCAAGGCGGTTTTCCAAAATCGGGAGCAATTTCAGAGAACCACTGGTTTCCGCCTACAATTTTATGAAATCGTCGGGTGGCTTTCAAGGGGTATAAAAGCAGGGAGAGAGAGAGAAGCGAAAAAGGAGGGGGGGTTTCGAGCACCTCCTCTGCCGCTTCGTGGCCTGCGGCCACCTGTTGGCCTTCTGGCCGGGGTACTGTTAGTTTTTTTTTTTCTTCTGTGGCCACCCTTTGGCCTTCTGGTCGATGTTCTGCTAGTGGTTTTCTTGCAGTCGTTAATGGTTGTCCACTAGCCTTCTTCTCGTGTCCTTTCTCTCTAGGCTCTTGTTGCCTTCTGCCCTATCTCGACATAGGCTGGTTGTTTTCGCCTCTGCCCAGTCTCGACTCAGGCTGATTGTTTCCACCTCTGTCGTGTCTCGACACAGGATAGTTGTTGTCGCCTCTATCCCATCTCGACTCAACTAGATGTTTCTGCCTTTGTTTCTCCCTTTATATATATATAATGCGTACCTTTTACAGGGACAAACCAGACCTTGATACTAATTGATGACATTTTTCATCGATTTTCGAACATCCTCGGTGATTCTCGTTTACTCAGTGGCGTCCTCTGTACCATCTTTTTGAAGCCTCAGTGAGGTACGCAACAATAGATGGTTTCTTTCAGTAAGCAGATACGTGTGATCTTGTGTTAGGTTTCCTCAAAGTAGAATTTGCTTGAGAGAAATTTCTGCTTGTATTTGATATTTTATGTTCTTTGCACTTCTCTGTATTTATACAGAGATGCCTGATTTGATAGTAGGATCTGCCTCAGAGTAATTTCTGTTTGTATTTGATGTTTTATGTTCTTTGCGCTGTTTTGTATTTATAGAGCAACGCCTGCTCCATTTCCTCTCGGATTTTCTACTGGGCTTTCCTTTTCTAGAGCTCTTATCCGGTCGGTTATGGATAAGCACCGTAACCGCCCGACAGTTTCGGCTAGTGATGACGTTACAACTTCCTTTACCACAATTCTTCCATAGATAACGGCTGGATAGCTAGTCCAACTATTTATGTGGTGGGATTGCCGAGAATGACCATTATTTTCTTACAAAGTCAATTAGAAACAGCGGTTGCAGATCACAGTCAATGCCTCAACCGGTCTACAAGTAACATACTCATTGATGTTTCCGTCTTCTTGAATTAAACTGATATTTTTATACTGTAAATGCAGGGTTAGAATATTTGCTTTCAGGATGCAGGCCACCAATCATACATAGAGATGTTAAGCCAGGCAACATCCTTCCATGGAGGGTAAAATAGCAGATTTTGGACTAGCAAAGACTTGTGCTACTGAAGACGTAATGCACATATCAACAGCAGTTGCAGGAACACCTGAATATATTGATCCTGAGTAAGTTCATACTTCTAGTTTACCAGAATAAGAAATGTGATCCATTTACTCCGATCCCATAGTTTCTGGTCAGGCAATCAAGCCTTTGCCACACACTTCTATCAACATTAAGACGACATTGTGATCATATGGATCTGTTTGTGCAGTGGAACGTGTGTGTTGTGTGTGTGTGTGCATGCATGCAAAGGCCCCACAGTAAATAGAATCCCTCCTCTTCACTTTCTTCCACAGGTACTACAACACAAACAAGCTAACTGAAAAGAGTGATGTTTACAGTTTTGGAGTAGTCCTTTTTGAGCTCATCTCTGGCCGCAACACTATACTCGTATTAGCAGATAAAAGATTTCACATTGTTCAGTGGGCAGTACCAAAAATTATGAGAGGAGACATTGCTAGCATATTAGATCCTAGGCTGGAAGGGAATTCTAGCATAAATTCGGTACAGAAAGTTGCAGAAATAGCAATGGCTTGTACAGCGGACAAGGCAATCTTGAGGCCTACTATGGCTGAAGTTTTGAATGGAGTAAAGGAGGCTCTTGAATTTGAGAACCGCCAAAGTAGAACTGGGAGTCTAAAGATTGAAGCAATCTCAAAATCTTCATCTTCAAATAACCCTGTCCAATTAGAAATGGACACAGCAGCTTATCAATCGGCAAGGTAGTCAAGAAGATCCTTCTACCATTTTCAGTCACTTTATTTCAGAGATGCGAGGAGCCACTGTAAAAGCACAAAGCTATATCATGAACTATTGGTAAATGGATTCCACGTTTGGATAATCTTCTGTTTCTGCATACCAGATGAAAGACAAGCCAAACTTATGAGCATTGAGAACCAAAGTATCAATTAGTTCTCAAGACTTTTGGTAAATGTAAGCTACCATCAGAAGGAAAACTCTTCCTAATTCCGCAAAACTTTGAAGACCGAATCCATCATAACAACCATCCATTGTTGTCAATGATATTTCAAGGGTTATGCAAGCCATGTGCCCATCTGGAGGGTAAAGATGAAGTATTCTCATGTATCATTTCTTGTTTCGTGTAAAGCTGGGCCCGTTTGGGTTCGAGTGAATTTGAGGAGAAGAGATTTGGAGTTACCTTTGACCTCAAACGCCTCTTCCGGTTTCAGTTTGGCATTGATATCTTTCAATTTTCACTCCAAATTCTCTTTAGATTTTATACTTTCTCATATGGAAATTCTAATCGTGGGTATAGACAAGTAGCAACCAGGCATCAACAACATAACCTCCAAGAACTGCAGAATGAAAAAGATGAGCAATTGGCCATATTATAAAATTACAAAAAAAACACGGGTATTTGCGCTCCATAGATGGCACCAAAACAAAGCCAATGCGAGTGGGTGTGTGTGTGTGACATAATGCATAAATTCTTTTAGTTGACCAAGATAAGAGGGACTATCTCAAATAATAATAAAAAAGACAAGAGGGATGGCCAAAGCAAGTGTGTGGAGTGTCAAATTTCGGGGTGCAAGTGAGACCAGCTGCTCACGAGCTACTTGACATCTGACTCCATGAAAGAGCTCAACTCTAGCTCGAGAGGATTTAGTTTTGATCTTCATGGTCGAGCTCTTCTTATGGTGAACCAAAGAAGGGAGGTCACATGATCACGAGGCTTTTAGTAATTTCTGAAAAATACGGTGGCATTTCGAAAGCTGACTATGCACCGTGCTCGTCGATCGTTTAAGTTCCGTGAGTGACACGTCTCTCTCGCTTCCGTTCCGTTGCTTCCTCTCTTTCTTCTTCCTCCGTCCCGGCCGCCGGCTTCTTCTTTCGGTTTGTCTCTCTCGCTTCCTGTCAATCTGAAGAAGGCTCTGATACTCGACTGGAGCAATGGGAAGCATGAGGGTGACGATGGACGTCGGTGCGGACGGAGTTGCCGTCATCACCATCCGCAATCCCCCCGTGAATGCCTTGGCCAATCCCAGTAATCTCCCATCTTCATCATCGTCTTACTTATTCTGCGATCTTTCAATTCTTCCTTTTTGCTTTTGCTTTCTCGCTTTTTGTCTTCCTTCGTTTGTCTGGTTGGCCGGGGTACTCTCTCTCTCCACTATCATTCTACCGGTTGTGTTCCGTCACTCTCGATTCCTTGCTTGCTTTTAATTGTCCGTGGATACGAATCAAAAAGTCGAAATTTCTCGTTTGTGATGAGGAAATGAGTTCAATTTGGTAGAGTCTCGGATAGTTCGTGTGCCTATATTTTGGTTATGAAGCTCCGAGTAAGCTAAATCTTAGCAGGGAGCTTTGTAGCTTAGTCATGGATGGATCACGGGTATTTCCGAATGATATCTTGTAAATTAGGACATGACCGTGTGTGATGCTGCGTCTGAGACATCTTTGTGTGTGAGTGTGAGAATAAGCCTACCTTGTTCCTTTTACCGATTTATTTGTTCCTTTTCCCATATAAATGAGGAAGAACCAATTGTTGAAAGGAATACCATGAGAAAGAGAAACAATATCACGAAAACCAATGTCAGTATATTTATGCGACCTTTACTGGGAAGCTCGTTTTACAGGACTTGTCTAATTCACTTGAAGGTTATGTACTTCTAATATAAGTTATGTACTTATAATATACTCTGGGGAAGAAATCAGCACCTAACTCTGTTCTTTGGTTTGAATAGACCATATCATCACGTGACGTTTGAAACTTTCTGGGATCTGTCTAGATACCAGGATGTTTTTGTAATTGGTTATCGGGTTTAATAAGTCATTCCCCCCCTTTCATTATCTAATCTTTTGAGATTCATGAGTATGCTTCTCCAATGAGCTATTCAGGTGGTTTTGTCAGAAAGTTCTCTTTGTGCTTGCGTTTGTACCCATCTTTTGGATGCATTATAAGCTGAAGTTTGCGATTCTGTATTCCTCATGCCTGTGGTAAATACTAGTGGTCAATATTGTTAGTTCTTGGTTGGTATTAATCAAATCTTATCAATATTGTGATCTATGAAAACATAATGAATTTCGTGATAACTTTCCTTCCATTAATTCTCAGCTCCACAATGTGATGCTAATATTTGTCAGTACAGTCCTTTCAGCATTAACCGACAAGTACAATGAAGCACACTCAAGGGATGATGTAAAGGCTATTGTTGTTACTGGTATTTTCCAACTTTGATCTTGTTAGTGTTATCAGTGAAAAGGGTATGTGAAACGATTTATTTATGTAACATAGCTCTTATTACAGAATCTCGGATTCTATTCGAAAGTATTTTGGCATACTATCTCATTTACATACTTATTGACTTTGTCATTGTTTCGTGAAGGTGAGGGGGGAAAGTTTTCTGGTGGCTTTGACATTACCGTATTCACCGAAGTCCAAAAGACTGGTAAGCCCTAGACTTTAAATGTTGTCACTTGCATACTTTTCGGAGCCAAAATCTTCGTGGCTATATTTTAGCTGATTAACTTATGGATTCATTTATTCTTCATTCTTTTGTCATGTCAGGGAATCTTTCTCTCCTTGGGGATGTGGCTGTTGACCTCATGATTAACAAAATAGAAGGTTCTTCTTTGTGAATGATCTCAATATTTAATCTTAGAAGCCTCATGGTTTTGATCATGAGTCAAAACATCCTATAAATTTTTGCTTGTTTTGGGCATTTGTATTTTGCAACACATTTACTATGGAAAACAATGTTTGAACTTTTAAATGTTTCTTGCAAGCTTGCAACAAACTATTCTCATCGATGCTTGTTTTCATTTTGTTTAAACTTTTTTATCAATTCAGATGCCAGGAAGCCTTCTGTAGCAGCTATTCAAGGTCTTGCACTTGGTGGCGGTTTGGAGTTGGCAATGGTATACATACTGGTTCATTATAGATTACATTCTATTTTGTATGTGGGATCACAAACTATATGTAATACTGGGTGCAATTTGTGTGTCACAGGCATGTCATGCACGTATTGCCACTCCAAAGGCCCAACTTGGCCTTCCAGAGCTGTCACTTGGGATACTTCCTGGGTTTGGAGGTAAATTTATGTGCTCGAGTCTGTTGATGCGCCATATATCTTACTAGCATCCTGTTTTTTCGTCTAATTTTGTTGGAACCAACTCTTTTCAATTTGTTCTTTCTTTTTATGTCTTTCTTATGGTGGAATTTCTTGGTGATTGAAGGTACACAATTTCTTCCAAGACTTGTAGGCATTTCAAAAGCTATTGAGATGATGCTGGTGAGTTGTTTTCTAGTTAAATTGATGAGGGATGTGAATTATAGATTGCAAGTTGCACACATGTGCATAATGCATTATTTAATTGTCATTCTTCTCAACAACATCATCCTTAAGTCTTGTCCTTTTGGATGTGATGTTGCTATCATTTATTTCAAATCTGTGACAAGAAGATACCATTAAAGTTGAAAGGTAAATATTATAGAGTAGCAATTAAACATGCTATATTTTATGGTTTTGAGTGTTGGGCAGTAAATCATCAATATGTACAAAAAATGTCTATGGCTGAGATGGATGAGTGGTCACAAAGACCGTATACATAATGAGGTTATTAGAAACAACTTAGGGATGACACTAATAGAGGATAAAATGAGGAAAAATTGTTTAAGATAGTTTGGACATATAGAAAGACGATCAAAGGGAGCTCGAGTAAGAAGGTATGAAAACTAGTTCGTGAAAATGTTTAAAGGGGAAGAAGAAGACTACAAAAATGTTTAAAAGAAACAATAAAAAATGATATAGGTGTTGAGTTAACTGATAGCATGACACATGATAGGGCTTTGTAGAAACAAAGAATCCATGTAGCTGACCCCATCTATATGGGGAAAAGGCTTAGTTGTTGTTGCATTTATTTCAAATCTCCAGTTGAGATGCTGTAAGTTCTTTTGACGTTATATCTTATCCTAGAGCTTGTCTTACAAATTTGCTGGTTTAGAGAGTCTTCAGTTTGGTAGTTGACTTGAAACAAATCAATTGGTAAAATTCTCTCATCTGTTTTCACATGCTTATCTCGATATAATGAGTTGATTGAATTTTAAGTTTTGCTAAGCTATATATTAGATATCAGAAAAGACAACTCTGAATGAGCAGGAGGCTGTTATGTTTATGGCTACAACAGGGTCAAAGTTCTTCTGGTTCTACATGTAGTCATTTGCCGATCATGTATGTTTAAAAGAAGTTCCAAATATTTCTGTTGCATCCATATATAGTACTGTTATTGCACTGAACACCTTTATTTGGTTAGAAAAGCAGGGAGCTGTATAAAGTGAACTCTTAAGTCTTAACTAGAAATGCTATAGCAGTTGGTGCATAAAAGAGTCTTATATAGGATGTTAGTCCTACTCATTTGTTAAACCAGATAACCATGACTTGGAGGTATTTCTACACGGGATTCTGGTAGGGAAATCTTAGATTAGGTGATGAAGCATCAAACTTTGGACCCGCAGACTGCAGAACTAGTCCAGAGTTTTCAAGGTCCTGAATAGTTGCTGGTTTTGAGACAGATGTTCATGTTTGTACTTTCTCTTTTTCTTTTCAGAGAAAAGCAAAATTGCAGAGAACTTTATCTTGTTTTCAACATATTTTTTGACTAAGGTGTTTCACTTGTTTTCTTGTGCCTGTTCACAGTCATCAAAGCCAATATTGTCTGAACAAGGAAAAGAGTGTGGTCTTATCGATGCCATTGTGCCTCCCAATGAGTTGCTAAAAGTAGCTAAACTTTGGGCGCTAGATATTGCTAATTGTCGTAAACCTTGGTTGAGTTCTTTGAGGAGGACAGATAGAATTGGATCTCTTTCTGAAGCACGCCAGATAATAAATGCAGCTAGGCAACGGACTAAACAGAATGCTAAGAATCTGCCGCAGCACCATGCCTGTCTCGATGTAATAGAGGAGGGTATTGTTTTTGGAGGCTATGCAGGTGTTCTCAAAGTATGTTGATAGATGTTGTTGGAACATTAGTTTGATCTTCTACTTGTTGCTGTATGTTGTGCCCTTGTTAATATGTCCAAATTCTTAAGTTTAAATGTAACATTTGATGCCAGGAAAACAAGGCATTCAAGGAATTGGTGCTGTCCAACACTTCCAAAGGTCTCGTACATGTATTCTTTTCTCAGCGTGCAACGTCCAAGGTATTGCTTTTTATTATTATTGTCATGATATTAAATGATGAGTTTATTTTTCCTCTCCACCTAATTGGTTAGCATTGACGTACACTGATATCTACATTAGGTGCATGTGCACATCCATATGTTGGAAACTTCGGGGATGATATTTTGGACACAAAAATGTGATTTGTTGTCTAAAGTTTAGACTTAGACAACAAAATACATAAATAATTTCACGAAAATACTAGTGTTGTTTGAGCCACTTGAAAAAAAGTGTCGCTTCATCTTTTATATATTAATATTTATTTACTTTGTGTCACTTCATCTTTTATATAACAACAAACAAACAAACAAACAACAACTAAGCCTTTTCCCATACTCACTTCATCTTTTATATATTAATATTTATTTTACTTTCTTCTTGAACATATATTTTGTTGAAGAAATCAAGCACTCCCAAACATAAAAAGTGCAGCAAACACAATGGGCTTTGGAACGGCTGCCTGCCCTCCAAATGGAGTCGGCGGCTACCCTCTTTATTTCTTTCTTACTTAGAATGACCTAATGGCCAGGATTACACTAATATATGCTTTATAACTTAAAAGACTATTTTACCCCTACTTAATAATATAAACATTACAACTTAAAAGAAACTTTTTTGGTATCCCTCATGTGGATACTGGATTGACGTAGTGGATTTTAGATCGTGGCCCATCTCTTCAACATGCTCCCTCAAGTTGGGTTTTAAATGCTCATGATTCCCAACTTGTCCAAGGCTGTGTTATTGTAGTTGGTTGTCATAGGCTTTATAAGAATATCAACCAATTGTTGTTTTGAACGTACATAGATAAGATCAAATATCTCAAATGATAATTTTTCTTGAATGAAGTGGTAATCCACTTCAATATGTTTGGTACGCTCATGATACACTGGATTAGAGGCAATCTGCAGGGCAACTATACTATATTGTATAAAATCTAACTGAAGGAGTTACCTTGAAACCAATTTCACTCATAAGAGACAACACCCATAAACCTTCACACATTCTCAAAGCAATTGCTCTATGTTCGACTTTTGCACTAGATCTAACAACCATGCTATATGGACTAGCAATTTTGTTTTCTGTTTTCAGCAAGTAATGAGGTTCCTTCTGCTACTGTGTATGCCTCCTCATAAAAGTTAGTTCTCTCTTCATGCTACCCTGATCATAGATTCTTCTCGTCTTCAGTTCTTGAAAAATACAGTGAGTAGAATCAAATATCACTTCGTATTCTAATTCTTTAGCTAAAGCCTGAATAAAAAGTAAATTCATTGATAGATTAAGGACATTTAAAATGTTTTTAAGGAGTCCAAGAGATATAATAATACTCCCTTTCCCGACAACGAGAGTATTTGACCCATCAGCCATCTTAATACCAATGTCTCCCTGAATCAAATGATAATCTTGAAAGTACTCTCTATTTCCTATCATGTGGTATATAGCTACAGTGTCAATAACCCAAATTTGTGTATTAGAAGTAGAAGAGTTACCTTGGGTCATAAACAAAAAAAAGGATAAGCTATGGTGGCTTGTGGATCTACAGTAGTGGACGTGGATGCTGTTTGGAAATCAACAAGTCTTAATTTTAGTTCTTCTATCTTCTTCTTTATCTCGACTAAAGAATTCATACTTGTCTCCATTGCATTTTTTTCGTTTTGGTCACTCACATAAGCCTTAGATACCTGATTTTGATTATAATTTGGTTGACCAATCAACTGCCAAGATATTTCTCTAGTATGCATGGTTTTCCCGCAGTGAGTGCACGAGAGTCTATCTTTCTCATGTGAAGAATGTTGTGTTCTGCCTCTTCCTCTTCCATTATAACCTCCTATTCTACCTCTAAATCATAGGTAGGTTGAGAATTCTTTTCAACGAAGGCCACCATTTCTGCACTGCTATTTTTTTCTTCTTTCTCAAGGTGTCGCTTGTCTTCTTCTCTCAAAAGTAGTGTATAAACTATGCCAAGTGAGGGAATCTCTTCCCTACTTAGGATGTTGTTTTTCACAACCTCAAAGTCCAAGGAGATGTCTTATAACAAGTCAAATACTTTTCTTTCTTCAAATTTCTCATTTCTCTCTTTCGTGCAGTTTTGATATTTCATTTTCGAATAAAAATTCAGTTCCTCCTATATCCTCAAAGGTCTGCATAATATTCACTTACCGTTCTCCCTCCTTGTTTGCATTTGCGAATCCTGTCTATAATTTTGTATTTCTTGATAGCTTGGCAAATCTCATGGCCTGATTCTAAGAACATAAATGTACTCGCAATAAAAGGTATCATCAACTGAATTAACTAGGCACTTACCAAAGCATTTTTCCTATGCCACTGAGTAAGAGAGATTAATAGTGTTGTGTGTGGGGATTTCTCTAGTTAGGTATTCCTATTTTCCTCTAACACTGAAAGTTCAATAGATCTTGCCCACTGCAAGTAATTTCTATAATACAAACAACAACAACTAAGCCTTTTCCCATACTAGACGGGGTCGGCTACATGGATTCTATGTTTCCACAGATCTCTATCGTGTGCCATGTTAGCAGTTAACTCCCAATAAGCTAGATCATTCTTTATTGTTTCTTTTCAACACTTTTGTGGTCGTCCTCTACCTCTTTTAATACTTTCCAAATTTAGTTTTTCTAACCTTCTTGCAGGTTCTTCTTTTGATCTTCTTTCTATATGTCCAAACCATCTTAAACGATGTTCTCTCATTTTATCCTCTATTGGTGCCACTCCTAATTTGTTTCTAATAACCTCATTATGTATACGGTCTTTTCTTGTATGACTACTCATCCATCTCAACATCTTCATTTCTGTCACAGACATCTTTTGTACATGTTGATGATTAACTGCCCAACACTCAGAACCATAAAACATGGCAGGCCTAACTGCTGTTCTATAATATTTACCTTTTAATTTTAATGGTATCTTCTTATCACAAAGAATACCTGATGCTCCTCTCCATTTTAACCAACCAGCATTAATTCTATGTGTAACATCTCCATCAATTCTTCCATCACTTTGAAAAATTGACCCTAGGTATTTAAAACTTTCCTTTTGGGGAATGCAATGTGTGCCAATTTTAATTTCTATGTCCTCTGAAGTAGCCAAATGATCAAACTTACATTCCATATATTCGGTCTTTGTTCTACTAAGTCGGAGGCCTTTGTTTTCTAATGTTTCTCTCCATAGTTCTAATTTTCTATTAACTTTTTCCTTAGACTCCTCCACTAATACAATGTCATCTGCAAATAACATACACCAAGGTACTTCATCTTGAATATGTTTTGTTAACTCATCAATCACCATTATAAATAAGTATGGACTTAAAGTTGATCCTTGATGTAACCCAATATTAACTTCAAAGAAGTCTGTCGTTCCTTCATGAGTCCTCACACATGTTTTTGCACCATCATACATGTCTCTTATAAGGTTAATATATGTCAATGGGATACCTCTTTTTTCCAAAGTTCTCCAAAGAACCTCCCTCGGTACCCTATCATAAGCTTTTTCTAGATCAATAAATATCATGTGAAGGTCTTTCTTTTTTGCTCTAAAATATTCCATAAGACGTCTCAAAAGGTGAATCGCTTCAATAGTAGATCTACCTGGCATAAATCCAAATTGGTTCTCTGTTGTACTTGATACTTGTCTTAACCTACGTTCGATAATTCTTTCCCATAATTTCATAGTATGACTCATTAACTTGATACCTCGATAATTCGCACAATTTTGAATGTCTCCCTTGTTCTTATATACGGGTATAAGTGTACTTGCTCTCCATTCCTCGGGCATCTTTTGGTTTTTCCATATTTCATTAAATAGTCTTGTGAGCCAAGTGATTCCTATTTCTCCTACTATTTTCCAAACTTCTATAGGAATATTATCTGGTCCTACCGATTTACCACTCTTCATATGTTTAAGAGCCTCTTTGACTTCATTCTTTTGAATACGTCGGTAGAAATTGTGGTTTATATACTTTTCTGACTTGGCTAAATCTCCTAAACTAATACTAACATCTTTATTTTCATTAAAAAGATTATAAAAATAGTTTTTCCATCTATTTCTTATATCATCATTTGCCACTAGAATTTTTTCATCCTCGTCTTTTATGCATCTAACATAATTAAGATCTTTAGTTTTCTTATCTCTAGTCCTAGCTATCCTAAAAATATCTCTTTCACCCTCTTTTGAGTTGTGTTTTTTATATAAGTCATCCCAAATTTTAGTTTTTGCTTCACTCACGGCCTTTGCGCTTCCTTCTTTGCTTTCTTATGAGCTTCTAAAGTTTCACTAGTTTTCTTAGCATAATGTAATTTGTAACATGCCCTCTTTGCCTTGATTTTATTTTATACTACTTCACTCCACCACCAAGCTTCTTTTTGTGCCGGTACACCACCCTTAGATACCCCTAACACATCTTTCACCACTTTCCTAATATGTATAGCCATATTGTTCCACATATCACAGGGTGTGCCAACATAATTCCAAACATTTCCTTGAAGGATTTTCTGTTTAAATATATCTTCTTTCTCGCTTTTGAGGTTCCACCATTTAGTCCGAATAACTCGATGCACTCTTTTCTTCTTTGTCCATTTTTTTATTTGTAAATCCATAACTAAAAGTCGATGTTGGGTGGTTAAGCTTTCTCCTGGAATTACCTTACAATCTTTACAACACGCTCTATCTTTTTTTCTACAAATAAAGTAATCAATTTGTGTGTGTGATAAGCCACTCTTATAAGTAATTAAATGTTCATCTCGTTTTTTGAAGATTGTATTGACTATAAAGAGATCAAATGACATAGCAAAATTTAAAATCTCCCTACCTTCCTCGTTTATATCCCCATAACCAAAGTTTCCATGAATCCCTTGATATCCTAATGCCTCTTTACCGACATGTCCATTTAAATCTCCTCCTAAACAAATCATCTCCCTTTGTGGAATCTTTTGAAACACCTTATCTAACTCTTCCCAAAAAACTGTCTTTATACTATCTTCTAGTCCTACTTGGGGTGCGTAAGCACAAACTATATTCAAAACCTCTGCTCCTAACACTAATTTCAATGTCATGATTCGGTCACCATATCGTTGTATGTCTACTACACTCTCCTTTAAATCTTTATTTATGATAATACCAACTCCGTTTCGGGCCTTTTCTTTACCTGAGTACCATAATTTAAAACCTGTATCCTCCATCTCCTTTGCTTTTTCTCCAACCCATTTTGTCTCTTGTAAACATAGAATATGAATCTTTCTCCGAATCATAGTATCTACCACCTCCATTAGCTTACCCGATAATGTTCCGATATTCCAAGAACCAATACGAATCTTATTATCTAGGACTAGCTTCCTTACCCCCCGCATCCGTCCATAATCAAAATGCGGAGACCCTCTCTGAAAATTTTTCACTACATTCGGGCGGCAATGTAGCTTTAAAACTTCTTGGGCGGCAATGTATCTAGGACTAGCTTCCTTACCCCCCGCATTCGGGCGGCAATGTAGCTTATTATCATAGTAATTTCTATAATCTAGCTTTAAATTCATGATTTGGAATGCATCTGATTTATCTATTATGAAATTTTCTATAATTTTCAACTTCTCCTTTTTTGCCATGATTGCCCCCTTACTCTAGTTCGCGATATCGGTATTCCCTTCAATTTTTTTTCGTATCGCCTTCTTATTTGATGAGCAATACCTTCCAATATAAAACTGAATTGCTCTCATGTGTAAAACCTAGTTTCTTTGAGAAAATGCCTCTTCTGCTTGATCTTCAAGTGTCCTAATCCCACATATTAGGCTCTGATACCATGTTGAAGAAATCAAGAACTCCAAAACATAAAAAAATGCAACAAACACAATGGGCTTTGGAACGGTTGCCTCCTCTTACAATAGAGTCGGCGGCTGCCCTCTTTATTCCTCTCTTACTTAGAATGACCTAATGGCCAGGATTACACTAATATATGCTTTATAACTTGAAAGACTATTTTACCTCTACTTAATAATATAAACATTACAACGTAAAAAAAACTTTTCTAGTATCCCTCACGTGGATACTAGATTGAAGGAGTGGATCTTGGATCGTGGCCCATCTCTTCAACATATTTCTCCACTTTTTGTACACTTTTTTGTTCATAAAAATGCAAGGAATAAAAGATTCCCGATATCTCATGAGATTCTAGTGGCAACTATTGATATGTGTGAGTGTGTGCAAGAGAGTGCATGGACTGTGTATATAGCTAGTTCATGCATGTGGTGTGCATGTCCGTGACTCCACATGTACATGTGCTATACTTAGCTAGTGTTTGTAGTTGTACATGTCTTGCAAGCTGCCACATGGGTTAGGGTGTGAGTGCAGGACACAAGAGTTCTAGAAAAGCTCGCTTGTAAGAATGCAATAAAGTATATATGGTAATTTTTAAAATATGTATATATTTGTATGTTTACAGTATTTTGAAGCATACAACAACAACAACTAAGCCTTTTCCCATACTAGATGGGGTCGGCTAGATGGTTTCTTTGTTTTCACGTAGCCCTATCATAATTTGTAGAATCCATGGTAAATAAGTTCGACAAAGTTTTACGCTGGCTGTTGGAAGCCTAATGCAACCCTCCTCCTTTATCCGGGCTTGGGACTGGCCATGCAAGGGAGGGTGATCCCTTACATGGGCGGAGTTATTTTGAAGTATATAATATGTATTTTAAAATTTTATTTTACTTCTGCTATAAATATATATTATAGACTAACTTGTATATGTATATGTTATCATATATATTATATACATAAAAGGGCGAGAGAGGTAAAAATATTTCCTCTCCACATGTGAGACACTAAGACTCGTGCCTTCTCTCTACCTCTTTGTTGTGTTTTGCTCCATTTCTCTCTCTCTCTCTGGTCCCCTGTACTTCTCTGCCTCTCTTAATTTTCCTAAATAGGTGGACGTTATGGACTTAAGACACCTTGGTTAAAATTGGACATCAACATGGTCAAAGCACAAAAAATGTCGACCTTTGATTTTGCTGTATTGGACACTGTGTCCGCATTGCATTGATATTGTGTCTGAGCAGATACTACACCTCTTAGCTTGTCATTGTGACAGGTTTTGAGTGCATGTGTGGGAGGTAAAGTCTATTTTTGCACTTATGGGAATGTGGTGTCATAGGGTTCAGCAAAACATCTTTTCTAGTCATAGGATTTTGTAATGATTTGGTGTCAGTCATGTCTGTACCTGCGCTCAGAGATATTCTTTTTTATCACTATACCTCCTGTCAGAATTGAAGGCATCTTTTTGGTCAAAGGATTTTGTATTTACTGGTTTCAGGCATGGATCTTATGTTTGTAAATGGCTCAAACTCATAGTTGGCTGAGTCTCCAAGTAAACTCAGTTAATTGGCGATCAGTCTGAGACTCTGAGCTACCTACCAGCCAAATTGCAAGTGCATACAACCGAATGCTGACCTTGGCTTACTCATGATGCGAAGTCAGTCAACTTGGTTCACTCTGTTGGAGATCAAGTTTCGTCTTTATATTCTTAGTGTCTTGTGAGTGTAGTTAAGTTTGTGTAAGTCTAGTTAGTTTGTTTGAGTCCAGTTATGTACTTGGATCCTAATGAATTGGGTCTGATTCATTAGGATCCACCAGGAACCGCGTACTTTAAGTAAGGTCATTATGGTCTTTTAAGTTATAACAGGGATTAGTATAAATTGTAATTAGGGTTACTTTATATTTTATGATGGAATGAATAAAGAGAGAGGAGTGGGACGGCCTCCAATGGAGGCGCTGATTGCTGCCCTAGTTTCAGAAATTTTGTTTTGACTCTTGTGCAACCATCTCAATCATTATTTGATACTTGGAATCAACATGGTATCAGAGCCTAATCTTGCTTTTTCGGCCATAGTGGACTGTTAATCGGGAGATTAAGAAGTTTTATTCAGAAACAGTGAGTTTCATCTATCATTTAACATATTTTTTCAATTATGAAATGACAGCAGATTCAATTTCAAAGGTGGATGTTAGTTGCTGAATATGTGTACAGAAGAAAATCAAGGATTCGGTATGGTGCGTCATGGTTCATTAAGTTTTTGGAATTAAGAATCCAACTGTTCTCTGATTCATCATTTTTCAGAGCTTACAGATTTGAAGCATTTGAATCTAACTATTCTTCACACTTATTGATATCTATTTCGGTCAGCAAGAACCCTAGTATCTATCATTTGGTCAAAACGTGAAGAAGATTTGAGGATTGTCACAAAATATTTGCAGAGATTAGTCACTAGTGAAATCGGCAAACATATATTGTCTCATGATTTGAAGAGTGAAATAGGCAGACGTATAGTATTCAGTTTCAGTTGAGATTGACTGCTTTGGGACACATATTTTTTGACTGCACGCAAATTGTGTGGTGTGGTTCTTGTGTGACTTAGTAAAAAAGGGATTATTTACAAACAACTTTCTCAGTAATTAATGGAAAGTATCAAGATGAGTGATACAAATGAAAACTGTTCAGCAGATAAGAGTGAAGGGTTTTAAATAACCAATCTAAAACTAGACGGAAAGAATTTTCTTCAGTGGGCTCAATAAATAGAACTGACAGTAATGGCAAGGGGGCGTTGGGATTATCTGACTGGTGATATGATTCAACCTCAAATTAATGATCCTCTATACTCAAGATGGCACAGGGAAAATGCATTGGTCAATGCCTGGCTCCTACAGTCGATGTCTCCATCAATTGCCAGTACGTTTATGTTTCTGGAAACACCTAAAGACATTTGGTTGGCAGTTCATGATGCTTATGCGCAGAGGAAAAACATAGCCAAGAAATATGATATTATTGAGAAGATTAGACGATGCACACAAGGAAACAGGTCGGTTAGTGAATATTATGCAGAACTCTAAGGCTTTTAGGAAGAATTACAGTTTTACTCTAAGACAAAATGTCAGAATTGCACACAAGAGAGGAATGAAGAGTTTGAAGAAAGGAAAATATTTGATCTTTTATAGGGAATCTCTTCAGATTATGAAGCAGTGAAAAATAACATCCTGAGCAGAGAAGAACTACCGACTCTAAGCACAGAATATTCACTCTTACTTTGAGAGGAAGATAGGAAACACTTAGAAAAAGAAGCAAAAGTCAATACAGAAACTACTGCATTCGTGAGGAGAAATACACATAACTCCTCTTCATTTTCTCGTGGTAGAGGTAGTTATGGTCATGGTAGAGGTAGGTTTATACCTCATTCTGATGAGAAATCCAAATTAACCTGTTCTCACTGTGGAAATAGTTACGAGCAGACCCAAGAACCTATTAACATCCGATTGGCAAATGGGTCACATACTCCTATAGTGGGAAAATGGAACATTATTACTTCTTTTGGTGTACTAAAAAATGTTTTACATGTTCCTAGTTTATCAGTTAATTTATTATCCGTATTTGCTTTAACTCAAGATCTGAAATGCTGTATAATTTTTTATTCTACTGGATGTATATTTCAAGAACTGAGGACGGAGAAGATCTGTGGTCAGGGTAATGTGAGGAGAGGTCTCTATTTCTGTGAAGATAAAAATAAAGTGGCGATGCAGTCTACCAGTATTACAGAAAAACAAAAGGATATACCTCGCTGACATCAAAGATTGGGACACTTACCTTTATCTAAACTTAGAATTCTACTTCCTGAATTCAGCTTATGTAATAATTTAAATTTGAACTGTGAGACTTGCCAGAAGGCAAAACATCATTGTACTTCATTTCCTTTAAGTGAAGAAAAATCATCTACTCCTTTTGAAATTGTGCATTCTGATGTTTGGAGTCCTTGTACTACTACCTCTTTGCATGGTTTTAAATACTTTATAACTTTCATAGATGATTGCACCAGGTTTACAATGATATATCTTATGAAATCCCAGAGATGAAGTAAGGAATATTCTTCCCATCTACTGTAAATTTGTACGTATACAATTTTAGGGTACTATTAAGATCCTTCGCAATGATAATGGTGGAGAATTCATGTCCCAATTCTTTTAATCATACTTTGTCGAAAATGGAATGCTGCATCAGACGACATGTGCATATTCTCCCCAACAAAATGGGGTGTCTAAAAGGAAGAACAAACATATTCTGGAGGTTGCTAGAACTTTACTGATTGGGTGTAATGCACCCAAATACTATTGGGGTGAAGCAGTGTTGACAGGAATTTATCTTATAAACCGCATGCCTAGCAGAATCCTAAATGGTAATACTCCATTTCACTCATTATGTCCTCAGCAGAAGCAATTTCATTTACTTCCCAGAGTTTTTGGGTGTACTTGTTTCATTCATCTGCATCATGGTTTAAAAGATAAATTAGATGCAAGATCGATCAGATGCATATTTGTGGGTTATTCTTCTACTCAGAAAGGATATAAGTGTTATGACCCTATTAGAAGAAAATTGTATGTTACTTTGGATGTTACATTTCACAAAGACATACCATTTTATAATATCCAAGATAATTCTTTATCTGAAATAACTTTTTCACATGTGATGCCTATTCCTCCAATTGAAAATCAGCTACAACATGAGAAGGAAGATGAAGAGATAATACTCACTCATAATAAAGACTAGCAGGTGTATTCCAAAAGTGACAGAAAGGTTTTTTCACTAGATCAAGATAGTAGCTAAGGTTCAGATTCTCCCCCTACTTAGGTTACTTCTAACACTTCAGATATTGATATTCCTATTGCAGTCAAAAAAGGGAAGAGAGAAGTAGCAAAATACTCTTTACATAATTTTGTGTCATATTCTAACTACCCTCAAGAATATCAGGCTTTTGTGATGAATTCTGATTCGGTACTTATTCCAAAAATATTTGAAGAAGCTGAACAGAAGCCATAATGGAAGAAAGCAATGGAAGAAGAAATTGATGCATTAGTCAGAAATAAAACTTGGGAACTAGTAGAGTTACCAACAGGAAGGAAAACCGTTGGGTGCAAATGAGTGTTTTCTGTAAAGTATAAAGAAGATGACAATATTGAAAGATAGAAAGCCAGATTAATGACAAAAGGTTACAGTTAGTCATATGGTATTGACTACACAAAAACATTTGCTCCAGTTATAAAAATGAATACAATTCGAATAATTCTGAGCGTGGCTGTTAATAAAGGATGGGAGCTATGACAATTAGATGTTAGGAATGCTTTCCTTCAGGGAGATCTCATGGAACACATTTATGTGGATATACCTCCAGGTTATCTTCAGAGACAAACACATAGTAAAGTATGTAAATTGAAGAAATCAATTTATGGCTTGAAGCAATCCCCACGAGCATGGTTTAAAAAATCTAGTGATGGTATTATGAAATTTGGTTTCAGTAAATGTACCAGTGATAATACACTTTTTATCAAGCATGGTCAGAAAATTATCATACTCCTAGTCTATGTGGATGATATCATTATTATTGGTGATGATGCAGAGGGTATAGTTGAGTTAAAGAAGAGATTAAAAACTTTATTTGACCTGAAGGACCTGGGCATATTACATTATTTCCTGGGAATTGATATCATTCATAAAAAAGGCACCTTATTCCTATGCTAAAGGAAATACATCCTGGACTTACTAAAGGAAACCAAAATGGAATAGTGCAGAATATGTTCTACTCCCATGGATACTCCGAGAGAAGAAGATAGTCAATCTACAGAACCATATGAAGATGTTGGCAAGTACCAAAGACTGGTAGGAAAATTGATATATATAACTATAACTCGACCTGATATCAGCTGTGCAGTGAGATATATCAGTAGGTGGTTGCATTGCCCGTTCAGACATCACATGAGCACGATATTCCATATAATCAGATACTTAAAATCATCTATTATCCACGGGTTACTATATGCACCTCATTCATCTATGAATTTAAAAATTTACTCAGATGTTGATTGGGCAGGTTCTAAGACTGATAGGAAATCTACCTCGGGGTATATGGTATGTCTGGGTGGCAATATAGTCTCATGAAAGAGTAAAAAGCAATCAGTGGTAGCCAGATCGAGTGCTGAGGCAGAGTATCGTGCAATTGCTCTAGGAATGTGTGAAGGCCTATGGATTGTATCACTTCTAAAGGAGATTGGTCTAAAAAACAGCATGCCAATTAACTTCTTTACAAATAGTAAAGCAGCTTTCCAAATAGCTGTGAATCCAGTATTTCATGAGAGGACTAAACACATAGAGATTGATTGCCATTTTATCAGAGAGAAAGTTTCTCGAGGCATATTCTACCTTGTTCATGTACGCTCAGAAGATCAACTGGCTGATATCCTCACTAAAGCAGTACCAGTGAATGGCTTTAAGAAAATTCTTGCAAAAATAGGAATCACAACTCTTCAAGACTCAACTTGAGGGGGCGTGTTGGAGATCAAGTTTCGTCTTTATATTCTTAGTGTCTTTTGAGTGTAGTTAAGTCTGTGTAAGTCTAGTTAGTTTGTTTGAGTCCAGTTATGTACTTGGATCCTAATGAATCGGGCCAGATTCATTAGGATCCATCAGGAACCGTGTACTTTAAGTAAGGTCATTATGGTCTTTTAAGTTATAACAGGGATTAGTATAAATTGCAATTAGGGTTACTTTATATTTTATGATGGAATGAATAAAGAGAGAGGAGTGGGACGACAGCCAATGGAGGCGCTGACTGCTGCCCTAGTTTCAGAAATTTTGTCTGGACTCTTGTGCAGCCATCTCAATCATTATTTGATGCTTGGAATCAACACACTCAATATGCTTAGCACATTTAATTTCTGCGTCTAAAAGTATTAGTTAAGTATCTAGAAATTTTCATCCTGTTAATATTATCCTGTGATAGAGGCTGTAGATTAATGCTTCAACAGATTTTCTTTTTGTTTTTAAAGAACACTGAGCATTGATTTTTATTTAAAAGAAAGGAGTTGTAAATAGGATCAATGGCCATATGTACCCTGTTCAAAGTGAGACTGATCGATCGTGAGTTCTGCTGCTCCTTTTGAATAACATCAGTGGGGCATGTATTGGTAAACCAATCTGTACTTGAAAGTTGAACCAAATTGACTGGTTCATGGTTGGTCAATGCACCAATATTTTAATTGATTGGCATTTCGTCCAATACAAAAAAAGCACTAATGTACACAGAAGAGTCAGAGATGGGTAATCAGTAGTGAGACCAATTAACATGAAGAATTACCATGCTGCATCATCAGTACTATCAACCACACGTCTTAATGCTTCATTGGATTGTGCCTTTTACTTTTGACTTGTTAATATGCCATTAATTTTTTTGGTTAGTATTTGATATATTTTTATAAGTTTAGTATGTAAACAAATTCCAGGTTGTCTAAGTTGACTTGTGAGCCATAAGTTGAGTTTTGTCAGTAAGTTGGCCAAATATGCTCATAAGTTTGTGTGCAACCTAACATTGTTTTGAAGGAAGAGGGTCAACCAAGTGGTTCTCATTGACCGAGCATTCTAATATGGGAATACCAGTTGATCAATTCAGACTGTGTGTGTTTGAAGGAAGAGGGCCACGAGTGGGACTCAAAATGAAACTGTCAGAAAGTTGCCCCACTGCTCATAAATTTGTATGCAACCTAACCTAGCATTTTTATGGAGGAGGTCAACCAAGTAAGAGTCTGTCATTGACCAAGCATTCCAATGAAGGAATATGGACTGTGACCAATTTAGATTCTTTTATTTATTGATTTGGTCTCTCTCCTTCTTCCTCTCCCTCTCTCTCATATTTATGCTTAGGTGCTGGTAATGATCCATCTCATGGGTCCTAGGTATACACACATTTCGGAGTCTGTCATGGTATCGAAGTACCATAATTTGAGGTGGGACAAAACAATGGATTGTGCAGATTTAAGCTCCTATTGCAAAACAAAGTTTAGCATCGTGTTTAACATGTTCTTTTAACCATTCCCCTGTTAAGGTTTGCCTGAAACTGATACCATTGCTACACTCGTGGTTGTGAGTCCATGTCTGGATAATATCTCATGATGTAATAAAATAAACCATGTTAAGCATACCTATGAGTATGTGCCACACATGCTTACCTACCACCCGTCCATGCACACATGCACCTGCAGCAACCACCTATGCAAGTAAGCGCATGGAGGTGGACCAATGACCCCTTCCCTTTCCTGTTGTGCATCATATCATCCAGCACTTTTATCCCACCGCTGTTTTATCACCTACTAGTAACTTGTGAATCCAAGTCTATCATGAATACCTGGGGACCTCCTACCACCATCCACTAAGTTTGAAGTTCCATGTCCTAACTACCTTTTGTTGCCATCCTTGTTTGTCTATAATTCAGAATATCTTTCCCTTAGCTGATTTACATGAATCTTACACCACATGCATGAAAATTTCTGGTTTTATCTAAAAGGGATAGAAGACAAAGGGGAGGAAAAGGATTCGCGACAAATCCAGTGCTTCAAGTTCAACTGAATTTCATGCAAGTTTTCTTTGTAGGTAAATAGATCATATCTGATTTTCTTAATCTTTATATCACAGATTCCTGGTGTCACCGACATAGGGCTGAAGCCTCGGAAAATAAAGAAAGTTGCAATAATTGGTGGAGGATTGATGGGTGCTGGCATAGCAACTGCTGTTATCGTCAGTGGCATACCTGTGCTTCTGAAAGAAATAAATGCAGAGTACCTAAAACAGGGCATTGACAGGATAACAGGTGTCTAATTTAGCATTGCATTTGATATTTTGAATATGGATTCTGTTTCTGACAGGAAAAACGGATTCACGATGATGCTCACAATCCTTAAATGTTTCTCAGGCAACTATGACTGGAGCATTTGGTTTGTTGTCTAAGAATGTTTTCCTCGAAATTCAGGTTCCTTTGAAAAGGTTTAATCTAGAGAAACTTTAGGTTGGATAACAAATATGAAAACAGGACAATCATTTGCTGTTCCAGAACTAATCCACTAAGCAATCATGTGAATAGGCTACGTAAATCAACGTAAACTTGAACTGAATGAATTGCTACCGATAAATATGAGTAGGTGTCGCTCTTCCAGATGTATGAGGTGATGGATTCTCAAGTCTTCATTTAGATTAAATGAAAATGCATCCTTGTACATAGTGCCGTCTCTTTTCATAATTGTATTTCGTGTGTGGCATTTCACGACACTATACTTAATGACAATTTCGTAGAAGTTTGTATTATGTAATCAATTCAAACTGCTTTATTGCACGTTAGGCTTAGTCCACTTATATAAGCTTAAGATGCCTCTATAAATCAAATGTCTGGAATTAGTCTAATATAGTTAATCTTATTTACTACAAAATTCAAATAAATCAAATCAGTCTCTCATTCATAATCCATGTTATAAAAATCTGACGAAGGTTTACACTGGCTGACGGAAGGGTGACCCCTTACATGGGCGAAGCCTAACCTGTAAGAAGGTATGAAAAACTAAATTTGGAAAGTATTAAAAGAGCTAGAGGACGACCACAAAAGTGTTTGAAAGAAACAATAAAGAATGATCTAGCTTATTGTGAATTAACTGCTAACATGGCACACGATAGGGATCTGTGGAAACAAAGAATCCATTTAGCCGACCCCGTCTAGTATGGGAAAAAGGCTTAGTTGTAGTTGTTGTTGTAGTCTCTCATTCATAAAACATGATTTTGCCTTTCTATTTTTATTCTTTGAGTTTGATTTCTGATCTTTGTACTGCCATAGCATGAGGATTCAGTGCAATGTTGCATCCTGCTGCTACTTCCACCCGTTCTTAAATTATTATTGATTTCATTTCACACATTTGTGACAGAAAATCTTCAAGGTCATGTAAAGAAAGGAATTGTGCCACAAGATAAGTTTCATGCAGTCATGTCACTTGTGAAGGGTGTGTTGGACTATTCAGAGTTTAAGGATGTTGATATGGTCATAGAGGTAAGCTATCTTTTGTGGTGGTTTTCGGGGGCAGCTATGCTTAGGATGGTTATGATAGTGCAGTTTGACTCATCCGTCTAAAGTAAACCTAAAAGTGCATTTCGTCGAACCAGTTAGTTCAGACAACTTTTATTCACTGATGCACAATGAGCCACAATTTGCCTTCTACAACGTTAACTCGAAAATCTTCAAGCTGAAGGGGGTCTTGGGTTTGATACCTGCATGCATCTGAAAAGGTCCGCCACAAACTCCAGCTTGCCCATAAAACAGAAAACTCAACTACTTGTTGCCATCGTCTTTCCACCTGTTGAATTTTAGTTTAAGCTTTCATGTTTGTATAATCTAGAAAATGATACGACCTGCCATTGGAAGAAGGGAAGCTAAAAAAAAATTGACTCATGTTCCCTTTTTTCTAGTTGTAAGATGATACAATCTATTATTGGAATAATTTGGATGACTGAAGGTAACTTATTTGTATAGGGACATTGTTTGACATCACTTTGCCTTTTCTGTAGGCTGTCATAGAAAAGGTTCCTCTCAAGCAATCGATATTCAGTGACCTTGAGAAAGCTTGCCCTTCTCATTGCATTTTGGCAACAAATACTTCCACCATTGATCTTAATTTGGTTGGTGCAAATATCCAAGCTCAAGATCGTATTGTGGGGGCACATTTCTTCAGGTAACAAAATTTTCCTGCATGGTATATGTCTTCAAGTGAAAAGCATCAGCTCATATAGGTATCTACAACTTCAAGGAACAGTATCTACTTATCCTCCTGACTACCTATGTCCCACTTATGTGTTTTCTCCATTGATAGCCCTGCCCATGTAATGCCATTGCTGGAAGTTGTCCGCTCTGAGAAGACATCTCCACAAGTGATTCTTGATCTTATGACTGTTGGGAAGGCCATAAAGAAAGTTCCTGTTGTCGTGGGGAACTGTACTGGTTTTGCAGTTAATCGGACCTTCTTTCCCTATGCCCAAGCAGCACATTTCTTGGTCAATCTAGGTGTGGACGTGTTTCAGATTGACAGAGCAATAAGCAATTTTGGCATGCCTATGGGTCCTTTCCAGTAAGTTATTCCTTGATCTCAACTCTTGGAACTTTAGCTCTTGCACTTTTTCAGTTTCTTAGAGAAAAACAAAAAGTAAAATGAACTTATGGGCTCAAGGTGCCTTTGGATGAGATATCTCTGCAAAGGACAGATATTTTCATGTAATTCATGAGAGAAAGTAAGAAAAATGTAATGGAGACACTGCATGATGGCTTTAAGTTTCCATACCAACTGGTACCGTGTAAAATTGGAGTGTCGCTGTGATACAGAGGAAGTATAACCTTATGTGTTTATGTATAGTTTCATTTTTCTAAACATTATTGACTTTGTTATATCAAATTGTTATATATTTTGCTTCAAAAAGAAATGCTTTGGCGTCTTGGCATATTTAATTAGGAAGAGATACTTCTTGGTGTTGAATTGCCCCATGATGGTCTCATTTCTGCATGTTAGCGTTCCTTCTAACGGAAACCTATGGCCTTTCTTTCTGCCTGTCTATATCATCATGTGGACCTTTCATTTTTTAGGCTTCAAGATCTGTCTGGCTATGGTGTTGCTATGGCTGTTGCGGTGGAATTTGCTGCTTCCTTCGCAGGCCGCACATTTGAGTCTCCACTGCTGCAACTGATGGTAGAGAGTGGCCGCCAAGGTATTTGCAATCTCATACTTTTACTACCTTATCCAATTCATGTGTACAACTCGTGTTGTTTGTCCTCTAAGTTTAAAATATTTTCAATAGCTTTCTACTTTTGTGCGTGTTTTTCCTCGGTCTTGTTGTTGCAGGTAAGAAAAACGGTAAAGGTTACTACTTGTATGAAAGGGGGAGCAAACCAAAACCGGACTATAGCATTTTGCCTATTCTAGAGGAGTCCCGAAGGAGGAAAAATGTAATGCCTGGTGAAAAGGTCTCTCTCTCTCTCTCTGTGTGTGTGTGTTGGGGGGGGGGGGGGTGTATATTGTGATTTTTTAAGAGCATTGATGACTTGTTTAATGAGTTGATGATGCCTCTCACAGCCGATATCTATCAGTAATCAAGAAATTGTTGAGATGGTGCTCTTTCCAGTTGTTAATGAAGCATGTCGAGTATTAGATGAAGGAGTTGTTGTTAGGGCATCAGACCTCGACATCGCGTCTGTCCTTGGAATGGGATTCCCTTCTTATCGGTGAGTGCCCTTTAATGTTCAGATTGTTTTGTTTTTCTTGCGCTCACAGTTTGTTGAGTTATGCTGGAAACAAAGTGAACACAACCGTTATGAAGTGTACTAATCTCTCTCTCTCTCTCTCTCTCTCAATCCCTCTGCTTGTAGGGGTGGGTTAGTTTTCTGGGCTGATACGGTCGGAGCTGGGCATATATACTCAAGGCTCAAGAAGTGGGCAGAAGCATATGGACAATTTTATAAACCATCGGCCTTCCTGGAGCAAAGAGCTATGAAGGGGTTGCCCCTGGTAATAAGAATCTCTTCTTTGTTTTCTTTACATGTCATCATATTATTAACTAAAAGCTCTTGTTTGCTTCCTTTACATGTCATCATATTAGTATTGAAAAGCGTGTGCTGCTAAATATTCGTCTTTGTTGGAGCTTTTCATTTTAATAGGTAACTTGGCCATCGTTAGCAATTGATGAAAAGAGATATTGTTTCTATGTTATTATGCAGAAAACGATGCATGAATTTGAATGAGGCCATTTGACTTTGACTTGTGTCAGAATCTGTTCGCAACTTGCATTTGAAAAATGAATGTGTGAATCTTTTTGAAGTAGAACCTGATTGGCCTATTTTCTTTGAACATTTTATTTGTGAGAATTAGTTTTTTAAGCATTAGAGTTTTAGTGAAAATAACAGCTTGTACCAGGAAAGTCTTTTGGCAACAAAGTAGTAAGACCTGCAATGAATCTTTTGGTGACCCTATCGCGTAAAACTTGATCCTCTTGATGCTATATGACCCATGAACCCTCATTTCGACAATTTCCCTGATTTCAGTTGCATCTGTTAACTGCTTAGGAAGAGGTCTCTTTGAGTTCTCATTTCTTCGGCTTTTCTAAACCTCTAATTATAGAGGATCCCTGTTCCACATCGTTACGATCCCTGCCACGCAGTCTGAGTCGTCGAACCATATTTATAGTCATTCAGCTCCGTCCTAACAAATGCAGTTGGATGCTAAATACTGTGTAGGATTATGACTGATATCACTCTCATTGAGGCTGTTTTTCTTACATTACTTTTTTCTTTTTGGTTTGTTTAGAGTTAAATTGGTCTTATTTAGGCTATCTATGATATGGTTAATTTTAATTAGAGGCTTGTTCTCATCCGCAGAGTGCACCTACTACAACTGGAGGATCAAGGTCACGGATGTAACTCGGCTCTTGGGCGGTTATCAATTTTCCTCTATGGAACTCCTGTTCGGATAGAAAAGGTTCCAGAAGTCGCAAATAATATTGCGAAGCCATTGGCTGAGAAATAAAGATCTTTTGATCTAAAGAACTGATTGTACGAAACTTATTTTCATCTATAAGAACTGCAAAGGATCCACTATAATAGATTTGGTCGTATGAACTCAGAGTGAGCTCACCTGGCTAGGGGGCTCGACTCACAAGTTGAAGGTCTTGAGTTTGATAGCCGGGGCATGCATACCTGGCTTCAGCCTCTCCATTGTAACAGAAAAAAGGAAGAAAAGGTGTCGTTCTAAGGACATTATCCACTACAATAAGTGTATGTGCCGTATTTCCTAAGATGAAGCACTGACGACCAATACAGTGTTTAGGTGTCCATTTCATATTTGAATTAAAAGTTTATGGGTGAATTGCAAGATTTTGCTACCATATAGCAAAGTGGCAATATAAATTATGAAAATCTAATATTGCACATAATTTGAATTCAACCATAATCAAGTAAACTAAACGCCCTTCGTATTCTTTCAGTTCAAGATGCCTTCCGAAATCCAGTGTTAATGAGATTTTTGTTGCTACCAAATTCTCTTTTTCAGAATTAAGAAAGCATTTGAACCTGATCACCATACATGATCATGGATCAACTAAAGGATGCTAATAAGGCGGCCTATCCTTCCAAAGACGATGAAATCAGGGCTCCCATATGGCTATATTTTCCACAGACCTTCACACGTTAGAACTTTTCATGGCCATGAAAAGAAAAAACTAGTTTTTATACAGCCCCTAGCCTCAAGTCAGAGTTTGAAACGACACCAACAGCTCACCTCTCTATGGGAGCTGTCCACAAGTTGAAGGTGATTAGTTCGATACTCGAGCGTGCATTTGGATTTGGCCTCCCAATTGTACTAAAAGGAAAAAGGAAAACAGAGAGTTCAGCAAATATGCCTTGTGCCCCGCCCCCTCTTGACATTTCTTCAAGGCCGCAGCCACAACCAGTTGTTGGCTATTGAAAGAGCAAGGAAGAACAAATTCATGCGGAAGACCTAGAAGCATAACACTTCATATTACCAAAAAGAAAGAAGAATACACACACTCTGCCACTTTACTATGAAAGGACCACATTAGAACATTCCCCAAGCACTGACACCCCATGATACCGGTAAACTCAGCAGTTATATACTTTACTTCCCATTTAGCTATACAGCTTATTGGCCTATTTAAGCCATGTTGACAAGACGCATTGCGAGCCTATAACACCCCGAACCAAAGAAAATAGTTAGTACCGAACACACATGATCGCTTGAGAGTAGAGCTCGACAGGCCAAGTTTGGCCCTCGTTAAATTGGAGCAAAGATCAGCTCGACTGGTTCAATTAGGAGGCAGATTTAAGATTGCAAATGCTTGAATTTTCAATTTCAAGTTGGGTAATAGGACTTCATTACACTACTTCCAGTTACGGCCAACCTTTTCGGCATCAAATAGCCCAAAATGCATGTATTACACTTTTAACTGGTTTCAAGATTCTTACAAACCCAGTTTACTGAGCCCGTTCTCCCCCAACAATTTGAGTTTAGGTTGCTCAAGGAACTTAACTCATTTAACGTGTCAGATAGACCCTGCCAATCTCTCTCTCTCTCTCTCTCTCTCACACACACACACACACACACACAAAATGAAGCAATGGCCCTGTAGTGAAACTCAGAGACGATCTTTATTGGTATCATCACTGCTGGACCGTGTGTTTCTGTGGGGTATGGTGCATTCACGGCTGATCGATGGAAGGTCAAACCAAATGCCTTCTTTGAGCACGAGGGCAAAGGCTTCCTGTTGGATGTATTAAAGTTAATATCTTACTACGATTGTTTGTAGCTGCATCAGACTCGTAATCCAATTGACGAAATTTGGTTAAACTATACAACCTGAGATATCATACATGGATCAATAATGTGGGATTGCATAAAGAAAAATAGCTCACTTGGTTAGGGTGTTAAGTAACAATCTTGAAGATCATGAGGTCAATACCAAGGCACGCAGTTAGTTTTAGCCTCCCTCCCATTGTACCCCAAAAAGGAAAGATGCGTATAACTTGTAATTAGTGTTTTTATTCACCATAGGGCTGGTAAAATAACTGGGCTGTTTGATGGTGTCTCGTGGTAACTAGGGGTGAGCACCATTAGGATATACCCGTTTTTTTTTCCGATTCTGTTCTAGTGGAAATTGGTTCGGGTTTGGTTTACATTATTATAAAAGATTAGTTTATCTTAGAGGTTTAAAAACCAAAAAATTAAATATATATAATAATTCAGCCAGAGAGAGTAAACCGAATAATAGAACTAAACTGACGGATGCACACTCCTAATGATAGTCATGCTCGTGTTTAGTTTCAGATGAACATAAATCACACATAAACTGTTGTGCTTGGGTTGACATGTACTTGTATATGCACGTACATGGATACACACATATATAAATATAAAGAGAGAGTTTAACTTTAGGGACCTCACATAAATAGAAAACCACAATAAATCTATTACAACCATTCAATTTTTGAAATTAACAGTTGAAGATAAAGATAACCATTCAAATAAAGTATAACCACATAACCATTCAATCTTTGAGATAAACAATTGAGATGATAAAACATAAAATATTCGATGTAAACAGTGGAAATAAAGGATAAATATAAAATAAAAATATAAAACTACTTTTAATTCAAATATCTAATCACATATATTCCTTATCATTTTCTATTTTATGGGTTCCTTAAATCTAACTCTCCTATATAGTAGAGAAAGTAAACTGCTATATTCTAGTACCTTCAAACAAATTTCAACCATCTATTTTTTTATGATTGATGTTTAAGATTTAAAATTTGAAAAACAAAAATACTCATGTAAATAAAATATCTATAAAAAGTACACATATACCTTTTACTTATAGATTCAAATCTCAACCATCCATCATCCAAGATAGATGGTTGAGATTTGTTTAGATTTGGTAGCACTTAAAATGATAGGATATACCAGTTTTTCTATATATATTTGTATATATATAAGTATACAAATTGAGTATATATATATATATATATCACTGTATATGGAAACCATGTTAAGCCAGACAACACAGGTCCCTCTCAAACGTTTCAAACGTTTCAATTGGAAATGGATCCTCTGCTTTTCCAGAAAAGGACAGGAAGCCGTCTTGGTACCGTAAAAAGTAGATAATTCTATATTTAATATGTATTCTGTTCGCGCCCTTTCGCTTCTTTAAGATGAGAAAATATGTGAAGGCCAATTGTACACATCGCGCTATGTGATGCCTTAGTGTACACATATCGCGCTCTGCAACTCTCTCTCTCTCTCTCTCTCTCACGCACATCCACATACATGCCACCATGTCAAAATCTGCTATCTGAATTGCATCGATAGATAGTTGAGAATTGTTTCGATTTGGTCACACTTAAAATGTTAGGTTATACCAGTTTTTTTATATATATAAGTATACAAATTGATTATAGATATGTATGTATATTATATGTATATCACTGTATATGGAAACCATGTTAAGCCAGACAACACTGGTCGCTCTCAAACGTTTCAATTGGAAATGGATCCTCTGCTTTTTAAGAAAAGGACGGGAGGCCGTCTTCGTACCGTAAAAAGTAGATAATTCTATATTTAATATGTATTCTCTTGGCGCCCTTTCGCTTCTGTAAGATGAGAAAATATACGAAGGCCAAATGTACACACACCGCGCTATGTGATGCCTTAGTGTACACATATCGCGCTTTGCAACTCTCTCTCTCTCACGCACACCCACATACATGCCATCATGTAGAAATCTGCTATCCTCAATTGGTTGAGATTTGTTTAGATTTGGTAGCACTTAAAATGTTAGGATATATCAGTTTTTCTATATATATAAGTATACAAATTGATTATGGATATGTATGTATATTATATGTATATGGAAACCATGTTAAGCTAGACAACACAGGTCGCTCTCAAACGTTTCAATTGGAAATGGATCCTCTGCTTTTCCAGAAAAGGACGGGAAGCTGTCTTCATACAGTAAAAAGTAGATAATTCTATATTTAATATGTATTCTGTTCGTGCCCTTTCGCTTCTGTAAGATGAGAAAATATGTGAAGGCCAAATGTACACACCGCGCTATGTGATGCCTTTGTGTACACGCTCTGCAACTCTCTCTCTCACGCACACCCACACACATGCCATGATTTGTTTAGATTTGGTAACACTTAAAATGTTAAGATATACCAGTTTTTCTATATATATTTGTATATATATATGTATACAAATTGAATATATATATATGTATATTTTATGTATATCACTGTATATGAAAACCATGTTAAGCCAGACAACACAGGTCCCTCTCAAACGTTTCAATTGGAAATGGATCCTCTGCTTTTCCAGAAAAGGACGGGAAGCCGTCTTCGTACCGTAAAAAGTATTCTACATTTAATATGTATTCTGTTCGCGCCCTTTCGCTTCTATAAGATGAGAAAATATGTGAAGGCCAAATGTACACACCGCGCCATGTGATGCCTTAGTGTACACATATCGCGCTCTGCAACTCTCTCTCTCACGCACATCCACATACACGCCACCATGTCGAAATCTGCTACCCTGAATTGCATCGATCTCTCCGAACCCGATATCCAGAAATCAGTCTACCTTCTTAAGCAGGCAAATGACTCTCATTCTCTCTCTCATATCATATTGGTTTCTATAGGAACGTGACAGAACTTTTTGAATTTGATGCAGGCGTGCAAGGATTCGGGTTTTTTCTACGTAATAAACCACGGAATCAGCCAGGACTTGATGGATGAAGTCTTCGCACAGAGCAAGAAATTCTTCGACCTCCCTTTGGACGAGAAAATGAAGGTGTTGAGGAACGAAAAACATAGAGGCTACACTCCCATGTTCGATGAGCTTCTCGACCCCGAAAAGCAAATAACTGGTCTCTCTCTCTCTCTCTGTCTGTCTGTCTGTCTGTCTGTCTCGCTACACACACAATTGTTGTACTGTTGGCATTGAGTTTTGATTGATTAGGTGACTATAAGGAAGGATACTATATCGGGGTAGAGACTCATGAAGACGACTCGCGTTCTCAGAAGCCCTTCTTTGGACCAAATCGTTGGCCTTCTTCGGGTACGAGGCCTCCCTTGATTTCTTATTTGCGCTTTAATCCTTGTGAAAGATTTCCGCTCTTGGGAGACCTGCTGTTTTAACTCTCTTTTTGTTAAATGACCAAGCTCTAGCTAACCTCGACGTTCAATACCCTACTTGGTATAACTGATGAGCATGATGCTTAAGGCTTCGCTACAATTTTTAGTGTTGCCAATCATATATGGTGTTTTCTTGCTGTAGAAACCAATACTAAATTGCCCATTTTATACAGAATTTATTGTTTGTTCAAAATGCATGCACTGAGTTCCAGTTAGTTTTAGCCCTCTTGTTCATGTTCAGTATCAAATTTCAAAGATTCCTATATTTGGATTGCTATAAGTTCCTGAGGTGTGAAAATGAGAAGCTCACTGCTGTTTCTTTTCAAGGTTGGGACATTCAGTAATTAGCAAAGACTATATTGACGTTTGAATTTTGACTCTTCAAATCATATCACGTATTGACTAATTCACTAGCAACATGGAGTTCTCGAAAGCAATATAGCCTCCATACATTCTTGTCTTGAGAAGTTACTGCTGTTTAAAAACGGAAAGTAACAAAAACGGTTCACAAGGGCATGATTTTGGCGCATGTTGATCCCCAAATCGAAAACCATCATATGGAGATAGTTGTTGTCAAAGCCATGAAATGGGAGCATACTGATGCACTTGGGAACAAAGTAATGCAAGAGTTATCTTCCAACTCCATGATGACAACCAAAACACGTTATATTTTGTTACCCATGCTTGCATAACAAACCAAGGTCGCATACATGTCCTCAGTGGGAATTGGAGACTTGACTTAGCGGGGATTGGAAGCTATGTAGCAGGGAAAACCAAAGAAAGAATTCATCTTGGCTTGTGAAACAAGATGATGTAGTACATTAGCTGTCATGTTGAATCACTAGTTAACTTTTGATCTGTTTCGTTCCTCAAGGTTTTTCATTTGAATTGTTCAATCTGATGTCATGTTGTCACCTTATATAAGGTATATAAGTGCCTCTCTTGGATTTTGTTGATGTATTGATTATTTGAATTCTTTTTATTGGAAGATATATTGCCAGGCTGGAGGGAGGCGATGGAAAAGTATCATCATGAGGCACTGTAATCATCTTCATCTTTCACATTTGGTTAATTCTCATCTTCTTTTCTTTACTTTATAGTTTAAACAAGATTTATATGGTATATTTGTTGACTTATCAAACTTGTTTATTTCCTTCTATTTTCCAATTCGGAATGCAACTTTCAAAATATTGAGGTAGTGAAAACTGAAAGGTCGGCTTGTGTGATTGCTGTCTGAAGATAAACTTTAATATATTCCATATTTTCATGTTTGATTGAACCCAAAATCACAAGGGTCAAGGACCGTTAGGCCCCAATAGCCAGCTAGCCGTTGAGGGCCCAATGGTCACCAGGCCCCCAACGGCTAGAATATCTAGCTTTTGGGGGTTGGCTATGACCAACCCCTTGTTGGTTCCTCCTCTCTCCCTCCCTCTTATTCTCTCCTATAAATACACCTGTCATAGACATGTATTTTTAAGCCTTTTGTGACTATTGAATAACATTGATTTTTGTTATTTGTGCCTTCATTGCATATATGTGATTATAGGTTTTTCCAAGGCTTTTTTATTAATAGTTTGAGGTGGTGTTCACCGATCTTCCGCTACCATATTGAAACATTGACTTCATTACATAGTATTAGAGTCATTCGCGATCGTGAAAACATTGTTCGTCATCTCAGGAAGCATGCCGATAGTGCTCTTAGCTTTATTGTAAGTTTACCTCATTATATCTTTTTTTTCTTGAAATATGGATGATAAAGGAAGGTTTAACTTTCGTTTAATACTCTCAAATTACAAAAATATGGTCCCAATCTATGAAAAATTACCTATACTTTAAAAAATTATGGAGTTATGTAAGTGGTTCGAAGTTAGAACCTTTCATAGTGTCACACTTAGCAAAAAGAAGAATACGAAGGTCATTGAATGACACTATAGATGCTAATAACGAATGTGAATGACCATACTAGGGATACTTTTGTCGATTTTACTAATGTTAGAGAGGCATGAGAATATTTTAAAAAATCCTATGTTCAAAGTGATGTTGCTAATAGAATGGCATTAAGAGATAAATTGATCTCTTAGACAAGGAGATAAAAGGGTAAACAAATTTTTTGGTGAATATTATAATATATGGAATCAATTGTATGCATATAAAAAAAATGTACATAATGTCTTAGTGAGAGACAATGTGAAGACAATGAGGATTTTGTGTATCAATTTCTAAGAAGTTTTCAAATAGAATTTAAAGGGGTAAAATCATCTCTTATTCTTCGAAAGCCTTTTTTTACCAAAAAAGATATTTTTACCTATCTTCAAATGACTAAAACAAGAATGAATTAAGCTAGACTTCAAAACACACTGCCCTAATCGTATCTAAACCTGGAGCAAACATGAAACTTATCGTCCTCCTCATTTAAAAAACGAAGAACCAAATAAAGAAAGAAAAGATGTCATTTGCCACAATTTTAGAGAGGCCGGTTAAATAAGGTCAAATTGCTCTAAATTGAAAAAGAAGGTGGCCTTGGTAGAAGAACAAGCTTCATCCTCTATTGTCACAAAGTGAAGAAACTAAAGGTACAACCTCTTGGATTCTTATGTGACTTATAATGAAAAATTTTAAGCTCATGTGCTAGAAAGCCCTTATCATGCGTTTATACTGCAGATGAAACAAAATTAAATGTTGATAAAGTTGGTAATTTACAAAATAAAAACTTCAAAATTTTCAAGATTAGTATTGTTCCAAAATTAAATTTAAACTTGCTTTCTTTATCTCAAATTTCGGATAAGAGTTGTGTTTTAACTTTTTCATCCATAGTATGTATTGTAGAAGTTCGCATCTCGAAGAAGGTGATTAGTCGTAACCATAAAGAGGGCGAACTTTATATCATGGATTACTTGCATAGTATAGGATATCTTAATGTTTTGTCAAATGATGCTCTTTTATGGCACAAAAGATTAGGATATCTTAACATTCAAAAGTTGTATGAATGATCTCTTGGAATAAATACTATTGAAATTTTTTATGCAAAGATTGTGTACTTGGCAAAATGCATCACTTACCCTTCTCATACAAAACACACATTACCATAAAATCCTTTGAAATTATTCACTCGTATGTATGGGGACCAACACCTGTTTTGTCTAAAATGAGGAATTTCTTACTATGTTATTTTCATAATTGACTTCACTAGATATACGTGGGTATATCTTTTAAAAGTTAAATCCGATGTCTTTCAAAACTTTATCATATTCTATAATCGTGTGAAAAATCAATTTAATGCCCAAATCAAGATTTTTAAATCTGAATCAAGAGGAGAGTTTATGTCTAAAGAGTTTAAAAACCATCTTTACAAATTCGAAATTTTACATCAAATCTCTTGCACTAAAACTCTCCAATAAAATGACATTTTAGAACGTAAACATCGACATATTTTGAAAACCACAAGAACCTTGCTCTTATCTAGTAGTGTTCTTAAGAATTTTTGGGTAAAAATTATTATGATTAATGTTTAATTAATTAATCGAATGCCATCTTAAATTTTACAAGACATGTGTCTTGTATAAAAGCTTTTTAAAATTTTGTTCAACTATTCTAAAGTGTTTATTTTTGGATGTAAATATTTTGTGATAATAAACTATCTTCTCGTGTCATAGAATGTGTATTTTTAGGGTATGGAGTAAATAAAAAGGGATATAGGTGTTATGATTATAAAAATGATAAGCTCGATGTATCGAGGTATGTTAATTTTTTTGAAAATGAATATGTATTTAAGGGCATGAATGACGCTCGTTCTATTGATGATTCCTCATGTTCCCTTTTTAATGACATTCTAGGAGAAGATGTGATACACGTAGAAAATGATATTGATGAACATGGTTTTAAGACATTATGTTACTCATTTTTATCAATATTACACTAGGAGAACTCCTAATGTTACTCCATATACCTAGAAGGTCCAGTCGTGACTCTAGACCTCTTGAACGGTTCGTTTCTTATGATAGCTTTTCACAAAGATATAGAGTTTTAGTAACCAATATTTTAGCTATAAAGGAAACAAAAACCTTTAAGGAAGCTCAGTTAGTACAAGATTGAATTCATTCTATGAATGAAGAATTAAATGCTTTATATAGAGCTTAAACTTGGGATGCTGTTTTTAGACCACAAAACAGAAAGACGATAGGAACATCTCGATCAAAACCGTGTGATACTCTCATAGAGATTAATCACAAATTAAGCTTGAAAACAGGTAAATAATTTCTTCATATCAAGAAATATCAATAATTAGTTGGGAAGTTGATATACTTACTATAACCAGATCCAATATTACATATGCAATGGGGATCCTTAGCACATTCTTTCATGTATGCACCAAGACAACCACACATGGATGCAATCTTTAGAGTACTCATATATCTAAAGGGTACACAAGGTAATGACATCTTATATTTTAAACATGGACACACCAATTTAGAATTATACACATATGCCATTTGGGTTGGGTCTATAGATGACCGAAAGTCCACAATTGGGTACATTTCATTGTTTGGGAGAAACTTGATTTCATGTAAAGTGAAAAACAG
The DNA here is from genome assembly GCA_036023115.1 of Brasenia schreberi. Taxonomy (NCBI): domain Eukaryota; kingdom Viridiplantae; phylum Streptophyta; class Magnoliopsida; order Nymphaeales; family Cabombaceae; genus Brasenia; species Brasenia schreberi. The sequence continues at coordinate 6,721,768 of JAYKKT010000080.1, read as the reverse complement.
TCAGTGGTCGCAAGATCCAATGCAGAAGTATAATACAAAATTGCAACACAACGAACTAGTGAAGGATTGTGGCTTATATCCTTAATTATAGAAATTCAAGAAAAATTAATTTTTCAATGTCATTGTACACATATAGGAGGGCAAAAATTAAGATAGCTACCAACCCAATTCAGCATGAAAGGATGAAGTATATAGAAGTACAACAACAACAACAACTAAGCCTTTTCCCATACTAGACGGGGTCGGCTACATGGATTCTTTGTTTCTACAGATCTCTATCGTGTGCCATGTTAGCAGTTAACTCCCAATAAGCTAGATCATTCTTTATTGTTTCTTTCCAACACTTTTGTGGTCGTCCTCTACCTCTTTTAATACTTTCCAAATTTAGGTTTTCTAACCTTCTTACAGGTTCTTCTTTTGATCTTCTTTCTATATGTCCAAACCATCTTAAACGATGTTCTCTCATTTTATCCTCTATTGGTGCCACTCCTAATTTGTTTCTAATAACCTCATTATGTATACGGTCTTTTCTTGTATGACCACTCATCCATCTCAACATCTTCATTTCTGTCACAGACATCTTTTGTACATGTTGATGATTAACTGCCCAACACTCAGAACCATAAAACATGGCAGGCCTAACTGCTGCTCTATAATATTTACCTTTTAATTTTAATGGTATCTTCTTATCACAAAGAATACCTGATGCTCCTCTCCATTTTAACCAACGAGCATTAATTCTATGTGTAACATCTCCATCAATTCTTCCATCACTCTGAAAAATTGACCCTAGGTATTTAAAACTTTCCTTTTGGGGAATGCAATGTGTGCCAATTTTAATTTCCATGTCCTCTGAAGTAACCAAATGATCAAACTTACATTCCATATATTCTGTCTTTGTTCTACTAAGTCGTAGGCCTTTGCTTTCTAATGTTTCTCTCCATAGTTCCAATTTTCTATTAACTTTTTCCTTAGACTCCTCCACTAATACAATGTCATCTGCAAATAACATACACCAAGGTACTTCATCTTGAATATGTTTTGTTAACTCATCCATCACCATTATAAATAAGTATGGACTTAAAGTTGATCCTTGATGTAACCCAATATTAACTTCAAAGAAGTCTGTCATTCCTTCATAAGTCCTCACACATGTTTTTGCACCATCATACATGTCTCTTATAAGGTTAATATATGTCAATGGGATACCTCTTTTTTCCAAAGTTCTCCAAAGAACCTCCCTCGGTATCCTATCATAAGCTTTTTCTAGATCAATAAATATCATGTGAAGGTCTTTCTTTTTTGCTCTAAAATGTTCCATAAGACGTCTCAAAAGGTGAATCGCTTCAATAGTAGATCTGCCTGGCATGAATCCAAATTGGTTCTCTGTTGTACTTGATACTTGTCTTAACCTACGTTCAATAATTCTTTCCCATAATTTCATAGTATGACTCATTAACTTGATACCTCGATAATTCGCACAATTTTGAATGTCTCCCTTGTTTTTATATATGGGTATAAGTGTACTTGCTCTCCATTCCTCGGGCATCTTTTGGTTTTTCCATATTTCATTAAATAGTCTTGTGAGCCAAGTGATTCCTATTTCTCCTAGTATTTTCCAAACTTCTATAGGAATATTATCTGGTCCTACCGATTTACCACTCTTCATATGTTTAGGAGCCTCTTTGACTTCATTCTTTTGAATACGTCGGTAGAAATTGTGGTTTATATACTTTTCTGACTTGGCTAAATCTCCTAAACTAATACTAACATCGTTATTTTCATTAAAAAGATTATAAAAATAGTTTTTCCATCTATTTCTTATATCATCATTTGCCACTAGAATTTTTTCATCCTCGTCTTTTATGCATCTAACATAATTAAGATCTTTAGTTTTCTTATCTCTAGCCCTAGCTATCCTAAAAATGTCTCTTTCACCCTCTTTTGAGTTGAGTTTTTTATATAAGTCCTCCCAAATCTTAGCTTTTGCTTCACTAACGGCCTTTTTTGCTTCCTTCTTTGCTTTCTTATAAGCTTCTAAAGTTTCACTAGTTTTCTTAGCATAATGTAATTTGTAACATGCCCTCTTTGCCTTGATTTTGTTTTGTACTACTTCACTCCACCACCAAGCTTCTTTTTGTGCCGGTACACCTCCCTTAGATACCCCTAACACATCTTTCGCCACTTTCCTAATATGTATAGCCATATTGTTCCACATATCAGAGGGTGTGCCAACATAATTCCAAACATCTCCTTGAAGGACTTTTTGTTTAAATATATCTTCTTTCTCACTTTTGAGGTTCCACCATTTAGTCCGAATAGCTCGATGCACTCTTTTCTTCTTTGTCCATTTTTTTATTTGTAAATCCATAACTAAAAGTCGATGTTGGGTGGTTAAGCTTTCTCCTGAAATTACCTTACAATCTTTACAACACGCTCTATCTTTTTTTCTACAAATAAAGTAATCAATTTGTGTTTGTGATAAGCCACTCTTATAAGTAATTAAATGTTCATCTCGTTTTTTGAAGATTGTATTGACTATAAAGAGATCAAATGACAGCAAAATTTAAAATCTCCCTACCTTCCTCGTTTATATCCCCATAACCAAAGTTTCCATGAATCCCTTGATATCCTAATGCCTCTTTACCGACATGTCCATTTAAATCTCCTCCTAAACAAATCATCTCCCTTTGTGGAATCTTTTGAAACACCTTATCTAACTCTTCCCAAAAAACTGTCTTTATACTATCTTCTAGTCCTACTTGGGGTGCGTAAGCACAAACTATATTCAAAACCTCTGCTCCTAACACTAATTTCAATGTCATGATTCGGTCACCATATCGTTGTATGTCTACTACACTCTCCTTTAAATCTTTATTTATGATAATACCAACTCCGTTTCGGGCCTTTTCTTTACCTGAGTACCATAATTTAAAACCTATATCCTCTATCTCCTTTGCTTTTTCTCCAACCCATTTTGTCTCTTGTAAACATAGAATATGAATCTTTCTCCGAATCATAGTATCTACCACCTCCATTAGCTTACCCGATAATGTTCCGATATTCCAAGAACCAATACGAATCTTATTATCTAGGACTAGCTTCCTTACCCCCCGCATCCGTTCATAATCAAAATGCAGAGACCCTCTCTGAAAATTTTTCACTACATTCGGGCGGCAATGTAGCGGGACTAACTTCTTTACCCACACCCGTCCATGATGTGGGAACCCTCTCTGCAATTGATTCACTACATTCGGGCGAAAATGTAGTGGCCCTTGCTTACTTCTTACTGCATTCGGGCTCTGCAGCACGTCGCTAGGCGGGAACGCCCCAAAGCAATGCTCATAATTTTTGTAATCCATGTTGTAGAAATCCGACGAAGTTTTACGCTGGCTGTCGGAAGCCTAACACAACCCTCCTCCTTTATCCGGGCTTGGGACCGGCAATGCAAGGGTGATCCTACATGGGCGGAGTTATGAAGTATATAGAAGTAGACTAGAAAAAATTACAAACAAGACATTGTAAGTACAATATATCAAGTTAGAAGATCAAATTGCAAACATGTTGACCAATGCAATACCAACAGTCACCCTAGATAGATTGTGCAAAAAGTTGGGAGTCTCGAGTATATTCCTCCCAACTTGAGGGGGAGTATTGAAGAATATCATGTATCATACATATTGACTAATCTACTAATATTAAACTACTACTTAAGTAGGGGTAAATTAGTCATTCAAGTTAGAACAATTAGTATAAAATAGGGTGTTTCATTAGGTTTAATTTAGAGAAGAAAATCTGCAATAACCGCAGGCAGACACCCAAGTTGGGTCGCGGGATACCATGTATCCTTCTTATCACTTTCTTGATGTTTATCAATAAAGCTTGAAGTATTCCATTTAACAATTCTAACCTCATCATCTTTTTTTAAATTAATTGCTTACATGATGATTGAGATGGGGATATTAATGATAGACATGTCATCATTGGATTTTGTGTGTTTTTAAGTGATTCTCTAATTTCTTAGACCAATCTACTCCTAACATGTAATATTGGGTCACTACTTAAGTAGGGCTTAATTAGTTATTCAAGTTAGAACAACTAGTATAAAATATGGTGTTCCATTAAGTTTAGTTTAGAGAAGAAAATCGGCAGCAGTCGCAAATACCCAAGGAGGGTCACGGGATGCCATGTATCCTTCTCATCACTTTCTTGATGTTTATCAATAAAGCTTGAAGCATTCCATTTAACAATTCTAACCCCATCATCATTTTTTAAATTAATTGCTTACACTGATGTTGATTGGGGTGTAGTTGTTAATGATAAACATTATATCACTGTATTTTGTGTATTTTTAGGTGATCCTCTAATTTCTTTGAGGTGTAAAAAACAGTAGAAGGTGTATTTATCATCTACGCATGCAAAATATAGAGTTATGGCCACCATAACTGTTGAGATATCTTTGATCACTGAACTCTTAGCATACATGGAGGTTGTTCTGGAGGACTCAACATAATTGTTTTGTGACAACAAAAGCGTTATGTATATTGCTTCAAATTATACTTTTTATGAAAGAACTAAACATATTGAGATGATATGTTACTATATTTGGAAGAAATGCTCGAAGCAAAGATTAATTTTGTACTATGTGTATTCAGAACTATAGTTGGCAGATTTCTTTACTAAATCTTTGTCATCTCCTAGATTTATGTTTATGTCAAACAAACTTTTGGTATATACATCACAAGTTTGATGGGTTGTTAATCTGTAATAGGAACACTATACCAGTAGGGCCCAACAGGTCCACCTTAGACTACTGGAACTGAGCCTCCAGGGCTAGTTTTAGGCTCCCCAATGACTACATCAACTGGTCATTGGGATGGGAGCAGTTGCTCCCAGCAACTGCCTTCTTGTAACCTCTCTCTCTTTTGTAAAGCCTCTATAAATAGAGGGCACATGTTATTAATAAATTAGAGCTTTCTATGCTCCCTTACTTGTTTGATATTTGGTTTTGCTTGTACACTAAGTGTTTGGTGGTTTCTTTGGTGATTTTGCTTGTTGAGGATCTTTCAGGATTGTTTGTGTTTAAATTGGTGGATTACGATGACGAGATATTGGTGATATTTTTACATCAAGTGTCAAAGATCCACTATCCATATAAAAGCATCCATGCATCGGGTAAAGCTGTCTAAGAAAACAACTAAGAGCTAAATGGAAAGTTCTAAGAGTTCTACCCTAGGTGCACGAAGAAATCACCGCAGAGAACTTTTGTACATATTACTTAAAACAAACAACAATAACTAAGCCTTTTCCCATACTAGATGGGGTTGGCTACATGAATTCTTTGTTTCTACATAGCTCTATCATAATTTGTAGAATCCATGATAAATAAGTCCGACAAAGTTTTACGTTGTCGGAAGCCTAACGCAACCCTCCTCCTTTATCCGGGCTTGGGACTGGCCATGCAAAGGTGATCCCTTACACAGGCGGAGTTTTTTTGTACATATTACTTGATTCAGTAAAATTTTCAGGTTTCTTACTTGAGAGAACTGAGAACGAATGTGCAGCTCTCAAGTCTTCCTCTCTATATAAGGATCATAAAAATTGCTCCTTATGTTTTGATCATTCGGGTACTTGTTGCTTTTGTTTGATAAAAATTGACTTACAGTTGTAACAGGATGTGCTTGAACAGTCTTAGGTTAGTTTGATGTTAAACATACTTATTTTGATCTTTTCTTTTTATTTGGGATGCCCTTCCAGTCAGGTTGCTAAATCAGTATCTAGAATCATTGCTTTAGCGCTTGATCTTGATGCTGATTTCTTTAACAAGCCAGAAATTCTTGGTGATCCGATTGCACAGTTGCGCCTTCTACGTTATTCAGGTAGCAATATCATTTCTTGTGCTTGTTATACGTATGCATGCTTGAACTATCGTGATCAATATTTGGCAGCATTTCCAGGTCAGGTATCTGACCCTGCTAAAGGTATATTTGGAGCTGGAGCGCATTCAGATTATGGTTTGCTCACTTTGCTGGCAACAGATGATGTCATAGGTCTCCAGGTAAGATCAGAGTTTTATTTACATTAGTTTGCTTCATATCGTGTATGTTAGCTTTATTTCTATCTGGTAGATATGCAAAGATAAGGATGCCGAACCTCAGCTTTGGGAATATGTACCATCATTGAAGGGGTGAGTACTTTTTTAACATTTCTTACTGTTGATAAAATTTAAGATAGTTTTAAAGGTGTGTGCTGCTTATTAGCTCCATAGTTGACATTCTGGACATGCCCAGGTTCAGAGTTTTTCCTAACGGTTTTCTTGAAGTTACAAAGATCAAATTACAAAGTACTCATGAATATCTCCAATATGTTTTATCCTTCTTTCTTAATTTACTGTTTCACTAGTCATGCACTCTGAAAATTATTCACGTTTTTTGTGTATTTCCTACTACTAATGATGTAATTAGTATAACTACAATGATAAAAATTGAACGGCAAAGTGTATTCTAACTAGATGTCTTAAAGTACATTTTGTAACAAAAACATTTGAAAATATGTTTGTCCTAATTGTGGAGTTCCCAGGAAGAATTAAGATATATGGCAGTACAGTACTAGAAGAGAAAAGGAACATACACACAGATTCTATGAAATTGTGCATCTCTCATTCTGGGGCCAATTGGCCTACTGAAAAAGGTCCTCTGGCCTGCATCAGTGACAAGAGCATATGTTGACACGAATGCTTAAATGATAGTAATTGGAAGCACTGTCTGAAAACAAATCCTATTTGAATGAAATTATAATGTGAGGATAAATTTCAGGTGGTATGTACTAATCACATGTTTCTCAGATTATTAGGCTGGCGCTATGACATTTTTAGATTGCAATAACAATGTTTAGTACATACAAATGAAGGTATTGATGGTCTTCCACGCATATATCAATATGGAGCAGCTGAGCACTTAATGGCCAATAAGATCTCCTTATTTGAAATATGGATTTATCAATATGTGTTTCGGTTATTTTGATATGATCAAAACGAGTAACAAGCTTATGCCTACAGTCGGTCAAATTCTGCTCTCTTTGGCCATGATCTTTGACAGTAGAACCATCAATAGAGGCCCTTAATTTTCTCTTCTGCTTCTTTTATATTACATGTAATGACAAATCCATTCTTTGGTATTCTACTCATCTAAGCTTCTAAATTGTGTTTAAGGGACATGGTTTTCTTATGCATTCATTTTTTCTGACTTTTCAATAGAATTGAATGCATTAATCTGCTTTTTAAGGAATTGATTGATGTTTAGATTGGACGCTTGCAGTTTTGTTATGCAACTGCTGTCTGATCTCGTACAGTTAAATTTTCAGAGCATTTGTGGTAAATCTTGGTGACATGCTTGAGCGCTGGAGCAATTGTATCTTCAGGTATTCCTCCTAGAATGCAATAAAGGCATGGCATGGTGCATTTTATAGTCTTACCTCATCCTAATTCCTAAATTTAGGCGGACAAGGTGGGTTGACATCCAACATAGGCGACTGCGTTCCTCTGGCACTCACCTGAGTACTGGAGAGTACACCCTTGCTTGTTAGAATGAGCTTTGCTTTTTAACAGTCGGTGGGTAGTGAAGTTGGCTCATCCTGTCCTATATACAAAGTATAAAAGTTTTCATCAATTTAACACGCATGGTGGAGGATAATATAGAGCAAAAATTGTAGCCTCAGGTTAATATTGATACCCAGGCAGCCTGAAGCACTGTTCTAGGGATGTATGAGTACTGTATTAGGTGCATCATCAAATATAGGACCTGCGTCATACAGTACATTATGATCTAGGGTGCATTATACTATATTCATAGGTTATTTAATGTTCTTAATTTTTTTAATTTTATTTTCTTTAAACAGAAAGTCCTTCAAGGAGATGTTTGGAATTATGTTGGCACACCCTGTGATATGTGGAACAATATGGGTATACATATTAGGAAAGTGGCGAAAGGAGGGCATGTTACAAATTACATTATGTAAAGAAAACTAGTGAAACTTTAGAAGCTTATAAGAAAGTAAAGAAGGAAGCAAAAAAGGCCGTTAGTGAAGCAAAAGCTAAGATTTGGGAGGACTTATATAAAAAACTCAACTCAAAAGAGGGTGAAAGAGATATTTTTAGGATAGCTAGGGCTAGAGATAAGAAAACTAAAGATCTTAATTATGTTAGATGCATAAAAGACGAGGATGAAAAAATTCTAGTGGCAAATGATGATATAAGAAATAGATGGAAAAACTATTTTTATAATCTTTTTAATGAAAATAAAGATGTTAGTATTAGTTTAGGAGATTTAGCCAAGTCAGAAAAGTTTATAAACCACGATTTCTACCGACGTATTCAAAAGAATGAAGTCAAAGAGGCTCTTAAACATATGAAGAGTGGTAAATCGGTAGGACCAGATAATATTCCTATAAAAGTTTGGAAAATACTAGGAGAAATAGGAATCACTTGGCTCACAAGACTATTTAATGAAATATGGAAAAACCAAAAGATGCCCGAGGAATGGAGAGCAAGTACACTTATACCCGTATATAAGAACAAGGGAGACATTCAAAATTGTGCGAATTATCGAGGTATCAAGTTAATGAGTCATACTATGAAATTATGGGAAAGAATTATCGAACGTAGGTTAAGACAAGTATCAAGTACAACAGAGAACCAATTTGGATTTATGCCAGGTAGATCTACTATTGAAGCGATTCACCTTTTGAGACGTCTTATGAAACATTTTAGAGCAGAAAAGAAAGACCTTCACATGATATTTATTGATCTAGAAAAAGCTTATGATAGGGTACCGAGGGAGGTTCTTTGGAGAACTTTGGAAAAAAGAGGTATCCCATGGACATATATTAACCTTATAAGAGACATGTATGATGGTGCAAAAACATGTGTGAGGACTCATGAAGGAACGACAGACTTCTTTGAAGTTAATATTGGGTTACATCAAGGATCAACTTTAAGTCCATACTTATTTATAATGGTGATGGATGAGTTAACAAAACATATTCAAGATGAAGTATCTTGGTGTATGTTATTTGCAGATGACATTGTATTAGTGGAGGAGTCTAAGGAAAAAGTTAATAGAAAATTGGAACTATGGAGAGAAACATTAGAAAACAAAGGCCTCCGACTTAGTAGAACAAAGACAGAATATATGGAATGTAAGTTTGATCATTTGGCTACTTCAGAGGACATAGAAATTAAAATTGGCACACATTGCATTCCCCAAAAGGAAAGTTTTAAATACCTAGGGTCAATTTTTCAAAGTGATGGAAGAATTGATGGAGATGTTACACATAGAATTAATGCTGGTTGGTTAAAATGAAGAAGAGCATCAGGTATTCTTTGTGATAAGAAGATACCATTAAAATTAAAAGGTAAATATTATAGAGCAGCAATTAGGCCTGCCATGTTTTATGGTTCTGAGTGTTGGGCAGTTAATCATCAACATGTACAAAAGATGTTTGTGACAGAAATGAAGATGTTGAGATGGATGAGTGGTCATACAAGAAAAGACCGTACACATAATGAGGTTATTAGAAACAAATTAGGAGTGGCACAAATAGAGGATAAAATGAGAGAACATCGTTTAAGATGGTTTGGACATATAGAAAGAAGATCAAAAGAAGAACCTGTAAGAAGGTTAGAAAAACTAAATTTGGAAAGTATTAAAAGAGGTAGAGGACGACCACAAAAGTGTTGGAAAGAAACAATAAAGAATGATCTAGCTTATTGGGAGTTAACTGCTAACATGGCACACGATAGGGATCTGTGGAAACAAAGAATCCATGTAGCCGACCCCGTCTAGTATGGGAAAAGGCTTAGTTGTTGTTGTTGTTGTTGTTGTTTCTTTAAATTGTTTGGGATGCCTGTGCAAGCCTGTCTTAGTCATTCCTGAATTTCCTCTGTTGAGAAGACACTTATAGATTGCTTGACTTGTCTACTTCCTGCTTTAGTTAAGTGAAGTTGTGCATCAGATTCCACCCTTACTAAGTATGCATGTGGGTGTCTGTCGTCTACTAGTGATTAACAGACAAAAGCTTATTCGATCTTTCTGGTGAGCCCCTATAGAGTCCTATAATCATATTCCCAGAGGAGGAAAGGAAGACCGTCATAGCATTAGTATGACCTGTCTTAGTCATTCCTGAATTTCCTCTGCAAGACTTGCTTCCCTCTCTGGAGTCATGAGGACGAATTTTACACTCTTATACGGGAATTCCGAGGTATGATTTGATTATAATCTCATTATCGCTAAAGGGGATTCCTGAAAACTTTAACCTTGCAATGGAAGGAAAGGGCCCATTTTTGTGATCAAGTCTGCACAAAGTAAACATGGGGATTAATTATTGTAGCTTATACTCCATAATCTTTTCTTTGTAAACTGCAGATCTACATTGCATCGGGTGATAGTAAATGGTCAAGAGCGCTATTCTGTAAGCTAAAAGCCCTACTTGTGTTTATGGCTGTCTCCATGATATAATGTGTTGATTTGAAGAAAATTCTTTGAAAGCTTGACTTTATTGAAGCTGTAGTAGTCTCATCTACCGTGATTTCCTATTAGGAACTGCATCGTGTTCTCCTCCTCCATGCAAATGCCCCTGCTGCACAATTCTTTCACCTGGATATTCATCAACGAAGTGAAGCCATAGGCTTGACTAGTTCATTGCGCTCAGCAAGTTTGTTAGTTAGGCTTTGCCTGCAAGATTTCAATCGGGTAGGAGAACATAGTAATGAATGTTCCTAAGCTAATGATAAAGAGGGTCATAGCAATTATTTGTCCCAAATAAAGCTTCACTAGTTTTCAGTGCAAGAACTACCCATTGTTTAGAGCACCTTAGCCAGTTGAAATTGAGCAATAACGATATGTAAAAGATCCTGGAGTACAGCTTATCTACATGAATGTGGTTAATTAGTTTATTTGGAATTCAAGTGAGATTTAATTGTTCTCAACCAAGGCATGGTCAGTTGATGCAGAAGACAGTTTTTCTGTGTAGTACGGCTGACTTTCTCTAAGCACATTGTAACCACTGGTGCGTGCTGATGTGAATTCACAAGTTGGTTTTCTTAACAGGTAGCTTTCTTTGTGGAGCCGAACCATGAATGCCTTGTGGAGTGCCTGCCAACATGCAAATCAGACACCAATCCTCCCAAGTATGTCTTGATATCTTTTAGAAACAATCAAATTGATGCATTCCTTGCAAAATTATATTGTTGTTGTCCGTGCAATGCATCTACAATAGATGGTGATAATTGGTCTCTGTCGCATGTGTGGTAATGACTGGTCTTTTGCATGTGACTCTCTCTCTAACACACACATGCACATACAGATACGTGTGTACACATGCAGATTATATGGTTTAGCATTGGAACTAGTGAAAAGATGAGAATAATGCAGAACAGGATTGTAGATCCAAGTCCTTTAAAGGAAAGAATAAAGTTTCAGTTAACCTTTGACAACTTGCGTGAGCGTAGACTGTTGGATTTCAGGATGTGAATTTTTTTTCTTCACTTCATGATTTCTCTCTTGTCAGGTTTCCTCCTATATCATGCGGCATTTACCTATCTGAGCGTTACAAGGACACTCATGCTGACTTGAGTATTTACCACGGACGTCAGGTGTGAACTAAGTAATTCAAGACATACTGCTGAATGTAGATACGATAAATATTCGCTCGCCGACTTATTAATGTGGACTTTGTAATAAGCTAACATACATCAAAATTAATTTGTATGAGCTTTGGAGATGCTCGTAAAACTGCATATAAACAGCAGTATGTGTGTGTGGTTGTGTAGGTATGTTGCTGCTTCTCAATATAATAAGGTTAAATGACCCTTCAAATTTTCTTGCCACCCATGTGAGTGAACATTTTCACCGTGATAAATCATATTTTCCTAGTCAATCCAAATGAGTGAGGTACCACAACGAGACTCAGTATTTTTGCTTCAAGTAAAACACATTGGGAACTATATCATACATTTGGCTACAAGAGAGATCAAGCAAATGATTCGCTAAAGAACAAAATAGCGTATCATACATCAAGAAAGCTATACATTTGATCAAAATCATATAGCTTAAAGCAGCTCCAAGGTCAAACGTGATTAGGTATCCCTGGTTGAAAAAGGCTGCCATGTTGAAGACATAAATCACCGTTCTCAAGGATTTGCCCGTGAGATAAAATCTCAAAAGAACTAAAGATTATTGTCGACCATTTATTTCTTGAAATAAAAAATTCTAGAAATTTCAGTAATTAGATGATGGAAAACAATTGTTAAATGTGGCATGGACTTTATTTTGGACAAAATGAAGAAACGTGTATTATTTTGCTCTATGAAAGAATTTATTGTTCTTATGACTCTTCATAATGAAAACTGGGAAACAAATTTTCATTTAGGCGAGCACTGGAGTTGGTAACGTATTGAAAATTATGATGAACACATGGTTTACTCCCACGTATAATAGATTCATTTTCCAGGATTCCAGGTTGTCTGAAGCACTGTTTTTAGGTGATAATTTGCTGATGCAGGGACGGTCGGTAGTAGCATTACATGCATATTGATCACGAGAACATATTTAGGAGAGAGAGAGAGAACATTATCTACAAACGACATACAACAGCCAACTTGACATTTATCTTCACCAAGCAAGTTCCAAGGCGTAAGAAGCATGGAGATTGAACGTGAAAGAAAATTTGTAAAAGAAATAATAATAACAAACACTCCTAGGGCGCTAGGACCATATTAGACCGTCGACAGGCATACGGTTGGTACAACAAAACTTACCAGTTATTTCCTTTACTTCCTGTTTAGCTGTAAAGCCTAAGAGCCCGTTTCTTCACGTTTAAATCAACGGAAGCTTCGGTAGGCGGGACTGTACATGGAGCTCTCTGCACAGCTCACTAGATTCTTAGGTCGAGGGAGACGCGTTGCCAGCCCTATAACGTCCCCAAAAAAAGTCAAGTAGTTAGTACGGAAAACACACACTGAACAAAACCAAGTATTAGTATTGAGCTCGATCGCTTCAGAGTCGAGCTCAATAACCAGACCGAGGCTGGTTAAATTGGAACTGAGATCAGCTAAGATTGACTCAAGTAGAAGCGGATTCACGATTCCAAAAACTCGAATTTCATTTCAAATGGAGAAGCGGGCCTCATCACACCGCTTGTAGCCTCTCTTTTTCCCTTCTGAATCAATGACCCAAAAAAACATCAGTTACATTTTTAACTACTTTGAACATTCAAATAATCACCAAAACCCAGCTTGCTAGGTCCATACTGTGTAGATAATCTAGTTTAACCGATCAAAGAATCTCTCTCTCTCTCTCACACACACACACAAAATCAAAAGCAATAGCTACAGCCACAAAGTATAGGTATTGATGGACCCCGTGGTTCCATGGATTGTGGTGCAATTCTATGTACACGGGTACGGGTGCGAGTACGAGATACAACAAATTTCAAAATTTTTGAGTACGACAATATGGCTATGGTAATATTAATAGCTATTTTATATTAAAACAAAACATATAAACTGTAAACAACTACTAATTTCATCCTAATATACAAACCAATCTCCATGATAAACACACCATATACGGCAGCACTCTAAGTTACTAAAAAATAATGTGTATTCGTGCCGCACCAACATGGTGTCGGTGTTGATGTCGCACCCGTGTCGAGGTCGACACTCCACCTCCTAGAGGTGTACGTGTGACTTAGACTTAGTACAGTTACTGCAACTGATGGATGGTTAAATCAAATGCCTTCTTTGAGCATATGATTGTGACGGCTCTTCATTGAACGCATGGGTATCAATTAGGCACGTCGACCGTTAGTAATCGCAAGACTATTACCCTTCGGATCCAAAAACAAGAAATGCAGTCCCTATAAAAACTCTCAGAGATGCAACTTACCGAGCTCATAAGCCTTGGCGGCAACATTTGCAGCAATATATGCGGATATCTTTCTGATGTTGGAGAATGGTGGATATATCATTCCCTTGTCAAGATCTTCCTGCCTCACCTGCTTCGCTAAAGCTTCCGCTGTTTGAACCCAAATACAGAATCAGTCTGACATGTTAAAGAAATCTCACTAGTTCATTCAAAGACACGTGTGTGCACGTGTGGGCATGGACACACATATATATGTAGAGGGAGAGACAGACAGACAGATGTGTGATACATAGAGAGAGAGAGAGCCCTCATTTTATGTTTGTTCATTTGTTGCCTTAATCAAAACCGACAGGACCATGATTCAATGCTTACAGGCAGCAAGGAGCATGTCGTCATGCACACGGATTGCTCCAGAAATCACCAAGCCCAGTCCAAACCCAGGGAAGATATAAGCATTATTCGACTGCAAGCATCAAAGAAACAAACATAAAATTAGTTCTTGAGGAAAATAAATTAAAAATCTGCACGAGTGCTCTAATTCCTATTCTGCACGTTTTTCTGTTTTATGAGCAATTTATAGAAACCAAAAAGGATTAAAAGCATCTTTGTTCGATTGTTCAAGGTTGTAAATATATGCGAACATGCATGCATGAATGGTGCAGACAAACCTTGAAAATGGAGTTGGTACATGGACTCCAGAATATTGGAGTTCAGGTTTAAATCCGATTAGTATCAGATTAAGCAAATTGGCAACAATCATTTCAAGACCGAAAATGTACAACCATGAAAAGTCTTCCCCAAAGCATTAGCAGATAAATGATAGCGGATGGAATAATCACCAAAAGTGTAAATCAGCGCATCAGATAGGATCCCATACCTGACCAGGAACATGTATCTTCCCATTGACTTCTACAGGATCAAAAGGGCTACCACTTGCAAAAATTGCACGGCCCTGAAATCAGGCGAGGAAAGAGTGCATTAAACCACGAAAAGCTAAAAGCAACTAAATTGATGTGGCCGTTCAGCTAGTCGGCAAACTTATAAACAACATGATGATAGCGCATACGTTACTCCAGTTATATGCTTGCGCGGCCGTACACTCAGATTGCGAGGTCGGATTTGAAAGAGCTAGAATTAGGGGTTTCTGCAATATGAATGTCAGGGTTAGATCTGCTCAGGCATTTATCAAACTTAAAAAGATTTTACTTGGGATTTTGTGGAGACCTCATTGAAGGATGCCATGGCTTCCACCACCTCTTTTGTGAAAGTTTGTCCTACACCAGATGACCCGATCAATACAGTTGGCTTAATGACGTTAACAGCTTCATGAAGAGTTTTGACTGGCTCATGTTCATGAGCCCATGGCTTCTTGAAGTGTTGGAGCGACTCCTTCCGTGAGCTGACAATAAGACCCTGTCGGATGGAAGACACAGATACACAAGTTAGGTTGGCAAGAGTTGGTGCCACTTCAAATTCAAGTTAGAAAACAAGGTTTAATTAATTCATAGTACCCTCGAGTCCACAAGCCATATCCTCTTTCTACATTCCTCTACTGGGGCTTTTGTCTGAAATTTTCAAACTCCATAGTTAACAAAATCCATTGAAATTCTATACAAAGTACACACACATATATATAGAGAGAAGGATACCTGTCTTGACATCTCAAGAGCAATCAGCTCTGCAATACCAGTCCCAGCCTGGAACGAGTATGAAGAAAAAAATACGACGCAAAAGACAAATAATTATAAAAAATGCAATGAGAAGGATTTTACTGCTGTGCATCTTCACTGCAAGCAAAAATCTATTAAACCATCCATATAAGAAGTTGCAAGTACAAGGTAAATAAAAATTGAAATTATAATCATTTCTTGCATTTAAGGCAGATAAGTGACAAGAAGAAAAGGAGATGAGGCATTTCCCTAAAGCCAGGCGGTTTTAATATATCTTAATTCAAATGAAGCTGAATATTACCTCACCGGCACCAAGGAATAGGAAAGTGTGCTCAGCAAGGGATCCGCCAACCAATTTTAATGATGCAATAAGCCCGGAAAGAACCACAGCAGCAGTTCCCTGAAGAAAAGAAGCAAAAAGTTTTAGAAAGGAAGAAAATTTTGGATTGCAAGATATCGTCCCTGAGTGCAACCTTACCTGTATATCATCATTGAAGACAAGATGCGTTGTCCCATACTTTGCAAGCAGCTCAAATGCATTATGATTGGCGAAGTCTTCAAACTGAAGAGGAAAGTAACGGAATCCACACAGTCAAAGATTTACCGAATGAAAGTTTCTTACACATGCACGTGCATCGTAAATGTAGTATTATAACCACCGTAAACGGCTAAATTGTGCAGCAGAATGGGAATAGTCATGAATATCATTTTGGGCAAGGAAAAAGTTTTTGAAAACTTGCTTATACAGAAAGTATAAGAGATGTTTGAAGCTCAAATAAAATTCTTTCAAGCTTGTGTTGTCACCAGAAAAGTTTAATTCGTTGCTTTAGAATAAAAGATCCAAAAACATATAGGAGAAGGTATTCATAGTTATAAAAGATCTTCTTCTGCTGATATTTGAATACCCAAATTTGGAAATAAAATATTCAGGTAGACCTTTCTTCAAAGTAGTTGGTATTTATGAGCAGTTGATAAGATAGGTGGTACAAGGCGTTTCTGGTTAATATTGAATGAGTAGCAAACTAGACGGAGAGAGCATATAAGAGTGCTGAACAGATACTGAACTACAATTAGTCACTTATCGATGGGCAATGCCCCTTTCAATCCATCCGAGATTGAAAAGTTTGGAAGGAACGAACTTTTTATTCAACAGAGAACCGCATTTTCAGCCACTACCTTTTACAGTAACCCAGAATCTCGCAAAAATGTGCAGATATCTTGCATTAGAACTTTTAAAGTTTGGCAAGAAAGTGGCAATATTTGTGGCTTTCGCTTATGATCAACTAACTTGTGGATCCTCACCTGTCTGCCCAGTTGCCCTCTTTTGTCTAAGCCCAATGTAGAACTCATTATTCAGTAATTGCTCATTATTTGTCCCCACATCAATTGTAATAGGTAAACACTAACCACCAAAAAAAAAAGAAAAGAAAGAAAACATCATATGAGACATATATAATGATAAAATGAAGAGAAACAATATATGGGAAATACTTACTGCTGAAGGACGAACTCCTCCTAATGCCGTGTACAAAGCCAATTTACCAACAGGAATCCCCATCCCCTGAAGCACATTCAACATTATTAATTATGTGAGGCTAAGGCTAGCTCATCTGCTTTTACCATGTCTATATTTTGATTGTAAATTAAGGAGTTTGATTCCCTGCAGAAATACCTGACATCCAAGATCCCCAAGTCCCAAAATCCGCTCACCATCAGTAACAACAATAACTTGAATACTCCTCTCAGGCCAGTTTTTAAAACCTCAAGGATCCTCCCCCTGCAAAAGGCCAACAGCTATATAATCCTGCACCAAATATAGTCCAGAATTGCATACAAATGCAGGAAAAATAAATTCATACTTCTCTTTCAAACTAATGTAAAGACCCTGAGGGCGCCTGAAGATGCTTCCATATTTCTGGCAAGCCTCACCAACAGTAGGGAGTATACACAACTGGGAGCAATTCCTCAACATTATCAATGAGGAGTTTGTAAAACAGCCTTTCATTTCTCTCCTGATGCAAACTTCACTTCAACTCAATGAGCACATACCTGAAGATCCATCAATGACATGTACCTCTGTAATGGAACTTGGTACTGGCGAAGGTTTTGCATGAGTTTCTTCTCCTGTAGAAGTCGGTTTTATATCAAGTAAACACAAATATCTCAAGTTGACGAAACACTTCAAACTGGAAAACCAACAACCATATAGCCCAACCTGGCAATTTAGCCATGCTAGTTAACAAGGAAGAGCCTTCCAGACAAAAACATGCATCCACCGACGCGTGTATCCGACTAGTAGGATCAGTAAAGCAAATAGAATCTAATAAGTTATTGGATCAAAACTTGGTACTGGACCTTTTAGCTTTGTTCAGCTGAAGGTTCAGTTGATAATCCAAGGGGGTTATATGGTTCTTTCTAGTTGGGCTCAATCCAATTTCAATTAGATAAGATCTCTGATTAAATCAACCTCAGATATACTTGGAAGTGGACTCGGACCAACCTGCTTACATCCTCTACCAACCTCGAGTCCTATTTAATTCTGGATCGATCCCAACTTGTGCATATTTGCACAAACTAGTACAAACCCAAAATACACGATAGATTACCTCAGTTTCAGGATATAACGCACCTGAATCTTTTGGGTAAGACAAACCGGGGGTAGAAGCCCTCGCAGGTAGTGGGCATCCCTCTCTCTCTCGCTGAAGGCAAGCCCCTTGTTGAAGCGTGGATCTCTCAACAATGAGTATCCACTGCCAAATCCAAATGGAAAAGTACGTATAAAAAAATATTGCAAATTTAACTAGCATAACATAATATTAGACTGCTTTAATATTCAAGCCAAACACCAACGTAGGATACAAAGAGTCGTCAATGCACAAGGCGAGTATGGCGCAACTGATGCCACATTTTCACATTTCAGTATTCTACAGCTCGTGAAAACAGTTCCTAATTCCTATTTTCATTAATAAATTAGTAATTGCCTATCCGTATAGGTTTGTTGCACATAAACGGACATACAAAATAAATCAAACGATCAGTGATTGCATAAAACAGCTCTCATGAGAGAAGAAGCAAAAGAAGGGACAACATCAACTATCAGAAAGAAAATTAAATCACAAGTCATGGAAAGAAGCTCGATATCAAACACCTGTAAATCAATGAAGTACTGCATAAGTCATTGGTAAGACAAAAATTCTTGTTTCTAAAGAAATACGATATTTGCTTCTTAAAATTTACAGCCGAACTTTGACGAGAGGGACTTCACGAGAGATCAAATGGCTTAGGGGTAGTTCATGGACACCCATTCATAGTACATAAGGAACCACAAACTCCTATTGCAACACACGACATCTTCTTTACGCATATCCCATGTTTCATTAATATCGTGGGATCCTATCACTTCTAAACCCGTCCCAATCATCTTAAAAAGAAAGAGAGGTTATTCAATTTTAGATACCTCTCCTACCTCAAGAACCATCATTGATCGTCCTAAGACAGGGTTATTTATTTAATTAAGTAAATTATCGCTCACTAAAATGAAGGCATTAGACTCAACATAAAGAAATCCGCCTTTGCCGGAATCGACTCCAACAGGGGAAAACAACTAAATGAACACAATAACCGAAATTTTCTTGACAATCGTAAGGTAAAATAAATTTTAACGGTGCAGAGGCCGAACTCTCATGCTCCGACCATGAAAAACACACTACACGGTCAGACTTATAAAATGATGAAAACCAACACTAGCCAACACTGTTAATTTGCCGTCTTCCACATAAGCTATTCATGAGAGAGAGAGAGAGTTCGCGTTTTCTTCAGCATATATGGAAAATCCGAAAATATCGAGGGAAAAGTCATTAGAAACAAAATTAATTGGAGAAAAGGAGACCTGTCTTGCAGATTAAAGTAGGAAATAATTTATTTTGAGCCAAGACAGCCAAAAAGACCGCCGTTGACATAACCTAAATGATCACCAAAGCTAAAGATTCGGAGCCCACAACGGAGTTTAGGCTGCCAAAGGGAGAAGAAATGCAAAATCATTTCCTCAAAGAAAAAGCAAAGTGAGAAACAAAAGGACTTCTAAAGTATTACACAGATCAAAGCTTTTAGACCCGCAAGAACGCGCAACGGTTACAGTTCCAAAAGTCCTCCACGCTCCATAACTGATGGTTCGAGATCGCAATTTTTTTCTTTTCTTAAATAGAACAATGAAAGTGAAGTTTGACCTAGAAAACTCAAATATCACTTCAATTCGACAAAGAAATAGAAAATGAACAACAAGAAGTACGAGTGAACTCGAAAAGGTTCCCATATTATATCTCAAAACATTTATCCGTGAATTAGGTCCACACCGAAAGTTGCTAACCAGATCAATATAAAAGAACACGGTCATCAAATTCACGGAGAAAAAGTTGCTAAAGATCTGGAATCGATAGAGAGAGGGAGAAGGAGTCGTCTCACCTCGCGACGCTGACGGTCCATGGTGTGACAAGCTGGTCCTTGGTGGCGCAATCCTCGCCGTAGACGTCCTCGACTCCACCTTCAACGGTGGCCTTTGGGCTCATGTCAAGCACCGACTCCCCGTCTCTGATGTCCTTCAAAGTGCTCTCCATCGCTACCGACCGCGACGAAGATCTGCAGGCAAAAGATCCCAGCTTCTGCTGCTGCTCCCTACCCGTAAAACGGCAAAGAGAAACCAAGGAAGAAGCCGACGACGACGAGGACGATGATGCGCCAGCAACCGGCGAGCTGGCACAGCTCTTTCGGAGTCCACACAGAAGAAAGAAAACAGAACAGAGGGAGAAAAATTTATACTCTTCCAGAAGATGCAAGGAAGACGCGAGAAGAAATAAGCTAAACAGGGAGTGATTTATAGGGGCTTCTAACAGAGACAAGGACACAGGCGGCAACATGACTTTTCCGAGGATTATAAAAGTTATGTTCTTCCAAAATCATAACTTCATTCAAAATCCAAAAGTCCCGTTACCATTGCTCTTCTGTCAATTTCATCTTTTTCATTTAGGAGCTTACAAAATATCGTATTCTTAAAAAAACATTTCTCAAACCACACTTCCAATCGGCTTTTTCACTTTTACCTTCCGCCAATTCTTCTCTCTCTCCCTCACACACACAGAGGGAGATCTATATTCAAATCAAGAAATGTGCTTTGTTTTCCGATCATCATTAACCTTCTTTTAATTAATCAATCGTGTTTCCCATCACGGTTTCATTATAGAAGGGGGAGTAGTGACGCGTTTCGTTTATGACATTTACCTGAACAGCATTGTTGAGCGTAAACATTTTAAGTGGCTAGGAGAACCGTCGCCGACTCGTCGTCGTCTTCGTGGCGGGCGTACCGAGCGCCAATCCTTCTCTTTCTCTTTGCCTGCGTGTGGACAAAATAGGAGAGAAAACGGCAGCGGGCCGCCCTTCCCCTTTTGTAGATGTCCAGAAGCATTACGATCTTACCAAATAGCTCCTACGTGATTTGGTCAAGGACCGTTGTGGGTCCAGCTTTCGGGGAAAAGAGAAACAGTTGTCTGTTGCGCGTTAGGTCCAGTTCGGACCCTCGCTTTCATCGTACCGTTCAATTGCATAAACCCGTCCAATGGTTCGCTTTTTGCAGAAACATAGAAGACATTTTGTGCAATTCATTTTGGCCCCTTCAATCTGTTTCTCAAGTAATTATTCATCAAATGTCATCTACCATTAGTACAATAGATTACCTTTCTAGCACATGACTTACCATGTTTACACCGAAATTGAGGGTGGTTACTCGAGGCTTTAGACTAAAAATCTAAGAGACTCAATTGAAATGGAAAGATTTATAAAAAAAAATGGGTTTATTAAAAGTATTGACTTGATATCTTGTCTACGATCAATCCAGTAAAGAAACAAGTAAGAAAATTAAGAAAAATTAAAACTTGAAAAGCTATGGGAGAAAAGATACTGATAGAATCGAAAAGGCCTCCTTTGCAACCGCCTAAGCCTCAATCAACTAATCAATGAAATGAATTAGCCAACGTTTAATTTGTTTGCTTTTCATTCTATTTTTTAGTTTAGATTTACCTTTTTTGTTAGCCTTTTTTAAGATGTTTTTTTATGAAAGAATGATTTTCTCATATATTTTTCCTTTTTATAACTTTTGTTAATTTTCTCTTTTGGTTCTCGATACCAGTTGCTCATGTAGGATCTATATCCTGTAAACCTCACATGTTCTATACGACTCTTCTTATCATCTTGAGTTATTGGTCAAGATACTTGTTCGAGAATTCTCATGAGCCAACATGATTTCTTGAGCCTTATACATACTCGTATCTAGATAGAGGTTTATGTCCTCTTGCATACCCGAGAATTCCACAGCCATAGGTTTGAATGGTATCGGACGGGTTTTAGTGCATTGTTTGAGTGTCTTGAACATGAATAGAAAATTAGGACATGCATCTAGCTTTGGGCTTTGCATTTTGCATTGTAATAAGAAAAAGGTCATTCATAATTAGCTGCTAAATTGCAAATGGTTGATGCCAATTTAAAATAAATTATGAATCACTAATATGTATATCATTACGATTATTATTTGCATTTATCAATCCTGTTTATGAGCCAGAAAAACCTGTTTCCTTTCCTGGACTATGGGGAGCTAAAGCTAGATGCACACGATGGGTACCGAGCTCATGATCTTCAACCTTGTGACTTGACCCCCTAGCTAGGCGAGTTAAGCTCTTTGTGCAGTAAAAATCTATTTTTTTCTCATATAAAAGTAGCAGAATTTAGAAATTACCCCCACTACTAATTTACATAGCGAACCGATGATTCAAACTCCTAAACCAAGAATCTCCGGTTATGATTGATACAATTCGGCTGATCCCAATCCTTCGCCGGTTCAGCTTCGATTAAAACTGCTGGTTTGGTTCCAAAAAGGACATGTCTATCTTAACGTTTAATATTGGGGACATAGGTGACCGACCCAGAAAAATCATCTTGAATGAAATGAAGTTGAGTATGGTGAGAATTAGCTGAAGGGGCACTTTTGATTTCTTCCAATATATATATATATATATTGTCGAATTTCGAGTGAGGTGGTTGCCACAGCTGGCCTCGTAAGAAGTCCGTCCCTGGCTGAAGTGTGAGCATTAGATTGTGTCATGTTGTTTCGTGTATTACTACAAATTGATGTTTTTCTCTTTTACTAGTATATAATTATCGACATAGTTTTCGTCGGGTGTTTTTTCTTTTTTATATGCGAACCACTTAATCTACGACTTAATAAGTTTGTTTTTCATACAAGTTATTATCCAACGTATACTTCAAGACACAGATTCAAGTGAGTTGAGCTACTGCAAGTTATTCGAGACCGATTCGACAATAACTGGAAACAGGTTCAGTCTTGTTGAGCTTGACATCTCAAGCTCAATCTCACTAATACTCAGTCGAGCAGCTTGCAAGCTTAATCAAGTATATATATATATATATATATGTATATATAATCAAGTATATACATATATATATATACATATACATATATATATATATATATATATATATATATATATATATGTATATATAATCAAGTATATACATATATATATATACATATACATACATACATATACATACATACATATATATATATATATATGTATATATATACGCACACACATAATCTAGCTAGTGTGAACTATATAATAGATAATACGTAACTAATCCTTCCAAAGTGAGGCTTCTTGATTATGAGCCCAACGAGCTTAATGAGCTTGAGGTCGACCTTTATATATATATAGCTCAAGCCGAGCTCGATCTTGGAGATTCAAGTCAATCTCGAGCCAAGTATTTCTTACGAAACAAATTAAGCTTGCCAAGACTTGAGCTCAACTTCGATTACACCGGCGAGGAAGAGATCGTTGGAATGTAATAAAGCAGATCCTAACACCGTGTTCGTTATTTTGCTATTCTCATAACCAAGTCCGTCTTCATGTATAATCGTGGGGCTCACAGCTTCTCTATGCAATGACGCGGAATACAGGTTGATCCCAACACATTCATCTACGCACGCCGTGTAGTAAGACCTTGACAAAATAATACACTAAATAATTTACATTTATATAACGATCGTCATATTATCACATCACCAGGCCAAGATGGTCCAGTTCATCTCACAAAGAAAAAAGGGATACATCCGATTCGCAACTGTTATTCTTTCTGACTTAAATTCCATAAATGAAAATGTAATGACTTGCCTTTCTTTCTTTTTTTTGTATGTAGACCCAATGGTGGATCTAGAATTTCTTCTTACGTGGGACAAACGGCTTGTTCAACCATTTAAGGTGGGCGAAGTACATATAATAAACAGCAATTCAATTACGTCCTGTAAAATTTTCACTTGTTTTCAAATTTCAGGTCAAGCAGCAACCCCACCTTGCCTCAACGTAGATCCGCCACTGTATAGACTTTTGTTCTGATTATATATATAATAAATTGGATTATGTCATGCCCACTTTCATCGTGTTCATTCATTACTTTTCAATAATATCAATATAATTTTAAAAAATTATGAGTTTTTGAAAAAGGATGAGAGACTGTTAATATAATCGTATAAGTCGAAAAAATTGAGTATGAGTGAACAGTATTAGTAGTGGTGAGCATATCTTATTATTATTATATATAAAGTTATGAATCAATCATCTCTTGTGGTGGTACCTCAATCTTGCGTGGACCTAGCAACCAAACCCTGTATTCAACTGTGCAAACTTTTCTGTGCGTTTCATATTTAAAGTATTAAAGTGTTCTGTCAAATTTTATGCATCATAAGATATGGTTTTAAAATACTGAAAAATAAAAATCAGCTGGTTCATGAAGAAGAAGATGCTTTAGTATTGGTCCAATTGATTTCGAACAAATTTAACACGTTCATATGATTAGTAATTGATTGTAAGTATGATCCAATAGCTAACTTTAGTTTTTGATTTAATTGATGTAAATCAAGAACATAGTACTGTAGATTGGATGGTAAAAGAACAGATTTCATATATATATATATATATATATATATATATATATATATATATATATATATAGAGAGAGAGAGAGAGAGAGAGAGAGAGAGAGAGAAAGAGAGAGAGAGGGAGGGAGGCTAGTGCTCACAATTTCCTTCAATCAGCTTTGCTTGATTTTATCTCTCTCCTTAATGTTAATTTGAGAATTCTCGTCCTAAGCACTCATTGTTAGTAATTTTTAGTGGCCTTAGGTTCTTATGTATCTTATCCTGCAAGCTAGACATGGCCGGTTTAGAGCAGGCACAACAGTTCCAACCAGAACCTAACCGGACTGAAAACCGGAACCGGTGAAACCGGACTTGAAACCATAACGGATAGTTTTGAACCGACATTTCCAGTGTTTTTTTTTAAAGTTTAGATGTTTTAAATGTTTTTGTTGGTTTTGAGCTGATTAGTACTCAAACTGGAACGTGTGCCTCGAAATTTTGGCTTCTTTCAAAACCGAAACAAGAACTGGTATTGAGCCGGTTCAATTACGGTTCTTTGGGATAGACAAAACCAGCCCTATCAACTTAACGGCATACGAAATACATGTATGTAAATGCATGAGAGAGAGAGAGAGAGAGAGAGAGAGAGAGAGAGAGAGAGAGAGAGAGAGAGAGAGAGAGAGAGAGAGAGAGAGATGAAAGTTATGTTTGAAAAGGACCCTCCCCAATATGCCGCTGAAAATAAAGAAGGAAATTCTTCGAAATAGATTTTGATCCCCTTTTTATTTCTCATATTAAAGGCAGAAGATTAAGAGATTCAATCAATCACCCAAGGTACATGGTCTGCCAGCTGGTTAAGGGGTTGGCTCAAAATTAAGTGGGATGGTTCAGACTGAGCTGCCCGAGTCTTTAGGGCCTAGGCTTGGCCTGAAAATCATTAAATTTTTTTAATAAAACTTGCATTTATATTACATATACATATAAAAGAGTCATTTCTACTTGTGTCATGCATCTTTACTCAATTAGATAATGATAAATACCTTTTTAAGCTATTCTGTGCAGTTTTTACATTCAAACTTCTTGGGACCTTATGGACCCGGACCCCTTTGGCCCTCTCCTGAGGATGATGGTGGGTCCTGGAGGCTCTTCGTGGTAGTGGTGGGGTGCAACATGGGGTCTGACCCGCCCAAACCAACTTCTTTTAAGGTCAGGTCGCAGCCTGCGACAGTTGGTTCCATTTTTTCCATGCTCCCCTCCTTGTTCAAGTGACAACAATAATAAAATGAACCTTTTCGTATTATTTTATTTCCCCCTCAAAAAATGTTTCACTTTCTAACTTTTTCCTTTTAAATAATTCAAGCAGCTCGCATGTACAAGCTTCTTCTTCTTCTTTTTGTTACAAAGGGAGCACACACATGCACCTTCTGGAAATTGAACTAGCCACCTGCGAGTGGGTGTCGGTGCTGCATGCATAAGTTTACCGTTAGCTATTTTCTTCTTTGGCTTATTTATACCTTGTCTTGAATGAAATAGCATCCTATGTTTCAAAACTCTAATTATATTATGAAATCCCCTGGCGTTTGAGCTGAGTCCAGCTCAAATCGGTTCATTTCAAAAAGGGCAAACCTCAAACTTATATATATATATATATATATATATATATATTGATCTGTTAGAGCTCGACTTGTCTATGCTTGAGTTTGTTCGTAATGTAAAAATAAATAAATAAAAATAAACATTTATATCATTGTCATTGGACTATATTACTAATAATTGATAAATGCTCATATGGAGTCTCAACGGCATTAGTACTAAAAAATATTTTTAATAGTGATGAGTTAGACACGGGAGAAGTACGAGTGTCGGGTATCACAGTGTCCGACACTGGGCAATACCCTGGTAGAGAAAGTGTACATGACAAAGTTATGGGACAACCAAAAGCGCAGATGCTCCAAGATGACAGCTTGAGTTAGCCTTTAAAGAGGAGCTAAGACAACCTCTTGTTTGTTTGGACAATTAAAAAAGGGTGGCCAATAGGATATAATTAGCACTGCCATTTTACAAATAAATGAAAGAGAAGAGAAATAAAATACTCATCAAGAAATATATTCTAAAGCCCGAGAGAGGTAGAATTGAAGCATAAGTACACCAAGCTTTTGTGAGGTTTAGGCATGGGCTTGTAACCATAGTTTCGAACAACCATAGTTTTATCTTTTATATGTAAGTTACATTAAATCTTGGGTTTTTGTGAAATTCAGGTTTCAAAAGCTAAAAGTGAGTATGTGAATAAAATACAACTACAACAAGTATACATGTATTTTTTACTATTTGAATTCAAATGTTAAGCGTAATTAAAATTTGTTTGAATATGCTAACATTTACCTCATCCTTTTTCCCCCCCCTCTCTCTCTCTCTCTCTCTCTCTCTCTCTCTCTCTCTATATATATATATATATATATATATATATATATATATATATATATATATATATATATATATATATATATATATATATATATATATATATGTCTGTGTGTGTGAGAGAGAGAAAGAGAAATACACATACATATATACATATGCTCACGTGACCTCATTTCCATCCTTCCTCACACACAAAAGTTTGGATAACAAGCAATTGCTCGCATGTCTAGGGATTCTATCCACAAGTTGGTCATGAGCTCGATTCCATGGCATACATCACTTCGGCCTTTCCATTTTAAAGAAAAAGGTCGGGCTTAATATTAGAGATCTAAATAACACCTACCTTCTTTGATGACAGTCAATCTCGTGGCAAGAATTGGTTTATTGAATTCACCAACCAACCATTTTTCTGTTTTGCTTAACCAATCTTTATATCTATTCAATTCGCTATTTGATTTCTTTATTAAGTCGTTCGACAGCGAGGTTTGCTGAAAAAGACCACGGCTGAATGAATGTAGAGCGAAGATCCAGCCAAGGAATCTTCTTCGGCATCTCCAATTGTTATTCATCATGCCAATCAGTGAGTTGCACTGTACATCTATGAATCAGTGACGGATTTAGAATTTTTTTGTGTGCGTGTGTGGGGGGGGTGGGGGGTACGAAGATGGGCGCAAAGAAGCGATGGACTAAATCGTGTGCAGTAACTTTTTCATTCTTTTTTTGAATTTTTGGTGAGACGACCGCCCTACCTCGCCTCAATGTAAGAATCTAAGGGTGTCCTAAGAACTGATCCAAGATAGTGTGTTTGGTGTTGTTCGGTCTCTCGCTTGCACTCTTTTTTGCGTTAGAAAATGTGACGTTGGATATTGGCTGTAATTAACTGATGGCTGTCTTTTCTAGTATATAATGGTCGACATATTTTCCATATGTTGGTTCTTTACATGTGAACAACTTTTTTTATAATTTGCTATGTTTGTTTGTCGTGTTGTTCATATATTTTAGACGCTACAGGTCATGATTCGGAAATTGAAACGATTGTGTGCTTTTGTTAATTGCATGACTATAATTGTTATGAATATACTTTTTTTTACAAAATTTCTCAAACTACTCGTGTTGTACGTTCTCTAGTTCTTTCCTTGCTCGCCGGGTTCTTCCCCTCGCTCTTCCTTGTTCACTGGTTTCTTCTCCTCGTAACAATCTATCTACATGTTGGCTTTTCCTTTCCTTCTAATGACTTTTTACAATCTCCCTCTCCCAGACAATATCTTTTAAAATCATTTTCTCTCTGAATTTCATCAACTCTTATTTTTGAAACTTTCTCGAATACTTTTTTTTTTATCTCTATCAATCTCTTTCATACCCTTTTTCTCTATTACTCTCAACTTTTATCTTGATCTGAAGATGAATCTCACGAAAATTTGATAAAAAGAGAGTTGTGACGAATGTTTTAGGCGAGAGAAGAAAGCATGTGCTTAAAGCACGTTCACGATGCATAGCTATTTGAAGAACAACGCATGATAGACATGTTTTTATCCGAAACATGTTCAAAGATGCTTGTTGAGTGGGTAACCATTTGAAATGTGATGCATGGTGAACACGCCTTGTTTTCGAAAAGATGGTGTGTAGGAAAAGAAAATGAAAGAGAGAATAATGAATGGGAATAATTTTGAAAAAAAAGATGAAAAGAGTGCATGAATAGTATGACTTGTTAATTGTCTAGTTTGGTTCTCGAAAATTGAGGACCCATTGTAATTGTTAAGTATGAGGTTGAGACTAGAATCAAACCGAACCTGGCCATGACAGCCCCTACCTAAGACCACTCTTTGGTACCTTCTAGGACGCCGTTTTGGTCTTACAGCACAGATCCGCAGTACCAGTATCGAATTTGACCACCTGCCCAATGACGCTCTGAATGTGCATGCTGCTGTATCTGGTTGTCATGCAGGACTATTCATCGCATTGGGCTCTTTCTGACGACATAAACTTGTTGGATCTTTGGTGTTCAATAAGTATCCCTTCATTCTTATGCTGATGGAGGTGAAAAAGAACAAGAAGAGAGAGAGAGAGAGAGAGAGAGAGAGAGAGAGAGAGAGAGAGAGAGAGAGAGAGAGAGAGAGCTGCTGTGGCATGTCAACTAGAGAATGTTCTTGATGGGGATTAGAATTCCACCTTGAGGATGAGGGAAATCTTTGATGGAAGTTAGAACCCAAGACACGATTTTCAAGGCAAACCCAAAAGGAAGAACTTGAATAAATGGCAATTTGGGTTACCTTTCCCTAAAGTTCAACTTACAGCGTCAACGCACTGGAAATGGCATGAGAATAAGTACAGGAACGCACGAACTCAAAACAGAGTGGAACAGAAAAATTGGTACCAAGTTATTTCAACAATTTACATATTTTCTCCATTTTTAAGTACAGTACACAAAATTTCGGGCTAGGATGCTGCTTATTATGCACCAAAATGCAATTACGACTTACAATATTGATTTACGTTCCATTGCAGCTGCTTAGCCTGCAAATATATCTATTCTCCACCCATGCACTTGTATATATATATTATTAATTCCTCCATTTTTGAAGTAGGCAAACATTACTGCAAAGAAGATTGTGAATGCCACCAAAATTCCGGCAATTGGTCCCATGAAGTCGGGGTTATACCCATAGTGTTCCTTCACATACGTACTGATCAATTTAGGGCCTTCTCCAATAACAATGATCTCTTCATCCAAATCGGCATATTGTGAGACAATTAATCCATATACCGTCCAAGCCACTGGGCAGATCCAGTAATACCAAACCCACCACTTTGGAATCCTCTGCATTTCAACAAAGAAAAATGGAAGCATTAGCATGCAAGAAACTAAGCACTACATTTCTTCCTATGATTGGTTGTGCTTTTTGGTTTGGGATGGCAGACATGTTGGTCACGGTTTGGCTTGGTTCACCTTGTCCCAAGCTCATTCATAATGGATTTGGTATAACTACAAGAGTGAACTATGAACAAGTGACTTTCACCTTTGCCCTGGCCTGTATAACTTATCTAGCTCAGTTTATACACTGAAAAGTGCTTGGATCAGTAACCAAGCCGATGACAAACGGTTCTTGTAGGTTTTGATGGCCTGTTTAGCACCTTCTCCACCACCCTCCTCTGTGTGTGTGTGTGTGTGTGTGTGTGTGTGCGCGCGCATGTGCGCTTGTGTGCATATAGAGGAAAACTTACTGGTCTTGGAATATAGAAGCCTGAGAACAGATTGAAGATAGAATAAAATGCAGCTGCAAATATGGATGTGATCTCATGGTTTGGCATCATTGCAACAGTCATCATTCCATAGTAGGTGAAGTAAAGGAAGGTGAAAAGGGTGATGAAGAAGAACCAGAGGAACTTGGCGGCTGTCCACTGAAAGCTCAGCATACTATAGACTAGTAATGTATAATACAGTGCCTGGAAAAAAGAATATGGTATCTCCACTACCACCTGCATCAAACAATATCATGAAAATCCACATTAGAGAAAGCATATGGGAACGCTGAGTACATCACAGCGGCTCTTTCTCTATAGAATACCGTTCTCTCTACATTAATGACAGGTTGAACAGAAGAGCTGTTGTTGATGCCAACAAAGAGCACTGAACTAGACATGGCTCCAATGATGATAAAAAGATCAGTGGATGTCGTTCTGTTTCAACAAAAAGAAACTGTTAGTATGTTAATTGTAGATCAATTTTAATCAAAACTGGTCAGCACCTGCCACATCTCCAAACGTTTGATGCTTTCTTTTCTTTCTTTTAGGGAACACATTACACAGCGTGATGTTTGTAAAATTGTATCATAGAAAACAGTAAGGCTTTGGGTTTAATCTAATATGGTCTACAGGATACAGATATTTGTATTACCTTTTTAAACATTTACTGCCTTGTATTGAGCGTAAAGCAAAAAGCAACAACTACGCCTTGTATTGAGCGTATCATATAGTATTTCAAGAGACAAGCAATAATGCATAAAGAAGGAGATGTTTACCACACTAAGTGGATGTATCATTTTGCACCAAGGACGACCTCTACAGCTCAGTTAGGCATCAAATCTTCCTCGACTTGGAGGTGATAATTGGGAAAGTTGGTTTGAAGTATGTTGAGTTATAAAATTGATCCTCCTCACAATATTGCACATGTTTCATGTTCAATGCATAGCTAATGCCATAGAAAGTGTACAGGAAGGCTCCAATGAGCCGATTACCATGCAAACAACAACTAAGCCTTTTCCCATACTAGATGATAAATTACTAATAAAATAGGTTGAACAACTCGAACGATAATAGTGTGTTTGTGGTGCAGTTTGGTTCAGTTCTAACCAAACCAATATAATTGGTCCTCAGATTTTTGAGAACCAAATCAAACCATTATAAGTCATACCACCAAACCAAACCAAACCACATCACCAGTTCTCGTTTTGATTCATTCCAAATTGTGGTTTGTCATCAAAGAAAACTTAAAGTTCATCCCTTAATATTTTAATGCTGAATAGTATTAATGGTACCACAATAAACCTAGATAAAAAGATCATTTTTTAAATAATTCAGTATTAATTGTGAGTCACCTCAAAATTTTGTTGTGTCAAGAACACTAACAAATCCAACTGCCGAAGCAGAACACTAAGACCAAGAATAATATGAAAATTCTGACAAGAAACAAAGGCACACCCATAGGCCAATTGATCATAGTTAAGGTTCTTAATTAAACCATCTTTTCTATATTTATACACACACGTTATGGTTTGGTACCAATAGTTCAGTTTCAATCTTCAAACCATGAATGAATCCATACATTCCTTTTTTCTTTTCAGCAAACCCAACCACCAGCAAAATGTTGAAGAATATGCATATTTGTTGTTCTTAGTGTTAGTTTTGTAATTTCTGATTGTAAATTTGTAATTGCCTAGAGTACTAAGGGCATCTTGGTTATTTTATGTTTTACAACCCATTATATAAGAGTTGAATGTTTTGTACTAGTATTAAGAGTTTGATTAATGGAAAGAGAGGAAGAGAGAGGGGGCATCCTCCATTGGAGGTCTGCCCCCTCCTCCGATCTCTCACTTTTACTCTTCTATGTTATTAATTGTTGTTACATTTGATCCTCTGCTGCACTACCCACAAATTCTAACACAAGAGAACCAAACCAAACTGCCAGTTTCGATTAGATTAATCAATTTAGTCGGTTTGGACCAGTTCCGTGAACAGACCTAATCAATAAAATAGTAAATTCAAAGAGTCATGGACGACGACAGGATCTTCAATTATGTAAGATCAATGCACAAATCGAAAACAAAGAATTTTGTTAAGTTTCTACATATATTGCTTCATACGTACCGTATTTTTTGTATCATATGACTTGCTTAATACTGCAAAAACTACTAAAGAATTTTTGTCTATTTTTTTAGGAAATAATGATGGAAACAAGTCCTGATAATGTACTTTAATGTATTACTAATAATGCTACAAATCATCGAGTAGTTAGCATGACCCTTGAAGCTAATGATAGTCCTTGTGGAATTCATGTACTACACATTGGTTTAGAATTTGATGCCTGAGAACATTGTCAAGATGCATAGGATTAAGGAGACTATTTAAACATGTAAGCACCAAATTCATACAGAACAACCATACATACATTGAGCTAGATGAGAAGACACACCAATAAAGGGGATTGATTTGACCTACAGTGATAGGATTTGTTAGAACTATTCTTTGTTTTAAAGCATTGCATAAATAGAAATACATTGGAACAA
Organism: Brasenia schreberi; assembly: GCA_036023115.1. NCBI lineage: Eukaryota > Viridiplantae > Streptophyta > Magnoliopsida > Nymphaeales > Cabombaceae > Brasenia > Brasenia schreberi. Next base: position 6,688,992 of record JAYKKT010000080.1, on the reverse strand, counting down.
CAATTTCTTCTATAGAAGTCAGTAAAATGATCGAAGAAGAGCTTTGGATTGACATAGTCATACAATGTGCAATAGTGATCTTTGGGAAAACTATAAGATGTTTCTAGGAGATGATTGTGCTACTAGTTAGAGGTCTTGAGGATGGTGGATACTGAAGAAATAGGCCAGTATTCTCCTATCTATAAACTTCAAGCACAAAAAAGAAAACTTATATGCTAGTTTGGAATGTCACAGGTAATAGATAAATAAAGGCAAATGCACCATGATCTATTTGTTATTGCATTTTATATTGATCATCGTAATAGAGTATCCCCATTTTTCACAAGACGAGGAGATACAAAAGGAAACATAAATGAAACCGTTTCAGATACTTTGACATGAAGCGTGGCATTCACTTGGAAGGTAGCAAGTAGATCAGTCACGTGGGGAGGGTGTCTCCTAATGTATCAAAAATGTTGGTCAACATATATTAAGTCAAAGTTGTAGCAGTTAACTAGACATGAACCAACAGAGTTTCTAGATATGCACCTGCACAAAGTAAAGGAACAGACTAGAACACTCACACCTTAGTGATGTTGTTGCTTCACAAATATGAGGATGCAAGGTATAATTATAATTCATACATTTATCAAATAATTCAATTAACTAGAACGTGCATATGACTATCTTATATTTAACTTCTTGCTAGAAATTTTGCAAAGAAACAAGAAGGAGAAGATGGTCCTAATATGACTCAAATAGCTTGGACGATGTCAATGTTGTAGACAAAAAGGTCAAAAAACCATTTATTCTCAATTTCTCATACAACGTTATAGAAGGAGCTAGAGGCAAAACTTCAAGTTCAACCAAAATGGAATGATTTCATTGAGGTCAAGTTTACATAAGAGAAGTAAAAAATGATGATAAGCTTTTCTTGTTACAAAGGGAGGCCAAATCCGAAAACACCATGTGCACCCCCTGGGAGTCAAACTTCCCACCTGCAGCAATGGTGTTGGACTTGGAGCAACCTGCCAGTTGTGTTAACGCTTTGGGTGCGATGAGGATACATTTTAATTTGATAAATGACAGTAATAGTACTCAACCAAGATGGTGGATTCAGTTCGAGAGATTGATTTGGAGTTGCATACTGATTTGATAGTTTTTTCACGAAGACTGTAATGTTTGGCTATTGACTTGTTTCTTCATAAAATTTTGATTCTTTCATAGTATTTATATTTTTGGATCTAACAAAGATGGTTTTATGTTATATTTGAGGCTTGGATGTGTTCGTCTAAGGTGCAAGTATATGGGTGACATCTATAATAGCATCTGATATGCTTTCACAATATTTCTACCAACAAATTTTATCATTAAGAGTTTCAGCCGGTACCTATCCTTCCAACTCCCCAGAAGATGGTGCCAAGTAGCAGAGCAGCAACAAGCGTGTAAACATATCTTACAAAGTTGTACTCGGGGCTCCTCCAGTATGTCAACCATTGCTTCCACAAGCAAGTTTTGAACTGCTTAATGCTTGTCTGCGAGTACTGTGTTGGGAAATATAAATCTTTTGATCCCTCTGGAGGAATGCTTAGTATTTTCACCAGATCATTGTTACGCCTGCAACGCGACATACACAGCATAAATGGTTTGAGTTGAAGATGGCTTTCCATGGCATTTTTGGAGTCCTAAGTAGTTGAGCACAAGAATGCAGTATTTTAGAAGCTGTAGGACTAACTTGCAAAGTGCCGATGATTTGTAATATTCAGCAAAGTCCATTTGCAGACGAACTTCAGCAGCTATAGAGCAAACTTCTAGCATCCATGTTGCTGAGTTGTATTTATCTTGTATCCTTGGGACACCAGGAATCTCCTGAAGAAGAGTAAAGCAAGTAGTTAGCCCATAGTTCAACTTAATTCAACGATCTTAGAGATCACGACTTTTAGCAATCTCATTCAAAGGAAGATTTGATTAACAGATGACTGGGGATCCATTCTAGCTGTTTCCTGAAAAGACACTAGATGTTTTCATGCAGCATAAATATGCTCTAAAAAGTCATGACGTACTTTCAAAACCTATTTGACTTCGTTTTAAGCAATATCAGCAGGAACTTGCATGAGAAAATAAGAAATAAAAATTGACCTTGAACTACCATATTTTCTTCTAGGTTGTACGCACCTCAAAATACTCGGACTTTCTGAGAATTTTTGCCTAGAGGTCCTGCATATATTACTTGCCCTCCTCTCTTCATCAGAAGCAACTGGAAAGATATAAATATACATATTGGTCAGATAGTTATGCATGTACTTTCATATCTATTGAATGCATACATATGCATGTAAGGGTCTTTTATATATGCATGTGAATCTATATATGTGTACATATATAGGTGTGCATAAAGTACAGTAGCATGTTACACACCTCATCAAAAGATTCAAAGATGTCAATGCTGGGTTGATGTATTGTGTAGACAACTGTTCATCCTGTATCAACTGTGTTCCTCACGGTTCTCATGACAATTGCAGCAGCTCTAGCATCTAGACCTGAAGTTGGTTCATCCATGAAGATGATAGAAGGATTGGAAACTAGTTCGACAGCTATTATTAACTGTTTCCATTGTTCAGTCGACAATCCAGTGACTCCAGGTACTCCAACTAGAGCGTCTTTCAGATTTTCCAGCTCTACAAGCTCCACTTCATTTACAAATGCCTGAATCAATTCATACTAATTAGATGGGAATTTCAAATGTCAAGAAAAACAATAGCTGTGGCACATCTGTGCCTCACTTCTGGGTAGATTAAGATAAGATATAACTTCCATCTATGAAATATTGAATGTGAGTAGCAGACGTTCAGCAGTAACTGCAATAAAGTGGCAATATTGTGCTGGAGTCCTTGACGTCAAAGATGCAGTCCAAGAAGATATAGAAAACATAGAGGGCTTTTGAATCTATAAATGATCTATGTTAGCTGACATTTGTTACAGTATATCAAGGGAATACTCCTGTAAGAATTGGTTTTAATGGCTTAAAGATACCGAAACAGTGGAGACAGGAAAAAGGAAAAAGTTATTACCATTTTCTCATTATCACTGACTTCTGGTTGCAAACGGAGAAAGGCAAAGTATTCTGCCAGCAAGAACATCCATTAGTGTAGTTTTCCCTGCTCCACTCACTCCCATTAGTGCAGTGAGAACTCCAGGCCTGAATGCTCCAGTTACATCTCTTAACAACTGTAACCTATCGTCTGTTATTCCCTGTTCTTTCATTTCCTGCATGAAGGGTTGCCCATTGTTAGTTTTAATTTTATATACATGACGCACAGTAGACAAGTGTTTCCACAATCATAGAATGAAAGAGGTAGAAGTGAATCACGGCATAGAACTCACAGGCTACTAAATGCATATGGGAAAAAGCTTCATACTGAGATGGTGGTGATATTAAAGGGTATAGCAGCTAGATCAACTCACCGGAGGCACGTCAACATAGTAGTTGACATCCTTGAAGGACATGGCTAGAGGTGTGAATGGGAGAACCATTCCTCTATTTGGAGCCACTCCAGTGGCCGCCTCTACAATAGCATCTGAATCTTCGTTCAATGCATTGGTTGGATTGTTCGTTCTTCTCATGGCTATCTCTCCTGTTGTTGACAATGATCATCAGTTCCAAATCAACATACAGCATCAACTACATTGGTGCATGTGGATGTGTTTCAACAGTGTATGATTATGGGCTCATGCTTCATTCATGAACCTGGGTGGCTTATTAACCGTTTCCTCTTTAATAATATTCTTGAATCATTCAGCTAAGTGATGGTGCAACAACATTAACTTGGAGAGACTTGACCACAATTTGTACAAAAGAAAATATCTTCCTTACTATTGGTGTTCTCATTAGAATTGGCCACAAATCCTTGCAGTGTATCATCCTCGGATGGTTTTTCTGTTGATATTTTGACTCCAACACTTTCTGTAGACGCATCACGGTTTGCTTCCATCTCTGCAATTTCTTCTTCAGATATCACTGCTTGTGGTTTGCCAGAGCTGTCAAATCCATTCCATGACAGAGACAATGTCAATTAGTCACATAGTCTGGCATTTTGTGGATTAAAATTTCAGTTTTTTGACACTCTCTCCTGGTTTATGTTCTCACAAAAGGCGATGGTTTTAAAAATGCATATTTGCAGGTGTTTGCCGTCTGTAGCTTAATAGGTTACTTTGTAAGGAAACTCATACTTTTCACCTTCACATGTCCTTTGTGTGTGGATCTATAGAAGAAAACTGGACTAGTTTTATGAGTCAAATAAAAAATTTATTTTGTTAGACAATAAGCACCCAAATTCTGTACAGATTCAAAGACAAAACAACTGCAAAATCATTAAGTTGGAGTGACTAACACGGTTAGAGGCTTGCAATTGAAACCATTTATTTGAAATTGGAAATTTTCAAACTTCAGATAGCATAAGTTAACAATCTTTAAGGGGAAGATCATATAAAGATATCACCACTACCTATTCTCTGAACTCTGAAGTAGAAGTATCAATTTTCGTTTTGCCACAGAAAGTACCCTTAAAAGAAGCGTGTTTTCGTGCATGCCTGAGAGAGAGAGAGAGAGAGAGAGAGAGAGAGAGAGAAGATACGTTTAAGATACTGGAGTGCAAATGTGAATAAGGTATTGAAAATGACAGCAAATCCAGCTTGTGCAGCTACTCCTATCCAGTACCAGTCCTTTGTTGCAAACACATCAACATTGTTAAGTACAGCGGTCCCTAAACTCCTAACGTCATCTGCAGCCTGCAATGATGGTGGAACTTGGTCAGCTAAAGTATGAGACCTAGAGATGGAAATTTAGATTTTTAACTACAGCATCAATTTAACTGCAGAATGATATGATTGTATACTTGCTCCTTTTAAATTCACACTTTTGTGTGTATGCCTTTCATGTCTGAGCAATTAATATTACTGCATTCTTATCCATAATGTTAGTCAAATTGCATGTCAGTTGTTTTCTTTTTTACGTTTACTGGATCCAGACATCAAAACAGCTAGACACATATAACTGAGACCCTGGCATAATAGAACTCTGGGTCTCAAGATAGGGTGTGAATGTGGATACTTGTAAGAACCAGATTTGGTTCATCTCTCGTTATCTATTCTCAAAATCTTCAGAAATGGAAGAAAGCAAAGTAGAAGCATACCTTTTTGTTCATCCATCTTGGGGCAAAGAATTCATTCACAGTAATGGCATTATAGGCATATGTAAGTGGGGAGGACCAGTAACCTCAAATCCACCAGCCCGGAATCCTTCCTGTTCCAAGTTGATTACTATCAGTTCTACATGCTGGTGCTTCTTTGGCATATATATGATAGTTGCATAGGACAAAGCTGCAATATCTTATTCAAACAGTTTAGGTTTCAGAGTATCTGGTGCATGACTATAGTTTATTTGGATGTCACCTAAACTCACGTACAATTAAACCGTTTTCATTTAAAGATTTGATTCAAAACATTGAATGTTCTATAAATAAAAAAGCTAGGAGTTTAGGCCCATCAGTCAATCTGCTATATGACATTACTGGAGTATATGATGAAAATCCAGCTAGAGACATGAAAAGAAGAAACTGGACAAAGAAATTGGTATCCTAGGAGAGACAAACCATGAGGAAGAGTGAAGCCTCCAACCAAGAAGATGAGGAGGAGTGCAAGTGCTCCTCCAGTATCAGCAAGAATCATGGTTTGGCAGACCCCCGCAATGAGACGAAACAGACCCGAGGCCATCTTCTGCAGTGTGAATATAAGCAGAAACTGCTTGAAAAATCTGTATGGCAAAATCTCTTGTTATCCTCCACAAAAGTTAACTGAAGAATTCACTTAGTTTTGGTAGCCTTGTGAACGCCTAAACGTTCAAGCCCCTAGATATTAAATGCTCAACTCCTCAGTAAGCTGCCTTCAAGTGTCGCCACTTGCAATGGGTAAAATAGAAATTGTGGTCAACCGTCACGATTTACCATGTTATGACCTTGTAATGAATCAACAGAAGAGGAGAGGACTTGAGATCCTGCTACTCCAGGTGATCGGCCCAGCTGCCAAACACATTTACATTCATTGAGCACCATCAAATGGGTCAACCATGCCATACCCAGAAACTTCTTATGCATAGTTTGACGATAAATGACAACTTTTTATATAGATTTTGTGATCTACGGCGGCCATGGATTACCTGCTAGCTTCTGGAGCAAAACCAACAGTATAGTAAGTTACTGCCATCCAAGCGGTCGTTTCAAAGAGGGAGATGGGTATCTTCAGGAGCATGTTGGGGACAGTGAAGACCCAAGCAGGGTAGAAGAGGAGATCCCTCTGCTTGAAGTAAACAGGGAGTCTTACGATAGTCATTGGTAGCTCTGCCAAGCCATTGAACATATTGATGATGACAGTGAAGATGAGATCACCCACGTATACACTGTCATCTGCTTCTGTTTTTGTGTGCATGTTGGTCCTCAGGAAGACAGTTGCTCCGACCAATGCTATGATAATAATAATCTAGCAATTCAGCATTATTAGTTTCACTTGACTGGGAGGGAATCCAGGAAGAAATGAAGCTCTCCAACATTTGGATTTCAGTCAAGAGAGTGTACCTGTACAGTCTTGAATATATAGATGAAATAGTTACGCTTGATTAAGAGACACTCTTTAGACCATGAAGCCTTGAACAAGTCCCACCTCGGGACTGAATCCCTAGTGAACACTAGAGCTGCTTAGTGGCAATTGCTCCGATCATATGGCACAGCAAGCTCACTTTCAAGAGCCTGGCCGACATGAAAGTTCTTGAATCGTCTAACAAACTCGGATACGGGAACATATCGGTATCAATGGTTTCTGCTTATCTGCCCAGTACTGTCCTTGATCCTTCTTAGATGTCACATAGGAGAGGATGGATGTATTAATATCAGATTTAACACTTCGCACACATGATTCATTGTCAGAAAAATGTTTAAATTCCACAGTACTTCATTATCAAGAATATAAGCTCTTACAAATCTTTAAGGCAAGATAGCATCTGCTTATGATGATCCACTTGACCTTTCTAGAAAGTTGAATTGCACCAGAATTGGCTGATGCAACCAACATTCTGATTTTTTATCTTCGTTTTTTTCCTTTTTAGAAATGCTCCTAACATATTAACTTTGGCACTTGGCATTCTTGGCAGGAGAAATTTCATAGTCAAAATCTAGTCTTGATCCTCAACTTCTCAAACAGTCTAACCAGATCCAACCAGACAGTTCCATGTGAACAGCTAATCACCTCCAAGCCGACTAACGTAGTGGTGAGCATTAAAATCGCTAAGACAAACTAGAAGTCTTCGTTGTCCCAATCAAGTACTAGGACTGGTCCATGTATATCAACTATGGCCCACATTGCAAGTTAACGGTTTTGAGCAAATATGATATGCATTAGCAGTTTTAGTTTGAAAAAATATCACAGAGTAATAGTTTTGAGCACATAAGATAATCATCGTAACTAGTGTGCCCTTCTTACCTCTTGTAGGAAGTCTGCACTCTGCAGTTCCTTTCCTCTCGGGGCATTTGAATCCGCAGCTCTCAAAGAACTCTAAGACATGATCTCGAGGGCCCTGATACACAATCTGACCCTCTGAGAGCAAGATTATATCATCGAAGAGGTCGAACGTTTCGGGTGCAGGCTGGAGCAATGACATGAAGATTGTACCCTCTGTAAGATGAACAATCTGTTGCAGGCATTTCACTATCTGGTACGTAGTAGAGCTGTCCAAACCAGTTGATATCTCATCCATGAACAGGGTTTTTGTTGGTCCAACAATCATCTCTCCTGTGTTCAACAATGTAAATAATCTCCTTTTGAGATATGATGTCATAATTAACATGGCAAAGACAACACCGTGTTAGTTCCAGGACACAGTAGCAATTATAATTTATTTCCACCAAATATGTGTATAATCGAGCCCCTTCAAGCTCGAGCTCAAGTAAGCACAACTCAACCCAACTTGCTAAAAAAATGATCTGCTCAAGCTCATATGAGCTTCAATCTTCAGGTTCGAGCTTGAGCTCAAGTTATGTTCAAACAACTCGATGTCAGCTTGCTAGGCTCATTTGAGCTCAGGTACAACCAAGAGCAACTCAATTAATCTCTGCTCGACAAGGAGCATGGTCAGCTGGAATCAAATCTACCTCGACTGAACTTCTAAATTAGCTCAAACAAACATGGGTCAACCCAATTTTTAAAATATAAATAAATTTATGTATTTATATTATGCAGCTACATTAGGCTGACAAGCTGCTGAAGCCAAGTATTGGTGATCTCGATAGCTCGTCACCACACCTCCACCCCTACCACGAGCACTCAGTGACAATGTTGTAAAAATAGTATTACACGATGCGATACGATATGATTTTGTCGGGTATCATACGAGAATATGGTACAATACAGGCACACATATCACAATAAGCGATTTATTGTGTCGTATCGTACAATACAAGACTGTATCGTTTCGTATCGTACGAATCGATGCAGATTTTTTTGTATAAAATCCGAGAATCCAAAGTTGTGGAAATCACTTTTGCTTTTTCACATCATTCCCTTGCTACCAAATCCTTTTTTCATTCTTGTTCTTATTGATTTTGTGGTTTTCACAAGATTCTAAAGTTTTTTACCCAATACAACTCTCATCTCTAGGGCTTTTGTCAAATCGTGGCATACCCTCATTTATTAGGAATAATTTGTTTCAAATCAAACTTTTGGATTCAATTTTGTTTAACTGATTATGTTATATATGTGTTTTGTTCATTAATTTCAAGTTTTATTTTTTTAGATTTATTAATATTTTTTCAATTTTTTTATCAAGAAATTAAGAAATTACACACTATCGTACAATAGTGTGTGGTTATCGCATATTGGTAATAGGGCACCGATATGCTTTTTATAACATTGCTCAGAGCATCATGTAATATGTTCTAGTGTGCCCAAAATTATGCGATGTTTGATTTAAATAGGCCCAGAAGTGGGCCTGACATTATCATATTTCCATAAACAACCATTACTAGCCTTAAAAAATCATTTCCACCACTTGATGTGCTCGGCAAGAGCCGCTAGAGGGTGCAACATGTGGACTTTGTCACCCATCGTAGAACTATTCTTACCCAATCAACCATGTTTTGAATAGATCTGCTTGAAGTCCTTTTGCCATTAGGAAGTGAAAGCGTAAAAGAAATAATCTGAGAAATTTCAGAACCATGTTTTGCAATCATATCCGCTACTTTAGCCTACCCGTTCACCAAAAGGTTTTATTAATAATTATTGTGGGAAGGCAATCAAATATTGAAAAAAAGTGGGAAGAGTCACACTTGCACGTAATATCTTGCATCAGATAAGAAAATTTTCAACTTTTCTTTTTATGGACCAAATGAGATGAAAGTTGCCTGGATTATTACCAGTCGTCACTCTTTTCTTCTGCCCACTGGAAATCCCTCTGTGCATGGAATCTCCAACCATGATGCCTCTGCAAATCTCTAATCCAAGAATCTGCTCCACAAAACCAAAATAGCATCACCTTGTTGATATTTCATTCATGCCTCGTATCAAGATCACTTGCATGATATGAAGTGACGTTCTATCCTATCCATTGAATAGCCATCAGCTCTCAGTATTTCCACTATTGATGACTTGCAAGTCCTGATGTTCTCAGACAATCTAGAAGGTGAAAAAATTCATTGAAGAGTTATTCACTTACTTTTATGGTATAGTCTGTTTGAAGGGAACTCTCCACTCCTTTCATTGCAGTGGCCTAGCTCAAAACAAGTAAAATATAGAATACATTTAGCAGGATAGTTATACGGCAAAGGTGAAAAAAGGTTCTTAACATATAGTAAAAGACAGTTTGATAGTACACATCGGTTCCTCTGAAAATTCAAGTAAATAAAAAAACAAAAAGAACATTGTGGCATAATAAGATAGTTTTGAGTTTAAACATCGCTTATGTGTTTTAGTGAGTGCATCCTGGCATCAAAACGGCACCACAAAGGGCACTCGCTTTAGCCACCCTTGAATTTGGATAAGGAGGCACTTAATAATTTTACCACACTCTGCCACCACTTTTGTTGGCAGTAGTAACATGCAACATTAGTGCCTGTTCTAGAACCATATAATTTACTCTCCTAGTAAGAATAAATTACAGCACATTGACATAAGTATGTTACGCATTTAGTGCTTGGACGAAGTAAAAACCCAATGTAACTAGTTATATCTACGAGACTCATTTTATACTTTTATTGGCAAGTTAGAGACAAGCAGGGCTGCAGCATACACCTGGCATTGAGCTCATGACACTAGGTTTACGAGTCGACCCATTAGCCTGCGGCAAGCAGGAGCTGCAGCCTTGTAAGGCTCCAGGATTGACCCAGTGCCTGCTACAGCACCCAAAAGAAGGCAGAATAGTTTCCCCAAACCGAAAAGTTTTTCTAACATGCTTCAAAGTTGAAAAAACTCACATCCAAGGACGTTTCTAAATTGGTCTAGCCCCTATAACATGCAAAGAAAGCATAAAGGCTTCCTCTACTTTGTTTTTTCATGCATTAATTCAATTTAAGCTTGCACCTCCCATCAGGAAATGTCCTTCTCAACGAGATTCCTTTTATTAGGATGGTTTGCACGATGAAAGTTACTGTGTAGTCAACCTATCTAAGTCTATAATTTTGACTTTGACAAGTCGTGCTTTTAAAGAAATGAATGATTACTCATACTTAAGAAATGATCATATTTTTCAATATATATTGGTTGTGCTTACAGATTCGTTACATTGAATCAAGCCAGACAAGGTGAAGCGTGTGTCTGTAGACACACATATATATATTGATATCATTTTATGATTGCTTCCATTATTGATCGTGTTTGGTAACAACCTGGACCCCATTTCAACAGCAAAGGGGTTGTCGCTTTCCCTAACAAAGAATCGCTTGCAACAAATAGACAGACAAATATACATATAAAAGCAAGGAGAGGTGGGGTGTGGCGGGTTACCTTCATAAAGAGATCCACTTCAGCTTCCGGGTATATTCCTGCATCCTTCTCCCTTCTTGCCAATTCAGATAGCAGATCTACATAACCAGAAAAGATGTCGCCCAGTTAGTCAGACACTGAAGATGGATACCGGAATTGCCCTGTGGCAAAGGCCTTAGGGACCCTACTAAGTACTAAGGCTTCATCAAGTTCTAGAAATGCAGTTTCTTGAGCTACCAATAGAAAAACGAAAAAATATTTTTACTTCTATTACTTCCACAAAAAATAAACTTTGCTCTAGAATATTTTTATAGTCATATTTCTTTGGCTTTCTTTTTGTTCTGATTTATCATATATTTCGATCGCGTAGTTCATTTGCTTTTTGTTCGTCAATGAAAAGCAAATTAAATATAAAAAAGGTATGCGTATATTACATATACGGTCGCATTATGTGTATATATTCAGTTTGACTGCTGGCTCACCATATCTGGAGCCAACGCCTTGGCATCTGGTAGAGAAGTCAAACGTCTCTTTGACGGTCATCTCTCCCATATGGACGTCGTGCTGGCTTACGAAATGACAGAAATAGCCTAGAGAGGATTGAAATGGTACGACTAACCTTCAAGCTAGAGTCGAGCTTGCCTAAAAGTGCCTACAAAAGAGTCGTCTTCCCTGAAGAAGGTGGGCCCAGAAGAAGTGTCATCCTGTAGAATTAGCCACCGGCATGGCGGAGGGACTTGAACAATGAACAGAAGGTGTTGGCTGGTTCGACTTCACCTGTGCGCTAATGAGGACCACGTTCAAGGACTCGTCATTAAGAAAAAGTTCAAAGCAAGTTCAATGCATGTATACCTTGATGGTCTAATGATGGCAGAGACATCCTTGAGCATAGTGAGTGTGATCGTCTTAGAGAGATTAATTCCAACCATTCCCAGAGCGATCTCGGCTACATTTCTTGTAGTGTTCCACAGGGTGGGGAGAGCCCTGGTTCCGACATGGCACTCTGCTTGGACCGTTAGATTTTCGAACCGGACCTCCATCGTCGGAAGTTGAATCCCAACTCTGCAAACGAATACATAAAATGGAGGAACGTGATTCATAGATCTTCATTATACGACTTGTAAGAATTCTACTGAAACGTTCAGTCCTGTTAGTCCTAAGTTAGTGTGATCACTATAGGCTGCAACGGAAAACGAAAATCTCAGGCACCATAATTAAATTTACTACGAAACGATTTCTCAGAAATGAATTTTCTCCTCTGCCACTTCGAAAAGAGAAACGGGAAAAAGTCACCACCTACCAGGGAGAGAGGACAAATTTAAATATATTGTCAATCTTTTGTTCTTTGATTCAATTCTAAGCCAACTCTCAGCGTTTTTCATTTAAAAAAAATACTTCAAAGTGAAACCAACAAACAACAGTTTTCACCAAGAACTCTTTGAAGGAAACCATGAGCCAAACGCCACCACCAGAAGAATAGGAGGAAAACCAACTTGCGTAATCAGCTACACACAAAAGTTCACCATAATGTAAAACATATTAAGTTTATATATGCCTCCCTTCTTTGAACGCAAACTAGAAACGCCAAATAAGATTGTTTGCTTTCTAGCTTTTGAGAGCCACTCATAAGGAAAGCATCAGTCACTAGTAACTAACAAACAACGTGATAAAGCTTTTCTGAGTTAAATGGCACAAGATCGAAGGCCAAGGCTAGGCTTTGGTTTTGATCGATCATAAAGTATATCGATAATTTCATTTGGTACGATGCGAGGCGAAAGTCAAATGCATGTGCCCGAGTAAGGAACTAATGATCTTCAACTTGTGAGTCGACCTCTTAACCAGGTGAGCTATTGCTCGAAGTGCACAATTTTATACGATTTGAAAACTCAGACCTTAAAAGTTCGCACATGTCAAAACCTTGTAAAGTGACTGTTCACAATACAAAATTTGCTTCTTGTTAAGTAGTCCACCGATAATTCAATTGTTAACAAATTTATCATAATTCGGAATACATTTAACTTTAGACTGTATTTTTACCTCAAACGCACGCTTTTGGAATTTGTTAAAAAGGACGGACAGAAATGAAAAAGTCTGAAAAATCAAAATTGCTGAGACGTATTTGGAAAATGCTATGAAGAAAAAAGAAAAAGCAGAAAATTAATGGATAAGAAGAAGCGGGCTTGCCTCGCAATTCTGTCCGTCAACTTCCTCACGAACTTCTCGTTGTCCTCTTACGCAACATTGAAGAGCCTCTCGGTGAACTCTGTTACAGTAAGTGGCCATTCTCGGCTCAGGTAATGGTTGGACTGACCATCCAATCCGTTCGTTACCTGAGGATAGGGCCAGATCTGGTAATGGATGATCGTTACCAAAAAATTCGATAACAGTCATCTGTTACAGCTCTCAGACGAGGCAAGTCACAGGCGGATAAGCACGACGAAAGGGGAGCGCCTGCCTATAAAAGGCAGGCATATAGAGAACACAAAAGATAGTGAAAACAATATATGAAAAAGAATCTTCGTCTGTGCGAGCCCCTGTGTGGGAACCTCGTGTCCATCACCCGCATCCCATTCCGCTGCATCTTTAGAGGGATGCTCACCACCAAACAGGCCATCACAAGAATCTGGCCGGACAAAGGAAGGTACATGTTTTCTATTAGTGGTATAAGGGCATGGTTCCCTGCAAAGAAGAGTGAGAGGGTTAGCAAAAAAAAAAGAGGAAACAAGAAAGAAAAAAAAACGTAAGAGAGAAGGCAGTAGTCGGTAGAGGCGCAGAAGTCACAAAGCAAGGTCGAACGACCGAAGTCGAAAAGCCACGGCAAAAGCCCGAAGGTAAAACCCAAAGACAGGCCGGCAAAAGCTCGAAGGCAAAACCCAAAGCCAGATCGGCAAGAGCCGAAGCAAAGGCAGGCGGGCAAGAGCCGAAGGCAAAGACAAGCCGGCAAGAGCTAAAGGCAAAGGCAGGCTGGTAAAGAGCCGAAGCAAAGGCAGACAAGCAAGAGAAGAAACCAAGGACGCCGATAGCCGACAGTCGTCGAATGGCCGGAGGAACCCGCCGACAGGATCCCCTCTACCCCCTCCCACGCTCTCAGTTTCCCTCTCTCTCTGAATCTTCCAGAGAGTCTCTCTCTCCCTCTCCGTGTAATAAAACGTTGTTAAAGCTTTTCTATATATATATTTAAAAAAAAAATTGAAATCAGCGGTTTTCCAAAACCACTTGCGGTTTTCAGAAACCACCAGTGGTTTCAGAAAATCGGCTCCGGGTTCATGGCCAAAAGTCAAAACTGCCCCTATCTGGTTTCAGATATTACGCAGTTGCCACTAGGTAAAAAGACTGATTTGCCCTTATTGAGCAAAAGACAGTTTTATCCTTTAGCTGTTTATGAAATTTCCTAAAAAAAACTGGGGCTACCATTTTACTATTTTATCCATCCCGATTTCATTAATTTCAATTCTGCCACTCAGTCAAAAGACGGGTTTACCTTTGTTCTTTTGAAAAATTACAAATTCACCTTAAGGGTTAAAATTACGATTTTAACCCCGATCGTTACAAATTTTACAAGAATACCAAATAGTGATTTTATAAGTTTATCCTCGTGGTTTTACAAAATTACAAAAGAAGACAAATAGGTAAAATTACAGTTTTATCCCTTGGTATCCTTTTAGGGGTTTAGAGGCAGAAAACCCTTTAGAAATTTTTTCAAAGATTATCGACTACATATTCTGCATCACTTTAACATGTCTCTTACTATGTGTGCCTTTGTTTTTGTGTTGGTTTCCTTTTTAGACCGCTTGATTGTTATTTTTGCCAAACACTTAAAAATGAGTTCTACGATATGTGTGTTTTAACTTGTAAAAACAGAAAAATTGAACGGTCTGAACTTCCAGACATAGAAGAGAAGAATTCCGTTGGCTCTAACACTAAAAGGTGTAGAGTATGTTTTAAAGGAAACCGTGCGTCCTCCACTGCCAGACGCAAGTGAGCAATAGTTAGAAATGTAGGATGATACCATAGCAAGAACAATCATGTTAACTTATATGGAGGATGGTCTGATTAGGGTATTTGAAGAATTTGAGACCGCGAAAGAGCTGTTTGACTCACTAACAACTAAGTATGATATAATTGCAAAATTACATGTGTAGTTGCTACTACAGAAATACAACTCCTTCAGAATTAAAGAAGGAGAAAATGTAGTAGAGCATGTAAATCACATGCTAATGATGACTAGAGACTTAGCCGTAGCAAAATAAGTCATCCTCAAACTGATGCGGATATCAACCATACTGAACAGTGTACCTCCATCATGAAACATGATCACCACTGCCCTAAGATTAGGGCTTGAGATTAACCTTTCTGAGTTGCCCCTAAAACTAGCAATAGAGCAAGAACATATGCTCAAAAACAAAAAGGAAAAATCGCTAGTGGTCCAGGATGAGTTAGCGTCTAACTCCAAAACCAACTAGAAAAAGAAATCACAGGAAGTCGCTTCTCCGGTCAAGTGTATCAACTGTGCAAATATGGGACACTAAAAAAGGGATTGCCGTACCAAGAAAGGGGGAGGAAACAACCCACAGCGCAGACAGTTGGAGAAGCAAGATATAATCTCTGTGATTTCAGAATACCTATACTTAGATCACCCAGTGACAGATTAGTGGATAGACTCGGGAGCCACTAGACACATCTCAAAGACCAAGAAAGGGGCAATGGACCTGAAAGAATATCAACTCGGAGAACATCATATGTATATGGGAAATAATACCTTCTCAGATATTCTTGGTATTGGATCATTTAGGATATTTGTACAAGGCAAGCCAATTGTATTGACTGATGTGTTAATTGTGTCATTTATAAAACGCAATTTGGTCTCGGTCCCTTCCTTAGTTAAGAAAGGTTTTGAAGTTAGATTTATACCTAACAAGGTGACTGTGGGCAAACCTAACTTCAAAAATATAGAGAAAGGTATTGAGAGTGCCTTTTCTGTTGATGTTAATATGTGGCATAAACGCCTAGGGCATATAAGTCTGGAAAAGTTGAGGAAGTTATCCAACTTTAACTTATTGCCCGGATTTGAGGAAAAAACTTTCAACAAGTGTGAAGCTTTTATACAAGAAAAAATGACAAGAAAAGTCTTTCCCAAGGAAACAACAAGGGTAACAACCCTGTTAAAAATTATTCACGCAACCTTTTAGAGTAAAGACATATCGGAGAAAGGGTTACTTTATAACCTTTATCGATGATTACTCTAGATATATATATATGTATATATATCTTTTGGCATATAAATCGAAGGAACTTGATGCTTTCAAAGAATATAAGCAAGAAGTGGAAAATCAATTAGGGCATTTGATCAAAGTCTTGAGATTGGACAGAGAAAGTGAATATACCTCGATAGAATTCTTGGAATTTTGCAAAGACTTTGGTATTGCTAAACAAAATACAATACTCAAGACACTTCAGCAAAATGGTATAGCTGAAAGATACAATAAAATCTTACTGAATATGACAAGGTTAATGTTAATTGATGCCTCTCTTCCAAAGATATTTTGGGGAGAAGCAGTAAGTACAATTGTTTACGTACTCAACAGAGTACCGTGTAAAGTTGTATTCACTACACCATATGAGATGTGATTTCAAAGAAAACCCAACCTAGGTCATCTCAGGAGGTGGGGATCTGTTGCATATGTGAAGATCCTTGATCAGTCTAGAGATAAGTTAGACAGCAAGTCCTTAAGATGTATATTCATTTGATATCCAAAAGGTTCAAAAAGATATCAGTTTTATCACAAGGACCACAAACTCATTGAAAGCAGAGATGTTGAATTCTTAGAGGATACTAAGAATGACATCCTGGAAAACAATGAGGAATGTGTTGATGATTTGGTAGATTTAGACCAATCATCTTTTAAGCCCATAGAAGATCTTTCTAAAACTACTGATACCTTAAATAAACATAAGAGGCCAAGAGTCACTCCATCATACTTAAAGGATTATCACACTTATCTTGCACAAGAAGTGTGTAATTTGATAGATTTGGATGAGTTGATTGATAACTTAACTTATCAGCAAGCAATGAACTCATCGGAAGCAACAGACTGGGAGAAAGCCATGGATGAGAAAATTGAATCCATTGAGAAAAACAAAGTCTAGGAATTGGCTGATTTGTCAAAAGGAAGGAAAGTTATAGGCTGTAAATGGGTTCTAAAAAAGAAATATAAGGTCGATGGTACAATTGACAAGTTTAAAGCGAGGTTGGTTGCAAAGGGTTTTTCGCAAAAAGAGGGGATAGATTATGTTGAGACATATTCTCTAGTTGCAAAATTTGCATCCATACGGATAATCCTGGCAATATCTGTTAGATGTAAAGATAGCCTTTCTAAATGGTGATTTAGAAGAAATCATATATATGCAGTAGCCCGAAGGATTTGTGGTTGAAGGCCAAGAAGATAAAGTATATAGGTTGAAAAAATCTCTTATGGCCTGAAACAATTATCTCACCAATGGTATTTGACTTTTCAAAATGTCATCGTAGAACTTGGGTTTGTGACTAACAAACTTGATCAGTGTGTATATGTTTGGAACAGTGGGAGCCACTTTGTCATCTTATCATTGTATGTTGATGACATATTGTTGACTGGAAATGACAATGAGATGATTGTCAAAACCAAGTTATGGTTGAACTCGAAGTTTGAAATGAAGGATATGGGAGAAGCATCCTATATCCTGGGTATAAAGATCTCTCAAGATAGAGGATCTAGACCCTTATGCCTAAGTCAAGAGAGATATATTGACTATATCCTCAAGAAGTTCAAAATGAGTGAATACAAGTCTTTAGATACACCTGTTACAAAATGGGTTAAATTGAGTAAGACTGATTGTCCCGGTGAAGGAGACGATAAGCCTATTGTTCCTTATGCACAAGCTGTTGGCAGCTTGATGTATGCTATATTGTGTACAAGGCCTGATATTAGCTTTGTTGTTGGTCTTGTCAGTAGATATCAAAGTAATCTTGGTTGGCAGCATTGGATAGCTGTGAAAAGGATTTTAAGAAATCTGAAAGGAACAAATGACTTGAAACTATGTTTTCAAGCACTTTGCACTGAAAGTGGTAGGATACTCAGATGCTGACTTTGCTGGGAGCAAAGATGACAGCAAATCAATCTCGGGACAAATATTCTTATTTGGAGTTGGGCATGCAAGAAACAGGGTTGTGTAGCGTTGCATACACAAGAAGCTGAGTATGTTGCTTGTTGTATGACTGCAACAAGTATTGTTTGGATAAATCGCTTCATACGAGATTTGAAGCTAGAGATAACAGACGAGCCAATGGTTATCTATTGTGATAACAACGTAGCAATTACTCTTATTAAGAGTAGAGCAGATTACTTGAAAAGCAAGCATATAATGGTAAAATACCACTATGTTCATGATATGGTTACGAGAAAAGAAATATCCATCTCATACATGCCAATAGAAGACATGTTGGCAGACCCCTTAACAAAAGACATAACAGAAGAACTTTTCTCAAAACATGTTAGAAACATGGGTTTGAGATATGTTTAATTATTGTATAGATAAATAACCATACAACGAATATACTTTGTTGTATAGGTAAATAATCATACAACGGATGATTTGTTGTATAAGAAAATAACCACACAATAGGTTCTGATTGCAATA
The DNA here is from genome assembly GCA_036023115.1 of Brasenia schreberi. Taxonomy (NCBI): domain Eukaryota; kingdom Viridiplantae; phylum Streptophyta; class Magnoliopsida; order Nymphaeales; family Cabombaceae; genus Brasenia; species Brasenia schreberi. Next base: position 6,670,314 of record JAYKKT010000080.1, on the reverse strand, counting down.
GTAATCATGAATCGACATAACTAAGGAAAACTCCTAAAAAGTGGGATGAAAAACCAGTATGTCGATATACTTAGCTCGAATGGCCAAGTGAGAGAATAACCACACAACATATGTTCCTTGTCATTTTTCCTTGTATACAAGCTTCACCCTTGTTGAAAGTCTTTTCCTCAAATCCGGGCAATAAGTCAAAGTTGGATAATTTCCTCAACTTTTCTAAACTTATATGCCCTAAGCGTTTATGCCACATATTCACATCAACAGAAAAAGCACTCTCAATATAAACAAAAGATTGATAATTTTCATTATCAGATAACTTGAATAGTCCATATTATACATCAAATTCTTCTAAGAATAAGATTCTCCCATGTTTGCCCACTGTCACCTTGTTAGGTATAAACCTAACTTCAAAATCTTTCTTAACTAAGGTAGGGACCGAGACCAGATTGCACCTTATTGATGGCACAATTAACACATCGGTCAGTACAATTGATTTGCCTTGTATAAATATCATAAATGATCTAATACCCAGAACATCTGAGAAAGTACTGTTTCTCATATATACACGATGTTCTCCGGGTTGGTATTCCTTCAGGTCAATTGCCCCTTCCTTGGTCTTTGAGATATGTCTTGTATTTCCCGAGTCTATCCACCAACCAGTAACTAGGCGGTCCAAGTATAGACATTATGAAATTACGTAGATTATATCTTGCTTCTCTACCTGTTCGCGCTGTGGGTTGTTTCCTCCACCTTTCTTATTGCGGCAGTACCTCTTGTAGTGTCCCATTTTCCACAATTGAAACACTTAATCCGGGAAGCGATTTCCTACGATTTCTTAAAACTTTGACCGCCTTTCTTGTTATTCTTGCCAAACATTTTATTTGGTTTCTTTTTCTGGTTGGATTTGGAGCCAGACGCTAACTCATCCTGTACCACTAGCAATTTTTCCTTTTTGTTTTTAAGCATGTGTTCTTGCTTAATTGCTAGTTCTAGAGGCAACTCAGAAAGGTTGATTTCAGACCCTAATCTTAAGGCAGTGGTTACCATATTCCATGATGGAGGTAGACTGTTTAGTATGGTTGATATCTGTATCAGTTCGGGGATGACTGATTTTGCTACGGCTAAGTCTCTAGCCATTATCAGCATGTGATTTACATGCTCTACTACATTTTCTCCTTCTTTCATTCTAAATGAGTTGTATTTCTGTAGTAGCAACTGCATATGTAATTTTGTAGTTGTATCATACTTAGCTATTAGCGAGTTAAACAACTCTTTTGCGGTCTCATATTCTTCATATATATTTTTAATTGTTGCAGGTTTGCGTCTGGTGGTGGAGGATGCACTTATTTCCTTTAAAACATACTCTACACCTTGTATTTTGCCAGTTCGAACACACATATCCTAACACTCATTTTTAGGTGTTTGGCAAAAATATCAATCAAGCGGTTTAAAAGAAAACAAAAACACAGAAAGCAAGAGACATGTTAAAGTGATACAGAATATAAACCTAACTTCAAAATCGTGAGCGGTTTTGAAAAACCATTGGTTTTCCCACCGCGATTTTTCGAAACCACAGGTTTTTTTTTTTGACTGAAACGCTTAAAAGCGTTTTTTACAATTCTCTCTCTGGAGTATTCCGAGAGAGAGAGAGAGTGTGAGAGAATCAGGGAGAGTTCGACTGCCGAAGAATTGTTCCGGTCGATCGTCAGTTGTCGGCTATTTCGGTTTTCCTTAGAGTGTTTCTTTGAGTTTTTGGCTGATCCTGCCTCTAGTTTCTCCTTTAGCCATCCCTGTCGCCTTGCCTGTCTTCGGGATTCAGGCTTCTCCTGCTCGCCTTAGGGCTTTGGGTGTTTTGGCTGAGTGTGCCTCTGGCTATTTCGGTTGTTTCGGTCGAGTGTACCTCTGGCTATTTAGGCTATTTCGGTCGAGTGCGCCTCTGGTTGTTTTCGGTCGAGTGTGTCTCTGGGTTTCTCCTTACGCCTTTCTTGCCAACTGTCGACTGCCGCCTTCCACCGATTTTTTCTTTTCTTTTTTTTTCCCTCGTTCCCTCCCTTTCTCTCCTCTTTTTTTTCACCTCTCTTTATGTTTTGCAAGGAACCATGCCCTGATACCAATGACGGCGAAGAACTTACCTTGGTATGAAGGTTTCTGATGATGGTCGCCGGATTCCAGGAGCTCTCTATTTTTGCAGAGATGAAAATGGCGCAGCGGTAAAGATAATGGACACAAGGTTCTCTCACAGGGGCTTGCACAGACGAATGTTGTCTGTATTTTTCGGTATTTCTCTATATTTTTGTCTGTATGTACCTGCTTTTATAGGCAGACGCTCCCCATTTGTCTGTCCTTATCCACCTATGGCTTTTCTCGTTGGGAGCTGTAACGAACGACTGTTACAGGAAAATCCGGTAACGGCTGTCCGTTACTGGATCTGGCCTGATCCTCAATAACGACTAAATGGTCAGTCCAACCGTTACCCGAGCCAAGAATGACCACCATTTTGTAACAAATCTATCCTTGATCCCGAATCCGAAGAAAAGAAACTCTCACCGCGATCAACGCATGAGCTCGACTGAGGATCGCTTTCTCGGTGATTCTTTCTCTGATGGAAGCTCCGTTAGAGGGGCTCTGCATCAATTTTCCTTGGAGAAGGAATTCCGCGACTTCGTTCCGGACGGACAATCGTCGGTTAATTTGGCGGAAATTTTCCCAAGGAAGGACGAGCGTCGTTTTGGCTGGGAATCCGTACTTTATACTGGCTTCTAAATGATGCAGGGTAAAAGAGATAAAAGTAGGAGTAAAATATCATTTGGAGGGACTTATTTTCTTGATATCTCGAAAAACAGACCTTTGTGGTCTAAAATACACGACAGTGACGTGCTTTATCGAAATAACTTAAACGGGTCAACAATCAACATAGCTATTGGTGGACCCAATCTAATCAGATCCGGTTCACATCTAGATTTGAAATAGGGAAAGTTACCAACGGTTGCTTGGTTCAAGTGGTTCGCCACTTGCTACCCTTTCCACCTTTTTAGTGTAAGGTGCTTATTATTATGAGTGGTCGCAGAGATTTATCCACTTAATTTGCCAATATGCCTTGAATCTCATTTGCTAAGGTCCTTTGGGGTTTTGTACACCAGTGGTGGATCCACATTGTACCGGGGTGGAGTGACCTCCCCACCCGAAATTCAAGAAATTTTGAATTAAGTATTCAAACTTTAAGAAAAATTGGAAAATTTTAAAGTCCACCCAACCCGAACTTGAAGTTCGCCCCACCCAAAACAAATCCTAGATCCACCGTTGACCGGTGTATACTAAATATGGAAGTTCTATCCATATGTATATCTTTGTTGTATAACTGGTGGACCTAAGGCCAGGTGTGAGTTAAATCAAAGTTTGGATTCAATACGTTGTGTGAAATCCAAAATTTACGACTTGAAACATATTAAATGGAGTAGTAGTGATGCCCAACTAAAACATTTATAAGTATGCCTCCGAGCATTAGCTCACCTGGCAGGGGGGCTCAGCTCACAGTACGAAGGCTGTGAGTTCGATCCCAGGGCATGCATACATGGCTTTGGCTTCCCCATTGCAACCCAAAAAATAATTATGATTACATTGGACTCTTAAAGAAAGTATTGTAAACCAGTTTAAGTAATGAATTTCAAATTTACATTCAAATTCATGTTAAGCATCTCAAAGGTGTCGGAGGAAAGCGATAAAACGCTATCCCTTTTGTGGATTCAAATACTAATATGGACCAATAAGAGCACAATGGCGACCGAGAACTCATATTAGCCTTCCCTACATTTTAGTGTTGGGGAAGATCTCGAGTTTGGTTCTCTTGTTTTAGTATCCAAATCACTTCTAGATCATATCGACATTCCGATGCTGTTCAGTTTCAAGATGGTCCGAATCCATACCAAAGGTGCTACATGTTTTGAAATTCCCAAGAGCAAGGTAAACATGCATTTTCTTTTCTCATGCAAGGAATGATATTTGAGTGTAAGGTAGAAATGAATGAGTGATCACACAAAGAAAGACCATATACATATTTAAGATTATTAGAAACAAATTGGAAGTGATACCAATAGATGATAAAATGAGGAAAAACTGTTTAAGATGGTTTGAATACGTAGAAAGAAAACCAAATGAAACTTCGATGAGAAGTTATAAAAACTTGATCGAGAAAATGTTATAAAAACCACAAAAGTATTAAAAGAAAACAATAAAAAATAATTTAGCTTAGTTGAGTTATCTGTTAGCATGACACTTGATTGGATTTTATGAAACCAAATAATCCATGTAGCTGACCTATGTAATATATATATAAAAAAAAACTTTGTTGTTGTTGTAAGGAACGAAATTTTAAAGCCTCTAAAAACTGCTTTGGAAAATAAAACATAAAAGGGAGGGTGACCTTCGTTCTGGTTTCACACAAATGGCTGATTGGATTGTGCCGTCTTCCTTGACCGTTGCCTTCCCGGATGACCACACGTGTGTTATCGTCGCCGAGTGGGACACACGTGCGCTTCCACCGGCTGGATTAATTTGGATCTATACAGTCCACTTACCCGATGTAGCTATTGATCCCGGACGGTCCATTTGGGCCATCAATTTTGTTTCAAATAGGAGATTTTTAGATAAAATAACCTATTTCCATGCATTTAATAAGAAACAATACATTAACAAAGAGATTTAGCTCCCTAAATGGGGATCTATGTTTATATACATAAGCAAATATATGTACATATATAAACACAATAAGTACACATATACATAGAAATGTACATCCATGCATAACATATAAAAAACTTGCAGTTGCTAGACACTCTCACATGCCAAATTCTTGTTCGTGTGATTGTAGTAATAACATAGGTCGAGTCATCTATCACCATCAACATAAAGATTGATACCATTTAATGTACATTGTGCATTAAATGCGACCAAAATATGGACATGATAACTATCGTTTGATTGATCACATGAATGGTAATATGAATGGTAATGATGATTAAGCAAGGTCTAGCTTGAGAGACTATCTAGCATCTTCCTCTCTCTATATATATTATGTATATATATATGTCTGTGTGTGTGAGTGGGTGTACATATACAATGTGGTCTCTAAGAAAAATTTCAAACATTAGAATAAAGATGTTCGAGTGAGTACTCCCAAATGATGATTGCTATGTTTCCTCTCGGAGTCTAAGTATGGATCTTGTCGTTGTAGATCAGATTTAACCGGCCACATAAGGTGCACGATCCATTTTCACTTACGGAGGTTAATTTAGAGACCTTATGTGTGAACAATATTTATAACCTATCAGATATAAAATCCAAATCCTGACCCGTTCAATCTCTTTTCCCCTTCTCTTTGGCAAGGATTCCATAGTCTATCAAAACAAATATGCCGGTTGTTTACCTGCCACCTCCCATCATATATATATATATATATATATATATATATATAGAGAGAGAGAGAGAGAGAGAGAGAGAGAGAGAGAGTAGTCTTATATGGATAATTGAACAACATGGTTCCACCACCACTTCAACCAAGGGCCACCGCACTTTTCCTCTTTCTACTATTCTTAGTACTTTATGAAACCGTTTTCTACCTGTCAAAATTATTGTTATCATTGTTAAAACCACCTAAAAACCTAAATACTTATATATATACATATATATTTGTGTGTGTATGTGTGTGTGGTTTTGTGATCTTTATATGGTTTTAAAAAGTGGAAGAACAGGAAGATGATGGAAAGGAGTAGAACCATGTGAAAAGGGAATTAAGCACCGTGCATAAATATGCATATGAGTACCCATCTCTCTCTCTCTCTCTCTCTCTATCTATCTATCTATATATGTGTGTGTGTGTGCATGTGTGCGTGTAAAGTATGTATAAATAAAGGTGGACGAATAATAGAATCACGTGAAATCAATTTATCAAACCCTTAATTGGGCAAAATGAACATAAAAAGCTATACCCCACCCGTACCTAAAACAGTCATGTGCTTGCCATTGGTGGAGTAGTTGGAATTAGATCTGTCTGTGTATAGACGTAATGACTATATGACTTTGAATAATAAAGGCGTGGTCATGCTCCTGGGAAATCTGTCTGAGCTAGGGGTGTTCAAGGAACCGCTGCAACCAAACCTGGTTTGGTTAGGGCAAAAAGTTTTGGCGGTTTGGTTTGCAGTTCTAATGTGGGAACTGAACTATGAGAAAACACACACACACACACACACACACACACACATATATATATATTCCAATAAGTTTGTAAGTTTATATATAGGAGCTTGTAATCTCATATACATATAAAATCTAGACCGTAGATCCAAATAAATTGAATGCGTGATATTTTAAATTTTGCTAAAACCTAATATAAGTAGAATCATGTTCAGAATCGAAAATCTGACTATGACATGGTTTGGTTCTCTAAAAATTAAGAACCAAGGATAACTGTTTTGTTCAAGGTTAAGGCTAGAACTAGACCAAACCAAACCATGAACGCTCCTGGTGTAAGCAGAAGTGCCAAGCTCCCAATTTATTAGGACTCACAAACGACCTCGATGAACGAGGCAAAGACTGCTCCCTTTAATCTCATATGCTCAAACAAGTTGAGGTACGCTCATACTTAGATGAGCTGCAAGTGAAACGTAAGCTTGCTCGTCAAAACCTTTTAAAACTTACAAATTATTTCATTGTGAAAATGAGAGTCATGATCATTAACTTTAAGAATTAGTTTCTAATGCAAATTTTGTTATAAAACTAAATTCTTAAACCATTGAGGACCATCAAGTTTAATTGGGTTAGCATGTATTATTACGCATATACATGTAAATACTACACGTATTCTGCTACATTGAGCCTATATAACCACGCTCTCCGAGCGTGTCTCGCAAACTATATCACAAAAATGAGACCAGTTAAGATAATTACAAGGAAGTGAGATGAGCCAAACAACGAGCAGCTCGATCAACTCGTAAAATGACCCTACTATTGACACCTTCTATGAACCATATTCAGGGGATTGAGCCACGAGAATGTGTATATCCTTGTGCTGTGTGGTAGCACTGTAGCCTGAATTCTTTGTAGTATCATAGTATTAACCTGCACTAAGTGGCACAAGTAGCTGGATCTCTCACCACTATGGGGTTGTGTAAAGAAACCTTCCAAGTCGAAAGTCGTGACCGATACCCGGGGGTGTGCATATATCCGGTAGGGGTCTGCCTAACCACAGCTCGCCTTTAAAAGAATCGAGAAAACACACTAGTGGTAACCTCTGTGCATGTGTGAGTGCATGTGTGTGTGTGGTGTGAGCACAGCTCATGCACTCATCAGTGTTGCAATTTCAGCAAGCAGCGCTGGCAGTGCATTGGTGCCTACTTGGGTGAATGAATATCTAGTTCATTGGACTTCTGTTTGTTTTGGATTGGATTTCTTATTATGATTATTGTGGATTATAAAGAATCTTTTTTATTATTGTTGGATTAATCTGGGTAGACCCAGCCACTAGATTTTGCATATGTTAGTTTTGATACATTGAACTGTATGTCAACTATATGGTCTTTCCTTAAATTTTTGTCTACCATTATCTCCATTGATTCGTTATCAGCTGACATGAATTGTGTCACCTTGCTGGGTCATGGGCATGCAGTATCTAGCCAATCAGAACATCAAGCCATCGGTTCCTATAATCTAAGTACTTCATGCTAGTGTCCACCCAAAGTGATAAAACATAATATACTATATTTATAGTATGATATAATATAATATATATACACATATACATATAAATACATAGGAAAACCAGATCCTCTCATTCATGCCTACCCTTACTTTTTTGGTTTAAAAGATTTTAAGGATTTTTGAAAAGTATGAAAGACAATGTTATTATACTTATGTTTATAAAAAGAAATAGTCGAACGTGAGTGACGAGTCCACAGTGAGCATAATCCAATCACTCTATATATTTATATACATACACATATATATACACATATACGAGGAGAAAATGGATCATGTTTGAGTTTACCTGTTCCTCACACTAAAATGGCAAAACACGAATGTGACTAAACGCAATTCCTAGCTACAATATCTCGTCATCAGCTGCTCCTCCAAAATGGTGGAAAACATATAAGTATCTACTTCTGACGATAATGCTTTATTCCTTTGCATAGTTCATTCAAACTCAAAGAGTAAGCAAGGTTTGATGTCTGAAAAAACGTCTACAATAAGGTGCAACATTTTGAGCTGCTCTCTCTCGGCATATCCACTCCACAAATTGTTTCCAACATAACAACTCAATCGATCCTGAACAACGGAATGACTCCTTTGTCTCAATCCTTGATCAAGTTAGATGTATATCAGAAACCAACCAAAAGTGAAAAGAAGAATATGAAGATAACGAAAGAACTATGGACTTCAAGGAGATTAAAACTTTACTTCTCAATCGCATCCACTTCAGGTTATCAAATCGTTATACAACAATGAATCTTCTTGCGACTTCTTTAAGGATTCAACCCAGCTGACCCATGTACATGTTTGAGCATAAAGATGTCAAATTAGATGAAAGCCACGATAAACTGTTGGAAGGATGCCAAAAAGCATGATCTTACTTTTTTATGCTAACATGGCTCAAGATTGAGCTCAATGAGTCAATGATAATCTGGATCCCATATAGCAAACCATACTTAATGTGCGAAAAGAATTGGTTCAGTTTAGTTTGAGAATTAATTAAGAGCATTTACAAATCCTATATTCTGTTTTTGGATCTAAAATGGGCTGAAGTAATCAAGCTAGATTAGGACCAGCAGTAAAAACATAGGCCACATCTCAATTGGTCATATCAAACCACTAAATTATGAGTTGGATAATTCAATGTTTAACGTTAGACCAGTTGAGACAAGTGACAATCAGATCCGGACATGGTTTATTCAAATCGGTACATAATTCATAGAAGCGGATCAACTTGCAAACTCAGCTGATCCTCATCCAGTCATGGTGTTAGAGATAGCTTGGTAATGGCAGATCTAACCCTGTAGCTTGTCGACTAGATGGATCCAATTCCAACGCAAGTCCACATCTATTTGAAGAAAACAAGTCTATAGAACTTCAAGTTGGAGCAGAGCATCAATCGTACATTAAAACTAATAAAACTCTTCGAAAGAACTTCGTGGTCCTGAGTAAATTTGGATCCTCAGATCCCAGTTAATACGGAAGAATAAGAAAAAGGTCATGGGATGAATGAAGAAGGCAGCAAGAGAAACTTGGACATTCGATTCAGTGAGCAAGGCCATGTTGCATACTGCTTTTTGCAGACATGAGAGCCTAACAGCTTCTATTTGAGCAAAATTACAAAGATCAGGAAAGAAAAGAAACATGACTATGGTGATGAATGTGGATGCATGATGCATAAGCATACGTGAAGTGAAATTACAGGAAGCGTTTCTTAATAGGCATCAAGGCTGCATGCCTGAAAAACACGGCTTTCTTCTCGTATAAATAAGTCAAACATATAGCCCTCACAGAAAACAAAGATGAAAGGACAGGAAGATGCAGCATTACTTCTTGTAATCAAGCACCACCTATTGCTTTCACACGACCCAGCAAGGCGACAAGGCTCCATAAAACAGATGGAAGATCGAAATCATGAAGAACTCCAGCATTTGCTAACCACAAGGGAATATTGAAGCCACTGAATCATCTGAAGATATTGCAAGTGGGTTTTGCTCAACAGACCACCGATGAGATTATATGTCATTGCCATCTTTTAGAAGGCTGCTTTGTGGATGATGTCGGCTTCTGACTAGCAATTGATCTTTGCAAACCTGGCAGGAGAAATGACAAATTTAACGAATGATAAGAGAATGAGTATAATGTTGAAAATTGACATCAGCATACTGGTTGACGCCCTCAAGGATTCTTTGGCTCTAGAAAATGGCCGAACAGGAATCGACGGTCTGCTTTTCGATGGTGGGCGATGAACGACTGATGGGACTTCAGTTCTAGAGTTTGAATGAGAAAGATAACAAAAAAAGTGAGTACAAATTTATCCAGCATATTTTCAGACTTGGTACGAAAGATTAAAGCCAACATGCACACGAACTGAAAAGGGAAATTAAAGAATTTTACTCAACAGCCTGTTAAAGAAAATAAGGAGCAGCGTAGTCCAAAGTTTCAAACTGACAAGTGCAATTGAGATGTCACATTTTCATGATAAGCTTTACGAGGTTACATAAAACACATTTCGAATTTGAACATGCAAAAAAGCAGCCAATTCAAAATGAACTGCTCAACATTATACATGACATTACGATAAAGCACTATTTTAAGTTTCTCTTCAATCTTATTCCTGATGAGCACATACATGAAGCCCTTAAGGGGCATAGGCACCGGGTAGGGGATTGGGTATCTAAAGGGAGATATCGGTTCAATATCTGAGTTTGCATCTGGTAGAGGTCATTCCAATGAATCCAATCTCCCACCCCCGCAGAAAAAGAAACAAATCAGACTAAGGAGTGCTAGTTAACCTGTAGATCAATCAGCTTTTACTAAATGTCGCATCCATTTTCAATAAATCCAGTTATTACAAAATCAAAGGATTGTAAATGGCTAGTCGACTTACTGTTTCTCCATATTGTCTGAAATTTTGGCTGCTTCTGGGAAAAGGGTGAGCTCCACTATGCTGGATGTTGAAGCATCAGTCTCTGTACCCATCGAGAGACATCCATCGGATATGTCACTCAATTTCTCTTCCAAACCACCATCTCCAAATCCCAAAAGCTCAGGATCAGCTGATGGATTGCTTTGGGTTGGATCCAAAACAACATGGTGGGATCTTTGATAATATTCCTTTTGGTATCTAAAATCATCAAAAGAATGCTGAGAACTAGCTTCTGACTGCCTGTCGCTGTACTCTGAGTAGTTATCCAAATCAGAAGATGCCTTTCTGTCTCCTGCTGCATCACCTAGAGAGGAACCTGACTGATGCCTGTGTAGGTTTCCCACCGAAGATCTCCGAATCCGACTACTGGAACCTCCTATATATAGCCTATTAGGAGACGAAGATGAAGCATGCTTTGGGGAAATCATTCTGCATCTCTCTACGGTCACTCCAGGCGATGGCATTCTCTGAACTTTAAGAGACTGCAACCGCTCAATTTCTGCATCCTTCTTTGCAACCAGATCCTTCAGTTGTACAACCTGCAACAACAAATTCACTGTTAAGACATTGCTCACATCATAAACATATGGCTAACACGAAAAACAAACCCTATCAATGAAAATAGAATAAAACATGGGCTCTCATGGACCACTTCTATATGAAAAATCCTCAGGAAAAATTGGGGTCACTCAATTAAAACAGACAATTCTGATAGGTGTCAGCACCATGTCAAATATTCTTATGCCCAACACTCGTACTTCCTGTGTTTTGAGAAATGAAGCATAAAATTGGAAAGATGAAATGAATAAACAATCACACAGTCAAACAAGATACAAGATTTACGTGTTTTGGAGAGAGACACACACACAAATGCCACAGAAAAAGTTCCAGTATATGGTCCCTCACCAAATACAAGATGGGAGCCACTTTATGTATCTATGACATCCCTTAGAAATTGAGAAAATTACAATGGTGTTTTATTTGCATCAAGTATGCTAGAAAAATCGAGGTTGGGGTTCTGCCCCCTATCCCCCGGTAAGGGGCATGCTACCCCCTACAACCAGCCAGTGACTTCACCGCAAAGCTCAACTGGTGGAAAATTATGAATCAGTGACCAATATGAAGACAAATCAAGCTCCACATCTCCAACACTCTGTCTGACTCATCACCAACTACTTTAAATGTTTTTCTAACTAAAAGTTTTAACTTAGAGGCAATTTAGTACTATATCACAAGGACATGTGATAGAACATTGATTGATTATTACTTTGTTAATGAATAGTACTTGTGAAAACTGACAGCTCCTTTTAGTTTTATAAAATTTTATCAATTATACAAAGTAATACATATAATACCTTGTCCCACACCTAAGATTTTTTAAATCGTAGTACCCAACATCTGCATGCCTATGACATAGGATCCCACCCCTTATGAAGTGAATTCTACATGAGGATGTGACCACCTTACCTTGAGCCACCCATTAAAAAAAATGCTCCGCTACCTTACAGGATTTGAACTGGCACTTCAACTCAAAGGCTTTCTCCCCCCAAAAAGAATAAACAAATGATGCTATAGTTTGAATAGAGTGTGGGTCTAATTAGGACAAAAAGCAATAGTTTCAATCTGAAGATGAGGGCCATGATCATCATCTACTCCCACCCAAAAACTGATGGGGTGATATTTAGAATGAATACCTAATCTTGCATGTCTACAACTATTCCAGTTGATGTTTAAAACACTTCTTTTACTATTAAAAGTAGGTAAGTAGGCATTAGCAATGACAAACATGAAGAAATTTAAATATATTATTAACAACAGCACTAGTTATCTTTTCTACAAATTACAGAAAGCAGCACCATCTTTCACATCCACAATCAACACTATTCACCACAATCAATCACGCCTTTAACCATCTGCCACCACCAATGCCACAATGACAGCTGCTACCAAGTAAACAAACTTCTGCAATTAGCCCCTTATTCCCAAATATATAAATTTAACACATTGATCCTCACAATGCACTTTGATAAATAAACCAACAGAAGTTTATGGATACCCAGCATTTACATAGAACCCAATGATTTAAATAGTCCCCTCCCTGCACCTTCAGTAAAGTTTATTTTATTGGTAGAATGAAATACTTGGAGTTCAATAGAACCCCTATTGATGAGTTCTTTACCATACAATATTATAAAATAAATTATTTTCTTTCTCTTTTTGTTTCCATGGATATGAATCTTCACAATCAGCAACCTCAACCATCATCATTGCTACTACCACCATGGCCACCATCAAACACCACCACTACCAGTACCTGTCACTCCCTACAACAACAACAACTAAGCCTTTTCCCATACTAGACGGGGTACCTGTCACTCCCTAATGGGCAAAAATACATTTTATGCATTAGTTGTAATGCAACAAATAAAGTAAACCCAGATAAGAAAATCATGAGCTTGCAAAAAAGAAACAAGAGGAAGGGAAAAAACCTGTTCCATTAGATCTCTAAGTTCTTTGCTCTCTTTGTTGCTCTTTGCAGCTCCTAACTCCACCCCTGATACCCTTTCAGCGAATTTCAGGGTGCTTATAGTTTCAGAACATGACTCAACGTCAGGATTAATTTGCACAAACATAAGTGTCTTTGCCTGACCACCTGCCAAAGACAAATTGTAAAATAGAATGTGAATGTTAAAGGTAACAGTCTAAGTGAAAATAGTTTATGTTTAAAAAGTGATTCTTTGGGGGCACAATATGTTGACCATGACAAACAAAGAATTGTCAAAAAATGAGAATCAACACCTAGAGAACCCTGCAGGATTTGGGTGAGCTTGCTGTTCCTATATGGTACATGTGGACTCTTTTGAGCTAGAGCATATATAACATCTCCTAAAGCAGACAAGGATTTGTTGATATATTGTGCCTCCCGAAGCCTCTCTCCAGTGGCTTCAGAACGCTCAACCCTTTCACTACCAGCAAGATCTATCAAGTGAAGTGATCCACGTAAAGCAACACCAGTCTCCGAGTTTGTACCCCGAACATGTACTGTAAGGACACTGCACAAGGACGCTAATCAAAAAATATAATTTTGAATGTGTCCATTAAATGCTAAAACTCAATGGCTATCCCCAAATTGCAATAGCACTGATCGTGATGTTAAACCTGTGTGAGCGACTACTCCTTTCATTCAAGGCTGTGGCCCCTACAGCCCTGTTCATTTGACCAATCTGCATCAGGACAAGCACATCACTGGTTGAGTCCACACGATGCATGCTTGCATCAGGGACACTCAACCCATTGGGTTGTGATGTGCTCCAAATCCCCAGCGTATGAAGTTAATAGAAACACTTCAAAAGAATGACACATCAAAAACATTCCAGAAACGTTAAAATTTTAGGATGATATCGAGGCAAATAAAGCAGCCCATACAATGTTGATACAGCAACAGTGAGAGATAGGGACTAACGCCAGATCGGGTAAAGCAAATTACATAATAAAAAAGCAAAATTCAAGTACCAGATTTCTGAACACAATTGGCGTGCAAGAATAATTCATATATATATGATAAAAAATCTGAAAGGATATCTCTTCTGAGAACCATCATTTATAAGTAGATCACGCACTTGTTCATTGTATATTTCAACCATCTGAACTCCAACTTCATATGAATATGTGGTTTTTCTCTTCTGGGAGATGAGGAAAAGATCATTTAGCGCTCTATAGTTGACTCCCCAGGATTCCTCCAAATGTGGGTCTGGTCCACTCTGAGAAGACAAAGACATTAACAAAATAAGCTAATATTCTAGGACGTTGTTCAATAAAGAGAATGTCTTTCAGTGTCAATTACAGGATGTTTTAGAAAAATGGATTCAGATCAAGTAATTAACTGCGTACCATTGTAAAAGTTTTTCCAGAGCCAGTTTGACCATATGCAAAAATGCAAACGTTGAAGCCATCTAGAACAGATCTTATAAGCGGCTGGGTGTCTATGAAGACCTCCTCTGACAACAGTTAAAATGAGATTTTCATATAAGTCCAATAAAATGTACCAGAAACTAAGACCAGTTGTTTTGCCTATGTATGCCTATGCACCTCAGGACGAAGATAGCAACCAAATGATGGAAGTTTCTTGTGTGCTAAGTAGGAAGTTAGTAATGTTTAAAATAGTAGAAACCACAGACCACTGGTCGTTTGAAACTTAAAGTGTCCAACTCATCATTCAATTTGACATAATGCCGAGATTAGACAAAATAAGTTCAGAGCAAGTAATAGGATTTGTACAAGGCACTTAAGAAGTAATTATGCAAAGAAAGGCAAACAATTGAAAACTTCAAAAATATGCGTCAACCAAAGGCTAATAGATTTCATGTCCTGTATCTTAGTATAGAAGAATGGTGTGGGCAAGAACAATAAAAAGTCCCTACAACCTCTCTAAAGATTACATATTTCAGTGGAATATAAATATCATTCTGCACCTATCTTGTAGTAGGCATGTTGCTTACACACAGTAAGCTATACTTATGCCCGACCTGTCCAAGAGGACGACTTATGGTACAACCTTCTGCTAGTCCTAAGTAATAATTAAATCAAGATTAGTTGGGAAAAGAGCATGCTCAACTTCATCATGAAGTTTGGTGAAACGCTCTTGAATAGTCAACTGCATACTGTGACGTGCATTTTCGTAAGAAAATATCAGAAGAAACTTCTGCAGACATAAAAGAATATATATATATATATATATATATATATATATAAACAGTCTTTAAATGTGAGGTTCACAACGGATGAGATGCAAATTCCAGATAAAACGCATGAGCAAGAAAAGGAGAATCAACAATGGAGAGAACAAACCTTGAGTAGCTGTTGGACCAAAGACCTTATTGAACCTGAACATTCGCTGGCCATCTTTTCCTGGTTTTGAAGGATTTGACACAAGCAACTCACCATCTTCCCCAATATACTCAATTGTGGTTTGCTTTGCAGACTGACCAGGAAGGAATGGCCTCACCCTACAATAAACCCTAATATTTCCTATTTACCAAAGTGAAGACAATTATTAGAAGAATTGGAGACAAAAATGAACTTTAAGACACCAGGATAAAAAACAATAAGCACCTTTTAGGTCTTGAACTTCATTATACAGCCTCCTATTTTCATCAAGAACAATATGATAGTTCTGTGCTGCATCAGCCAATTCTTTAAGATTCACACCTGTACGATGTACAAACCGAAAGAAAGTTGAGCAAGTGAATGCCACAGAACGTGCATAGAAACAACATACATAACACCACAGAATTACTAGTACTCGGAGAAACTGTCACATGGGTGCGGGTGTGTGTGCGGGATACGGTAAATTTCAAAAATTTTGGGTGTAGCAACACGGCTAGGGCATATAATATTCAAGCTAGAACAAATGATACATCAATTAACATAAGTATATGACAATAACAAATACACAACTTTATATTAAAGCAAAACACATAAACGGTAAATAACTACTAATTTCATCATAATACACAAATCAATCTTTACGGATCCGGACCCATTTATCCAAAAGACCCTAACTTTAAAGTTTGTGCCAGATTTAGAAGCGTGGAATATCCACACAAAAGGAAGTGAAGAAAGCCCATGTTGAGATATTTTTCTATGTTCATCGACGGAGTTTCATGGGAGATGACGAAAGACAAGCTGAAGGAGCATTTTGAAAACTGTAGTGAGGTAACTCAGGTGGTCATCATGGGAGATAAGGTCACAAGTCGACTAAGAGGTTTCGGTTTCGTCGTCTTCACGGATCACTCCCTACTCGATCGGATTCTCCAGCAGAACCGTGAGTTACATTAAAAAAAATTACATTTTTTTGCCATGCCGCACCGACACGGTGTCGGTGTCACACCCATGTCGGGGTCGACACTCCACCTCTTAGAGGTGTTTGTATGACTTAGCGAAGAAACAATATAGGCACTGGATACCTAGGTTACTAATTTGTTCCAACCAGCCCTCCTGTGCATCAACAATTTCCTTTTTTGCAGCTTGAGAAGCCAACCTTATCTCCTGCACACATCAACAGTTCTTATCATTTGAATGCAAAAATAAAATGTCAAAAGTAGCTATTCGTTTAATCTACAGACATACCCCCACGATTTGAAGATGGCCATCAATAAAGCTTTGGTAGCCAAGTTCTTTTTGTTTCCAGTCCTCATCTCTTGTTTCTGAAAGTGCTTGAAGTTCCTCGACATTCCTGTTAGACTCTTGAAGACGGCATTCAAGATGTTTTATCTTCTCCTCCATTTTCTGGACAGCCTCCTTCCTCTGTGTTTCTAATTGCTGGCAACGTTGCTCATATCTCTCTTTCATAGATTCAAATTCTTCATTAAGAGATGAAATTGCATGTTCAACATTTTCTTTCTCTTTCCTTAACCTAAGCACGTCCTGCTCCTTAAGTTTCCACTTCTCCTCCATATTCTTTTTCTCCATCTGTATGCCAAATGCTCCAGTGTTATTTATTGGTAGTAATATGCCAATAGTAAAAAAATTTAAGCATGGGCAATATTAGGTTCATCCTCTTAGCGCTTAAAAAGCAGATAGTAATAGCAATTGCCAATGTAAGTAGCTGATGATATGCTGAAGTCATCTAACCACATATACCATTACAACCAACTTTCATCTATAAAACCAAGTTCCAATGGTTGCAGTAATCATGTTGAAGAAAATAATGACAATGTGACAAATTTTTCTTGGATATTTTATTGCATAAACCAACACTATCATCAATGTTAGAGAAAGAAGAGAAAAATTCTCCACCTTGATACAAGTACAACTAAGGATAATATGAGGTCCAAAATTGATAAGGATATTCCATCCAGCATAAGCTTCTAGATAATATGAAGTATGACAGTGGACAAACCTGAAAGCCCTAAGAAATGCATGGGAAAGAAAGACATGTACCTTTACATTTTGAAGCTGGTCAGTGACAATCTGCAAATAGACAGACACTTAAAAAGGATATGATATTATACCATGTGGCATCATAAAAGAATAGACACGCATCAAAAACATGACTAGCTTATATCTACATTCAAACTGTAGATACCTTAATTTCCTCACTTGTCCCAGTGGCAAGAATCTCCAGAACACTGGCTCTGGAGACTAATCTCTCTTCACGCACGAGAGCCTCTTTAAGGGCAAGTTTCAGCTGCAGAATGGAATATATGAGCTGAAGCAGGAGCAGCACAAAATTTGAACCGTCAGGCCCACACTACATAGGGTAAAGACAGAATTGTACTTTTCTTATATGTTCCCCTTGAGTGAACACCCGTCCTTCAATTTCTTGCACGACTTTCCTCAGTAAAAGTTCTACTCGCTGAAGCACATTAAGATGTCAGTTAAATTGCAGAATGGTCTAAACTCTAAAGCACTGCATGGAGCAAACTGAACATAATGCATCAACCAACACTATATTGAAGACACCAAAGGCCTTCAAAACCATACCTGAGGAACTTCTCCATTCTCCTTTTCTCCTAATATGGCGTTTACAAGATTTAAAAGAGACTGTGTTGGAGCTTCCTGTAAGATACATGACATGAAAAACATTTATAAAAGAGAACATACAGAAAACTGTTTCTGGCTATCTTCATGAAAGAACTTACTTCCAGACCATTCAGGTCCATCATTCCAAAATTCTTCATTGCAGTAGCTTCTAAATGGCGACCTTCATTCGGTTGAAAAACTTCATTGAACTTTAGCCCAAGATTATGTATCCACGCAGATGACCGTTCTACTGCATAACAATTAACAAGGAGAAAAAGAAAGGAAACAAATATCATATTCTTATCTAACCATAAAACACAGTTGAGAAGACTAATCCATGCATATGTCCAGACACTAGGACAAAGAATGCACTGCAGAAGCAGTGAACTGCATCTAAAAGGATAAATCATGGAAAGTCATAAGATCAAGCATGAAAAGTATACAAGTATTGACTCAAAGAGAAAACACAACTAGGAAGACCCATCCGTGCATACACATATACATACAAACATACATATATACATATATAGATGTATATGTATACATATATATATACATATATATATATATATATGTATGTATGTCCACCCAGTAGGACAAAGAAAGGCACGGCAGAAGCAATGGACTCCATGCAAAGGACAACCGTGTTAAAAAAATGTTACCATAAGTGTTTCCTTTTCAAGGAATCACGGCCATCAAAAGTTTTGAAGTCAAAAATAGGCCTACAATAACAGCAAAATTGGGAAAGCATATAAAAGCTGACAGTAGGTCCAAAGATTAACTGCACAAATTTTATAGATAACTGGGGTTTAGATAACTATTGGGAGTCTTTTTTCATTTCAGATTTTAACTCAGTGATTGGATTCCACTTCAATGGAATCAGTATTTTCTACCAGAAATAGTATAAGATAACAGTGACATCGTTTTTAACTGATTGTCAAATAACTATTGGGAGTCTTTTTTCATGCAGGAAATTCATTTTCATGTTTGAAAGTCAAGGTTGCTTTGGTGTGCAAACATCAGCATTGTTTCTTTTCTTCCTTTGAGTTAGTGCAGTGGGGAAACCGATAAAAGCCAAAGCAAGCATACAAAGCACATCATTTATTCAAGGGTTGTTGATCAACCAGCAACTCAGCATGGGAAATGCAGTAGTCACAGAAGCAGTGGAAGCCATGGTAGCACATAGTGCATTTGCCCCACTCTCTTTACAGACACTTGGACATCATAGTCTCTAGCACTGTAAATCCATGAGTGATATGTTTGACCCTGACTTGTCAAATGTTTCTCCGCAGTTTTTTTTATATCAAACCACCCTTTCCCAATGATACTCTTAGATATGAGACAATATTCCCGCTGTCATCTTCCATTATTATGCATTCTGTGCCAGAATTGGACTAATATTGACAGCCAAAACCCAAAATCAATGCTAGACGTTACAATTATACCAGTTTATCAAAATCAGAGATCAAATCAGCAAAGATAACACTACAGAGCAATTAAGCACTACATGACTGGCTTTACCAAGAAAAAGTTTGAATAACTCAAACTAGTAGATCCATGTTTTAGTTTGCAACTGAATACAAGTGTGGGCCCAGAACCATATATAGTCATGTAGCGCCATACAACACTAGATTTAAATCTGATAGGAGTACAAATTAGCTCCCATCCCACACCTATGCAAGGGCAGAACCTGGTTGTATTATGTTCCAGAGTAGAGATTCAACTTATTTGTTGGTCAGGACTTCATACTATCAGCAAAGTTCTTATTGGTATTTGATTGTATAACCGTTGATACGAGTTTCCTACATTTCAAAGCTTTCTTGGTTGATTTATATATTTCCTAAAAAACTTTTAAGGGCAGAGTCAACAAATTGATGCGTTCCTAAGACCTCGCTAATTGCAATTTATTCAGCTGTTCAGAAAGATTATTACCTGATGCACGAGGGCTCTGAAATCTTGAATCTGAGTAGCTTCTTCCCCTTTCTTCTCCATTGGGTATAAAATTCCCCCCATTAGCTTCAACTACATGAGCAGCATCTTCCGACACCACTGCTTCTTCCTGCTCCTTAGCATTAGTTCCCAATACTGTGAATTACGGACCATTTTCCGTTATTTCAAATGGTCATTAACAAAAGAGAAACAAAGAAATAAAGATAGAAAAAGAGTGAAACCTGCATTGGTGTGCCTTCTCCAAGCTGTTGCTTCAACTAAATTGCTATTAGCACCCACCCTGGAGCTAACAATTCTCGGACTAACAACCCCCGGACTACAAACTTCCCCATCGTCCGCAACTTGAGGGTTCACAAAAATCTCTTCAGAGGAATAACTCCCCATCGAGGTCAACTAATTCAAATGAGTGAAGCTGATCAGAACCTTATATCGATGCCGATTGACTATTCGAACAGAAAAGCATTCTCCTTCCCACTTGATCCAACGAGTCCGCAAGCGCAGAAATCGCAACGGGAGTCCACAGTAAAGCCTGGAATGGATTAAGAAATGAGGATTTCAATGTGTTTTGAAGTCCACTTCTCGCTGTGCTCTTGCTTCCCACCCGATTGGTACTACCACGGTGATCAATAAAGAATGCAGATGCCCAGATCTAGCAATCGCATAATCTGATGCATGAGCCAATGAGAAAGAGACAACAGAGAATCACATGGAAAGAGAAGCGAAGAGATGAAGGACGGCAACAGGAAAAGAGAAAAGTAGGTGCCACGATGACTGCTTTAGGAAGACATGAAGGGGCAAAACTGGAAAGAAAGCCAGAAATTAGGCGTTATAAATAAATGAAGCACTCCTCTTTTTTAAAAAAAATTGTTTTAAAAACTACTTTCCACTGTTTTATTGATTAATAAAACAAATTAGAGCCAAAAACTCTCACGATGAAGCAAGCCTCCAGAAGCAGGTGAAGAGAGCGTTCCAGGATGCGTTTTTTAATGAGAAGGAAAGGAATGCAAAGAATCATACTTCCCAGATGGCAATAAATCAAATTTTCATCTTCTTCCTCTTTGATAAAGACGGAAAAGAGGAAAAAGGAACCCAAACTAGCTCGCTTCCGAACTAATAAAGCTAGATTGAACAAATTCGAACATAAAACCTTCAAGCCTTTCAAGATTCTCATTTTCAAATAAGCGCGCAAAATTCATAAAGACCAGAAACAGAATCATTTCCAAGGAGATTGAAGCTCAAAAGTAAATCTAAAACCCTGAGAAAGAAGCTCTCACGTCCCAAACGGAAAGGAGAAAGTAAAACCCTAGTTGGACTGTTTCCAGTAGAAATCCCGACTCACCAGAACCCGTCCGAAGCAGAAAAAGAAGAAAAAAGCTCCAAAACAACTCACGCGATCAAAAACATATTAAAAATTCCCCGATACCTTCTTTCACAATCCGACTGCAGCTTGACTCCAACTCGCAGAAGAAGAAAAGAGAAGCGAACCGATGGATTGATCTGTACCCGAGCGTGGTAGGAGATAGGGAAGAAGCTCCTCCGCACAAATAACGTCGTTAAATTCGTCAGTAACGACGAAGGTATTCAAACCGCTCTCTTACGCCCGTGAAGAGAGAGATAGAAAGAGACGATTTAGTTGTTGTCTCTCTCTCTTCTCCTGCAACGACCTGTTGGCACGACGACGATGTCAGCTGAAATCGGCGTTGTCTTTCTACGGGTTTCCTTCTGAGACGTCCTTCCTTCTTACCTCGTCTTGCTGCGCGCCTTCTAGCTGCCGTCTGCCGATATCCCTCGTCGTAGTCAACCAGTGGGGATCGCCGAGCTGAAATTTTGAAACCCATTCGCTCCCGTCGCGCGGGGGACCCGTCTTGTGACGCCCGCTCGCTCGTGTCTTACAGAGACAAGTGATGATACGTAAATCTCGAGTCGTACCCGGCATTCATGTAGAAGACAACAAGTTTTGGGGACACGTCTTCATCTAACATTTATTTTATTCAGTATAAATATTTTCTCAGTCCTAAAGGAAAAATTTTAGTTGAAAATAAATATTAAAAAATCGGAAACTTTTTAAATTCATTTCATGCTAGATATCTCACTGCGATCGTGTCATGTTACTAAACGACACTTCCCAACTGTGACAGGTGAGGTTGTTGATACCGGGTTCAATCTACAAATACCCTTACGGATCCATATTGTTTTCCAATGAAGAGCTTCCTTAACTTTTTAATTCGAGAGGTAAGAGGGGTTGCCCCGAGAGCATTAGCTCAACGGCAGAGCGTTCTAAGGCTGTTGCCGTTGGTTAGAATTCGACTACGCCCACTCACATGTGTAGGTGGTAGATGTGTTGTTAGGCTTGGGTAAACTCTCCTTCCTCTTCTAACCAGAAGGGGAAAAAAAGGCAAGAAGGGTTGGAGAGTGATTGGAGACGCTTTAATTAAATAAAATATTTTTGCACCCAAAACGGTAGCTCACCACAGGGGCCCCTTACGCCCACTCACATGTTGCGAGTTCTATTTTAAGGAGTGCATGCATGTATATGAATATTTGGTTTTTGTGTAATATCCGGATCCACCCAAAATGTTTGCCACACATTGCGTTACTGTCATGTAGACATGGTGAGTGAAGGAGGAGGCTGGGAACGACAGCTGTGAAGAAGGTAACTGTCATTTTCGGGGAG